>OY977953.1:20773283-23268389 GCA_963854355.1 Epinotia brunnichana
GCATGATATTCATACAATAAGGGTTCCACAGTCTCATCCTCTTCGCCACACATTCTACAGTCTAAACTATCCGGCCAAGAGATCCTTGACCCCGAAGTGACTTGTGTATAATTCTGAGTTGCTTCCTACTGGATTTCCAGAGTTTTCTGGTCCAGCCCGAGTCCACTCCTTTTATGAAGAGCTTAGAATGTCTTAAGCCAGCCTCATTCCTCCACTCGTGTTTGGTTTTGGCGTAGGCTTTAAAGGCCGATATTATGGTTCCCTGCGAGAGTCCCACAAATGGTTCTGGACCTACGAAGTGATTTGTAGAGCCCCCTCTTGCAAGCTCATCTGCTCTTTCGTTGCCGATGAAGCCCTCGTGCCCTGGTATCCAAACTAGTTGCACATTATTGTGCTTTCAAGCTTGTTCAGTGCTTGGACGCCATTATAAACTAGTCTAGAGTCCACTTTCGGCGCCGTAAGCGCTTTAAGGGCCGCTTGACTGTCACTGAGTATATAGATAATAGTCTGCCTTTTGGTTTGCCAGTCTATATTCTCCTGTACAGTCGACGCCAAAAATATGTTTACAATTTTGCACCTTATTCCATTGTAATAAGGCGAAAACTGTAAACATATTTTTGGCGTCGACTGTACACAAGCAATAATGGCGTATGTCTCCGCCTGGAAGACGATTGCCAAATTACCCATGCTTACACTACTAATATAGTCATTTGCATAAATGCCTGCTCCCGTACCGGATTCCATTTTTGATCCGTCCGTGTATCATATGCTGTCTTCGATACCAGACCTTGGTGGTTCTAGACCTTCGGCCCACTCAGCCCTGGACGGAACTTTTGTTGTGTAGTTCCTATGGAATACATACTCGGGTAGCATTCTGTCGCATCACATGTTTGTTATTCTGTCTAAGAAACCGTCAGTTTCCATGTTTGTGTGCTTAGTCTTCGGCTTGCTATCGCTCCACAGTCCAAGAGTTCTTAATCTGGTGAGCGATTTGCGTGCCTCTGACTTAATCACCATGTGCCGCCACGGTATGTCCAGTAGGATTTCTAGCGCTGCTGTAGGCGTGGTTCGAAACGCCGCTGCTATAGCCATGCATGTATTGTCGTGATCGGAACACCTTGACATGACGTTTTCCAAAGGCAGCAGCAGCCGCTCCGATTCTGCTGTTTACTTCATCATCAAGGTGGCACTTAGATGTTACAGTACTCCCCAGATAACTCAACCAATCTACTTGGTCATCTAGTACTTAGTCTTCACCGAGTTTGATGTCAACGGGCGCTAGTGCGTCTAACCCCATAACTTAGGTTTATTTAACATTCATTTTTAGGCCTAATCTTTGATAGGACTCTTTGAGACCCATCATAAGAGTTTGCAGATGATTCGGGGAATCCGCCACAAAACACAGATCATCTGCGTGCATTATCTCAGTGACAGTGGCATGAGAAACTTTCGTGTGAGCCTTCAGTCGTGCAAGATTGAAATAGTACCTACATTGTTTAACGAGGGGCGTAAGTATGCTCTTACGCCCGTGTTACACACAATATTTTTCATCACATTTGCGAGGAAATAAATAACTACAAAAGACAGAAAAATCTATGTTTCATACAAGCGCACCAATCAAGAATTGACGAAATTGACAACTTCACTTCCAGTCCAATGCGAGTGGGGCGCGCAGCTTCAATATTTCAACCAATCACCGAGCAGTATTCTGGCAGCGCGTTGCCTTCTAGATTTTTTTTCAACCAATCACAGAGCCGATTTCTTGTAGCACGCGGCCATCTAGATTTGCTTAAACCAATCAGATCACACACAAGCTCATTACTTGGCAGTTGTAAAATACCATTACTCCCACGGGAACAATTTAGACCATTGTCCTTCTGTATACAGGCATGGAATAACACCATTTATGAGCAAGTGTGATGAAAATACTATAAACAAACACAAACAAATGTACGGATGCCATCAGCTAAAGTGAGTAAGGAGTCCCTTACCACGACTGCAAAGTAAATGGCGAAGAGGATTATGCGCTACGCGCATACCGCGTAGAAAAGAGTTTAATTGCGGAACTGTCTGTACAGAAGACGTCAATATTATTAAATTTTTTACAAGCTTTTATTCAGCTCACCCCGTTTGTTTTATTTATTCTTCTTGGGTCAAATTTAGTAATAGAAATATCACCCACTTCCCGGTTTCCGGTTCAGCTGAAATCGGATGACAATGCAATATTATGATGACATGGAGCTGGAAGGTGGCCATAGGAACTCCGCAATAAAACGACACAACCCCATCGAGTTTGGGCTAGTTAGAATCGTCTCAATGAGTAGTTGATGATGGTATGCAGAAAAGTACAGTCGGCAATAAAAGCTTGTACCAAAAATTAAATTTTTGACAGAAACTTATTAGATTTATTAAAATGGAACAAAGTGCGAAAGTGTAAACGTATCTTTGACGTCGACTGTACCGTGCAATTGACGCATTATTTATTTTTTAAATGACTAGACAAAAGTTTCTATATAGTTAACGAACCTGCTCACAAAATTTCACGAGAAATTTGGTTGAGAAATGCGACCTGTAGAGGAGAACAGCCGGACACCGGACCTCGAACACAAGACATACGAACGGTTATCGGCCCAAGCTGAAGCATAGAACTTCGTTCGCTTCGCTCGCCCGATCAATAAAGTGGACGTAGTTTAAAAATAATACAACTGAAAAGACGTACCAAGCTACGGTAGCCTAGTGGTTCAGGCATGCGGCTGTCAAGCGGCGGTCGTGGGTTCGAATCTTATTAGTTAGCTTTTCGGTGAAGGAAAACATCGTGAGGAAACCGGTCTAATCCCAATAAGGTATAGTTTTCCCTCTGGGTTGGAAGGTCAGATGGCAGTCGCTTTCGTAAAACTAGTGCCTATGCCAAATCTTGGGATTAGGTGTCAAAGCGGACCCCGGGCTCCTTTAGGGGCACAACCGGGAATAACGCTAGGAGGATGATGACAACTAAAAATTTACAACTTTTACGTCATACCTGGCCATAAAGTAGGAATTACCGCACGCTATGCGTGCGGAAAACCCCACTTCCTGGCCAGATAGAGACGTAAAATGTTGTACTCACCACGGGCGGTAATAAAGAAAGCCTCAGAGCGCATATTTATAGCCCTTGCCTTCGGCTCGGGCGTCAAATACCTGCGATCTGAGACATTCTTTGTTTAACCGCCCTAGGTAAGTAATGTACTATTACGTCATACCTGGCCATAAAGTAGCAATTACCGCACGCTACGCGCTGCTACTACGGAAAATCCCACTTAATGGCCAGGGAGAGACGTAAAATGTTGTACTCACCACGGGCGGTAATAAAGAAAGCCTCAGATCGCATATTTATCAAATACCTGCGATCTGAGACATTCTCTGTTTTACCGCCCTAGGTAATGTGTACTATTCATTTAGCCAGAAGGTTCCAATTATAATAACTACGTCACACGTTCAGTTCCTTTTTGATGAAATTATATATTTTATTAATAACATAGTTAATGTATGTAGTTATCATATGTGCTAAACCTAAATAATCTCATAGTAGTTTAATAATAAATAAATAAATAAATATTTGCGGACAATCTTACACAAATCAACCTAGTCCAAAACTAAGCAAAGCTTGTACTATGGGTACTAGACGACGATATTTTTTTTTTTTTTTTTTTTTTTTTTAATTGAGAACAGATATAGATACTTATATAGAGAAATAAATACTTAAATACATAGAAAACATCCATGACTCAGGAACATATATTCGTGCTCATCACACAAATAAATGCCCTTACCGGGATTCGAACCCAGGACCTCTTGCTTCGTAGGCAGGGTCACTACCAACTAGTCTAAAGCGGTCGTCGTAATAATTCAACAGTTCACTTATTCTTACTACATACATCATATTTTATCTATCCAAATATCATAAACCCTCCATGATGCGTTCAAGAACCGCACATTATGACCACCATAAAAATAAACTGTTTTGTTAGAACAAATTTCTTATCTGTGGAAATGTTATTTTTACTAAATAATAACATCGATTTCGATAATATTGTTTGTTCCGTTCGATATCCGGGATCCATAACTTGAGAGGGCGCCACTGCGCACGTTCGAACGTAGCCGTTTGCATCAAACTGTCACTCCACGTCATCGCTGTGACGTCACATCCGCCTTCGCCAACCTGTCAACTCTAGAACCAGCGCCCGTGCGCCCGCCGCCATATTGGCTTTCTCATTGTTGCGTCGTCTGCCGTACAGATCGGACGTACCGTAGCTATTTTTGCAACAAGGATTCTTAAATCTCGATTCTTAACATCAGATAGTTTTATTTTTTCTAGAGGGAGTCCTAAATAGTATAAAAGTTATGTTAGCGAAAGTTAGCGAATCGCGAGTGATATCTTTTCTATCGGACTACCCTCTTTTGTAAATTTTTTACTTCGTTGTTCGCGAATGCTTTGGAATCGCATTTTGAGCAACGAGAGTCGCTCCACGTCGAAGGAGAATGAACGCGTTTCGCGATCATGCGGAGGATGGATGGCATTGGAGCCCGAAAGCGGCCGCGAGTCTCGCCTTCGTGGGCGCGTGCGCTCGTCGAGCACATTGTCGGGCCCGGAATGGAGGTTTGAATATCTTTCGAATCGATCGGTGAGTCAGTTACATAACAATATCCTAGGTGCCCCGCGTGCCGCCGTCGGCGCGGCGGGGCAGACCGCGGGCCCCCGCGCGCCCCGTGCTGGCCCCCGCGCGCGCTATGGGGCTCCCGCGCGCCACGTGCAGGCCCCCGCGCGCCACGTGCAGGCCCCCGCGTGCGCTATGGGGCTCCCGCGCGCCACGTGCTGCCCCCCGCACGCCACGTGGCGGCGCCCCCGCCGCGACGGCGCTTGCTTCTGTGGTGGAGCCAGTCGTTATGCTGTAATAGTGGTATCCGGCACGATGCCGCCACCGGCAACGACCTTCTTACCCTGGTGCCGTCCGCCTCAATGGCGCCACCCCTTATCTGGTGCCGTCCGCCTCAATGGCGCCACCTCCTACCATGGGCCGTCCGCCACGATGGCGACGCCGATCGCGATGGCGCTGCCCGCCGCTGGCTCTGTCGCCACGGTGGTGCCGTCCGCCACGGAGGCGTTGCCCGCCATGCTGGTGCTGCCTGCCACGGCGGTGCTGTCTGCCACGGTGGTGCAGCCCGCCACGGCGGTGCTGTCCACTACGCCGGACGCTCGCCACAACGATGCAGTACGCCACGCTGGCGCTATCTACCACGGCGGTGCTGTCTGCCACGCTGGCGCAGCCCGCCACGGCGATGCTGTCCACTACGCCGGACGCTCGCCACAACGATGCAGTACGCCACGCTGGCGCTATCTACCACGGCGGCGCTGTCCGCCACGCTGGTGCTGCCCCCACGGCGATGCTGTACACCACGCTGGCGCTACCCGCCACCTCGGTGCTGTAGGCCACGCTAGCGCTGCCGGCCACAAAGATGCCGTTCGCCACGCTGAAGCTGTCCGCCACGGTGGCGTTGCCCGTTATATGGGCGCTGTCCGCCTTGCTGGTGCTCTCTACCACGGCGGTGCTGTACGCCACGCTGAAGCTGTCCCCCACGCTTGCGCTCCGCCACTGCTGGCGCTGCCCGCCACTGCTGGCGCTGTCCGGCATGCTGGCGCTGCCGGCCACTGCTGGCGCTGCCCGCCACTGCTGGCGCTGTCCGGCATGCTGGCGCTGCCCGCCACTGCTGGCGCTGCCCGCCACTGCCGGCGCTGCCCGCCACTGCCGGTGCTGCCCGCCACTGCCGGCGCTGCCCGGCATGCTGGCGCCGTCCGGCATGCTGGCACTGCCGCTGCCCGCCACTGCTGGCGCTGCCCGCCACTGCTGGCGCTGCCCGCCACTGCCGGCGCTGCCCGCCACTGCCGGCGCTGCCCGCCACTGCCGGCGCTGCCCGCCACTGCTGGCGCTGCCCGCCACTGCTGGCGCTGCCCGCCACTGCTGGCGCTGCCCGCCACTGCTGGCGCTGCCCGCCACTGCTGGCGCTGCCCGCCACTGCTGGCGCTGCCTGATATGCTGGCGCTGTCCGCCATGGCAGTGCTATCCGCCACGGTAACACTGTCGGCCACGCTGGCGCTGTTCGCCAATGCCGCGCTGTCTGCCACGCTACTCTGGCGCTGCCCGCCACGATGGTAACGCCCGCCGTCCGGAGTCCGCTACATCGATACAGGAGAACTACTTACGTCTCTGGGCTTCACAGAGGTAATCAACGAGGAGCTGCGTGACTTCCCCGGCGTTCTTGCGCGAGCGAGCGACCCAGTAGCTGCAGAGTGTCGGGGTACAACCTAACACTGAGAATGAAGCCCTAAAATCTCAATTATATCCAATTGGTCCAGTACGCCGCAGGCTCTAATCTACTTGGTAATCAATCAAATTACAAGGTCCCGCAGTTTGTCTCGGAAAAACGTACCGTGCGGTCGGAGGACTCGATATGAGATTCGTTAAAAAGTAAGATCCTCTGAATATATATTTCTCAACCCCGTCAAACAATCCTGGAACAGGTGGAGAATGGACGGCATCGGCAAGGTAGGCAAACAGATTTCACATCGTCTCTTAGCTCGCTCTCGCTGTCCCGCTCAGGTTCTGCTCTATAAAGACAAACCTTTCGCAGAGGCCTTATAAACAAAAATTGGGACAAAACCACTTGCCGCTCCGAAGCGAGCCCGAGATTCCGCGCTCAAGGAGAAGGGATCAAAAATAAATACCTCAATTCGTATAAGCCACTATAGATAATGACTACCGAAACAGTTTAGCATAGACTTGAAGGCACCGAAAATCGTCTTAGATTCCAGATCAGTAACGATTTTATTTTGTTCAAAAACCCTATTGATCGTGTTATGCTATCTATGGACTTATCTAATGCACAAGTTTGTACACTACCATATCCCTATACAGCCGTGACACATAAAATCTCTTCAAATAAGCTTTTAGAGCATGTACTTATAAATTATTCGTGACTATTTCAAAGAAATTACAGCCATTTACTTTTCTTGTTGTCCCAGAGCCTTCTGGTGACTGTCTATATGAATGACGTCCTTGATATGATACAAACTTATCGAACTGATTACTAATAAAACAGGGGAATCATGGTCCATATCTTTGAGTAGACATTGCCTAAATTAAGGGCCATAAAGTTTAAGTGCTTGGTAGGATTCCTACTCCGCCGTATAAACGCCTCCTGTTTTTATAATAGTATGCCATAAAAACTTTGTATACTAGCTAGCAAGCCCTTAACTAGTAGCCACGGGAAGAACGACTCCTTTGTTTTTTGGCCCCAAGCAAACCGACCTGTCGTACCCGTCGGAAAAGGTAAACACCATACGGCGCGATATATGCCTGTCTCGTGTTAGACGGTCTCATACTGGAAGGGATCGTCTCAATTTTGCAATCTTTACGACCCACGGAGGAAGGTTGCATTGCCACACTCTCTGACTATACCTGCAAGACTACGAGGAGCGCAATGCACCCCCCCTCGTCTCCCTTCTACTGTACAAGATACCGTAGTTGACCAGCATAACAGACCCGCATTTAACCGTAAGTGAGAAAGACTAACTATATTGTTGTGTTACAAACTGACAACCGGTGGGTGGTGGCATGGATGCCTTTCCCTGCTGCAGACTGCTGGCAGGAAAGAACCATCTACGGGAAACACTGGTCCCATACTACTTGCCAGGTCAGTAGCGCCCAGAAACCACCGGCAAGAAATGTTCGTCCGCTGGGGTGTCTCGCCCATCGACCCACACACACACACACTTTGTGGCGATACTTCTCGATCGACTCGCAAGTCTCGAGCGCCTACTGTCACGACGTCACCAACAGATATCGGTGTTACGGAATGACCTACACCCACCTTCCAGACTCCTGCTCCGCGCTCCACATCACGCTCCACGCTGGGCCTCTTCAGCATGATGACGCGCAAGTGGGGCAGTCTCTTCTGTTGGGCAGACCTGAAGAGGCAAGCCGTAGCGGAGCCGATGAAGGTTCACAATGTGCAGGCGTTCCTGAGTGACACGGCCACTATCCGCCCGCCGGGTGGGACGTGACGACACCAGGTTCAGAGGAGCAGAGGAGGTAGCGTCACACGCCAGCTCACCTATTACCGTACGCATACACGCCTGTATGACTAAATGGCCGTCATGGCGTGCCAGGTACAAGATCAACAGCCAGGTACCTCGTCCCATGCGCACTTTTTCTGTCAAATGTGTTCGCGTACTGCATTCAGTACGAACTATTATTTCTGTTCATAAATCTGCAATGACCGCTATCAGCTACTTTTTGGGTCACTAGGATACCTTCGAACGGATACATTCAAGAATACCTTCAATGTGTTTGTGCATACCACTGCCTCTCAAACCACTGCATAGGTTTGGAATGCGAGGAATTTAGATAATTACCTAAACACAACAATCTTACTTCAATAACTTATGTGGCGTATCAAGAAGATCGGCTGCACTTTTACTGAATTATTTTTCAGGCCTCAGAGATCATCACTGTAGCCCAGACAAATTGACAAATCTTGCTCTATATCCGAAGTCTGGTCCTAAATAAGATAATTTTATCAACAGACTTATTGAAAGCTCCGGACAAAAATTATTAACCCAGTGTTCTGGTTATATACTTATAACGATTTCGGAAGGTGTAAAACTTCAATAATCTGCTCTAATTTAGTCAAATCAACTAGTGTACCGTCCAAGCCAAGCTTATCGGAGACGGGATTTAAAGTACATATACATATACTTTCTCTTCTCTTGGTTTTATGCTGCGTCTTCAGACAGAATCGGGCCTTCAAGTATCATCTGACTAACTTTTCGACCCGTGGTATCGTCGTTATAACTGGATGGAAAACTATCCAATTAACGACATTTATAACAAAAAGCTATTTGGCTAATGTTTAGTGCCCGTTAGAAATCTAACGCTAATCCAATAGTTCTCTTTTGTAGGAAAATTGTTTTTCTACCTACGCGTGGGCGCCCGCTGACCCGCCACCAGGAGATAATAAACAGATCTCAAGTTATGGATCCCGGATATCGAACGGAACAAACAATATGAAATTTTACCTTCCAATAAAATTGTTATTGTTTTTCCTGAGATATCCGGGATCCAATTAATGGCTTCCTGGGGGCTACCAACGGCATTTCCTCCGCAACAATGAGAAAGCCAATATGGCGGCGGGCGCACGGGCGCTGGTTCTAGAGTTGACAGGTTGGCGAAGGCGGATGTGACGTCACAGCGATGACGTGGAGTGACAGTTTGATGCAAACGGCTACGTTCGAACGTGCGCAGTGGCGCCCTCTCAAGTTATGGATCCCGGATATCTCAGGAAAAACAATAACAATTTTATTGGAAGGTAAAATTTCATATTATTTCATTCAACTTTCGAACGTCTCTGAAAAACAAAGAAATTTGATTTAACCTCTATTCTAATATGAGTCGAGATGACGTAGTTCGAAATGAATTGTCAATTTGCATACAAATTTGACAAATGTCGCACGTAAATAAGATATCGAACGATATGACAGTTGGATCCGACTCTAGTTTGTCTCTGAATTAAAAAAAAACTATGACAGCTGCCAGAAAACGACGCCGCGATGCCGGTCATAATATGCGGCCCCTGAATGCATCATGGAGGCTTATGATATGTGGATAGATAAAATAGTGTATGTAACTGTACATAATTAGGCATTATGTACAGTCACATAATAGTACATTACTTACCTAGGGCGGTTAAGCAAAGAATGTCTCAGATCGCAGGTATTTGACGCCCGAGCCGAAGGCAAGGGCGATAAATATGCGCTCTGAGGCTTTCTTTATTACCGCCCGTGGTAAGTAGAGATAGAGACGTAAAATTTTGACGTCTCTATCTGGCCAGGAAGTGGGGTTTTCCGCACGCATGGCGTGCGGTAATTCCTACTTTATGGCCAGGTATGACGTAAACTACTATTATTTACCTTCAGTGACGTCGTAAAGCTTAATGCCAGGTATTTCCTTTTCTTTCTGGTCTTCCGTAGCAGTCTTCTTGTACGTGCAAGTCTTCGATACGAGGGCCTTCCACTGCGCCACCTAGATATAGCCATATATTAATAAATTAATAACTAAACACTACATAACATGTTCTCCTTAAATTTATACTAAGCAGAAACGTCCGCTAACGAAATTCTAAGTTTCGATCAAAGAGGAAAATACAACTTCACGGTAGATGTCGCTACGAGCCTCCTTAAGGTTAATTAGAAGAGTGAAGGGATTGAAAGATTCGTTGCCACTGGCGGGACCCACGGTAGCTCAGTTGGATAAGAGCAATGGACGGATTCCAGAGGTTGCGGGTTCAAATCCCGCTCGTGGCGAATAATTTTTCAATTTTCCTCTTTGATCGAAACTATGTTCTCCTTATTTTAGGTGAAACATCACAGAACAACTAGATGACGACAACACTAAGTAACAAATACCTACTTAAATCAAAGGTCGTATCTCGATATCGACTAAGTACCGAGATACGAGGTTTTGAAGAGCAGTGACAGTTTTGGTAGTGACTTTTGCTTGTCACCCGACGATATAAAAGTTAGTATGTTACAGATCCTTCATGCATGCAGAGTGGCGCGGTCACTCGTTTCACTGTCTTTCTCATTCTTACATGTAGCATTGGTAATAGGGTTAAATTAAAGTTTGTCACACCTGATACTATGAAAAGAGTCTTAGTTCTCACCTCAAATGAGAACCAAATTTGTAATTTTCTTCTCTGAAATTCCCTGTTAAATTGAAATTTACCTCGTAGAAGGTGTGAAAAGCAGTATGTGCCAACACTTGAATACGCTCAAGAGTCTACTTGATTGTAGAATATTTCGCTTCACTCAGCATTAAATATTCAATAATATTTAGCCCATACAAGTGTTAGTAAGTTACAAAAACATAAAAACGATTGTTAGTACATAGTGGCCAGTAAAATGAAATTTTAATAAATTAATAACAATAAAAAATTATATACCGCGCTCGCTAAATTATCATTTAGCTCCCTTGAGACACAATCTACTTTTTCTCAAACATGCAATGAAATGTCGTCATTACGTGCGTTTTAACAGGCTTCAAAGTATCACATTTCGGGCGGAACAACTCGAGAGAACTGTAAAGGAATTTCATACAAAATTGAAGGTCTAGGCCGGGAAGTAATTTTTTTTTCATTCGACACACGCCATCACGGCGTTCAGCCATGAAAATTAGTTTGATTTCTTGGAGTATTTTTTATTTATTTCATTGCATGTTGAGGAAAGCACTATACGTGCCTGGCCGTGAAAATGGCTTGCCGGCTTCGTATCTATACCTACTCACCCGGCAAGCCCTTCTTTCTGCAGTAATGTACTATTGTTAACCTGTGCGAGCTGTTCGAAGCGGTCGACCGCGGGCGTGGGCCAGTGCTCCCAGCGCTGTCCCGCCGCAGACACTCGTATAATGTCTTCTTCCCGGCCCGCTGGCTTCACGCCCGCCAGGAAACACTCCATTGCCTACAAACAATTATAGTGAACATGAAATTCGTTACTTTCGAATCACAATCAAAATACAACCCGACATTACATATGATATCAGTCTCGGAATATATTCCATTTGAATCCCTATTTGTCTCTATACGTCAAATCGGAGAAGAATATAGCGATACCCTAGTTCACAATCATACTAAAACTAAACTAAAAAACAATGAAATTGTAACTTTATGATTGTGCGCTATCGTCCCAATTACATCACTCTTTTCCTCGTAATTAGTACTATTGTGAACTAGGGTAATGATAGGATAGTTTTATCCCGGAAATCATCCGCTAAGGGAGTGAAATGGGGGCGAAAGTTTGTCCATACAAAGTTAGGTATAATGTCGCGTTCGTCTCTAGCTATCAACACAACGAATCCTCAAATCAATAAAGAGTGGGCAACGCGCTTGTGATTATTCTGGTATTGTGTTGGGCAAAAGTATTAAAATATTTTAAATATGTGTTATCTACCTCAATCTATGTATGAGCTGTTTGTCACACTTCGACATGTTGCCTAAATAACATCAGTAGCTCTAGTATAAGTTTTATCGATACATATCATGATATATCCTCTAGCCGCCCAAAGGCCTTTTAAAAGGCCTTATTCCCTTCAAGGGAATTTATACTATTTTAAATTAGAACAGAGTTACATTTGTTTTGTATCGTTCGATTTTAAAACAAAACAAACTCTACTCTAATTACTATTACTGTTAATTCAAATTTCATTGCCATGTTTTCTTGTATGGTGGGCCGCTAGAGGATATATGAGTCATGGATGTTTTCTATGTATTTAAGTATATATTTATCTATATAAGTATGTATATCATCGTCTAGTACCCATAGTACCTACAAGCTTTGCTTAGTTTGGGACTAGGTCGATTTGTGTAAGATTGTCCCCAAATATTTATTTATTTATTTATATATACGTTTTTAACGATTTTACGTTTAGTTTAAATTGATATGGCAACGCAAACAGCGTCTCTGGTGGTAACTATTAGGAGCGTTCGCGTTGCCATACACATTGAAACTAAACGCAAAAGCGTTCGAAAACGTATCGATTAAACTTATACTAGAGTACAGGTGTCAATGCGTTATGTTGTAAAATTATTTCTCAGGATATTAAATGATCGACGGAGGTCGTTGTTGTTCTACGTCCGTAGGAACAACCCTAGAGACCCTACACGTGACCTCCGGGTGGTGCTAAAAGAACAACAAACTCGGCAGCTGCACTGTTCCTTCTGAACCTCGCAGCGCACACTGGAACTCTATCAGCGACATCGATACGAATACATATATGTACCAGTGTGTAACCGCCATACGATAAATAAATAAATAAAGGATATTAACAGTACATTGTGCATTAAAAGCCGTAAGAAGGGGATTACTAACGAGAGTCTATTAGAAGCCCGACGCCAAAGGCTTTTAATGAGTCGAGTTTGTAATCCCCTTACTGCCCGTGATGCACACAATGTTTTTCATCACATTTGCGAGGAAACAAAAGACAGAAAAATCTAAGTTTCATACAACCGCACCACTCAAAAATTGACGATTACAGATTTGAGGAGGGCGACGGGGCGTGGCGCCACATGGCCTGCTGGATTTTTTTCAACCAATCACAGAGAAGAATTCTTTTCAAGCGCGGCCAACTAGATTTGCCAACCAATTTGTTTGATTTGTTTTTAACTAATCAGATCACACACACAAGCTCATTACTCCCTAGGGAGTTATAAATCCATAACTCCCGCGGGAGGTAAATCGGGTATAGCTGCTCTATAAACTTGCCTAAAATACACCCTTTACGAGCAAGTGTGATGAAAATGTAGTTTTCCCATGGAAACTGCGTCCATTATAAAAAAGCTAGTATGTAATACCTGGAACCTCAGCCGTAACAGGTCGGCCCGTAGTTCGCAGAGCTCATGCGTCGCCACATACTCGCTGTCACCGTAGTCCAGGTAGAACACATCCGCCACCTGACATTATTATTTATTTATTAATCAACATAATTTCATTAACAGTAACATACAATACGATTAAAATCAGTTAACGATTCTGAAGTTAGCCTCGAGCCGCCTCCCGCATACCCGCCCGACCCCTCTGGCACCTTTGCGGCGCTACTATAGTAGCTAACATCAGAATCGTTAACTGATTTTAATAGTATTGTACCAAACATGACATAAAATACATTAGATTTTGAGTAACAATTGGAATAACACATAGTGTAGTACTTAGCCTGGTAGTATGGTGAAGTAATTATATTGTACATAATATGGTGGTTGGGGCGACTTGTGTTGTGGAACATCAAACCTACTATATCTTTTTTCTACTCGTCGACTTTAATCTTTGAATTAAGATTTCGTACACGAAACTAAGATCACATACTTTTTAATCCTGGAGCTCCACGAGCTCGTCACGGAGTTCGTATAGTTTCATAAGATAACCGCCAGCAGTCATCTTATGAATCCAGGAGCTGTATAAGATAACTGTGAAGACATCAACGCGCAAAATTACTAAGCTGCTGCGCTTCATTTCAGCAGGCCGATTTTCAATAGATTTATAGATAGATAGTTTGTTTAATAAATTATTATTTCCGTTGACTCGTAGAAAAAGTAATGTATAAATAGTTATATAATTAGCTTTTTAAGTCTCGTACCTTAGTTAGGCCACTCAGCAAGCTTCGTGGCCTAAACGTGGTACTCGACTTAAAAAGCATCCAATATATAACGATTGCATAAACTACTATTAAGTACATGTATGTTTTCAAAATATATTTTTGTTATTTTTTATTTAATTTCCTTTTTTTTAATAAAAAGTTACTTATAGCACTCCAGAACAGTAAAAAATACAAGTAACCATATTTTGAAGTCTTTTTACAAGCTTTATATTAACTTGCACTGTTCGTATGTAAGTATGTAAATATGTAAGTATGTAAGTTGTCCGACTTGTCCGTCAAAATTTGCAATCCATTTTTCAGTCACTTCCTGTTATCCAATTGAGCTGAAATTTTGCAAGCATATGTATATTGCATGACAATGCATTATTATGATGACTTGGAGCTGATCTGATGCTGGAGCTGGAAGGTGGCCATAGGAACTAAGCAATAAAACGACACAACCCCATCGAGTTTGGGCTCGTTAGAATCGTCCCAATGAGTACATGATGATGGTATGCAGAAAAGTACAGTCGGCAGTAAAAGCTTGTACCAAAAATGAAATTTTTGACAGAAACTTATTTTGTGTATATTATTTGTTCCGTTCGATATCCGGGATCCATAACTCGAGAGGGCGCCACTGCGCACGTTCGAACGTAGCCGTTTGCGTCAAACTGTCACTCCACGTCATCGCTGTGACGTCACATCCGCCTTCGCCAACCTGTCAACTCTAGAACCAGCGCCCGTGCGCCCGCCGCCATATTGGCTTTCTCATTGTTGCGTCGTCTGCCGTACAGATCGGACGTACCGTAGCTATTTTTGCAACAAGGATTCTTAAATCTCGATTCTTAACATCAGATAGTTTTATTTTGTCTAGAGGGAGTCCTAAATAGTATAAAAGTTATGGAAAGCGAATCGCGAGTGATATCTTTTCTATCGGACTACCCTCTTTTGTAAATTTTTTACTTCGTTGTTCGCGAATGCTTTGGAATCGCATTTTGAGCAACGAGAGTCGCTCCACGTCGAAGGAGAATGAACGCGCTTCGCGATCATGCGGAGGATGGATGGCATCGGAGCCCGAAAGCGGCCGCGAGTCTCGCCTTCGTGGGCGCGTGCGCTCGTCGAGCACATTGTCGGGCCCGGAATGGAGGTTTGAATATCTTTCGAATCGATCGGTGAGTCAGTTACATAACAATATCCTAGGTGCCCCGCGTGCCGCCGTCGGCGCGGCGGGGCAGACCGCCGGCCCCCGCGCGCCACGTGCTGGCCCCCGCGCGCGCTGTGGGGCTCCCGCGCGCCACGTGCAGGCCCCCGCGCGCGCTATGGGGCTCCCGCGCGCCACGTGCAGGCCCCCGCGCGCGCTATGGGGCTCCCGCGCGCCACGTGCTGGCCCCCGCGCGCGCTATGGGGCTCCCGCGCGCCACGTGCAGGCCCCCGCGCGCCACGTGCAGGCCCCCGTGCGCGCTATGGGGCTCCCGCGCGCCACGTGCTGCCCCCCGCACGCCACGTGGCGGCGCCCCCGCCGCGACGGCGCTTGCTTCTGTGGTGGAGCCAGTCGTTATGCTGTAATAGTGCTATCCGGCACGATGCCGCCACCGGCAACGACCTTCTTACCCTGGTGCCGTCCGCCTCAATGGCGCCACCCCTTATCTGGTGCCGTCCGCCTCAATGGCGCCACCTCCTACCATGGGCCGTCCGCCACGATGGCGACGCCGATCGCGATGGCGCTGCCCGCCGCTGGCTCTGTCGCCACGGTGGTGCCGTCCGCCACGGAGGCGTTGCCCGCCATGCTGGTGCTGCCTGCCACGGCGGTGCTGTCTGCCACGGCGGTGCTGTCTGCCACGGTGGTGCAGCCCGCCACGGCGGTGCTGTCCACTACGCCGGACGCTCGCCACAACGATGCAGTACGCCACGCTGGCGCTATCTACCACGGCGGCGCTGTCCGCCACGCTGGCGCTGCCCCCACGGCGATGCTGTACACCACGCTGGCGCTACCCGCCACCTCGGTGCTGTAGGCCACGCTAGCGCTGCCGGCCACAAAGATGCCGTTCGCCACGCTGAAGCTGTCCGCCACGGTGGCGTTGCCCGTTATATGGGCGCTGTCCGCCTCGCTGGTGCTCTCTACCACGGCGGTGCTGTACGCCACGCTGAAGCTGTCCCCCACGCTTGCGCTGTCCGCCACTGCTGGCGCTGCCCGCCACTGCTGGCGCTGCCCGCCACTGCTGGCGCTGCCCGCCACTGCTGGCGCTGCTCGCCACTGCTGGCGCTGCCCGCCACTGCTGGCGCTGTCCGGCATGCTGGCGCTGCCGGCCACTGCCGGCGCTTCCCGCCACTGCTGGCGCTGTCCGGCATGCTGGCGCTGCCCGCCACTGCTGGCGCTGCCCGCCACTGCCGGCGCTGCCTGCCACTGCCGGCGCTGCCCGCCACTGCTGGCGCTGCCCGCCACTGCCGGTGCTGCCCGGCATGCTGGCGCCGTCCGGCATGCTGGCGCTGCCGCTGCCCGCCACTGCTGGCGCTGCCCGCCTCTGCTGGCGCTGCCCGCCACTGCTGGCGCTGCCCGCCACTGCTGGCGCTGCCCGCCACTGCTGGCGCTGCCCGATATGCTGGCGCTGTCCGCCATGGCGGTGCTATCCGCCACGGTAACACTGTCGGCCACGCTGGCGCTGTTCGCCAATGCCGCGCTGTCTGCCACGCTACTCTGGCGCTGCCCGCCACGATGGTAACGCCCGCCGTCCGGAGTCCGCTACATCGATACAGGAGAACTACTTACGTCTCTGGGCTTCACAGAGGTAATCAACGAGGAGCTGCGTGACTTCCCCGGCGTTCTTGCGCGAGCGAGCGACCCAGTAGCTGCAGAGTGTCGGGGTACAACCTAACACTCAGAATGAAGCCCTAAAATCTCAATTATATCCAATTGGTCCAGTACGCCGCAGGCTCTAATCTACTTGGTAATCAATCAAATTACAAGATTCCGAAAAAAACGTACCGTGCGGTCGGAGGACTCGATATGAGATTCGTTAAAAAGTAAGATCCTCTGAATATATATTTCTCAACCCCGTCAAACAATCCTGGAACAGGTGGAGAATGGACGGCATCGGCAAGGTAGGCAAACATATTTCACATCGTCTCTTAGCTCGCTCTCGCTGTCCCGCTCAGGTTCTGCTCTATAAAGACAAACCTTTCGCAGAGGCCTTATAAACAAAAATTGGGACAAAACCACTTGCCGCTCCGAAGCGAGCCCGAGATTCCGCGCTCAAGGAGAAGGGATCAAAAATAAATACCTCAATTCGTATAAGTCACTATAGATATTGACTACCGAAACAGTTTAGCATAGACTTGAAGGCACCGAAAATCGCCTTAGATTCCAGATCAGTAACGATTTTATTTTGTTCAAAAACCCTATTGATCGTGTTATGCTATCTATTGACTTCTCTAATGCACAAGTTTGTACACTGCCATATCCCTATACAGCCGTGACACATAAAATCTCTTCAAATAAGCTTTTAGAGCATGTACTTATAAATTATTCGTGACTATTTCAAAGAAATTACAGCCATTTACTTTTCTTGTTGTCCCAGAGCCTTCTGGTGACTGTCTATATGAATGAAGTCCTTGATATGATACAAACTTATCGAACTGATTACTAATAAAACAGGGGAATCATGGTCCATGTCTTTGAGTAGACATTGCCTAAATTAAGGGCCATAAAGTTCAAGTGCTTGGTAGGATTCCTACTCCGCCGTATAAACGCCTCCTGTTTTTATAATAGTATGCCATAAAAACTTTGTATACTAGCTAGCAAGCCCTTAACTAGTAGCCACGGGAAGAACGACTCCTTTGTTTTTTGGCCCCAAGCAAACCGACCTGTCGTACCCGTCGGAAAAGGTAAACACCATACGGCGCGATATATGCCTGTCTCGCGTTAGACGGTCTCATACTGGAAGGGATCGTCTCAATTTTGCAATCTTTACGACCCACGGAGGAAGGTTGCATTGCCACACTCTCTGACTATACCTGCAAGACTACGAGGAGCGCAATGCACCCCCCTCGTCTCCCTTCTACTGTACAAGATACCGTAGTTGACCAGCATAACAGACCCGCATTTAACCGTAAGTGAGAAAGACTAACTATATTGTTGTGTTACAAACTGACAACCGGTGGGTGGTGGCATGGATGCCTTTCCCTGCTGCAGACTGCTGGCAGGAAAGAACCATCTACGGGAAACACTGGTCCCATACTACTTGCCAGGTCAGTAGCGCCCAGAAACCACCGGCAAGAAATGTTCGTCCGCTGGGGTGTCTCGCCCATCGACCCACACACACACACACTTTGTGGCGATACTTCTCGATCGACTCGCAAGTCTCGAGCGCCTACTGTCACGACGTCACCAACAGATATCGGTGTTACGGAATGACCTACACCCACCTTCCAGACTCCTGCTCCGCGCTCCACATCACGCTCCACGCTGGGCCTCTTCAGCATGATGACGCGCAAGTGGGGCAGTCTCTTCTGTTGGGCAGACCTGAAGAGGCAAGCCGTAGCGGAGCCGATGAAGGTTCACAATGTGCAGGCGTTCCTGAGTGACACGGCCACTATCCGCCCGCCGACACCAGGCTGGTCGGAACAGAGAAGACTCCTCCGAGCGTCACACGCCAGCTCACTTATTACCGCACGCATACACGCCTGTATGCCTAAATGGCCGTCATGGCGTGCCAGGTACAAGATCAACAGCCAGGTACCTCGTCCCATGCGCACTTTTTCTGTCGAATGTGTTCGCGTACTGCATTCAGTACAAATTATTATTTCTGTTCATAAATCTGCAATGACCGCTATCAGCTACTTTTTGGGTCACTATGATACCTTCGGATACATTCAAGAATACCTTCAATGTGTTTGTGCATACCACTGCCTCTCAAACTACTGAATAGGTTTGGAATGCGAGGAATTTAGATAATTCCTAAACACAACAATCATAATTCAATAACTTATGTTGCGTATCAAGAAGATCGGCTGCACTTTTACTGAATTATTTTTCAGGCCTAGTCAAATTGACAGATCTTGCTCTATATCCGAAATAAGATAATTTTATCAACAGACTTATTGAAAGCTCTGGACAAAAATGATTAACCCAGTTTTCTGGATATATACTTATAACGATTTCGAAAGGTGTAAAACTTCAATAATCTGCTCTAATTTTGTCGAATCAACTAGTGTACCGTCCAAGCCAAGCTTATCGGAGACGGGATTTAAAGTACATATACATATACTTTCTCTTCTCTTGGTTTTATGCTGCGTCTTCAGACAGAATCGGGCCTTCAAGTAACGTCTGACTAACTTTTCGACCCGCGGTATCGTCGTTAAAACTAGATGGAAAACTATCCAATTAACGATATTTATTACAAAACCTATTTGGCACCTAAAATCTACTCTTAGACGTTTATCTCGAATCTATTTAATGTCTAATGTTTAGTGCCCGTTAGAAATCTAACGCTAATCCAATAGTTCTCTTTTGTAGGAAAATTGTTTTTCTACCTACGCGTTGGCGCCCGCTGACCCGCCACCAGGAGATAATAAACAGATCTCAAGTTATGGATCCCGGATATCGAACGGAACAAATAATATGAAATTTTACCTTCCAATAAAATTGTTATTATTTTTCCTGAGATATCCGGGATCCAATTAATGGCTTCCTGGGGGCTACCAACGGCATTTCCTCCGCAACAATGAGAAAGCCAATATGGCGGCGGGCGCACGGGCGCTGGTTCTAGAGTTGACAGGTTGGCGAAGGCGGATGTGACGTCACAGCGATGACGTGGAGTGACAGTTTGACGCAAACGGCTACGTTCGAACGTGCGCAGTGGCGCCCTCTCGAGTTATGGATCCCGGATATCTCAGGAAAAATAATAACAATTTTATTGGAAGGTAAAATTTCATATTTTTTGAATTAAACCCTCTTGGAAATAATTGTTCACAAGCTTAATAATCTACCGTTTAATTGTTTGCTCCTGTTACAGGGTCCACCCTATATATACACGTAAAAGTACTGACTGACTCTCACTCACTCACTTAAATCAACGCCCAGCCCAAACCGTTGAACCTAGAAAGCTGTTTTTATACAATAGGTAGTTTATATAACGTAAATACCCACTAAGAAGGTATTTTTGAAAATTCTACCCTCAAGGGGGTAAAAGAATAAACTTGTATAAACTAGAATAATTTGAGAAAAATAGTTTCCCAAACTGTCACGTCTCGAACTAATTTCTCAAATTATTCTAGTTTATACAAGTTTATTCTAGGAAAGGGGGAATTTCGCGCAAACGAAAAGCCAATTTATGACAGTTTATTACATAAACATAAGTTTCTTAAAACATCACGACGTTAGCCTGTCAAATAAAGTTTTGTATGGAAATAGAACCACCTTAACTGGACCCGTTGCGGCACGGAAGGTCCGGGGGGGTCAGTAGTAGATCCAATTCATTGCTCAAATGTTAACTGGGAGAGATCCCTTACGAATTAACCTATTTTTGCTTTGTTTTTTTTTTTTACCTGTGTCTTGTGTACAGTCACCGGCATCAATATAAGATGAATCAAAGGCCGCAAAAATATCTGACACGCTCTTACGGCTCTATGAATAGAGCTGTCATCAGATATTTTTGCGGCCTTTGTTCCATCACATATTTATGCCTCACTACAATAATAGTACATTATTGCCGTGGCCGGGAAGGAGGCAATTGCAGGCTGAGTAATTTGTTTAAACGGACGAGCTTGCGAGTCCGTTTAATTATAATACGAAGCCTGCAATTGCCATTCTGGCCGAGGCTAATATAGTGATTTTCTCAAAAATGGGGGAATAAAAAAGACTAAATTAAATAAAAATTGAGGATACTGCAAATTACATAAAATTAAACGTTAAAGTATATTTTTTTAAACAGAATCGCAAGTGTATTTTTCCACCGAAAAACACAAAAAAAATGAGACTCGTACAAAAATGTCGCGTTTGCAACAGAAAAATACGTGTTGATTTGGCTAAATACGACCTGTGCCGTCTTTTATATGCCAGTTTCTACTTTTTAAAAAGTTTGGTACTCGACAAATAAAGGAATTTATATGTAACATTCCAGGCGGCCTGCAATGTTTTTAATTTTGTTCTGGCCTTAAACTATACACTTTACCTTCCATTATGTAGCGAGTTATGTTCACTTTGCGGGCCATTTTTGAGAAACGTTATTTACATACATATATGCTTAGATCGCAGCGCTTGTATTTATACTAACGACGCGGAACAGACTATTAGCTCTAGTATAAATTTTATCGATACATATACGTTTTCGAACGCGTTTGCGTTTAGTTTCAATTTGTATGGCAACACGTAGTTCCTAATAGTTACCACCAGAGGCGTTGTTCGCGTTGCCATACAAATTGGAACTAAACGCAAACGCGTTCGAAAACGTATTGTATCGATAAAACTTATACTAGAGCCTCTGAGCAAGCGCACTAACACATAACCTTTCTAATGACGCCATATCGATACCTGCGGAGTCAAAGGGCGTAACAGCCATTACAACAACGCCCTTTGAGTATGCAGGTATCGATATTGGTTCTACCCTGGAGCAACCATACCTGCTTGGTCGCGTCGAACTCGTTGGGTCGTATGTCGTGCACCCGCGCGCGGTACCAGCGCCCGTCGTGCCGGAACACGGCTGCTACCACTTGCCCCACGGACACTGACGTTAGCTGAAATTAAAACAAAATATATACTTTATTTATTTAAGGCAACGTGAGCTCCAAAAACTGATTTTTAAAAAATCGTAGCTCTTGTTTGGATTATAATACGGCTGCCTTAAATTTAATTAGCAATCTTGAGGCCTTTTTCGAGGGAAATCAGCTATTCGAATCCTGAGTTTTTGACTTTCGCTCGATAGAAAAAAATCACGAACATAGGTCTAAAATACACTTTAAAAAATCATAACAAATTATGCACAACAGCTAAACATATTAAAATTGGTTCTAAAAATCGACAATGTCATGTTTGAGGGAAATCAGCTATTACTTTTTTATTTATTGAAACGCACAAATAATTAAAATTAAAAAACATGATATCCGCGCTTCCAAACACGCACTTCCATCTCGCTCACGCTTATGCTCATTGAGAGGGTGAGAAGACCACGAACCTACGTTCCCTTATATCGGGCAACAAGGCCCATATTACAATAACCTTAAAGACTAATATACAAAACACATCAACATTAAATATGAACTTATTAATAACTACAAAAATACACTAGCGATATGTTGCGCAATTTCGTGGTGTCAGGTAACCGACCGCGGAAACGCCGGAACTTGACTACCTTCGGCCAAAATATATGGTGTCTCATGTCACTGTGACTTAATTTATCATGAAATATGTGGGAAAAAACATCTTATTGAAATGTATGAAATAAAACTATGACATCGTAGATACAGGATTCCATTCCAACAATTGGCTACTTTCTCAGAGCATAGAATACTAGAGAGAGGACAAGCCGCCGGCGGCCGTGTCGCAGCTGTATGCTCAATGGGCATACTCGGCCATACTGTGCACGCGTGCTGATCGCAGAGAATATTACGTTTTTTCCCAAAATGCCTGATATGATGCGCGTGTATTGTCCAATAATCGCGTAGGTATACAAGTGTGTGTCTTTAAGATGTGTGCGTGCTTTGTCTAGTCAATTACTTGGGCGTTATGTGGGTTAATGTACTTGCGACAGGCATACTCAATACAAATCGGCCGGCATGTCCGATCTCTTTATATTCATACATCTGTGGCTACTTTCCTAAAATATATATTTAGTCCGTCAGTTAGATTATCAAACAATATTGGACACGTACACGCGTGACGCCAGATTATGCAAAATAGTGTATCATAAATCATAATGTGACGTCACGGGGAACTTTAACGGGCTGTATCTTCCTCGTGATAGAGGTATTGTTATTATAAATCAATACATAGTATAAAACAAAGTCGCTTCCCGCTGTCTGTCTGTCTGTCCCTATGTATGCTTTGATCTTTAAAACTACGCAACGGATTTTGAAGCGGTCTTTTTTAATAGATAGAGTGATTCAAGAGGAAAGTTTGTATCATGCATGTACATGCATGTATTAATTGTATTATACAGTACCAGTCAAAAGTTTAAGTTCACCCTTTGTTTTTGGTACAAATTTGTACTTTTGTGCGATAATGTTTTGCAGTTCCGATGTCGAAAATTGTTTCCAACTGATTCGTTATTGTTTACGGAGATGTGTTTGATTAGTCAGACACAATTTACGTAGATTTCTAAACAACTGATTCCCTAAAAACCAACATTGTATCTGATCATTGTACGTTTTAAGTGGCAAGCACATATATGGCCCAGCCTTTGCCGTCATTCCTATAAGATTTTAGGGAATGCGTTGCTTAGAAGTGTACGTGAATTGTGTCTGACTAATTAAACAAATCTCTGGAAACAATAACGGATCAGTTGGAAACAAATTTCGGCTTCATCATCATCATCATTTTCAGCCTGTAATCGCCCACTGCTGAGCATAAGCCTCTCTTCGCGTACGCCACTTATCCCGGTCCCGTGCTAGTCTCATCCAGAAATGACCCGCGGTCTTTTTTATGTCATCAACCCATCGAGCTGGTGGACGACCAACGCTTCTTTTTCCTGCAATTGGCCACCAATCCGTTAACGTTTTGGTCCACCTACCGTCACGCTGCCTGGCAATATGTCCTGCCCAACTCCATTTGAGTTTGGTTATGACTTCGCCGACGTCACGCACCTTAGTGCGACGTCGGATCTCAATATTCCTCACTCGGTCTTGTAGCTTAATGCCGAGCATGGCGCGCTCCATGGCTCTCTGTGCTACCCGTATTTTATGCACTGTCTCCTTTGTGAGCGTCCATGTCTCAGCACCATACGTCATTGTGGGCAGGACACACTGATTATAGAGACGAGTCTTCAGGCATTGTGGAACGTCAACGGATTTGAGGATGTCATCTAACTTGTTGAATGCCGCCCAACCCAGCTGAATTCTCCTGGAGATCTCTTTGTTTTGATGTTCCTTGTCAAAGGATAGAGTATGACCAAGGTAAACGTACCGCTCAACCATCTCCAGTGACTCGTTCCCAACTGTTATTGCTGAATTCGAGTCACTGGAAATGCTCGCCATAACCTTAGTCTTGGACATATTCATCCTGAGACCTACCTGCAAGGAAGCATGGTAAAGGTCTTGGATCATATTTTGGAGCTCATCCAGGGTCTCGGCAAACAAAACGATGTCGTCGGCGAAGCTCAGGTGCGACAAGAACACACCATTGATATTAATACCGGTCCTGTCCCATGCAAGCGTTTTTATGATGTCCTCTAGAACAGCCGTAAAAAGCTTGGGTGAAATGGTATCCCCTTGTCGCACTCCCCTCTGGATTGAAATTGGGGCGCTCAGTTTATGAAGCCGAACTTGCATTGTTGCCGAGCTGTACAGCTCCCGAAGCACATCCACGTAGCGAGTATCGATTGAACAGCGATGGAGAGAGTCAAACACGGCCCAGTGCTCGACACTGTCGAAAGCCTTCTCGTAATCGACGAAGGCCATGCACAGGGGCAGGTTATACTCCTGACTTTTCTCCATGAGCTGCTTTACCGCGTGTATGTGGTCAATGGTCGAAAATCCGCTTCGGAAGCCGGCCTGCTCGGGAGGTTGGCACTCGTCTAGATTACGGGTGAGACGGTTGCATAATACTTTTGCAAAAAGTTTGTAAGTGTGGGAAAGAAGGCTTATGGGGCGATAGTTAGTAAGCTTCGAAATGTCTCCTTTTTTATGTATGATGGTGACGATGGCAGTTTTCCAGGATTTTGGAGTGCGAGTATCCTGAAGTGCTAGGTTAAAAAGTTTTACGAGGAAGTTGATGATAGGGTCGCCACCAGCACGAAGTAAGTCCGCTGTGATGCCATCTTCGCCAGGAGATTTATCGGCTTTCATACTGTACAGAGCTTTTCTAGTTTCCATAGCTAATATTGGGGGTATATTATCTCTATCTTTGTGTTGTGTGGGTGGTGCTCTACTGTCACTACATCTGGTAGATGGGTCTGGCTCTTCTGACTGTGACGAGTAAAGTTTGCTGTAGAAATTTTCAACAACATTAACTATCTCGTCCCGGTCTGTAACTAAATTGTCATCGTCATCTTTCAACTTCACTATTTGTTTTACTCCGGTTCTTAGCTTTCTTCTAAATATTTTTGGACCTCGGTATTCTTTGATTGTGTTGACTATAACTTCAGTATTACGTTTTCTTAAGTCTTTTCTAATAGATTTACTAATTATTTTACTTATGCTTTCTATCTGTTTCTGATCTGCTATTGTATTGTGTTTCATTTGCCTCCTTTCTTCCACCAAAGCCAGTGTTTCAGATGACAACTTTTCTTTCTTTCTCTGGTGCTTACCAAGGTGTTTATCTGCCGTATTTGTTAAGGTCTTACCTAACAGGTCATTAATATGGTCGACATCAAAGTTTTGCTCATCCAGCCCCTCAAATTGGTTCTGAAGGTCTACCTGGAATGCTTCCTGAAGAAAAGCGGTGTCTTCCTTGAGATACCTGATGGGAGTGGCAATCATTTTTGCTCGCTCTTTCTTCAGGTTAAACCTTAATGTCGCCCTTACCAGCCTGTGGTCGCTTCCGGTTCTGAAGTTTTTAAGAACGGTTACGTCCATGACTTTGAGTAGATAAATTTAATTAGTCTGAGGTTCTATTAATGTAATTAACTAGGTACAGTAACAAATTCAACTTAAAAACCAGAAAAAAAAAAGAATAAATAAAACTAAATAAAACTACTTATGACTAAACTAAGGGGTCTCCCCGCGGCATGGTGCCGAAGATGCTGGCAGCATTTCCCCGCTGTATCGCAATACTAATGCGTTGAGCGAGGAAGCTGCCAGCTCTTCGGTCCCCGGTGGTGTCGGCTAATTTTTTGGCGAGCTCTTTGATTAGGTTGAGTGCGCTGGGACCCCATGGACCAAGGGTCTCGACGCCGAATGGAACAAAGCAGTATTCAGCGCCGAGACCCCTATATTTATTAACTTTGGCCTTTTCTGCAGCCTCTGCAGCCGCACCGGCTCTGGAGGATGTTCCGTGGAGATGGGATGGGGCCAATGTGTCGACACAGGTGGCGTCCCACACGAGCACCCGACCCATCTTCCACGGAATTAATGACATTCCATCCGGTCTCTTGCCATCGTCCCTGAAAATGCCGGGCGGCTCTAACAAGGCCGGCACATTGACGCTGGCAAGAGAGCGGCGTAGAATGTCATTCAGAGCGGCGTGCCTGGAAAACCGGCCAGCGCTTTTCTGGCAAGAAAGCCCGTGATGTCCCAGTGAGTCTACAGAACTGCCGCAGGGACATCTGTGTGGAGTGCATATAGGAATCCCGAGTCGCAGACATGTTGAGATACGGAGCGTTTCAGGCTCCAAGAAAGTGCCAGTGTTTGGCGACGGGTACGCGTGGAGCCATTCACCGGATTCCTTGGTACCTGACGCCAAAAGTCTGGCCCGCTCCGCACCTGTACTGTGGCTCAGGAGAGAATCAACATAAATTTTGCAGCATACATCGTCCCAGCTCCTTTGGCAACGAGGATGGTCTGGGAAATCTTTTCCCGGGCAAGCGGATGACCAAGCGTTTTTTGCCTCCATCAAGCCAGCAGTTTCAAAGTTTGAGGGGGCACCCCCAAGGATTTTGCCTATGAGACTAGCTGAACTGTGGATGGAAGACAAAAAAGCTGGCAGAGAAACACTGGAAATTTTTCTTATCCCTAGCCCACCATGTCTAATGGGGAGGGATGCTTGGGTCCAAGACTGGTCGCTGAGCTGTATATTCAAAATTGATTCTAAATTTGATTTTATAAGGTCGTCTAGTGGTGCCAATATACTTTGAAATTTATAAAATGGGCTGCAGCGAAGTACATACGTTAATTTGGGCACGAAAAGGCAGAATTTTAGCAAGGTTAAGGCGTAATGGGGGCTTATTTCTAAAAGACGGTTGGAACAGATTTGGAATTTGGAAATTGAATTTTGTATATAATCTTGAAAAGAGTCCTCGAAAATAGGGGACCCTAGGAGGCAAAGTGTTTTTGTATCTACAACATTTATGTTAGGCGTCAGAGTATTAAATTTCTGCTGGATATCTGAAACATTTAAGCTGGAATTTTGAACATATAGTTCGCATTTGGTGAAATTCAATTCCAAGCCAATATTTTTAAATTTCGACTTTATCGTTGCTAGATCGGAAACAACGGTATCCACATCGCCTCCTAAGGTTCCATCGTCCAGATACCAGACGTTAAATTTAGATTTGAGATTTTTTATAATTGGGTTTATCGCCAAACTAAATATTGCTGGCCCGAGTGGATCACCCTGCTGACATCCGACTTCAGACGATAGTAAATGTTCCCGGTACAAAAGATTAGTCGGGTCTGCGTATGAAAGCAGTAAATAGTTGTAAATTTCGGGAATGTTTTGTTTTACTTCTGACAGCAGAGTGTCCCTATTGACTGAATTAAATGCATTTTTCACATCAATTTTGACCAACACTTCGGCCGATGCATCTGAGAGGTACGTGCGCAAGGAATGTACGGCTGCCTCACACCCGCCTTTGGTGCCAAAGCCTAGTTGTACTGGTTCGAAAAGGGGTTGTAATTTAGACAATATATGCCGAACTGCAATTTTGGACGCAAGACGCCGAAGTGTTGTACCAACGGCTATGGGTCTCACCCCTCCGTCTTTTTTAGACAGTGCGATCAGGTTTGCACCGAACAAAATGGGGACTATTTCGGAGTTGATATTGCCAGAGAACATTTTATTTACTAATTTAGTGATTGAATTAAGAAGTTTTTTGCCTGCATCGCCAGCAGAGAGAGAGACCAAATCTTTCAGATGCTGGGGTGAAATACCGTCCAGACCAGCTGCTGATCCATTTTTAAACGAAAAAATCGCTTCGTAAATTTCTTTACTGTTGATTTCCAAGCAGAACTGGCTAGCAGTTGGTGGATCGAGAAAATATGGAGTCGAAGGAGCTGGGGGATGTTTGCTCTGTAGGGCCGAAAAGGTTTCAGGGTTTTTTTTTTTTTTTTTTTTTTTTTTTTTTTTCCATGACTACATCTTTACGTGAACTTATGATGTAATCAATTTCGTTCTTTATTTTGCCGTCGGGACTAGCCCACGTCCACTTCCTTGAAGCACGCTTTTGGAAAAATGTGTTCATTGCGTAAAGGTGACTTCGCTCAAGAAAATTTACTAAATTTCGGCTTCCGAACTGCAAAAAAATATTGTCCAAAAGTACTCATTTGTACCTAAAACAAAGAGTAAACTTAAACTTTTGACCGGTATTGTACATATAAACCCGTGCAAAGCCGGGGCAGGTCACTACTAAATAAATAAATCATTTTTTGTTTGATTGACAAAACAAAAAATACATGTCCAATATTTTTTTGATAATCAAACTGACGGACTAAATAGATTTTTTTTTTACTTAGAAAGTACCCAAAGTACTCGTCATGTGCTCGACCAGTTCGTCCAGTTGCGAGACCTGCGGGCCCACGAACTGGACCCAGAAGCGAGCGGGCGACGACACGGCGGATACGTACACTTCTATACTGGACGACGCTACGTGACATGTTCTAGTATTGTATACTGACCGCATGCGCCTCGCGGTTCTCCTTGTCGCCGTAGTACTCGGTCATGTGCTCGACCAGTTCGTCCAGTTGCGAGACCTGCGGACCCACGAACTGGACCCAGAAGCGAGCGGGCGACGACACGGCGGATACGTACACTTCTATACTGGACGACGCTACGTGACATGTTCTAGTATTGTATACTGACCGCATGCGCCTCGCGGTTCTCCTTGTCGCCGTAGTACTCGGTCATGTGCTCGACCAGTTCGTCCAGTTGCGAGACCTGCGGGCCCACGAACTGGACCCAGAAGCGAGCGGGCGACGACACGGCGGATACGTACACTTCTATACTGGACGACGCTACGTGACATGTTCTAGTATTGTATACTGACCGCATGCGCCTCGCGGTTCTCCTTGTCGCCGTAGTACTCGGTCATGTGCTCGACCAGTTCGTCCAGTTGCGAGACCTGCGGGCCCACGAACTGGACCCAGAAGCGAGCGGGCGACGACACGGCGGATACGTACCCTTCTATACTGGACGACGCTACGTGACATGTTCTAGTATTGTATACTGACCGCATGCGCCTCGCGGTTCTCCTTGTCGCCGTAGTACTCGGTCATGTGCTCGACCAGTTCGTCCAGTTGCGAGACCTGCGGACCCACGAACTGGACCCAGAAGCGAGCGGGCGACGACGCGGCGGATACGTACACTTCTATACTGGACGACGCTACGTGACATGTTCTAGTATTGCATACTGACCGCATGCGCCTCGCGGTTCTCCTTGTCGCCGTAGTACTCGGTCATGTGCTCGACCAGTTCGTCCAGTTGCGAAACCTGCGGGCCCACGAACTGGACCCAGAAGCGAGCGGGCGATGACACGGCGGATACGTACACTTCTATACTGGACGACGCTACGTGACATGTTCTAGTATTGTATACTGACCGCATGCGCCTCGCGGTTCTCCTTGTCGCCGTAGTACTCGGTCATGTGCTCGACCAGTTCGTCCAGTTGCGAGACCTGCGGGCCCACGAACTGGACCCAGAAGCGAGCGGGCGACGACACGGCGGATACGTACACTTCTATACTGGACGACGCTACGTGACATGTTCTAGTATTGTATACTGACCGCATGCGCCTCGCGGTTCTCCTTGTCGCCGTAGTACTCGGTCATGTGCTCGACCAGTTCGTCCAGTTGCGAGACCTGCGGACCCACGAACTGGACCCAGAAGCGAGCGGGCGACGACACGGCGGATACGTACACTTCTATACTGGACGACGCTACGTGACATGTTCTAGTATTGTATACTGACCGCATGCGCCTCGCGGTTCTCCTTGTCGCCGTAGTACTCGGTCATGTGCTCGACCAGTTCGTCCAGTTGCGAGACCTGCGGGCCCACGAACTGGACCCAGAAGCGAGCGGGCGACGACACGGCGGATACGTACACTTCTATACTGGACGACGCTACGTGACATGTTCTAGTATTGTATACTGACCGCATGCGCCTCGCGGTTCTCCTTGTCGCCGTAGTACTCGGTCATGTGCTCGACCAGTTCGTCCAGTTGCGAGACCTGCGGGCCCACGAACTGGACCCAGAAGCGAGCGGGCGACGACACGGCGGATACGTACCCTTCTATACTGGACGACGCTACGTGACATGTTCTAGTATTGTATACTGACCGCATGCGCCTCGCGGTTCTCCTTGTCGCCGTAGTACTCGGTCATGTGCTCGACCAGTTCGTCCAGTTGCGAGACCTGCGGACCCACGAACTGGACCCAGAAGCGAGCGGGCGACGACGCGGCGGATACGTACACTTCTATACTGGACGACGCTACGTGACATGTTCTAGTATTGCATACTGACCGCATGCGCCTCGCGGTTCTCCTTGTCGCCGTAGTACTCGGTCATGTGCTCGACCAGTTCGTCCAGTTGCGAAACCTGCGGGCCCACGAACTGGACCCAGAAGCGAGCGGGCGATGACACGGCGGATACGTACACTTCTATACTGGACGACGCTACGTGACATGTTCTAGTATTGTATACTGACCGCATGCGCCTCGCGGTTCTCCTTGTCGCCGTAGTACTCGGTCATGTGCTCGACCAGTTCGTCCAGTTGCGAGACCTGCGGGCCCACGAACTGGACCCAGAAGCGAGCGGGCGACGACACGGCGGATACGTCCACTTCTATACTGGACGACGCTACGTGACATGTTCTAGTATTGTATACTGACCGCATGCGCCTCGCGGTTCTCCTTGTCGCCGTAGTACTCGGTCATGTGCTCGACCAGTTCGTCCAGTTGCGAGACCTGCGGGCCCACGAACTGGACCCAGAAGCGAGCGGGCGACGGCACGGCGGATACGTACACTTCTATACTGGACGACGCTACGTGACATGTTCTAGTATTGCATACTGACCGCATGCGCCTCGCGGTTCTCCTTGTCGCCGTAGTACTCGGTCATGTGCTCGACCAGTTCGTCCAGTTGCGAAACCTGCGGGCCCACGAACTGGACCCAGAAGCGAGCGGGCGATGACACGGCGGATACGTACACTTCTATACTGGACGACGCTACGTGACATGTTCTAGTATTGTATACTGACCGCATGCGCCTCGCGGTTCTCCTTGTCGCCGTAGTACTCGGTCATGTGCTCGACCAGTTCGTCCAGTTGCGAGACCTGCGGGCCCACGAACTGGACCCAGAAGCGAGCGGGCGACGACACGGCGGATACGTCCACTTCTATACTGGACGACGCTACGTGACATGTTCTAGTATTGTATACTGACCGCATGCGCCTCGCGGTTCTCCTTGTCGCCGTAGTACTCGGTCATGTGCTCGACCAGTTCGTCCAGTTGCGAGACCTGCGGGCCCACGAACTGGACCCAGAAGCGACCGGGCGACGACACGGCGGATACGTACACTTCTATACTGGACGACGCTACGTGACATGTTCTAGTATTGTATACTGACCGCATGCGCCTCGCGGTTCTCCTTGTCGCCGTAGTACTCGGTCATGTGCTCGACCAGTTCGTCCAGTTGCGAGACCTGCGGGCCCACGAACTGGACCCAGAAGCGACCGGGCGACGACACGGCGGATACGTACACTTCTATACTGGACGACGCTACGTGACATGTTCTAGTATTGTATACTGACCGCATGCGCCTCGCGGTTCTCCTTGTCGCCGTAGTACTCGGTCATGTGCTCGACCAGTTCGTCCAGTTGCGAGACCTGCGGGCCCACGAACTGGACCCAGAAGCGAGCGGGCGACGACACGGCGGATACGTACACTTCTATACTGGACGACGCTGCTTCTGTGAGAATTATATTCATTCTTAGATTAGAATTAGTTACTTTCAAGAGGTAAAATATGTCCTTACTTGGTACATAGATCTCATTGGTTTGAGAGATAATCATTAATTTAATTGAGTTTGGTTTCCAATGGTAACTCAGTTTGGCGACGACGATGCGTAGACACTGGTAGTTAGGATTATACTTGGAATTACACATAAACGTAACTCTTTAAATTTATGTTTTTTAAATTGTACTTTGACATGTTATATGAATTATTTTGAATTTTAATTTAATACTAATAGAATCCATATTGTTAGCTTGTTTTTGTACGCCAAAAGGCAAAACATAGTGATACTAACATTTTCATCTTAAGACCACTGTAACCAGATGTACCTAATGGATGTCAGTAAGTCTTGGGCATTGATAGCTTTTCTTTTTTTCGTACATATCCGTACAAAAAGGAACCTAACCTTAAAACATTTAAGAGTCCTCTATAATGCAAAAAAATGACTGACTAGTGGTTTACCCAACCTTATATTTTTGGATTAAACGAATCCATTATATTCTGTACTTTGTATGTCCCCACTAAGCTGTGGTTAAGCCACAGAGTTCATAATTAAATGGAGATTTTGATTGTTCTGGCTTTAGACAAGTACTGTATGTAACTAGTACAGTCAGCATCAGAAGTAGCTATAAGCAAAATAACACGCTCAAAATGACCTACACAGATCCTTATTTCCTTGACATTAGAGTTCATGTGTAGATCATTTTGAGCACCTAGGACCGCCTAGCAACTTCTGCTGCTGACTTTACTACGAGTAAATAGTTTATGGGAAAATTTAAAAACAAATATCAACACAACATTTTGAAACAAAAACATGCATAACACACAAAAACAACCAAATTAACTAAAAATGCTTATTTATATATTTATACACTACTTTTATAACCCAAACTATAACCATACCCCATTCCATCACCAACAAACTATCCAAAAGTGGTAAATCCAAACCTCAAACTATAAATTTGTGACAAATTATTACCACAACAACCAAACTAAGGGAAGTTAGGACGCCACAACATAAGGTAAAAACAGGGATAAACAAAAACTTACATATTTCTCAAAGAACTTGGTCCAAATTGCCCTTTTTCTTAAGACATCATCATCTAAACATATATACGTGTTCATGACAATTTCCGTTAATTGCAAGGGGGCATAGTTTAGATCAAATAAAGTTAATTTCTCCAAGAAAGTAATCTTAACTCTTACTGTTATCAAGTTATTCACTGTTTAATTTTATCGGTTTTGCAGATTTAACCGGTGTACATGACTTTTAACTGTGACTTCACAACAGCTTTTCAAATTTTATAAGGTCCTATACACTACAAGAAGGTTTACAAAGTGAGTTCGTTCGATATAACATATTTTTTACACACATATTTTTTTATTTCATGTGTTTCAAGACCCTTGTACAATAAGACAATAACCGTTAATGCTACATTAAATGAATTTATACACGAATCGAAAAAAAAACCCTTTTTATTTTTTTTTCTCAAGAAATAACTATGCTAATTTGTTTCTGTGAATGTACTCTGCAATATGCCGAAGTTAACGGAAATTCCCGGGAACACCCTGTATATAACCGTAAAAGTCCTACCCTAACTGACTCACTTATATCAACGCCCAGCACCAACTGTTCAACCTAGAAAGCTGTTTTTTTCACAATAGGAAGTTTATATAACGAAAGTAACCTCTAAGGTATTTTTGAAAATTCCACCCTCAAGGGGGTAAAAAGGGAATTGAAAGTTTGTATGGGGATGGAGTAAAATTTTAAGTTAGAGACTTGAAACTTTGTGTTCACATTATTACAATACAAGAAAAGTTATTTTAGGGTTTTGGAAAAACCCACCCCTAAGCGGGTTAAATAGAGGTGCAAAATTTTTTTGAGTTACAAAATGAAATCTTTATGAAAACGAGATCCTAGCGGACAGAGTCGCGGGCAGAAGCTAGTCAGCCTTCTTTGCACAGGCATACTTCCATGGATGAGAGGGAAGACATTAAAAGTAAAGGTCATTAACAGCACTTTACTGCAGACGACGTATAGTGATACGAAGCCGGCAAGCCCTTTTCACGGCCAGGCATGTATAGTGCTTTTCTCAAACATCATCATCATATCAGCCGAAAGACGTCCACTGCTGGACATAGGCCTCCACCAAAGAGTGCCACAATGGCCGGTCCTGAGCCACCCGCATCCAGCGGACTCCCGCGACCTTTACCAGGTCATCAGTCCACCTTGTGGGGGGGGGCTACCCACGCCGCGCCTTCCGGTACGTGGTCGCCACTCGAGAACCTTTCCGCCCCAACGGCCATCGGTTCTACGTGCAATGTGCCCCACCCACTGCCACTTAAGTTTAGCAATTCGGAGGGCTATATCGGTCTCAAACATGCAATGAAATAAATAAATAAACACTCCTCAAATCAAACTAATTTACACGGCTGAATGCCGTGATGCTGTGACACAAATAGTGGAATAAAAATTAAAAAAAGATTACTTCAGGCCTAGGCCTTCAATTTCGTATGAAATTCCTTTACAGTTCTCTCGAGTTGATCCGCCCGACGTGATACTCTGAAGCCATATAGGGTAGAGGAACCAAAAGATGAACACCACTCAATAGTTGAACGTTTTGTCGTAAAATTGAAATAAAAAAATCGCAATACATTTTACGCCTTCGGGATATTTTTTTCCTAACGCATCATCCCTTTGCCGAGGCTGGCATTTAAACTCCCATACAGTTCCCACACACACACGGCTGTGAGTGGTTGTCGCGTCGAGGTCTCGCGCCAAAATCACCGTTTGTATGGAGATTTACTTAAGGAAAGCGCTCTTAAATTTAAACTCTAAATTATGTATAAAATTGAATAAAACGTCTACTTGGATTGTTTTGCGTGATATAGATTCTTGATTAATGCCTTTAATGGATTATCTATCACAAATTGCGTATTTATTGTTAATTAAGGAGATATTTAGCGTTCAACTAACGGTTCCAACTTTTTGTACCTGAGCCAATAGATGAACGGCGTTCATCTACTGGGCAAGGTATAGTTTTTTCAAATGCTTATATAAATTCTTATTGAAAAGTTACATAAAACTTTTATGGCTCAAATTAATCGTTTTTTAACTGTTGATTTTTGAACCAAAAGTTGAACGTGAGTATCCATTCGCAACACGGTTATTTTGGGCTTTGTTTTACTATGAAAAGCACGATTGTTCAACAAAGAACCGCTGCCCAGAAGATGAACGAATAAAATTAGTTCGTTCAACTTTTGGCTCCGATTCCAATAAGTGAACGCTCTGTTAAATTTAGTCCGTTCATTCCTTTGCCATCGTGCCCAATACATGAACGAACAAAATTTATTCGTTCAAGTTTTAGGCAAGGGTTAGTACAATGAACATCTTAATAACAAAGATACGTAATAAATATGAAATCTGACTTATACATAAAAAACCCAACAATTTATCTATTTTAATCTAATGATAAATTAATAAAAAAATGTTTTAATGATTAATATGTAAAAAATAATCTCTTATAATTGTAACCATATGAAAAGGGTACATTTGAACTGTTTTATTCTGTGTTTAGTATCAATATTGTGATTGTTAACTAGTATTAATTGCTATAACAATGATTATATAATAACTAGACCAAAAGTCAGAGGCTGCGCGGTGTTACGTTTTTCTTCGTTCAACTATTGGTGTCAAAATGTTCAACTATTGGGCACAGTGTTCATCTTCTGGGCAAAATGACATACTTCAGCATAAAACCATTTTTAATAAAATACTGTATTGTAATAGGATGGTTTAAAATTGTCATATCCAATCTCGACTATATACGAAATCGTATAAAAAAATTTAATGTAAACAAACTAAATCACCACTCCTCGAAAAAAAATTGTAAAGTTGGGATAGTCGCTTAAACGTTCATCTTTTGGTTCCTCTACCCTATAACCGTAATGACTACATTTCATTGCATGTTTGAGAAAAGATAATTATTGTTTTCTTGATAAATAATTACAATACGAAGGCTGCCTTTTAAGTTCTGTCGTTTGCAAACCTCCCGTGATTGCATAAAAAAGAACTAGTGTCATCTTAAAATATTTGAATTTAGAATTCGAAAACAAAAGAATGACTCGAAATCGGCCCAACCGTTTTAGTACAGCGTTCGTTCAAAGTTGACAAGTCAGTTGTGAAAATGGAAATTTCGAAGGAAAATTTACGTGCGATAATTTTTTACAACTTCAAAAGGGGCTTAACGCGACTTCAGTGCTTCGAAGAGTTGACTACGGTTTTCAATGATAAAGCACCATGCCTCCGGACTGTGGAACGCTGGTATTTAGAATTTCAACGTGGTTGCTCTAGTCTTGGTGATAGACATCGTGAAAGTCGACCAAAACAGACGTAACCCAGGAGAACATTGATGCTGTACGGCAACTGATCGTCGAAGATCGCCATGCGACATACCGTGAGATAGAAGCTTCCTTAAGTATTTCAGGGACCAGTGTTCACAGTTTTTGCATTATCACTTAGGCATAAAAAAGTTGATCTCACGCTGGATACCACATTTACTCAGTGAAGACCAAAAAACCGCTCGCGTTCGATGGTGTCGCAAAACTCTGCGGCAATTCAACCGAGGAAACTCGAAACATGTTTAAGACATTATCAGTGGTGACGAATCTTGGATATATGCCTACGATCCCGATTCTAAACAGCAGTCGATTGTTTGGGTGTTCCAAGATGAGCCAAAACCGACCAACGTAATACGCTCACGGAGCACTTCGAAAAAAATGGTCGCCACGTTTGGGGCGAAAAGTGGCCACGTTGTCACCATCGTGCTCGAGGATCGTAAAACGGTTAATGCTGACTGGTATACCACTGTCTGTTTACCAGAAGTCATCGCCGCCGTACAGTCCTACGAGTCGTTGAGCCCTAACGATTTTTTTACTTTTCCAAAAATCAAGCAACGACTTCGTGGTCAACGGTACCAGACGCCTGAAGAAGCGGTTGAGGCATACAAAACGGCCATTTCGGAGACCCCGACTTCGGACTGGAATAAGTGTTTCGAAAACTGGTTCGATCGAATGAAAAAGTGTATTTATTGTTATGGTATTAACACACTTTCGAGCTAACTGCAATAGTGCTGTGGCCGCGTCTGACAACGGGGTGGCCAGGGCAACATTGCAGGTCCCGACATCATAACTGGTGTTAAAAGGCAGGCTTCTCCTTTGACTTTAAGAAATACTTTACGCCTTTATACATAAGGTATATATTAGAAAAATCCTAAATTGAGTTAGTGCCTTTATAAAGTGATTTCCCAATTGCCATCCTTGAGCTAGTGCGATAGCCGACTTGGACAAACAAATTAGCATTCGGAAGACGTGAGGTCGACAATGTAACCGTTTTCAAATATTTGCCAAGTCAACAGAGTAACACGTTTAATCCGTGTATCACCAATAACTGTGTTTGCGCTATAATTTAACCTTTTGGTGCCCAGAGACATCTAGTGATGACGGGCTTAAAATTGTATGGGTGCCCAGTGTCATCATATGATGTCAGACGTCTTAGTCGGCTTGCTCCCGAATTTCTACCTTTTCCCCCCGTAATCAAGTCAATGACCTTTATCCATAACTTACTTGTGATTGGTCAAAATTTTTCTAAAAAATGCGTCTCAATTTCAAGGTCATTTTAGTCATCTATTGGTATCGATCAAGACCCCTGGGTTCCTGTACTTTCTGAACTGCAAAATTCCTGGGCACCGAAAGGGTAATAATGTTTGGGTGATTTTGAGTAGAAAAAACAGCTGGGGAAGCTGTATAGCCCACATTTTTCAGTCCGGGAAGGAGGGAGAATGTAAAGGAAGTATAATATTAAATTTTTATTGTATTCTGTTTTATCTTTAATTATTTATAATTTGAATATTTTGTACTTATGGATCTTTGGTCTGAAATAAAGCATTACATACATAAACTAACTTTTCTTTTTGTATGATCAGACAGCGTTATAGCCTTGTATACATCATCTACAGTAGTATCCATTATCGCGCCTTACTTTTGACAAATGCTAGCGGCTGACTTCTATTTTTACAAACTTTATATTAACTTGCACTGTTGGTATGTATGTAAATATGTAAGTTGTCCGTCAAAATTTGCAATCCATTTTTCAGTCAATTGCCGTTATTCGATTGAGCTGAAATTTTGGGTATAGGTATAGTTTGGATGACAATTCAATATTATGGTACCATCAAGCTGATCTGATGATGAAGACAGAAGGTGGTCATGGGAATTCAGTACTTAACCGACGTAACCCCGTTGAGTTTGGGCTCGTTAGAATCGTCTCGATGATTAGTTGATGATGGTATACAAATAAGTACAGTTGGCAATAAAAGCTTGTACCAAAAATGAAATTTTGACAGAAATTTATTACTACATAATGTGTGTGTACTTAACTTACACAACTATTACTATTTTTTTTTCTTAAAGCATTGAATGATTTTTGTAAAACGCCGTTCATATTTAAAAAAAGGTTTTCATATTTAATGTTAATAAACACGCATATCTAGGGTAAAATAAGGCCACCCTTTAAATAATAACGCCGAGTTTTGCCCTTATTTTACCCTTGCCAAAGTCCTAGGCATAATAAGGTTGGGAGCCTAATTCACATATGGACTTTTATCTTCTGTTCTTTCTTCAAGTGTTTTAAAAATAAATTCTATTTATATATAAACAATTCTATATACTCGATTGAAACAGTTAAAAACATGAAAAACTATTCCCTCTGACTTTATAACCTTATTACAACAAGGACTTACACAAACAAACAAAACCATGCGGTTACCAAGTCTTACCATTCCGTTTATACTTGACGCGTTTGGGGTCACCTGGCGAGTCGTCCACGTGGTCGCCCGCGCCCGCGCCCGCGCCCGCTCCCGCTCCCGCCTCCACTCCCGCCTCCGCTTCCGCTGCCGCTCCTGCTGCCGCTACCGCCTCCGCTGACGCGCCCGCTACCGCGCCTGCCGAGTTCGTAGCCGGCTGCACTTGGACGTGGCGCGGGCTACGCTTGGATTGTTCGATCTCTCTTCGGCATTTCTCATGGGCCACCTGAGATATAAAGCCAATGTTTTTTATTTCACTAAGTTTGGGTTACACAAAATGTGTCTTGCTTGATATATTGAATCGCGAAAACATACTGCTTCTTAAAGCAAGCTCTTAAACACGAGACGTTAGCACTGTGCGAACGCGCAGCCATGGTAGGCGCCACTACGGTGGCAGATACCGTGTTTGACTGAAGTATTTGTGGGATTGGTGCATTTGGTACTCACACAGCTAGACACTAGTCCCTTGGCGACCTCGATCTGTTCCTTCGTGCCACGGAAGCTGACGTGGCGCTGCGACGCGTTGTCGGCGGTCGAGGGACCTTCCACTTTAATTCGGGCGCCACTGCGGTGGCTGATATCGTTTATGTTCTCGCCGCCTGAGCCTAATATAAAGAAAAAAAATATGAGGTCTGCTTCTATGTTCAAATTGATCAGTTACTCTGATCAATCGTATCTCAAAAGTAAGTAGTTAGATAGACCCGTGGAAGTAAGCAAACACCTCAAGAAACCTCGATAGCGAGAGTCAAACCATAAATTTAATGTGGTATTGCGTCATCACAAACGAGTTTGTCACTCGAAAGGTTCACAATCATTAGCTTCATTGTGCATCACAGACCCACGAAAGTGCACGGTCTGTATGACATTGCATAGCATTGTTTTAGAGATAAGCTATTTAATTATGAGCAATTGCACGTGTAAGGCCTGAGTGGACGCTCGGAGCGGAGCGTTCGGCGGGGCGTGCAGCGGGGCGGGCGAGCGTGCATTCGTTTTGTGCAGCGTCTACTCAGGACACCAGTATGCATTTCATTTGTTTAACATGCACGCCGCACGCCCCGCCCCCCCGCACGCCCGACTCGAGCGTCCACTCAGGCCTTACACTTAAAAACATCTCACTAACTAAGTCAACGGGAAACTTACCACAGAGATTAAGGTGGTTCGATTGCCATACAAAGCGTTATTTGACATTCGCAGGCTAACGGCGTGATATTTTAAGAAACTTATGTACCAAACTTTCATCAATTGGCTTCCCATTTGCGCCAAATTCCCCCTTTCCTAGAATAAACTTGTATAAACTAGATTAATTTGAGAAAAATAGTTTTCCCAAAATATCACGTGACAAACCAATTTCTCAAATTATTCTAGTTTATGTAAGTTTATTCTAGGAAAGGAGGAATTTGGCGCAAATGGGAACCCAATTTATGAAAGTTTGTTACATAAGTTTCTTAAAATATCACGCCGTTAGCCTACGAATGTCAAATAACGTTTTGTATGGCAATCGAACCCCCTTAATTGCACTCAGGTGTATAGTTAATAGCAGTTGTAGCTAAGCGGGCGAAGGTTTCAAAATGATCTACACAAGCTCCTAGTGCCGATTCAGACCGGAATGGCAGCGACTGTCAGCGGCGCGGCGAGCACTTTCAGTGTGAAATAATTATAAACTTTAGCAACATACTTAAAAGACCAGTATCGCTTGACAATCTCGAAAAGGTCGTGGCCGGCCGCTGCTATTCCGGTCTGAATCAGCCCTAATAATAAAGACCGCGAAATTAAGAATTTATCGTACGCGAAGTTACTTCTGTTGCTGACTGTACATCTCAAGTCGGTTTTAGCCTGTTATCAATCTTGATTCTTGGGCATTGTTGTGAAAAAAATATACTGTAAAAACTCACCAATAATTCTGCCACAAGCCCAATTTGGTACATCCAGAGTGTCAGACAATATCAACGGCTGTTGCTTCATAAACTCCCTGACCATGTTTTCAGCTGTCTGCGAGGTGTGGCTTTCGCCTCGTATCACACAAACATCATAGTCTTTGTCAGGAAACTTTTTGAAGTTTATCTTGGCACCAGACTTTAGTTCGATGTCCTTTATGTTGGTACCACTGCGGCCTGGGGGCACATGAAAAACATAACATCACGAAATGAACAAGCAGTGTTAGTAAAATTTGTTCCATAAAGAAGCAGTTTATAATAGGACATGACAAAGACAACACAGTTATAAAAGTGTTTGTATCAAAAACATCTGAACAGTGCACTGGGATTCCGCAGGGTCAACAGCAAAATTCACCAGTCATAATAAAAGCATGACACTATTGACTTTAGAATTCGGCAGTCAACAGTGTAAACGCGCCTTGAGTGCCTTGTCTATACAAAACCAACTTCCTTCATTATTCTAATGTATTTTCTTTACATGTATTAGTTACATACTTCAGAAAACGAAATCCATCTTAACCTTATACTATAGGAGATATTCAACACATAACATCACATCCAAATACATTCAATCTTCAATTTTTATATGTAGATGCTTACTCATTATACATATGTAAAGGCAGCAATTAGTATATAAAATGGTCATGGACATAAGTGGTGGTGAGTAATCTTAGTCATAAATACTACACCAATCCAATAGATTTATGATAATATGCCACTTATCTCAGAGCCATAAAGCACATTTATCCTCAGCAGATAATGAGCCTAAAATAGGCCAGACCTTTTATTGTAGCTTAAGATTATGCATTATTTATTTATTTAATTTCTTTATTCAGACAACAAGATCCACTGTTTGTTAGTTAATATTCATAATCCTATGTTATCCTATGTTAGTAAATATATGTAGCTAAAGATATGGTGTTTTTAATTAAGTGTTGCATTATTGAGCACTCACTCCTAATGGCTACAGTTTTTAGGAGGCTGTTGGAGCTGCCACATATTCTGGCATTGCAAGTTCAGATTATTTTGGATGGTGTTACCTGGATTCCTTATTTATAATGAACCACTCAAACCTAAATATAAGAATTTAATATCTTTGCAATCATGTATAAAAAAATTTTTTAAGCAGAAGCCTTTCTTTATAATAATAATAATAAACCATTTATTTCAGGCATCTAAGGCCCATAGATACAAATACCTTTATGAATGCAATATTTGTGTAAGAATATTATATATGTGAAAGCGTGTTTTTGTTCCTTTTCATACTTAAACTCTCTCTCTCTTCCTAGCTATGAATCCCACATGCAGTGGGATCAGCTCAAACTATTGAACTAATTTAGATGAAATTTGGTAGGTAAACAGATAACTGTTTAAGTGTCATGGTGTAAAAAAATCTAAAAACTATCTTAAGGAAAGCCAGTGGAAATCAGGATTACTCTTTCTTTAAGAATTGTTCTCAATTCTGTCGAAATAGGCAAGCCGGACAGAATGGAGTTCTGTTTCCAATGGCCATTTTTGTAACCACATGTTGGGAGAATGTTCGGTGTGAGAGTTGTGGTAAATTAAGGTTTTTTTTATAGAATGGTGAAAAAATACTTGCCAATTAATGCAGGAACCACACTTTTAGGAACATTGACTTCAATGGTGTTCACCCGAGAAGTGGCTATAGGCTTCTTCTCTTCCTCATCATCCTTCTTGAAGATGTAGTATGCAACAAAAGCTGTCACCGTGACCAGGGACAGGCCAAGTGCAATGGGCACTATTAATTTGCTAGCCGGCATCTTCTGCAATAATACATACAAATGTAGGTAAGAATATCCTAAAATTTTAGATGAGAAACTTCAACTTAAAAGAGCATGTTAGTAAATAAATTGTATACAGGCCATGTTTACATACCCAATGAAATCGTACAATCTTACTTATATTATAAACACGAAACTTTATGAAGAAATTATTTACACTTTTGTACAAAAAATACCAAAAGCATTTTGATGAAATTTTGCAGTGATATTGCTTATGTATCAAAGCACCACCGGGCAGAAGCTAGTATTATATAAATGCTAGTTTAACACAGAAGTTTCGAGCTACTTAAGTTACTGAGATACTGTGTCAAAATAAATGGCCTTGAATCTGCTAACACTTTAGCAACAATACTACATGTAAATACATATTAGTTACACTGTAAACTACACCAAAAAGTATTCAATTTCTGAGATGCCAATCAAAAACTAGTTTAAATTCTGAAGTGACCTGCAGAGTGAAAGCAAATCTTGTCAACCGAGAAAGAACTTTACACATTTTAAGTCAGAATATGTGAACTAATTTATAAATTAATAGGACCTTTGGAAATACTTCACATCTCCATGTATTCTATTACCAGCTATGACATAATAACATCAAAAATTGCTTCACAGAAAGTAATGTGACACCCGCAATAAGACAATTTTGAAAAATCTGTACTGTACTTAAGATCAGGTAAATGAAAAAAGATTGTTCATACCGTTTCGACGAAAGTTTTCCGTGTGTTTCACTTTCAAAAGCAATTTGTTAATTCCTTATCACAACACGCATGCCACTACAGAAAATCGTAAATAGAAGAACGAAAAACGGCCGAACTTTCAATCGCGTTGCGTTTCGTTCATTTTGCGTTTGGCATTTGGCATTTTGGCAAACTGAACTGACGTTTCAAAGCATGCAGTTGTTAACATTACTTTCATGGCGGTTTTATTTATGTCTGAAATAAACTGTTTTGTTTTGTAGCATAGCATGCCAGCGCGCCACATTTGAAAACTTTTTGAATTGATATTAATGATAATTATGTATTTTTTTATTCATGATACACGTGGCTCAGCTCAAAGTTATCCCCAAAACGACTTAAACTACCGATAACTAAATTAAATAAATATTTTGACGGAAAGGAAATATTTAGCCATTTTTCGGCTATGTTCGGACACCTACATATATATTAGTATGGACGAGGTTTGGACATTGATCCTTGATTGATCCTAACGTCAAAAAAAAGTCAAAATGTCCATAATAATATAACGACAATATTTTGTAATAATATATTTTATGTCTAGAAAAACAAACGGTAAGTTTTCATTAAAAATTGAAGCCACTTATGTAACACCGTTAAATTATTATAATTAACGAGAAGAATGTTAGTCATCTAAGTAGTATTTTGGATAACTTACCTAATAGGTACATATTCGTTCCTATCACTCCTATTAAGTGCCTAATTCCTAGGGTTATTCAAAAAGCATGCCAATTTACGTTTACGTAATAATCGTGATCGCGTGCCGTACCCTTGCAATATGTCTTGGCATTTTTTTATTTAATTCGACCAATTTGTCTCCTCACCTTGCATTTTCCCATGACTCTACATTTGATTCTAGTGTGACCATGATACGAAATAGGTAATCAATTTTCAGTTATATGTGGCTTTATAGTCTGAGAAATTCATTAAATGACTGAATGGCGGCGTGGGATGTAACTGAGGGTAAGAAAAAACAAATGATTAATTATGCAAGTAGATATCTAGATGATTGCTTCCGTAAGCCAGATTGAATACCTATATATTACGTTGTTGTATAAATGGGTTGACTGCGGTTGACTGGTAGAGAATGCCTTAAGGCATTAAGTCCGCTTTTTGTACTGTTGTTACTTTTCCATTTCCATAAAAATGTTGTTTCATAATTTGAATACACGATTTGCGACGGCGACCACGATTTTGCAAAGACTAGGACCCCGCAGTGGCATGGTTGGCACCCGGTGCGGAAATTGTGGGTGTCACCGAGTGTTGTAGATAAAAGGGGCGTGTTGCCCCTTTGGATCTTTGAGATGCCAAAAGGTCGCTGCCCCCACCGCCCTCTCTAGCTAAGCCATAATTAAGCGAACCCTATTAGCGACACCGAATACGAATACATATATGTACCAGTGTGTAACCGCCATATGATAAATAAATAAGGGATAAGTAATAAGGCATCTGGGGGCACGGCAGTGCCCCCGCCAAGTCGGGCAAAACAAAGAGGCACGGCCGTACCCATCCTTTTCTCAAAGCCATTCAGGCCATTTTCAACATCCTGTAATTGTGTGCTGGCTAAAGCTAGAACGCTGAATTTTCAGGAACATGTAGGGCATAATATAGCTAACATATAATATCAATAACATTCAATTTGAACTTTTAGTTTAAGAGCTATTGTCCGTCAAAGTTCGTTAGTTTTGTCACTGACATACCTACTCACTACTGATAATGATCACGTTAATTCGTAGGTACTTCTAGCAGAGCCACAAGCTCCAAATTTCAAACTTAATTAGTTTTTAGCCTAATACCTCAAAAAAAACTAAAATATTGCAATTTTGGTCACGTTTCAGAAACTGCATAAGTAAGTTTGTAATCTTATTTGAAGCCTTCCGGAAAGCGCAGCATTTATTGTGAAAGAGGTGTCTAGACTCGCCCTTATATGTACTCTGTTTTAGTGTATACTAGGCTTAATTTACCTGTCAAATGTCTATGCCAATTGTTTCTGGTCACCTTGCTAGCCGGGAATCCTATCTTGTCATTGTGTGTTTTGACTCGTTTTCGTTAGCGTGACTTTCGAAGTTAAAATCATAATTTTGGTGTTTCTTGAACGAAATAACGGTGAATTCCTTTAAAATAAACCACTATAGTGTTAGTGCGCGTTGCATTTGTCACGTGTGTGGGTTCTTGGTGAGCAAAATGGGTTCTAATGAAGAAACACCAGCCGGGCCACGTGCTAATTCCGTGGACGGCTCAGCTTCGATGCAGTCCAGCTCCGATGACTCGTCTTCAGAAGACGAAAGTTCGTCTTCGCGGCTCCCAAACAAGCGAGGTAAAGGCGAAGATCCGCGGATCGACGCCCTTATGAATCAGGTAGGTTATCTGACTTCCTTTATTCAGGGATTTACCGCGTCGAATGCTTCGAGCGGGATATCTAAACCTAGTGTACCCGTGCCTGAGGTTAATACATATGTAGTCGCCCCTGAGACACCTTTTTTAAAGGCTCCGACCGAGCCCCCAAAGGTTCTTGACCTAGGCGATATTGAAACTCAGTTCGAGTTAGTTATCAAAGGAGCGGATCCTTCGAGACTAAAAAAACTACAACAATTACAGCAATTTGGTAGTCCAGCTTGGAAAACTCTTAAGTACAAAAAACCTTTGGAATCTCATTTGGCCTCGCCGGGTTTCATAGAACTAAAGGCCAATGATGAACTCACTTATTTCCATCCTAATAAAGATTACCTAGCGGGTACAGAGAGGATCATGGCAGCCTTATCTAATGCTCTTTTAGAGCAAAGAGCTATGCTCAGGTCGGGCCTGCAGGCAGTAGTCGATTGGGTGGCAAACTCCCCGGAGGACATTAATGCCACATTACTAATTGACAAATTTTCGGTTTTATTTGGCTCATCTTCTGATTATTATAAAAACTGTGAGTCTTTACTCCAAATAGTTTGCGGAAAAAGGGCGGAGTGCATTGAGGTACGCAGACAGGCAATTGTTAAGGATATCCCTAATAAAAATATAAAAGCAGCTTTACTTGATATTCCCCCTAGTGATGAACATCTTTTTCAGAGGGATAAATTGTTGAATTTTATACAAGCGCAGGGTGGCCCACAAATCTGGCTTCACCCACCAATTATTAAAAAGGATGCAGACAAAAATCTTAAAAGAAAGGACCCAGAGCCAGGACCTTCTGGCATCAAACCAAAAAGATTTAAGTCCTTTCATAACAAGAATAAAACATATAAAGGGAAGGGCAAAGGCAAATCCAGTTCCTTTCGTTCCAAAGGAAGTGGAAATGACCAAAAGTGACAGATGGCCTTTCAGTGGGGGTTGCCTGGCTCAGTACCGGGAGAGGTGGTTGGAGTTGGGGGCCAACAATTTCATTTTAAATGCAATAACAGCATCCCGTATTCCATTTATTCAAAAACCCCCATTAATGCGAAAGATACTACCAGACTTTGCAACAAAACCCTCTGTACAGATGTCCAAACAGATTCAAGAACTGAAGTCCCAAAAAATTTTGGAGAAACCTCAGACAGTCTCAGGCAGTTTTTTCTCAAAGATGTTCCTTGTACCGAAGAAAGATGGAGGTGTGAGGCCTATCTTCGATCTGAGAGGTCTCAACAATTATGTGGGGACAAAAGCTTTTCACCTCATATCTCATACCATAGTACCGGAGTTCTTGCAACCTCAGGATTGGCTTGTGAAAATAGACCTATCTCAGGCCTATTTTCACGTGCCAATATCCGAGGCACACCGACCCTTTCTCCGCTTGATCTACAAGGGAGAGGTTCTTCAGATGACTTCATTACCCTTTGGACTTGCCTCTGCCCCCAGGCTCTTTGCTGGCATAACTTGCTGGGTTGCGGAAACCCTACGCAAGAGAGGGATGCGCGTGCTAGTTTATCTGGACGACTTCCTTCTGGTCCATCAGGACCGCGCCAGACTAGCACAGCAGGCTTCGGAAGCCGTTCAGCTACTGGAGTACTTGGGGTGGCAGGTGAACCATCAAAAGTCAATTCTTTTACCCACAAAAGAACTCGAGTTTTTGGGTCTTCTCTGGAAAATAGAAACAAACGAAATGTGTCTACCAGTAGCAAAACAATTAACCATCAAGGAGTCTTTGCGCAAAATGATCACTCAAAAGACATGCCAAACACGTCAATTGCAGCGTCTGCTGGGCCTGTTAAACTTTGCCTGCTTCGTGATTCAACGGGGTCGACTTCACTGCCGGCGTCTACAGATATTTCTTCGGCAATTTTCCCATCAGAATTTGAAGAAAAAACTCCATATACCAAAGTTAGCATTACAAGACCTTCAATGGTGGCTCAGAACCACGGAGACCACATCACCAATACACAAGATGAAAGTGTCACAATATTTAACAACAGACGCTTCAAATGTTGGTTGGGGTGCTCATATGGGGGAGACAACAATGGCAGGCTCATGGAATCAGAGACAGAAAATATGGCACAGCAACAAGAAAGAAATGTTTGCAGTCTTCTCAGCCATAAGAATTCAGAGCGAACAGCTGAGGAACTCTCACATAATGTTGCAATCGGACAACAGAACCGTGGTGGCATACTTACGGAAAGAAGGAGGCACTCGGTCGATAGGTTTACTGGCATTGACGTTCCAACTCTTAAAACTGATCGATCATTTCAACATTGTTCTGTCAGCACAATATCTTCCGGGAAGATACAATGCCATCGCGGATCGCCTGTCTCGGGGCAGAGCATTACCCGAGTGGCATCTGACAACCGAGGCGACCACGGAGGTCTTCAATCGGTGGGGAAAACCAGAGATAGATCTGTTTGCCTCAAACCGCTCCGCGGTGGTAACCAGATACGTCTCAATCGATGCGAGGGATTGCTACGCAGAATTTACAGACGCCTTCAGCCAGGACTGGGACTACAGTCTAGCATGGATCTTCCCACCACCCTGCCTCATCCCCAGAGTACTGACTCATCTAAACCGAGCACGGGGCGTGTACCTATTGGTAGCTCCAGACTGGACTCAACCGTATTGGAGAGCGGATCTCCAATCCCGTGCACTAGAAGATCCAGTACAGATTCAGAATCTCCAGAAAGTCTTAGTGGATCTGACAACAGGCCTGTCTCCACCAGAAGTACATCTACTGGATATGAAAATTTGGATGGTTGGGGGTGGGCTGCAAAAATAGAGAACTGGAGTAAAGAACAGAAAGATCTCTTGGCAAAGAGTTGGAGGCAATCTACTCTACAGACTTATAGAGCTCCACTGAAGAGATGGTTTGAATGGTGCTCGGAGAGCACTGTCGATATAAAATCGCCTCAAGCGCAAGACATTGCTAGATTTTTAGCCCACACTTATTTAAAAGAAGGACTATCATATGGCACAATGCTAGTACACAAATCTGCTATAGCCACCTATTATGGACAAAATGAGGCTATATCGTCAGATTTTCTGGTTAGACAAACTCTTAAAGCTATTGCCAATTCTAAACCAGCTTCCTTCAAATCCCCTATCTGGGATCCCAAGATAGTATTTAAGTGGCTCCAAGAAAACCCTCCGAAGATGACTTTGTTTGATGTCTCTCGTAGAGCAGCTACAATTATGTTGTTGGCTTCAGGACGAAGATTGCATGATTTAACACTCTTAAGTGTTAAGAATGATAATTTTATCAATCTAGGAAATTCAATACAACTTTGGCCTGTCTTTGGTTCAAAAACTGACAACAAATCTTATAGACAGTCGGGTTGGAACTTACTCAAACACCCCTGTGAGAACATATGTCCTGTGAAGTCTTTAAATAACCTTATTGATTGGACCAAAGATAGAAGATCAGGCACTGAGACTCATAGTTTATTTATTACTATTAAGGGAGCAACCAAGCCTGCAACAAAGGCAATTATTGGAGGATGGGTAAAATCCGTGCTTCGTGAGGCTGGAATAGATTCTACTCCAGGTAGCTGTCGTTCAGCAGTGGCTTCCCTAGCTTGGTTGGAAAATAGACCAATTGAAGAGATACTAGCCAAGGGCAATTGGAGGGCAGTTAATACCTTCCAAAAGCATTATTGCAGAGAAATAAATAAAGCGCAGAATCGGGCTAGTGATGATTTATTTGATAATTTCTCTTGTATTTAATTACAAATGATTGTTTGACTGATGATTGATCTCTTATGATAAGATAATTTGTTGAAGCATAACAATGTGCTATTTGTTTCAATTAAGAAATATAAATTTTGTTCTTTCAAAATTGTTTATATTCCTGTTATGCCTATAACTCAGAATTATTAAAATTTGTTTTATTTTCTGAGAATGTCAACATTGTGTGTTTTTGTTTATGTCACCAGCAGATAACAGACACGTCTTCCACAATAAATGCTGCGCTTTCCGGAAGGCTTCAAATATAACCGTTTTACATAACAATAAAACGGGTATTTTAAGCCGAAAGGAAAGCGCAGCATTATAAGAAATTCTTCCTGGTGAAGACTACAATGACAAGATAGGATTCCCGGCTAGCAAGGTGACCAGAAACAATTGGCATAGACATTTGACAGGTAAATTAAGCCTAGTATACACTAAAACAGAGTACATATAAGGGCGAGTCTAGACACCTCTTTCACAATAAATGCTGCGCTTTCCTTTCGGCTTAAAATACCCGTTTTATTGTTATGTAAAACGGTTATATTATCTTGCAGTTATTTCCTGCAAAACTATACAAACGTTATTTGCGGTTGGTAAAATAACATTCCCATACAAGGTCTACAAAAATAAATGAGATCCCATAAAAAACATTCCATGTAAAAAATAGGCCAAGTCTCGAAACTCTTTCACAGTAAAAAGTGGTGAGATATTTCGTAGAGCCAAGTCAGGCAGGCATTCTTATTAATTTTTATTTGCTTGCTAAATAAAATTCTGCAACTTGTGGATCACACAACTTTACTGCATGGGATCGAGTTTTCTTGGTACTGGGCCAATCAACTTTTGGACCCACAGTATTTTGTCCGGTAACGCAAGATACAGAACTGTCATGTTTGTTAGAGAAACTGATATAAACCAGGTAAGTACCCAATTGTGTATAACGATGGTTTACACCAGCAGTTACGATATCCCACAGATTTTAATTGAATTGATAGACACAGGTTTGAAATAGATTGATTAGAAAGTTTGTAAAAAGTAACACAGGAGACAGAAAAAGTGTGGGTGAAAAAGTTGATGGACCCTACTTACTTATTTAAAAATCTCATCATTATAATATACTTAAATTCATTCTCGAATTATATCCATCCCTCAAACGTTTCACAATATGACTTAACTATTTTTTTCTTTCAAATGCCCCATTTCATTTTACATGTTTCATCATTCAGCAAAAATCAGCCGCACTTAAAAATATTTCGATCTATCTACTATCTACTTAATTCAGCCCTGCACGGGTATCACAAGACGGCCGCGACTTACTCTCGAGCTCTCTCGCACTATCCGTCCCTCTCTAATTAGACCACTTGGAAAGAGACGGATAGTGCGAGAGAGCTCGAGAGTATGTCGCGGCCGTCTTGTGATAGTCGTGCTGCACGGCTATCACAAGACGGCCGCGACATATGTACTCTCGAGCTCGCTCGCATTATCCGTCTCTCTCTTATTAGACCACTTAGAAGGAGACGGATAGTGCGAGAGAGCTCGAGAGTATGTCGCGGCCATCTTATTATAGCCGTGCTGATAGCTAAGTTGGATCGGTCGTTCGGTACACAAGTCCCACAGAAACCCGGCGTGTGGCCACCCTACTATTGAACGTGCGCCCCAATAAAAGCGTAGGTAATAGCCGGATTCGTCATATTTTTATTGTGCAGACAATCACGAAACCCTCGCGACTCTCAGTCGCCGGTTGACTTACGAAGAATCCAGTAAATTTTCTTTAGTAGCAATAGTTTTATCGAGAATAAGTTGGGTTTAAATTAACACATCATGCAGCGTCCGTACGGACGACGGTATTTACGCCCGAATAAGATGCACGAGGCATCTCATGGTGGTAATGTGTGTTAAGATCAGCTAGAAAGAAAATTTAATTTAAGTGTTCTTTAAAGATCAGTCCTTCGGTGAAGGAAAATATCGTGAGGAAACCGGTCTAATCCCAATAAGGTCCAGATTGGATTTGGCTCTAGGTTGGAAGATCGGTGGCAGTAGCTTTTGTAAAATCTTGGGATTAGGTGCCAATGTGGACCCCGGACTCGTTTCAGTACTACCGGGAGAAAATTGACGAGGATGATAATTAATTTAAGATTATTCCTTTGCATGTTTCGATAGTGCCATCGATATTCTACATAGAACAGGCCTTCCGGAACATGTATTTCAGGATAACTTTTTGGGAGAAGCCAGATGATTACTTGCCTATGCTCTTGCTGAGAGATCCCTCTCCCACTTACTTGCTTCGCAGAAGTTACTTACTCACTTACTTAACTAGCTCTGACCAGCGGCAGCGGCCCCAATAAGGCGCGGTAATCATTCGCAACAACATAGGTATTCTTGTGGCCATATATTTTGTAATTTCCACGTCTTCTGCGCACTTTCCCAGACATGAAATGAAGAGCACATAATTTCTTGGGCACAATATTAAACAGTATTTTCTGATATTTAGATTTTGAGTACGTGGTGATCAAGAAGGAGCAACCACATATCTGCTTTGGCACTGGTCTGGCCCGAGAGGTTCTTCCCACGGATGGACCATGCATGAGTCCTTTCATGCGGCTTTTGACACAGAAAGGAAGACCCAACCTAGGCCCTGGGGTTTACAATGGGGACCGTGACGCTTTCTACGATCTTACTCACAGGGTACGAGTATTTATGCCAAGAAGTTTTGTAGAACTTGTAAATCATAGTACATGTTAGCACCTACAATTCCTACAAATGAAAGCTTAAAAATGTAGGTACTTCATCTCAATGGTCTGCTTTACGACACTCGCCATTTTGCAGTTTTTTTAGTTAAGTATAGGGTCGATTGCATAACTGAGACGGGGTGGCAGGAGCTAAGTACTTACCCATCCGCTACTCTTTGACGTCTCCCCTTTTGCCTCTGTCCTGTCATGCAGGCAACGTCTCAATTAAACGGTAGGCATATACCTAGTTCTAAGTAATTTAGCGTTAGGCGCGCCACTATCCCATGGTCGTACGGCGACTTGCCAGATTTAATTAGATATATTTTACACCAAATCGGTGTCACAACCATTAATGTTATTAGTTTGAGGCAGTTTCGTGAGTTTAAATCACTATTTCTCAGATTTACAGCAAATACGGCCTTGGACCTAAAAGTCCCCGCTTTTCATCGAGACACGAATATCAGCCTCCTCCGCGGGAGCTTCCGCCTAAAAAACCTATTCCCCAAAACTGCGCAGCTTTCAACCAGACTGGACTAAGAAAGGGGATTTTCAAAGCTAATCCTTATCCCGCGTAAGTATTTAGAGTCCTGGTTTAGAACCTTTTATGGATAGGTTACCCACGACTCGAATATCAAATACAGGTATAGAAAGCCCAATGAACCGCCTTTTTATTATTTCTGCAGACCTTGCGACTACGTCCCAGAATTTCGGAAGAGACAAATAAAATTTTCGTACAGTTTCTCCGGGAAAAAAGTTCTTCGCTGTCCCGTAATGGTAAGGAATCTTAGTCCTTGTTAATATACTACAACTTGTGGATGTAATCATCATAATCATGGATATTCAAGAACATGTTTTGCTATTCAGATCAAATGCGTCCCCTACAATTTGGATGCCTGTGGGTATTGCGGATGTTCGTGCTCAGCGCAAGGGGATTATTGGCAGTTTGAGAATCGAATATTTCTGTGCAGAGATCATTATTCGCAGCTATTCAAACATTGCCTATCCAAATTCCAGGGCGCGAAATTGTCTGATTTTAAGGTTGGTCAATAGGTGCAGTCCACAGAACAGTATCACTAGATCCAGTCTTGATTTTAAAGAGTTTTTCGGGGTTCGGTTGCCCATTTTGCAATCTGTAAGTACCTACATGCAGGATTTCTGACAAGCAATTTATACCTACCAAAAAAAGGGCCTAATCATTATTATGCATTATTTAATAATAATATTATTATTTCAATCTCATAAACTGTCTCTATATATAATGTAATGATTAATAATGGAGCATTCCACAACTGATAGAAAAAATCTAAGTTTTTTTTTAAAGTAAGTGTCGCCAAAGCAAAAAAGAAATAATAATGTTGATGTTTTTTTTTTTTTTTTTTTTTTTTTTTATGCATATTTTTTTTTATTTCCTCGCATGATGCATTGTAGAATGTTGTATGGTACACGTGCGGATAGGTAATTCCCGCACTTGTATCATAAATAACTATTATTTAATCGTATTTTTTAGCCTTTGAGTTTGTCACTCTTTAGTACCACCAAGGGGACACTGGATCGAGGTATATGTTGATGTTATATGGGGTTATATTTGTCTAGATCATATCAACATAAGATTTGGCGAGTACAGGGCGGTGATAATAGTAATTTCCAAGTCCTACCTGAACGTCCTAGTTGGTCGTCTGGTGACCAGTCCAATCTGCTTCGCTTGTATGATATTTTGCCTGGAGTTATTTCCACCGCCTGTTGATAGGAAGTTAAATAAGCACCAAGTATAGACTAGCAACAATAAACTAGAATCTATATTCTTTACCCCTACAACGTATAAGTTACATGTAGCATTTGGGATCCCATCTACTAGCATACAAACATGATCAGGTCAATGGCGTTTAGTGAGTGTTTTAAGATCTTATTAGCTTAGTCTAATACTTAGCTCCAGTTAATCAGTCTCTCGGAAACCAGGAATCAGGCTCTGCATGCTCCAAGTCTCCAACCGATTTCACAAACTTATTACACGCCTGAACTCTTTCGATTCTCTTTACTTCTCACAATCATTTACCGCCAAAATCTAACGTATGCTCATTTATTTTATAACTCAAAATGTTGCCAGCTATTTAATATAAAGGTACGTTCACACGAACTTACCACAGGTTCGCGATGATCCGCGACAGTAAGTACCTAACTCGACCTCGAAGGTCTGATAAGTCCCCGGCATTATTATAGGCATATTATGCATAAATAATATTATAAGCACCTCATATCATATTATATCGGAGAAGTAATATAAATAACTCTAGTGTTTTTTTTTCAGTCTGTGCGGGATTGTTTCTTCGCTCATGCACATAATAGTTGCCAAGCAGCTTTAAAAATAATGACGAATGAAGAAATACAAAAGAAACTGAGAAAAGAAGCCTACCTTGATCTATACTTTCCTCAGCGACGTTTTTGCGAAGGGGCTAACGACTGACATGACTTTTATATATTCTTTATCGATATTAATTACGTAATATTAGTATGTGTATACCTTTGCATTATCATAAATATATTTATTTTGTCCATTTTCAGAAAAAAATATTGATAATTGTAATATTAAATATTGATTTTATGGTATTCATTTATGCGGCAACATTAAAAGTAAAGCCGCTAATGCTGGCAACTTTTTTATCATCAATCATCTGACTTTGTTCTTAGTAGATTATTTACATTTATTATTTATTTTGAAAACTGATCAATATTTTGGGTGTTTCGAGTCGTGTTACAAGCTACCATGAAATTGGACTCGAACAACAAGCTTATCCGAAGTGAAAGCGGGTCCGACTCGCCCGAGGACGTTGTGGACCCGCGTCAAAATGCGGAGGATATTATTGATGAAATATTGGCGGAGTTCACGGAGTCGCGGTCGCCTGACGCCGCTCGCAACGGTAATGGAGTGCCAGACAGCTTGTTCAGGATGATCCAGCCCCCGCACACGCGGACACCAGCCAACTCTTTCTCGGAGCCCACCACACTGGACGACATCGACCCCTCGTCGGACCTGGGCACCTCGATACGAAACAAATGCTTGGAGCTCGAAGAGATACTACAAAGCTTAAAGTCGCGGCTGAATCACGTCGTCTTGGACGAGAACATTGTGCTGAGCCCAGACGCAAATTCCATGGAGGCTGAGCTCGAGCACGATTTGGATACTGATTGTCAGGAGGATCTGTCATTGCAGGAATTCCTGGAACTTTTGCATTCCCAGAACGAAATCAATCCCACTGGCGTACAATGATGTACTTGGGAGTTAAATAAGTTTAATTAGAATCAGTGTGTAAATCTGGTATAAAGAATATTATATTTAAATCAAAGGAAATTATGATTAGAAGATTTCGGGCCTAATATTCTAACTATTGTTTTTTAATATACACTAAGCATGGGGTAATTAATAAAACAATACAATTAATAAATCAACTTCTTTATTAATATCACAACAAAAACAATCCTGTTCTCCGGAATATGCATACTATTATCATGACAATATTTTCTGCAGAATAATACACATTCATTTTAACACATTGAATGCTGGAAAATATTTAACTATAGTTAACCATACGTGGATTGGGCTACTTCGACCCTATGACGCAGCGAACATGTTAAGCAGCATCAAGTTTTAAATTGCATCATACAAATCATTTATTTCAGGCTTAATAGAAAGCTCTGTGTCATCAGGCACAGTATCATTCTCATATAACTGACTCTCTTCATGGCTATTCTCTGCATCATATGTACTTGAAGGGTTTTCTTCCTTTAAAATCAAACCCAAATTCTTCTCATTGATCTTGCTGCAGACATCAATACTGTTGCGGGAAATAAGTGCATTTTTAAATGTTTGTATCCATGTGTTGTAAGGAGACGGATCAGCTTTCACACATTCTGCTCTGAAGAAGGCCATGGTGCTAAATGATTTGGTGTAATTTCCATCCAAATTACAGTAAATAAGGCTTTCTATAGCATCTCCCATGTCAGGAGCTAGATCTGCCAATTTTTTCCCATTGTTTGCCAGTGTTTGGAAATCATCAATAGGGTCTATTGTACCAATGCGAACTGAACTTTTATTATTCAACAGGGGCAGTTGCACTTTCGGCATATCTAAGTCATTATTTGATTGATCTAGACTCCCAGGTTGGCCTAGTCCCAGTGCTGCATCATTTCCCCTTTGAGTCTTGGTTCTTCGCTTTTGTTTTTCTTCTACCTTCTTTAGCTGCAACAACTGCTTCAGTTTATCTATTGGATCCCTTGATCTTATTTCAATCAAGGGTGGTATTTTGAACAACATCATAATGTCATCTCTAGGCTGTGGTAATGGCTTACCAGGGTTCATTGCTCTGTATGCAATACAGTCCAGAACATACTGAGCAGTTGGGCTGACAGTTTCTGCAATGGGAAATGCTTCAGCATCATCAAAGGTGTCATCATACGCCGAAGTTAAATCCATTGCTTGAATTAGATCTTTGAAAGCTGACACTTGTTCCTCTGTGCAGGCAAATTTCTTCAATTTTGTTTGTGGAAATGCCATGTTTTTGATGTCTTCTTTAAAGCAAATTGCTGCCATTGATAAACAGACATAGTCATTTGAATCTATCACTGGCATTAGAGCAAACATCTTAGGAGCATTTCCATTGTTGTATACTCTCCTTACAATCCCAACTAAATTCAATTCATGCAGGCACTCTACCAGACATCTCACAGCATATTGGGCTTTTTTGTCACCTTTCTTTCCAAATACATAATGCAACGAATCTCCATTGAGATTTTGCCATTTAATATTATCTGCATGAGTAAATCCATACACAGATAAACATTTGTCACCAGGCTCGTAAAGTGTGGATTTATCAAATTCGGATAATGGGATTATTTGCTGGCCATAATGGTATCCTTTTATAATATCCTCAGCTTCCACTGTGGTCTGGTTTTCAGTGTTGATCAGGACTTTATTCCTCACAACCCCTTCAGTAGTGCTTGAAGTGGATGTGACTGGGTCTTTGATAGCTTTCTTCCAGGGCTTCACAATAGGTTCATCTTTCAATCTGAGATATGCTGATACGGGAATCTTTATGTTTGGCCCAATACTCAAATCTACATTCCATGGATGGGCGCTTGTAGCCTTCTTTCTATGGAAAAGCAAATAACTCATTGCATAATCAAATGTAGCTGTTGCACCTTTGGTCTCTTGTACGAAATGGCGGGCCAAGTCAATATTGTCTCCTTTGAGGCTTAGGTCATTAACATCAAGACCAATGACATCCACTTCAAAATTCTCTTCCTTGAAGCCATTTACAACCTGCAGAAAAAGAACATAATTTATTAAAAATATATTATATTATAGAACACGGCCTATATAAGGGTATATCTTACCATTTCAACCTGATCGTCATCTATTTTAGCAGGTGACTGAAAGTTGGTCATGAGAATAATCTTCTTGTTTAATATTTTTGCTTGCTCCACTCCTTTAAACTGATCAGCAGCCACAATCAGAGCATCAAACCAATCGCCTTTGCTCTTTGATGCCTGTAATATGAAAATAATAGTTTATTCTCAGACAACTTTACCTTAACATTGAAGACGAAATAGAGAGCAGAGTGAAAGTTAAAGAAATAAATAAAAAGTTTGACTACAGTGGACTACTGCCCTGGTTCCATCAATAGGTTCATATCTTTGGCATAAATATCCAACCCAAATTCTCATAGGATTTCAAACACCAGGGTTTTAGTTCAGAAGGCCCGGATTGGGAACAGATATTTTTTTTATAGTCACAAGGGGGTGATAATTGCATCTAGTGAAACTGCTATAATAGGGCCATTGTCAGTCACAAAAACAAAAATCATCTTTCCGGTGGTCAATAGTTAAGGGCTTACGCTCACATATAATATGTTTTTATCACATAGAATTATTGAAGGGGCAACGCCGTTTATGAGGATTCAGAGTTGAACCAAATATTAGGCTTTAAAGCCCTTAACTTTGGCAATGTCCACCGAAAAGACGCGAACCTAAATCTGACAATGACCCAATAGCGCAACTTCTTAGGCAGTTGTAAAAGTCCCAAAAATATCTTACCTCCTCTGGAAGATCTCTTATCATCTGCCATGTAGGAGTTTGTAGTTGAGAAAGTATGTTAATGTGTCTAAATGCTCCTTCGACCTGCTTAGCCATTTCATTATCGGTCTTCTTTGATCCTAGTAATGTAATACCCACTAAATTATTGGCCTGGGTAATTATCTTGCGCTCTATTATTCGAGAAGTGCATTCTTTGGCTTTCAGAAAGAAACTGTTCTCGTTTTGTTCCTCTGCTGACGTAACATTTCTTCCTATATCCAGTATAATGATAGTGCCTTGATCCACTTTCGGCGCCATTGTGGCTACAAATTAATAAGTAAGGTAAGGAGTTTTATAGTACACAAAGACTAGGTACATAGTACCACAGAATAAGTAATATTAGTACCTACATACTTATGGTTATGATCTTATGATAAATAAAAAATTATTATTATATTTTTTGATGCTACGGTAGCCTAGTGGTTCAGGCATGCGGCTGTCAAGCGGCGGTCGTGGGTTCGAATCCCGGCTCGTACCAATGAGTTTTTCGGAACTTATGTACGGAATTACCGTTAGCTTTTCGGTGAAGGAAAACATCGTGAGGAAACCGGTCTAATTCCAATAAGGTCTAGTTTTCCCTCTGGGTTGGAAGGTCAGATGGCAGTCGCTTTCGTAAAACTAGTGCCTATGCCAAATCTTGGGATTAGGTGTCAAAGCGGACCCCGGGCTCCTTTAGGGGCACAACCGGGAATAATAACGCTAGGAGGATGATGAATATTTTTTGGTGCAATTCCCGCCATAAAGATGTAAATTTCTTACCAGATTTTTATAGTGGCGGCCCTTGCGACGAAGCCTTTTCTGGTAATTAATTATACAATTCGACTGACACTGATGATTATAAAATTTAAGTACAACACATATTAAAAAGAGTTTGAAATCGATTTCCAACCAACCAAATTTACAATACGACTAATAGTTGTTATATATACAGCCTTATTTACGCGACTAACGACAGTAACGTAACGACCCAACATCAACAAACAAACAACAAAGAGTATACAATCACTACGTTTTAACAAACAAGAAATTAACTTGAAACAAGTCTCGACTCGTTGTTGACTCATAAAGATTATTTGAGTCGTAAATAAAACTACCGAGTGTTATGATACGTTTGTCAGTATTCAGTGCTAGCTGTCAAAGTTGTTTTGATATTTTTGTATATAATCTGTGGATCCTTCACGGAAAATCGAGATTTGCTACGAGACCGACCGCAGAAATCGCGGAATTATAAATTTAGTTATTTAGTTCAGTATTTATATCGTCCAAAATTGGGGACGACATGGATTTGATCATTATAGTGGAGTGCAGACACAGTTGAAAATTTTCATTCGTGAATATAATTTAATCGAAATAATTAGTGTGAGGGTTTATTTTATGTCCTAAGAATCATGTGAGATTGAGTATGCCGCTAACAATTATAAACAAAAGCAAAATGATTGCTGAAATCATGAGATTCTCGTTCCACCACCGGGCATTCTATTGCTATGTTGGGATGAGTATATGGATTTGTTTCTTAATCACAGGTAAGTTTTATTTCGTACACAAATCATTATAAATTATATCACTAGAAAACATAAATGCATATATGGACACCTATGAATTTCGCTTGGCAAAATATCAGGAGTTAAAATACAAAATTAATAAATATTCAGATTTCATAAAAATAAATATACATAAAACGCACTATACCATTTTCAATGTTATGCTTAATCAGCCTAGTGCTCGGTAAAACTAAGGTCTGGTTCTTACTTGAATAATAATCAATAGTAGCAATTAAATTATCTAGATCAGCTATACTATAACCTGCCGCCCGGCGTGCTCTTGCGAGTGGCCGCGCCATCCACCATGTGATACTAGTATAAAAACCATATAAATGTACCTTATGCTCCTATGCTAAAATATCCTTGCGGCCCTCGTAGAAAAAAGGTTGAGTATGGCTGATCTAGACATACTTGATTAGGGATTATTCATATTAGTTCCTTTGGTAGCAACTGATGCGAATAAATTATCTTTGCAATTCATAGGTTTATATGAAATTGTTCCATCAAAGATACTGCCCAAAGCAACTAATGCAAATAATGCTTGTTTAATAATTGTCAAACGCTTAGCAGTGGTTGTAGTCTGGCAACAGTGCACAAGGGTAAATTTTGTTATACAGGGTGGAATTTCATAAACTGTACAAAATAAAAGGAGAAAAATTTCAGCCAATTTCATCGGTGAAACGGTGTTTTTTTTTTTTTCTAGTCATTAGTTTTTTTTTTACAGAATTTTGAAAATTTTTGTAAAAACTCGGGTAATACACCTAATTCAGACGGTATAACTTTTGATCCAATGGTCCTAAAATGAAAATAAAAAATGCAGAGTATTACCAAGGGACCGGTTAATAATTCTTAATAACAATAAAAAACCAACTAGAAGAAAAAATCCGCAAAAAAAATTATTGTTTTTGAAAAATGGCTACAAAAATTACGAATTTTAAAAGAAAAACACAATTTTCTGAAAAAAACGCAGATTTAGTTACCATTTTTTTTGCTTAGTATTAAACCTCACTTAATGCCGATTCTAAAACCGTTTTTAAACTGTCTCAGACTTTGAAAAATACCACGCTAATGGGTACGTAAATCAAACCATAATTTTATTAATTTTAATCCTCTTAAAATCCTTAATGACCGCTTGTTCCCAGGTAGTTGAAGGGTGTTTTTGGGTTGAAGGTGGAGATAACATGAGGGGTATAAAGGCATTGGGCAATAGGTCAACTATTCAGTCGCTCGCAAATCGCAATTGCTTGTCTTTGCTCGCCACTTCTTTGATTACTCCAGTACTTGTTCAGTTTGAATCATCATGCCCCGCTTACGAGAGTTTTCGCCGTTACAAATAGCCAACATGCACTATTATTATGGATTGTGCCATGGATCTGCAAGAGCTGCGTGTATCGCCTATTTGGAGCAGTATCCTAATGACGTTCCAAGACCTGCTGCTCGCCACTTTCAAGAAGTTCATCGCCGGTTGTGCAATATTGGCCTGGGATACGGTGGCCGAGATCGCCGAGAGCCAGGAAACATAATTGATGTTGCCATAGAAGAAGCAGTTCTCAGAGACTTGTACGCGGACCCAACCACGAGTCTAAGACGCTTGGCATTGAGGCACGGAATCTCAAAATTCTCTGTCTGGAAAATTTTGAAGAAGGAAGCGACGAAAGAAGAGACAAGCTCCCAGAGCTTTTGGAAGATGTGATGTTAGATGTGAGACAACGCCTGTTTCTCCAAATGGATGGATGCCCAGCTCATTGGGCATTAAGAGTTCGACATTTTTTAAATGAGCAATATCCCAATAGGTGGATCGGCCGAGACGGCCCCGTTGGATGGCCTGCAAGATCGCCTGATATGACGCCGTTGGATTATTTTCTTTGGGGTGATAGGAAGCAACGGGTATATCACAGAATCGTCAATACCGAAGCAGAATTGCACGACAGAATTTTAAATGCAGCACAAGAAATAAAAAATAATCCGGGAATGATTCGACGGGCTACGCAACAAATTCAAGCTGGCAAATGGATGCAGTCCTTCCTTCTTCAAAATTTTCCAGACAGAGAATTTTGAGATTCCGTGCCTCAATGCCAAGCGTCTTAGACTCGTGGTTGGGTCCGCGTACAAGTCTCTGAGAACTGCTTCTTCTATGGCAACATCAATTATGTTTCCTGGCTCTCGGCGATCTCGGCCACCGTATCCCAGGCCAATATTGCACAACCGGCGATGAACTTCTTGAAAGTGGCGAGCAGAAGGTCTTGGAACGTCATTAGGATACTGCTCCAAATAGGCGATACACGCAGCTCTTGCAGATCCATGGCACAATCCATAATAATAGTGCATGTTGGCTATTTGTAACGGCGAAAACTCTCGTAAGCGGGGCATGATGATTCAAACTGAACAAGTACTGGAGTAATCAAAGAAGTGGCGAGCAAAGACAAGCAATTGCGATTTGCGAGCGACTGAATAGTTGACCTATTGCCCAATGCCTTTATACCCCTCATGTTATCTCCACCTTTAACCCAAAAACACCCTTCAACTACCTGGGAACAAGCGGTCATTAAGGATTTTAAGAGGATTAAAATTAATAAAATTATGGTTTGATTTACGTACCCATTAGCGTGGTATTTTTCAAAGTCTGAGACAGTTTAAAAACGGTTTTAGAATCGGCATTAAGTGAGGTTTAATACTAAGCAAAAAAAATGGTAACTAAACCTGCGTTTTTTTCAGAAAATTGTGTTTTTCTTTTAAAATTCGTAATTTTTGTAGCCATTTTTCAAAAACAATAATTTTTTTTGCGGATTTTTTCTTCTAGTTGGATTTTTATTGTTATTAAGAATTATTAACCTGTCCCTTGGTAATACTCTGCATTTTTTATTTTTATTTTAGGACCATTGGATCAAAAGTTATACCGTCTGAATTAGGTGTATTACCCGAGTTTTTACAAAAATTTTCAAAATTCTGTAAAAAAAAAACTAATGACTAGAAAAAAAAAAAAACACCGTTTCACCGATGAAATTTTTCTCCTTTTATTTTGTACAGTTTATGAAATTCCACCCTATATACACATAATATACGACTGTGTGTGTGTCTGGAGAGTCCCTGGAGCCGAGCAGTAAGGCACACAACTTTCAATCTGAAAGTCGTGGGTTCAAACCCTGGCTTGTATCACTGGGTTTTTTCGAAATCCTATATACTAAATATCATTTGATATTTAACAATGGCTTTTCGGTGAAGTAAAACATCTTGAGGAAACCGGTCTAATCTCAATAAGGTCTAATTTTCCCTCTTGTTTGTAGGGTCAGGTGGCAGTTGCTTTCGTAAAACTAGTGCCTATGCCAAATCTTGGGATCAGGTGCCAAAGCGGATCCCGGGCTTTAGGCCACAACCGGGAATAAGGCTAGGAGGATGACACATAATATATTTAGTTAAAATACAATTATTATAATATCATTACTATTTTGATGTTTTCAGTGATGTACAAGTACATATCAATTGGAGAGGATACAACAGCAATTAAGAAGATAGTGCAAAACGAATACATATCCAAAAGTGATATAAAGTATAGGAAGATCTACCTGCGGGCCTGTAATCCCCCGGACAGCATTGTGAGAGGAGCTGAAGGTAATTTTTGTTGAATAGGGGTGTAGACGGGCATTTTCAATCATTTGTGTACCCAATGCTGTTAAATAAAAATTAAGTCAGTGTCAGTTTTGTGACGAAAGAGCATACAAATGTGGTGAAAATGAACTTATTTCACATTTAAATAACGTGTATATGCATATCATTTATAAATTGAAAAGAAAAAGTAAATTTTTATACAAATTGAATACTTACTTAATTGTCGACACAAAACTGACACTGAGTTAATTTTTGTTTAACAACTCACGCTAATTGGGTACACGAACGATTGGAAATGTCCAGACACCAAATAATAAAACCATTAGGTGCATCCACACCAAACGCACGCACACCCGAGCGGCTCGCCCGAGCCCTCCGCACGCTCACCCGAGCCGCTCAGGCGAGCGTGCGGAGGGCTCGGGCGAGCCGCTCGGGTGAGCGTGCGTTCAGTGTGGACGCACACCGCGAAAATAATTTTCACGTTATTCATTTGAAAACGATAAATAAATAAATAAGTACATTGCCAGTAGCATGGCGCCGCGGCCCCTTTGATTTCGCCCAAAAAGCCGACAACGCTCGGGTGAGCGTGCGGCCACACAAAACAACCGTCCACACCGGCTCGGCTCGGGTGAGCCGCTCGCCCATCGCCGTCCACACTTAGCGCGCACGTTAGGGCGAGCCGCGCTCGGGTGAGTGTGCGTTTGGTGTGGCCGCACCTATTTACCTACTTAGACGCTCGGGGATCGTGACGTCACGATCCACGAGCGTTGTCTCTCTCTCTAACAAGCAATATTAAAAAGGTTGTAGCTTCGTAATTTTTTGACATATATGAATGGGATTTTCTTTACTAGGCATATTTTTTTGCCTTTTTCTTTTGGAGTAGTAATACATTTTGAGTCTACACCACTATTGTGGAATGGCTTGCGTACAATCTTGGGGACACATAAATTTAGAAATGAATTTGCAATCCAGTGCTCCTGTATAAGGGTCATTGCACAGGTTATTGGTTGTTATGTTAAACAAAGTGCCAATTTCAATGACCTTACCTTTTATAAGCTTAATGTTTGTGTTTCCTCTAAACCAAGGATATGTATAAATGTGAGTCAACTCTTCATAAAATTTCATACATTTTGTTTAGCAGACCTGTGTTGGGATTGGATAAGGTTCTCCCAAAGTCAAGTTGGCCTGCCTCACATTTGACTCGGCTATGAATAGAATAGAATAGAATACTACTAATAGATCCACGGTTAAACTCATATATTATTTTAAACATGTGTCACAAAAATTTAAGTTCGAGAATTGATTATGTTTATTTGCTATGATGCTGCTATTCAGCATGGATTACTATGCCATAGCTACATTCAAGGTATGTCAATAGAAGAGAAGAAGAAAAAACACACTCATCCTTTTCTTTGGATTGAACTGATCGTATGTATTTATTACTTTATTGTACATAAAAAATTGCAAAGTGTTAACAAAAACAAAAAAAGGATATAAGGATAGGACCCCTTTAAAGGATAGGGATTGTGCTAGCATATATCTCAGCTACCTTTGGGTGCCCCAACCAAACACACATTTCACCCGTTTTTATCCTTATTCGCATTTCAATAGGGAACATTACGCAAAACTCTTCGTAGGTTGCGACACTAGCAGCGTTGACATTGTATCTCGTTCCCACTTGCGGTATTGTCTATGGAAGCATCCTTGTCACTCATTTGAAAATCAATTGTGCATGTGTGTGTGAATCCCTATATTCCTATACTGGTTTACTATTAGTGGTAGTGCTGCCTCTGGCGGTAGAACATTGCAGTAATGTTCCCTATTGAGCGCGTGTCTAAAAAAGTCTTAAGACACGCTAGTAGAGATGCTTTAGCTAATACATTTACTGCGGCTACACTGATCTTCAATTGTTTCAGCCGTGGTGGACAGTGACATATGGTTGCTTCAGGGCGTGCTTGTGGTGACGAGGCACGGGGACCGCGGCCCGCTCACGCACCTGCATGGTGGTGACAAGATACCTTGCGATACGCCGCCACCCTCGCCGCTGTTGAAAACGTAAGGAAACACATCACTCTGAAATTTTGTCACGTTGTACAGCTGGCAGAGATGTTGGTGTTCTTGGGCTGTGCTGCACACTATGTATTTGTACGCTTGTATAAACTAGGGAGTACCTAAAGTATGTAGGTACTATGAGAATAGCAAAAATTGCTTTATAAAGAAACAAAAATAAAAGAACTATGTTTCCGCAACTTGACGTCGTCGAAATGTGATTGGCTTTTTGTTGGCATTAGGTACTAATTAAAATTCAATTATACCAAGCAACCTATGTTACCGAAGGCTGCTGGTAGTTAGTATTATGAAAACATAATTCACGTATGTATATACTGTATACCAGTGGCGGCGCGTGAAAATTTTCGATAGGCAACCCGGAACACAAAAAGTAATTAAAGAGTAGGTGTTACAGATTCTTCGATAGCTCAGCGAAAGGGGGGTTGGAAAGCATGAATTCCCCAGAAAAAGTAACCAAGGCGATCAGCAAGAGAAATGAGCAACCCACTCACCTTGTGCACCTCAATGGTAGCCGCTCGTGATGTGGTGAAAGCCCAGCTCCTTTCTCCTTCTGCTATGCCTAGGTCTTATAAGCCTCGATCTTGGTTCAGCACAGGTTAGAGTAAAAGCACAATAGAGAAAGCGGTAAAAGTATATAGCCACGAAAGCACCGTGATATATATGTCTCAGCGGCTGGAAGGGATGCGCGCGCGACGACAGCCAGTTGCATACTACTGAACGTTCTGGAAGGAGCCATTCGGAAAGGGCGAGATTCGCTTAGCATTGAAGGAGCCTTCGGTGATGGACTACTCCTAGCTCTTGACAATAGCCTAGTTACTTAATCCTAAACATACTCCCCCCCGCTGCGAAATCATAATTTCCAGAAATGAAAGGGAATAAACAGAAACGCCTGATGGCACAGTGACAGACGACCGAATAGCATTCTTGTTATTGAGGTTCAGTATAAATAGTATGTCTAACTAACGATTAAGTTAAGATTAGTAAAGAATAAAACAATGCGACAGAATTATAACAGATGTAAAACGAACCCTAGTGGCAAAAGAGCACACTAAGTAAAGTAAAAGTATAAATAAAGTGTGTATTTGATGTATCGCTAATAGGAATTACGCAGAGCTTGACGACGGGCCGTTTAAAGTCTCTATTACGCGAATCAGCATCTGCGGTACGAACAGTTGCCACTCGTACTATCCCGTCCTGACCAGGATGCACGTTGACGACGCGTGCCACCGACCACAGCAACGGTCGAAGGTTGTCGTCCTTAATGAGGACTAAGTCGCCAACTCTCACAGCACGAGAATTGTCTGTCCATTTGTTTCTCTGATTTAAAGTATTTAAATAGTCACGATGCCAACGCTTCCAAAAATCAGCATGTAAGCGCTGTAACACTTGCCATCGTTTCAGCAAAGAAATCTTTGTGATCTCATTATTATCGTCCGGGACAGACGTTAAAGGAGAAAGCGTTAAAAAATGGCCTGGCGTAAGGACAGAAAAATAATTTGGGTCATTACTGATAGCACACAAAGGACGTGAGTTCAGTACTGCCTCTATCTGCACGAGAACGGTATGAAACTTCTAAAGTCAACAGATGACCTCCCACTACCTTGGCAAGGTGTCCCTTAACTGAGCGTACCCCGGCCTCCCAAACTCCACTGAAGTGGGGGGAAGAGGGCGGAATAGTCTTAAATTCTATGCTCTGTGATGCGGCGGCATCCTTCATAAGCCCCGCTAACTGATTTCTTGCACCGATAAAGTTGGTACCACAATCGCTCATTATCAGGGAGCACCGGCCCCGGCGAGCAACGAAGCGACGTAAGGCAGCGATAAAAGATTCAGCCGAAAGATCATTGGCAATCTCCAAATGCAGGGCCTTGCTCGACAGACAGACAAAGAGACAAAGATATACTTTGTCAGAGCGCGCTCCTCGGCGACGGCGACCAAGGATGACATGAAAAGGACCAGCGTAGTCACAGCCCACACGTTGAAAGGCTTTGACAGCAGTAACCCTGACGCGAGGAAGGTCCCCCATCATGGGTTGTGACGTCGTTGGCTTAGCCCGAAAGCACGGGATACATCGAGAAAGACGTTTCGCAATAGCACGTCGAGCAGAAAGTACCCAAAAGTTCTGAGACAAAAGGAAATGCACCATTTGTGCACCACCATGCAACGACTTTGCATGTACATCATCGATAATTAAAGACGAAAGTCGATGATTTGAAGGCAAAATAGCGTATTCTAAATCTGAGTGTCGAAGTCTCCCTCCGACACGCAACACGTTGTCCTGTGAGAGAAAAGGACTCAATTTCTTCATAGGCTTTGGCAAAGGCTTGTTATCTTTGAGATTATTGATCTCATTAGCAAAACAATCTTGCTGACATGACTTAACGAGAGTTTCAAGAGCTTGATTCAGCTCTTGTTCACATATTGGACCAGAATATGTTCTCTGCTTCCGCAAAAGACTCAGGAACCTAAGCACAGTCGCAGTTACTCGCAGGATTTTCTTCAAGGAAGAGAACCGGAGTAAAAGCTGCTGTATCGAGTCAGTCTCGTTGGTGACAACAAAGGCTGACTTCTTCTCTTCTTGACGTAATTCCGTTGTTACGTCGATTGGTATGGGAAGAGTTTTTAAACGAGGCCAATGATCAGACGAGAGAGACAGAAAACTCGGACCATTCCACCAAAGTGAATGTTCCAGCATTGCATTTGGAAGCATGCCTCTCGAGGCTGCATCGGCCGGGTTATCGTGGGTGCTTACGTAGTTCCAGTTTGCTGAGGGCAATTTTCGTTGAATCTTTGCGACTCGATTGCCAACGAAAATTTTCCATTTGGATGGGTGAGATGCGATCCAAGAAAGAGTAATCGTCGAATCAGACCAAGCAAAGATATTCTTGATTAAGATCAAAGACAACAGATGAGGAAGTATCGAGTGCACTAAATCTGCAAGCAGAACGGCAGCACATAATTCCAGACGTGGAAGGCTGATCCGTTTGGTAGGGGAAACACGAGATTTCCCACACACCAGATGGGTAGAAAAAGTCCCATCATCTAATTCTGCTTGCAAGTAGACGACGGTGGCATATCCGGACAGAGAAGCGTCGGCAAACCCGTGCAAGTGATAGGCCACTGCACGCGAGTGCGTTATCTTCCGTGGTATAGCAAAATTAGATAGAGCGCTCAATTGGGATGAAAATTGACGCCATAATTCTACTATTTCTTCGGGTGGCTTCTGGTCCCAATCTAAACCTAAGAGCCAAAGACGCTGGATCAAAGTTTTAGCCAAAAAAATGACAGGACAGAGTAGCCCTAAAGGATCAAACACACGAGCCAGCTCTGACAGTATCTGCCGCTTCGTGCATTGATTTTGAGACGCATTAACATTGTACTTAAACTGATCAGACGCTGAGTCCCAGTTTAAGCCAAGTACTTTCACAACAGCATTATAGTCTTCATCAAACGACGTTGCTTGAGTCACACAATGCTCAAGTGGGATATGGCTTAACAGTTCCGGATGGTTGCTTGCCCATTTACGGAGCTCAAAGCCTCCCTTGGCTAACAACGCGATTAATTGCTTTTTTAGCTCAAGAGCCTCACTAACAGAAGACGCACCTGTGGGAATGTCATCTACGTACGTGTCTGTAGACAATACCTCCGCCCCCAGCGGAAAGGCTTGACCATCTGACACGGCCAGCTGTTCAATTGCCCGCAACGCCAGGAAGGGGGAGGATGAGACCCCATAACTTACAGTATTTAGACGATAGTCCCTGAGTTCCTCATCAGGATGGAAACGCCACACGATGCGCTGAAAGTCACGATGTTTCTCCGACATCACAATGTTCCTGTACATCTGACGAATGTCTGCAGTAAACACTACTTCGTGTAAACAAAATCGCAAAAGTATATTCAAGATTGATTCAAGAGGAAGGTTTATATGTATAATTCATGCACTTTAACGGCCTCCGTAGCCCAGTGGGTAGTGACTCTGCCTACGAAGCTGGAGGTCCCGGGTTCGAATCCCGGTCAGGGCATTTATTTGTGTGTTTATCACGAATATTTGTTCCTGAGTTATGGATGTTATATATGTATATAAGTATCTATATGTATTTATCTATTATATATATCATCGCCTAGTACCCACAACACAAGCCTTACTGAGCTTACCGTGGGCCTAGGTTGATTTGTGTAAGATTGTCCCATTATATTTATTTATTTATTTATTTATATAAACCCGTGCAAAGCCGGCGCGTTAAGTCATTTGTCATTTAAGTATCATTAATTTATTGTCATTATTGTCACTAACGTAGTTCATAAGTCTCCACTGTTACTAACATCATATGGATCGACTAAAGATCTGAAATAAAGATATTTTATTTTATTTTATTTTATTTTATATGGGAAATGTCCTTTTGAAGCTTCGGTCCCGTCAGCTGTGTGTCGTTTAGTGACAGTCCCTCGCCGTCACGAGCCGATGCATCAAACACGACGCGTAACTTGGTGGTTACGCTTGATGGTGACAACACACAGTGACGAGGGATGTAATAGGAACCCGTGGTATTTTGGTCAGAGGAAGGTACCTCTGACATGTGACCACTGTCCAAATAGTCCTGCATAAACTCATTGTAAGACTTTCTCAATGCGGCGTCATTAGATAAACGCATTTCCAATTTGTTAAAGCGGCGCACAGCGATAGACCGCATGTTACGGAAAGTCGGCTCAACAGATTTGAACGGTAGCTCAACAAGTTCAACAACGTATTTTCCGGTGTCATCCCGCTTGTGGGTAGAAAGAAAATTCTCTTCACAAGCCGCATCTTGCGGCGACAGCATTTCTTCGGGAGTAGGTACGCACATCCTCTATCTCCCACAACCGTTTCAAATAATTTTCCATGTCAGCATTTGACGCGTGAAGCGTTTGGACTGACGAAAGGTTTGAGTATAACGAGGGTATACTCTCAAGGCAGTGAGAGCGCCCTAAAAAGACCCAGCCAAAAATAGTATTTAACCCTACAGGGGAGTCATTCCCACCCGGAATCATACCCTGAAGAAAGATCTCATTCCAAAGTTCGGAACCAAGAAGGAGGTCGATTGGTCCCGGAACTTGAAAGGATGGGTCCGCGAGTTTAATGAAACCTAAATTTTTTAAAAAGCTGGTTTCGACCGTGACTGACGGCATGTCATGACAAATGCGGGGTATCACAATTGCCTCGAAAGATATTTCTATGTCCTGATGGTTCTCGGGACGGACAGTGCATTGGACGATACCCAATACAGGCGTGGAAGCGTAACCTATGCCAAAAACTGTAGGTGCGTTACTTGAGACAGGTAACCCTAGGCGATTTGCTAGACCTTGGGAGATATAATTGGCTTGACTGCCAGAGTCAATCAACACGCGCACGGCGTGAAAGGAGCGCCATCTATCCAAGATATCTACTTGAGCGGTTGACAGTAAGACAGTTTTCTTTGACGACGTATTTGTAGAAAACCCCTGAACACCTAAAGCATTAGAGGTGGCGTTGGGGTTGGATGGGCTTGGTTTGCGATCCACATAAGTGTCCTGAAAGTGTAACAACGAATGATGACGGCGACCACAAGTTCGACACGAACCTTGTGAAGGACAGTTTGACACTACATGACCTATGCGCAAACAATTGAAACAAAGCTGTTTCTCACCAACGACTTGCGATCGATGCGCAACAGTTAAGTTTTGAAAGTCCGGACAATGTGCGAGAAAGTGTTTTTTCGAGCAAAATTGACAAGGCGGAGGTGGAGGCAGTGCAGGAGAAGTCGACTGGTTACCCACCAAAGTCGTTTGCCTAAAACGTCGTGGCGGTGTCGTGACGTGATCGGATCGCATGGTGTTAACGACAGGTGGCCGTGTGTATCCGCCGTGAGCTGAACTAGTACTAGCTCCGGCATGCTCCACTGCCTTGCAGTAGTTCTCCACGAAGGTCTCCAAAGATTGATAGGTCGGAATGTCCTCCGACGTGACGGTCATCTCAAACTCTTTACGAATGGATGGTTCCAATTTCGATAAAAGCGTATAGAACATTATAAAGTCCCATTTATCGATGGGCAAGTTTAATGACTTCAAAATTGCTAAGTTGGAATGTGTCCAAAAGAAACCGAATTGCTTGCGCCGTGTTATTCTGTAACTTAACAGTTATAATAGACTGCCACGCTAGAAAGGCTAGCTGGCGTTTATTCTGATAGCGCTTCACCAAAGTTTCATACGCCATATCGTAATTGTCACACGAGATAGGAAATGCTTTTATTAGGTTTAACGGTTCACCTTTCAATGACGAGACTAAATATTGAAACTTTTCAATTTTAGAGATCTCGTGTTTGTCATGTACCAATGTTCGGTACAGATCAGAGAAAGTAATCCACGTTTTATAGCCACCCTCGAACGTAGGTATATGGATGGGCGGCATGCGAATATGACCCGTATTGCTGCTCGAGCTACCTGCGGGTACGGGCAAAGCGACGCTAGGCACTTGAGGTGCTTCCTCAGGAAACAATTGCGATTTAATGGACAAAATGTCTATCACGGTCTCGTCAAACCCCTGTCGTATCTCCTCATTATCCGCGATCTCCTGAGGATCCTTTAAAGAAGCTACTATTTTCGCATGATTCTCGTCAAATAACACTTCTAAACCTTCCAATCTCGTTAAATGCACCTTAAAGCGTGGTTCCATTTCCGGGTCCGTTATACATCTTTTTGCACAAATATAAGCGTCATTCAAACGCTTAAGAGCCATAGAACGGCGGCATTTTTCCATTTTGTTCATAGTCTAATTTATGAAAGCGAGCGCAAGCGATAGGTATTAACGTGATCGAACAATTACTTAGCTTACTACGAGTAAGTATAAATAATTCGACAAAAGGCGAGAAAGCATTTTAAACCTTGCGTCTACGGCGTAAGGTCGAAAGTCAATAAAATTAATTCGTATGGTTACGTACTGCATTAACTAACAAGACTTACTAATGAAAGAAGTTCCCCTACATACAAATTTTAACTAATATCGCTTATGCTTCAATGTACGTAATGCATAAACATAAAAGTTATAACTTAATCATAATAATCATATTGAACTCGGTACGTCAACTTCAAGATGCAACGCGTTGAGTGCGCGCTAAGGAATTTGAAACACGGAATAACTACCCTGTTTCGCACAGAATATATAAATTTAGTGAAATTTACTATTAAAACAACCAATTTTACACTCAAATAAATAGTTAAACGTGTAATTAGAACATACAACTATAATGTTATAATTTACGACGGCGAAATAAGCCTCTTTACTCGTAAACAACTCGCTGCTCGGACAAAAGGTTGTAAGTTCATACGAAAATTACAGCGGTTACGTCTTTTTTAGTAATCGACCAAATTAGTTTGAAATACATCAAATATTTTAATCTAGTATGTAATAGTATGCTAATAAAGAATGCTATTCGTATGGTTTGCCCTGTAATCCATAGGTATACAACATTTAGTTCGAATTAATATATCCGGTATAGAAGGAACACAAATATGTTACAGATTCTTCGATAGCTCAGCGAAAGGGGGGTTGGAAAGCATGAATTCCCCAGAAAAAGTAACCAAGGCGATCAGCAAGAGAAATGAGCAACCCACTCACCTTGTGCACCTCAATGGTAGCCGCTCGTGATGTGGTGAAAGCCCAGCTCCTTTCTCCTTCTGCTATGCCTAGGTCTTATAAGCCTCGATCTTGGTTCAGCACAGGTTAGAGTAAAAGCACAATAGAGAAAGCGGTAAAAGTATATAGCCACGAAAGCACCGTGATATATATGTCTCAGCGGCTGGAAGGGATGCGCGCGCGACGACAGCCAGTTGCATACTACTGAACGTTCTGGAAGGAGCCATTCGGAAAGGGCGAGATTCGCTTGGCATTGAAGGAGCCTTCGGTGATGGACTACTCCTAGCTCTTGACAATAGCCTAGTTACTTAATCCTAAACAGTAGGGTATAAACTACAGAATTTTCTAATAAACAGAATTTTTAGGCAAGCTGGTGGTAATCGGCTTGTATGGGCGCTCCGCCACTGCTGTATACCAAAGATTACATACCTAATCTAGATTTGAGGATTCATTGTGAAATAGGGGTGTAGACACCAAATAAAATAACCAATAATCATAAATTTCCTCGAAAAAGGATTAAAAATATTGTCAAATAGAGAAAAATGTAAAGCAGGGGATTAAATAATCACAAAGTTAAAAGTGGCCAAAGTTTTAGGAGTATATTCTGTCCGGTTTCCGCAAAACGCACCTTCATATGAAACGATTGTCATTTACAATGATTCGCGTGGGGGTAAGTAATACGAGATATAAGAACTCATCATATAACATTCATAATATATACGCTCACTTTGTATAAGCTTGTTGAGTATAACATTCACTGGATATAATGAACGAAATATATAATTTCAAAATATCTACTTTTGTAAAATTTAACGTTATTAAGATATAATACCAATTGATATAACGATTAAAGTGTATACTGTTCATAACTCCTAAGATTTAAAACATATATTATACAATTAATCTAACATCAAAAAGCATAATGCTCGTATAGTATAAACGCACACAATTATTTTAATAGCAATCGCTGAATATACTGAATGTGAATTTCTTAGAGCGATAGCCTCAAATTTGTGTTTGAAGAAAAGTAAACATTGAAGATATGCATGTTATGTTGGTTAAAATAAAATATTTTTTTATGTGTTGTGTGGTCTTCCTAATTTAAAATCAACCTTACCTTACTTATTAATCCTGAACTTTAGTTAAAATAAATTGTCTCCTTGACCTTAAAACTAACCTAACCGAACTTTTTTTTTTGAGAAACGCATGGCAATTATTTTAAACTAACCTCAACTTAACCTAACCGCCAGCGTGTCGACGTCACCCCGCTTCGCGGGGTGCCTATTTCCGCTCTAAGGGACACAAGATAACCATAACCTAAACCTACCAAAAATACAATCGTTGATTTGTTTTTTACTACGCTCCCCGAGCCCCCCTTTTTCTAGCTGCCTTAACCTAATTCCGCGGGCTCTGATTTATATCTTATGTCTCTTATATATTATAATGCTTATACTAAAAGCTATTATGTATTATGATCGTTATACGTTTTGCATGTTATACCAACTGAAATTTGTAAATTTGAGTGTTATGTAAAAAAACGTTATATAAAATGAATATTATGGCAACTGACCATTATTCCTTATAATTTTATTGATTTTGTTATTATAGCTAACGTTCATTATATCTTGTCAACGTTATTAATATGAAATTATATATTATGTTGTTATATTTCGTGAGACGCACCCTGCGCGTGGATCGTGACGTCACGAAGTCACGATCCACGCGCGTTGTCTCTCTCTCTAACAAGCAGTATCAAAACGCCCTTCATATGAAACGATTGTCATTTACCTACTATGACGCTCGGGGATCGTGACGTCAAGATCCACGAGCGTTGTCTCTCTCTCTAACAAGCAGTATTAAAACGCCCTTCATATGAAACGATTGTCATTTACCTACTATGACGCTCGGGGATCGTGACGTCAAGATCCACGAGCGTTGTCTCTCTCTCTAACAAGCAATATTAAAACGGTTGTAGCTTCGTAATTTTTTGAGATAACTGAATGGGATTTTCGTCACTATGCATATGTTTTTGCCTTCTTTCTTTTGTAGTGATAAAAAAAAATAGTTCACACCCCTATTGTTGTTATTTGGCGCAGCTACGAGGAATGGGTGGGCAACACGAGTTCGGCCGGCCGAGCTTGGTGGGTGGCAGGACCGGGGCCGTTCCACAACTTCCCCGCGCTGCCGCCCCGCGCCCCCACTCGCTGCGCGCTCGGCCAGCTCACGCCGCGCGGGCTGCTGCAGATGCTCACTGTGGGTATGTGTATAGTAGAACCGGTAGAAACGACGGTATATGTCGTGTACCATTTACAATTGACAACATTTCATAAATTTTAGCTCTTAGTTTGATTAGTTCATTGTATTCTACTCGAAAAGAGGAACACGCTGGTAGTTTTATATTTCCAGTATTATTTATCTTCATTTTTTTACGATTTTTTAAAAATGCATTCATAGTAAATCCAATTCTACTGCAGAATAGGCACCTTGCTTTATCTTATCTTATCTTATCTAGGTGAGGGGGCCCTTTCGGATGCACTTCGACCCAGTGGGATCTTTTGTGCATTTGCCCTCTCCTTTATACCTGCTCCCAGGCTTGCTCCATCATTTCCACAAAGCGGATGATGCAGTTCGCCAGGAGCACCTTGAATTCCTTTGGTTGCGGGTAACCGTTACCAAAGTAGTTCATTCTTTGTCTGGCAAGGGCATGACATTCACACAATAAGTGTTCCATAGTCTCATCCTCCTCGCCACACATTCTACAGTCTAAACTATCAGATAGTCCCATCTTGGCCAAGAGATCCTTGACCCCGAAGTGACCTGTGAACACCCCAGATATAATTCTGAGTTGCTTCCTACTGGATTTCCAGAGTTTTCTGGTCCAGCCCGAGTCCACTCTTTCTATGAAGAGCTTAGAGTGCCTTAAGCCAGCCTCATTCCTCAACTCGTGTTGGTGTTTGGTTTTGGCGTAGGCTTTAAAGGCCGATATTATGGTCCCCTGCGAGAGTGCGAGCACCTTGCTTTAGTCCCGTTTCGACGAAAACGTTTAAAAAGATTAAATATCATTTTCGGGTGGGTTACATTGACGCCATCTTGACAATGTTTGTTTTTAATTTGGTATATGTAAACAAGACTAAAGCAAGGTGTCCGTTCTGCAGTAGAATTGGATTTGCTATGAGTGCATTTTTAAAAATTCGTAAATAATTGAACATAAATAATACCGGAAATATAAAACTACCAGCGTGTTCCTCTTTTCGAGTAGAATACAAGGAGCTAGTCAAATCGTGGACTTAGAATTATGAAATGTTGTCAATTAGATACGGACAAGTGCGAGTCGGACTCGCCCACCGTGGGATTGGAGTGCATTGCAGTAATGTTCCCTATTTGAATCAACTTTTCTCATCGTGATGTACCAGAATTTCTCTTTGAAGCTCAGGCTAGTAGGTATTTTAATAATTTGGGCCGTATGGTCCGATATACTTAGACCTCTGAGCTGAAAATATGATGATTTGTTAAAATATTGTCAATGCATGTTTGTGACAGACACGTAGTTCTAGTTGGCTCAGAGATTGTGGGATGGACATTTAATTGGTTGAATGTTTGTATGAAACTTTGTTTGGCGGTATCATTACTCAGGAGATTAATATTAAAGTCACCTGCGATTATAATCTTACGCTTATGTATGCGGCCGAGTACGCCCTGTGCTGTGCGCGCTCAGTCTATCAACGGAACCAGTGTCCATAGACATATAGACCAGTTAAAAAGTCGGCGGGTACCGCTAAATGAAGGGGAGGTAGTGTAGCCAAGCGAAATTCATTGGTATGCCTGGCATAGTGGAGCAGTCCGAGACAAAGAAACCGAGGCAGGGTAGAGCCGGCGTTCACGATAGTGTAGAATTGGATCATAAGTCTGAGCTGGCACCAGTTGATATACCCGCATCATCAGACGCGCACACGGCGACCCCTCGGCCGGCTAAATCACCGGATCCATCCGCCGGGACTCCTTTGTCTCCGGTCGAGGCGCCTATACCACGTAGGGCTCGTAGACCCCCAACCAGATTTGGCTTTGAGGATATATTTAGAATAAATAAATATTTATAAATAATGTTAGCATAGAAAAGTTATAGTGAAAAAAACCTTTCACACAGGCTAGGCAAAATTGAGCCTTAAGTCAAGCAATAAAAAACTAAGACGGGGAGGCATTTCTCACTTTATCTGTAGCTGTAAGTAACCTACCGATAATTAATAATTTAAGTAAGTAAGTAGTACTTACTAATGTATTGTACTAACTATTTACAGGAAGTTATGATTACATAATACTACCTGTTTTTAGACTTTCATACTTGAGGAAAGTAGAAATTAAAGGTGGAGGTGTTATATATGAACTACGTAGGTAGGCATATAATTTGTCTAACAGTTCAGTCGGAATAAATCTGTCATCCTAGCAAGGTGTTTCACTTAGCCACATATCCCGAATTCAACATTGGCTTGATTTGGCATTTGGCTTGGTGACTTGGCGAGCCACGCCTCGCCCGAGGCATGCGGATCCCGAGGCATGCGGCGCAGTATCCGCATGCCTCGGGCGAGACGTGCGGCCGAGCATGCGTAGACACGGCTATTGAGGTCTAGTTACTTGTTTGTAGCCCGGCTATTCCTATACACTTAATCTAAAACAAAAGGGGCGGATGTGCTTAGTAACACCGTGAGAATGAAATGAGACGTGAGCTGACATTTTCAACAACAACATTTTCTTTCAGGTAATATTCTGAAAGAGGCTTATGGAGATAAACTTGGACTCGATAATTCCGATCCAACAGGAAAAAGAGATACAGGTTAGTTAAGTATAGTGTATTTCAAATACGAAGGCCCGATGCACTTGAGACGGTCAATGGGCGTTAACAATAGGATTAGTGATAACAAAAGATACTCAAAGGCAAACATTATGAGCCCTATTGTTAAGTTTCAAGTGCATAGGGCCTTCGTATTTGAAATGGACTATACCTGTAGTCTAGTTCTGTTTGGTAAAAAAAAACTCAGGTTGTAGTATGTAGGTAAGTATAACTTACTGGACTTTTTAGTAGCTTTGCGGCTTTGGCAACAATAGGTACTTAAACAATGTCATTGTATGTATTGTATTAAAATGCCTTAGTTTGTTAATCGGAACACTTCAAAAACTAGCAACTATACAATGTCCTTTTACTGCGGATCAGTGTAATACCACCTGCGTGGCCGTGCCGGAGGTTTCGCCTATTTTTTTTCAGACTCTCACCACGCATTCCAACCGCTTTATCGGCAGGCAACAGCCAGGTAAAAAAAGTGGATCAATGTACGAAAAGATTGGCCTTCGATGTATTACTTTATCGTCTGCCTATTCCAGGAGAAGTGGTGTTGTACAGCACTCGGTACCGGCGCACCTTCCAGTCTCTAGCGGGGCTCGCGTGGGGGCTCGCGGGCTCCGGCGCCGGCGCGAGGCTGGCGCGCGCGCGCGAGAGCCACAGCGTCGCCTTCTGCTTCCGCGAGTGCGCGTGCGCGATGCACCACGCGCTGAACAAGTGAGTGCAGTAGTACAGTCCACTTCCAGTCTCTAGCGGGGCCCGCGTGGGGGCTCGCGGGCTCCGGCGCCGGCGCGAGGCTGGCGCGCGCGCGCGAGAGCCACAGCGTCGCCTTCTGCTTCCGCGAGTGCGCGTGCGCGATGCACCACGCGCTGAACAAGTGAGTGCAGTAGTACAGTCCACTTCCAGTCTCTAGCGGGGCCCGCGTGGGGGCTCGCGGGCTCCGGCGCCGGCGCGAGGCTGGCGCGCGCGCGCGAGAGCCACAGCGTCGCCTTCTGCTTCCGCGAGTGCGCGTGCGCGATGCACCACGCGCTGAACAAGTGAGTGCAGTAGTACAGTCCACTTCCAGTCTCTAGCGGGGCCCGCGTGGGGGCTCGCGGGCTCCGGCGCCGGCGCGAGGCTGGCGCGCGCGCGCGAGAGCCACAGCGTCGCCTTCTGCTTCCGCGAGTGCGCGTGCGCGATGCACCACGCGCTGAACAAGTGAGTGCAGTAGTACAGTCCACTTCCAGTCTCTAGCGGGGCCCGCGTGGGGGCTCGCGGGCTCCGGCGCCGGCGCGAGGCTGGCGCGCGCGCGCGAGAGCCACAGCGTCGCCTTCTGCTTCCGCGAGTGCGCGTGCGCGATGCACCACGCGCTGAACAAGTGAGTGCAGTAGTACAGTCCACTTCCAGTCTCTAGCGGGGCCCGCGTGGGGGCTCGCGGGCTCCGGCGCCGGCGCGAGGCTGGCGCGCGCGCGCGAGAGCCACAGCGTCGCCTTCTGCTTCCGCGAGTGCGCGTGCGCGATGCACCACGCGCTGAACAAGTGAGTGCAGTAGTACAGTCCACTTCCAGTCTCTAGCGGGGCCCGCGTGGGGGCTCGCGGGCTCCGGCGCCGGCGCGAGGCTGGCGCGCGCGCGCGAGAGCCACAGCGTCGCCTTCTGCTTCCGCGAGTCGGTTTTTAATGCTTTTATTTATCTTGCTTTGCAATATTGCCCCAATATCAACCAAAACAGGTGGATTTGGATCGAAAGCTGACCTATCCCACTATACCATTATCATCCTCCTAGCGTTACCCTATGGGACTCTGGGTCCGTCTTGGCACCTAATCCGAAGGGCGAAGGCACTAGTTTCACGAAAGCGACTACCATCTGACCATCCAAACCCATAAGGAAAACTAGAACTTGTTGGGATTACACAGGTTTTAAACAATCCTACATACCTATCCATTATGTTTACAGAAAAATCAGCATACAAGCGAAGCACCGGCTCGACAACCATCCAGCCCTGAAGGAGTTGGTCAGCAAACTGGCCAAGGTGCTCTTTGAGTCACAGGAGCACCCCGAAGCCGAAGCGGTCCGCGACGGAGTCCTAGCGCACATGTGCCATGATGCCCCTCTACCCTGTATCAAGAAACCAGAAAAACAAAAACTAACCTTGAAAAGACATAAAAGGTTCCATGAGGAGACTGGGAGGCATTTAATAGATGCAGACGTGGATGATATGCAAGGAAAGAAACTTGATAAGCAAAAATTACAGAGTCATGAGGATTTTATACCCGGAAGGAATTTATTAGATATAGACATTGACACTCTTAACATGGAATTGGATTATATAAACAACCAGCTAGACTTTAACAATGAGATAGGAAGAAAAGCTAGAGATATCATAGGGAAATATTACGATACTAAGGATAAACAGAAAGCGCCTTTGGATTTCGATGCGCAAATGGAAAAAGAGAAGCTACTGTACTATCAGCAGAGATACATGGACAATGTTGAGGCGTATGATGATGTAGTAATTGTTAAGAAGAATTTAGATGCGGACTTTAATTTCCCCAACGATGCTCGCATGGACACAGACTTTGATGAAGAATATAAAGAGCCTACGCCGGAAATAACAGAAGAATTCTGCATAAGAAAGGACCATATCACGTCTCTCTTCGCGTATTTAGAGTGGAGTTACAGACAGGAGATTAAAAACTTGCATAACAGGAAACGCGGGTTGCTGCTAGCGTACGGTTTGATGCATAATATAGTACAAAATATGATCAGGATGATCTCTGAAAATAGGCCGAAAATCGTTATATATTCTGGTCATGATAAGACTCTACAGCCGTTGATTCTAGCGCTTGGGCTTACGAATTATCAACACTACAACGTACACTACGCTTCGAGAATGATATTCGAGGTATACAGAAAGAAAGATTTGCGCGACGAGTTCAAATTCACAAAGAGGAAAGCCGTTGCGCAGGATTTTTACTTCCGAGTGGTGTACAATGGGGAAGACGTCACAAATAAGTTGAGTTTTTGTAAAAAGAAGCAGAATATAGTGATGAAAGTGGTTGACCCTATAGATGACATGAAGATGTATAGCACGTATCTGTGTCCTATAGAAAATGTTGTAAGGTTCATACATGACGATTATTTCGCTGTATTTAACGTGACTAACTTTAAAGATGCGTGCGCGACGTATGGCAATGTGAAACATGTCTAGAAGTTGTTCGTATGGTTGAAATTATTTAATGTGGCCGATTGCATCGGAATCTTCTGCCTTGAACCGGCAGGAGTGTTGCTTTTTGAATGGAATCATCATCATCATCATATCAGCCGAAAGACGTCCACTGCTGGACATAGGCCTCCCCCAAAGAGTGCCACAATGGCCGGTCCTGCGCCACCCGCATCCAGCGGACTCCCGCGACCTTTACCAGGTCATCAGTCCACCTTGTGGGGGGCCTACCTGGTCCTTGTGACAGACTAATCTGGAGACGACAGTCGTTGGCCGAAGTAATTTGAAACAAGTCTGGCGACTGCATTATGCGAACGAAGCAGTGTAATCACCGCTTTACGTTGCACAGTATTTATAGATATAGAGTATTGTTCGGATGGTCTAATAATAATTGTCTCTTTTTCATTGATTATTGCAATGAGCGGGATGCAACTAGTGATGTTTTGGCTTGTTAGTTCAACGGCAATTTACGGCATGTACGAGTACATTACGTAGTGTTTTTAATATGTATATTTATGACTTATTGTTATGACAACACTATTATGAATTATGAGGCTTTCCTTTATGAACAGGATTTACGGATTTGTTTTTTTAGAGAAGTGAAAATTATTTATATGTATATAATAGTGACTTTTCTCGATAACATTAGTTAATATAAGTTAATATACGCTATTTATTAATTAATGTAAACATTCCAGAGATTTCTTATTTCTTGTAACGCCGATCTCATATTTTTTTAAGTTAACTTGGTACCTAACTAGCCATATCTACTAATATTAAGAACTTATTGTATTGTATACGTCTCAAAACGTTAGTATTATTTATTATGATTACATGTTAGTTATGTTTGTTGTTAATCGTGTTACTTAACACTTTCAATGCCAAGCTCCCTTCCTATACAACATTAACTCTCTTAGCGAGTTCTTGGCAGAAAGTGTTAGAAAGAACTCCTACTAATTACTCTACATATCAACCCTTTCCTTGCCGATTAGACTAGTTAAAATTTTACATATCACATTTAGTGAAATATTTATAAGTCAGATTGAAAAGACTGCACTATTCTCGTACCTACGTACATACAAACAATATGTGTTGTACTATAATGTCAATTCTGTGAGATTTTTTACTAATGACTACATTATTAATTTTAATATTATTATATCGAGCCCGTTATGTCCCACTGCTGAGCAAAGGCCTCCCCTCTCCCCTTCCATTCATCGCGGTCTTGAGCAGTAACTGGCCAGTCTTTTAAAAAGGAGTCCAAGTTATCCCGCCATCGCCGACGAGGTCTACCGCGTCTCCGTTTTGAGTGTTGGGGCTTCCACTCCGTGGTCCCTTTGGCTCACAGCTCATTCGGCATGCGGTAGACGTGACCAGCCCAGTCCCACTTTAACTTGGCTGCCTTCCGAGCTACATCTTCTATTTGGGTTTTGGAGCGCAGCGTGGTGTTCCGGATGTGGTCCATTAGCTTTACACCCAATATGCTGCGCTCCATAGCTCGCTGGCAAACCCCGAGTTTGGACTTCTGCGCTTCCGTCAAAGACCAAGTCTGTGCACCGTAGGTGAGAACTGGAAGTATGCACATGTCCATGAGCCTACGTTTAAGTGCCAGAGGTAGGTCGCCCTTCATTAGGTGTTTCATGGACCAATAGCTCCTCCAGGCGTTTTCGGTCCGTCTATCGACCTCTTTCTCTTGTCGCGCCTGGAAAGAGACTATTTGGCCCAAATAAAGATACTCATGGACATATGCTATATGTTCTCCGTTTATCTCTACCCTACGTTCGTAATTTTTATTTGAGTAGGTATATTAAGAGGGCGTTCATGTGCACATTAGCGCCACCGGTAAATAATCGTGATTATTTCAATTTAATATTTAAAAAGCGGCCAAGTGCGAGTCGGACTCGCACATGAAGGGTTCCGTGAAATAAATTGCGGTTTACGATTTATGGCGTATTAAAAAAAACTACTTATTAGATCTCGTTCAAACCAATTTTCGGTGGAAGTTTACATAGTAATGTACATCATATATTTTTTTTAGTTTTATCATTCTCTTATTTTAGAAGTTACAGGGGGGGACACACACATTTTACCACTTTGGAAGTGTCTTTCGCGCAAACTATTCAGTTTAGAAAAAAATGATGTTAGAAACCTCAATATCATTTTTGAAGACCTATCCATAGATTGGGTTTGAAGAAAAAAATTTTTTTGAGTTTCAGTTCTGAGTATGGGGACCCCTAAAACTTAATGTTTTTTTTCGATTTTTGTGTGAAAATCTTAATGCAGTTCACAGAATACATCTACTTACCAAGTTTCAACGGTATAGCTCTTATAGTTTCGGAAAAAAGTGGCTGTGACATACGGACGGACATGACGAATCTATAAGGGTTCCGTTTTTTGCCATTTGTCTACGGAACCCTAAAAAGGAGGACGCTATACACTGTATTTCGTATTTAAGTACCTTGTGAATACATCATAATAGTTTTTACGTTGCTGGATTCCTCAAATTTGACGACCGCTTTAGCCTATAGTTGGTAGTGATTCTGCCTACGAAGCAAGAGGTCCTGGGTTCTAATCCCGGTAAGGGCATTTATTTGTGCGATGATCACGAATATTTGTTCCTGAGTCATGGATGTTGTCTATATATTTAAGTATGTATTTCTCTATATAAGTATCTACATATATCGTCGTCTAGTACCCATAGTACAAGCTTTGCTTAGTTTGGGACTAGGTTGATTTGTGTAAGATTGTCCGCAAATATTTATTTATTTAAAAATATATGCAACCAAATTTAAAACGGCCGTTTTTCTTTTGAGTTCATAGATCGACGAATCCAGCAACATAAAAAAATTGTTTGATGTATTCACAAGGTACTTAAATACAAAATACAGTGTATAGCGGCCTCCTTTTTTATGTAAATATCTATCGTTAAATTTAAATAATCACAATAATTTACCAGTGGCGCTAGTGTGCACATGAACGCCCTCTTAAAATACCTGTAGGTATGTTATGTTACGCCATAAAAGTATCACTGTATTGTTGGTCCTCAATGCATCGCAAAACATACAATTGAATTCATGTGCCCTATTATTCTGGAAACTTCAACATTGTCTGTTCCTTTCGTTGGCAAAGTGAATCTATAGATCTAGAACTAATAATGTACCTACATAGTACCCAAAAGTTTGTACGGACCCCTTGGTTGGCTAGTTTGGTAGCGTTAATCCTTACTAAGACTGCAAAAAAATTACCTAGATTGTTATTTATTTTATTTGTGATATAATATAAGTATAATGAAACTCGGAGCATTTATATTATGGTTTTAATGAGGTATGTTTAGCGGTTTAATTAAGAAGATCATGTTCTTTGTGCGTTTTTTTTCTTGTCATATATTTTTGCAGGTCACTACCACCACCACCACCACCACTGTAAAGCTGCCTGTATTAGGGTGAGTTGCACCAACTTACGATTACAGACCGATCAACGTTAAATATGGCGCCGACAGCTGTCATTTCATACCAGGGACTGCATAACCGAAAAATACCGGTATTCTATTTTAACGGTATGACGTCATATCGGTTGTCAAATAGCGGTTTCGGTAGCGGAACCTTTATATTTCGCTACCGAGATATAAAGGTACCTTTATTTTTTCCGGTACCGTAACCGCTATTTAAAGGTACCGATATATCTACCTACTTTGGCCTGGAGTTGTTGCCAAACCGCCGGCAAAGGCTCTGCTGCTTTGTCTTTTAGTCTTTAAATGTTTAGTAGCCAATGCTTCCTCTGTAGAGTGCCAGCTCGCTTACTTTTCTCGATAACCTTTATAATACCGGTATTATAAAGGTTACGGTATCGCTTTAAACTGGTACCGCTAACCGTTATTTCAAAACGGTTACGGTACCGTTATGTTCGCGCGGCGCGCATAACCTTTACGACATAACGGTACCGTAATGGAATACCGGTTTCATACCGGTATAACCGTAACCGAAATCAGTCCCTGTTTCATACAAACTTGTCAAACTTTAGATACATTCAGATTTTAACGAACACCGCTTACTACAAACGGTTTGGTGCAACACACCCATAAGACGACCGCTACGAAGCAAGAGGTCCTGGGTTCGAATCCCGGTAAGGGCATTTGTTTGTGTGATGAGCACGAATATTTGTACACTCAGCGTCAAATACTCTGTAAACTCCAAATTATTTGGCCACTTTGACTGCTCAAAGTGGCCAAATAGTTTGGTACACCATACTAAATATATGGTGTACCGAAGTATTTGACTACTTTGGTTGCTATAAAGTATTTGACGCTGAGTGTACCTGAGTCATGGATGTGTTCTATGTATTTAAGTATTTATTTATCTATATCGTCGTCTAGTACCCATAGTACAAGCTTTGCTTAGTTTAGGACTACGTTGATTTGTGTAAGATTGTCCGCAATTTTGTTTGTTTTTAAGGAGCTTACATTTTTCGTATTGCCGGATATTGTAGATAACTGCCGTGACTTTCACCACAAACCAAAAACATAGATAACTTTTAGTTTTAACGTCTACTGTTAAGCAAAGCACCAAATATGTACAACAAATATGTAGAATAGACACGATCACCGTTAACAGAATTGATTAAACTTGATATTACCATTAAAAGTGGTTGTCTTATATCACATCGTTTTATTTAACCCTGGTTCTGTGGCGTGACCTTCGAGGAACACGTTCCTAGCGGAAGCCTTAGCCTTAGCTTTGAATATTTCAGTCAAATAATTCTGTCATTTCTTGCGCGGGGGGGGGGGGGGGGGGGATTTGCACACAGCAGAGGGGGAAATGGTGCGAATGCCTACTCCCTTCCGTGTTGCTCGAGGGGCGTGGCCGTATTTATTGGCTATATTTATGGATGGTTTACAATCCCGCTTAAATTCTGTAACTTGTTTTAACCCTTTTCCAGGCCGGCAGTTGAAAAATGAGAATCGAATGTCAGTCTTATTCATTGCCATTTAAATATATGTTTGACAGGCTGCATGTGGTCAATATAACGCCTCTGCCTGGAAAAGGGTTAACTGCACCTCACCGTTCACCCACAAATATATCTAGACGCCGCGATTCGTAGTAACTAAGCGTAAGCAGAGGTCTAGTTTCGTTAGGAAGTGAGGCTCATTAGCGCGTTCCGAATAACAGCACAGTTGTGGGTTTTACCTATAGAGTAAACTGGACAGATAATTCAATGTACTCGTAGAATCCATAATTTACTTTAAAAACAAAGTTTTAACCGACTTCAAATCAGTAGCCAAATTGCTTCAAGTTTGCCTATAAAATTTGAAGAGTTCCCTCGATTTCTACGGGATCCCATCATCAGAACTGGATTTTGGTGACAATCCTCCTTTTCGTTGGGCCGTCGTGTAATAAATGAATAAAATAATAAATAAATCAAAAAATACCGGGATTCTCACCAAAGAATATACAAATACATACTGAGAACGAAAGTCGAAACCAAGAAGCCATACTACTACAGCCATCTAGTGAGGAGCAAATGCACGAAACATTTAGAAACGGCGATACTACTAGCGACCTCCCGCGACAAGCGGACATACTAAAAATACCGAATACGCCAGAAGATGTCGCTGGTAAGTAATCGTAGAACGCGCTGTTAAGATTTTTCCTGGTTTGGTTAGGGCCGCCGACTAAACATTGTTATGTATCTAATCTCGTGAAACCAGAGGAAGTTAAACTTGATCTTCCTCTGGTTCAGGAACAGTTAAGGCTCAAGGGAGTCAAGGCCATAAATATATGTACCTACGTTCCCAGTCGTCTGCAGACGAGCTTAAAATATATCTGTTTTTTCTGGGGGCACGTCAGTGCCCCCTCCAAGTCGATCAAAATAAAGGAGGCACGGCTGTGGCCGTACTCTTTTCTCGAACCCATTCAGGCCATTTTCAAAGTTTCAGAGCAAACTAGCTATTCGTTCTAAAATGAGAGCGTAACTACGTTTGTATGGAGAATCGAGCTTACTGCGGACTCTTAAAGTAAGCGGGGCCTATTTCTCAAACGGTTTGTAACTTGTAAGCGGGCCAATCTCCGATCGTTTGAACCGCTCGGTTCGAACGTCATTGTCGGCTCAAGATTATTTCAGCAGAGATAAAACATACCGCGGAAACTTAAATCAAAAACATAACCCTCCTCTCCTTCGGCAGTCGGGTGAAAAGACTCAGTACCGGTATTGGCTTACGTATTCATCAAAAGTGGACTCTGATATTCGTCTCTTTTAATAGTATTTGCTGGCGACGACAATGACGAAAAAAAAACGCCTTAAAAACGCTGAATATTCGCCCAAGTGGTCTTTTCATAATGAAAGGAGTTGAATAGAGGTGTCCGCCATTTGATGGCTGTAAATACTTAGGTCACTTGATTGTTGAAAGCTCTACCCGCATGGTGCTGCATGTGCTCGTTTAAGGTGACCTGAGGCCCTAGCACGATAGGATTTATCTTCAGTTTTACGTGACGTTTCAGTACATTTTCACCGTAAAACGTGACGATAAAACCTATCGTGCTAGGGCCTCAGGACTATACCATTTGATTGAGAACTGACGAGATACCGCCAAACTTTTATTTATTTATTGGTATTAAGGATAACAACAGCCAAGGAAAAAACTAAATAAGGATATAACTAAGACATATTGGTAATTACATAGTACAAGACCAATAACAGTCATCCATTAATTACTTAAGGGGCTCCACACGCTTTTTGACTAGTTTTGATGAGTTTTGAGTTGATATTCCTCCGTCATTACAATAGATATATTTATGCCACAAACGTTAATCAGTCCTTCAATACTTTATCTACTTTTGCAAAAGAGTTTTTTGGAAAAAAATGTATATTTATTTTTCTATGATTTATTCAAACATGGTCCAAAAAAGCTCTGTTTTCGATATTAGTATGCTGTTTATGCACTTTTATATATAAAATTTACATGTAACTGTTCCTTTTTGACGTTCCTAACAACCCAAGAGAGTTTTTTTTATTTTTAACTCATTTTTACAAAAGTTACGTCTAAAAAAACTGGTTTTTTGGCCTAAAACTGCTGAAGTTTAGTGCCATATATCTCAAAAACTATGAGTTTTGAAGTAAATATGGGATACTATTTCGGTTAACCTCGTTATTGTTAATACGGTACCAAAAAAACACGACAAAACGGACGGTAACAGATCGAAGGTCATTGGGAGCTGTGAGCCCCTTAAGTAACTATTAACAAGGCAAAGTCAAACATAGTGAACATGTTCAAGCAGAAGGTTTTAAAAACAATAACTAAAAATGAAATAAGAAGAAGAACTTTTATACTTAGGTACGATTTAAAGCGGTTACACACTGCGACTTTTTGCAGCGATTGAAACGCGTGTTTTTACCTACGCTACTTATCGCGACACTAGCCAATAGCCATAGATCACCAGTCATAAGGAAACGCTAGACCTACGAATTTTGTCAGACGGCCCAGCAAGGTCACAGAAAATGTAGTATGCAGTGACTTGGTTGGAAACCGTGCTTCCGACACGTATCATCACGCTGCAGGACGTCTCCTTACCCCCTGGCCACGACTTTGGTCTTAAGTGACCTGCGACCAGCGTTTTATCTGTTCATTGCGCGGTCGAGACGCGCAACGCACTAGTTGGGATACTTGGGATCACGCGCAATGAACAATACTTAGTCACCGCGCGGCACCGATAGTGAAACGCTGCAAAAAAATTGTGTCTAACCGCTCTTAGATATCAATAGTGCGATCATTAGCGCAAGGTCAAGCAAATATTAGTGCAAGTGTTTCAGTTCAGACATTCAGTATCTATTTACATATGACATAACGATACGAATCACCGGTCACCAAGGTAACCGATATAGCCCTCCGAATCGCTAAACTTAAGTGGCAGTGGGCATTGCACGTAGAACCGATGGCCGTTGGAGCGGAAAGGTTCTCGAGTGGCGACCACGTGCTGGAAGGCGCGGCGTGGGTAGGCCCCCCACAAGGTGGACTGATGACCTGGTAAAGGTCGCGGGATTCCGCTGGACGCGGGTGGCGCAGGACCGGTCACTTTGGCACTCTTTGGGGGAGGCATATGTCCAGCAGTGGACGTCTTTCGGCTGATATGATGATGATGATGATTCACCACCGGATAATACGGAATCATAATAATATGGAATGTTCAATTAATTGCTACGGAAACTTCTAAATTAAATAATTTAAGTTATATATCTGTAGGTACTTACCTCTTAATCTTTAAACAAATAATATTAAGTAGTTTATTATGGGTTATTTACCACTTCTTGTTTTTGGCAGAGCGGTGTCTCCTGACACAAGCAAAACTACTTGCTTGTCAGGAGGCTCCAACCTTGGCTATAATCTTTTATAACCTGAATAAACTTTTTTCATTTCATTTTTTATTTTATTCAGTTAATACTGAAGAGCGTTCACCTATGTTTTTTTATAAAGTTAGCGCTATCTCTCCATAGGAAGGGATGAGTGTAGGTAGGTAGTAATATGGTGGAAAAAAAATAAACTCGATGCGGAAAGTTTCGATTACGTAATCGAAACTTTCCGCATCGAGTTTATTTTTTTTGTATCAAATGGTAACGAATAAGCGTGCAGCTCCAGGGTTTATATTTACATGAGCATTACGGACCCTGAAAATTCACTGTGATAGAAACTTTAATCTCGCAGTATTTTGTCTTCTAATCAGTAATGGGCATATGCTGGTCCTACACACAGCGAATTCTCAGGAAGTTCAGGAACTCTGCCAACATTAGATACAACTAGGAACACAACACTAATGTTATTTTACTTTGCTAAGTACGTTATTTCTGGTAAGGTGGAGAACCTTAAGTAGTTGAACTGCTGTGTTTGAGTGAGATGATATTTGGCGTTCTTTAAGTCCCTAATAACAGTAATAACAACTTAGCTACTGCCACCACGCTTGGCTGATAAATAATAATAATAAAATCTTTATTTCGGAATACAAAAGACTCCATAGTTGTTAGTAACATAAAAAACATACAAATTATATAAAACTATGTTAGTTTAAGTACAATACAAGGTAACTTAATTAAATTAAATACAAATACAAATTAAAATACTTTTCAGTCGGATAAAACGATTGCTAGAAACTTTGTGCGAAAATGAAGCCACAAATTAGGTACCTTAACAATTTTTCGTAAAATTACACACTGCATCCGGCCCTCGGGCTCTATTCTAGTATCCCTTAAATTGAATCAAAATTGAACAGGTTTGCATTGTACTGGCGCCTACGCCTACGATGCTCTCGCTAGCTCACGCATAGGTAACCAAATTTAGGTACAGTCACGGACTTAAACTTTTAGGTGTCAACTAATTTTGGTTTTCATAGTAAGCTTTGAGGTGTCCAGTATAAAGTGAGCTCTAAATGGCTCAACAATTTAAGTCCGTGACTCTCTGCTAACCGCTCTCTAACTTAGGTAGCAACATTATTGTTTCATCATCTTCTCGGCATTTTGTTAGAGTATCGCGGAAACACGTTACGTTAAGAGCTACTTTCAACGGGTTCAGGGTTTCGACACATTTGGCGACCGGCTGTTCCAAAATTTAGTTGGAATTTCACCATTATGTGCTTTATTTAAAGATCACAGAAAAGCCAGTTGGAGCCGCTTAATCCCTACACTGCGACCGTCGCTAATTTCCCTTTGGTGATAACGAAGTGTGGCGAGGCCGAAGGTGAGTAACCCTGCTGTAAATATAGCGAGTACAACACACTTAACTGACTAGTGGTAGTTTGGTAGACCTTATATATTTGCAGTTTAGGATTACAATTGACTAACAATTGTGACTCGGCGCGCGCTGATTTTATCGCGATTCCATTGTTTTCGTGCACTTATTTTGTGCACTTTAATTTTGTGTAGGTATTATTAGACAGAAATATCGCGAAAATAAATGTTTCTTTGTTCTCCAAGAGCTTTTTTCTGGCACGTTTTACTGGAGCGCCCAATTAAGAGTCTAAGATAATTTCGCAATTTGCCTAAAATGGCAGGAAGAGTATCTACCTACTTAATTGAACGAGCGAGCGTAGCGAACGAAGTTCTCCGTTTCAGCTTGGGCAAGTTGAATTATTTCGTATGTCCTGCTGTTTCGTATGTACTGTCCGGCTGTTTTCTCTACAGCACGGCTATTACAAGAAGGCCGCGACATACTCTCGAGCTCTCTCGCACTATCCGTCTCTCTCTTATAGGATAGTGCGAGAGAGCTCGAGGGTATTGTTGGCGACTGGCTGTGGTGCCACCTTTTTTGTACGAATATGTCATGTTTTTGTTTATACTTCTTCTATGTTGCTGTTGACGTGTTTGTGCTTCCAGTTGTCAGATTGCCTTTGTCACGTCTTTATATATTTGCTGAAACTGTGTTATATTTTAATAAATACCAGTTTAAAATACGTGTTTCCATCCTACATCCATTATACAGTCCACTCTCATCCACTAGTTATCATTTTGGTCCTTCGAGCCGTAATCATTGCAATCATCGTAGTTACAAATTGTCAATTTTTTTCACATAAGACATCGTAGATATTCATTTCATTTTGAAAACATTTCACGCATTATTTACGTACATTTTCACCATGAAGGGAACACGTAGCAAGGCAAAGGCAAACTTGACGGCTGCAGAAGTCGAGCGGGTGCATCGCCAACACCGCGAACATTCACCGCGCGGCGCCCGGCCGATTTCAGCCGCGACAACCGACGGCGCTTTGGCATTGCCTGACAGTACGAGCATACAACAGATGGGCACCGTACCCCACGGCGAGGCACAACCTGGCCCCACTTCCGAACACCCAAATGCTCGTGCTAGCACGCATAACGAGGCATATATCAATGCGCCATCTAAAAGTGTTCACAGTAAACAACCGTGCAGCGAGCGCTCTCACTCATCGCGTTCCTCGGCGGCCGTGCGTGCACAGAAACTGGCTCTTGAAGCAGACACGATGCGGCGTCAAGTGGAGCGCGAGCGCGAACTTGCTCGCCAACAGGCGGATCGCGAACGTCAACAGGCTGAGCGCGAGTTTGAACTCGCACGCCAACAGGCGATATTCGCACGTCAACAGGCGGAGCGCGAGTGCGAACTCGTACGTCAAATGGCAGTGGCGGAGCGCGAGCGCGAGCTCCACCAAGCGGAACGCGAGCGCGAACGCGACCTCGCCCGCCTCGAGGCTGAGGCGGAGGAGGTGGAACTACAAGCGAAACTCGCCGCTCTGGATGCCTCAGATAAGTCCACCAAATCTCGTAGTTCGTGTTTTTCTAACCGTAATTCCGAAAAGCGTACCACAATATGGGTCTCTGAACAAAATGCAAACATGTCCACGGCATCTTTTACAAACACGCCTGGTGAGGCACCGACTGTCACCCTGGGTAGCCCTCAGGGACTTCTTTCACAGCCGGCCGGCCCCGCCAACACGGTGTCGTTTTGTATGCCCGATGTCGACCCTGCAACCCTTTCAAAGCCCACATATGCCGCTACCGAAAATAACTACGACAGAGTGGTGCGACAACAATCATCATCCAAACGCCCGGCACCAGATCCTATAATGCAATTGACTCACGCAATTAGCGCCCTTTCCAACAGGCCAAAGAAACCCGAACTTATCACGTTCTCGGGTGACGTCGGTCAATGGATGGCATTTAAGAGTAGCTACGAGAGAACTAAATCCAATTTTTCCCCTTCAGAGAACCTAGACCGTCTTAACAACGCTGTGCGTGGTCCAGCGTACCAGTCCGTCGCGTCACTCCTGTGGAGCTCCGGTGATCCTGAAGACGTCATTAGCACCTTGGAGCAGACGTACGCACGGCCAGAACTGCTGGTAGCCCGCGAGGTTGCCGAGCTGCGCTACAGTGATAAGATAAGTTCCCCTGAAGATTTAAATTGCTTAGCGAACAGACTACGCAATTTTGTAACCACTCTGATGGTAATAAAACAACAAGAGTACTTGTCATCACCGGAGCTCTTCCGGTGCATATTGCTTAAACTGAGCGAGCACACAAGAGGCCGTTTCACGGATTTTGCGTCTCTGTATGTACCTGAGGAACAAATTATTACAAAATTAGAGTTACTCTCACGCTTCCTCTTGATCGAGGCTGATAAACAGCTTAAATACAATTTTGTTGCTGACAATACTGTTAAGGCGCCGGCTCCGATACATTCCTCTAAATTTCAACAACGAAAGGAAACTGTACACGCTACAGTATCTAATGAAAAAACTCCTGAGCGTTGTACATATTGTAAACACCCCCACAATATAAAAACTTGCAAAAGTTTTTTAGGTCTGAACCTCGACGATAGATGGCGTTGGGTCCGAGAGACTAAAGTGTGTTACCGTTGCCTAAAGTCTAACCCGCACACGTGGAACAACTGCCGCGCGAAACGTTGTGGAGTTGATGGATGTTCGAGACGTCACAATGCACTCCTCCATGGCACAGCCGGTGTTAACGCTAGCGCAGCACCCAGCGGCCAGTGCAACAACACTCAAGTAGATTCTGCCAACGCTACCAGCCCCGACCACATGGACGACACCGACAACAAAACTGAATCTGCCGTTAAGATCACAAATACTTCTGATTGTTTAATTAATACGACAGGGTCCTTGCTGTCAGCGGCTCGTCCCCGCGGCCTGCTGAAAGTGGTACCGATCGTCATCGAGGGTCCTGAAGGCTGCTTCGAGACGTCAGCACTGCTTGACGAGGGCAGTACGGCGACGCTAATTGATGGGGAAGTAGCAGCGCGCGTCGGTGCGAAGCCCATATGTCAAGAGCGTCTCCGCATCGAAGGTGTCGGTGGTATGAGCAAAGAAGTGGACGTAAGTTACGTTGACTTTTACATTCGCGGACGTAACCAATCCGATCGATACCTGGTGGAGCACGCGCGGGCCATCAAACCGCTAGGCCTCCGCGCACAGTGCCCTGATTCAATCAATCTCACTGATTACAATCATCTGTCGGACTTATTCCATGAATTGTCATATACGGACGCTTGCCCTACTATTCTCATCGGCGCGCCCGACTGGCACTTATCTCTGAGTCGTGAAGTGCGGTGTGGAAAAAAGAACGAACCCGTCGCCTCCAAAACTTTGTTGGGTTGGGTGCTTCACGGTGCACTTTCCGTCTCATCCAAGCCACTCGAGTTTGTGAATCATATTTCGGACGATTTAGACGCTGTCATTAAAAGTCAATACGACATTGACGCCTTGGGCATAACAAGAAATGCTCTTCGCCCAAATGACGATGATAAGCGAGCCGTAGATATTATTGAATCGTCGGCTCATCGTTTAGACACTGGCCAATTTGAAGTTGGTCTCCCATGGAGGAAGAATTTACCGAAAATCATACCCGACAGTTACCCGCAGGCACTTTCGAGGTTCAAAGCCCTCGAACGACAAATGTCAAATGACCCAACGTTCACCGCAGCTTTTCAACAATTTATAGACGGCATCATCAGTAAAGGCTACGCAGAAGAGTGTGATACAAACACCTACCATAAGCGAAACCACCAAAGCGTAACAAACTCTTCGTGCGTGACTGCAGATGGCTCTTTAGTGTGGTACTTACCAATTTTTGGTGTACTTCACCCACAAAAAAAGAAGCTCAGAGCAGTTCACGATGCTGCAGCGGTTACGAAAGGCGTAAGCCTTAACAGCCTCCTGCTGCAAGGTCCTGACATACTGTCATCCCTCCTTGACATTTTATTTCGATTTCGAGAAGGCAAAGTTGCCTTAAATGGGGACATCAAAGAGATGTTCCCTCAAATCAAAATTTGTCCCAGGGATCGGGACGCCCAACGCTTTCTCTGGCGTGAGAAAGACGGCAACTTAAAGGAGTACCGCATGTCTTCAATGATATTTGGTGCCGTCTCGAGCCCATTTATTGCGCTCTATATAAAAAACAAAAATGCGAGAATGCTAGCAAACGAGTACCCCGCTGCCTGTGAGGCAATTGTTGACGACCACTATATGGACGACTACCTCGGCAGCTACCCCAGCGTTGCTGAAGCGGCACAAATAGCCGCCGACGTAGTCACGGTCCACAAGGCAGGTGGTTTTGAGATGCGCGCGTGGACGTCAAATCATCCTGAGGCCCTCTCGCTTGTCCCCAAGGAACTCCGAAGTGACGCAACCTCCGACGTCTGCCTGCCACCCAGTAGCGAGGTTGGCGTTTTGGGTGTTAAATGGAACCCACGTCAAGACTCGTTAGGCTTTCGTACCATAACCCAGATACTGACTGACACTTTAACCAAACGCAGCTTGTTATCAAACGTCATGAAAGTCTACGACCCTCTCGGCTTGCTAATGCCAGTCGTTATCTGGGGCCGCATTTTGATTCAAAGATTGTGGCGCGCAGGCATCAGTTGGGATGCGCAACTTCCTGAGGTGTACGTGAGCGAATGTGAAGACTGGTTTACGCAGTTACGAGTTGCAGCCAATGTTAAAATTCCTCGCTGGTACATGAATAGGTCGGACGCTTCGGACATCCAGCTGCACGTAGTAGCTGACGGCGGCGAACAGGCCTACGCTTGTGTCGCATATTGGCGTTTCAGATACACCGACGGCACCGTGTCCACGGCTCTCATCGGAAGCAAGGCACGCGTCTCGCCTCTCAAACCGGTCTCGATTCCTCGTTTGGAACTGCAAGCCGCGCTCATTGCCTCACGTTTTGCGCAAACAATATTGCAAGCTCATCGTTTTCAGCCCTCCGAAACCATCTTTTGGACCGATTCTACTACGGTCCTCAAGTGGATTCGGAGCGACGCTCGCGCGTTTAAACCGTTCGTCGCGCACAGGCTGGGAGAGATATTGGAAACCACCAACCCGTCTAATTGGAGGTGGATCCCAACCTCTCTTAATGTCGCCGACGACGCAACTAAACCGAAGAAAATTAACTTTACCGCGTCTCATCGGTGGTTTACCGGTCCACAGTTTCTTTTTGATCCGCCAAGCACTTGGCCGACCGAGTGCGTTGCAGGCGAGGAAGAGAGTCCACCAGACCCCGAGTTAAAATCTGACCTGGTGGTTCTGCTCCTCGACACTCCGCCAACGAGTTCAGTACCTAACCCAACGCGTTTTAGCTCTTGGCAGCGACTACTTCGTGCTACCGCCCGCGTTCTCCAGGGTGCACGACTATTCCGGCTTAAACTGTCTCGGCCTGTACCTCCAAATTCTAAATTGTACTTAGACGGCTCCACATCTCCCTACCAACTTCACGCTGCAGATATCGTAGAAGCCGAGAAGATGGTGGTGCAACAAGCTCAGGCAGAGAGTTTTCCCGAGGAACTAACAGCTTTACGTTCTTCAGAGCCAGTGCCCAAGAACAGCAGAATCTCAAAACTCGCACCGACTCTCGACCAAGATGGCTTATTGAGACTGGACACACGCATAAGTTCCGCTCCAGATGTAAGCTACGCCGTGAAGTCTCCGATTATCCTCGACGGTCGTAACCATGCTGTACGACTACTCATCCTCCATGAGCACAACAGAGCATCGCACCAGTTCAACGAACTAGTGCTGAACGAACTCCGACAAAAGTACTGGATACTTAGAGCCCGAAACAGTATTCGCAGTGTTGCGCACGCCTGCTTACAATGCCGAAGGTGGAAAAACCAACCTGCTCACCCCCAGACCGGCAACCTACCCCAAGAAAGACTTGACCATCACAAAAGGCCCTTTACCCACACAGGCCTGGACTATTTCGGCCCCATAATGGTAACGATACACCGCCGCCAAGAGAAGAGGTACGTTGCACTATACACTTGCCTAGTAACGAGAGCACTTCATCTGGAAATTGTTACCTCACTGTCATCCGATGCTGCCATAATGAGCCTGAGGCGTTTCATCGCTCGCCGAGGATCACCTACGACCATTTTCTCAGACAACGGGACAAACTTCGTCGGGGCTTCCCGCGAGCTACGCTCTCTACATGATGAGTCAGTTGAAGAATACGCCACAAACCAGAAAATTGAATGGCGCTTCATCCCGCCTGCATCACCGTTCATGGGCGGCGCATGGGAAAGGCTCGTGCGGACAGTGAAAACAGCCCTCAAATCCTGTCTAATAAGTCAACCACTCAAGGAAGACGTCCTGGCAACGCTCTTGCTTGAAGCAGAAGCCATAGTTAACTCACGGCCATTAACTTACATACCATCTTCTCCTGATTCACCTGAGGCCATAACTCCCTTCCACTTTATTTTGGGCACATCATCAGTGGTACCATGGACTTCATCTCTGACAGACGCAGACCTATTGCGAAGATGCGACTGGCGCAGAACACTACGGCTCGCCGATCAGTTTTGGGCACGATGGCTTCGCGAGTACCTGCCGACGCTTCGACCGAGAGGAGCCACCACCAACGACGCGTCTAACCTTAGCGAGGGTGATGTGGTGCTGATCGCCGACCCTAGCCTCCCTCGCGGCTTATGGCCACTAGGAAGGATAGTGAAGGTCTACTTAGGGCCCGACGGAGCGGTCCGTGTAGCGGACGTCCGTACTAGGGGCGGTATTCTACGCCGACCGGCCCGTAAACTTGTTTTGATGGAAGCCGCACCCCAGTCAGTCACCACTAGTTGTTAGTGTCCCACTGGGGGTCCGGTATGTTGGCGACTGGCTGTGGTGCCACCTTTTTTGTACGAATATGTCATGTTTTTGTTTATACTTCTTCTATGTTGCTGTTGACGTGTTTGTGCTTCCAGTTGTCAGATTGCCTTTGTCACGTCTTTATATATTTGCTGAAACTGTGTTATATTTTAATAAATACCAGTTTAAAATACGTGTTTCCATCCTACATCCATTATACAGTCCACTCTCATCCACTAGTTATCAGGTATGTTGCAGCCGTCTTGTGATAGCCGTGCGTCGCATTTGTCAATCGATTCTCGTGCAATTTTTGTAGCAGGTTCAATAATTTATTATATCTATAGTTTTCTTTTGTCAATGCAGTATTTTGAAAAAGAAAAACATGCTCATATATATGCTTATGCTTGACTATAGATACTTAGGTTGAGCCATAGAGATGGAGGGGAATACGAACTTCGATTTTCGTGGCAGCGCCGCTGAAAATATACGCCGTAGGTACCTACGTGTCGATGTTCACGCATTGCTTAAAGAATGCGTTACAGGGCTGAAACAAGTGAAAGGACACGAGCGATCACACGTAACCACTGATATAGGTACCCTGCTAATACTAATAGGCATTTAAAAAAAAATATTTACTTACCTTACCTACCCAATTAGCGTGAGTCGTTCAACAAAAATTAACTCAATGTCAGTTTTGTGACGACATTAAAGTAGGTATTTATTCAGTTTATAGAAGTTAACTTTTTTATTTAAATATGACATTAAACTTTAAAATTTACACGTTATTTAAATGTGGAACAAGTTAATTTTCAGTATTTTCACATAATTTGTATACCTACAGGCAAGCGTTTCATCGAATTTTTATTTCATCGAAAACATTATTTTTAAGAAACAGTACACTTTACAGGATTGTTATAAAACAAACCTAACCTAACCTAATGGGTTCTACTTACACTATTACCGGTTACTGAGAAAAAAATGTTCATGAAATGAAAATTCTGCGAAATAATGCATTCGATGAAACGTTTGTCGGTAAAATAAGGGACTTCAATTATGCACCCATATCTCCGTTGACAACAATGACAACTTGCTTAACATAAAACAGTCAAGTTTTGAAATAATACCTCATAACCTTTTACATTTCCGAGTTAGCGAAATTGAAACGTGTTGGCAACTAGCTGAATCCACATTAGTGAGGTTATGCAGAACTGGGTCATCGCACGGGGGACTGCTGCGATTCACAACTAGTCCCTACTCATCTCACTACTTGTCCACCAGTAAATACCTAACTTGACTCCTTAATATTTCAAGAGGCGCACTAAAAACCGTCTGTTAAAAAAAGAAAGCATACAACGCTCCCCGCGTTCAATACAATAACGCCTTCAGGGTGCTGAGTGCTGCGGGTGCCGATATATAGAAAAGCACTCTGTGGGCTGCCGCGACATGCAGTGCCTCGGGCATGTTCGCTGAGGCGTGCGTGGACTGTTTTTACAGCGGCGGCCTCGGCTAATTGCGCCGGTTACGCTACCAGCAACGAAAAGATATCCTTTCAGTTCTCAAAGTCATCAAAGTGGCCGCTAACTGGCGCCACCCACGGCGCTATGACTCTATTTCTAAGGAGGTCAGACTTATATTGGTTCTCCAGAGGTCAAATGTCTGTAAGCGTTGTGAATACCAGCAATGCTCAATCATTATGATGCTGGTGTCGGCAATAAGTGCAAACTGCAATTTGTCGGATAGAGAGAGGCGGTGGAATTTTCATTTGTGCTTACGTACGAGTCTATTTGTGAGTGAACCTTCATGAACCTTGTTATGCAGTTCAACTGCCGTTTTCAGTGTCTCATGTTATGAAAGTGACGCAGAAGCGTAGTAGTAGTATAGAGCATCCGTCACTGGCTGACACCGTTCGATAGAACGAGACGACGCTCTTATCTTGTCACTTATCGCGTGACAAGGCCAACCATGCTACGGGGCCAGCTCGATAAACTATTTGATACTTTTTGCTAGCGCTCATTAAGCTACGTTTGAAACTGACGATAAGGCTGAATACTCACCAGAGATGTGCGAAGATGTGTTTTCAATTAAATAGGTATTTGATACCTCGTGGATACCTCGCATCGCATGCAACTGCGCAAATCTCTGGTTATATTCACCCTTAGTTTATTTACTGCTCAAATTATAGTGTTACTAACCTTCAGTCATAGAGAAAGGATTAAATAGAAAGACTCACTCACACATACACACATGTGTGACAAAGATGTAAGCATAGACAATTCTACATGTTGTGTTCTCCTGTTCCTCAGCGCGTAGCGTATCTATACGCTACGCGCTGCTGAGGAAAACATAAAAATCCTATAGGCTTTTTGTGATTGTCACCGTCTGCCATATTGTACTGAAACTCACGTGACCGTCACGTGACCATGACGTCATAACGTCAATAATCAAAAATATATTAGTATCTGATACTTCTCAATTTAGTAAAGTTAATCTCATAAAAAACATTCCATGTAAAAAATAGTAAAAATATTTTTGATTATTGACGTCATAACGTCAATAATCAAAAATATCCGACCTTAGGCCTTAGGCCGAGTCTCGAAACTCTTTCACAGTATAAAGTGGTAAGATATTTCGTAGAGCCAAGTCAGGCATTCTTATTAATCTTTATTTGCTTGCTAAATTAAATTCTGCAACTTGGGAATCACACAACTTTACTGCATTTACAAATTTTTGCATAGGGTCGTTTCGCCGGTAACGCGACCACCTTCGGTTGGCGACCACTTGACGGACTAGGCTGCTTCAATTAAATATATTAACATTTGTACAAACCCAACAGAAAACTAATTAGTTATTAACTATTCTTGAATAGTGTCAGAATAAGAATAAATACACTTTAAAACCCAAAGCTTAATCCAAAGCAAGAAAAAATTACCTCAATTCACACATTTCACACATTGCTTCCGAAAAGTGTTGACGTGCAGTGAATCTGTAAAAAAAATAACGCGACAGTTGGCGCGAAAACTTAAGTTACGTCACTTAATTTTATTATTATGCTGAAATTAGTTACTTGATTGCTTAAATGATTTAGCTATTGTAATAATTTCGTTGAAATTCGGCATATTATAAAAATAGATTTAAATAAAATGGGGTGGTCGCGTACCCAAAAAAAATATTACCAAAGAAGTCGGATAGCGACCACATCGTTTTTCTTTTTCTTTCCTTATGGATTCTTGCGGCACCCGCGATATTTAGCTTGGCAAGCCAATTGTGTCGGTATGTATTTAAGCCGCGCCAATCCATGCTATGTCTATAGTAGGTATATGTAATATAATAATAATATATAATTATAAAATGAATAATTCATATGATTATATGATATGGTTATATTACAAATGCGAAAGTGTGTCTGTCTGTCTGTTACCTCTTCACGCTTAAACCGATGGACCGATTTTGATGAAATTTGGTATGGAGATAGTTTGAGTCCCGGGAAAAGACGTAGGATAGTTTTTATCCCCGAAATAATCCCCTAAGAGGCTGAAATAGGGGTTGAAATTTTGTATGGAGCTACGATATAAACGAGACACACGGACGGAGTCGTGGGCAGAAGCTAGTGTAGGTAAGTAGAATTTAATCTAAAAGTTACATAAAAGCTTGTAAAATTGTGGCATTTAGATACCTACTATGAACGACATGTGTGACTGTAATAGCAATATATATAATAGCACTATGGTGTGAGCGAGATGGCGCGCCGTTTTCGATTCTATTTTGCATTGACAAGCAATGTAAAGTAGATTTAGAAGAGTAACAATTTGTAGTAGTATAAGGGCAGTCAGGTCAGGTAGGTCCAACTTTGAGAAAGAGGTCAATCGTCGAATCCGACTCGGCTGGGCAGCGTTCGGGAAGCTACGCTATGGCACATGTTTTCGTCTAATATTCCGCAGTGTCTGAAGACGAGAGTCTTTGACCAGTGCGTGTTGCCAGTGATCACGTGTGGCACCGAAACGTGGTCGCTTCAGAAATCATAAGAAGCATCATAAGAAGGCTCAAAGTCACCCAAAGGGCAATGGAGAGAGGGCTATGCTCGGAGTTTCTCTGCGTGATCGCATCAGAAATGAGGCTATCCGCAGCATAACCAAGGTAATCGATATAGCCCTAAGCCGCTAAAGTTAAGTGGCAGTGGGCGGGGCACATTGCACGTAGAACCGATGGCCGTTGAGGCGGAAAGGTTCTCGAGTGGCGACCACGTACCGGAAGGCGCGGCGTGGGTAGGCAAGTTGACTGATGGCCTGGTAACGATCGCAGGAATCCGATGGATGCGGGTGGCGCAGAACCGGTCATTATGGCACTCTTTGGGGGAGGCCTATGTCCAGCAATGGAGGTCTTTCGACTGATATGATGATGATGATGATGCATCGTTTTATTAACTACTTAAACACTATTTGCAAGAGTGGTCGCCAACTAGCTAACAGGTGGTCGCAAACCGACTAAAGCGGTCGCTATCCAGCAAATTCGCTATTTTTAAGGCGCTCTTATTAGACGATATTTAGGTATTTGCGGAGGTGAGGCAGACGGAGCGGGAGACGCGCGTCCCGCGCACCCCGCTAACGGCCTTATTCTGTTGGCATCCGTATTCGGCTCGTTTTTGCGGAACATACGATCAAATGTTTGTCTTCTTGAATAATTGTTTTATTTTTCAAATCTTGGTTGATTTGTGTAAGATTGTCCCCAAATATTTATTGTTTATTTATTTATTTAAATCTATTTTTTTTAAATAAGGAATAATAGGTAGTTACAGTTCTTAAGTACATCGTAGTATGATGACATCAATTATGGACACTTACTTTCCAAAGATATGTTAGTACAGATTTCTTCATCATCAATCCACCTATCGTTTTCCCAGTTCCTATGTGGGTGCTTCCGTTTTCTAAATACGTAGAACTGATAAAATAATAGTACATCTTCACTTCCTAAGGGTGAACGTCACCAATTATGGATTGTACTAATATATTACAGGTTTTTTAAACCGAAATAAAATCGATTACTTCTAGGTAAAGTTATAGCGCCGGTTAACACCCGCTTAAGAAACCATCAAAAATAATAAACAAATAGCTATGTTCATCTATTTATCTCCTGGCAAATTATATTATTACCATGTATGTCTTTCCCGCTCACGGGACAATGATGTTCCGGACCTTTGGGAGGCATGCGTGGGGCTAGGTACCCACAAAGTACCAACGGAGCCAACACGTAGAGGCCCTTTTGACAATTTAATGAAATGCAAGGAGTATTATTACCATAATTATTACCTTTGTTACATAAGTATGACTGAGTGATCAAAAACTGGATAATTAGACCACTGTTAGTCAGAAGAGCATTTTATTATACAGGGTGGTTATTTTAAGACCAGCAAGTTCTTCAGTACATGACTATGTCTATTAAAAAATGTAATTTGACCAAACATCATATAAAAATAACAAATTCAATTTGTCTCTTAAATACCTAAAAGTGTTATGTCACTGCGCTCGCGCGGCGCGTGCTGCCTACCATGTTACCTCGACCAGCGGCCACACCGCGATGGACCTTGATACTCTCAACAAGCCAACAAGATTGGACTTATACTTGGCTCTATACTCCAGGCAAAATACGGTTTCGAAAATCATTAATTTATAATAGCGTTTTTTTGTATATTTCATTTTTAATCGTTATTCTAAGATGCTTTACACAAGAATCCAACAAATTTTCCAACCGGAAGTAATTATATAAATATAAATTAAGCTTTAATTGTTTTTTTTTGTTTGATTTATATTGATTTTTTTAAAGCGAATGTAAATTTAGGTAAAAGCCTCCTCGATCTCATGCCATTTTTTTCGGTCTTTAGCCAACTGCATCCAGCTAGGTCCGGCGACCTCAGTTATGTCATTGGTCCAACGTCTTCGTCGTCTTCCTTTCCTTCTTTTGCCTTTCGGCCCTGACCAGTTTGTTGCTTCCAGTGCCCTTCTTTTCTTCTAATATCTGGCGATATATGGCTTTTACCCGAATGGGGTCCATATAAGAAAGAAAAAATTGCATAAATCTTTTAGATTTAGTGAATATGTACTAACACAAACAATATGGAATAAATAAAGCTTAAATAAATATATATATATAAACTAGCTGTTGCCCGCGACTTCGTCCACGTATAACATGTTATCGTCTAAATGTTTGTTTAAGAAATTTAAATGTTTGTTTAATAAAAAATAACATTGAAATTAGTTTTGTACAGTCAGCATCAGATAGTTAGTAGCAGCCTAGGTAACCAAATATATCGCATTACGTCTTTGTTACTATAGGTGTAAGGATGTGTTACGATATATTTGACTACTTTGGCTGCTACTAACTATATGACGCTGACTGTACCTAGTCTTTAAGTAAACAGTCTAAAACCGAAGAAACAAATCTCTCTTTATTTCAAAATGTCTTGCTCTCTATACAAACTTAGAACCCTCTTTGAACTCTCATAGTAAATAGTCTGAAACCGAAGTTACAAATTTCTAACTTTAAAAATGTCTTGCTCTCTATATATAATTCAAACCCCCTTTTAACCTTCTTAAGTGATTAATAATTATAAATCCGAAGTTACAAATCCCTAACTTTAAAAATGTCTTGCTCTCCATACAAACTAGAAGAACTGTATATCCTAGAAGTAGGTATTTTTGTCAAAACCAATCCAAGCATGTTCAGTAACGTTTCAGAAGGCCGCAGATTTCCGACACGTAAACAATACAAACAAAAATTGAAAACTTTGCAGGGTAGCAACAACACAGCGCTAATCAGAGGCGGAATCTTGGGAATGGCACCAAACATTTTCAATAAAATTCCAGACCGAATTAAACACTGGATATTAATAAATTTAAAAGACAATTGACTTCAGATTCAGATTCAGATTTGTTTATTATCATAATTTTACAATTGAAATCATAGTACAATGAATATACAGATAAAAATGTGTTAAAATTATAACTTGTCAGTTACAATAAAATACAATAGATGTGTACAGTTGTGTACAGAATTGTTATTATTTGTAAATAGTTTAATAATACTCATAGCATAATGCTATTACATAAAATAGAGAAAGAAAACATAATACAAATATTAACGTTAAGCTTTTAAGATCTTGTTATTTAGTCATTTGAAAGAAATTCTTGTAAATTTGGTGTTTTACATGGAAGCGAAAAGAGTTGTCGTTCGTTATGGTTTTAAGGTTTGAAGGTAGCCGGTTAAAAAGTATTTGTCCTATTAACTTCGGAAGTTTTGTGCCTATTCTAAGTCTGGGCGAGGTTGTTTTGAAGTGGATACTCCTTTGCTCGCGTTCTTGTATAGGGGTACAGTTCAAAATGTATCACGTAACTTCCGGATTAACTTTTTGTAGAGAAGCCTAATCTGATTTCAAATAATTGTTTGTTACATGTTTTAATCCTTCTTTATTTGCTATTAGTTGTTAATCACAAAATGTTATTTAGTTTATGTGACGGGCATGAAAACTATGCTGAAATGACCGCCATTTTCAATGCCTCGCGAGTCAAACGAGCTACGTCAGTCAATGTTGCTATATATACCGATTTATCTGTGCTTATACAGATTTTAGTAAATTAATGCAGATATATATTTTACGGGGACAACCAACAAATAAGTATCCACTTAAACTTAATTAACGGTTGTATCTCGGACACAACCCGCTTCTTTTTAAGTTATTCGCATTTCTCATTGATCTCGAACTATTTCCACCTCTCCTTTGAAATTCATTTGGATAACGTTTAACATACATCAAAACTTCCAATATATAAGTTGAAACTGATGTTAAGATACTAAGTTTTCTTAAATGTTCGCGATGTAACGTGTATCTGTCCTTTGCATAGGGAAGTACTCTAATTGCACGTTTCTGGATCTTTAGGATGCGCTCATAATCCGTACTGTTGCCCCAAAGCATTATCCCGTATGAAAGTTGAGAGTATATGTACGCATAATACAGCTCTTTTAAGCAACTTTCTGACACAAGTGGTCTTAACTGTCTTAGAGCATAGATCCCTCTTTCTAACTTACTGTATAATGTATCTATGTGATCTTTACATGACATTATTGGATCAATCATTTCAATCAATAGATCAATATTTGATTGAAAAGTGTTATTATACCATTAAAGATTACTTAAACGACCCTACGACATAACATGATTCCATTCCAGACATTCCTTAGTTATAATATTCTTTAGTTATAGTATTTTTTGAGAGTTTTTGACATGTATTTGTAGTATTTAACACCAATCACTGTATTGATATTTTTTTTAAATTTTTATAAATATATTAGCTGGCTGAAATATTTTGTAAACCTACATTGTGGGTAATGCACAGAAGTCTTATATTTTGTATACCAACAATACTTGTAAAAGTTGTAACCTATGTTTAACAAAATAAATTTAATTGAATTGAAAGTACTTAATTTGTATTCTAATAAGTAATCTTTATGCAAAAATTTAAGTCTCTAGCTCTAAAAATAAAGATTCTCCCATACAAACTTTGCACCCCTATTTACCCCCTTTAGGGGGGGAATTTCCAAAAATCCTTCTTAGCGTTGCCTACGTTGTAAAAGGTAGTTCTGGTGAAAATTTCAACTCTCTAGTCTTAGTAGTTTCGGCTGTGCGTTGATGAGTACCGACAAAAGGTATGTTCACTTAGATAACGTCACATTTATTTGCTTTAGTGGGCTTATTTTTAAAGGGGCGTGGCGGGGGAGGCTTTCTTGGTAGTTATTTGGAGAAACAGCGGTGGCAGAGTGAGTGCGAGATGTGAAACGGCATACTTTAGTGTTTTGTGATGGGTATCATGTGCACAAACAGCTGGCAAAGTTTTGCAGCTGTATAGGGGAACACCCTGTAGTACTTTGTACCCGACTGCCTCAGAAGGAAGTTTATGTTTTTCGAGCGTATGTATCATCATATCAGCCGAAAGACGTCCACTGCTGGACATAGGCCTCCCCCAAAGAGTGCCACAATAGCCGGTCCTGCGCCACCCGCATCCAGCGGACTCCCGCGACCTTTACCAGGTCATTAGTCCACCTTGTGGGGGGCCTAACCACGCCGCGCCTTCCGGTACGTGGTTGCCACTCGAGAACCTTTCCGCCCCAACGGCCATGGGTTTAACGTGCAATGTACCCCGCCCACTGATACTTAAGTTTAGCGATTCGGAGGGCTATATCGGTTACCGTGGTTCTGCTGCGGATAGCCTCATTTCTGATGCGATCGCGCAGAGACACTCCCAGCAAAGCCATCTCCATCGCCCTTTGAGTGACTTTGAGCCTTCTTATGAGGCCTATAGTAAGCGACCACGTTTCCGTTCCAAATGTCATCACTGGCAACACACACTGGTCAAAGACTCTCGTTTTGAGACACTGCGGAATATTGGACGAAAAGATGTGCCGTAGCGTATGTATGCATGTATGTCTATGACGAAGATGAGGAAGGGCCGTGGCCTGCTGCTGGTGGAGTGGCAGGGTCTTTTTCCGCACTCGTTTTGAATAGAATCTACTAAACAGCAAGTAAATATACTTCAGTTCACCAACTCGTTTAGGACTTTAGTCTAGGTAGTCGCTATCCGGCGCAATAGCCCTAAATGCTTTTGATATATTTCTGTATGAATAAATAAATCTATTATTCGTACAATCCATAATTGGTACCATTCCCCCCCAACCATGTGCTCGTGTCCGAATCCGATTTACACCCGACTACTTACTACCTAACAGTTCTAAATACGTATTCAGGATAACTGAAGATTTTTATTGACATCTTGTCAATATGCTCCAGCTACCTATTAATACGTTTTAGGTGCGGATGTAGAAACGCTTTAATGTAGTAAATATCGTATACCTTATATTTGTTATTCTATCATTTCGAATGTGTTCTCCAGCATGTATTAGCGTTTCCTATTCCTTTATATATTTTTATTTACCTTGATAACTCGAAATAATTGCTGCAAAAAGGCGTATTTGCGTGCCAGGTAAACATTCACAGGTCCGTCGTCGGCAGTGGCCACGGGCGTACTAAATTGTACTCGCCACCGCGCATGCATGACGCGGACACCCGGTTTTTGAGACAAATGACCAAATTTATTGAATTATCAAACATATTGAAATTCTAAGAAGCCGGTAGATAGATCTACCAAAAAGCTACCTATCACAACAAATTTCATTGTAATATTCCAAATAACTTTTGAGATATTTCGAGTTTGGTGGTAAAAAAGCACTGTTTTGAAAGGCAAAATTTATCGAGGTTTTTGTAAGCAATCGTGATTTTACGAAGTACGAACATAGCCAATGAACTGAAGATATACATATCAAAAATTTGGATCTCTAGCAATAGTACAAGTATACTAATAATCGGTTTGGAAAAGGCACTTTTTCGATGCGCAGCTGCATACAGCGCCTTAAACCTTTTCCATATTTTTTCCTAATCTATGGATGAAAGTGCTATATTTTATTGTAGATTTCAAAACTTGACTATACTCAGAACCTATACGAATACCATCTATTATGTGTGTACATTGAATAGGTATACATTTACTAATCTAAAGTGAGCAACTCGGCTAAGTGGTCGCTAACCGGCTAAACGACCCTAGGTACCTAAAACTATGTAAGTGTGATTGCCAAGTCACAAAATTTTATTTAGCAAGCAAATAAAGATTAATAAGAATGCCTCACTACGAAATATCTCACCACTTTTTACTGTGAAAGAGTTTCGAGACTTGGCCTATGTTTTACATGGAATGTTTTTTATGGGATCTCATTTCTTTTTGTAGACTTTGTATGGGAATGTTATTTTACCAACCGTTAATAACGTTTGTATAGTTTTGCAGGAACGAACTGCAAACGTAACTTTGTAATCGCATGTATAGGATTACAAACTTACTTATGCAGTTTCTATATCTCTGAAACGTGACTGAAATCTAGAAGTACCTTAGAATTAGCGTGATCATTATCAGTGAGTATGTCAGTGACAAAACTAACGAACTTTGACGGACAATAGTTCTTAAACTAAAAGTTCAAATTGAATGTTATTGATATTATATGTTAGCCATATTATGCCCCGCATGTTCCTAAAAATTCAGGGTTCTAGCTTTAGCCAGCACAAAATTACAGGATGTTGAAAATGGCCTGAATGGCTTCGAGAAAAGGATGGTACGGCCGTAAAATAACCTAAGCCGTGGTAAATCTATGCAAAGTAGAAGATTTGATAGAATTCAAAAAAAGCCTGTTTACCCTTTTAGTAAAAAAAGCCTATTATTCACTGAATGAATATTTTACAGATTGTGAACTATAATAATATAATACTTACTCTAAATTAGATGCATGCTGCTCCATCTTCTCATAAGTATTTGTATGCCATATGGCAAAACATAGTGGTAAATAATTTTAAGTTTTTTGACCATCCATATACCTATGTTTACAAATAAATGATTTTGAATTTTTGAATTTTGCCTCTTTGTTTTGCTCGACTTGGCGGGGGCACTGTATACCATCGTCCCTTTCGGGTATACCGAGTATACGCTTAGGACGCTATCTACGGTTAGCTATGAATAAAACAATATCATGTAATAATAAAATAGGTGTGAAACTTTTGGCGTTTGTTACTTTGTAACTGTTCATATTTCACAATTGGGACGAATCCGAACGTTTAAAAGCCGAAACCTTTTTTCTTTAGACTGGCCAAATACGATACGTTCAAAATAGGCTTCTACATAAATAAATAAAATAAAATATGAAATATGGAAATATGTGTATATAGTAGTTTAGGTTCACATAGTTTAGGTTAGGTTTAGTTAGTTTTTAACTTTCTGTTTCATGTTTTTTTAATTTAAAAATTGAATATACATATACATATAGTAGATTGTAATTATATGCACCCATATTATTACAAATAAAATAAATACTTAAATATATAATAAATAATATATGGGCACCTACTATTAAGTTTAACAATTAAAATATACACAAAGACTTACAGCTTAAAAAAAAATGTACATATTTACAAATTTCCTATAAAGTAGTCCCCCAGGTCGGCGCTCTGCGGTAGGGTGCCCATAAGGCTGGCTACGTTTCCTCGCTGAATGGCGATGCTAATTCTTTGACCGAGGAACAAGCCAGCCCTATGGTCAGCAGTGTGCAACGAAAAGACGTTTTTTAGGACCCGGTACAGATCTTGGGCGTCTGGACCCCACGGCCCTTAAATATTAAGGGACAATCTTACACAAATCGAAGTAGTCCCATAGTAAGCTCAATAAGGCTCGTGTTATGGCAACTAGACGACGATATATTTAATAGATATAAATACTTAAATACATAGATAACATCCAAGACTCAGAAACAAATAATTATGCTCATCACACAAATAATTACCATTACCGGGAACGGGAACGCCGAGCTACATACCTATACCCATTTAATTTTTTTTTCCGTTTAATCCAAACAGTTTAAACTTTTACATAAACAGTCAAATAAAATACAACTTCGTTCGACCTATATAAATGTTGCTTTCAAGGTGTCGTGCTAACACGATAGTGTGTGACCACAGATGTATGAATATAAGGAGATCGGACATGGCGGCCGATTTGTATAGAGTGAGCCTGTCGCAAGTACATTAACCCACACAACGCCCAAGTAATTGACAAGACAAAGCACGCACACATCTAAAACACACACACATGTATACCTACACGCTTATTTGACAATAAACGCGCATCATATCAGGCATTTTGGGAAAACACGTAATATTCTCTGCGATCAGCACGCGTGCACAGTATGGCAGTGTATGCCCATTGAGCATACAGCTGCGACACGGCCGCCGGCGGCTTGTCCTCTCTCTAGTATTCTATGCTCTGAGTGTGTGACAGTATAAAAAGTGTTTATTTTATTTTTATACCTTTATCACGACTTGCGAGACGTCTGATAACTCTCCCCGTTATCAGTTTAGGTCGATTTGTATGTAACCATTGATAACACTGCACTTACACTAAGATAATAGACGTTGGTATGTACTCAAGAGAGGTTTTCAAATGACTAGGTAGCTTAGATTATTTTCAGGAAAGCGCGAGTTTTTAGAATTCGCACAATTTCTTCTGAACTTGGCGGCAACTTCCTTGTAATGGTTTATTATATTATTATGATGCAAAGAAAGTTGTTGTGTAGCTGGAATTCAGGGGAACGATAGCTAGATTAGCTAGAAAACTTAGTGTGTATCTACTTACAATTAGTACCTGAAGGTGTACTTACCATTTACGTTCGCTTCAATTAACGACCACCAGAGGCCCTAGCACACTACGTTTTAAGTCGCGTTTTACGTGACGTTTCAGTACATTTTCGCCGATATAAAGCCTAGGTTTTATCGCCACATTTTACGGCGAAACTGTACTGTAACTTCACGTAGAACGTGAGCGTGACATAAAACCTAGGGTCTCAGATGGACACGATTTATCAGTTCATCATTTGATTCATCGCTAACCGGCGCAATGACTCTATATTACCTAATAAAATAACGTATGCCCTTGTGGCACGGACGTGGACCGACTGGGTCACCACGGACTTTGTTGTCAAAAAAGTGCAGGCCGCTTTTCAAGACATACGTCACTTAATGACATAATCCACCACTGGGCTTCATCTTTATCACAACCCAACACATTTCAATGTGTTCCATGCACCCATTCTGACATGTTAGCTCGACGCGCTTGGAAGTGAGCTCGCGAAACAGGTTGAAATCTGATTGCAAGGCTGGGACTGGACTGGGGTAGAATACAGGGCAAAGCACCTCGGAACACCGGGGACACTACCGGAGGCCGTCAGCCGTCGGGTCATAAAGGGTCTGCTAGGCTTCCTGGTGGAACTGAGTTGCCACGAATAAGAGTAGTGCCAAAAGTGCCAAAACTCATTCGCAAAATAGGCGCATTTATGACGTAGAGATGCGGAAACCCAGCCCGCGTACAACCTATAACCTGATTGCAAGAGATGGACAAAACATCCATCAGTAACATAATTGCGGATAATTTCGTATCCTCATATTTAGGAAAGCAAAAAAAAGTGAGGAAACCTGCACAAATCTGCGCCGAAATTCAAAGGTGGGTATGTGATACATATTGTGAAGTCCTCAATTCGCACTGGGCCGATGTGGGTAGTTCGGGATGGGGTAAGTAATACCCATTCCATCCCATCCATGAGAAAGAAAGAAAGAAAGAATTTATTTATTCAAATAGGATTCATCGAACCACTTTTGTATCGTCAGTCATCAGCTACAACACTAGAAACACTCAGGTTCTATTAAATATACTTAAGATTTAAAATTATTATAACATGTCAAGGGATTTTTACATAAAATTTGTTTTTTAAAATACCTTAGATAATAAAATGGAGAAATTAAAGAGGTAGAGAGAGAGGTAGCATATGCCCAGCAGTGGGAGGTATACTACGTGTTTTTGACAATTTCCGTTAATTGCAAGAGGGAATAGTTAATTTCTCCAAGACAGTAGTATCTTAACTCTTACTGTTATCAAGATATTCATTTTTTTTTTATACTTCGACGGTGGCAAACAAGCTTACGGCCTGCCTGATGTTAAGCTGGTACCGTCGCCTATTTACACTTGTGACTCCAGAAGAATCACAAGCGCGTTGCCGACCCTTTATTCACTTGAGGATTCGCTGTGTTGGCAGATAGAGACATGCAGGTCCCTCACTCCCAACACAGCGCACCCTAGGGAGCTCTGGCGATCTTACTCACCACCAGGAACACAGCACCACATATGTACTTCAAAGCATGCAATAATATAGCAACACTACAAAGCAGTGGTGCTATATTACTGCGGTCTTCTGTAAGGTGGAAGTACTTCCCCAGTTGGGCTGCTCCACATACGAGCGAGATGACATTCCGCTGTGCCCTACCTCTCTTTAATCAGTTTGGCAGATTTAACCAGTGTAAATGGCTCTTAACACATTCAGTGCCGCGAATCGCTACGCGCTACGCTCGTAGCCGAACCCGTGGTGTTCCTCGTATGTAGCGGAAAGCGCCTACGACGTAGGCACACGATAGTCGTATTCCCGGCACTGAATGTGTTAACTGTGACGTTATAACAGTTTTTTTAAATTTTGTAAGGTACTATCGACCCAACTGAATCATGACCCACGATGGAACCTTGTCACAATTAACTGACGTATTAACGTCATATGATCGTGCGTATGTTCGTTAACTGTAACAAGGTTCTACGGTGGGTCATGATACAGTTGGTTCGATAGTACATGTATATACACTACAAGAAGGTTTGCAAAGTGAGTTCGTTCGATATTAGGCACGAACTGACTCGGAGGTGTCAGCTGCAGAGAAAAAGTACCCCCCCCCCCCCCCCCCTGCATACAAACTTTGTATGAAGGGGAGGGGGGGGGGGGGACACTTTTCTCTGCAGCTGCTGACCGTACATATTTTTTTGTGTTTCAAGACTAGGGTGACCAGATCTGATTTCCGGTTTTATGGGGCAACTTAAAATACGGGACAGGCCGTTTTTTTTATAAAAAATCTCTTTTTTACCCAACTGCCGAAGGAGAGGAGGGTTATGTATGTATGTATGTATGTATCTATGTAGGTATGTAAGTATGTATGTATGTGTGTATGTCTTATTCTTTGACACGCCCTGCAGCCTAAGCCGTTTGACGGATTTCGACATATGAGGTGTCATTGGATTCCTCATAATCGTGGGAGTGACATAGGCTATAATATTTGCAAAATAGCAGTTGGGTTTTTCGAAAAATCTTTTTATTACTATAATTTGGCATAATCAATTAAATACCCTATATCATTGCTAAATTTCTTAATGAAATACTTTAAAAGACAATATTAAATATTTAAAAAGCACCAGTTTTAATATTTATCTCGAAAGGTAAATGTGAAATTATCAATTAAATTATACATACAAACTTTGATTTGCTTTATAAATTACCCTTAAAACAATCATTAATCAACAATTTGTAAATTATTTGGATAACAAAATGTAGATTAATCAACTATATAACATATACAAACAAATTCTGACTTTCCCAATGAAATACCCTTGAAACAATAATAAATATTAATAAACACAACAGTTTGTAAATTATTTGGAAAATGTGGAATGATCAACTAATTAACCTGCTATTAACAAACTTTCTTAATGAAATACCCGTAAACCAATAATTAATATTAAAAAACACAACAACTTGGAAATACTAAATTTAAAAAAACGTGAAAAAATCAACTAAACATATACTTAACAAACTCGCACTTTTTTTGTTTCTGTGTAGGTATGTACTCTGCAATATGCCGATCGTCTATAGGCTAATACATATTAATAAAGTACCTACTTTATTTAATCGTATGGCATATATTATTTTTGGCCTTTTGAGTTTGTCACTCTTTAGTACCACCCAGGGGACACGTGCAGGGTTGTGTTAGGTAGCTCCTGCGGACGCAAGTGACAGTTGTCCCCCCTTTGTCAAGTGAGTGGGCAACTCGACTGTTAGAGGTTCTTAAGCCGCCCGAAGGCCTCTAACTAGGCTTAACGACTACTGTCATAGACAGCAACCGGGATCAACTGCTTAGCGTGCCTTCCAAGTACCTACTCATTCACTTATGCCGATTGTAGGTACATAAAGTCGGCAGACCAAGTCTTTATTCGTGCATACCTACTGTGAACAGTACAAATAGGTACAATATCGCCTACGACAGAGTTTAGCTCGTTGCAAGGAACACGGCAAAATTTTCATAGTCTTAATTTATTTTAACACAGAAGCCATCGTTTCGTAGCCTTGGTCTATGGTCGCGGTGATGTCTTCAGCCGGGTCATCGCTCTGCGAGAGCCACACCGAGCCGTTTGCTCCAGCATTGACCATGGTTGGACACACAAGCCGCTGCTGCGCATTCAGGCCTGCAAAATAACATATACAACCATTTTACACTCTAACAATAGGGAACATTACGCAAAACTCCGCGTAGGGGGCGACACTAGCAGAGTTGGCATACTTGGCATTGTATCTCTTTCCCACATGCGGTATTGTCTATGCATGCATCCTTGTCACTCATTTGACAATCAGTTGTGCGTGTGTGTGTGAGTCCCTTCTTCCTCTACTTTGTGCTAGTGCTGCACTCTGGCGGCAGAACATTGCAGTAATGTCACAGAATAAGTAATAGTACTACGTACAGAAGGTTCTCTGTTAACAAATTCCCTGTTTAGGTATACGCCAAACGTGCCTAAATGTGGCCATCCCGTTCTATCGCATGCAACGCGCTGCGACCCGTACGAGCGTCCTGTACCAACACGTGGCAGCCACTGAATAGAGCCCTTCGAAGGGGCGACCGGCATGTACTTGTAGCGATAAACACAAATCGCGAGTGAGCCGCGCCTGGTAATGTTCAGTATCCTTTCATCAATATATAAAATTGACCTTCAGGATGTACATATTTTATACCTCCGCCTGCGTTCTCTGTAATACGCAAGCAGAGCCGCGCGTATAAAATAGTTTGTATAAAAAACATCATGATATGCATGATGATACACGGTACGAAGATTTGACTAAGCATCCAACATATAGCGCTTTAATCAACGCTTTAACGAATGTCATTTGTATTTCAAGTTTTAGATCATGCTATGCGAACTTAGAACTTAATGCAAATCCAGTTTCTTATTGAAAATAGTGTCACCTACTAGGTCGAGAACTCTCTGAAGGTCTAGCGATTGTTAGGCTAGGCTGTCAAGGTATTTCAAGTTTGAAGTATCGCAGAAGAGATGGCGCCTGTATACGCAAGCATTAAATGCCTTCTCAATTTGGTCGAGTTGCCTGTCTATCTCAGTATGTATATTTTAGTCTTTGTTTTAGATCACGCAAATAAAGTCGCCTACTTAGTTGCCTGGTTATTACTGATTTGATGAAACGTTCATTTGTGATCGATACATTTTACTTAGCATCTCTGCTACCGCCAATAGTCACACAATTTTATCATCCATCACCAATGTGTTGAAAATTACCTTTGTATCTTCATAGCGTTTATAGCATCTTGGAATGTCTGTCCAAGTGACCGGTCCACCACCCGCTGGTAGTCTGTCTAGTAATGCTGTGTCTGTTACATTGAAGCAAATCGTCATTACTCTTACGCCTGTTGTGGCATGGAACGATGCATTCTGTTATAAGAATAAGTATTTATTTAGCACACAAAGCAAAGAAAGATACATATGATCAACACAAGGTACGAGTACAATCGTAATATAATTTACTCTGAAAACAAAGTTTTAACCGACAAAAAATCAATCATCCCCTATTTTCGTACCCTTAGGGTTGGTTTTTTTTTCCAAATTTATATGGGACCAACTTCGGGTTCCCTTTCCAATAAAAAAAGAATTATCAAAATCGAACTTCTCTGTAAAAAGTTATGCGTGGTCATACATAAAAAAAAATATATATACGCGTCGAATTGAGAACCTCCTCCGTTTTTTTCGTCGGTTGATAACATGTGCTAAATAGGACCCTCGCTCAGTATGTTGTTACGAAGGCCGTAAAGCTGATTTTCTAACATTATATATAGTCCCTGGGCGACCGAGCTCTGCTCGGATGAAAATGGAGAAAATACGGAGAAAACGAATTTTCCCGGACATGAGAACTATCTAGATCGATTTCTCGGCCCCGTAACCACCTATATTCCAAATTTCATCAAAATCGTTAGAGCCGTTTCCGAGAACGTGATTGCAAATATACTACTTAGGTTGATGTGTGTAAGATTGTCCGTGAATATTTATTTATTTATTTATATATATATATATATATATATACAAATATTGCTCGTTTAATAGTATAGGATATTTTTTTATTACATTACGCGGGACACCAACAGATTAGGTTCATAAGATAAAGTTACAGTTGTCTTTGGCATAAAATATGTAGGGGCTTATGTACATACCTACCCCAATTACAGGTGAACACATCGTTTTACAGTACAAGATAGCTTAAGTATGAGATATTGATTTTAAATAGGTAGCAATACAAATTATATGATAGGGATTTTAATGTCTAAAAGCAAGGGGAAATTATTTTCTTAAGTACTAAATTAAACTAAATACTAAATTTTACGAATACTAAGTTAAAATTTATACAATTAGAATTATTTAGAAACGTTATAATTTAATTTGATTTTGGTTATTATTACAGGGTGTGGCCTGTAATAGGAGCAAAAAATTAAACCGTAGATTATTAAGCTTGTGAAAAATTATTTCCACGTGATATTATTTGAAAAAAAAAAAAGTTTTTTGTTTTTAAATTTTTTTCAAAATATGTTTACTTGTATTGTTTTACTTTTCTGGACCTTTTTATAAAAAAAACTATAGAAAATAAAAAAAATAAAAAAATCACAAAAATATCTTTTGAAAACAAAAATGCAAAAACTATTCTGACTCATGACTGACTTATAATAAACATGTATGAATAAATACCATTAACGCTGCAGTATACACATTATTGAATGTAACAAAACCTATTTGCTAGCACACCTGATTTTATTACTACCTAATATATAGAATAAATCTAATATACGGTCTTCATGTCCGGACTGTAATTGTTTGTCCGTTTGGGGTAAGTAAAAATCATACTCTGGTATCACTCGTGCTTTATATGTCAGATGTCTGTCACTTCAACTGACTGTTGAGGTTTTGTGTTCGAAGCCAAGCATTAATTTGTGTTTTCTAAAAGTGTTTTAAGGTATTATTTCAGTACTTACACATGAAACGTTATTCCGTCCGATTTTGTCTTTGAATTGGTGTTGTTTTTGCAACATTTGAAAACGCAGGAGACCATTATTTATTTATTTTGTTGTCATCGAAAACGTATTAACATGACGGCGTCGTGACACGCACTGAAGAGGTCAGAGGCTTAGTTTTGTATGTATATGTGTGCGTTAGCGTGTATCTACTTATGAGGCTTAGTTTTGTTCGGCTTCACTAGACTGTTCGTAATGCTCCGTCTGTATTTTTTACTTGGTCTGAGCATATTATGTGCTTGCACGTTGTAAATTAATTCATCTTAAAACTGGTCAACCTTTTCATTCCGCGACTGTACAATAATGTATTAGATAAAAGAGGTGCAATTTACTCAATTTTAGTGTGCCATTTGTGGAGCGCTTATAACCTATCTACCGCTTTTTTTATATTACATCATTGTGTACCTATATCCAGTTTTGTAGATATTCTACACTACCTTTACATAAGGGGATGTATCCTTACCGAAATACCTCTGCTGAAGTGTAAGACGGCGGCTTTAGTGGCGCAGTAGATGGGTATTTCAGGTCACAAGTTTAGGGCCACAATAGACGATACGTTGCGAGAACGATACGCATGTGCTTCAATGCTTTCAGACTGAAAGACACTGTTCCTAGCTAAAATAGAAAAAGAAAATGTACAATACAAGTGCATCTTCATAGATGACGCGTAATTATTATTTATAAACACGATTGAAGATCTCAGTAAGAGGTTAGGAAAAGCACGTTTTGCAATTTCGCTCTTGGCCAAAATGCTGGATGGTAAGTGTGTAAGAAATGCGTACTTTGGTTATTTTCAATCAATCATCAATTCATCACCTACGGAATAGGGAACATTACGCAAAACTCTTCGTAGGTGGCGACACTAGCATTGTTGACATTGTATCTCGTTCCCACTTGCGGTATTGTCTATGCAAGCATCCTTGTCACTCATTTGACGATCAATTGTGCATGTGTGTGTGAATCCCTATATTCCTATACTGTTTTACTATTAGTGGTAATGCTACCTCTGGCGGCAGAACATTGCAGTAATGTTCCATATTGATATGTGGGGACAAGCAGCAGATAAGGATAGGCATAGAATATTCATATTCCAAAAAAGGTTGATCAGGATAATGGCTTGGGTGCCATGAAATAAGTAAGCTTATTTCAAAAATTATGACAGTTCCGGGTCTCTACATATCTTGACAAATTTAAAAAGTATAATCCAAATAACTGAAACAGAAGTTAATAGGTTGCCAAAAGACCTAATAGAATTGGACATATCAGAAATCATATTTATAAATAAACATAAGGAATACTTGACAGATAAAGCATTTTACTCTTTAGAAGACTTCGTAAATAAATAACATTTATGAACTGTATGGAATTATCAGATTACTTAATGACATTATTGTATTAAAACTTAATGAATGAATGAATGTAATTTAAAATAATTTGAATTTTTTTGAATTGCTTAATGAATGACGTGTAACTTGTACTAGTACCTATCACAAAGAAGGCCTTTTACACGCAAGAACCTAACACCAACACGCTAACTTATCCATACTGTCTGTCTGTTACCTCTTCACGCTTAAACCGCTGAACGGATTGAGATGAAACTTGGTACCTACCGATGGAGATAGTTTGAATCCCGGGTAAGGACATAGGATAGTTTTTATCCCGGAAATCATCCCCTAAGGGGGTAAAATGGGACGTGAGAGTTTGTATGGAGCTATGATATCTAGAAAACAAGTTCCACATGTACAAAAGTTTCTGTCAAAAATTTCATTTTTGGTGCAAGATTTTATTGCCGACTGTACGTTTCTGTATATCAACTACTCATTGAGACGATTCTAACGAGCCCAAACTCCGGGTTTCGTCGGTTAAATACTGAAATCCCATGGCCATCTTCTGTCTCCATCATCAGATCAGCTCGTTGGTACCATTAAATTGAATTGTCATCCAGCTCAATCGGATAACGGCAAGTGACTGAAAAATGGATTGCAAATTTTGATGGACAACTTACTTACATACATACGAACAGGTCAAGTTAATATAAAGCTTGTAGAAAATACGCACAAAGTTGGTTTCGCAGGAAGATCTCAAGACGTTCTCAGAGTCGTTGGCTATTCCAGCGTTGTTGATGACAATATCAAGCTGTTTAACTTTACCCACAACAGTATTAAATGCAGCTGATATGCTCTCCTCACTACTGACATCACATTTCACGAATAACACACGCCCAGGGTGTGCCTTATTCAAATTGTCTTCCAGTGCTTGACCCTTCTCTTCGGCTTTGTCCAATATAGCAATGAACTGCAAAACATTGGATGGATTATAGCAAGATTAGTTTAGATAAGTAGTTAACTATATGTTCATTGTTTGTTAAGAGTCTAGCATTAAGAGCCTTCGCACATTGAACCACTAGTGGCTGACACAAGCTCTGGACGTTCTCTCTCACAATGTAGGTACCCTGAGAATTACGGTTTTTTTGGAAATAATTTAATATCAGGCTAATTATTATACGGCTTTTATATGTTATTTAAAAAAACTTTTACTATTGAAGTCAATAATTCTATGGACCGGAAGTTGGGATTTTTTTTATCCCGCAAGCAAAAATGCTACTTATCAGTATTTTTTCAATTAAAACATATTTGAGTACACGAATTTGGATACTTACTACCTAAATCCAAAAATATATGCATCAGGAAATAACAGCATTTTAATTAAATATTTACGACCTTGAGATAATATTGAATTTAATCTGGCCTATAGAAAGGTTTATTCATTAACAAAAATAAGTGGATTATGCGCGTATCCCATAGAACGTATATAGACGTAGTAAATTATAAAGTAAAGAAAGTTTATACCATTTTCGCCTGATTTTTACAGAATTTATAAAGATTACTTTTCATTATTTTTTACCATTAAATTTAGGTGGATTATTAATGAATATTTAGTCAAATTACCCAACCTATATATTATGGTGTAAAAATATGGCTGTTATCGATATATTGTTGTGTTTTCATAGAGCGAAACCGTAAAGTTTTCAGGGTAATGGGCGCTTAGTGACCGCGTCCTAGCTTCAAGCTGCGGGAGTGGCTCGCACTGTGCTACTAGTGGTCGTGTCTAGGGCCGCGTCTGGTGTGGTAGTGGCTCAATGTTGCAGAGTAGTCACGTTTAGTGGCGGCCACTAGTGGCTGTAATGTACAGGCGCTCTTACCTGAGCTCCTTCCCTCAAGAAAGCCTCCACACACGAGGCTCCAATCCCGAAGGCACCGCCGGTGATCAGACAAGTCTTTCCTTTAACGTTGTAAGTAGCCATATTCAGTGCAACGATCGTTAACGGAATCCAGAAATGGCAATGTTTATTCAATTGTATCTTATATAAACCATGTCATGATGTTATCTTATCTCTCAATTACCTCTGTATATAAACTATACAGTGTGAGTCTTTATAATGTGCACATAACATAATTTACTTTAAAAACAAAGTTTAAACCGACTTCAATTCAGTACTTCGCCAAGCCACATAGGTACATGAACATTTCCACATTTCCTTTCCAATTTACCACATGCACTGCTTTCCGAGAGCAAATGCGTTGATTATTACAGAAAAAACCCAAGTCGCCATTTGTGGGCTGATAATATTTGAGGAGTTCCGTCGATTTGAGAATTACCACTTCATGAGTTGCTACTTTAACGGAATCATGTCAGAATCTTTGACGAACTTTACATTTTTGAGGAGTTCCATAAGTCATCTGTGGTCTTCATTATCAGTTCCACTTCACCTAAATTGAGATTTCCGAAGGTAAATACACGAATTATAATAGAAAAAAGCGGCCAAGTGCGAGTCGGACTCGCACATGAAGGGTTCCGTGAAATAAATTGCGGTTTACGATTTATGACGTATTAAAAAAAAAACTACTTACTAGATCTCGTTCAAACCAATTTTCGGTGGAAGTTTGCATGGTAATGTACATCATATATTTTTTTTAGTTTTATCATTCTCTTATTTTAGAAGTTACAGGGGGGTGGGACACACATTTTACCACTTTGGAAGTGTCTCTCGCGGAAACTCTCAACTCAGTTTAGAAAAAAATTATATTAGAAACCTCAATATCATTTTTGAAGTCCTATCCATAGATACGTATGGGTTCGATGAAATTATTTTTTTGAGTTTCAGTTCTGAGTATGGGGACCCCTAAAACTGAATGTTTTTTTTCGATTTTTGTGTGAAAATCTTAATGCGGTTCACAGAATACATCTACTTACCAAGTTTCAACAGTATAGCTCTTATAGTTTCGGAAAAAAGTGGCTGTGACATACGGACGGACAGACAGACAGACAGACAGACATAAAGAATCTATAAGTGTTCCGTTTTTTGCCATTTGGCTACGGAACCCTAAAAACCGAAATCGCTACATGCGTGCTTATAAAATTTGAGGGTTGCCCTCAATTTCCCTGGGATCTCATCATCAGATCCTGATGGTGACAATGGGACCACCTGGGAAGTATACTCTTCCGAATAAAAAAATAATTTTGGAAATCGGTCCACAATTGACGGAGAAATCGGCGAACATATAACCTCCTCCTTTTTTGAAGTCGGTTAAAAATGGGAGACGCTACGCCCAATTTTATCGACGAAAAAATGTTTAAAAAAGTCTTTTGGCTATTTATGATTTTTTTAGTTTTTTATTTCACAATTCCATACTATTGTAAATAAAACGTAAGTACCTACAGTAGGTCAATCACGTAACGCATTGTACGAGCGTCTGACAGTAAAATCACAATCTAACTGTCATTTTTCCATATAAAATTGACATTTAGACCTTACAGACGCGCGTAAGAAAAGTTACGTGATCGACCCACTGCTCTTAAACTACACTGCCTATCGACACGAAACAAAAACAAAAATGATCACAGGCTAAGGCATTAAAATGATAGTACTTGAAAAAAAATCACGCCTACAATTTATTATTACGAGATTTTTCATAAAACTGTGTTTATATTTCCTACGTTTTTTTTCAAAAATGTAAAATAACTGAATAAAATGTCCCATTTACCTAACTTTTTATTATTTCATGTTATTCTACACCGTATTAGCTTTCTGACAGTAAAATTACCTAAAATTACCTAAATTAATTAAAATTATTAGAATAACATAAAATAATAAAAAACTTAGATAAATGGGACATTTTATTGAGTTATTTTACATTTTTGAAAAACAAGTAGGAAAAATAAACACAATTTTATGAAAAACCTCGTAATAATAAATTGGGGGAGTGATTTTTTTCGACAATTATTATTTTAGTGGCTTAGCCTGTTATTAATGATTACCTATTTTTGTTTTTGTTTTGTGTCGATAGGCGGTGTAGTTTAAGAGCAGTATTGCAGTAACGTTTTATTTACATGTAGTATGGAATTGACAACATTTCATAATTCTAAGTCCATGGTTTGACTAGCTCCTTGTTCTACTCGAAAAGAGGAACACGCTGGTAGTTTTATATTTTCGGTGTTATTTATGTAAAATTTTTAACGTATTTTAAAAAATGCACTCGTACCAAATCCAATTCTACTGCAGAATGGGCACCTTGCTTTAGTTTCGTTTACATATACCAAATCAAAAACAAACATTGTCAAGATGGCGTCAATGTAACCCATCCATCCGAAAATGACATTTAAATTTTTTAAACGTTTTCGTCGAAACGGGACTATTCTGCAGTAGAATTGGATTTGCAATTTTTTTTATTTTTTTTTGGAATAAATCCATATTTGGTTAATTACAATAAATAACTTAAATGTAATGTTAGTACACTTTACAAAATTATCCACTTATATTAAACATTAATACATATATGACCAACTAAAAGGCATGCTTGGCTACAAGGATATCACATGCAATTTATTCCAGTGATACAGAAATGGGCCATCGTTTCTTTCTGCCACTGTCTCCAGGAGGCTGTAGGGGCTAAGGCCGATACGTCTCTGCAGAGATGCAACACGTTTTCGCAATATTGCGTGAAATCCATCCGTGCGCGCCTCCGCGAACATTCCTGACGCGCTGCAATGTTTCGGCAGCCCCAACAGCATCCTGAAAGCGTTGTTATACTGGACGCGCAGGGCGCTGTAAGCTTTTTGAGTATAATTGATCCATAGGCTGCAGGTGTAAAATGACTGGCAATAGGCCTAAAACAGAGTGATTTTTACGTTTTTAGTACACCGAGCAAACCTACGGATCAACATATTACTTCTAACCGCCAGCGCCCTACGCTCCCTCTCGATATCCTTGTTGTCGCTAAGTGACGCGGTAACCCAATGGCCCAGGTATTTAAACTCGTCAACTACCTTTAGAGGAGTGCCATCAAGCTTGACTTGGGGAAGATGTGGATAACACTTTGCACCTGCCTTGAATACCAGTAACTCACTCTTCGAGGTATTGTACCTTAGGCCATGAGTCCTCGCGTACCGCTCACATATTTTAATTAGATCCTGTATAGCACCGATTGACGGGCCCAGCAACACCATGTCGTCTGCATAGCTTATATTATTTATAAATTTACCGCCCACTGAGCATCCGACCATAGCATTGCTGAGCTCACCAATCAGACGGTCAACATACAAGCTGAAGAGCTTGGGTGACGTGACCCCCCCCCCTGTCTCACCCCGCACTCCGACCTGTATGCTTCTGATACAGAATCAGCCCATCTCACAACATTGTCTTGATGGCCGTACCAAAATCTAAACATTTCTATCAACTCAGTGGGTAGTGTCGTGTCCTCATACAGTTTTTGCCATAGTATATTATATGACACCAAATCAAAGGCCTTAGACAGGTCAAGAAAACACGCATATACAGGTGTTTTCCTGTCCGTGTAATATCGGACAGTATGCTTGAGAGAAAGCACTGCCGTCTCGGTGGAGAGCCCGGCTCTAAAACCAATGAGATGGGTCTAAAGTTGTTGAGTTCAGAGGCGTCTCCTGTCCGGTTCTTAATAATAGGGACCACTATAGTCTTTATCATTTCTTCCGGCATATAGGAGTGGCAGAGAAAAGAGCATGGCGAGCACTCTCGACATGTGCACTCCTGCATGTTGCAGATGTTCTATACTCAAGGAGTCATGACCAGGTGACTTCCCACGCGTCATGCCCTTCACCACTGCTATGAATGCATTTTTAAAAAATCGTAAAAATTTTTAGATAAATAATACTGTAAATATAAAACTACCAGCGTGTTCCTCTTTTCAAGTACAATACAATGAGCTAATAGAACCAAGGGCTAAAATTTATGAAATGTTGGCAATTGCGAAATAGGTAAAAAACAAAAAAAAAACGTAAAAAAATCAAATTGAATGTAACATTTTTTGCTTCGATAAAATTGGGCGTAGTTTCTCCTATTTTGCTACGTGCACAACATTATAAAGACTCACACTGTATAACAAAGTACTTTATGCCTTGTCAATGTCATGAACTCAGATAACCTCCTATGAAGTAGGTACCTATTTTACTAAGCGTTGCATGAGACCACTTGTTGAAATAAGTACCCAAGAAAGGTCTCGTTGAAGTAGGAACTGCTATATATTTAGTACCTAAATAATAGGCATGATGAACTTTGCACCCTTGTATAACAGATAACTATTGTTCCTTTTCAAAAACTGGTTCGAATGGCATCGTAAAAAATCTTAGTCACCCTGTCACCCACCATCCCTATTAGAGTAAATCCTTTCAGACCTACGGTGTGTGGCATGAACTTGAACATACCTACTGTTAAGAATTTGCTATGCACATATTTTGAGATCTATACAAGGTGATTTCGGGGACGTGGGGGAACCCAATGCCACGTGTAGACGTTTGTATTCCAGCGTTATACGGAGCATGGCCTTATATGGGGTGCCTATGTGGGTCGACGCTCTCTTAGCGGCCAACAAAACACTACTCCGTGGGCCGCAGAGGGCGATTTTGTTAAGGGCGGTTCGGGGATACCGAACGGTGTCTTATACAGCTGCGACGACGTTAGCGCTGCCAGCTCCCAAGGGAGGTCGGCATCCCTTGGGAGCTGGCAGCGCGGGTGCTAGCTGCAGTCCACCAATACAAGGTTGGGAAAAGATAAGCAGGGGAATTTCCTGACTGAGAAGTGATGAAGCGTGCCCAGGCGTCGGCACTGGCTCTAAGCCAGTGGAAGGAGGAGCTGGCATCAGCAGAAATTGGTCTTTGGACGGTGGGACCGATTGGATCGACAGGCGACACGGAACGTTGACGTTCCAAATGGTGCAGAGACTTACTTAACGTTATTATTACTGTGAAAAATATTATTATTTAAATTAAATAAAGTTGTTTTGCATGTTGCAGTTTCTACGCTACAGTGAGGTGAAAAGTTTTGTGTTACACACGGCTGCAAATGAATTTTACTTCTCGTGTGTTGAAACACTCGCGGGTAAAATACAACTTTGCACCCTTCTATAACAAATAACTATTTTGAAAACTACCGTGACTAAAGTCTAAGACTCTTCATAGTTTTAGTGACAGGTATTATATATTTATTAAAATAATAACCATAAACTTAAGACTACCTTAAGTCTAGTCAAACAGTCCCCCTCGAGTCGTCCCTGGCGCAAAGGTTCCCATAACACTAGCCGCGTTGCCACGTGGAATGGCGATGGACAACCTTTGCACCAGGTACAGCCCTACGCGAGCGTCAGATCCCCTCTCCCTTATTCGTCGTCCCACTTCCCTAATGAAGGCAATAGCCTCCGACCCCCAGCTGTGGAAGTGTAGCGCTTCTGGAATGACTTTTTCGGCTTCACCATGATAGTCCAGATATATTATAATAAGACACGATACGTACTGGGTGTTTTCGGGGTCACGACCGGAATGACCAACTTAGAAAAAGATGGTCATACCTACTGAACAACACATTTTCCATGAGACCAACTAATACTAAATCTCCATACATTGTCTCGCATTTAACTCACAGTTAACTCTTAATTGGCTCTTATTTTTTTTCGATTTCGTGGTGGCCCCATAGGGGAAGGGCGAATTCATCGGGCGGGTCATTCCGGATCATGACCCCGAAAACACCCTGTATAATATTATCTTCGGTTTACGATGTTGTTAAGTATTCGCTTCTATTTGACAAGCTCAGAGTCGTATGGTAACGTTTAGTCTCGACATATATTTATATCAGCATTATCAGCGCATAGTAGCCTGGGATTTCTAAAGAGGGCGATGTCATTGAGGTATAATGTACTAACGTACGTAGAAGATATGCCGAACAAGAAGTTTGCGCTACGCGTTGCGGTCCATGGGCCGCACCGTCTCAGTTTATTCTATAGACTAGCTTTTGCCCGCGACTTCGTCCGCGCGGAACTCGTTTATATCGTAACTTTCTCCCCCCTTTTCACTCCCTTAGGTGATGAATTTCCAGATAAAAACTATCTTTAGTAAGGACTCTTTGGAAAGGCCCCGGAATTCAAAGTATCTCTATACCAAATTTCATCTCAATCGGTTCAGCGGTTTAAGGATGAAAAGGTAACAGACAGACAGAGTTACTTTCGCATTTGTAATATTAGTATGGATTGTATGAAGGAAAGGGTATCGATGCATGTAGGCTTTTTTCAGTGTTATTTTGCATATTTTCATATCACACGGCCGTAAGGACCTTTTCTACTAAACCGTAGGATTAAATTAACTGACTTGTAATTTAAACATTTTATATGTTACATCTAATAGTTTTAAAAATAGCCATAATCAAACGTCTTTTTTACCCCGTTTTAGAAAACATCTTCAAAACTAAGACCGCCATAAGGTACCTTTACCCTTGGAACGTCAATTTACTTATGTAATGTTAATGTTCCTATTCCCCAGGACTCCCAACTACTGCTATACCGTAAATAGGTTCCATCCAAATTTTCACCCCCAATTGACCCCCTTAGGGGATGATTTCTGGAATAGAAACTATTATATGTCCTTTTCCAGGACTCAAACTATCGTTCAACCAAATTTTATCAAAATGTGTCACAAACAAATTTCCACCTCCAATTACACCCCCTTAGGGCATGATTTTCGGGATAAAACCATCCTATGTCCTTCTTTATCTAGCGCTATACCGTAAATGGGTTCAATCCAAATGTTGGATGGGGGGATGATTTCCTCCTTTTATGTGTTCCGGAATAAAAAAAAAACTATGTTCTTTCCTAGGACTCTACCTCTCTCTATACCAAATTTCATCTAAATGGGTTAACCCTCATTTCACCACCTCAGGAAATGATTTTTCGGGATAAAAACTGTGCATTGTCCTTCCCTAGGACTCCTTCTATCTATTTACCAAATTTCATCTAAATGGGTTTTATCCAAATTCTCACACCCTATTTTATCCCTGAGAGGATGATTTTTGGGATTAAAACTATCCGTTGTCATATTCCGGGACTCAAACTATCTTTCAACCAAATTTCATCAAAATGGGTCACAAACAAATTTTCACCCCCAATTACACCCCCTTATGGGATGATTTTCAGGAGTAAACTATCCTATGTCCTTCCCCAAGACTCCAACTCGCTATACCGTAAATGGGTTTCATCCAAATTTTCATACCCCATTTCACCCCCTTAGGAGATGATTTCTGGACTTAAATTATGTTAAGTCCTTCCCCAGGACTCTGAACTATCTCCATACCAAATTTCATCTAAATCGGTTCTATCCAAATTTTCGCCCCTCATTTCACCCCCTCAGGAGATGATTTAGGATAAAAACTATGCATTGTCCTTCCCTGGGACTCCGTCTATCTCTATACCAAATTTGAACTAAATGGGATTTATCCACATTTTCATCCCTATTTCATCCCCTTGGGGGATGATTTTCGGGATTCAAACTATCCATTGTCATCCTCCGGGACTCAAACTATAGTTATACCAAATTTGATCTAAACGGAGTCCATCCAAAATTTCACCCCCCATTTCACCCCCTCAGGGAAAGATTTCCGGAATACAAACTATCCAATGTCCTTCCCCAGAGCTTAAACTACCTCTTAACCAAATTTCATCAAAATGGGTTGGTTACATCCAATTTTTCACCCCCCCCCATTTTACCCCCTAAAGGGAAGATTTTCGGGATGAAACCTATTCTTTAACTTTTTCCGGGACTCAAACTAATCATATACCAAATTTCATCTAAATCGGTGCAGCGGTTTAAGTAGCTCCATACAAATTTCACCCCCCATTTCACCCCCTCAGGGAAAAATTTCCGGAATAAAAACTATCCAATGTCCTTCCCCAGAACTTAAACTACCTCTTAACCAAATTTCATCAAAATGGGTTACATCCAATTTTTCACCCCCCCCATTTTACCCCCTAAAGGGAAGATTTTCGGGATGAAACCTATTCTTTAACCTTTTCCGGGACTCAAACTAATCATATACCAAATTTTATCTAAATCGGTGCAGCGGTTTAAGTAGCTCCATACAAATTTCCACCCCCCATTTCATCCCCTTAGGGGTTGATTTCCAGTATAAAAACTACCCTAAGTCCTTCCCCAGGACACAAACTATCTCTGTGCCAAATTTCATCTTAATCGGTTCAGCCGTTTTCACGTGATGCGCGGTCACATAAACAGACAAACAGATAAACAGACAAACAGACAAAAATTCTAAAAACTGTTGGAACGTGTTCTGTTATCGATTCTAAGTATCCCTAGCCAATTTTTTTTCAAATATCTTCCATGTACAGACTTTCGATCCTCTTCAGCTTTATTATATGTATAGATGACAAGTTACCCTCCCCCCGCATGCGCCCCGCGCTGCCGGCTGGCGCACAGATAATGTTCGTGTTGGCTTCTCTAGTACGTTAGTCAACGTTACATTATACCTCAATGGGCGATGACTAAGCCAACGAGCCCGCGAATCAAAGGTCTAAACCGCCAATAGAGCACCCAAAAGTCCGCGGTCTAAAAAGTCTAAAAACCGGTGGTTTGGCTCGCTGGCTCTTTGTGCATGCTTGAAATGACTAACGATTTATACCGTTGGCTCGCCAGCTCGCAAATGGATCACACCACCCCACTCCCTTTAGAGTTAACTAGAACAACTCAAATGACAAATCAAACTGATCCAAAATTTGGTTATCAGGTTATCACTTGCACAATTTGTGATGGGTCTGTGATACTTTGGAAGATTTAACAGTGAAAATCCTGTCAGTTTGATATCGATTGGACATATTAAAAGGGAGCGACCAGCAAACCGGTGCGCAACGCTGCGTATACGCGTAGACGGGTCGTATGCGTCACGTCTTCAATACATTTTGCTGCGTTTAAATTGCGTTAGCGTATTTTGAGCAGTGGTGTGTGCCCTTAACGGATTAATTAACCACTATGTGTGGCAGACACGTTATGAGTATGACAAGGTTACCTATAATGAATCAATGTTAATGTCTCCCAAACTGTTCAAAATCCACGAGCTATCATAAATTATCCATTGTGCTAATTATCTGTGACTTGACACATTTCTGTTAATATAGTATTAACAAACGATCGAACGGTGCGGTGGGCCGAGAGGGACACAGCTATCTGAAAGAATGAGAGAGACACTTTGTCTCTTATTCTTTCAGATAGTTGTGTCCCTATCGGTCCACCGCACCGTTCGATCGTCTGTTAATACTATAACTGCGGCCCACGGGCAATAAACCGTCGGAGTAACCTTGCCATTGACCGCCGTTACCAGCCAATCCCAACAATTACGGAAAGTAACGAGTTTAATAGAAATCCAACGTAATGATTTTTTTTATTAAAAAGAAGCAGGTTGTGTTGGAGATACAACCGTTAATTAAGTTTAAGTGGGTAGATAACTTCCTCAAAGAAACTGGTATTAAAAAAAATCTAAATAAATCATTGATCAACTTAATTTAGTAGTTTCTTAAATGTACTTAGCCATACCCACATACAAACATAAGTTGAGTATTATTACGTGTCTATAGTGGTATTAAAAGTGGCCCTCACACTAGGTCTAGCCTGTGTCGTGAGGACTGAAAGAAAACAGTTAGGGATTATACAATGTGAAGATGCATGTGCAATTATAATATTATATACAGTTACCTAGTTGGATTATCTTGTAGGTACCTTACCTATTGATATTCTATATTTTTTCAGTCAAGTTCAAGTACGGCTGCAGAAGCACGGCCTACTGTAGTTAGTTTAAATTCAATGGAATCCCGTAGGTATACCGCCGGTTCACCGCGTAGGTATCTAATAGTACATTGTTTAACAAGGGGCGTATGAGGAATATTGCAAACGAGAGTCTATCAGAAGCCCGATGCCGTAAGGCGGAGTTCTTTTGATGACTCGAGTTTGCAATATTCTTACGCCCGTGTTATACACAATGTTTTTCATCACATTTGCGAGGAAATAAATAACTACAAAAGACAGAAAAATCTATGTTTTATACAAGCGCACCAATCAAATGTTAACGAAATTGACAACTTCACTTCCAGATCAGTGCGTAGCTTGAATATTTCAATCACTCACAGAGCATGGAGCATGTGGTTCTTGCAGGGCATGGCCTGCTCGATTTTATTTTCCAACCAATCACAGAGCCAGAATTTTTGTCGTACGCGGCTGTCCAGATTTGCTTAACCAATCAGATCACACACAAGCTCATTACTCCTTTGGGACCATTATTTCCCGCGGGAACAATTTAGGCCATTGTCCTTTTGTATACAGGCATGGAATATGAGCAAGTGTGATGAAAAATACTTTGAAACTCTAAACATGGATACAACCGCCAGCTATCTACTTAACAGATAAGGGGCTTACAGCTCCCAATGACCTTCGATCTGTTACTGTCCGTTTTTTTGTTTTTTTTGTGGCTTACCGTATTAACAACAACGAGGTTCACCGAAATAGTGTCCCATATTTACTTCAAAACTCACCGTTTTGGAGATATATGGCATCAAACTTTAGCAGTTTTAGGCCAAAAAACCAGTTTTTTGGACGTACCTTTTGTAAAAATGAGTTAAAAACAAAAATCTCACTTGGGTTGTTAGAGACGTCAATAAGGAACAGTTACATGTAAATTTCATATATAAAAGTGCATAAACAACATACTAATATCGAAAACAGAGCTTTTTTGGACCATGTAGAATAAATCATAAAAAAATATGTATATTTTTTTTTATAAAAAACTCTTTTGCAAAAGTAGATAAAGAATTGAAGAACCGATTAACGTTTGTACTATAAATATATCTATTGTTATGACGGAGGAATATATATCAACTCAAAACACATCAAAACTAGTCAATTAGCGCTTGGAGCCCCTTAACGATATTAACTAGTTTCTGAATTGGTGCCGTAAGTATCTCAAGAAACGTAACAACAATTTAAATAATTTTACATTCCATCAGATGCTATGATAAAAAGAAAATTCCCCATTTTCCACGCATTCAAATGCGTTATCGCGGCGTGGCCATTACCTAACCGCGGTAACGTGACAAACCTTGGCAGTGACCGTTCCGCATAGCCGATGCGCCACGCCGCGCTAAAATAACATCACTAATTGTATGTAACTGTACACAATGCCACGTGCGGGCTATTAAAACAATGCAACATTTCTTACATCGTGGCGATGCAAGTCTAGTCAAAACCCGTGACAAAAACCCTTTTCTTGATACCTACATAAATATAAAAAAAAAGACTAGGTAAGATTTAATATCATAATAGCTATACGAGTACGGGCTCCATAATAATAATAGGTAGGTATGTTCTATCGATGCGATGCCATTTTGTTCACCGGGATTGAGGGTGGAATCATCATCATCATCATCATATCAGCCGAAAGACGTCCACTGCTGGACATGGGCCTCCCCCAAAGAGTGCCACAATGGCCGGTCCTGCGCCACCTGCATCCAGCGGACTCCCGCGACCTTTACCAGGTCATCAGTCCACCTTGTGGGTGAAATATGCCCACTTAATTATGGGTTGTTTCAAATAAAGTGTACTACGTTTCGATCAAAGAGGAAAATTGAAAAATTATTCGCCACGGGCGGGATTTGAACCCACGACCTCTGGAATCCGTCCATTGCTCTTATCCAACTGAGCTACCGTGGGTCCCGCCAGTGGCAACGAATCTTTCAATCCCTTCACTCTTCTAATTAACCTTAAGGAGGCGTTAGCGGACGTTTCTGCTCAGTATAAATTTAAAGTGTACTACCTACCCTAGTTAAGGTAAAATTAAGAAACGTCAACTTTGTCAGGTGAGTTATGAAAATTAGCCATAATATTTATACGGCAAAGTTAACGGTTCTTAATTTTACCTTATCTAGGGAATGTTTTATTTGAAAACAACCCTTTATACCTAATATCTAATATAATATATATACATTGCAAATGTAAGGATGTTTTAAGGTTACCTATCGCAATCAATAAACTTAATTTCCCAACGTTTGTCCGATTATTCAATTCGGCAAAAAGCCGCTTTCCTGACATTTTCAGGATTATTATAAAACAAACCTAACTTAACGGGTTCTACGCGATAAGTACTTATTAAAAAAAAACAAAAACTGTCTTCGAGGAAAACTGGCTTTTTGCCGAAATGAAAAATCTGATAAACGATACAGTTGGGAAATGAAGTTTAGTGATTGCGATAGGATAATTACCATGATTTAAGTATGTGTACCTCTATACTATATATAAACTATATGGATCATCATTATTCATAATTTTCAGCCCTTAATCGCCCGCTGTTGAGCATAACTCATACTCACACTCATTTAGTGATAATCTCCACTTATAATAAATCTCTTAATTTAAAAAAGAATCAGCCAGTTTGAAACTAAGCTTTCTGTGGTACGAATGTTCTCAGCATCCCATAGACGGAACAATATGAAACATTTTATATAGGTACATTATTATTCCAGCTGCAACTTAGGATAGTTTTTATCCGACTGCGACAATTAATTTATTTTCCGTAATATACGACTTCATTTAATTTTTCATTTATTATTCTTAAAGTATATCGCCGCCACATCTGTCAGCTAAAAGATACGTCAAAATCACAGTAATAAGAAATACTACGGACAAAATGGCGGAATTGCTTTGCCTTTCTTTCGCCTATTAATAATTTTAATTCCGTCTACGATATACATTGACGAGACACATAGGTACCAAAAGCAAATATAAAATTAATCGATTTTGATATGCGAACTTATATGCGCAAATGTCGAATTAAGTCGTAATTTGTACAAATGTAACAACAAATTCGAACAATATAAACTTGGTTTTTTTGAATTACACGCGCGCGCGCTCTTTGCGTATTCAGCCAAACCACGAAAACTGAAACTCGAAGTTCGTATATCTGGGCCTACCGCGAACGGCATTCGAAGTTTTCCCTCTCTGTCGCACTTATCTACGAACTTGTAAGTATGACAGAGAGGGGAAACTTGGAATGCCTTTCGCGGTAGGCCCTCTGCATTCCTGTCATTTGTTAGTGCGATAGAGATAGAGAGATACCCGAATAATTTCGAATTCCGAAGTTCGTGGTTTAAAAGAAAATACGGATGTCGGATAGATCTAAATTAATATTTTATATGTGAATATGGTTAAAATTATTTGGAAATACTATTGTTGTTATTGTTTTAGTATATTTGACTAGCTTTAAGTTTAATATTGTACGTCCGAAATGGGCAAGCTGTTGGACTTTATTTTACCCAAAACAACTAAATGTACACAGTTCTGACAATAAATAAATCTTATTTTATCTTATCTTATCGAAAATAGGGATGTAGACACTAAACAAAATAATCATAATGTTGTATTATCTCGAAAAAAAAAACAACGCAAGAGGCTATATAGGTAATCACTAAGTTATAAGTGTATAAAGTTTTAAGAGGGGGTTTGTTGCGTCTCTTTTCCGCAAAACGCACCTTTATAATGAAACGATTGTTTTTTACTATGACGCTCGAGGATCGTGACGTCACGGTCCCTGATCGTTTTCTCACTCTAACAAGCGACATTAAAACGGTTGTAGCTTTCCATGTAAAAATAGGCCAAGTCTCGAAACTCTTCCACAGTAAAAAGTGGTGAGATATTTTGTAGAGCCAAGTCAGGCCTTCTTATTAATCACTATTTGCTTGCTAAATAAAAAATTGTGACTTGGCAATCACACTTACCTACATAGTTTTAGGTATGCAAAAATTAGTAAATGCAGTAAAGTTGTGTGATTCCCAAGTTGCAGAATTTTATTTAGCAAGCAAATAAATAAATGACAAATTAATAGTAGTTTATGTGACTGTACATAATGAAGGGCATTAAACACGAGTGTTTTAATGCCTAATTATGTACAGTTACATACACTACTTTATCCACATATCATAAGCCTCCATGATGCATTCAGGAGCCGCATATTATGACCGGCATCGCGGCGTTGTTTTCTGGCAGCTGTCATAGTTTTTTTTTAATTCAGAGACAAACTAGTTGACCTCAACTCTCATATCGTTCGATATCTTACTTACGGTGCGACATTTGTCAAATTTGTATGCAAATTGACAATTCATTTCGAACTAAACGTAATCTTGACCGATATTAGAATAGAGGTAAAATCAAATTTCTTTGTTTTTCAGAGACGTTCGAAATTTGAATGAAATAATATTATCGAAATCGATGTTATTATTTAGCAATAATAACATTTTCACAGATAAGAAAATTGTTCTAACAAAATAGTCTATTTTTATGGTGGTCATAATGTGCGGTTCTTGGACGCATCATGGAGGGTTTATGATATTTGGATAGATAAACTAAATAATGATTGAACAAAAAATTACAACCGAATTGAGAACCTCCTCCTTTTTATTGAAGTCGTTTAAAAAATTGTACATAGGCCTCTCTTCGGTCCCGATCCTGAGCTAGTCTTATCCAGGAGGAGTGACCCCCTGTCTTCCATACCTTCGACCCATCGAGCCGTTTGACGGCCGACGCTCCTTTTAACCCCCGACGCAAAACGAGGGGTGTTATAAGTTTGACTTGTCAGTGTGTCTGCGTGTCTCTGTCAGTTTTTTTTTTAAACAAAATCGGTTCAGCCATGTTTGAGTTATTTACTTTTCTAAGTTTTTAATTATTTTAGTCCAACAGCTGTCACTTTGCCTGGCAATGTGTCCTGCCCACCCAACCCCACTTCAGTTTGGTAAGGGCATCTTCGACGTCACCTCCACCTGCATACCTACACGACATAAAGACTGCATTATTGGAACGTTCAAATCATCACCAGTTACAGGAAAACTGAGAACACTGACCTACTAAATAGCAACGTTATTAGAACGAGCGCCCGGTATGTTCATATAAATAAAAGTATAATTATAGCCTGTATTTTTATAACATGGCGTCCGACTCCTACGTCTATACTCGTTTATTCTAGGACTAGCTGTTGCCCGCGACTTCGTCCGCGTAGAACTTTTTATCGTCTTAGAAAATGATTTCTCTCAATACAAAATTTGAACCCTCTTTTAGGGGATAATTAAAAAAAAGTTGATGTTCATTTTCTAGTTTGTGAACAAACAGTCTAAAACCAAAGTTAAAAATCTCATACCTTAAAAATGCCTTGAAATACTCAAACTTTGAACCAATTTTAACACTCTTAGGGGATGAATTTGGAAAAATTCTGAAATCAGTTTTGTAGTCTTTTAACGTACAGAATAAGACCGAAGTTAAAAATCTCTTACTCACACTTTAAAATTTTATTGCTCGCCATTTAAAATTTGAACCCCCTTTTAAACCCCCTTAGAGGTTGAATTTTTCTAATCGCTGAAAGAACTTTTTTCGTAAACTTTTAAGTCTCTAACTCAAAAAAAGTGTTGCCCATACAAAGCTTTCTTAACCCCCTTAGGGGTGGAATTTTCTAAAACTCTGAAAGTACTTTATTATTAATTTTAATAAGTAACATTTTGAATAGTTTTAAGTCTAGTAAAAAAAAAAGTTTTTCCCACACAACACTGGCTACCCTTCTTAAGGATCTTAAGGATCCCCTTAGGGATGGAGTTTTCTAAAACGCTGAAAGTTCTTTTTTAGTATTCTAATAAGTAATCTTTTTGCAAAGTTTTAAGTCTAACTCAAAAAAAAGTGTTGCCCATGCAAAGCTTGCTCTCCTTTTTAACCCTATTAGGGGTGGAATTTTCTAAAACGATTTGTGTTCTTTTTTTGTATTTTAATAAGTAATCTTTCTACAAAGTTTCAAGTCTCTAACTCAAAAACATAAACTTTCCCTGATAAAAACTTTGCACCCCTTTTTATCCCCCTTAGGGATAGATTTTTTCAAAACGCTGTAGGTAAGTCTTTTTTTTTGTATTTTTATAAGTAATCTTTCTACAAAGTTTTAAGTGTCTAGCTCAGAAAAAGTGTTCCCCATACAAACCTTGCACCCTTTTTTAACCCCCTTAGGGAATGATTTTTGTAAAACGCCGAATGTAGTATTTTTCATGTTCTAATAAGTAATTTTTCGTCAAAATTTTAAGTCTCTATTAAAAAAAAAATGTTTTTCCCATACAAACTTTGCACCCTATTTTACCCCCTTAGGGGTGAAATTTTCCAAAACGCTGAAAGTACTTTCTTTGTATTTAAATAATCTTTATACAAAGTTTTAGGACTCTAGCTAAAAAAAATAGTTTCCCACATACAAACTTTGCACCCCTATTTTAGCCCCCTATTTTTAGGGGTAGAATTTTCTAAAACGCTGAAAGTACTTAATTTGTATTCTGATGACTAATCTTTCTACAAAGTTTTAAGTCTCTATTTTAAAAAAATATTGTTTCCCCAATACAAAATTTGCACCCCTATTTTACCCCCTTAGAGGTAGATTTTTTTAAAACACTGAATCTAGGTACTTTATTTGTATTCTAATGAATAATTTCTCTACAAAGTTTTAAGTCTCTATTTAAAAAAAGTAGTTTTTCCCATACAAACTTTGCACTCTATTTTACCCCTTAAGGGGTAGAATTTTCTAAAACCCTGAAAGTTCTTTATTTGTATTCTAATGACTGATCTTTCTACAAAGTTTTAAGTCTCTATTTAAAAAAAAAATGTTTCCCCCATACAAACCTTGCACCCCTATTTTACCCCCGTAGGGGTGGAATTTTCCAAAACGCTGAAAGTGTTTCATTTGTATTCTAATAACTAATTTTTCTACAAAGTTTAAGTCTATAGCTCAAAAAAAAAAGGTTCTCCCATACAAACTTTGCACCCCCATTTTACCCCCTTAGGGGTAGAATTTTCAAAAATCCCTTTTTATCCCTAGCCCACGTTATAAAAGCAACATACTGTGCAAAAATCAACTCTCTAAGATTAGTAGTTTCGGCTGTGCGTTGATGAGTGAGTGAGTGAGTGAATAAATCAGTCAGGACATAGGCATTTATTATGTATAAATAGATAGAAGATAATGAAACTCCCATTCAAATATCTCAAAAAAATATGAAGCTACATCCGTTTTAATGTCGCTTGTTAGAGTGAGAAAACGATGAGGGACTGTGACGTCAATATACTCGAGCGTCATAGTAAAAAACAATCGTTTCATATGAAGGTGCGTTTTGCGGAAAAGGGACAGAACATACCCCCTCTTAAAACTTTGGACTCTTATAACTTAATCATTACCTATATAACCTCTTGCTTTGTTTTTTTTCTCCATTTGACTATATTTATTTTAAATTCTTTTTCGAGAAAATACATTATGATTATTTACCATATTTCCGATTCCTGAGCTATAACCACGAACTTCGGAATTCGAAAATATTCGGGTATCTCTATCTCTATCGCACTAACCATACTCGAGTGACAGGGATGCAAATATATGAACATTGAGTATCGGTTTTCGTGTTAGCGCCGCAGGTACTTTGGCTGAATGCGCCGAGCGCGTGCCATTGTCATTCAAAAAAAACAAATTCGTGTTAATTATATTGTTCAAATTTGTTGATTTCATTTATTGAAATTACGACATAAAACGACATTTGCGCATATAAGTTCTCATATCAGAATCGAATATTTTTTTATGGTTTATATTTTAGCATTTGTCTCGTAAAGGTATATCGTAGACGGGATTTAAATTATTAATAAGAGAAAGGCAAAGCAATTCCGCCATTTTGACGAAAATTTGACGGTTCTTATAGCTGACAGTTGGAGCAGCGTTTGATTTCAATAAAAATAAATGAAAAATTAAATGAAGTCGTATATTTCGGAAAATTAATTAACTGTCGCAGTCGGATAAAAACTATCCTAAGTTGCAGCTAGAATAATAATGTACCTATATAAAATGTTTCATATTTTTCCGTTCATGGGATGCTGAGAACATTCGAACCGCGCAAAGCTTAGTTTCAAACTGGCTGATTCTTTTTTTAATTTAGAGATTTATTATAAGTGGAGACAAGGAACTAAATGTTGTGATCTTGGCAAATTATCCGATTGCGACAGTTCATTCGGGCTGATTCCACGCAGATTGAGATACGATTGAGGATGCATGAAATGGAGTGTATGTACCTACCTAAGATGATACGAATATTGTGTGATAAGGATAGTGCCTGCGAATCTGTCGGTTCTTGGTTCAATTCAAATGGAGTGTATGTACCTACCTAAGATGATACGAATATTGTGTGATAAGGATAGTGCCTGCGAATCTGTCGGTTCTTGGTTCAATTCAAATGGAGTGTATGTACCTACCTAAGATGATACGAATATTGTGTGATAAGGATAGTGCCTGCGAATCTGTCGGTTCTTGGTTCAATTCAAATGGAGTGTATGTACCTACCTAAGATGATACGAATATTGTGTGATAAGGATAGTGCCTGCGAATCTGTCGGTTCTTGGTTCAATTCAAATGGAGTGTATGTACCTACCTAAGATGATACGAATATTGTGTGATAAGGATAGTGCCTGCGAATCTGTCGGTTCTTGGTTCAATTCAAATGGAGTGTATGTACCTACCTAAGATGATACGAATATTGTGTGATAAGGATAGTGCCTGCGAATCTGTCGGTTCTTGGTTCAATTCAAATCTCGGTAAGGGCAAATATTTGTATGATGAGATGAGCATGAATATATTTGTTTCCGAGTCTTTAAGGTTTAACTGCTTTGTTTGTGTGAGGTGTGCAATAAAGAGGATTTGTATTACTGTATTGTATTTGTATCGTTTATTTTATATTTATATTTCTTAAATATACGAGTACCCAAAACAAGCCATATTGAGCTTAGTAAAGAAACTATGGGGTTAGGCGATTTACGTAAATAGGAAATAAATATAGTTTAACTAGTAGATAAACTTCACGTAAAACATTGTTGAATGAATAACTGATCCAATCCAATGCATTCCTTAACAAATCAACACCATGAATCATCAATGAAGTGGAAGTCGACCCTCAATAGGACCAACAATTTCCAGCTCTTATTTTACCCAATCATGCAATCTAAACACAATCACCTACATCCAAGGTTTAAAATGCAAGTTCTTGCAACAACACAATAAGAGTATGTGAAAGATACGAGTTGTTTTCATCTCTCCCGGGAGTTGACTTCCGCATGTTTTGTTATTTGCGTTGCGGTCAGTCTGTTTTTCTACAACTCTGTAAATATTTACGCTCTGAATTGATTTGTTGAGTGAGTTGCAGTTTTTCTTCGTAGTAAGTGACGTTTTGTACAGTCGACGCCAAAAATATGTTTACAGTTTTTGCCTTATTACAATGGAATAAGGTGCAAAAGTGTAAACATATTTTTGGCGTCGACTTACATAATTAGTATCTACTAGCAGTACTAGCTGCCCGGGCAGCTTCGATCGCGTATTGCAAAGAACGCAGCGAAATTTCGGGAGAAAATATAGCCTATGTTCATCTTGAAGATTAATTCTATACACACACAGGCATTTCTACACTGGTGTTTTTTATTTTTATTGGATAAATTTGTTCGGAAATTACTACAAACTAACTTTCACCCTCACAAAGCTGTGTGGCCTTTACCTGTTTGCAATCAATAGTTTCTTAGGAATAGCGTTGAATTTATTTAAAACTGACTTAAAATTACCTTGAAACGATGTGCGTTGCTGCGTAGCACAAGGTAAATAAATATATGTCTACACTGGGGCCCTTGTCTGTTATTAAATACAAGGGGATACTCGTATTTGGGTCAGGTACTTATCCGGTAAGTATTCATGAAATAAATCATAAATATTCCTGAATTCTCGATGTAAGTATGTTCGGTAATAACCGGTTAGAATACAAACATATGAAATGAACGTGAAACCGAAATTGAAAACTGTTATTTTTGTATGAATCAACCGGTATACGGTCCCTGATTTAGGTGCACCGCAGCAGTAGCGAAGACGCCCTTAGAAGTCAAGTCCCAATAAGGATTTGTTTGAAGCCACGCGAGTATCTACACTTCCATGACCTCTTTATGGTTTTAATTAACCTTAATTCACGCATTCAGTTAATTTGATTTATTACCATGTTGATAACTAGCTCTGTGGCGCTCCAATAAATTAACTATGGGCAAATTAATGGAACAATATTTCATTAACAAGTACCTAGTATAATTTCATTAAATTAATGAATACCTATTACGGGGCAGAGAAAATCTTAAACACATCGAGCTACTACAGTAAGCTCAATAAGGCTTGTGTTATGATGCCAGACGATGATATATTTTAATAGTTATGAATACTTAAATCAATAGAAAACATCAATGACTCAGAAACAAAATATTCATAAAGTCACCAATAGGTATCAGCGCGGCGCGGCGCGTGAAAATTTTCGATGGGCAACCCGGAACAAAATAAATTATGAAACAGTTTAGAGTTTAAAGATAACTATTGGCTTGCCTAAAAATAAGTTTTAGGGAAGCCGGTGGGAATCGGTTTGTATGGGCGCTTTGCCACTTTTTTGATGAAGGAAAACGTCGTAAGGAAACCGGTCTAATTCTAATCCCAACAAGGTCTTATTTTCCCTCTGGGTTGGAGGGTCAGGTGCCAGTCACTTTCGTAAGTGAAATGTAAAATTTAAAATTTTATTAATAAAGAACCTGAATCTGTAAAAGTAGTGCCTACGCCCAATCTTGGGATTAAGTGCAAAAGCGGGACCCCGGGCTCCTTTAGGGTAGCAACCAGGAAACGCTAAGATGATTATTGTGTAAAGGTAGCTAAAGTTACAAATTTACTTACCGATTTACTACAAAATGATACCATTTCTAGCCTCAGGAACTCTGATTTCTATAATGAATCGAACGTAATCAAATGAGATCGGAAATCTGCCAAGTTGAAAGCAAAATACACTGTTCGTGCCAGACTTATGATGGCTCAGTAGATTCTCTTAAGATCTGTTTAGACCTGTGATCCATTTAAGCATTTCTGCGCGCCCTATTATGTATATACCGTCTATTATACCGTCGGAGGTACCGTCGACTACGCTGACTCTTCAAGTTTATTGTAGCGACGGGTGTCAGTGTGAGTGCGCCACATGGGACGGCTGTACCGATTCTTTGTTACCTATGCTTTACAAATAAGTTTCTGTCAAAAATTTAATTTTTGGTACAAGCTTTTATTGCCGACTGTAATTTTCTGTATACCGTCATCAACTACTCATCGAGACGATTCTAACGAGCCCAAACTCAACGGGGCTACGTCGGTTAAGTACTGAATTCCCATGGCCACCTTCTGTCTCCATCATCAGATCAGCTCGATGGTACCATAATATTGAATTGTCACCCAAACTATACCTTTACCCAAAATTACAGCTCAATCGGTTGAAGATATCTGCTTCAAAATTGAGTTGCAAGATTCCACCCGAACAAATTACATACTTACATACATACTTACATACATTGCAAGTTAATAAAAAGCTTGTAATAAACTTTACTTTACTTTATTTTACCAACTGATTTAAGCTAAGGTAAACGTCCCAATGCTTGATGCTTGAATGACTATTTGTTGACACCTATTGTTCACCTTTATTATTTTGACATAAGGTTGATAGCGTTATGCTGTCATGTATTAGGCACTGGTACGTTTAAATTATATGTATATCTAGGTACTGTCATCATCATCATCAAATCAGCAGGGTAAATCGCCAGTAACTTGTTCAATAACTGGTCACCTCATACTTAAATGAATGGGACATAAGGGCTTACTGCAAATGCTCTAAGGAAGCGTCCTTTTGAGTATTTGCTCCTGTTACAGGGCCCGCCTATATTTCACGTCGGTACCTTTACCACGAGATTGACGTGTTTATCTCTTTTCATATCTCATGCTTTGAAAGTGGGTCGTTGTTGTTCTAAAAAGTGTGCTGAAAGTGATACGTTTCTGCTCTAGAGCAGAAAAGTAGTGTATTCCAATTGGTCCTCGCCTTAGGTATAAGCAGTATGCGGGAACTTATTCTAATAAATATCAATACTTACCCCACAAGCGCGTTTACTCGCTCTCGTCTGTAATTACGTAACGTAAGGTTTTGATTGTAACTCCTGAGGGCCTACCGCGAGAGGCATTCGAAGTTTCCCCTCTCTGTCATACTTACGAGTTAGTACGTAAGTGCGACAGAGAGGGAAAACTTCGAATGCCTCTCGCGGTAGGCCCTCTGCACGGCTATCACAAGACGGCCCGCGAGCTCTCTCGGTTTTTCTCGCTCTATACCTCTCTTTCCAAGTGTTCTAATAAGAATGAGACGGATAGTGCGAGAAAAATCGAGAGAGCTCGTGCGCCGTCTTGTGATAGCCGTGGGTATTTAGCCATTAAACAAGTCGCTCTTTGCTAGAGATTGATTTAGGTCCTTGTTGTTTGTTTGCAAACAAGAGGGCGTGTCATGCGCTTAGTTCCGGTTATGTAAGTGCAGCGCAGTTCAACCACGTTCAACGGTAAACAGATTCAAGGTCGATGTTGTAAAAACCCGGCTTATCTCAGATTCTGCACCTAACCACAGAATAAGTAATAGTACTGCGTACAGAAGGTTCTCTGTTAACAAATTCCCTGTTTAGGTACGCCAAATGTGGCCATCCCTTTCTATCGCATGCAACAACGCACGGCAACTACTAATGGGCCGCCAAATAGGGAACATTACTGCAATGTTCTGCCGCCAGAGGCAGCACTACCACTAATAGTAAACCAGTATAGGAATATAGGGATTCACACACATTGATTGTCAAATGAGTGACAAGGATGCTTGCATAGACAATACCGCAAGTGGGAACGAGATACAATGTCAACGCTGCTAGTGTCGCCACCTACGAAGAGTTTTGCGTAATTGGCGGCCGGCCGGCATGTATAGTGTATTTTAAATACGAAGGCCCGATGCACTTGAGACGGTCAATGGGCGTTAACAATAGGATTAGTGATAACAAAAGATACTCAAAGGCAAACATTATGAGCCCTATTGTTAAGTTTCAAGTGCTATACTTACTTGTAGCGGCGCGACGGAATCACAGAGTGAACCGCCCCTGACCTAACTGAAAATAATAAGCCACTTTAACCTGAACTTTGCTAATATTGATAATGCGGGACTCTCGTGTAAGAACATTGTAAGAGCGTGATTTTATGCAGCGGTACAAACTAACCAGCTGATACCGATGCGCCTTCGCCCGCGTATCGCAAAGAACGCAGGCAAACCCGCGGGATAAAATAATAACCAGTGTATGCGTGCTTCCTGGACCTGTCGAAAGCTTTTGACCTGGTCAGTTATGATATACTCTGGAATAAGTTACAGAATATGAAGGTCCCCCAGGAACTCATATCAATTTTTACATTCTGGTACAGAGGACAGGTCAATAGCGTTCGATGGGCAGGGGCTCTATCTGAACAGTATGCGTTGGAGTGTGGGGTGAGGCAGGGGGGCTTATCCTCACCGAAGCTCTTCAACTTATACGTGAATGCACTGATTGCCGAGCTCAGCAGTACACATATCGGTTGTCACGTGGAAGGCGTTTGCGTTAACAACATTAGCTACGCGGACGATATGGTACTGCTGAGCGCGTCCCCATGTGGTCTCGCCAAACTCATAGCGGTCTGTGAGCAATACGCTATTTCTCATGGACTTAAATATAACTCTTCGAAGAGTGAGCTAATGGTGTTTGGAGTCAGAGGGAAGTGTCCGTCCACGGTTCCAGTTTTAAAGTTGAATGGTGGTCCACTTCAATTAGTCAGTCAATTTAAATATTTGGGCCACGTCATCACCTCTGACCTCAAGGACGGCGCCGACGTCGAAAGGGAGCGCAGGGCGCTGGCTGTTAGAGCAAACATGATTGCCCGCAGGTTCACTCAAAGCTCAACAGCAGTAAAAATTACTTTGTTTAGAGCATATTGCACATCTTTTTATACGAGTAGCCTGTGGGTGAACTACACGCAAAAACAGTACAGCGTCTTGCGAGTGCAGTACAATAATGCATTCAGAGTGCTGATGGGGCTGCCTCGTTGCTGCAGCGCGTCGGCAATGTTCGCGGAGGCGCGCGTGGACAGCTTCGCTGCCATAATACGTAAAAAAGCCGCATCGCTGCTCAATAGGGTAAGGGTCAGCACCAACAGCATTCTGGCAATGTTTGCAGGCAGGTTGGATGGTGCCTACCTAAACCATTGCAGTGCACTGCATGTAATGGGAAATAATGTCTACTAACACTTTAGATGTAAGATGAAATTTACCTACTAACCTTGACATGACTGTATTTGTATTTTTTATGGTTTGTGTATAGTATTTAAATGTATGATCCAAGTTGGTTGAATAAATAAATGAATTATTAAATTATATAACCATCCAGAAAGTCCATTATATACGCAAGTGAAAGAATTTTTGAAATCGGATTAAGCATACAGTTACAGTTGAGCCTCTATAATCGGCAGTCGGCACAGCTAAATTATAATAGTACCTACAGGTAAATTATAGCTGGTGCAGCTATACTGCCGTCGCAAGCAAAAAGGGCGCGTCTGACTATAATAACTCATCTACATGAGTTCTTTTTAAATTAGACTCATAGTCAGATTAGATGCGTCCTTTTTGCTTACGGCAGCAGTATAATTCACCTTGGAGTTGGAATGCGTAACGTTTATGTCCTGAATCAACCCCTGATGAATATTAAATTAATCTCTTGGCTAAAGTAATTAAGGTCTTATTAATTTTCAGACGTGGCGTGGCCAACACGTTTCAATTAGCCATATCTATGTTTGTTGCATCTAATGCAGCTTAAACCGTAAACGGACCCGAGGTCACCACTGAACAATATCTAATCGTGCGTTATTACTTCAAAAGTACTAAAACTGTACGTCTATTTAGCTTCCAGTCAAATATTTAATCGATTCTACTTCGTAAAAAGGCTATTGGAAAAGCCTACTAATATATTATGAGCAACATTTGTATATTTTTACAAGCTTTTGTTTAATTTCACCTGTCCCGTTGTCTGTTTGTCTGTCTGTCTGTCAATCCAATCTTGCAAGTTGAATTTGACCCACTTCCCGGTTTCCGATTGAGCTGAAATTTTGCATGCATATGTATATCGCATGACAATGCAATATTATGATGATATGGAGCTGATCTGATGCTGGAGCTGGAAGGTGGCCTTAGGAACTCCGCAATAAAACGACAAAACCCCATCGAGTTTGAGCTCGTTAGAATCGTCTCAATGAGAAGTTGCCTATGCAGAAAAGTACAGTCGGCAATAAAAGCTTGTACCTAGAATGACTGAAACTTGTTTTATTTATTTTTTGTTTGCAAACAGGTTGTCGAAAACAGCTCTAATATTTCGATTATAATTAGGGACCTACATGACAAGAACATTTCATTAATTTTTTTTGCCGCGCCATTAAAATACCCACAAATAGGAATAATGACCGGGCGATAAAACCGCTAATAAGAATTATTAATGCGTTATTCGCTGCGAATGGAAAAACAATAGAATTCCATGGCAGAGCCAATTGTTCGATGCTCGGTTGTTTTCGCGGGCACGGTCAAGCAGGCCACGACGCGACGCTCCGATGAATAATAGAAAAACACGCTAAAGAATGGGAGTCAGTCACGTACAGTCTGTGCCAGAAATGGTCATGTTTTTAATGTGAGCCTGGCCTATTCTGGTTCAATCAACGGCTGCTCTTTCTAATTAGAACGCTTGGAAAGAGACGCATATTACCTGGTTTACACTATGCCGAAGTGAGCAGGGAAGTGGGCAGGGAAGTCGGCAGGACGGGCGTGATACCGCATTTTACGCCCGTCCTGCCCACTTCCCTGCCCACTTCCCTGCTCACTTCGGCATAGTGTAAACAAGGCAATAGTCCTGCAGGGCCGCCAAAACAACGACAGTGAACCACTTTCAATGCCAGAAATCTGCTAGGCGGGCGCTTTGCTCGTAGGCGCCTTCCTTTACAAACGGATTTTTGCATGTTATCACATTCACTGCCAAGAATCGAGCTACGCGCTACGCTCGTAGCTGACCCCGTGGTTTTCCTCGTATGTAGCGGAAAGCGACTACGGCGTAGGTGCCCACTAGGCGGGCTACTGGCAGTGAAAGTGTTATCCGTTGCTAGCGTACGCTACGAAATTGTTGGCACTGAATGTGTTAATATGTAATTAATAATTATACGGGTATAATTATTAATTACATATTAACACATTCAGTGCCAACAATTTCGTAGCGTACGCTAGCAACGGATAACACTTTCACTGCCAGTAGCCCGCCTAGTGGGCACCTACGCCGTAGTCGCTTTCCGCTACATACGAGGAAAACCACGGGGTCAGCTACGAGCGTAGCGCGTAGCTCGATTCTTACAAGGTACAAACTCACGCCAATATTCTCAAACTAAATTAGTAAGTTCGTTTAGCAATTCTAGTTGTTCAGGAGGAGTCAAGTTGATATTGTAGTGATAGGTTGCCCATCGCACATTTCAGTATGATAACAATCCTAATCTGATTATCAGTGCGTACGTACAAGGTAGGTACACGATTCACAAATAATTTAAATAGGTACGTTAAAAACGCGTTTAATGATTTGGGCCCAAGGTCCGCTTTGGCACCTAATCCCAAGATTTGGCGTAGGCACTAGTTTAACGAAAGCGACTGCCATCGGACCTTCCAACCGAGAGGGAAAAATAGACCTAATTGGAATTAGATCGGTTTCCCAACGATGTTCACTGAAAAGCCACTGTTTTTCAAATAATATTTCGTACATAAGTTTTATTGAAAAACCCAGTGGTACAGTCGCCATCACATACATGGGAACAAACAAGCAACTCACAAACATCGGAACACAACTCTATTTTCAAGGCATTAGGGTGCATGTTCCGATTATTTGAACACCCTGTGTGTTCAAATAATCGGAACATGCACCCTAATGCCTTGAAAATAAGGAAACGATTAGCTATCGCCTATTTTCTCGCTCAAGAAACCAACAAAACGATACGAGACGGATATATTTATAGTCGATCGCTGGCTGTTCACACTGCCGGCGAGGACTCTCTCTTCACTAGTTGATCGCAGCGATAAAATATATCAAAGATAAGACTCGCTCAGCGATATAACTATCGGAACTACACACTCGCTTCTCGCTGCTCGCCAACTCGTTTCTAGTTTCTAGCTCTAATCGCTTCTCGCTCATCGTCGGCGGTGGGACCAGTGTCGAACAAAGTATTAGTAGTAGTATTTACTTCTATTATTAAGTGTAAAAATGTACACAATTATTCTATTGTTGATGACTAAAATGTTGAATTGAATTGAATTGTGAAAGAATGACCATATGACACGAAGTGTGCTGAACTTGGAAGCTGGTCCAAGAGGCCGTGGTAGACCCCGACTCACATGGCAATCAGTTGTTGACAAGGACGTGCAGGACCTAATGCAGACAACCCAGGACAGAATGTCCTGGCGAAAAATTATTACGAGAGCCGACCCCAACTGAAATGGGATAAGGCGAGGATAAAGAAGAGAATTGAATTGTGAAAGAAATATCAGAATTTAGTCCCTGAATTTAGCAATTCGGACTCGTAGGTCAATTATAGGTATGTTGATGCTATGTCGTCTTTAAACCGATAGTTATTAGGAAAGTAATTGGCAAGCGATGTGCGTTTTCTAAATACCCATATGCATACCATTAATAAGTACCAATAATTAACGACTTCAAAAAGTTGAGAAACCCCCGATATTTTCATTTTAAAGTTTTATATCTCAGAGCCGGCTCAACCGATTTTGTTGAAACGCAGCTATGAGCCATCTCGATCACATCAGCTTTCAGATAAATAAAAACGCATTCAAATCGGTCTAGTCGTTAAGGAGCTACGATGCCGCAGACAGATACACAGACACACATACACGTCGAAGTTATAACACCCCTCTTTTTGCGTCGGGGGTTAAAAATGAAACCAACCGCGGTTGACTATACTACAATTGTTAATATTAATATGTATTTATGTAAACTTTATATTTATGATTTTGATTAATTGTAAGTAAGTGTTATGTACATTTCATTAGACAAGCAAGATATAAAAAAAAACTAAACTTAAACCTATACACTATAATTTACTTTGAAAACAAAGTTTTAACCGACGAAAAATCAATCATCCCCTATTTTCGTACCCTTAGGGTTGGTTTATTTTTCCAAATTTATATGGGACCAACTTCGGGTTATACCCTTTTCAATAAAAAAAATAATTATCAAAATGGAACTACTCTGTAAAAAGTTATGCGTGGTCATACATAAAAAAAAAATATACGCGTCGAATCCGTTTTTTTCGTCGGTTAAAAAACTAATAACTAGTATATACTCGTACATACTCCCCGAGGTCGCTGCCTGTGGGAAGGGTGCCCATAAGGCTGGCCACATTTCCTCGTTGGATAGTTATTCCTATGCGTTGACCGAGGAAGTAGCCAGCCTTATAGTCTGCCGAGTTCTCCATCATCTTCTTTTCAATAGCTTTATAAAGCCTGTGGGCGTCCGGACTTCAAGGGCCGAGAGTTTCCACCGCGAAGGCTGCAAATATGTTATTGTTTGTGAGGCCAGCATATTTATGTAAATACTTTATTGTACACAAGACACAGGTAAAATATACTTATCCAAAACTTTTTGATCCATGCGAATTTCTCCCTGTAATGGATCTTGTCTCCACTTATAATAAATCTCTAAATTAAAAAAAGAATCAGCCAGTTTGAAACTAAGCTTTGCGCGGTTCGAATGTTCTCAGCATCCCATGAACGGAAAAATATGAAACATTTTATATAGGTACATTATTATTCTAGCTGCAACTTAGGATAGTTTTTATCCGACTGCGACAATTAATTAATTTTCCGAAATATACGACTTCATTTAATTTTTCATTTATTTTTATTGAAATCAAACGCTGCTCCAACTGTCAGCTATAAGAACCGTCAAATTTTCGTCAAAATGGCGGAATTGCTTTGCCTTTCACTTATTAATAATTTAAATCCCGTCTACGATAGACCTTTACGAGACAAATGCTAAAATATAAACCATAAAAAAATATTCGATTCTGATATGAGAACTTATATGCGCAAATGTCGTTTTATGTCGTAATTTCAATAAATGAAATCAACAAATTTGAACAATATAATTAACACGAATTTGTTTTTTTTGAATGACAATGGCACGCGCTCGGCGCATTCAGCCAAAGTACCTGCGGCGCTACCACGAAAACCGATACTCAATGTTCATATATTTGCATCCCTGTCACTCGAGTATGGTTAGTGCGATAGAGATAGAGATACCCGAATATTTTCGAATTCCGAAGTTCGTGGTTATAGCTCAGGAATCGAAAATATGGTAAATAATCATAATGTATTTTCTCGAAAAAGAATTTAAAATAAATATAGTCAAATGGAGAAAAAAACAAAGCAAGAGGTTATATAGGTAATGATTAAGTTATAAGAGTCCAAAGTTTTAAGAGGGGGTATGTTCTGTCCCTTTTCCGCAAAACGCACCTTCATATGAAACGATTGTTTTTTACTATGACGCTCGAGTATATTGACGTCACAGTCCCTCATCGTTTTCTCACTCTAACAAGCGACATTAAAACGGATGTAGCTTCATAATTTTTTGAGATATTTGAATGGGAGTTTCATTATCTTCTATTTATTTATACATAATAAATGCCTATGTCCTGACTGACTTATTCACTCAATCACTCACTCACTCACTCATCAACGCACAGCCGAAACTACTAATCTTAGAGAGTTGATTTTTGCACAGTATGTTGCTTTTATAACGTGGGCTAGGGATAAAAAGGGATTTTTGAAAATTCTACCCCTAAGGGGGTAAAATGGGGGTGCAAAGTTTGTATGGGAGAACCTTTTTTTTTTGAGCTATAGACTTAAACTTTGTAGAAAAATTAGTTATTAGAATACAAATGAAACACTTTCAGCGTTTTGGAAAATTCCACCCCTACGGGGGTAAAATAGGGGTGCAAGGTTTGTATGGGGGAAACATTTTTTTTTAAATAGAGACTTAAAACTTTGTAGAAAGATCAGTCATTAGAATACAAATAAAGAACTTTCAGGGTTTTAGAAAATTCTACCCCTAAAGGGGTAAAATAGAGTGCAAAGTTTGTATGGGAAAAACTACTTTTTTTTAAATAGAGACTTAAAACTTTGTAGAGAAATTATTCATTAGAATACAAATAAAGTACCTAGATTCAGTGTTTTAAAAAAATCTACCCCTAAGGGGGTAAAATAGGGGTGCAAATTTTGTATGGGGGAAACAATATTTTTTTTAAATAGAGACTTAAAACTTTGTAGAAAGATTAGTCATCAGAATACAAATTAAGTACTTTCAGCGTTTTCGAAAATTCTACCCCTAAAAATAGGGGGCTAAAATGGGGGTGCAAAGTTTGTATGTGGGAAACTATTTTTTTTAGCTAGAGTCCTAAAACTTTGTAGAAAGATTATTTAAATACAAAGAAAGTACTTTCAGCGTTTTGGAAAATTTCACCCCTAAGGGGGTAAAATAGGGTGCAAAGTTTGTATGGGAAAAACATATTTTTTTTTAATAGAGACTTAAAATTTTGACGAAAAATTACTTATTAGAACATGAAAAATACTACATTCGGCGTTTTACAAAAATCATTCCCTAAGGGGGTTAAAAAAGGGTGCAAGGTTTGTATGGGGAACACTTTTTCTGAGCTAGACACTTAAAACTTTGTAGAAAGATTACTTATAAAAATACAAAAAAAAGACTCAGCGTTTTGAAAAAATCTATCCCTAAGGGGGATAAAAAGGGGTGTAAAGTTTTTATCAGGGAAAGTTTATGTTTTTGAGTTAGAGACTTGAAACTTTGTAGAAAGATTACTTATTAAAATACAAAAAAAGAACACAAATCGTTTTAGAACACCCCTAATAGGGTTAAAAAAGAAGAGCAAGCATTGCATGGGCAACACTTTTTTTTGAGTTAGACTTAAAACTTTGCAAAAAGATTACTTATTAGAATACTAAAAAAGAACTTTCAGCGTTATAGAAAACTCCATCCCTAAGGGGATCCTTAAGATCCTTAAGAAGGGTAGCCAGTGTTGTGTGGGAAAAACTTTTTTTTTACTAGACTCAAAATGTTACTTATTAAAATTAATAATAAAGTACTTTCAGAGTTTTATAAAATTCCACCCCTAAGGGGGTTAAGAAAGCTTTGTATGGGCAACACTTTTTTTGAGCTAGAGACTTAAAAGTTTACGAAAAAAGTTCTTTCAGCGATTAGAAAAATTCAACCTCTAAGGGGGTTTAAAAGGGGGTTCAAATTTTAAATGGCGAGCAATAAAATTTTAAAGTGTGAGTAAGAAATTTTTAACTTCGGTCTTATTCTGTACGTTAAAAGACTACAAAACTAATTTCAGAGTTTTTCCAAATTCATCCCCTAAGAGTGTTAAAATTGGTTAAAAGTTTGAGTATTTCAAGGCATTTTTAAAGTATGAGATTTTTAACTTTGGTTTTAGATTGTTTGTTCACAAACTAGAAAATGAACATCAACTTTTTTTTTAATTATCCCCTAAAAGAGGGTTCAAATTTTGTATTGAGAGAAATCATTTTCTAAGACGATAAAAAGTTCTACGCGGACGAAGTCGCGGGCAACAGCTAGTTTAAATAATTTTGAGCAATTGAGTGGAGAAAAGCAATTAAAAGATAGACAAACTAACACCTGTACAAATACGTATAAATGTATGTATCCATACTGCCTTATTGCCTATACTTATGGTACAAAAATATGATTATGCATAGGTAGGTAATAATATCGGTGTTTTTCCGTAGCGAATTGTAGCATTACCGATAAAAAAGTAAAAACGCAATTTCTTAGGCAATCTGTTTACTTTAACCTTTGATTCGGTTAAAATGTACGTGCAATATGTACCTATAGACGAAATGCAATACGCAGTAGGTAGCGCCCATTATGTTTTCATGCCTATTTACACGTTCATACCAGAAATACTTATAACATACATGACAAACTCACGCCGGTATTAACCAAAAGGGGTAGGCAGGCAGAGCACTTGCGAACTAGCGATACATTTTTCAGTGCCACTAATATTTGTAGATTTACAGATGGAAAAATAGTATGTAGATGGTGTCTCAAGGGAGCAAAATGATATATTTACGGTGACGGCGGCATATTGAATCGTAACGAGGGATTCTAAAGTAGAATTTTGAGCGTAACTATTAGGGATTCAAGTGGTTACGACCAAGACAGAAATATTTTTGCTACCGAGTGGCACATACTGCTCACACCTGAGGAAAATGTGAAATGAAATCCCTCTTGTGAGGGCGACAATGGCTTTTTTTCGAACCGCGGGATCAGAGAAGAGAAGTAATAACTTTGAACCCTCATTTAAGAGTCCCCGGCAAGCTCGGTTTTCCATACAAACGTAGTGACGCTCTCATTTTAAAACGACTGGCTAGTTTGCTCTGAAATTTTGTACTTAGAATAAGTTAAGTACCATCCAGGTCTATAATTAGTGTAACTTCAGATGCCATAGTAAAAAAATACAGTGTGTTTAAGTTTTTCATACAAAACTTGTTTTTGCTGTAAGTATTTCGTTTGTTTTATAAACTGGAGCCATATAAACAAATTACGGACCTATATATACCTCATGTAATTTTATATGCAAAGTTTCGTTATACATATTATATTAATGCTTTCATGCATCTACCTACGCATAGTTTTTACGTTGCTGGATTCGTCAATATATGCGTCCAAAGTTAAAACGGTCGTTTTTCTTTTGAGTTCATAGAAATACAGTGTAAAGCGGCCTCTTTTTAGGGTTCCGTACTCAAAGAATAAAACGGGACCCTATTACTAAGACTTCGCTGTCCGTCCGTCCGTCCGTCCGTCTGTCTGTCACCAGGCTGTATCTCTCTGATACCGTGATAGTTCCAGTTGAAATTTTCACAGATGATGTATTTCTGTTGCCGCTATAACAACAAATACTAAAAACAGAATAAAATAAATATTTTTATTGATAATGGTACGGAACCCTTCGTGCGCTTAATTTTAAAATTAAATTTAAAGCGTTAAATTTAAATAATCACAACTATTTACCAGTGGCGCTAGTGTGCACATGAACAGGCTCTTAATAATTGAACTACTTAAACCTGGAACTATGTGCAAAGAAGGTATTTATAAATCAAATATGAAGCACAGAGTAACAGATAAACAGACTTCATCAGGATTTAATCGTGTCAGCTACAGTATTAGATCCACACAATTAATTTTAGGACTCACTTCGCTTGTAGGTAAAAGGTAGCATTTATAATTTCGAGCGTAAATATTTAAAAAGTCAATAATGAAAACGATTGACGGCGTTGGAATGTGACAATTATGCTCTACGTGCGCCATAATCCCAAAACTTTGTCTGTCTGATGTCTTTTTGATCAGTTTTTGCAACATTCTTACTTATTTCCAGCTAGTTTATTTCTGCCGACGAGCGTTTGTGATAGAAATAGTCCTACGTTCCTTTAGCTTTTCGGGTGTTATCATATATGTAGTATTGATGTTCTAAATTAAACAGGCCTATGGCAATACGGAATGCTTATAGGGATACGTTCTCGTAATTTATTCGGATTGCAAAAGCGGGCTACTGGCGCCGCAGCGTCGCGTGGCGTGGCGTGATACATGATGTCACCCAAGGACACTGAATCAAAGTTTGTTTGGATACCACTGTCCTGACGATTGTTATATTTTATATTGCTATTTTTTACCTTCACAATGGAACACTTTTATATCCCAAAACATTGCCTTATCTCGCACGGTGTCGGAATTTGAATTAGTTTGCAGTTAGGTAGTTTCAGGGAACTGTTTTTGACACGTGTGCTCTCGATGTTTACCTTCGTATTTATAGACAAGACAACTAGTTATGTCAATCATAATTACAGAGAGACTTATTTCATGAGTGATTCGGGACCCCATCATGTCCCTGTCATTCTCATTTTGAAGGACAGACATACGGGTGGGAATTTGCTTATGACATGCTGAGGACATGTCACATTTAGTTAGTCCAATCGCACCTTCCCTAAAGTTGATTATGGGATGTCTATTCGAGATTCACTCTTTCTACGAAATTATTTATTACTAGCTGTTGCCCGCGACTTCGTCCGCGTAGAACTTTTTATCGTCTTAGAAAATGATTTCTCTCAATACAAAATTTGAACCCTCTTTTAGGGGATAATTAAAAAAAAAGTTGATGTTCATTTTCTAGTTTGTGAACAAACAGTCTAAAACCAAAGTTAAAAATCTCATACTTTAAAAATGCCTTGAAATACTCAAACTTTGAACCAATTTTAACACTCTTAGGGGATGAATTTGGAAAAACTCTGAAATCAGTTTTGTAGTCTTTTAACGTACAGAATAAGACCGAAGTTGAAAATCTCTTACTCACACTTTAAAATTTTATTGCTCGCCATTTAAAATTTGAACCCCCTTTTAAACCCCCTTAGAGGTTGAATTTTTCTAATCGCTGAAAGAACTTTTTTCGTAAACTTTTAAGTCTCTAGCTCAAAAAAAGTGTTGCCCATACAAAGCTTTCTTAACCCCCTTAGGGGTGGAATTTTCTAAAACTCTGAAAGTACTTTATTATTAATTTTAATAAGTAACATTTTGAATAGTTTTAAGTCTAGTAAAAAAAAAAGTTTTTCCCACACAACACTGGCTACCCTTCTTAAGGATCTTAAGGAACCCCCCCTTAGGGATGGAGTTTTCTAAAACGCTGAAAGTTCTTTTTTAGTATTCTAATAAGTAATCTTTTTGCAAAGTTTTAAGTCTAACTCAAAAAAAAGTGTTGCCCATGCAAAGCTTGCTCTCCTTTTTAACCCTATTAGGGGTGGAATTTTCTAAAACGATTTGTGTTCTTTTTTTGTATTTTAATAAGTAATCTTTCTACAAAGTTACAGTTACAAGTCTCTAACTCAAAAACATAAACTTTCCCTGATAAAAACTTTGCACCCCTTTTTATCCCCCTTAGGGATAGATTTTTTCAAAACGCTGAAAGTCTTTTTTTTTGTATTTTTATAAGTAATCTTTCTACAAAGTTTTAAGTGTCTAGCTCAGAAAAAGTGTTCCCCATACAAACCTTGCACCCTTTTTTAACCCCCTTAGGGAATGATTTTTGTAAAACGCCGAATGTAGTATTTTTTATGTTCTAATAAGTAATTTTTCGTCAAAATTTTAAGTCTCTATTAAAAAAAAAAATGTTTTTCCCATACAAACTTTGCACCCTATTTTACCCCCTTAGGGGTGAAATTTTCCAAAACGCTGAAAGTACTTTCTTTGTATTTAAATAATCTTTCTACAAAGTTTTAGGACTCTAGCTAAAAAATATTGTTTCCCCCATACAAAATTTGCACCCCTATTTTACCCCCTTAGGGGTAGATTTTTTTAAAACACTGAATCTAGGTACTTTATTTGTATTCTAATGAATAATTTCTCTACAAAGTTTTAAGTCTCTATTTAAAAAAAAGTAGTTTTTCCCATACAAACTTTGCACTCTATTTTACCCCTTTAGGGGTAGAATTTTCTAAAACCCTGAAAGTTCTTTATTTGTATTTTAATGACTGATCTTTCTACAAAGTTTTAAGTCTCTATTTAAAAAAAAATGTTTCCCCCATACAAACCTTGCACCCCTATTTTACCCCCGTAGGGGTGGAATTTTCCAAAACTCTAAAAGTGTTTCATTTGTATTCTAATAACTAATTTTTCTACAAAGTTTAAGTCTATAGCTCAAAAAAAAAGGTTCTGCCATACAAACTTTGCACCCCCATTTTACCCCCTTAGGGGTAGAATTTTCAAAAATCCCTTTTTATCCCTAGCCCACGTTATAAAAGCAACATACTGTGCAAAAATCAACTCTCTAAGATTAGTAGTTTCGGCTGTGCGTTGATGAGTGAGTGAGTGAGTGATTGAGTGAATAAGTCAGTCAGGACATAGGCATTTATTATGTATAAATAGATAGAAGATAATGAAACTCCCATTCAAATATCTCAAAAAATTATGAAGCTACATCCGTTTTAATGTCGCTTGTTAGAGTGAGAAAACGATGAGGGACTGTGACGTCAATATACGCGAGCGTCATAGTAAAAAACAATCGTTTCATATGAAGGTGCGTTTTGCGGAAAAGGGACAGAACATACCCCCTCTTAAAACTTTGGACTCTTATAACTTAATCATTACCTATATAACCTCTTGCTTTGTTTTTTTCTCCATTTGACTATATTTATTTTAAATTCTTTTTCGAGAAAATACATTATGATTATTTACCATATTTTCGATTCCTGAGCTATAACCACGAACTTCGGAATTCGAAAATATTCGGGTATCTCTATCTCTATCACACTAACCATACTCGAGTGACAGGGATGCAAATATATGAACATTGAGTATCGGTTTTCTTGGTAGCGCCGCAGGTACTTTGGCTGAATGCGCCGAGCGCGTGCCATTGTCATTCAAAAAAAACAAATTCGTGTTAATTATATTGTTCAAATTTGTTGATTTCATTTATTGAAATTACGACATAAAACGACATTTGCGCATATAAGTTCTCATATCAGAATCGAATATTTTTTTATGGTTTATATTTTAGCATTTGTCTCGTAAAGGTCTATCGTAGACGGGATTTAAATTATTACTAAGTGAAAGGCAAAGCAATTCCGCCATTTTGACGAAAATTTGACGGTTCTTATAGCTGACAGTTGGAGCAGCGTTTGATTTCAATAAAAATAAATGAAAAATTAAATGAAGTCGTATATTTCGGAAAATTAATTAACTGTCGCAGTCGGATAAAAACTATCCTAAGTTGCAGCTAGAATAATAATGTACCTATATAAAATGTTTCATATTTTTCCGTTCATGGGATGCTGAGAACATTCGAACCGCGCAAAGCTTAGTTTCAAACTGGCTGATTCTTTTTTTAATTTAGAGATTTATTATAAGTGGAGATTACCTACAATTTATTTATTATACATTAATTAATAACAAACAGGCCTTTAATATTATCTGTCTTCATAAGTTTTACGTTTATCTTTGGCTAGTTGATGTAATAACCATTATAAAAATAAATGTTGTCTACCAGAGATAAGAATTAAATAATTATACATGTAAGTACCTACACGTAAATATTTTATGATGTGTCATATAAAATAAAAGTAAGTATGTCCTTCCGTCTTACTCAACGAATCTACGAGATTTAGCATGAGATTGCATATGGTATCATTTATATACCTAATACCCATAATTCTCCTTTCAAAACTCACTTCGAGTTCTTATAATAAGTTTCTATAACAATCTTGTTTTGAAAGTGTTATTAAAAATAAAATATTTAGGTTTTTAGGTAAAAAACTAAAATAAAACTGTAATTTGAGGAAAGATAGTAGGAAGGAGAGGCAGCGGAAGGCCAAGACGTGCGTTTATGGATCAAGCTAAAGAGAAAGTTAATGTAATGTCGTATCAACAGCTCAAAACAGTGGCAGAGAGAAGATCATTACTCCACCGACAAGAGCCCGCGAGGGTTTTAGGTAGTTCCCGTTCTAAATGTGTAGTACCTAATGGAATGAGTGAAGTGAAGTCAGTGGAAAACTATGTTTTTTTTTAAAACCCACAACAAAAGTCACTGGCTGTGGCTAGTTTCGTCATAGACTATCGTCTAGCTAGACTCTATCGTCTGCATAGTAATAGATTAGTGATAAAAACCCTTAAAAGGGATTTTTGATAGTAAGCCTGTGTTCAATGTGATTACACTGATTACAATCAATGCCAGTGTAACAACGAACTGATTATTTTATGATTGTGACCTGATTTTGTTTCAGTTATCATTATTATGATGGCTGGCTGGTTAGTAGTGTCATGTGTTGAACGTGATAATGATTATACATAGGAGCTTTAATTGCCCGCTGTCTTCTTTGAATTTCGAAAGGATATGTATGTAGGCGTACTCTAATCTTAAGAGAGCGTTCATGTGCACACTAACGCCACTGGTAAATAATTGTGATTATTTAAATTTAACGATATATATTTAAAAAAGGAGGCCGCTATACACTGTATTTCGTATTTAAGTACCTTGTGAATACAACAAACTAGTTTTTATGTTGCTGATGGATTCGTCGATCTATGAACGCAAAAGAAAAACGGCCGTTTTAACTTTGGACGCATAGATTAACGAATCCAGCAACGTTAAAACTATTATGATGTGTTCAAAATATATTTAAATACAAACTACAGTGCATAGCAACCTCCTTTTTTAAATATTCATCGTTCATCATCATCATCATTTTCAGCCTGTAATCGCCCACTGCTTAGCATAAGCCTCTCTTCGCGTACGCCACTTATCCCGGTCCCGTGCTAGTCTCTAAATCTATCGTTACATTTAAAAAATCACAATGATTTACCAATGGCGCTAGTGTGCAGATGAACGCCCTATTAAGCTACGAGTATAGCGTGGTGTAGCTCGAATAATCTATATAACTAAAAGCATACAAATGTACCTACTTCAAAACGTGATAGAAATGATCATAGACATGATTAATGAAACCAAAGTAGGTAGGTAACTGTGTAATCGTATAACTTATACTGGAATAAATTATCTTCTATTCTATTCTAACTATTTTATTCTATTCTAAATATGTAGATTAAAAATTTAGGACACCCCGTTACAACAAACATGCTAAGACGAACCATCTCGACAGACTTTCGTTCGACTAAAAAAGCATAGATACCTACACATGTCATGTTATATGTATAGCTTACTAGCTTCTGCCCGTGACTCCGTCCGCGTGGAACTCGGTTATATCGTAGCTTCATACAAAGCTTCACCCCCCATTTCACTACCCTCGGGGATTATTTCCGGGATAAAAAACTATCCTTTACCCCGGGACTCAAACCACCTCTACACCAAATTTCATCTGATTCGGTTCAGCGGTTCACGCTGAAGAGGTAACCGACAGACAGACACACTTTCGCATTTATAATATTAAGTATGGATAACGGGTCCATAACGGGTTGCATAATATTTAAAGTCATAGTTTTGAAGTTAATCATAACCTAACCTACCAAAAATACAATTGTTACGTTTTTTTTACTGGGCCCCGGGGCTATGCCCCACGAGCCCCCTTTGTGGGGGACTTCGCCCCCCGTCCTCCTTTTTGGCTTGTTTTTTGCGAAGGAATAATAATAGCAGTCTACTGTCATAGTTTAACATTGCAATTATAATGACTAAACATTTTATGATATTCAACATTATGATTTAAAAACAACAAACTCGGCAGCTGCACTTTTCCTTCTGAACCTCGCAGCGCACACTGGAACACTATCAGCGACATCAATACGAATACATATATGTACCAGTGTGTAACCGCCATACGATAAATAAATAAATTTAAAAAAATGTAACATAGTAAAATTAGTTATGATAGTATTATGCGCAGAATCATTAACCCATTCAGTGCCCATGACGACACATATGCGTCAGAGCGCTACGAGCGCTTTCCGCTACATAGGGTCATTTCGCCGGTTGGCGACCACCTAATTTCATGTGCCGGTTAGCGACCACTTAGCTGACTTGGTGAACTGAAATCATATTTTCTCGTTTTTTTTGTAAATTCCTATTCCATAACTACAAACAATAAGGTATACGGCTGACTGTTTCAATAGGCTCTGTAGAATTGATGTTATCTTCAATTTAAAAAACCATGTTCTTCAAGTGGTCGCTAACCGAAGGTGGTCGCGTAACCGGCGAAATGACCCTACGAGGTTTAACCTGCTACGGACTACGGCGTAGCGCTACGAGATTAGCGTGGCCAAGAATGTGTTGACAAAATACATTATGAGCAACAACTTCTTCTTTGTCTGACAATCGAAATTATGACAATGGTCACTATGCGACTAGATGGACTGGACACCCATCAATAACAGGAACAGGCCTCGCTTCCTAAAAATCGAAGTAAGTAAATATGGATAGGAAACGGTAATCCGTTTCTCATGCATTATTTAATACCGTATACCTATACGTAGGTTTACCTATGCCATTTTGACACAGTACATACACCGTGGGCGTTAATAGCCCGAAAGATTTTAACCACGCATTCCGGAGGTCATTAGGAGTAAAAAATGTTATATGAATCCAATCCAAATTCAGCAAAAAAAAAATTTTTGTTTTGTATTTTTTTCGGTTTTTGTAAATAAAATTTGGATAAGTATCGCTTCCTGGATGGAAATCATCCCTTTTAATAAAATGGTAACAATTATTTCTCCAAAAAAGAATGAATTTAGTGAGTGGTAGCTGTCACTTTTATGTATATCAATAACGACTCGAAACTTGGCAACATCGGTAGGAACGTCTCCATCAAAACTATCAAAAGAGCTTAATGCACTTTACTAATCACAATAAATAGTTTACATGAAAATGATCTTCAAAACTAAGCAGGATTTGACTGGGGTTCAAATAAATTTTTTTGCGCCTAATGACCTAAGGAATGCGTGGTTAAAATATTTCGGGTTATTAACGCCCACGGTTTATACTAAAATTGATGGCGTTGTTATGGTGTCCACTTTGTTGTGCAATCTAATATTGCGAATTGTACTGCGCAGTTTGGCAACGAATCGAAAATAAAACTAAATTGGAAACCGCTCGCGGCAGCGATGTAATTTAATTTAATTAACAGCCGATGAGTATAGAGGAGTGGGCCTGAAAACAACAATTTTCTCTAGGTATTTGACGATTGTTCTAGGCACTTATTACACAAAAATGTTTCCTCCTCTTAATATTGAGGACTCTTAATTTTATTATTACTCTAAAAGAAAGAAGGCAATAAAACATGATGAAAATCCTATTCAATTATCTCAAAAATTTACGAAGATAAGTTTTCATATGCTCGCGCGCCCTAGTAAATGACAATCATTTCATGTAAAGGTGCGTTTTGCGGAAAAGGGACAGAATATACCGCTACGTAGTTAGATACAGTCACCGGCATAAATATATGATGGAACAAACGCCGCAAAAATATCTGATGACAACTCTATTCCTAGAGCCGTAAAGAGCGTGTCAGATATTTCTGCGGCCTTTGATTCATCACATATTGATGCCGGTGACTGGTCACCGGCATAAATATATGATGGAACAAACGCCGCAAAAACATCTGATGACAACTCTATTCCTAGAGCCGTAAAGAGCGTGTCAGATATTTTTGCAGCCTTTGATTCATCATATATTGATGCCGGTGGCTGTACTGGCCTGTAATTTAAACGGGTATCCTTCAAAGCTAAGGACAAATTTGTTTTACAGTATGTGTATGACTTAGGAATACTTGTACCAGCGTAAGTATGGGATGGTGTGTTCCTCTCCTCGGTAAGTGTTTGGCCATCTGGCCACTGTTCGCGAGGGTGTGCTGTGTTGATGGTGAGGTACCTGCATTTGTAGGTAAGGTAGCCGTCAACGCAACGAATCCTCAAATCTGTAAAGGGTCGGTAACGCACTCGTGATTCTGGCTGCCCCCTGGGTGGCCCCATTAGGCCCAGAGACTCATCTGTTACTGGCCGCACCACAGGCCAAACAAAACAAAAAAAAGTGTCTCTGGTTGGAGCCGGTGTCTGCATATCACAGACCACTTAACCTAGTCTGTGCTGTATATCAACAGGCATCGACGTAGTATAAAAAATATCAGTGAAATTGTGTGGGCGATCTAACGAAACTTTGATTAGTTTGTTGTCGAATATTGTTTTTCACTAGTCCACGCGCAATTCGCACATGGCGATTATCCTGTTTACATTTCGGGCCATGTGTTTATTAATGATACTTAGTGATTTCCGGTTGGTCTAATTATTAGTTCAGTAATTAACTGGTTGTTTTTTTGGTATACGCACATTCATATCTGCCTGTAATAATAAATAATAGTACATTGTTTAACAAGGGGCGTATGAGGAATATTGCAAACGAGAGTCTATCAGGAGCCTGACGCCGTAAGGCGGAGGGCTTTTGATGACTCGAGTTTGCAATATTCTTACGCCCGTGTTATACACAATGTTTTTCATCACATTTGCGAGGAAATAAATAACCACAAAAGACAGAAAAACCTATGTTTTATACAAGCGCATCAATCAAATGTTGACGAAATTGACAACTTCACTTCTAGATCAGTGCGAGTGGAGGGCGGAGCTTCAATATTTCAACCAATCACAGAGCATGGAGCATGTGGTTCTTGCAGGGCATGGCCTGCTCGATTTTATTTTCCAACCAATCACAGAGCAGAATTCTTGCCGTCCAGATTTGCTGAATTAACCAATCAAATCACACACAAGCTCATTACTCCCTTAGGACCATTATTTCCCGCGGGAACAATTTAGGCCATTGTTCTTCTGTATACAGGCAAGGAATAACACCATTTATGAGCAAGTGTGATGAAAAAAATAAAAAATCCTTTTATTTCTTGCATTAAAAACAAAGTAAACAATACTAAAGCGGGGAAAAATATCACACACTTTCTAGCGAGCCTAGAAATAAGTAAATAGATGTATTAATAGTTAGACGACCGCTTTAGCCTAGTTGGTAGTGACCCTGCCTACGAAGCAAGAGGTCCTGGGTTCGAATCCCGGTAAGGGCATTTATTTGTGTGATGAGCACGAATATTTGTTCCTGAGTCATGGATGTTTTCTATGTATTTAAGTATGTATTTCTCTATATAAGTATCTATATCGTCGCCTAGTACCCATAGTACAAGCTTTGCTTAGTTTGGGACTAGGTAGATTTGTGTAAGATTGTCCGCAAATATTTATTTATTATTATTATTTATTTATTTGTTATACAAGGGTTGAAAATTGTATTTTACCTGCGAGTGTTCATTTGAAACACGATCTAGCGAAAGGATTCTATGATTGACCACGAGCGAAGCGAGTTGTTCAAAAATAGAATCCTGAGCGTAGCGAGTGTTTCAACACACGAGACATAAAATAACTTTTCACCCGTGTATAACACAAATCTTTTCACCTCACTACAGCGAGGAAAATAAGAAAAAGGGTAAAAAAATAGTTAAAAAAAAACAAAAAAAAGTGTAATAAAGTTTTAAAAAAGTTTTAAAAAAAGTAAAAAAAGTTAAAAAAAAACAAAAAAAAGTTAAAAATAAATAAAAAAGTTTTTAAAAAAGTAAAAAAAGTTAAACAAAAATATGTCATAAAATTTACCTACAAAAAACAATAATAAACATTTAACGTTTTACGTCATAGTACTTTTAACGTTCTACGTCTACTTTCTTCACGAGTTATCGCTTAAAAATATCATGAAACCACTCACGTCTTTGAGGTCGAATATCGCTCGACACGTTTCGAACCGATTCAGGGTTCCTATTCATGAGCACACGCGTTGCGGTATTAAAGGCATGCTAGTGACAGGCTCACATCTCTTAACACGAATACCCTTTTTCCTAGCAGCATGTGATGTTTTCGTGCACATCTGTCTTAGGCTCGCCATGGGCTCGCCACATACTGGCTGAATTCCGCCGCGCCGGGCTGCAGCCTGATAAAATACAAAATCTATGGCTCTACCATAGACAGGCGGACTAATTCGGCGGCGAAATTCGTCCGCATATGTGTGGTAGTACCTGTCTTTGATTTTGTATGGACAAAGATAGGTAAGGTCAGAATCAGCCCGACGGAATTCGATCGCCTGATTCAGACCACAAACTGTTTGTATTATGCTGTCTACATAAACATATATTTAAATTACCTCCTTCTAGGATATAACAAAACCGGTTCAAGCAACATTAGGTACGTTATAGACATCACGTCTAAACATAGTAAAGATTTCCATTTAAACATATTTGGAGACAATGACAATCAGGTTTAGGAACGTCGCATCAAAAACTTAAATGAAACTCTTGACTGTATTGTATAGAGAAAGAAAGAGCTTGTGTAGATAGCTATTTTATTTATATACGTACGAATTCAAGTCACTTTAAATATGACGATCTGTGGGTCGATCACGTAACTTTTCTTACGCGCGTCTGTAAGGTCTAAATGTCAATTTTATATGGAGAAATGACAGTTAGATTGTGATTTTACTGTCAGACGCGCGTACAATGCGTTACGTGATTGACCTAAAGTGGATAATGAAATTAAAGATAAAAAATGTAAACAAATGTGTTGCCACTGCAATAAAATCAGTCCCAAGAAGTGGAAACTAAAAATTCGTTAAATACGCGAGATAAAAAATAATGCGACTAATTTATATGTAAAACAATGCCTGGAAAATATTCGTAAATATTTAAATAAGCAAAATGAAAACGTACTTATTTTATATTCATAAATATGTGCAGTTTATATTTACGCCACTGGCAATGGTTAGGAATTGTAAACCTTTGGTTCGTAATTTAATTAATATACCTGGATATTCCTAATCCTTATTCTTAATGTTCGAAGAAGGTTTAAAATTGGTGACGCCTCAAAGATGGAGTGATTGTGTGGCTCATGTAATAAAAGGAGAGGATAACTTGTGCCAACTTGACCACCTAATATACAATGTAACAGAGACATTAATAATAAATGTAACTGAGGAGGATTCGACATCTTCCTCAGAAAGCGAGAGTGGAAGTGAATAAATAAAAATTTAAAAATCTAGTGTTATTTTTCATTGTGTTTTCCTGTCCTAATAAGACATATAATATGGCACGTCTTGCTTCCATCGCTTGGTGTGGTTCTAGTGGCTGCAGGCAATAGGCTTTTGCTGTATATCGTACCCGGACTATCGTCACCTACTAAGTACCTACCTATTCATACCAACCTACGACATTAAAATGATCAAAGTAAAATATAAGATTGTTTTAAAAGTAGTGACGATATATTTATTAGTTAAAACCAAAACCTGGTTGATTGCCCCTGAGACGTCACTTCGACGTTGACAGTTCTTTGTTTACATTTTTTATCTTTAATTTCATTATCCACTTTACTGATCAAACTGGAATAAGGACTCATTCTGAGGTTAAATTGAAAAATACATGAACTAAATTAGTTCATTCAAGATTAAATCATGTCACAAACTCTATTCTGGTTTGGGTGAATCGACAAAATAAAACCTTTAGCAACAGATTATATAATAGTTCTTTAGCACTCTAAAGATAGTAACTAAGTAACTACCTATGGGTAGTTATTGTCGGTGTTAAGTTACAGTAGGTATTTTTTTGTCCACCATTAGACAAGTGCTTCTAGAATAACAATATTACGTCGTAGTTTATCTTTCGCATTATGTAGATATATTGACACTAGCATAAATTATACAATACAAAAAATACAGCGGCCACGTGACTGATTATACAAACATTGACGCACGATGTGCAGCATCCAGTTTAGGTATACCTACTTGGAATTATTTAAGTTTGCCGAGTTGTATCAAAGTAAATCCTCCAAAAAGCGACTTTACTGGCCATGGTCGAAGATTAAATATCAAATAACAATAGTTTTCATAATTTCCACTTCATATACGTATTTTGTCTCCGATTTTATAAACAACGCACGTCTTCGATTTGCTTGGCCATATCTCAGATTTGTTGACATATATAGGTGATATGTCCTATAGCATTTCGAATTTCACAGTCACGAATAATACCGGCCACCCACTGATGAATCGCGATTTTAAATTATATGTAAACATAACCCTCTCTCCTTCGGCAGCCGGGTATAAACCTCTCTCCTTCGGCAGCCGGGTAACCCTCTCTCCTTCGGCAGCCGGGTAACCCTCTCTCCTTCGGCAGTCGGGTAAAAAGGCCGTCTATCTGGGCAGATATTTGTGCGCGATAGAGAGAGAAAACAATATTCACTTTTGATCAAGATCATCTTTCCATCAAGTATTGGTAATGCACAGCACATGGATTCCCGCATGTTGTGTTTCTAATTTTTTACCCGACTGCCGATTCAGTAAAACGGCAAACATATTCTTTGTGGAAAGAATACTTTGATAAGAGATCAAAAGAAAAAGGCATTTGGTATAAGACGATCCAACCTCGTCCTCAGATAACTTCATGGATAATAGAGTGTTCGTTAAGTATACGCGACTAGGTATTGATTATGAGATTGCGATCCGGACATATACCATTAAACAAGTTTGGATATTTGATGGGAAAAGTGGCATCTCCAAATTGTGATGAATGTGAAGTACCAGAAGATGTATACCATGTTATGATAGAATGTGTCCGAAACGAAGCTCTCAGGAGAAGTCTGCCATTTAACACCAGTTATGATGTCGGGACCTGCAATGTTGCCCTGGCCACCCCGTTGTCAAACGCGGCCACAGCACTATTGCAGTTGTGTGTTAGTAATAGAATTATTCGTCATTAGAAATAGTACATTACTTACCTAGGGCGGTTAAACAAAGAATGTCTCAGATCGCAGGTATTTGACGCCCGAGCCGAAGGCAAGGGCGATAAATATGCGCTCTGAGGCTTTCTTTATTACCGCCCGTGGTGAGTACAACATTTTACGTCTATATCTGGCCAGGAAGTGGGGTTTTCCGCACGCATAACGTGCGGTAATTCCTACTTTATGGCCAGGTATGACGTAAAATATGTTATGTTGACTATAACGGAGCGACATGTTCACCTGTGTGACAAGCTCCTTAAATAAAGAGAAAAAAAATATATTTCCATCAAGTATTGGTAATGCACAGCACATGGATTCCGCATGTTGTGTTTCTAATTTTTTACCCGACTGCCGAAGGAGAGAGGGTTATGTTTTTCGAGCGTATGTATGTAAGTATGTATGTAAGTATGTATGTATGTATGTGGGTATGTCTTATTCTTTGACACGCCCTGCAGCCTAAACCGTTTGACGGATTTCGACATGTGAGGTGTCGTTGGATTCCTCTTAATTGTGGGAGTGACATACGCTATAATATTTGCAAAAAAAGCAGTTGGGTTTTTAGAAAAATGTTTTGATTTCACTTGTTTTGACTTGTAGAGCCAAATGCTACGCCAAATATCTTTCGTCTATCACGACTTTTCCACCGGACTTAGGTAGGAAGTTAGGAACCGGTTAATAGCGACTACCCTAAATGTACCTATATACATTTAGGGTAGTCGCTATTAACCGGTTACCTAAGTTAGGTTTACGACCACTTAGATGAGGTGAGCTAAACTAAAAGGATATCTAGTTTGTGTTTTGGCAGTCTCTTATCATGTAACCGCTAAAATTGCACTGTTTGATTAGGCTCTATAGAAAGAAAGAAAGAAAGAAAACATTTATTCGTGACAAAATAAATTCATAAAACAAACTGCAGACACATACGCACATACACATTTGCCACGAAATGGTCACAATCACAACTCAGCGTATAAATGCTGGCGGCGCCAGCGCTGGTCTTCCGTTGTGACCTCAGAGCATAGAATACTAGAGAGAGGACAAGCCGCCGGCGGCCGTGTCGCAGCTGTATGCTCAATGGGCATACACTGCCATACTGTGCACGCGTGCTGATAGCAGAGAATATAACGTTTTTTCCCAAAATGCCTGATATGATGCGCGTTTATTGTCAAATAAGCGTGTAGGTATACAAGTGTGTGTGTTTTAGATGTGTGCGTGCTTTGTCTTGTCAATTACTTGGGCGTTGTGTGGGTTAATGTACTTGCGACAGGCTCACTCTATACAAATCGGCCGCCATGTCCGATCTCCTTATATTCATACATCTGTGGTTGTGACCATAGTATAGCATTTTCAATCTACTAATTACATACTATAATTGTGCAAGTTTGGATGTTTGGAGAGCTTAGCCTGTACGGTAACAGTAAGAGAGCTTCATTCAACTGTTGTCTGTATTTATGTGTACCTACTTGAGTTACGTACTAGCAACAATAAGCTATATACATATTTACATAGCTACTCACCTCTACAAACGCTACGTAAGCACCACGTGTTTATTGTTATTGTTTACAGACGTTGCGCAACTTCGTACTCGTTCATCAACAATACCTAGAACACTCGCCACACTCGCAGACGTAAACAATCGATTCAGATTTCAGGTCGATTATTTCTAACATATTTCTAAAACATTACATTACAATTTATATTTGAGCGGCTGTGTTGCAGATGTAACAGGGCCAAAAAAACTAAAGTCGTTTTTCCTGTGGTCAATAGTTAAAGGCGCGTGCATATTTAAATGTTTTTATGGCTTAAAAAAAATTATATAAGAGGTGATATGTAAATACATTACTGTATATCAGTTATATACCTATATTGATGTGGGTTGACGAATCTTACTTCACCGTGATACAGTTTTTAACTAGTACGGGAAGTAAAAGACTTCATTCTGCACCAATAATTTAAATTACAAAAGATAACTATGTGACTAACTAACTAATAACTAACTAGTAACTAGTTTCAACCACACTTCTTTGTACCAATAACTTCTTTGTACCAATACTGTTTATGCGGATTAAGTCGAACTGAAAAGGGGCCATGTTGATAGAGAAGACGCGATCCTAAATCTCTGTAGCTAGTAGCTACGTAGGAGCCTATGACCCGAAATGTAAACTTGGTCATATACCCTACCCTAGACAGACAGCCCATTCCTTGTTTGTGCTACAAAATAGCATAGGCTAAGTAGGTAACGCCATCTACATATGAGCAGTATTTTAGTCCGACTGTCACATGTCTAGCTAGGGTACCTGTATTACTCTATGACTTGATAGAGAATGTGTCATTGGTTGTGCCCGGTATGGGTGATGGAAATTAGCCTGGGATTTTTGTGTGTGAGAGTGAAATATTGGTACTAGAGTGGGGAGAGGGATTCAAGCATTGCTGTTCCTGCAATCAGCTAACGTATTTGGATGTATCTGAGGCTCTACGGCAAATTAGATTCTAAACTAGTGACTAGTGCCCAATTCCTTGAAAAAAAAACACCTTTAAGTGGCAATTTCTCAAGTAAGTTGGAAAAGTAAGGACATGAATATGGCCGTGAATTCGTTCTTGTCTCAATATCGCAAAATTTTCCGCATATTCAATTACTGGCAAAGTTGAATAGGTCACGGCGACGTGTTGATAGAAGCCGAACGCAACATTAAAATTAACTTAGTGAATCAATTGTAGCAGCTCGAACACCTGAAATGTCACTTACGGGTGACATTTTTTCAACTCTTCGGTAGTTCTTCTTCAGGATGACTATATCTAAGACATCGGTTACACGCTAATTCTGGCTTCAGCTCCGTCCATCATGCTGGTCAGACTGACGAGAGAATTATCGTGTAACCCTCGGACTGACGGACTGATGGTCAGTCTCCTGTCCGTTTTCTGTCATTCACAAGGGTTACACGATCATTCTCTCGTCAGTCTGACCAGAATGATGGACTGAACTGAAGCCAGAATTAGCGTGTAACCGATGTCTTAGATATAGTCATCCTGAAGAAGAACTACCGATGAGTTCAAAACATGTCACCCGTAAGTGACATTTCAGTTGTTCGAGCTGCTACAATTGATTCATTAAGGTAATTTTAATGTTGCGTTCGGCTTCTATCAACACCAGGAACATAACACCACATACCTAGAGAGCAAGTAATAGTGTTATTATGTTAATTATGTATATTACCAGGTAGATAACCGGTTCTGCATGTTTTAATTTAAGAAGCTATACTCCCATTTTGTCCATCCTTGAAACTCCACGATAACAATTCACGAATATATAAATTAATCAACACATGACTTACACTGTTTTATACTTTGCAAAAACTACGCATATAGCAGAATCGGTGTGGGTGTGTGAGTGCTCGTAAGAGTCGTAAGATTGAGGGGAGAGTGTGTGGGTGGACGCAGATGGTGGACGCCACGTGTTTGCAGACGCGACAGTTGGTTGTATATGTACGATGTAAATAAATACATTGGTTCGATTGAATTGCTAGATTCAATCACACATAGCCGATCCCGTGGTTATCCCGCTAAGTAGCGGAAAGCGGCGGGTTCCTGGCAGTGACAGTGTTAAGTTCCATTTTTTTGAATACCATGCGGTGACAGACACTAGTACCGCCCGCTTGATTGTAAGCGGTTGCTCCCAGGGATTGTAATCGGTTATTTTTGTATGGGAACTGTAACCGGTTTTTTTCGTTCTTTGTTAATTATTTCATTTTCTAATTGGGCAATCTAATGATACCTACGCACTCGTTACCTCAAAACACAACTGAGTCCTACATATGAAATAAAATAAAATAAAATAGTTTGAGATATGTGGTTATTTCGAGGTTTTTGCAAAAAACCGGTTACAATCCCTGGTTGCCCCAGGGGTGACATGCATGCACGTTGCTAACCCTTTAAAATGTTACTTACCTACACACTCCTTACTTGAAGAACCCAATAATCGCCGCTCATTCGAGCTCTGCACTGCCTCAATGTACTTCTCGCATCCGCTTCTGACTGGGATGTTTTCGCTAGTTGCTGAGTCTGTGGTGAATGCTTGAGGTTCAGCGAGGCGATGGATGATCGTCAGCCTTCGATAGTATATTAAGTATGCTGGTAATGTTAATTCTAAGATTCACAGTGCATTCGTTCTGTAACTGTAATACTGTGTAATAATTGTATGAATAAATAAAATAAATAAATACTGTACCTTGTAGCTTATTCCACAAACGGAGTGTTCGAGGGAGGAAATTCCTCTGAAACCGTATTGTTCACATAATCACATAGTTATTCTTTGTCCTTTCACACATACGGCCACCACACCTTTAATACAGCGAAACGAACGAATCCGAATAGATGAAGAGTGCTCTACACTACTAACAATACGATTAAAATCAGTTAACGATTCTGATGTTAGCTACTATAGTGGCGCCGCAAAGGTGTTAGAGCGGTCGGGCGGGTATGCGGGAGGCAACTCGAGGCTAACTTCAGAATCGTTAACTGATTTTAATCGAAGTGTACTTTGAGATTGTACCTATCTAGAAATAAGTAGGTAGAGCACTTTTCATCTCTTCAATTCAAATATACCTACTTATCTGGAGACTTAAATCTACAAGCCTCACAGAGACTCCGCTAGCTCCGCCACTGGCGTGTCTGCGGAATAATCACCCCGTGTTTTGATGCGGAGCGCCAGTGTGCGACACGTCCGCACCGACGTGTGCGTCGCTCGCCGGCAAACCTATTTATTTTAGGCCCAGCCAGCGCCCGGCTCAGTCGCTCCTTCCTCCTCCAACTGTGCTAGTGTGTGATTACTGATTTTGAATCTTAACCGTTGAACAATAAGACACAATGTCCGCGTCTCCGATTGCTAGAACGACGCTTAGCCAGGCGATTCCGTCGCGGCGGGTGATGATCACGGATCCGAATCAGATGCCCGATGTTTACTCCAGCACGCCCGGAGGCACCCTGTATTCGACTACCCCTGGAGGTAATTTCAACGTTATCGTAATCCGTTAGAGCATAAATTGCCTTTTTATAATAATTATATATTATATTGAAGTGAAATAGCTACAATATTGTCGCGTAATTATTGAAGCTACAATATTGTCACAAAAACGGAATATCTGCGTGATATCGGCTTGCGCTCAATATATTATTATCATTTTGAATGAGATAAAGATTGTTGACAAGACGATAAGAGTTGCTAGGTGTAGGTAGGTAGGTATACTTATCCAGTTGCTAAATTGATGCACAGGTCAGTAACCCCAGGATGCAGTTGCGTCCCATTAGGCATCAGTCCTCGGAGGGGTTAATAAAACCAAGTGTTGGAACCAGTGTAAATTTAGAAGTGACATCGACCTTTTCTCACTCGCAAGATTGTACTACTGATTCAATGTAAATATGGTAATACATAATATACAATATTCCTTTTCAATAGCTGTCCATGAGAATTTATAACTCAACTAGGTACCTATACTTTTATACCCGCTCAGAATCGTCAATAAGGTTAGAACGTGAATCGAATTGCAAATCGATTTCATTCCGAATCGAAGCGAATTCGAATTTAACGTCTTAGAATCACAAATTAATTCGCATGTCCAAAATTTGAAATACAAATTCGCTCGGGCCCGCAAAATGCGCGTATTTCCGTCAAGGCCAGCCGATATAGCGGGTTTATCTCCGTGTTTACACACGTGGTTATGTAACACCACATGGCTCCGAAAATTAAAGCAAGTAAATACGAGTAGGTATGTATGCAAAATTTCGGTTTTTGAAGCGCTAAAGCTCTTGAATGAGACAGCGAAAAAATATAGGTTTTGACAGGTATAATATATACCTATTTTAAAATTTATGTATTTGCTCATTACTATTTTTACAGTAGTCATCATTCAATTAAGTTCGTCTATCGTCGTTAATTTTCTTTAGCTCAACTCATTTACTCAAAGGTTAGCTGGAAGCAAAGATTATTCTGGAAGAGATCCCTTAGAAGGTACCTATTCCTAAAAAAAATTCGCGGTTATTTCGAAGTAAATTGGTAATTAATTTATCTAAAATCTAAATTTAAAAATAAAGCATAACTCAAAGCAATCATTCGTTCAAATTAAAACGAACGACACAAAATGAGGCTTATTACCTACGTTCGCCCTAATCACCATTTTGCTGTTAGTGGGTTAAATTGGTTTATTTGGCTGTGTCGTGCTAAAGATGCTTACGTGTAGCCTTGACATGATAAGGTGCGAATGTGGGCGTTGGCACTGTTCGAAGCAGGAAATGTCCTTTTCGTGTCGGAGATACGATACGAACCTAGTTTGAAGTACCTACCTATTGTAAATACGCAGTTAACCATTCAAACCCGAGTAGTAAAAGCCCGGTGGGGTTTAAGACGTCTTTCTGTCAAAATTTGGGTGAATTTTTAGTACTTATGATTTAATGGCTCCCTGACCCTGAGGAGCTACAGGATATCGAAAGGTTTAAAATATTGATACGCTGTGTGCCAACACTAGATTACTATTCCGAATTTATGATGTATTTATCTTTTTACACCAATTTTTATCTTGTAACGTATAGTAATAAACCACAGGTTTCTGTATTTAATGGATGCTTCGTATTAATACTATTAAAATGGAAACACCATATTATAGATTCCGCCAGTATCTGCCGACACCGCCCATCCGTCATCTAGACAGTTTCGTGTGTGTTGCCAGAGTACCTAGCGCGTTTATTAAACGCTACATCCTCTTCCTTTTTAACAAATTTAAGGATTTAAAACCGTAATCAATTTGCACATGTGAACGAACAACACAAAACCAGAATCTGCATTAGAGCTATTAAGCTCTCGGACTCTTATACATTACGCTACTATTGGATTACAGAGAAATCACCCTAATGATATTTGTATTCAATAAGCATATGTAGCAACATCAAAAATAACAATTTGTTTCACAAACTACACTTTGATACTACACTTGGAACACCACCTACATGTAGGTAACTTAGTATTATATCAAAGACAAATGATCATAATAACAAGTGATGATAAAACTTTCACCTATCAATTAGTTCAACCAATTAAACACCTTAAATCTTATCCTATAATATCATGAATACTTAGGAATATGGAATACAGAACACATGCCTGATCAGTCTCAATTAAGCTCGTTATGTCACTATTCTATACCTCTATCAACACTATATTATATTACTTAAGTACCTCTCCCCTTTCTTTTGTTTTTTTTTATTTATTTTTATTTTCCTCATGGCCTGTGAGATCTGCCCATACCCTATGTTGACCCCGCATCCTATACCTTATCCATATATAATAAATCATTATTACATTAGTAGATATTGTGAAGCAGTCCTTATATTTATAGTTACCTAGATATTTTACTAGGTTGCCATATTATACATAGTGAAAAACGTATCCACTGGCCGGGTCAAATTCCATTTTACATTGATGACATAAAGACTACCAGGTAAAACTTTTCTCATTTAATCTGTAGGTATATATGCTACAATATGGTACTTAACAACCTTACAAATTAATTACATTTAGGTACATCAACAACATCATTCACTCTTATTCGTGAGAGGAAGTCTGGTGGCCAGCAGTGGGACGTATACTAGTATAGGCTGAGACAACGATTAGGAAAGTCGAAAATACTAAACATTAAGCTCCACTTATTTAAATAAAACTGGGTGCTATTTGATCGTAGGTAATAATTTGACATCATTCGCTTGCATAGTTACTACCTTCACTCTCAATGCCATTAATTACATTATTTACAATTTCTTGCAACAACCGACAGGGCCGAAGCTTTAGTTGGAATGAGACAGCCAATAATACACACTTATTTACACCTGTCAAACGGTTGGATATTTCAAATTCAATTAAATTTATTTGCCAGAACATACACCGTTACACTTAAGGCTTATACACCCGCTAACGTCCTCGAGTCGTCGTCCGTATGGCCCAGCGCGCGACTGATCGGGGCTGCCGAGCCTCCGCGCTCGCGCATTTTGTAGGTATTTAAATTTAAACATAGTAATTAAGATAATCATTTTATCTATTCAAACTCTGCGAATTTGTTTATAAATATTTAATAACTTTATTTGAGTACAAAAATTTAATTTAAAATATCAATAGTTTAGTCTTTTTGTATATTGAATAAACTTTACAAAAAGAGGTAACTTTGGGATTTTTTTCTATCGAGTGAAGTTCATTAGATCGCGTAACTGAATGCGACTTTGACTCGATTAGATCCTTAAGTAATACGTATCTTTATTTTAGATTTTTAAACCCTATTTTCTATGTCTGAGATTGTTTTTAAAAACTCGAAAACGCTGCCCCTGTTGACTGTCGAGCCTTAATTAACATGTCAGTGTATGTTTCGCCAGTGTGCATGCAAACATTACAATAATTTTACATAATAAAACCATTAAACAATTGTTTTAATAAAATAATCCATAAGTAATAAGCATAAAATTAAATGAAATTAATTAAACCATTTGAAACGGTATTTCTTAGTCTTCAAAAATCATTTAGTAGTACTTAATGCCCTTACAATTATTATTTTCTTCTAAGTAATTTCAGTTAAATTACTTTGCTTTATATCACAATATAGATAATTATCTATGCTATTAACTGCACATGAACCAATTTAGTTTTTCCATGACAATAATAAAAACTGAATTGAACACCAAATTTATTGAATGCAGGTTGTGTGTGTACAAACATGCCTCAAACTGACTTCGGCTCATCTGACTGAGCATCATTCATCATGTATGTATGTAAGCACTTTATTGTACACAAAACAAGTTAAAGCATTAACATGATATGTAAGATTAAAGGAGGTACAAGGCAACCTTATCCCTATAAGGGATCTCTTCCAGCTAACCTTAAGACAGTCAGCTGTTAATATTATGTGTTGCAAGATTACATCCAATGGAATGCTGCTCACTTTGGTGTTGGTGAGTCTGCAAAATTTGTTGCTTAACACGCTTATCCATTTTGTTCACTGAAAGGTATACCATACCACATGAAAAAGCTGACAACGCTGTTTCATAATCACAATCAAAAGACAGAGCCTATCTCTGAGATTAGAGGTTATTTAGTAGACATACATTTCCTTGGAAAGTTATTCTTGTTAACTTTTATATAAGGCACAAAATCTATTGTTCCAATAGACCATATGGGTTGTTTTGAAAATATCCTTTGAAAGGTCTGTATTTTATAACTATGAATGAATCTAATGTAAAAGGGTTAAGTTAAATCATTCATTATGAAACCACTTGTTCTGTTATCAATTGGAATTTTTCTGTCATGTGAAAAGCATGTATTATTGCTTGAAAAGACAGCTGCAATACAGCAAGGTGTAGTTTACAATTTACATAAACTAAAGGATAATAAGTCTGGTAAATAATCTGCCATATTTTACCCCGCTAGGTTTTAAGTATGTTATGCAACCGTTGTTAACCCTTTCAATGATCAGTCAAATAGATAAGTTGTCAAACAAACTTCATGTCAACATGACAATTAGTGTGGTGTTAAACCTTATATCAATGCATGAAGGTTGCTATCACACTGTACTTCTTGACTTATTAATCCGTCTTTGCATTGAAAAGGTTAAATGATATCTCTTTATTTTGTAGAAATATACCCTTAAATGTTCCCTAACTATACTTAACAATTATAATTGCTTAGCAATTTCAATATTAGCAATATCGAATTAAACATAGTATACTTAAAATGTGTCGTCTTACTCCTTTTCCAGAATATGTTGTTGATTGACACATTATTTCCTTTTTACTGGACTTCTTGGCTTTCCAGCAGATTTGCCTTGGTTGAAGAGTTTGGATTGTTTTACCAAACCGTGAGTGTCTCCGAGCATCAATATCTTCTTCCAGAGCTTGGTGGACCCACATTTCAGTGATCATATCTATATGGTTAATGTCATCTGAAAATGCCATTTGAAATTTTAATTATTATTATTCTATTTTAGACAAGCAGCTGATGCTGATATGTCTAAATCATTTTTATTGTTAAACAATCAACAATAATTTGTGAGTTTTTCCTTCACATGAATTTCTTGGAATAAGACCCGTCTGAATGTTGCTCCCCTTCGCTAGATAATATTGGCCTTTTTCCTGAAACATGAACATTATCAAAATTAACTCCACACTTGACTGATTGGTACCTAGCACTTGGTTTGCAATAAAGTTATTATTATTACTAAGTATATGACTACTTTATGTCACTGGAACTCAACTCTCATACTATGAATTTGACATTTGTTGACATCAATAAGAACTGGTTATCCAATTTTTATAAATTGATACCAATGTTAGTTAGGTCACAATATCTGTAGCCATTGAAACTGTTTTGGTTTGGTCAGTTAGACCAATATTGCACTTACATATACCATACATATACTATACTTGCATATACAAATACCATACACCTTGTGTATGCAACCATTTGGTTTATATTGGTCAATTAGACCGGTATGCCACCGAGTGATGCACTTAGTGCACGAACCGTTTGGTTCTTCTTTGCATAAATATTTGTAACGCACATTGTGCGCGGACCGTTTGGTCCTCATTTGGTCAATTAGACCGGTATGCCACCGAGTGATGCACATTGTGCATGAACCATTTGGTTCTTCTTTGCATAAATATTAGTAACGCACATTGTGCGCGGACCGTTTGGTCCTCATTTGGTCAATTAGACCGGAGTGCCACCACTAGATGCACATTTTGCATGAACCAATGTTCTTCTTATCACAAGTACTAGTACGCGGACCGTTTGATCCTCATTTGGTCAATTAGACCAGAGTGCATTTAGTGGTGCACATTTATTACTTTGCACTTGAATAATGAACCTTGTGTACGAAACTACAATTTACTGGTTCAACATTTGCCACCGAGTTGTACCCAAGCTTACATGGGTATAAAAATGCAAAATTCTCCGATTTACTTGTTTACACACATTCATTAATTTGTAATAACCTCATTTCTTAGGCACTTTTACCTATTGCAGGACACATTTTGTATTTTCATGATCATCATGACCCATATCATTAGATTCCTCATTATATTATAGTTTTACGGACAAATTCTACGTTTATCTATCAAAGGAAAACGCACTACATAGTTTTACTAAGTATTTCGATTTTTATGTGCTTTCCAAACATTACATGTAAATGATTTTGGTTTTCAAAATGGTTTTACTTGAAATCACATGAAGATTTAACGCAGGATTTGTCTGTATATGTGGAATATGATATAATTTATCTTTTGTTTTTACTGTGTTTGGGTTTAATTTCGAAAATATATTCTTTCGTTTTGTTTTGCAAAAATGGCGGCTCGTATGGAAATCGCCGACAACATCTGCGCGATCTTTCCACTGGCCTTTTACTTACAGTTTATCCACGTCGCCATTTGTAACGTATAGTAATAAACCACAGGTTTCTGTATTTAATGGATGCTTCGTATTAATACTATTAAAATGGAAACACCATATTATAGATTCCGCCAGTATCTGCCGACACCGCCCATCCGTCATCTAGACAGTTTCGTGTGTGTTGCCAGAGTACCTAGCGCGTTTATTAAACGCTACATATCTAATTGGGTTAATTACATTCTTAAACGTACAATAATACCTACTTCTCTTTACTGTCTTGTGCCGTGTCTGTTAGCAACAGTGGGCGTCAGCCGATCAGTGAGGTAACAAGTTTAAACGGACTCCAAGGCCGACCAAACTGGTGGAATGATTATTCAATAAATATACCGTAAAAAGTTTATATATGTGTGTTAAATATAATACTTACTTAAACTCGCATGAGCGTGATTGGTTAAGTTAATTTTTGTCCATAAACATGACCTAATTTCGATGTTTGAAAAAAAAACAGAAGTGGGATGACAGAGTAGCGGAGTAAAAATACTGTATCTATGTAATTTTTGGGGACGGTTGAGAATATAGAGTTATCTTAAATTATTATATGTTACTTTCTGCTTGAAGGAAAAATCAACAGCAAGTTTAAGAAAATTTGAAAACAATATATACAACAGTATAGGCACCAACTTACTCACATACTTAGTTTACATGTAGGTTAGACATTTTGATACATGTCCCTAGATCCTAGAATCTAGTTTATTTGCGGGCCATTTTTGAGAAAAAAACATTTTTGTCACAATCAGCACTTTACGGCTGCAAGGCGATTTTTTTTCAAACAAACTAAAAACTCGAAAAATTAAAAAAAAATCGTGTTTTGACCCCTGGTTGACTGGACATAAATAGTTGCAAATTAGCTCTAGTATAACCCCTTTCAAGGAATAGGTCGAATTACCAGTCACCCTGTATAGGTAACACTTAAAAGGTAGGTATAATTTTTAAATGACGTTTATTTAATTTATTCATGTCAAAATAATAAAATACAATTGTTAAATTATTAATTTTTAAATTGATATACATATGTTGTAGGTACATAAATGTTTAAGTATGTTATTCATTAAACGAAATGGTTATCCTGCTACACCGTGTAGTCATAATCCGTAATCGTATTATTTTTCTGACTCACACCAGACACACCATAAATGCGCAGTACTTAAGGTGAAGCAGCTTCAGAAAAGTACCAAAATGGGCTTGGAAATTCCTACTTCATTACGCGAAAACTACATAAAATGTAACGGTTTCTTATTTAAATGCTATTTGAAGATATTTGCTACAATTATATAATGCCCAACACACGATTTGATTAATTTGCCTCGATGGATTAGGCTCGCAAAGTTAGCTCTGATTGCGCGTTTTTCGGTAGGTCGAGTTGACTAAAAACCAGAACCATTTTTTTGCTAGTCAATGTTCAGTATTTATTTTTGTATCCTTTTATTCCTTATTATATATTTGACAACGTAGTAGGCTCATTTTATTTTTAATTAACGTAAATTAGTAACATTAAGCACATAAATATAAAATCTCGCTCAAAACGGATGCGCGTAAGTCATTCGTTTGAATTTTAGTAGGCAGATGGCCAAGCGGCCTCGGGCTGGACGGACGTCTGTCGCGATTTTTTGCATTTTGACAACTGTAAAATTCGCTAGTTTAATACCAGCTGTTAGAAAATAATACGTTTTCAGGGAGAATTAATAGGGTGTCATGTGGGTGGATAAACGTTTAAAATAGATTTTCGGTAATTTTTACAATTTGTTCTAATTTAAAAGACAAAAGTTCGTTCACAAACCCTACCATTACAACCCGATTTTTCATATTTCTCATCTTAAGAGCCCGTTATTAATGAAAGAAGTTCGAATACGTTTCTTTAGTATGTGGAATATTTTTTTATCACACAGGTCACATTGTCTAGTCCAGTGTATGTCGTAACATCTCGCTGCCCCAATATTATAGGGTCCTATGTTACATTGTCGGGGTACTTCAATTTAGACCTAGTATCACTCTGACAAACTTCAAATTTCAAGTTGGTAAAAGTGCAACATAGAACCCTTTAATATTGGGGCAGCGATCTGTCATATAGAAAGATTTGACATTTGGCATTTACGCTGTCTTAGGACTTAGATATTATATCGTTTTCAATAAAATAATAATATATTAAATACAATGAAAATCGTATAGTGTACAAACTATAACGATTATGATAGTATATTGTGATCCGCTGTTATAATGACGCCATCCAGTTAAATCCCCTGCAGTTCCAACCAATTGAATGTGGAAAGAGATTGTCAGAATATTTATACCTACTCGGAATCTGCAAGCATGATGTAATTTGTGTTTATTGTGGTCAAATCAAGACGGATTATTGTCACCCAATTGGATACAGTTCTTCAAGTTACCTCCTAACTACACTTCAACTCCAAGTTTTTAACACATTCACTGCCCAGAATCTCTACGCACTACGCTCCTTGCCGATGGCTACGGCGTATATAGGCGCCCGCTAAGCGGGTTCATGGCAGACCAGGCACCGTAGCATGGATGGCGTTATCATATATCATTCTTATCACTTATCGCGTGATAAGGATCCATGCTACGGGTCTTGAGTGAGAGTTTGAAAGTCAAGTGAAGAAGAAGTATTAAATAATTGTAACAATTAATATGCCTAAACAGTAAAGTATTCCATTGCATATATAGACTTGCATATTTTTGTTGCCTAACATATTTTTTTACCTACAAATAATGAAGTAGGATGATTTCATTGTATGATGTAATTTACATTGAATGATATACTTTTTATTCTTGTGGTATAAAACATTCCTACTAATGAAGAATTTGTTTCATTTTCTTTACCTACTCTGAGGCTAAGGAATTCACTAGAACAGACATATTTAGATTAAGTATGCTGTAGTAAACAACGTATGATCGCTTTAAAGCTTTATGGGAAGGATATAATGATGTGACGGATCTTGCCAATAGCTCAGTAGTGGAACCGGATTTTGGCCCTAGAAGTTTTGATAATTCTAAAGTCGGAAAAGTTATGCTTATATGACATATGACTTATTTTCAAGCATATTTGTATTATATGAAGAAAAGTTAGAACGAGGGTTAGATATAAATTAGGTATTTATTTATTTTTATTGATGATTTGTGAATATTGAATTAAAGTGCAAAGTTTAAGCTTCATCGTTTATGATATGTATGACGCTTTACACTGTTAAGTTTTTAGAAAAAAAAAACACCCGCGACTACGTCAAACCAGAATTAGCTTGTTATTTAGTCGATATTGAATTAGAGTTTTAAAAATCCACAACAATATCTCTAAATTCTTAAGTTAATAGACAAAGCCAAAAGTTTAGAGGAATAAGATAAAAGCTTTAAAATTAATACGCATTTTTTATCCTGTAAGATCTAATATTGAATTAGAGTCTATAAAAATATGTCTAATACTATAAAAGAATATATGCAGCCATATTATGGAAAGTAAGAAATTTCTGTGTATAGTTTGCATCATAAACGCATATTATTAAAAAAAGGCGCGAAAACCAAGCCGCACTACAAGTTGTAGCTACGGCGGAGCAGATCTTAGTCGACCTTGCGAGCTATCGCTTGCTAGGTATCCCTCGCCGCGCCCGAGCGCCCCCGTTCTGCCGCATTTAAAAAAAAACCATTTTTCGTATTTATATGTTTAAAATAGGGAAGGCGCAAAAACTTTTTATGTATAGTTTATGAGATTTTTTTGGGGGCAAAACCCAGATTCGAGCATAGTAAAACATATGTAGAAAAAATTTAAAGTGGCCAGATTCAAATGAAACAAATATATGTTATACAAATCGTCTATTTAAACAGCTCTTTCAAAAAACTAACCAAAATAGTTTTTGAAAACCTTCCTTCAGGAAAATACGTATAACAGCACTGTTACAATATTAGTGATGGTCTACGTGTAAAGGTACCATAAGGCGGTTTTATGTTTCGGAGATATTCAATGTTTGGAAAAGCGGATGAAAAGAAAGATTTTTTATTATAGCTATGTCAAAACCTATAAGATGTAACATTAGTTTACCTATTTTTAATTTTATTATGTACAATAAAAAATTACAGATACTGTTTTTTTATGAAAAAATCTGCATGGAATAATGTGAAGTTACAGAAGTTAATTTAAAATTGTTATTAGTAGCGTCCAGACAAAAGTGGTGGCAAATTTCGCACAGGGAGTAAAATGGAGTCGTTGCTTTTTATTTACTTTTTACGGTTGAATGAATACATTATTTATTTAATTTATATTTTTAGAGTATTAAACTATAATGTAATTTGGATATCAAAAATAAAAATATATCCAAATTATATTAAGTATTTTAAATATATTTTATTGCAATTTATGGCTTGCAGTAGTTGCAGTACACGAAACCGTTGATAATGTGGCCAAAGGCCCTGATAATAGTACTTGCAGTAGTCATTTTTGAGATTTTCACTTTTCTGCAAAAATGAAATCACAAGCCTAAAAAAAAAATTCAGGTCTTTTTTTATATTTCAAACATGTTTCATATCTAACCAAAAACGCAGTACTTTCACAAAAATATTACTTATGCTAACAAGATCTACAGCATTCAGCATGTGCTAGAAGGTTGTGAAGTACTTGCTACGTTTACTGCAGATTCATTAGGCATATAACTTTTTTGCAACGAATACTAACTAAAGCCAAACGCAGTATTCAAAATTACTGCGTTTGAGTTTAGCGAGAAAACCAAAGAGCTACTCTTGCCACGCTAAAAGTACTTAAACGCAGTACTTATTCCACAGTGCTGCGCTTAAGAGTATCGAGAGGTATTCGAGAGTAACATAAAGCTACGCATGGACCGAAGCCACACGGTACAGTGCCGCATTTCGTGCTAGCAAATCAGAGTGAAATATTTGCACTTGATTTGGTTACATCTTGTATAATTCAAAAGAGTGATTGATGGCTTGATGAGTGGAGGTGTTTTATATTAATTGACTTTAATAAAAAAATGTTCCTGAAACACATTTTATAGACTATTAAAAATAATAATTTGATACGCTGATAAGAAAAATATTCATTTTTTCTAGTACCTACCTAAAATCAATTTTATTTCGTCTCTTCATCACTTCAATATTTGTCTGAAGTTAAATCTTACCAACACTTATTTATTACTAGGTATGAAAATAGAGCATGATTGCGAACTTGAAACGCAGTATTTAACACGTGCTAGGTGATTTTGCAGTAATAAACACAAATACTGCATTAAGCCTTAGTGATACTGTAATGCCTGCAAACCCAGATCATCATATCAGCCGAAAGACGTCCACTGCTGGACATAGGCCTAACTGCAAACCCATATAGTTGATGAAAATGCAGTACTGCGTATTTTATCTAAATAAGGCAGTAAAGTAAGAAATATTTCAATCTAAAGATTTTTTTTTTTTACAATTTTTCAGTACACTTCAAAAGTTATATAACATAGATTTGTTGTATAGATACCAAAGAATATGTTTACCGCGTTTATTTCGAAACCACCATTTTGCAAGTACTGCGTTTGCAATAAGAAGGGCAGATTTGTTAGCGTACAAATGCGTAAATGCCAACACAATGGCATATGTAGTCTGTAGTAGACGAAAGATTTAAATTTTTGTGGAAAGATAACTTAAACAAAAATCGCCGTTATCGCCGCAACAAGGCGGCCGGCCGAACTTTAGCGTTATATACAGGTTGTATTATTCAAACGGGGCAGTAAGGGAAAATCCGAAACTATAAGAGATACGAAAAGTCACGAGACTTATCGAGTTTATGGTAAACTATGAAAATAAACAGTCATAAATTCTGGAAATACATAAAATCCAGTTCAGGAATTTCCGATATTTTGAGTGTAACAATTCCGGAATTGCGAAAGTCCGGAATTGTAAGGGAAAATTGTTGCTAAGGAACCCTGTATCTACAATCACAGGAAAATGCCTAATTTCATAGTTTGATGTACGAAAATGGATTTCCCCATACTAAGCTCCTTAGTAAGTATGGGGAGAATAACTGTGGCGTCTGAAACTAGACAAAATTGGTAAATTCGTGGTTTTTTTTTAATTTATTTTCATTATTTACACCAATCTTTTCAAAGCTGTAATAAAAATATAATTCCCATACTTACTCATTGTAGGTAGGTACACTGTTTGTGCGGGGAGATCCATTTCCGTACATTAAACTATGAAATTCAAAAAACGCAGTTACCTTAACCTTTTCATTAACTTTTTCTTTCTTTTTTTTGCATTGTATAATGGTGTACCTAAGTTGTAAAATGTACTTAACTGTCATAAGTGTATTTACAACACATATATGTATATATATATTTATATATTTATGACATTTGGTCTTATATTAAACATATTTTCCAATTTTTAATATAACTTGTAACTTTGTAAACATTTATGAAACTATAGGTCTATTATAGCATTACTCACATAGCCATAGCTAAGTTACTTATGTGTTTTTTAAGACTGTTTGTTTCTCAATAAAAAAAAAAAAAAAAAAAAAAAAAAAAAATCAGCATCTTCCTGGGATTGTAGATACAGGGTTCCTTAGCACCAATTCTTCCTTACATTACACTATTAATTTACGCAAAATAACGCACTCTGATTTTAGACAGATTTGACCGGGTTCGATTCCTGGCTGTGTATGAGGCTTTTTTGAAATTATTTGAATGCAGTTTTGATTTTTTTCTAAAATCGATCTCGTAACTCCTTATAGAGCAAATTTCCGTATATCTTATAGTTTCGGATATTCCCTCACTGCCCCGTTTGAATAATATACCCTGTAATGCATGTCTACCCACTATGATTTTTGTACAACAACTTATAACTTTTCTCATGTAAGTGAAATATGTTGATTCTTTATGAAAAATAAAGTACTTTAAACATAAAATGTAAATACATGTACATTTTCATTTCAAAAACTTAATATCTAGTCGCAAGAGAATAAAAAAAAATTAAGAGAAATAAATCATTCAATCAGTATTTGTTTAGTCATAAAAATATCTAGGCGACTCTACTACCTTCTGTGTGAAATCTGCCACCACTTGTCCGTACCCTAGTTATTATGTATATACCTACAATTACAAATATGAATGAATTGCAAATGTTGCAATTATAATTTTGTTGTAAAAAGTTGTATTTTTGTTATTTGTTACCATTGTGTAAGCCACTAATACTTACTTTAACATAAAACAATAAGTAAAAACCTACTTTATAATGGACTTTACGCCGACGAAACCGCGGGCAATTCCTAGTATAGTAATAAATAAGGGTAAGTTTCGTCTTTGTATTTCCATTAGCGTACTTAAAACAAAATAACAATTTTCCATTGATATTAGTTTAAAACATGCTTTGCGGTTTTTTTATGGATGAGTTAAGGGCACCCCGCTGCCCCGCCACCGCTGATCGCTGCCTGGTGCCACAGCGCCACAGCGCACAGCACGGCGCGCGCATACAATACAGCGCGTTTGAAACGTAGTAATATAGGCACGGAATGCTTACCTATACATATCAGTATTTAGTGTCGCCGTGATTCTATATTTCTAAACTTTTGTTTGGTAACTGAGATCATTGTCAAGACCGTTTATTATTAACTCTACAAACTCTAATTCAATATTGGCTATACTGCTTAACCAGAAATAAATATCTACAAAAGCCAATTGTCTACACATCTAACTTTTTTCCAGGATATTAAGTGGATCGATTACATCATAATTTAACAATATCAGCTACTCTAATTCTTTATTTGCAAAATTATTTGCATTTTTTTGTTCACCAAAATGCAGAAGTTCCAGACTTCTAAAAACAGATTATTTTAAAGAAACTAAAGTGTTATTGGATATGTTACAGTTTTTTGTAACTCTAATTCTATATTTACATAGTTCTTGGCTAAAAATAAAATATGTCAATATAACCGAAAGCCGAACCTAAAAACTTCTAACTTTTTGTATAAGTATTATTTAACATGCCTCCAATGACATATCAAAAAAGAAAAAACTTTAATGTTATCAAAACCCATTTTTGTTCAGCCGCTGGTCTACAATGAGAATACAATTAGGTAGCTAAAATCGACTTCCGAGCTATGTTTACAATTTGGCACCTTATTCCTTTGTGATAAGGCGAAAAAGTAAAATATTCTATATATCATCATCATTATCATATCAGCCGAAAGACGTCCACTGCTGGACATATGCCTCCCCAAAAGAGTGCCAAAATGACCGGTCCTGCACCACCCATTCTATACATAGTAGTATAGAATATATATTTTTTTCGCCTTACCAGCTAAGTCTCATATCTGGGAAATTCTTTTTCTCTATTTTCACCCAAGCAGAGCTCAGGTTTATATGTATGTATGTGATACATACATAATATATAGTATAAAATGGCATATCATTTGTAATCCTATGCGTACAAAAGAAATATGAGTAAATAAAATACATTACTTACAAGCAGGAATCGCAATCGAGGGGCCATCCAGGAAGCACGGCAGTCAGTACAATTACCAAAGAATTATTATTAGTACCATTTTTTTATACCATGTATTTTGCAAACAAACACACAGTATGCGAGATATCGAAACCTATGGACGCTAGCTACTAAAGAGGATTCACCACCGTGCATTGACAACTCTTTATTGATTTGAAGATTTGGAGAATGCTTAGGGTTCATTTGAATTAACTCACAGATATTCACGAGTTTACGATATAATATTGCTTACCTATATTATTCTTTGTAGATATAGGTCAGTAGAAATCGACACAAAATAGGCTTAAATCGCAAGGCATGGTTTTTCGGTATATTGAACCGATATATATATAGTTAGGATAGTGTGAACACGAAATTTTGGTTTAAAAGTCATAAACTATGCTACTTTTACCATCAAGATGTAGTACACTTTAAAAGATAGATAAATTTAAAACAATTTGAGTTAAGCCACAGGTCTATAAACTCAAGCGATGGCCCTTCAAATATAGTATATTTTCCCGAAGATTGTCAATTTTAAGTCATGGTCCCGTCCGGATCAAAATATTGGCAAAATCCCTCGTCCAATGAGAAAAATTGTTGGATATAAAGTTTTGTTGATATGTAATTTTCTTTCATACAAACCCTCTATAAATTCTGTAAAACTACACGCACAATCTTGACAATACGAAAAAAGGTAAAAATGGTTTTTTTGAAGAATTGAGTGCAAAAGGCCTTCGAGAGACCTATAGTTTGTGTGGAAGTAGCCAAGTATCAATGGAAAAAGCAATAAATAATCATCATCATATCAGCCGAAAGACGTCAACTGCTGTACACAGGCCTCCCTCAAAGATTGCCACAATGACCGGTTCTGCGCCACCCGCATCCAGCAGACTCCCGCGACCTTCACCAGGTCATCAGTCCGGTCCCCACTCGAGAACCTTTCTGCCCCAACGGCCATCGGTTCGACGTGATTTAGGTTGAAATGTAATTGAGTTTAACTTTATTACTAATATTTTTTCTCATAGCGCGAGGGATTTATGATTATGTTTTTGTCCAGACAGGGCAATTTAAAATCGACGAAGTTCGGAAAAAATATATAATTTTCGAAGGGCAATAGCTTCGTCCCCTTAGAGCTTACAGATTTGCAGTTTAATTCAAATACAATTTTTGGAATAGGGAACTTGTATCTTTTTATTTAATTGCGAAAATCAAATGTATAATTTAGCATTAAAACAACTGTAGCACTAAAATTTTCTTATGATTTATTTTTCTGATTTTATATGCATTTGAAATCTGCACGCGCCGGCACCCCCCGAAAACGCTCTATATTAAACTGGCTTATGCTATGACGTCACAACATATATTCTCGGCGCGTTTACTATGGAGTAAGTCATTAATTTGCAATTATCTCCACAACATTTGCGTTTAAGTCTATACTTGTCATACAAAATATCATTTTCTGTACCAATTCAATATTCTGTGTAACTGTTATGTTATTTAATCGAAACAATAATAATTTTTTTTCGTCATTTTAACGTGAGATAAAACTAATACAATCGTTTTTTTTTTCTTCTGTATGATATTTCTACGTATATAAATAAATAAATAATAAATAAATATTACGGGACAATCTTACACAAATCAACCTAGGCCCACGGTAAGCTCAGTAAGGCTTGTGTTGTGGGTACTAGGCGATGATATATATAATAGATACATACATATAGATACTTATATACATAACATACATAACTCAGGAACAAATATTCGTGATAAATACACAAATAAATGCCCTGACCGGGATTCGAACCCGGGACCTCCAGCTTCGTAGGCAGAGTCACTACCCACTGGGCTACGGAGGCCGTTATATCCGCATCAATTGAGTGCAATTTATTCGAAATTGAAGTCCCATGCGAGTTCCCCATTTTAATCAACTTTAAAATTCAGGCGTAAAAGGCGTGTCGCGCAACTGGCACAAGCTTTTCGAAGTCGCAAATTTGTGTCTACACTACCCTAACTGATCCATAAAACAAAACCAAATAAGTTACTGACAAAATTAACCTACATACATACAGGTGAAGTTAATATAAAGCTTGTAAAAACCAGAACTACATCGTGCTTTGCGATTTGAATGTCGAATTCTATAGTCCTAACAACGCATCGCTTTGAACCAGGTTCATTGGATGTGGTACTGGAGAGCACCGAAGAGTTTTTATGATCTTCATGAATATACAAATGACTTCCACATAGCACTAACAAATTACTATAATTATGTTATTAGTGTCTACCCTTTGATGTAGGTATCACCATCACCTGCGACTACATTATTTACTTTCGGTTTGCTGACGACACTACTTACCGTACATCACAATCATAGAGGCACCAGGGGGTGTCAGTGACAGTGATTAAAGAGTACTAAATACGTATTAATATATGTAGGTACGAGTTTATTAGGTCTATTTAGTATAATTATATTCTGGCCTGATATTGGTTTACGGGTATACCTAATACATTGGTGTTACACTTTCATAATAACACTTACAGCAGCAGCAGAAACCGAATGTATAATTATGTTTTAGGACGGTATTTTATACTTAGTATTATTTGTAGTACCTACTTTTTTGCATTCTCACACTATAAAACTAAGGAGCAAAATAAGGATTACGTAATATAGATACCTACCCAGTAACGTACAAATAGGTACGTACCAACAAGGCTCGATCATTCTGACTGACGTGATCGCTTAATGGCCCCTCTATTGGGATGAGTTGAGACTTGAGAATTAAATTGAATTATCAAATTTAATTATCCATCCAGGCTCAAGCCCCCCAAAAAGCCAGCTCGATCTGAGTCCTTACCATAATGTAACCCCTTTTGTCAAGCAATGTTCATAAATTTTCGCTTGCTTATTTTCATGAAATTTTGCACCTTAGCGAAGACCGAATAGAGTTGCTATGACATTGCCAATCTAAAGACTAATCTATTGACTTATCAATAGTACATATTTCATATACCAAAATGTACCTAAGAAACATACGCAGAATCATCGCAGAATAAGAAAATGTCAACAAGTCTGACATTATTCAATAAGATGTTTTGACAATTTCACTTTCTGTATGGAGGTTGGTGACTGATTTAAATGTATAATATCACGAAAGCAAAAAAATACCGAGGTCAGTGACCTGTCACAGTAAAGTGAGATAGTATGCGTGAAATGTAGCGGTGTGTGTTTCTGGGGAGAATTACGATAATGTTGCGCCGCCTAGTAAGTTTTTAGTGTCGCGTATGTAGCTTCACCCGAGATGCTTCACCTTAACTAATATTATCGTAAAAAAATGCAGTGACGGAACAAAATGGCGTTACAAAACCACAATAACAATTATTATGCCACAGTTCTTACAGCATGGACATAAGATATATTATTGCTGCTTTCGGTTGTTTTATTCCGTGTTTTTTCTTACACGCTCTAGGTGGCCTTGACCGCGAGAATTTAAGTAAACAGAGACATAAATTTAGTGTTAACGCTTGTTGGAGTGAGATACACGTGTAACAGGTTATGGGGCGCAATTCAAGAAGTATTCAATTACTTGTTATGACATGGCGGCGATATACTTAGTCACTTTTAATAAGCTAATGGTGGTTTGTCACCTGCGAACTAGTAGGTACCTTCAAAATTACATAATCACAACTATGAAGAGATTGGCGATAAGAATCACAAGCTGCCTAAAGACAGAAATCAACATTAAAAAAAAAGCAAGCTAAGCCTTGAGATAACATAGCCTATATTCACATTAAAAGTACAGGGGATTTTTGGTATCAAATGAGTGGCTTTAGAAATTATTTAAATATGTATGTAGTACATACCTGCCTCCTGGAACTGTTCCGCCTGGAACTCGTTTATATCGTATCTCCATACAAACTTTCAACTTCCATTTCACCTCCTTAGGGGATGATTTCCGGGATAAAAACTATCCTATGTCCTTCCACGGGACTCAAACTATCTCTATACCACATTTCATCTAAATCGGTTCAGCGGTTTAGGCGTGAAGGGGTATCAGACAGACACAGACAGACAGGCACACTTTCGCATTTATAATATTAAGTATGGAGTATCGATTTGGAAATGAAAGTATGGATAGTATGGATGTAAATACTTTATTGTACACAAGACACGGGTAATACCTAAATACAACTTAAAAAAGTTGAAAAACCCCGACAATTTCATTTCATAGTTCAATATCTCAAAAACGGCTGAACCGATTTTGACGAAACGTAGCTAAGAACCACCTCGATCACGTCAGCTTTCGGATAACAAAAACCGCATTCAATTCGGTCCATTCGTTTAGGAGCTACGATGCCACAGACAGACACACACACACACACACACACACACACACACACACACACACACACACACACACACACACACACACACACACACACACACACACACACACACACACACACACACACACACACACACACACACAGACAGATAGACACACAGACAGACAGACACACAGACACGTCAAACATATAACACCCCTCTTTTTCCGTCGGGGGTAAAAATACCAGACAAAATAGGTTAAAATACCCCTGCATACAAACTTATATTTCACAGACATGTCAGACATTATCTCTTTATTATTAGTATTACAGGACAGGATGTCCCTAAAACCAACGCCAAGCCGTAAAAGGGGAACAACAAGTCAAGTTTCAAACAAATTTAGATCATATTATGACGATTTTATGACGAAACAAGGAAATTTATGATGCTTTTATCTTTACCTAATGAACAATTATGAATCTTAAAGTAGGTATAATTTTTAAGTTACATTTCACACAGCCTTATAGTTATGAATCTTATGAACTTATGATGTTAATGTCTAGGTATAATAAAACATGGCACGTTCTGATATCTAAGTACGTCAAGCCGTTTATATTTTATAGCTGTATTGTTTATATTTAATCGATGTTTTTATATGCGTCATACATAAATACTTACTTACTTTGCTATACAGTATATGAGTGCAATGCAACCTCATTTCAATACGGACGGACGGACGAGAGACTCGACTCTCCTGTAACTATAGTATCCTCAAACCAAACGGACGACTGAGCCAATACGAGCGCCAATACGAGCCAATACGATCCCAGTCGTCTATTTGGTTTGAGGATAGTATAGTTACTAAGTACCTTCGATTTCAGCAGGTCAAGTGAACTTATCAATCCAAGCAGCACCCTTAGCGTGGGATTGAAGTGAGTCGCGTCTACTATCGACGCTACCGCCTATCGTCAAGATTTAGTATGAAAAGTCTATGCACCGCCCCTGGTGTCGAGTTGTCGACTGTCGATACAATATGGCGGCGCGGCCGGCGCGGGGGCCATTTATTTGCATTTTTAAATACAAAATACGCGACAATCCGAATTTTGCGGATATATGTTGTCAATTCAAAACCCTTATTTTTATAAGTTCTTTAATTTGAGATAAATTTCGATCGGATCTACGGTAACTCTTGACGGAATAATACGATATCACGGGCCATTTTGCAAGTGAAATAGTAAACTACAGTCGCGACGGTATTCTTCGATTCGAAATGTCTCACACTACCGATTGGTAGTACGAATCGAACGTTAAATTACGCATCGAAAACTAAACGCAAAGTGCCTAACGTTTTGCAGTTGGTTTCGTAGTCCAACGGCAGTGTGAGTTACAAGTTTGACGGGTCGAATCGAAGAATACCGTAAAGAGATCGAAATCTATTCGAAGCGCGTTTATTCGATCTCGTATTAGTTACGTAACGTTAGGTTACGATTGTATCTCACAATAAGGGTACAGTTGAATAGAATAGGGAACATTACGCAAAACTCTTCGTAGGTGGCGACACTAGCACCGTTGACATTGTATCTCGTTCGCACTTGCGGTATTTACTATGCAAGCATCCTTGTCACTCATTTGACAATCAATTGTGCATGGGTGTGTGAATCCCTATATTTCTATACTGGTTTAATATTAGTGGTAGTGCTGCCTCTGGCGGCAGAACATTGCAGTAATGTTCCCTATTCTCTGAAAAAAATTATAAAATAAAAGTATACGTATCGCGGCGAATCATGATTCATGATCCCTTATGACAGCTGAGCTGACATCTCAGTACAATTTTACGATTTAAGGTTATAGGGTCAATCTCCGAGCGTTTGAACCGCTCGGTTCTAACGTCATTGTCGGCTCAACATTATTTCAGCAGAGGTAAAACATACCGCAGAAAATCAAATCAAAAATGACTCAGCACCGGTATTGGCTTACGTCTTCATCAAAAGTGGACTCTGGTATTCGTCTCTTTTAATAGTATTTCTTGGAGACGACAATGACGAAAAAAAACGCCTTAAAAACGCTGAATATTCACCCTATAGGTAAATTGTATGGAGATGACATGAGTCATAGAGATAAAGATTCGCCGCGATGCGTATAGAAAGTGGGCAAAATTGGTGTAAATTGTTTCATACAATCGGCTAGGAAAATGTCCTGAAAATTTACGAAGGATCTGCAAAGATGTTACGAAATATAGTGTTTAAATTTGTCACCGTTATAATTAATATTCAAGTATAGGTACCCTTAAAGAATTTTGCTAAATACCATCTTATTTCCTTTCCAGGAACCAGAATAGTCTATGAGCGGTCATTCATGATGTCGTTGCAAAAGTCGCCCATCTCTCAAACGCCGCCAAAGTGCTCGCTGCCAGCCGCTATGTTGAAAAACCCGGGCGCTTCCGGCGTCTCAGTGTTGCCAACACAGAAAAATAGCCGCTCGAATTCCATCTCGTTTGACGAGTCACAGGAGACATTCAGCATGGATCTCTAGAAGCTTATATTAAGTTTCATAAGCCTTTAAAAAGTTAGTCTTGTTTAACGTGATGTAATTTGATTTCATTTAAGGTACGCCTTTTAAAAAATCATGCGTTATACCTATTGCATCTGGTTATTAGAAATTCCTATGAAATTGTGTCGTGTAAAGCAGATAAAGGGTTCTTCATATTTTTAGACATAGGTACTAATTACCAAGATAGAATTAGCATAGCTACTTACAGTTCAATGCTTGGCACAATTGTTGTCTGTGAAGTGTGAACGATAGGACAGGCACCTTCTCTGCAAGGCACTTACGTACTCTTGTCGAGAATGTGGAGAACCATTAAAGTATACGACTAATCATTTGCAATCCATGCTTTTACTGTGAGCTCACATTTTTGTCTATGACAATGGGAAACATTGTGATTTTTGCAAGCATTGCTTGATTGCAAATTTTAAAGGTTTTACATCTAGTTTTAAGATTATTATAGTTTTAATCGTGACTGAACCGTTGGTAGTGCGTTCAAAACGCAATTCTTTGCCACTCTTGAATCATTTTTAGAAATGGCAAAGGTTTTGTAAATAGTCTCTGTTGGCGTATGACGCAACAATTTTAGTAAACGTTAGTTCATATACTTAAAACAGCAAGTGCCATTGAATAGAAGTTAATTAGTCTATGATTTACTTCTGAAGTGGTGTTGCGAACATTTAGACTGCCTTCTCAATATACTTAGAGTAAATAAGTGATATTAAGTACATTTACCTACGAAGAGTTGTTTACCGGCGGATATTTATTGAATTCATTGGTTACTGTTAAAATATGAATTTTGTTGTGTATTAATTGGTTCATTAAATGAACATATTATAGCAATTAATGAGAGGAAATGCTGTTATCACGTGATAAGGTCATGATAAAGCTTTGTCTCTTTCTGACACAATTTGATGAAGACTTTAAAAAGTGTCTATGTCGCGTGATGAATGCAAAAATATCACGCTCTCAGGTTTTCATCTTAGTCTCAAATGATTAATGCACTTTTCAACTTAGTCTTTGACTTAAATTGTATTTTAATAAAGTAATATTCTTATCGCTTGATTTTGACCCTTTTATCAGAGGTAATCAATGTCAAAGCTACTCCAAAACATTGCTTGCACCATGTTTGTTCAGTGTAATTATGAAGAGATGAGACGTTAGTGTTGTCGACTTTGTTATTATAGATTAGTTAAGGCTTGAATATGACAAATCTTGTTAATTGTTGTTCCAAAGCATTTATAACACATATTGTAAATAAATATTCTGTTGATGAATTTAGCTTAAAATTCTCGCTTTTACGAGAAGCGGAGATAATTTGATATTATAATTTTCATTGACTGCCAATTTTTATAATAAAATGGATATTATTATTATGCTTATGTTTTGTTTTATTCCGTATATAAATGCAAATTAATTAAGTAAGGTAACGGGCCACAAGTTCGTGCTAGTACGTCATTTCGTTAGTTTTGTTTCTGACGCATATAATAAGCAATTTAAATATTTTTTATTTAAAATATACATTTGTAAAAAATCTCTATCATTTAATCTTTCCAAAAAATCGAATTCTAACATTTTGACGACTATACTAATAGAAATATAACGCTGGAAACTCTCAGTCGGCTGAGAATAGCTGTGCGGTATGCGCGAACTTGTTGTAGACGTAAGGTGCTCGCTCTGACTTCTTAAGGGAATTGAAAGGCAAACAGAAGTCCATTTGAAAAAAAATCTTTGAACAGTGCTTTGTGGAGTTCCTTAACAATTGATTTAATAAGAAATAATTGTATATTTAGGTATAGGACTCCCTTAAAATCGCAATAAATGGACTCACAAACTAGCGGTCATTATATTTTTCGTGTGGCCCCTATTTCGTGTTACTACCGAATCAAGGACTTTCTAGATACATCCTTGTATCTTTTGTATTTAAATAATACTTGAGAAATTGTAAATGTAAATCTAAAAAACAGATAATGTATTTAATGAGGTTTTATATGAGCTAAATTCGGTATATGTTTTGTTCACTAGAATTCCCGTAAAACGAGGTTGAACGTGACCTAAATTTACAATTTTAAGGTGAATTCGCATATTTACTTGCAGCATATATTTTTTTATTGCTCGATTTCTGTCCGGTATATTTATGTTTATATATTACATGTAGGATAGTTAATGGTTATTGAACATAATTTAAATGTGATCTAAATTATTAATTGCGGGAATATCCAAGAACTAGTAACACGAAGCAAGGGACTACCACTTTTAATACTTTTTCCCAAGTTCGTGACAGAGAAATCTATAGTGGTAGGTAAACACAGATCAATCCTAGTAGTAGATAAGGTATAGGAAATGTGTACCCTCGTCTGTTATTTGATATTCTTCTTGACAAGGTAATATGTACTTCGATAAAATGGAATATTGTTGCCTGGGTACTGGGTATTAATTATTTTTGTGGGATTATTTTTATTAAACGAAGGTTACTATAAAACAGTATAAGATTGTTGTTTAAAAAGTGTGACCCATACAACATTGACCAGATAATTTTTCAGGTAAATCAATCTTATATAATCAATACATCAAACTAGCTAGATACATTTTACAATTATTAAAGACATTTTTTATTTTAAACCTTTGAAATCCCGGGACTTACCAGTCCCGGAACTTTCTTTATTTTAAGGGTTTCTATATTTTAAGAAGCGAAAGGTAACTTTAAACTCTATTAAACAGAAGAGCGTTTACAGATATGTGTCACTTCCCAAAGGTTGTCTAGATATTTATCTCAAGTTAAACCGTTTTGGTTAATATAAATAGATAACCTATGTATGACATACTTTCGAAAGGGTGACCCTGTACTATTGGGTAAGTTATTTAACCTTACATTTCATAAAAAAATCCTGGAAAAACAACAAAAGTCACGGTATTTTAAATTTACCAGAGTTTTACCCAGGCCCTCTATTGGATTTTGTCAATATTCATGATATTACCTACCTTTTCAATAATCTTGTTCAATAACAAATAATAAATGAGGGTGTATATGCATAAATAAAACGTATCTCCTACTATCAGGTACTCGAAAACTTTATGCCGAAACAGGGGCCACGAACTCACAAACTTAGCAGCAGAGCCAAATTTTATCACGAAATGGGGTTCAAATAAGAGGTTTACAAATAAATTTATAAAAAATAGATATTGAAACTAAAACTATATAATTATTTCATTAAATAATAGCCAAGATATCAGTATTCATCACACAAAAGATTTCAAAGCGATATCATGATCGGTAATGTCTTAAAAAAAATACAAATTCATAAGAGGCTTAACATGCCGAAACAGTGGACGTTTACCTTATGCCGAGATCGAAAGCGACGACCAAAGAATGTAAATTGTCATCATCCTATATGTCGAAAGACGGCCACTGCTGCAGGTAGATCACGTAACGCATTGTACGCGCGTCAGCCTAGCTAGCACACTAGGTTTTATGTCGGCGAAAATGTACTGAAACGTCACGTAAAACGCGACATAAAGCCTAGTGTGCTAGCCCCCCCAGGTAGGTCTAAATGTCACTTTTTATATGGAAAATTGACAGTTAAATTGTACCGACGCGCTTTCGGAACGTTACGTGATTACCCATCTGGACATAAGCCTCCCTCAAAGAGTGGGATATACTTAATGTATCATTGTAAAATGCAAAGCAATAACCTACATACCTAAGGTAGCTGAACAAATGATTTCTAATCTATGCACTCAACTCAACATGAAAAAAAATTACAATGAAAATGTAAATCAACAAAATGGCTCACATTTATTTTGGGCATCAGAGTAGGTACTTTTGGCAACATAAGTATTTAACTATTTACACGAAATAACAGCTCATGCCGAGCTTAAAATCAGCTTTGCGCGCATTAAGAAGCTACCCTATTATGCTGCTGACTGTACTAGAAAACTTCACGAGGTGACTATTGAACAAAAAAGCAATCAGAAGCACGCCAATTATGCGCTAGATAGGTACAATAAGGATTTTATCTCGCTCGCACATTAACTACCTACCCACTTTAATATAAATAAGGATAACCTATAGAGTCCCTTACATGTCAGGAATTTTGATTATTTGGCAGGACAGAAACTATAACGAAGTTACATGCGTCCATAGGCTACGCCGGTGACCGCTTAACATCATCGGAGCCTTACGCTTATTTTTAACCGATAAAAATGACGCGTTATGAAATATGGTAAAGATACTTGAATATAATTTAAAATTTATTTTTAACTTACCTAGGTACTTCAAAAAAATGAGAAGGTTCTATATTCCACTGCATTTTTTTATGTAGACATCTTCACCGATTTCATATTAATAATTTACTTAAACATCGTGTAAAATACCGAATATCTGTATTAACCTGAATATAAATTAAAAATAAAACTGAAATTAAAGCAAGTAAATCATACAATTCAAAATCAAGAGTGAAAAAATAAGCCGCTTACTGCTCCCAAAATACAATTATATTCAGAATAGAATACCAAAAACAATCTACACTCGTCAATGACATCAATAAATGAGTGACTTCAATAACTTTACTGACTCGACATTCTCACGATATTTCTATTTTTTAACTGGTATCCCTTATACATTGCAGTAGCACTCGGCGCGGCATGGTAGGGGCGCGGGGCGCGGGCGGTGTGCCCTCGGTATGCGCTCGACACCAGTCACCGGCCTCGACTCCGCGGTACGGCAACGTCGCGAAACGACGTTCGCAAGCTGTGAATGACTTTTAAAATGGAACGCGACATCCATTACAAGCTTATCAAAGAAATAGAACCGTACCCTGTGCTTTATAATTATAATCTACCGGATTATACAAGTAAATCCATAACAGATAAAACCTGGAGTGAAGTCGCGAAGAGAACGGGTATCTCGGGTAAGTGAATTGACGTTTTTATTACCCACATCCTGTACTGCCGCGGTAAGAGTACCTGTTGCCCTTCGGTGTTGCCAAGGCATTGTTAATGTGTAACGGTCAGGGGGGCAGCATATTTGAACCAGTAAAAAAAGCATTTTCTGTTTGGTATTTTACCGTAAGTGCCGCAATCTTGTGTAAGTACTTACTTATTTTGTAATTTGTATTCAAAAAAGGTACCTACATTTAATTCGGTTTTCTCACGTCTCGTTTAACAATAACGAAGTTACAGTAGGCAAGTTTTCTCCTGCACGGCTTTCACAAGACGGCCGCGACATACCTACGTTTGTTGTATGGGAGCCCCCCTTAAAAAATATTTTATTTTGTTTTTAGCATTTGTTGTTATAGCGGCAACAGAAATACATGTGAAAATTTCAACTATCTAGCTATCACGGTTCTTGAGATACAGCCTGGTGACAGACAGACGGACGGACAGCGAAGTCTTAGTAAATAGGGTCCCGTTTTACTCTTTGAGTACGGAACCCTAATAAAAACGAATGTAAAACGCGCACAGAGATGAAAAAGTTATCGTATTTGTATTACAAATTCATGGTTTTTAAAATTACTAGTTCTTACTACCTATTACTGTCATTGGTATTTTGTATGTCAAGTGCCTGTCATGAACGTATTTTATATTTGAAAATTTTGAAATACATACATATCTACATGATATACAAAATACAAGCAACATGTATTTCACCAACTCTGCTTACGATATAGAACAGATTTGTTCCGCAATTCTTATAACTTTTTGGTGACTGACCCATTTTCTCCCCAACACCGCCGCATGACTGCCGTAGACGGGAGGGTATTACGCGGCTATGAAGTATAATTTAATATAGATACCTATCAGTGGAGGGGCGTAACATTTTTCGATGGGCAACCCGGAACAAAAAAAAGTTATGAAAGAGTTTAGAGTAGGTATAAAAACTATAGGCTTGCCTAAAAGGAAATTTTCGGCAAGCCGGTGGGAATCGGCGAGTACCTATGGTCGTTTCGCCACTGATACTAGGTATGTAATGTAATATAGAAGGCAGCAGAGGTAGAGGAAAACGCTTAGACTGACATATCTCGGCCAATTGAAGGAGAAAGTGGCTGCAACGTCTTAAAGCCATTACTTACACACCTAGCAATTTGCCACACCAACTTGCTGTAGTTAGAATGAAAAGTATGTACCTATTGCTGTCTCATAACAACTGTAGCAAGTTGTTGCCACAAATTGCATGGTTTGTAGTGTGCTTTAAGAGGAAGTCAAGATGGGTATTGATCAGAGAAGAGTGGCGGATACTCCACCGACAAGAGCCTATTAAAGCATTCGGATTAGCTACTTATTATTTTAGTTAGGTGCATATTTAACAATCGTTGATAACTTTCTGTGCCTCTTCTCTCTGAGTCTTTCTGCCCGCCACCAGAGGGGTAATAATCACGTAACGTTCCGAACGTGCGTCGGTACAATTTAACTGTCAATTTTTCATATAAAAAGTGACATTTAGACATACCCGACGTTCGTACAATGCGTTACGTGATCGACCTGGCCGCTTTTCCCTACATACGGAGTTCTCCATGTTATCGGCTACGAGCGTAGCGGTAGGAAATCTGGCACTCAATGTGTATTGAACGATTTTTTATTGGAAATCATTAAAATATAAGTCGGTCGACGTCAAAGATGTATACATTTAACATTTTTACCCTTATTACAACTAATAATGAAATTAAAAAATAATTTGGAAGTTGCAATAGAAATTAATAAATTACGTACAAAATAATATCTGTGAAAAAACCGCCAATTTCATAGGTAAGGACCTAATATATAGAAGGCAGGCAGAGGTAGAGGAAAACGCTTAGACTGACATATCTCGGCCAATTGAAGGAGAAAGTGGCTGCAACGTCTTAAAGCCATTACTTACACACCTAGCAATTTGCCACACCAACTTGCTGTAGTTAGAATGAAAAGTATGTACCTATTGCTGTCTCATAACAACTGTAGCAAGTTGTTGCCACAAATTGCATGGTTTGTAGTGTGCTTTAAGAGGAAGTCAAGATGGGTATTGATCAGAGAAGAGTGGCGGATACTCCACCGACAAGAGCCTATTAAAGCATTCGGATTAGCTACTTATTATTTTAGTTAGGTGCATATTTAACAATCGTTGATAACTTTCTGTGCCTCTTCTCTCTGAGTCTTTCTGCCCGCCACCAGAGGGGTAATAATCACGTAACGTTCCGAACGTGCGTCGGTACAATTTAACTGTCAATTTTTCATATAAAAAGTGACATTTAGACATACCCGACGTTCGTACAATGCGTTACGTGATCGACCTGGCCGCTTTTCCCTACATACGGAGTTCTCCATGTTATCGGCTACGAGCGTAGCGGTAGGAAATCTGGCACTCAATGTGTATTGAACGATTTTTTATTGGAAATCATTAAAATATAAGTCGGTCGACGTCAAAGATGTATACATTTAACATTTTTACCCTTATTACAACTAATAATGAAATTAAAAAATAATTTGGAAGTTGCAATAGAAATTAATAAATTACGTACAAAATAATATCTGTGAAAAAACCGCCAATTTCATAGGTAAGGACCTAATATATAGAAGGCAGGCAGAGGTAGAGGAAAACGCTTAGACTGACATATCTCGGCCAATTGAAGGAGAAAGTGGCTGCAACGTCTTAAAGCCATTACTTACACACCTAGCAATTTGCCACACCAACTTGCTGTAGTTAGAATGAAAAGTATGTACCTATTGCTGTCTCATAACAACTGTAGCAAGTTGTTGCCACAAATTGCATGGTTTGTAGTGTGCTTTAAGAGGAAGTCAAGATGGGTATTGATCAGAGAAGAGTGGCGGATACTCCACCGACAAGAGCCTATTAAAGCATTCGGATTAGCTACTTATTATTTTAGTTAGGTGCATATTTAACAATCGTTGATAACTTTCTGTGCCTCTTCTCTCTGAGTCTTTCTGCCCGCCACCCAGAGGGATAATAATCACGTAACGTCCCGAACGTGCGTCGTCGGTACAATTTAACTTATAGAAGAAGTATGTCCGGCAGAGAAGGGGAATTAATATTATGTATTTAGAAGGGCATATACATGGGGAATTTCACAATTTGTACCAAGAGTTACGGACTGAACCCTTGTTATTTAAGGAATATTGTCGTATGTTGCCAACAACATTTGACTATATTGTACAAGCCATAAAACCTGTTTTGAAATTCACTGCCACAAATTTCCAGCGACCTATCTCTGTAGAAGAATACTCCAGGCAAAATACGGTTTTGAAAAACATTAATTTATAATAGTGTTTTTTTTCTTTATTTCATTTTAAAACATTAGTCTAAGATGCTTTATTCACGAATCCAACAAACTTTCTATCCAGATGTATTTATATAATTTAAATAAAGCATGAATTGTTTTTTTTATTATTCATCATGAATATTAAAGAGCAAATGTAAATGAACTAAAATAAAGATAAAACCATTTATTTATACTTTTGCTGACTTTTCAGAAGCTAGTTAAGTTTACATTTTTTTTGATGTCTGAAATTTTGTTGGCTTTTGTCGATAGGTAACAATTTAATTACATAGAAAATATATCCATTACATAGAAAAAATCTGCTATTATAATTTTTTTCCAAATTTGTATTTTTTTCCATACAAGCTGTCAGTTCATTGCCTTGACTAGAACTACTGATGGTGACTTTTGTTGGAAATTGTATTCTCAACCATGGCAACACCGAACTGTCTAATGACATTTTCCCTTCCGGATATATTGTCTCTGTTCTCTGATCATCGCTATGGCTGCTGCATCTGACTGTTTGTAAAACTATCTAATAGTATTTTAGAAGTGTATAATTTAATATGTGATCGTCTGTATCAACGACCATGAAGCCTCAGTATTTGTGAGTAAATGCGTACTTCTTATGGGACATTATATGTGAGTTTAATTTACCACCGCACCGCTGTTCTTGTTAGCCTCCCACGCCAGGTAATCCCTGCTAAGTAACTCTGTCTGATGATCAGGATAATTCCATCAGGTTCTGAGCCCAGTATTTAGGCACAAGACTAGAAAGTAATAAACTATAAGCGGTTGGCAAATCTCGCAAAATTATAACCTCACTTTATCTCACTTGTCAACGTGTCCGTCGCGCAAGATGGCAGATGGCGACCAGAACCCTATCCCCTCACCTATTAGCGGATTTAGCGGCGGCATGATTGAAAAACTGGAAGGCATTTCTAATTACAGCACATGGAAATTCATGTGTAAAAACATCCTAATTTTAGAAGGACTTTGGCCATGTGTTTTGGGAACTGATGACGATCCATTTAAATCGCAGCGAGCGTTAGCCAGGATATCCTTGAGCCTTAAACCAACCCTATTTCAATTATTGCAAGGAATTAATACAGCAAAAGAAGCATGGGAAAAACTTAGCTCAGTTTTTGAAGACAAAGGTTTATATAGGCGTGTCTGCCTACTTCGTCAATTGCATAGAATCGAACTGCGACAATGTGCTAGCATGACAGCTTACATTGATACAATTTTCACATTGGTTTCCCAGCTAGCAGATATAGGAAAGACAATTGAGGACGGAGAGATTGCAGAAATTCTTTTGAGTGGTCTCCCACAGGAGTATGACACTTTAGTTTCGGCTCTTGGAACTGCATCTATATCACATTCTTTGACATCGGAGTTAGTACGAGCCAGGCTTCTCCAAGAAGATTTTCGACGATCGAGTGCAACTGAAAATGGAAGTAGCGCTTTTGCTGTCAGTAATAACACTTATAAAAAGAAGATTGTTTGCCACTATTGCCACAAACCTGGACACCTGAAGTCACGCTGTTTCAAGCTTCAAAGGAAGAAGAAGGAGAACAACAAAGAAGAGAAGACCCTGGTTGTTTCTTCATTCATGGCTACAGCGGATGAATCTGAAGTGAACTTTATTGTGGATAGTGGAACAACTTCTCATATGATAAATAACTGTAATCTTATAGATAATTTAAAGGAAAATAAGATAAATATTAACTGTGCTGACAGATCTTCCAAATTGGAAAGCTGTGGTGTTGGGGATGTAAAAGTAAGCATTGATAATTCAATTAGAGTCATTAAGAATGTGATGTATGTACCTCATTTGACAGAAAATTTGCTGTCGGTTAGTAAAATGTGTGAGAAGGGTTTGGTTGTGGTTTTTAAAAATGATGGCTGTTTCATTTATGAGAAATGCACTTTGGAAGGCAAACCTGTTATGTCAGCTGATTTGTGTAAGGGTGTGTATAGATTGCGAGGTATTTGTGCAAAGGAGCAGTCGATGGCTACTCTGCATCAAGTGCAGGGATCACAGACTGCAAAGTTGGCTGTGTCAGAAGTAAATAATGCTTCTTTGTGGCATAAACGGTTAGGTCATCTCGGCTTGAATGGAATGTGTACGGTAAGAGAGTGTGCTGCGCGTGGTGTCTGTTTTCAGATGGGCGATGACAACATACAACAGTGCGTCGCATGTCTTAAGGGGAAGCCTGTGGCCAAGGCGTACCCGAAAGGCGAAGCTACACGTGCGAGCAATCTTCTCGAACTGGTGCACTCGGACGTTTGTGGCCCGATGAGTGACGACAGCTGGAATGGTGCGCGTTACCTCTTAACCCTTACTGAGGACTACTCCAGGAAAACCTTTGGATACTTAATGAAAAAGATGTCTGAGGTAATGTCCTGTTTTGTTCTTTTTAAAAATGTAGTCGAAAAGCAGACTGGCTTGCAGATTAAATGTTTACGTTCTGATGGTGGTGGTGAGTATTGTAATGCGCCTTTTAAAGATCTTTTAGCAAAGGAGGGCATTCTTCACCAGCTAACAGTACCGTATTCGGCTCCGCAGAACGGCGTCGCTGAACGTCAGAACAGAGTAATTTTGGAGAAAGCTAGGTGCATGCTTTTGCAGGCAGGTCTCTGCAATCGATTTTGGGGCGAGTCAGTTATGTCTGCTATTTACCTCAAGAATCGCTGTCCAACAAGGGCGTTAGCAGGAAAATTGCCTGAGGAGGTTTGGTCCCGACACACTGTTTGTCTTGGACACCTTCGTGTGTTTGGCTGCATAGCATTTTCTCTTCTGCCGGAACCTACTCGGACTAGTAAATTGTCTGCCAAGTCAAAAATGTGTATTTTTGTCGGTTATTCAGAGACAACAAAGGGATACCGACTTATTGAGCCATCAAATCCCACTAAGGCAATTTTATCAATTTTATCAAGGAATGTTAATTTTCTAGAGAACAGATTTTATAGAGATTTTAAAAATGACTCGAATAATATCAATTTAAATGATTATTTATTAATTCCTTATGTGCAATATTTTAATGAATTGAATGGACACACTGCTGAGGATTGTAACAAGGAAACAATCGTTGAACAAAGTTCAAATAATGATGAGTCTAGTCAGTCAAAAGAAATAAATGAATCATCCGATAGTGAACAGAATCACACTCATGATTATTCGTATGAATTTACAGATGCTGAGTCTGGCAAGGGCAGTGTCGGCGAGGAGGAGTCCTCTGCCGAGCAGTGGACACCCGATGCGGCGCTTGACGCGGAGTCGTCACCCGCTGGGAACGCTGCAGTTGGAGGGGAAGGCGTCGCGACTAGTTCAGGGGATCCTGTAACTGTCAGTGGCCGCCCCACACGAACCACTCGTGGTGTACCACCGGCTAGGTTTGGTGACTACGAGATAGGTATGTTTGCCAGCTCTATTTTTAATGAACCTCAAACTTATGATGAGGCTGTTGCATCATGTAACTGTTCCGAATGGCAAAAGGCTATGGAATTAGAATATAATTCATTATTAGAGAATAATGTGTGGCAATTAGTTGACAGGCCCACTAATGTAAATGTCGTTAAATGTAAGTGGGTGTATAAACTGAAACACGACACTTCAGGAAATTTAGAAAGGTATAAAGCCCGCTTAGTTGCTCGCGGCTTTACACAAAAAGAAGGTATTGATTATTTAGACACTTTCTCACCTGTCGTGCGTCATTCAACTTTGCGTATTCTATTCTCATTGGCTCATGAATACAATATGTCGATGGAGCATGTCGATGTCACCACGGCATTTCTGAATGGCGACTTGAATGAGAGGATTTATATGGAGCAACCTAAAGGTTTCATGTTTGATGAAAGTAAGGTTTGTTTATTAAAAAAGAGCATTTATGGGCTTAAACAAGCCAGTCGCATGTGGAACCTGAAGGTTCACGATTTGCTCTCGAAAAACGGTTATATACAGAGCAAAAATGAACCTTGTGTCTATGTGCGTAAGTGTGATAAGGACCTTACCATAATAGCTCTCTATGTGGACGATTTTTACATTTTTTCTACATGTGATACAAAAGAATTATATAATTTGCTAAAGAAAAACTTTTATGTGAAGCATTTGGGTTCATTAACAAGTTGTTTGGGAATGCGAGTCACAAGAAATGAAAATGTATTAAAGTTAGATCAAAAAGAATACATATGCAGATTACTTGAGAAATTTAACATGTTGGAATGTAAAACTGTATCCACACCTTTAGTAGCTAACAGTAAATTGTTAAAATCAGACACTATACCATTAGAAGATAACGTTTATAAATACAGGCAATTAGTTGGCTGTCTTATGTATTTATCAGTATGTACAAGGCCTGATATCACTTTCAGCTGTAGTCAGCTAAGTCAATTTTTATGTAACTTTGATAAAAGTCACTGGGTGGCTGCAAAACGTGTTCTAAGATATTTGGCTGGAACCATGGATTTAGGTCTATGTTTCTATAAGAGTAAGAGCTTAGATATAACAGCCTTTGCTGATGCTGACTGGGCTAATGACTTATGTGATAGGAAATCGTATACAGGCTTTGTAGTAAAGTTAGGCATGAATGTTGTAAGCTGGGAATCCAGAAAGCAACGTTGTGTGGCCTTGTCCAGCACGGAGGCTGAGTATTTAGCCATTAGTGATGTCGCTAAAGAGTTGTGTTTTATCAAGAATTTCCTGTGTGAAATTATTGATAAACGCTATAATACAGTTATCTTTAATGATAATCAAAGCGCTCAAAAATTGTTGTTGGCCAAAGAGTATTCACATAAACGTACCAAGCATATTGATGTCAGATATCATTTTGTCAAAGACCTGATTCTAAAGCTATGTATAACTGTAAAATATATGCCAACTAACAATATGACAGCCGACATATTTACCAAACCATTATGTACAACAAAACATTACACTTTTATGAAGGATTTGAATTTAATGGATAAATAATTGTGTAGTTAATGTGATATTTTGTTGAAACAAGTTGTGATATACTGATATATTATTAAAATAAGTACCTAATGTGATATGGTTAATTTTGCCTGAGAATGATGTTTTAATTGAATTTTATATTATTGACATGTTGAATGTTGTTGTGAATTTAGAATGTTATTATGAATGCCAGCATATTGTGTGTGTAAAATTTATATTAGAGAATCTTGTTGGCATGTAACTTCAACTTCATATATATTTTGGTTAACAGATGTTTGTATATATGAATGTTGCTATCGTTGAGAATAAGGGGAAGTGTTGGAAATTGTATTCTCAACCATGGCAACACCGAACTGTCTAATGACATTTTCCCTTCCGGATATATTGTCTCTGTTCTCTGATCATCGCTATGGCTGCTGCATCTGACTGTTTGTAAAACTATCTAATAGTATTTTAGAAGTGTATAATTTAATATGTGATCGTCTGTATCAACGACCATGAAGCCTCAGTATTTGTGAGTAAATGCGTACTTCTTATGGGACATTATATGTGAGTTTAATTTACCACCGCACCGCTGTTCTTGTTAGCCTCCCACGCCAGGTAATCCCTGCTAAGTAACTCTGTCTGATGATCAGGATAATTCCATCAACTTTAAGGTAAGAAAACTATGAAATAAAAAAACTTTTTTAATGTTTATTATATGCATACATACTTAGTAGTGTATTATTATTGAAGAATTATTGAGTGTGTTATTGATGAATTATCATTATGAAGTGTAGGTAATATCCTTCTTGACCGGACTGTGGTGGATTCAACTTATACCTACTGTGATTTTTATTCGTATACAGAAAAAATGTAAACAAAGGTGTTGCCGCTAGCGAAAAACATTAGCAGCATTTGAGATATTCATACTTTTGAAATTTAAAATATATTGCCTTACAAAAATGAAGCTATATATTTTAATTATAGGCAAATTGTTTGATTTGTTGATTTCTGACATTATTAAGATATTAAAACTTCATCAGATTGATTTAAAAAGAGAAAACTGTTTTCCTAAGCAAAATTAATTTATTGCACTGGTATCACTGTTTCGACGAACCCGGTTATTAATCCGCGGGCTGCTTCTGTCAACAACTGTCAATCTTGTTGTGACGATACTCGCTTCTATAGTATCCGCAAAACTACCTGGCCGGTCAGGTCGTAAAATATTAGAAGCATGCTATTATTACACACAAAAAGGTTTCATTGTTACTTTTATTGCCCTGCCGGCCGGATAGTTTTGCGGATACTATAGATTGAATTGCTCCCGTGGGCTTTTAGGCCAAGAAAATTAGATCCAAATAAGACGTTTTGAGGAATTAATTCCCATAAAGCTGGAAATCGTTTTAATACCTTCCTCCTATCCTAAATGCATGTAATCCGAGTTTTCACCATCCCAGGAGGTGTGCTAAACTTTTGGGAATTTTTGCTTCTTTTTCAGTTATTTGCATATAGCACAAAAACGGTAAGTCGGATGGAAAATGTATTCGAAACAATATAACTGTTTTTTTTATATAATCCTAAATTACTCGAAAACAAAAGAAGATCGTGGACTGATATTAAGCATGGAGTGTTCTTAGGACCTGCCAGTACACCCCCTGAAAGAATCATCAAATCCCTCGTCGGGGGCAACTCTCACTAGCTTAGGCTGCTAGACCCCTTTTCCCAGTTCCTTACCTTTGATTTCGATTATACCACTGAACCAAATTTGAGGTTTTTGACATTCATTCGACGCAGAATTTGACCCTCTTTAGTATTGAAATGAATACATTTTCCGTCCGACGTACCGTTTTTGTGATATATGCAAATAACTGAGAAAAGAGCAAAGATTTCGCGGTTATTGGGCTCCCAAAAGTTTAGCACACCTCCTGGGATGGTGCAAACTTGGATTACATGCCTTTAGGGCCAAATTAAGGTATTAAGGTGGTTCGATTGCCATACAAAGCGTTATTTGACATTCGCAGGCTAACGTCGTGATATTTTAAGAAACTTATGTAACAAACTTTCATCAATTGGCTTCCCATTTGCGCCAAATTCCCCCTTTCCTAGAATAAACTTGTATAAACTAGATTAATTTGAGAAAAATTGTTTTCCCAAAATGTCACGTCCCAAACCAATTTCTCAAATTAATCTAGTTTGTACAAGTTTATTCTAGGAAAGGGGGAATTTGGCGCAAATGGGAAGACAATTTATGAAAGTTTGTTACATAAGTTTCTAAAAATACCACGCCGTTAGCCTGCGAATGTCAAATAACGTTTTGTATGGCAATCGAACCACCTTAAAACGATTTCCAGCTTTATGGAAATTAATTCTTCGAAGAATTCTAATTTTCTTGGCCTATTTCTAACGAGATTCGTTTCTGTACATTTTTTGTTATTGTTGAGTTTTTATTGTTTTACGGTGTTGTTACTTAGTCGTTCATAGTTACGTTTTTTTCTTTGTGGTTTTGTTAATATTTGTCTGGAAGGATGGAGTCCGGTCCGAGTAGGGTCATTTCGCCGGTTAGCGACCACCTAATTTCATGTGCCGGTTAGCGACCACTTACTTAGTTTTTGGAGAACTGAAAGCATATTTTCTCGTTTTTTTAGTAAATTCCTATTCCACAACAACAAACAATAATACATACGGCTAACTGTTTCAATAGGCTCTGTAAAATTGATGTTATCTTCAATTGAAAAAAACCATGTTCTTCAGGTGGTCGCTAACCGAAGGTGGTCGCGTAACCGGCGAAATGACCCTACTTCTCGGTCGAAGGACGACTATACTTTGTCTCCTGTGAAAAAAGACCACGCCGTAGCCTTTTATGGAGATGGAAAAGAATATGGTGTTAAACGTACATATAAACACGTTTACCACAATTGGCCGGCCGACAAATATTGGTCGAAAGTGGAGTGTGCAAAACATGCAGCTCAAATATTGGGAATAGCTGAATCCACGGTATTACTCAATAGGTACCTACTGAAAGAGTATAAAGAGAATGAGGTTCGCACTCCTCCAAAGAAATCTGGTCCGAAGACGAATGTGCTCGACAAAAATCCATCGCGTCGTTCACCATTCGTTTCTCAAATTTATTTGATGAAATCTAGTCCAGAAAGTGGCATATTTAAGTTATCTATATACTAATATAATAAATAGGTAATATTTGTAAGTTTATAAGTTTGGATGTCACGGGTATCTACTGGATCGATTTTTTTTTCTACTATCAACTTATTTCTGATACATTAACATTGATAATTTAAGTAAATATTGTTAAAATAGCATTTTAAGTTATAACCACTTTGACATTGACGTAACTTAGTTTATATTTTTTCTGTACGAATAAAAATCAGAGTTTAGACAGCTCATCTAGCAAATGCTCCTGCATCTGCGTTCTAAAACGCAACTTGTTCATTGATGGCAACTGCTTCATGTACGGTAATATAGATTTAAACCACAAAAGGTCGTCATCAGTGGCATCTTTTTGATCCTCTCGAAGAAGTTTTAATTTCACTTTCTCGAGTTCCATGTATGCTTGTAAATCGTCATCTCGTTTTCGTTTTGTACCTTTTTTTTTGGTGGCTGGTGAGGGCAAATGTGCTTGAAATGTAGATTGAATATTTACATATGTTTTTCGGGGTTTCAAAACAACTGTTAAAAATGACATGGTTTCGAAATATGGCCAAGTGCCTGTATACTTCGGCTCATTGTCAGCATCACTTCCAGAACGCGGCTTGGCATTCTTTTTCAATTCTCTAATGAACGTGTCTCTTATATTTTTCCATTTTTTCTTAACCGGTTCAACTGAAAAAGAATAAATAATTAATACTTTTTTTAATTATTACAGGTATTTAGCCACGGGCATACAATTCCGGCAACTCGCTTACTCGTTCACAATTTTTTAAATCTGCTATTTCTACAATCGTTTCACACGTTTGCAAATACAATTAGTTGCGAAGCACATGCACGTGCCTTCAGAGGATAAATAAATAATAAATAAATAAATAAATATTACGGGACAATCTTACACAAATCAACCTAGGCCCACGGTAAGCTCAATAAGGCTTGTGTTGTGGGTACTAGGCGATGATATATATAATAGATAAATACATATAGATACTTATATACATATATAACATCCATAACTCAGGAACAAATATTCGTGATAAACACACAAATAAATGCCCTGACCGGGATTCGAACCCGGGACCTCCAGCTTCGTAGGCAGAGTTACGGAGGATAGTACATTAAAAACCACAACACAATGTTTTTGGGACAGATGGCAGTTTCCTCACTGCATCGGACGTATCGACGGAAAGCACGTTCGCATAAAAAAATCAAAAAAAACTCTGGTTTAATGTACTACAACTACAAATCCTTCTTTTCGATTGGGTTGTTATAGTCACTGACTCAAATTATAAGTTTATAATGATATTAATGATAAATGTGACGCCGGTGTTTTCGATGAATCCCCTTCGAAGTGCAATAGAACAAGGAAGACTGAAAATACCACAAGCACAGCAATTGCCGGTCTCAAATATCGAAGCTCCATATGTTCTTCTGGGAGATGCGGCGTTGCCTCTTAAAGAATACCTTATGAGACATTTTCCAGAAAGATCAACGACTAAAGTAAAGGAGACCCTAAAGATAATTTTAACTATCGCTTATTAGACCAATCAAATTAGCTAAACCCGGACATAATTCGATAACTGTAATTTTCTTTTTCTATGATGTAAAGTATTGTTAGTTATAGTTAAAATAAAAATAATTAAACATTTTAGGGTTCCGCGTCATTGTAAAAAAACCAAAAATCTAATTTTTTAACAAATTCTGATTTCATAAGTGCAGCATAATATGTAACTTTGTAAAATTGCCTCTATTATGATATGACGCTTGCATTCCAGTTAAAGAAATCAAAACTAAACTAATTAATCAACCGGGACTATCATTATTAAAGAAAGTTCAGTAAGTTACACATTTTCTAGCTTATCTTACCAGAAATTATAGATAACTGCAATTTAACAATTTATTCTGAATAGTATATTATGTGTGTTGATAAATTATTAAAAATTAAACAGATTTTCTTTGCGGATTTCTAAAGTCACAAATATTGGTAGTTTTTGGAAAACCAAAATACATAACTACTTGGAAAGTGTTTGATTTATGCTGTCAACATATTATTAGTACTATAAGAAACAAATTAAACAAAAAATATCCACGATTATTAATTAATTCATATTTTTTCGTACTAAAGTTTTAATATGAACCTTATCTCTTGCAGAATAAGGCCGTCATTGCTTTGCGCCTCAACTACCGACCGTGCTGTCGCGAGTCGCAGGCATTCAAGGCCGAAACGCACTGGCAGCGGTGGCGAAGCGGCGCGGGGTGGCGCGGAGGCGGTACTTGTAATGTTCGAGCTAATATGAAAGGATCCGAACGCTTTTTTCCCGGTCGGTATTCTGTGCTGACCCTTTCGTATTAGATCGAACATTACAGCCGGTACCACCTCCACACTGCGCCGCGCCGCCGCTTCGCCACCGCTGTCAATGCGTTTCGGTCTTCATTTATTATGGATAGGTCAGTGATTGTCAAACATTTATAAACACGAACGTGGCATTTACCACGGTTCGGCTAGGGTGGAGATTTACTGAAATATTGTATTCATTAGATCGATAATAACTAAATTGTTCAGCATGAGACATAATTATCGTGAAATGTCGATTACCTATTTATAAGCGCTCAGTCTTCTGTATAGAATTATTTAAATAAAATATGTTACTTATGTGGGTGCAGAAAGGGGCATTATTGGAATGCTTTTTATTCGAATAATTATTCGAATTAACATTTATTCGCGAATAATTTATTCGTCTACACTTTCGAATGACGAATGATTAATTCTCATTTCATTCGAATAAATCATCGAATAATCCACGAATAATATTTAAGGATGCGGTTGCTCGTTATATACACACGTACACGAATTTAACACTATCACTACAAGTGTACCTATTTTCAAGTATTAATACCCTTTTCTACTAATTAACAATATTTTTGTGAGTTAAGTGAGTCGCTTCATGGGGCATTTAACAGGTTTGTTTCAATATGTCATGTGTGTGGGCTTGTCCATATATTACGTCATCGTTTTTAGGGTTCCGTACTCAAAGATCTCACGCACCGTTATAGTTAGACAGTTGAAATTTTCACAGGTGATGTATTTCTGTTGCCGCTATAACAACAAATCCTAAAAAACAGATTTTTTCTTTTCTTTTACAATCTTACACAAATCGATCTAGTCCCAAACTAAGCAAACTACTATGGGTACTAGACGACGATAAACATACTTATATAGATAAATAAATACTTAAATACATAGAAAACATCCATGACTCAGGAGCACATATTTGTGCTCATCACACAAATAAACTTCGCACTTGGCCGGTTTTTTGTTTTTCTATGTGGCCAGTGTGTTATTTTATTATGATGAAACTTCAGACATTATAAAAAGGTATAATATGTGTCAAAAATAAGTTCGTAAATATACCCCCCCCCCCCCCCCCCCCCAACCCCGATACTTTCAGTGCAGCTCCCTTACCAACCAACTAGGCTACAGTAGGGGGCTCCCATGCAACGAACCAAACTTGGCCAGTTGTTTTTTTGTCAATTCTTGACCCCCCCTCCTATCGTCATCCTGTTAATTCCTAAATGGAGACTCCTCGCCTCATAAAATGACTACCGTCATCCAATAGACCCCCCCCCCCCCCCTCTGTTTTGAAATGAAGTAATATATTTTAGAGCTCCGTGCCTCGAAACGGAACCCTTATAGGATCACTTTGTTGTCCGTCCGTCCGTCTGTCAATACCCTTTTTCTCAGGAACGCGTGGAGGTATCAATCATTTAAAGTTTGAATTCCTATGCATAGTGTGTTTGTTGCATGCATTATTTTAGAATTCATATTTTTTATATTAATGTTGCTGTGCCTTAACATGGTTATGCTGGAACTGTATTTATATGTAACATCTTGTAAGACCCATACTGTAACAAATAAATGAATTAAGCTGAAATTTATATCAAATACTCAGGTTTACTGTCTCTTGGAGCTGTGAAAAAATCTAACGCCAACGCAATCAAAAAATACAGCCGTTTATGCCGCAAATTTCCGCAAGTTTTCGAAACCTGCAAGGGAATCAAAACCTACTTCCCGTGAACTCAGAAACTTGAAATTTGGTGCGAAGCAACGGCCTATAGCACAGATAAAAAAATTGCGAAAACCGTAAATTTTTAGTTACATAACTGAAAATTTACTTTCCAGTATATACTGACACGTACTAAGTATGTGAATACATACTTAGTGAGTGTCAGTTTATAGTGGACTTGGTTCTATTGTACGGGGTGGTCCGGAACTCTCTGTGCGTGAGTCTGACACGCACTTGACCGGTTTTTTTTTCACCCGTGGTAAAGCCGAAATAGTAAAAAAAAAGCGGTCAAGTGCGAGTCGGACTCGCACATGAAGGGTTCCGTGAAATAAATTGCGGTTTACGATTTATGACGTATTAAAAAAAAAACTACTTATTAGATCTCGTTCAAACCAATTTTTGGTGGAAGTTTACATGGTAATGTACATCATATATTTTTTTTAGTTTTATCATTCTCTTATTTTAGAAGTTACAGGGGGGGGACACACATTTTACCACTTTGGAAGTTTCTCTCGCGCAAACTATTCAGTTTAGAAAAAAATGATGTAAGAAACCTCAATATCATTTTTGAATACCTATCCATAGATACCACCCCACACGTATGCGTTTGATGAAAAACAAATTTTTGAGTTTCATTTCTGAGTATGGGGACCCCTAAAACCTAATGTTTTTTTTTTCGATTTTTGTGTGAAAATCTTAATGCGGTTCACAGAATGCATCTACTTACCAAGTTTCAACAGTATAGCTCTTATAGTTTCGGAAAAAAATGGCTGTGACATACGGACGGACAGACAGACAGACAGACAGACAGACGGACGGACATGACGAATCTATAAGGGTTCCGTTTTTTGCCATTTGGCTACGGAACCCTAATAAAACAGGTGAAATAATTACAATTAATATCCGTTTCACCATGCACGGCGATGTTAATTGGTACCCTTGATGAAGCGGTAACCTTTTACTAACAAATTTTAAAACTAGGTATCAGTGTTCTGTCTGTAGGAAAATACTACGTTTTTGAGATATATTCCATTAAAAAGCATTCCTACAATATTCGTTCAAAATATTATTCCCGAAAAGCATTACGAATGATTATGCGAATGAAGAAGTTATTCGCGAATAATTATTCGAAATATTTATTCGTCATTCGCGAATAATCCTATTTAATCTTAAACATTACATTATTCGTATTGGAATACTGCTGGCCAACTGTTAAAGCTCAATTTTGCCAATAAGGATATCGACTACCGTAGGCTCAAAGGACGTAAGGGACGAAATGCCCATGCCCATATCCCGTGAACTCTGAATCTTGAAATTTGGTACGAAGTATTTTTACCTAGCACAAACAAAGGAAAAATTGCGAAAACCGTAAATTTTTAGTTACATCACTGAAAAATTGATGTCCAGTATAAACCGACACGCACTAAGTATGTAAATACATACTTAGTGAGTGTCAGTTTATAGTGGACTTGTTTCTATTGTACGGGGTGGTACGGAACCCTCGGTGTGCGAGTCTGACTCGCACTTGACCAGTTTTTTTTTATGCTAACCACGATCATGGCATCATCTCTTTCATTTACTTAACAGTTAAGAGTTTACTTATGTTTTCGATGATAAAAGCAAATCAATCGTTACTTACGCCATTTGGACCAGAGTTTCAAAGGGCGTAAGGGACAAACTGAGATTTTTTTCATTAGAACTAAAAATCCTACAATTAATATATAAATAAAAAAAAAAAAAAACCATTATATTTGTTTTATTTGTACATGGCGCGGTCGGTGCAAAACACGTAATTGAAATAAACTCGTTAAGACGAGTTCGCCGTGCGCTCGCCCGCTGGCGCCCCACTCTCTCCCCGCCTCGCACCCACCGCATCCATCTGGCTCCACGACAAGGTCGCGAATATTTTCAATTAAATATTCAATTTCTTAAGCGTGACATTAGCATGCTTACTTTTGATGAAAACATGATTATCGTACACAAATGGCTATTAGTAAACAAAAAAATCATAGTTACTATTTATAATTACTGAGAAATACATTATTATTAAAACGTTAAAAATAAATGTTTAATTATTGTCTTAAATGTCTAAAAAGACGCAATATACCTTAAACAGATAAAAATATCATAGTTACCATTTTGGCTTGTCTAGATAATGAGATCAGAGGAAAAGTGTGAAAAAAAACGTATATGCGAATTTGATTTCAGTTTAATTTTGCTATTAAGTGATCGCATTTGAATGCACCTCAAAGTTATACTAACAAGGTACTTGGTTACCTTTTTTACTTTTAGGAAAAAGTTAGGTAGTGTACTTTAACTCGTGTTTTTTTTAACTACGGTTACGATCGCGGATTTTTTACTTAAGGTGAAGCAGCTTCAGAAAAGTACCAAAATGGGCTTGGAAATTCCTACTTCATTACGCGAAAACTACATAAAATGTAACGGTTTCTTATTTAAATGCTATTTGAAGATATTTGCTACAATTATATAATGCCCAACACACGATTTGATTAATTTGCCTCGATGGATTAGGCTCGCAAAGTTAGCTCTGATTGCGCGTTTTTCGATAGGTCGAGTTGACTAAAAACCAGAACCATTTTTTTGCTAGTCAATGTTCAGTACTTATTTTTGTATCCTTTTATTCCTTATTATATATTTGACAACGTAGTAGGCTCATCTTATTTTTAATTAACGTAAATTAGTAACATTAAGCACATAAATATAAAATTTCGCTCAAAACGGATGCGCGTAAGTCATTCGTTTGAATTTTAGTAGGCAGATGGCCAAGCGGCCTCGGGCTGGACGGACGGCTGTCGCGATTTTTTGCATTTTGACAACTGTAAAATTCGCTAGTTTAATACCAGCTGTTAGAAAATAATACGTTTTCAGGGAGAATTAATAGGGTGTCATGTGGGTGGATAAACGTTTAAAATAGATTTTCGGTCATTTTTACAATTTGTTCTAATTTAAAACACAAAAGTTCGTTCACAAACCCTACCATTATAACCCGATTTTTCATATTTCTCATCTTAAGTTCCCGTTATTAATGAAAGAAGTTCGAATACGTTTCTTTAGTATGTGGAATATTTTTTTATCACACAGGTCACATTGTCTAGTACGGTGTATGTCGTAACATCTCGCTGCCCCAATATTATAGGGTCCTATGTTACATTGTCGGGGTACTTCAATTTAGACCTAGTGTCACTCTGACAAACTTCAAATTTCAAGTTGATAAAAGTGCAACATAGAACCCTATAATATTGGGGCAGCGATCTGTCATATAGGAACATTTGACATTTGGCATTTACGCTGTCTTAGGATTTAGATATGTCGTTTTCAATAAAATCATAATATATTAAATACAATGAAAATCTTATAGTGTACGAACTATAACGATTATGATAGTATATTGTGATCCGCTGTAATAATGACGCCATCCAGTTAACTCCCCTGCAGTTCCAACCAATTGAATGTGGAAAGACATTGTCAGAATATTTATAATATCTACTCGGAATCTGCAAGCATGATGTAATTTGTGTTTATTGTGGTCGAATCAAGACGGATTATTGTCACCCAATTGGATACAGTTCTTCAAGATACCACCTAACTACACTTCAACTCCAAGTTTTTTTTTCCTTGCCGATGCCTATATAGGCGCATATAGGCGCCCGCTAAGCGGGTTCATGGCAGACCTGAAGGAGAGTTTGAAAGTCAAGTGAAGAAGAAGAAGTAGTAAATAATTGTAATAATTAATATGCCTAAACAGTAAAGTATTCCATTTCATATATAGACACTTTTAATTCTTATGGTAGAAAACATATTCCTACTAATGAATAATTTGTTTCATTTTCTTTACCTACTCTGAGGCTAAGGAATTCACTAAAACAGACATTATTTAGATTAAGTATGCTGATTTTGTAATCTGCTTGCGTCTTGGTCAAGTGCGAGTCAGACTTGTGCACGAGGGTTCCGTACCATACTCGCAAGATTTCAAGCTAATTTACTCGTAGCATGTCTAGTTTTACGTAGATGGGACACACGGAGCGTAATTATGAATCGATTGACACCTTATTAATCGGTTCCGTATCTTAAACGCTATGGTGGAATTGGGATGCCTATCCGGAATAGCACGTTGCCGCCGCCGCTCGCTGCTTAGCCAGAAACTCATGGCCAGGCCTTTAAGCTTTAAATGGAAGGATATAATGATGTGACGGAACTTGCCAATGAGAATACAATTAGGTAGCTAAAATCGACTTCCGAGCTATGTTTACAATTTGGCACCTTATTCCTTTGTGATAAGGCGAAAAAAATACTATATATCATCATCATTATCATATCAGCCGAAAGACGATTTTTATAAAAAAGACGACCACTGCTGGACATATGCCTCCCCCAAAGAGTGACAAAATGACCGGTCCTGCACCACCCATTCTATATATAGTAGTATAGAATATATAATTTTTTCGCCTTACCAGTTAAGTCTCATATCTGGGAAATTCGTTTTCTCTATTTTCACCCAAGTAGAGCTCGGCCACTCAGGTATATATGTATGTATGTGATACATACATATATAGTATAAAATGGCATATCATTTGTAATCCTATGCGTATAAAAGAAATACGAGTAAATAAAATACATTACTTAAAAGCAGGAATCGCAATCGAGGGGCCATCCAGGAAGCACGGCAGTCAGTACAATTACCAAAGAATTATTATTAGTACCATTTTTTTATACCATGTATTTTGCAAACAAACACACGGTTTGCGAGATATCGAAGCCTATGGACGCTTGCTACTAAAGAGGATTCACCACCGTGCATTGCCAACTCTTTATTGATTTGAAGATTTGGAGAATGCTTAGGGTTCATTTGAATTAACTCACAGATATTCACGAGTTTACGATATAATGTTGCTTACCTATACTCGTGTTATTCTTTGTAAATATAGGTCAGTAGAAATCGACACAAAATAGGCTTAAATCGCAAGGCATGGGTTTTCGGTATATTGAACCGATATATAGTTAGGATAGTGTGAACACGAAATTTTGGTTTAAAAGTCATAAACTATGCTACTTTGACCATCAAGATGTAGTACACTTTAAAAGATAAATAAATTTACCACAATTTGAGTTAAGCCACCTATAAACTCAAGCGATGGCCCTTCAAAGATGGTCTATTTTCCCGAAAATTGTCAATTTTAAGTCATGGTCCCGTCCTGATCAAAATATTGGCAAAATCCCTCGTCCAAATAGTTGGATATAAAGTTTTGTTGATATGTAATTTTTTTTCATACAAACCCTCTATAAATTCTGTAACACTACACTTCTGCGCCACCCGCATCCAGCGGACTCCCGCGACCTTCACCAGGTGATCAGTCCGGTCCCCCATCGAGAACCTTTCTGCCCCAACGGCCATCGGTTCTTCGTGATTTAGATTTATTTATTTCGAGATAAAGATTACAATATAGGTCTTTATCACGATCGTCAATAATAAGTAATGAAAATAAAATAATATTCATAATGTTAATACACAAAGTGGAAATTGTATCTCCAATTAAGGATTGTCATTTAAAAACTAATAGACACTTACTATTAAACAGAAACAAACAATGTCAATTTATGCATTAGGTACCTAAATTTAAAAGTTGAATATACAATATAAATGTTACACAAAAAATAATATCAAATGTGCAATGTGCCCCGCCCTCTGCCACTTAAAAGCAATACGGACGGCTATCAATCATGTAAAAACGATAATAAATTCTTTTGGTTTGGTTCAGCTAGAAGCTTTTCTTCAGGTTCTTCCTTCTTCCACGCTTTCTTCCTCAGGTTCTTTCAGTTTTTTGAGTTCGTGTTGTGCCTGGGCTTTCTCAAGATCGTTCTCGTCATCGCCTATCGAAATCAAAGCGATGATTTCGTATAATTTTCCTTAGCAAATTAAGCATAGAACTGAGCATTTGAACTTAGCTCTCTGGTGGTTGGTGGCAAATGTGCATACAAAGCCCTTTGAATACCTATACATTTGTCAGTATAGTAACACCAAATGTCTCATTATTTGATAATCAATTTTTACCTATTTTAGTGTTTTCGAGATTGTGATTGAATTATTAGTCTCACAGACCTATCTGTGCTTTAATGAAAGCAAATTAAATTGAGTATAACTTTATTACTAATATTTTTTCTCATAGCGCGAGGGATTTATGATATGTTTTGGTCCAGAAGGGAGAATTTAAAATCGACGAAGTTCGGAAAAAATATATTATTTTCGAAGGGCAATAGCTTCGTCCCTTTAGAGCTTACAGATTTGCAGTTTAATTCAAATTGTAGGAATAGGGAACTTGCATCTTTTTATTTTATTGCAAAAATCCAATGTATAATTTAGCATTAAACAACTGTAGCACTAAAACTTTCTTATGATGTATTTTTCTGATAATATATGCATTTGAAATCTGCACGCGCCGGCACCCCCCTAAAACGCTCTATATTAAACTGGCTTATGCTATGACGTCACAACATATATTCTCGGCGCGTTTACTATGGAGTAAGTCATTAATTTGCAATTATCTCCACAACATTTGCGTTTAAGTCTATACTTGTCATACAAAATATCATTTTCTGTGCCAATTCAATATTCTGTGTAACTGTTATTTTATTTTATCGAAACAATAATATTTTTTTTTATTGTCATTTTAACGTGAGATAAAACTAATACAATCGTTTTTTTTTTCTTCTGTATGTATATTTCTACGTAAGTATATCCGCATCGATTGAGTGCAACTTATTCAAAATTGAAGTCCCATGCAAGTTCCCCACTTAAATCAACTTTAAAATTCAGGCGTAAATGTAAAAAAAGTCCTAAAATTTCGCAGTTTTACGAGTGTCGCGCAACTGGCACAAGCTTTTCGAAGTTGCTGATCCATAAAACAAAACCAAATAAGTTACTGCCAAAATTTTGGTACAAGCATTTATTGCTTACTGTACTTTTCTGTATATTGTATTGAGACGATTCTAAGGACCTTAAACTCAACGTGGTTACGTTGGTTAAATACTGCATTCCCATGGCCACCTTCTGTCTCCATCATCAGATCAGCTCGATGGTACCATAATATTGAATTGTTATCCAAATTATACTAATACCCAAAATTTCAACTCAATCGGATAACGGCAAGTGACTGAAAAATGGATCGCAAATTTTGACGGAAAACTTACATAGATACTTACATACCTACATACAAACAGGTCAAGTTAATATAAAGCTTGTAAAAACCAGAACTACATCGTGCTTTGCGTTTTTAATGTCGAATTCTACAGTCCTAACAACGCGTTGCTTTGAACCAGGTTCATTGGATGTGGTACTGGGGAGCACCGAAGAGTTTTTATAATCTTCATGAATATATAAATGACTTTACTTAGCACTAACAAATAACTATAATTATGTTATTAGTGTCTACCCTTTGATGTAGGTATCACCATCACCTGCGACTACATTACTCACTTTCGGTTTGCTGACGACACCACTTACCGTACATCACAATCATAGAGGCATGAGGGGGTGTCAGTCACAGTGATTAAAGAGTACTTAATACGTATTAATATATGTCAATACGAGTTTATTAGGTCTATTTAGTATAATTATATTCTGGCCTGATATTGGTTTACGGGTATACCTAATACATTGGTGTTACACTTTCATAATAACACTTACAACAGCAGCAGAAACCGAATGTAAAATTATGTTTTAGGACGTAATTTTATACTTAGTATTTGCATATTATTTGTAGTACATACTTTTTTGCATTCCCACACTATAAAACTAAGGAGCAAAATAAGGATTACCTAATATAGATACCTACCCAGTAACGTACAAATAGGTACGTACCAACAAGGCTCGATCATTCTGACTGACGTGATCGCTTAATGGCCCCTCTATTGTGATGAGCTGAGACTCGAGAATTAAACTGAATTTTCAAATTTAATTATCCATCCAGGCTCAAGCCCCCCAAAAAGCCAGCTCGATCTGAGTCCTTACCATAATGCTACCCCTTTTGTCAAGCAATGTTAATAAATTTTCGCTTGCTTATTTTTATGAAATTTTGGACCTTAGCGAAGACCGAATAGAGTTGCTATGACATTGCCAATCTAAAGACTAATCTATTGACTTATCAATAGTACATATTTCATATACCAAAATGTACCTAAGAAACATACGCAGAATCATCGCAGAATAAGAAAATGTCAACAAGTCTGACATTATTCAATAAGATGTTTTGACAATTTCACTTTCTGTATGGAGGTTTGGAGGTTGATGACTGATTTAAATGTATAATATCACGAAAGCAAAAAAATACCGAGGTCAGTGACCTGTCACAGTAAAGTGAGATAGTGTGCGTGAAATGTAGCGGTGTGTGTTTCTGGGGAGAATTACGATAATGTTGCGCCGCCTAGTAGGTTTTTAGTGTCGCGTATGTAGCTTCACCCGAGATGCCTCACCTTAATATATTTCATTAATATTTGATACTGAATAGTAAAATCCGATAAAACAATAAAAACAACGAGTTTACGAATTATGTCCAGGGTAAGCTAATTGGTCTATATCTCGAGCACGAATGGTGGTGAAATGTTCGTTTGCTTCAATAGCCTCTAGTCAGAATCCTGAATAAATGTATCGAAACTGACGTAGAAAATGCAGTCCATATCGTAAAAGCTATATGCTTACTGCACAATGTTATACGTGACCTTGAATCAATAAATGATACTGAATTTATATCTTTCCGGGAAGCCTATGGAAGTATGCCACGCCACGACCACCACAACATAATTCACAAAGGAGTTTTAATGCTATATCTAACTCTATTTAAATTAATTTGTAAAACTAACCTTAGTTCATAATTCGTGATTCCAAAATAAATAAATAATTGAAAAAATGCAACAGCTACATCACGAGCAGCCGAGCCGCACGAGCCAGGAACAACTTTAAATTATATTTTGAACAACATCCTTTACAAAGAGTGTATAATAATAAATAAATGTGTTGTACTTACTTGTAGTCCCAATTTTTTTAGCCAAAGTCTCCCATTCGCGGTGTGATAATAACCGGTTGTGATAGTTTTTGTTCCTTTTATCCCAAAGTATTGGACGTTCCTGAATAGCATTAATTAAAAGTTCCACATCATCCGACATTATTTAAAAACAAAACGACACTCGGACAACCGCCGCGTCGAGCCGCAGCGTCGCGCCGTCGCGTCTGGTTCGCGCGAAAATATCAAACCAACTGATCGCGTCCGCTTCGCGTCGCGCTGCGTCGCCCGCACGCCTTTGAATCTCGATCTTCCTATATCTCCGTCTCTGTCGCTCGAGTACCATAACCCATAAGTGCGATAGAGGCGGAGATATACGAAGTTCGAGATTAGAAATTCGTGGTTGTAGCTCTGCTAGAGGGCCTACCGCCAACGGCATTCGAAGTTTTCCCTCTCTGTCGCACTTGCGTACGAACTCCCATGTCTGACAGAGAGGGAAAACTTCGAATGCCTTTCGCGGTAGGCCCTATGAATTGGTCACGTAGAGGCCACTTCAAATAGCTGTCGACTGTTTGTTTCTTTCGCGCCGGCGTCGCGCCGCGGCGCTTCGCTTCGCGTTCGTGATGATTTCGCCGACGTAGGACGCCGCGTTACATAAGTACTTATTCATTTTATTTCAGTGACATCCGCGATCAAATAGACTGCGATATAGATAGAGTATGTACAGCCGGCGTCACAGATACGTATTCATTTTTCGCCTTATTGCAATCGTACTCAAAGAGTAATCCTAATAGAATGCAAGCATAAAACGACTACTGCTACTGAGCGTAAGGTAGTTTTTCGGATTGCGTTTTTTGGACAGCGCTTTGTAGCGGAAATCGCTCGTCGAGGCATGACTCAAGTGAGTCATGTGTGAGTCGTTGGCATTGAGTGAGTTAATGTAGGGCCACTTCTACATTGGGGGCCGCGGCACCGGTATGCGGTATTTTGTACTTAAGCGAGAGTTTACTAATGGCCGCCCACATTTCCTTTGCTCGTCGGTATCAGTACCTATTACAATGCGAGGAACCGAGGAAACGAGATGGTACTTAGCATACCGTAGATTAGATAGAGGATATAATAGATGCCGTCCTAGAGTATACCCTAACTTAAAGGGACGATGGCAAATTAACCTTACTAAATTAAGAAGTATCAGAAGACAAAATACATTCTTGACGTCTAAATAATGTCATTTATAACTTAGTCGTGTTATATCGGTGTCGTCATGGTGGTGTCAGTTTCAGTACAATATTTTGACAGGTGTGGTGACAAACAAAAATTCCGTATAGGTACGCGATGAGGGACAGAAAATATGACATTGTATCTCGTTCCCACTTGCGGTATTGTCTATGCATACATCCTTGTCACTCATGTGTGTATGTGTAGTTGTAGTCATTTTTTGTTTATTGAGAAACAAACAGTCTTAAAAAACACATAAGTTCGGACTATAAAATCCATAGTGTTAGTGGTTACAAACTTAGATACAGCCTGGTGACAGACAGACGGACGGACGGACAGCGAAGTCTTAGTAATAGGGTCCCGTTTTACTTACTCTTTGAGTACGGAACTCTAAAAAGCAATCCACGTGCGCTTCCGCGAATGCTATTGAGTAATGCTATAACAGACCTATAGTTTCATAAAGTTTTACAAAGTTACAAGTTAAATAAAAAAATTGGAAAATATGTTTTAATTAATGTAATCATGTAATGTCTAGTCATGTAATGTTATAGATAGACTTTAATTCAAACCTTACCTATCCTTCAGTACTGGTGTTCGCTAACTGGAGCTGGTTTCGTAAACCGGCGCTCTAATATACTTATATGTAACACACATACATACACTCACGCCTGTATTATCTATAATACCTGACCTAGCAGCACCTTGCAGCTCGATTTTTGACACCCCCCCCCCCCCCCCCCCTATCGTCATAATATAAACCCCCAACATAGCCCAATAAGTATCCTGAGCATGCTAGCCCACCGCTGGGACTCGCCACTGCTCCAGCGTTATGTGCAACTGCACGCGCCTGTAATACCGGTGCCCAGGCGTCTTTAATTTTAGTTTAGCATAAACATAAAACACTAACCATAGCTCTAAGTTTGTAAACACTAACACTATGGATTTTATAGTCCGAAATAAATGATCTGTATTTGTAATATATGGTTAGCCCCTAGCCTAATAATACTTACTTAAGTACGTTAGTTCTGATGAGAAAATACAGTCTCCAATAAAAATATTTCATTGACACTTGGCTTGTAACGGACACGAAAACTTAGTAACCTTGGTACAAACAAAGCGTATTTGAAGAGCATTTTGCCTTTCTAGTACCCATACTAGGGACGGGGAATATGTCTCATCTTTTACTATTTATTAACAAATCTGTTTCATTTCAGTTGGCGAATGCAAAGAAAAATGGAGAAACATACGTTCATCATATATTCGAAGCAAAAAAGCGCCTCCCGGCCGATCCAGACCAAAGAAAATCTACTACCTCGCCAGACACCTAGCGTTCATCGAGCCTTTCTTGAAACCACGTAGTGATACTGGCTACATAGATGAACCACAAGAAGTAATGATAGAAACGGATGGCCAATCACAAGATTGCAACTTTGAAGTAGAAAACAGCGATGATTACGAAGATATTTCTGTTGATATCAGAGAAGAATACGCTCCTGTCACTGAAGCTCCTTTGAGGCAACCTCGCGCTGGAAAACGACGGATAGTAGAAGTCGACCAGCGAATGCCTGAAGTCGAATACGTAAAGAAACCTGAAAGACGAGAAGAACCTAGAAACATCTCGTCACACCCAATGAATTATTTCTTCCTCAGTTTATTGGACGAATTTGACACAATGGACGAAAGGCAGATAAGGGAATTCAAAATTAAAGTGTTACAGATTATTGAGGAAATTAAATCTAAGAAACCACAGGCATCTTTCGTGTCGTCTCCAGAGTCATCGTTTATAACGTTTCAAGCCTCTCCTGCTCATGCCGCGCAGAACAAAATGTCTCATTCAACTAAGAAGGTTAAGTCTTCGACATCAACGTCCTTTGTTGACAATGACAGCAATATCACGGAAACGACCGCAGAGGGTGTGGACGTATTCGTAAAATTAGAGCATGATGAAAGCTTTTAATAAAATGATGACCTATTCAATAGTTTATTTTACGTCACACTTTGGCATAAAGTGGCAATTACCGCTACGCGTGTAGAAAACCCATATCCTGGCCAGGGGACGTCGTAAAATGTTGTACTCAAAAGGTAATAGGGAAAGCCTCCGATCATTGCCATTGGTTCGGGCGTTAAATACTTACGCAGCGTGTGACTTGAGACATCTTTGTTTTACCCCTAGGGCGGTAAGGAATGTAGGTATTAGTGTATCTATTCCGTAATCTTCTAGAAATTATCTGTTGACGCCGTCATTTGAAACTAGAACCAGTTAGTAGATGTACCGACAAACGGCGATTTTTCCAGTTGCAACGAACATAAATACAGCTTTTTTAATATACATATGTTTGTATTTTAACATTACAATTTAAATACTTATTATGTAGAACGCAGACTGTATGTTAATGTGGCAATATATAAAACATAATAAAATGTTTTTATGGAACTGAATGTAATTTTTATTGTCGATTTAAATCTCATTAAAAAAAAGAAGCGGGTTGTGTCGGAGATACAACCGTTAATTAAGTTTAAGTGGATTCTTCTTTGTTGGCTGAATTAATTCACTAAAATCTGTATAAGTACAGATAAATCGGTATAGGTATATGGCAACATTGAATGACGTGGCCATGTGACTCGTGATACATTGAAAATGGCGGTCATTTCAGCATTATCTGGGGGCACGGCAGTGCCTCCGCCAAGTCGAGCAAAACAACTCTTTGTTGCCGGCACGGCCGTACCATCCTTTTCTCGAAGCCATTCAGGCCATTTTCAACATCCTGTAATTTTGTGCATGCGATTACAAAGTTACTTTTGCAGTTTTATACAAACGTTATTTGCGGTTGGTAAAATAACATTCCCATACAAAGACAACAAAAAGAAATGAGATCCCATAAAAAACATTCCATGTAAAAAATAGGCCAAGTCTCGAAACTCTTTCACAGTAAAAAGTGGTGAGATATTTCGTAGAGCCAAGTCAGGCATTCTTATTAATCTTTATTTGCTTGCTAAAAAAAATTTTGTGACTTGGAAATCACAATTACATAGTTTTAGGTACCTATGCAAAAAGTTGTTTGATTCCCAAGTTGCAGAATTTTATATAGCAAGCAAACAAAGAGTAATAAGAATGCCTGACATGGCTCTACGAAATATCTCACCACTTTTTACTGTGAAAGAGTTTCGAGACTTGGCCTATTTTTTACATGGAATGTTTTTTATGGGATTTTCATGTCCGCCACATAAACATATTTTTTGTGGATAACACCTAATGGCAAATAAATAAGGATTCAAATATGTAACAAACAATTATTTGAAATGTGCCTGGTGTGCGCCGACAGGGGCATAGCACTTATTCAACAGAAACTGCAATCCGATTTTGATAATATCAAATGGCATTATTCTTAATGTATCTAAAACAAAATGTATGCTTGTCAACTCTCCTCACATGAAAGTACCAGAAAAAGACTTTAGGATCATTGGACACACGTATGAATGCCTATATAACAACTTAAATCTATGTAACTGTAATCCTCTGGAGTTCTTCAGTAGCTATAAGTACCTAGGACTCACGATAGACCGTAATTTCAATTGGAGAACTCATATTGATGTCATATGCTATAAGCTCAGAGCAATACTATGTAAACTCAAAAATCTTACGCGTGTACTCAATAAAGGCACATTATACCATGCACTAGCTGAATCAGTCATAAGCTACGGGTTTATTGCATATGGCCTCACATTCCAAACATACCTCAATAGAATTTACAACTTGCAACTTAGAATGATAAAAACTATAGTAGATAAGAAAACAAAACAAAAATGTAAAGGAAAAAGCCATATATTATTTCAAACTAGTAGAATTTTACCCGTCCGTGCTAAATTTAAATTTTTACTCGCTGTAAATCAGTATAAACGCCCTGTTTTTAAAATACCTAATACCTATAATCGTCGTCTTAGATTAGAGGTACGCAAAATATACGTTGAACCGAGATCAAATAATTATTACGGTCAAAGAACGAGAAAGTACCTCGTTCCACGTATATTCAATAATATAATTGCGGAGGACGACTGCAAAAGTATACATATATTTAAATCTAAATTGAAAACATGTTTAATGGATGCCTTCCTTTTAAAAAATAGGTAGTTAGATAGTTACTTCAATTAGGAATATAAAATAAAAATTACATAGTCATAAGGAGATCCAATCGAAGTGAGTGGAAATGTAAACAAGTTTTTTGTCATTGAGGGTAGGAAAGGCTGAGGCTCCGTAGGTAATTATGATGAAATACATGTTTACATCACTTGCTATTCCTTGTTAACGCTAATAATAAGCATAAAAAATAAAATCATATGTAGATTGTACACATAATATAGATACCAAAACATAATTATAAAGAGTGCGTATTCGCCAACAAACTGTTATGCAGTTTGGCGAAGATTTAGATTAAGTTTATCGTAATTTTTGCTGAGTAAGAAATAAATAAAAAAAAAACAGGTTACTTCTCTACAAAAAGTTATTCCGGAAGTCACGTGCTACATTTTGGACTGTACCCCTATACAAGAACGCGAACAAAGAAGTATCCACTTCAAAATGGTTAGATAGGTAAATATTTCAAATATATATAATAAACCCAATATTATATTTGGGTCCAGGCGCCAGGACGTTTTTAAAGAGCTGTCAAAAAAGCTCGTCGACACAACTGGTGACCAAAGAGCTGGCAGCTTCCTCGCTCAACGCTTAAGCATTGCGATTCAGCGAGGTAATGCTGCCAGCATCTTTGGCACGATGCCGCGGGGGCCTTATTTAGATGTTTTTTAGTTTCTAAGTTTAGTTTTGAGATTTTGTAAATATTTATTTAAGTAGTTTCTTAATTCGTTTTTTATTTAAGTTTTTTTATACTTAGTTTTAATTTAATTTACCTATGTAATAATAAATATTCTTGAATGATCATATTATATTCGATTTTGATGTTTTATTCGGGATTCCGTAGCTAAGGTGTCAAAAATGGAACCAACTTATTTTTGCTAACTATTATAAAAGTTTTTAAATTCCTAAATAATAAAAAATGGACGCTGTTTGACCATCCACCACTAGTCTTTATTTCTTCATTTATGCCACGGCGCGTGAAAATTTTGTATGGGCAACCCGGAGCAAATAGCCTTAATACTGATTAGTAACCAACACAACACGTCCGCTTTTCGTGGCAGTTTTCGGTATGCTGCCACGAAGTGCTGGAATGATCTTCCACCACCTATCAAAAACTGTATATCCGTTGCATCATTTAAACGAATAAAATTAAAATGTATCTTATCAACCTAAACATATCTAATGCATAAGCGGACAATCCACATAGCTCTTGAATTTCAATACCTGTAAATAAAATCACACTTATACACCTGCATTTCATCATACGTACCTTAGACCATTTGTAAACTTACTTAGCTCTGAATTAATTAATTGCGCAGCGACCTCTCCTTCTCATTAATTAGGTTTGTTACGTATAAGTTATAATTATAAGTTATATTATTTTAAGATCTGTATCTCTCTCTGGGTGCCCTGAAAACCAGAGCTATAACCACGAACTTCGAATCTCGACCTTCGTATATCTCCGTCTCTATCGCACTTATTGTTTATGGTACTCGAGCGACCGAAACGGAGATATACGAAGTTCGAGTTCGTGGTAGCGCCGCTGCACCTTTAGCATATATTGCTGCTGGTATATGCTGAGTGGTATCCATTTTGGTGCATTTGAGTTTATGAAACACACACGTGAAATTTCTTTGTGATACCAAATAAATATATTTCTTTCTTTCAAATAATAGTTATGAAAGAGTTTAGAGTATTTAAAGAAATTTTAGACAAGCCGGTGGGAATCAGCTTGTATGGGCGCTCCGCCACTGATTCATTCCAACTCCATATTGCCCTCTGGGATACCAGCATTAATTAATACGCAAGTCATTTATATTTATTCAGATTTGCGAAGGTCAATGAACTCTGCATTTCGATGCCCCACGACATGTGAACGAAACACCGCACAACGTTGAACTCTATTGCTGAAGTCGTAGGTCTATTTTGTTTTGTTGGAAGGGAGCCCCATTTCACCCTCGCCCCATCATGTTGCTGTCTGGAACTATTAGTTTATGACGCTTACTCTTGTTTTGATGCCATGTATCGTTATTCAGATGAGAACATGTATGTATGTTTTAATTTCCATCCAAAAGATAGTTATTCCATGTATACAGGGTGAAATTTAATTCGTGAATTAAGTTAGCAAAATGTGAATCTAACCTGTATGGTCACCGTCACATAGTGGACTCCTAAGAAATGTATGGAAAATTGGGGACACTTTTTTTCTTTATCGGGATCAAGAGTGCACATGATTCTGAACCGGAAAATACAAAAAAAATCTTAATTCTGAGAAAAAAAGTAAACGTCGCACATTTTACTGAAAACGCCTTTGTGGATAAGACATCCGTCACTCTCGCACTCGCATACTTGTCAGAAAGTAAAGGATGTCTTATCGACCGTGATAAAGTGATAAAATGTCAACCATGCATGCCGCGCCGAGTCGCAAAAGTGTCCATAGGCGACGGTGTGTGTTTGCCATCAGGTAGGACGTATCAAAAAAAAAACATAATAGTTTATTTAGGTATACAGTGACACAAAACAAAACATGGTTTCTGTGACATATATACTAGCTACCGAACACTGTTATTATGACTTAAGATTAATGAGATTGCCCGTGTCACCTTCACTAGGTTATGCCTGTCTCGCAGGTTGACACTTAACATTTATATTGATTTGTATGATTGTTTGCAACGGCCGAATAAACATAACCGTGACACTCATTCCCGAAAACATCATAATTCTTGTTCCAGGCATCAGAATTAGATTCTAGAGTCATAAAGAGAATGCCTCACGTATTCCATTAAGTGTACAGAATGAAGCGTAGCCGGCCTCATCATTATTCTATTAGAGCGTTTTTCAAAAAAAGTGTACAAAACAACTTTTTTTTCAAAATTAATTTTTTTTTTGTTTTTCTTACTCAGAATCTTTGATACTATCGGTCCTCATACAAGAAAAAAAGTGTCCTAAATATTCCATTCCAGATCGTCACATTTTTGTATGCAGTCTTTTTTTATTTATATGATCGTGACGCACTGGAAGAAAAAAATTACACAGTAAAATCTGGGACACTTTTTTTCTTGTATGAGGATCGATAATATAAACGATTCTGAGTAAGAAAAACCAAAAAATTTCGAATTCTGAAAAAACAAAGTTTAGTACACTTTTTTTGAAAAACGCTTATTTAACGGAATATCCCCAGGAAAAGCTATAGTTTGGCTAAAACAAGCCCTTTCAAAATGTAGTAAGCTTGAATAATTTATATGCTATATGTAACAGTCGCAATAAGCGAAAGAAGTTTGTAAAACCTTGACTTTCCACTGACACCCTTAAAAAGTAAGAAAACAAAATATTAGTAAGTTTTACGTTTGACATAAATTAAATTAAATAAAACCTGTCAAGTGCGGGTCGGTCTCGCGCGACGAAAGTTCCGTACAAATTTTATAGATAGATAGATATATAATAGAATTATATTGATCATCAGTCAGCCTGTACCTAAGTGACAAAACTAAGGAACTTTGACGGGCAATAGTTCTTAAACTATAAGTTCAAATTGAATGTTATTGAGAATATACCTAAGCCACAATAGATATATGTACATAGTTCATTAATCAAATAACAATTTTTTTCCCAATTAATCCAGGGGAAAACTTAAATTAGCTGTTAGAAAACAATTTTCTCTATACATCGACGTTTACCAACTGCAAATAACTTTATCTAAAGTTGCAAAAAAGTACATTACTTAAGAATGTCTTATTTGCAGCAGCTGAAGGCAAGGGCGATCGAAGGCTTTCTTTATTACCGCCCGTGGTGACTATATAATTTTACGTCTCTCACTGGCCAGGAAGTGGGATTTTCCTTTATGGCCAGGTATGACGTTAACAAATGAATAGGCGTGAACGTTTCCATACTCACCTTACGGCACGCGTCTCGCGCTGTTGAACGATCGCCTCTCCATAAACATGGCCCCTTAGGTGCTACGCACGCTGCGTAGATGAATTGCTACGGTGGGCAGCGTCGACGAATTGCTACGGTGGGCAGCGTCGACGAATTGCTACGGTGGGTGGCGTAGATGAATTGCTACGGTGGGTGGCGTAGATGAATTGCTACGGTAGGCGGCGTAGACGAATTGCTACATTGGGTGGCGTAGCATAGCCGTAGCTGTCATAATAAAGTTGCTGCCCAGAATCCCAAAGGAAGCAAAACTGTGTTAAAATCAAAGTTAAACGGCTTCCTCCTGGATAGCGAGTCACTGTCGACTAGCTAGCTAAAAGGAAACTTTAAGGTTAAATTGTTACCTACGAGCATGCTTAGTTGTTTATTTGAATTTTTTTGTTAAGTTAAGTTAAAGTACTTGATTGTATAAGAGGCAAACTTATCCCTATAAGGGAAATGTTACTAAATTAGAATGTAAATCTCATTAGTGATTGAGTAGATAATGTAAATATAAATTTATATTTATATTATTGATTTAGTTTTTGATGGGATTTGCATTCTAATTTAGTAAAATTCATTAAAAATTGTTATATTTAAATAGGTTATTTTGTTATTATAGTATAAAACATGAGCGTTTCTCGCCATCAAACGTCACAGTTTGGCGAGTTTAATGAAATCTGTTAAATGTAATTGCTTTTTTTATAATAAATAAAAATAAATAAATCTCAGAACTCATGAATTCAGATGAAATACCAGATTATCAAATTGATTTAATTTAAATGTTATTGTAAAACTTAGAATTATGTAATACCCTATATATGTTATGTTAATAATTTGCTACGCTATCGCATTGGGAGACTGTAATGAATGATAGACCTATAGTTAATATAAATAAAAAAAAAAAATAAGAATATAATCATTGCCTTTTTAAAGTTCTCTAGTAAATATCTGAGAGTGATTTACTTAGATTGACTAGAAACTCAAAAAAAATTTTGTCTAGTCTGTGCGTCGCGACGGTAGGTGACCACAAAATCATATGCAGTGAAGAGACTTGAGCGGGGCATAGTTTCAACGCGATGAGGTGAATATACTTAGCTAGCTTGTATAATATATATTTAAGCAGCGGCTGTACACGTTTAAAAGAATGTTTAGGTGCATTTTGGCACATACCTCTGGGCTAGAGACAAAATTGTGAACTGTTCTCGTGTGGGGTCCCTTACCCCACACGAGAACAGAGTTGACCGTAGCACGGGTTCCAAAATTGATGCAATATAATTTTAATTATAACAAAAACACAGTTTTTTTCAAATTTATTTTATTATGTATTGAGCAGCATATGTCGTATGTATGTGTTGTATGTATTGAGTCCCATGGACTTATAGCCTCCACGACTTTTCTGGGACGTACGCACTCTCACTCTTAATCTAATAAGTACCTACCTAATACTAAGTTATATGTATATACGAGTATGTAGAGGTGTATGGAGGGCCTGTATTTGTGTTTAGCTGTCAACACAATGAATCCTCATGTCCATAAAAAGTCGGCAACGCTCTTGTCATTCTTCTGGAGTCGTATGCGTCTATATTAATTAGGCTACGGTGTCTGTTTTCCATCAAGCTGGCCGTTATATGCTTGTCAGCCCCCGTCGCAGTATGAAATTATAGTACATTACTTACCTAGGGCGGTTAAACAAAGAATGTCTCAGATCGCAGGTATTTGACGCCCGAGCCGAAGGCAAGGGCGATAAATATGCACTCTGAGGCTTTCTTTATTACCGCCCGTGGTGAGTACAACATTTTACGTCTCTATCTGGCCAGGAAGTGGGGTTTTCCGCACGCATAGCGTGCGGTAATTCCTACTTTATGGCCAGGTATGACGTAAAATACATTTTAATCACATACTTTCTCGTAAAGGGTGTATTATAGGCAGATGTATAGAGCAGCTACAGCTGATTTACTTCCCGCGGGAGTTATGGATTTTATAACTCCCGAGGGAGTTATGAGCTTGTGTGTGATCTGATTTGTTAAAGCAAATCTAGGTGGCCGCGCGCTACAAGAATTCTGCTCTGTGATTGGTTGGAATAAAAATCAAGTAGGACATGCACTGCAAGAATCTTGTGTGTGATCTGATTGGTTAAAGCAAATCTAGGTGGCCACGCGCTACAAGAATTCTGCTCTGTGATTGATTGAAATAAAAATCTAGTAGGCCATGCGCTGCAAGAATTCTGTTCTGTGATTGGTGGAAATATTGAAGTTGCGTGCTCCACTCGCACTGATCAGGAAGTGAAGTTGTCAATTTCGTCAATTTTTGATTGGTGCGCTTGTATGAAACATAGATTTTTCTGTCTTTTGTAGTTATTTATTTCCTCGCAAATGTAATGAAAAAGATTGTGTATAACACGGGCGTAAGAATATTCCACTTACTCGTTAATCAATGTACTATTAATATGACGATGTGTTAAAGGAGGTGTTATAAATGACAAAAAATTCGTGTGTACAACACGATCGAACACACACAATTGACTCTTAACGCACTCCGTTCAGTTTGTGTTAAAAATAGGACCGAAATGATTTCGGCACGTGTCAAAAACAGACTCTAGACATTCATTACTAGCTTTTGCCCGCGACTTCGTCCGCGCGGAACTCGTTTATATCGTATTTTTCTCCCCCCATTTTACCCCCTTAGGTGATGAATTTCCAGATAAAAACGATCTTTAGTAAGGACTCTTTGGGAAGGCCCCGGAATTCAAAGTATTTCTATACCAAATTTCATCTCAATCGGTTTTGCATATTTTCATATCATACGGCCGTAAGGACATTTTTTACTAAACCGTAGGATTAAATTAACTGTCTTGTAATTTAAACATTTTATATTAAAAATAAAAATACTTCAACAAAATGTTACATCTAATAGTTTTCAAAATAGCCATAACAAAACGTCTTTTTTACCCCGTTTTAGAAAACATCTTCAAAACTAAGGCCGCCATAAGGTACCTTTACCCTTGGAACGTCACATACATATATTTACTTATATAATGTTCATATTCCCCAGGACTCCCCATTACCGCTATACCGTAAATGGGTTCAATCCAAATTTTCACCCCCTATTTCACCTCCTTAGAGGATGATTTTCGGGATAAAAACTATCTTTTGTCATTCTCCAGGACTCAAACTATCTCTATACCGAATTTAATCTAAATGGGCTACATCCAAATTTTCACCCCCATTTCACCCCCTTAGGGGATGATTTCTGGAATAGAAACTATTATATGTCCTTTTCCAGGACTCAAACTTACTATCAACCAAATTTTATCAAAGTGTGTCACAAACAAATTTCCACCCCCAATTACACCCCCTTAGGGGATGATTTTCGGGATAAAAACTATCCTATGTCCTTCCTTAACTATCGTTATACCGTAAGTGGGTTCAATCCAAATGTTCATCCACCATTTCTCACCCCCTTAGGGGATGATTTCCTCCTTTTATGTGTTCCGGAATAAAACATATTCTATGTTCTTTCCTAGGACCCTACCTCTAAATTTCATCTAAACGGGTTCTATTTAAATCTTCAACCCTCATTTCACCACCTCAGGAAATGATTTTTCGGGATAAAAACTATGCATTGTCCTTCCCTAGGACTCCTTCTATCTATTTACCAAATTTCATCTAAATGGGTTTTATCCAAATTTTCACCCCCTATTTTATCCCTGAGGGGATGACTTTCGGGATTAAAACAATCCGTTGTCATACTCCGGGACTCAAACTATCTTTATACCAAATTTCATCAAAATGGGTCACAACCAAATTTTCACCCCCAATTACACCCCCTTATGGAATGATTTTCAGGAGTTAACTATCCTATGTCCTTCCCTAAGACTCCAACTCGCTATACCGTAAATGGGTTCCATCCAAATTTTCATACCCCATTTCACCCCCTTAAGAGATGATTTCTGGACTAAAAATTATATTAAGTCTTTCCCCAGGACTCTGAACTATCTCCATACCAAATTTCATCTAAATCGGTTCTATCCAAATTTTCACCCCTCATTTCACCCCCTCAGGAGATGATTTAGGATAAAAACTTTGCATTGTCCTTCCCTGGAACTCTTTTTATCTCTATACCAAATTTTAACTAAATGGGATTTATCCACATTTACATCCCTATTTCATACCCTTGGGGGATGATTTTCGGGATTCAAACTATCCATTGTCATTCTCCGGGACTCAAACTATATCTATACCAAATTTGATCTAAATGGAGTCCATCCAAAATTTCACCCCCCAATTCACCCCCTCAGGGAAAGATTTCCGGAATAAAAACTATCCAATGTCCTTCTCCAGAACTTAAACTACCTCTAAACCAAATTTCATCAAAATGGGTTACATCCAATTTTTCACCCCCCCATTTTACCCCCTAAAAGGAAGATTTTCGAGATGAAACCTATCCTTTAACCTTCTCCGGGACTCAAAGTAATCATATACCAAATTTCATCCAAATCGGTGCAGCGGTTTAAGTAGCTCCATACAAATTTCCACCCCCCATTTCATCCCCTTAGGGGTTGATTTCCAGGATAAAAACTACCCTAAGTCCTTTCTTAAGACTCAAACTATCTCTATACCAAATTTCATTTTAATCGGTTTAGCCGTTTTCACGTGATGCGCGGTCACATAAACAGACAAACAGATAAACAGACAAACAGACAAAAATTCTAAAAACTGTTGGAACGTGTTCTGTTATCGATTCTAAGTATCCCTAGCCAATTTTTTTTCGAATATCTTCCATGTACAGACTTTCGACCCTCTTCAGCTTTATTATATGTATAGATAGAGAGCAAATCTCGCCTTGCTATCAAACCCCTAGACTACACTCTAGGGGACTCTCTATGTGTACAGAATAGTAAGCAAGAAAATGCCTTTACAAAATGGCGAATGTCAGCTGGTAAAACATATCGTATATGACCCTTTAAGATCAGAATGATTCATCCCAAATAATAACACCACCCTACTGCATGACTAGCAATCAATACAAGCCTTTACAATCACGCTTTGCGGCCATTGACGACCTGCATGGTTGACCAAGATAGTCTGATCCCTGCTTCGAAGGTTTGGTAAGGCTAGCAGGGGTCTCGGTGTGATGGTGATTTACTGCGCGCCAATTTTGCGGGGCTTCTCGCTAAGCGCATTAAGACGACCTTGGTCAGGGGCGACTCTTGCTGGACATTTGCAGTCTGGCTGAATGTTTCATTGTTGTTGAGTAAACATATTGCGAACTAGCTTTTGCCCGCGACTTCGTCCGCGCGGAACTCGTTTATATCGTAACTTTCTCCCCCCTTTTCACCCCCTTAGGTGATGAATTTCCAGATAAAAACTATCTTTAGTAAGGACTCTTTGGGAAGGCCCCGGAATTCAAAGTATTTCTATACCAAATTTCATCTTAATCGGTTCAGCGGTTTAAGCATGAAAAGGTAACAGACAGACAGAGTTACTTTCGCATTTGTAATATTAGTATGGATTGTATGAAGGAAAGGGTATAGATGCATGTAGGCTTTTTTCAGTATTATTTTGCAAATTTTCATATCACACGGCCGTAAGGACCTTTTCTACTAAACCGTAGGATTAAATTAACTGACTTGTAATTTAAACATTTTATATTTAAACATTAAAATATTTCAACAAAATGTTACATCTAATAGTTTTCAAAATAGCCATAACAAAACGTCTTTTTTACCCCGTTTTAGAAAACATCTTCAAAACTAAGGCCGCCATAAGGTACCTTTACCCTTGGAACGTCACATACATATATTTACTTATGTAATGTTCATATTCCCCAGGACTCCCCATTACCGCTATACCGTAAATGGGTTCAATCCAAATTTTCACTCCCTATTTCACCTCCTTAGAGGATGATTTTCGGGATAAAAACTATCCGTTGTCATTCTCCAGGACTCAAACTATCTCTATACCGAATTTCATCTAAATGGGCTACATCCAAATTTTCACCCCCATTTCACCCCCTTAGGGGATGATTTCTGGAATAGAAACTATTATATGTCCTTTTCTAGGACTCAAACTATCTTTCAACCAAATTTTATCTAAGTGTGTCACAAACAAATTTCCACCCCCAATTACACCCCCTTAGGGGATGATTTTCGGGATAAAAACTATCCTATGTCCTTCTTTAACTATCGTTATACCGTAAGTGGGTTCAATCCAAATGTTCATCCACCATTTCACACCCCCTTAGGGGATGATTTCCTCCTTTTATGTGTTCCGGAATAAAAAATATTCTATGTTCTTTCCTAGGACCCTACCTCTCTCTATACCAAATTTCATCTAAATGGGTTCTATTCAAATCTTCAACCCTCATTTCACCACCTCAGGAAATGATTTTTAGGGATAAAAACTATGCATTGTCCTTCCCTAGGACTCCTTCTATCTATTTACCAAATTTCATCTAAATGGGGTTTATCCAAATTTTCACCCCCTATTTTATCCCTGAGGGGATGACTTTCGGGATTAAAACAATACGTTGTCATACACCGGGACTCAAACTATCTTTATACCAAATTTCATCAAAATGGGTTAAAACCAAATTTTCACCCCCAATTACACCCCCTTATGGGATGATTTTCAGGAGTAAACTATCCTATGTCCTTCCCTAAGACTCCAACTCGCTATACCGTAAATGGGTTCCATCAAAATTTTCATACCCCATGTCACCCCCTTAAGAGATGATTTCTGGACTAAAAATTATATTAAGTCCTTCCCCAGGACTCTGAACTACGTTAATAGCTTACAATCGATACCTAGTATCAAAAGGTATCTGACGTTATCTGAACCCAATACGAGTGTATTGTAATAATTATGAGTCTATAACGGTGATGTATTCAAGTAAATGAATGTACCATAGCGAACTATTCATCAGCATATAAACCCCAGAGGTTTCCGCTGGTGAAAAAATGTATACCAAAATGTACTACTCAGATTATATTGGTCAATAAATTAAAAAAAAAAAAAAACTATCTCCATACCAAATTTCATCTAAATCGGTTCTATCCAAATTTTCACCCCTCATTTCACCCCCTCAGGAGATGATTTAGGATAAAAACTATGCATTGTCCTTCCCTGGGACTCCTTTTATCTCTATACCAAATTTTAACTAAATGGGATTTATCCACATTTACATCCCTATTTCATACCCTTGGGGGATGATTTTCGGGATTCAAAGTATCCATTGTCATTCGCCGGGACTCAAACTATATCTATACCAAATTTGATCTAAATGGAGTCCATCCAAAATTTCACCCCTCATTTCACCCCCTCAGGGAAAGATTTCCGGAATAAAAACTATCCAATGTCCTTCCCCAGAACTTAAACTACATCTAAACCAAATTTCATCAAAATGGGTTACATCCTATTTTTCACCCCCCCATTTTACCCCCTAAAGAGAAGATTTTCGGGATGAAACCTATCCTTTAACCTTCTCCGGGACTCAAACTAATCATATACCAAATTTCATCCAAATCGGTTTAGCGGTTTAAGTAGCTCCATACAAATTTCCACCCCCCATTTCATCCCCTTGGGGGTTGATTTCCAGGATAAAAACTACCCTAAGTCCTTCCCCAAGACTCAAACAATCTCTATACCAAATTTCATTTTAATCGATTCAGCCGTTTTCACGTGATGCGCGGTCACATAAACAGACAAACAGATAAACAGATAAACAGACAAACAGACAAAAATTCTAAAAACTGTTGGAACGTGTTCTGTTATCGATTCTAAGTATCCCTAGCCAATTTTTTTTCGAATATCTTCCATGTACAGACTTTCGATCCTCTTCAGCTTTATTATATGTATAGATCATACAAGAATCATTCTAGTGGCAAATCACCGCAAACTTGTTAAAATATATCCAAGAAATCAATCTAATTCTACTTACGTATATTAAAATAAAAACACTGACGTAGGCAACAGGCAACCAAATAATAAAAATACATATATTTGGTGTAAGTATTCAAGTCATCGTAGTTACAAATATTTAGGTATGTACCTTGTATGGTATTGAACCTGAGTCCACTCTAACAATGTTAGCAAGACCACTATCAACTTTACTAGCGAAACAGAGGGGCTACCGCGAAATGAAAACGAACTTCGTTCCTGTATCTCCCTGTATGTCGGTCGAATTAGCAAGTGCGACAAATACGAAGATACACGAACGAAGTTCGTTTTCATTTCGCGGTAGGCGGATCGGGAATCGAACTCTGTAGGTTTAGGTTCTTCTCTGTAGATTCAACTTCTGATTTACTAGACCGTCGCGACGCCCCATCAGCCCCACCATTGCGCTTAGGTTTTTACAATTTATCAGCTTTGTACCAGTGTCACAAATTTTAAAGCATTAAAAGTAACGTGAAGAAAGCTATTATGCTTCGCCCGTTGCAGCTTTTATGACGGGCAAAGCTCTTTACAATGAAAATTGTATTCGGGTCAGTTCGTCTCAAATCAACCTACATTTGACGCGGAAAATTCTCTAGAGGGAAAAGCACTGACTGTAATTTCAGTTTTGTGCCGGCAGCGGCTGACTCGAAAGGAGTTTGGAAGTTAGTTAAATGCCGCATTATTTATTATATAACCCCTGCAGGGAATCCCAGTGTGTTGAGACGTCTCATCTCACAACATTGCCCCGATCGCATGAAAACAATAGCCGCTCTATTACTCGCTCAATCTTGCCATTAATAACTATAGTAGGAAAGTGTTAAACTAATTCAACCGCAAATAAAGGATAATTTGATGTAAAAGGGAAGGAACACTGACAAATTGACAATGCAAATCAATCGATCGCATTACGCCCTCGGGCCATCGCTTATCGACCGCGCAAAAAGGAGGTGGCGCACCATAATTGAAATTAAAGTTATCTCAATCTGTGATTTAACGGAGACAGGGGTTTGTTTACCGGGCGCTGGCGACGGCGAGGGCGGCGGTCGGCGGTCGGCGGTCAGCTGGGTGCGCGCGCCGCGGTCGATAGTGACGGCGCGTGGCACACGCAGGCGCGCCGCTATCGAGCCCACACGGGCCGCCGCCGCCGCCGGCCGCGCACGTCATGCATGCGGGGTCCTAGCACGCGCGCCCGCCTCATGGGCACCGTGCTCAGCTTCAGCCCGCGCGAGCGGCGTCCGCCCGCCGGCGCGCCGCCGCCCGACCGCGCCGCGCTCGCCTACTCCTACGAGAGACTTAACAACGCCAAGAACCGCGAGAACAGAGAGGCCCCCCGCGACGAGCGCCGCGCCACCCTCGACGACGCCGCCAAAATCATCTCCGAGAAGACGGCGCTAGAGAAGAACCTCAAAAAGCACTCGCTGTTCATAAACGCCTTGTCGTGGAAGAGGTTCTCGACCGCCAACAACAACAAGAAGAAGCTAGAATGCAAGACGAAGAGCGTGACGACGTTCAGGGCGCCGTTGACGGACAACGCGCCGCTGGACAGGAACAAGAACGTCAGCGTACAGGGGACGATATACACGCGGCCCGCGCCAGTCGCGGCGCCGCTGCCGCCCCCGTCTGAGGTTGCGCGGACCAACGCGCTCAACAACAATGTCTGCTACTCGGAGAAGCTGCCAACGACGGCGGTGGGGCCCGCGGTGGCACCCCGCAAGACCGTCATCCAGGCGTCGACGTCCGAGTTGCTCAAGTGCCTGGGGATGTTCCTGCACACGCGCTGCCACCGGCTAAGGGACTTCCAAGCGGGAGACGCGGTGATGTGGCTGCGGACGGTGGACCGCTCGCTGCTGTTGCAGGGCTGGCAGGTAAACAACCCTCGCGCAGCCGCACTGCGTTCATTCAACTAAACTCCCTTGCGTCACTCCATCCGTATTTCCCCTAAATTTCGCTTGTAATGATCCCTTCTCAAGGCAACACTTGAATGCTTTTGTTTCTGTAATGCGTCATTAGGGTAGGAATAGAACGCTGCTGCTACCTTACACTTTCGTTTGGTAACCAAGGGTTGCTAGGCGTAGGTGCGAGGTCCTTTTGTTCCTTGAGTGGGTAGAGCTTTAAAGGTCTAAAAGTAACCTTTACATAAAATGCTATACCTTTTTTGTAATGTCATAATTTGTATAATAGTCAAGTTATTCTAAATTGACAACGTTAAAGCTTCACAACATGCACAGAATTCATCTCTGTTATTACGTTTGTGTAAGAGTGAGACCACAATAGTCACAAAGGAACCGCCATCGTTCGTACTGACCACTGAGACCCTAAGCACACTAGGTTTTATGTCACGTTTTACGTGATGTTTTAGTACATCTTCGCCGTAAAACGTGGCGATAAAACCTAGTGTGCTAGGGCCTCTGGTCAGCAAAAAATAATACCTACGTCGCATTGTACCTAGTATGAGAAGACCTTGTCCTCGTTGCATTTTACGCTATAGTATTTCACACAGGGTGCAATGCAACCTATCAGCGAGTATCATAGAAAGCGTACACTGCATACATAAACGGATCATATTAAACTATACGGTGTTGAGATAAAATCTAGTAGACGTCTGTGAATATTAGTTACCTATGTATCGTTTGTACTATCAACTTATTTCGTGGATAAGATGTAGGTCGAAAAGCTTACATAGAGTTTTTGTACGTAGGTAATACCTACGTAATGAAACATCAGTGTTTACCAATAGTGTACCTACACACGAGAATGATCTTACTTTTTGTGCTTTTATCAATAAATTAACGAACAGGCGCTATTAGACTCACCAATCACTGACAAGGATCGTCACACCCTGCGCCATGTTCGATTATTTATGCAAGACTTCTTTGGTTGAAACCTCGTTGATATACCTAGGGTATTTTAAGCTTGTGCTGTTTTTTATCAGATTGTCCGAACGGCGGCAGAAGGGGGTTATGTTTGTGAATTTATGTATGTTTGTCTTCATTCTGGCTTAACATGTGATGTGTCGTTAGAATTAGAATCCTCTTAGTCGTTAGAGGGCGATTATAAACCGTTTTCAATTTCACTTGTGGCAGTTGTGGCTATTTCCGTTATCAAAAATATTTTGATAATCTATAAACATTGACTTGACTAAATTCGATACCTACGTAAGTGATAAAGTGAGTGACCTTTATTGAAGATGTGCAGTCAGGTAGGGTAGGTACAGTCGCCATCACATACATAGGTACACTATAGGTGTTCAAAAATATCGGCACATGCACCTTAATGTCTTGAAAATAGAGGTGTGTTCCGATGTTTGTGACGTGCTTGTTTGCTCCGATATATGTGATGGCGACTGTACCTACAGTACATAACTACTGATACGAAAGCATATACCACGAATCTGAAACAAAAGAATCAGCATCTATTATCTTTAAAGGTAGGTACAAGCCTCTCCTATATAGAGATAATTAATGAGTTATAACCTAATCCCTGAGTTAGGTTAAGTTGGGAAAATATTCGACGTTGACAGAAAAAGAAAATTAACCTGCGTTTCCAATGCTCAATTAATATTTATTAGACATAAATCAGTGGAATACCGTGGCATGGCGTCATATAAGTATATCCGTAGGCAAACCGAAGCTAAGTACGCTAACTTTTTCCTAAATAGCAGAAGAATATAGTGTTCAATCAAAAAAATTGGTAATCTGGTGGAAATCAAGCTCTAGGACCTCTAGGTATATACGCTGCTAAATACGTTCATTTACTCGCAAAAGTAACCTCAAAAGTGTACATACCTACTTATTAGTAGGCAGGACGAGGATATAAAACTTACGACAAAAATAACCATTCATAGTTTTATTATAAACACTTCCTACTAGTCTAAGTTTGTACCTAGCTGTTTGCAAATCACAAAACATAAAAACAATGTAGTAGTTCCTTACATTTTCTGGTGTTACTATTGGTAACGCCGGAGAATGTTAGGAGCTTTTCTCTTGCGTTACCGAGTGTCTCCTAATAATTCTGCTTACTTTTTAATATTTTGTATCATAAGCATCGTTGTTGTTTAGCATTATTGGTTGAGACATGTTTTTCTGTAATTTGCCCTTCTTTAGAAATATAATATACTAATTTAGTGCTTATAATGTAGCGGGAACTGTTTAGAAAATAACGGTTCTAAAAATGCTATGATAATGCAGGATACTTATAAAGTCGAACTGCTAGCACAGTAATATGATTTTTATTAAAAATGTTATATTGAAATGTACCTCTTGAATGTTACAACCAAATTAAACTAACTTGATTTGATTTCACTAACGAAAACGATTTAGAAAATAACGGTTCTAAAAATGCTATGATAATGCAGGATACTTATAAAGTCGAACTGCTAGCACAGTAATATGATTTTTATTAAAAATGTTATATTGAAATGTACCTCTTGAATGTTACAACCAAATAAACTAACTTGATTTGATTTCACTTTCATATTTCATTGTATGCGATATCATTTATATTACGTAACGCAACGGATTTTTTGACGGTAACAGGAAAATTTGGTTAAATCTTAATACGTATTATATGTGTGGCTGCGAGGCCGCTTTAAATTTAAAAACAACAATAATTAAGGTATACTTACGCTAATGACATAAAGTTTGTAAATTTTTGCAAAAAAATATTTGTAATTTATTTTTCACCTCACTAGCTCGGAAAGGCCTTTTTGTATGTTTGATATCTATTGAGAAAATCGCTTTTTATCCACATGTGAAGAAAGTAGACGTAGAACGTTAAAATACTATGACGTAGAACGTTAAATGTTTATTTTACTTTTTTTGTATATTTTATGTGACATTTTTAGTTTTAACTTTTTTTTAATTTTTTTTGTAAAAACTTTTTTTTTTAACTTTTTTTTATAACTTTTTTTTACTTTTTTTTACCCTTTTTCTTATTTCCTCGCTGTAGTGAGGTGAAAAGATTTGTGTTATACACGGGTGAAAAGTTATTTTACGTCTCGTGTGTTGAAACACTCGCAGGTAAAATACAACTTTCCCCCCTTGTATAACAAATAACTATTTTGAATTGCTCCCAAATGAGTACTTTAAAAGTGGATTTACCCTACGCATACCTAGTGATGTGATAAATGATAAAGTAGTAATAAACCCCACTAACCGCATGCTTTCCTCATGGACCAACTGCGTATACACAACTGGTTGTGTCATTAGGAATTATATTTCTAAATCCTTCCCATTAAAAAAACTGGATTACTGCAATTTAATATTAGTTCCCAGATACATACAACTATGTACAGTCGCCGTCTGATATTTCACCGCAACAGCCTACGGCCGCGTACGCAACCAACGATCGAATACTTTTTCTGTTTCGTACGAAACCAGTAGCGATCAATAGTATTTTTCACAATCGTGTTATAATAGAGAGCTTTTTAGTCGAGTACCGTGTTTAGGCCACGAAGCTTGCTGAGTGGCCTAAGTAAGGTACGAGATTAAAAAGTTTGATTATAACACTATTGTGAACAATACTTTTTGTACGAGTTCATTAAAATTAATTTTCTACGAGTCAACTGAACTAATTAAACAAACTCGATACTGTTGAAACGAAGTGCAGCTCATCGCTCGTACGCTTGTTGATATCTTAAAAGACATCAACGAGCGTACGACATCAAAGCGATTCTATTGGTCCAATTCATTACAGTTCAGTAAAGCAGCCACGTGATTGGTCGAATTTATTTTAGTTGTCTGGAGCGTATCGAAAAGTAGTTATTTCGATTGTTTCGACAGTAACATGGACTACAACTATGAAAAGAGTGACGTTGCAGTATTCTCTATGACATCTTAATACACATATTTTAATCGTCGAGTACAAAAATAAATATTAGTATTTGTACGAAACCAGTAGAGATCATTTATTTCGTAACTTAACAATGTCAATCGAGCCCCACTGTGCGGGCTCCTATTTCTGGGTAGTTTGCCCCTCGGGCATCTAAACCTACCTAGTATTTCGCGATCGTTGTGTTATAATATAAAGGAATGGTAATAGTACAATAAGTTGTGCGTAGCTGTGTCAATAGGAACATATATTGGGGATGGCAAAAATAGTCTGGCTAGTTGGTCCAATGAGGAAAGCGGGACTAACCGTGCCTATAAACCCAAATTGTCACTCCGAGTTCACTCAAAATGGGGTAATGAATTCAGCTGTCACCTGCCTCGGAAGATGTTTAGACGAGATATTATTGAAGTAGGTCAATTTTAATCGCGCTATTTGCAAGATACGGCTAGGTCAGGAAACTTTAGTTTTCGCGAATACCTACTTGAAAAATAGAGTAGGAATTGTTTTCTGATATTTGTTTCTCCGTATTATAGAATCCTACATTCGATTGGATGCTCCTTTGGGAAGACATAGTTATTGCAATGTTCAAAGCGTTTATTAGCTTCCAATATTCAATTACTTAGTATGTAATATATGTCGGCGGCCGATCGTCAAATCTGGCAGATCACGAATTCCTAGGCATATCGTGAAACACCGCCATTTCATGATTTGGCTAAATGACATCCGCCATACCGTTCAAAACTTAACGTGTAACGATTTGTCTAATGACGTTTAGGCAGATCATGAAATTACTAGGCATATCAAGAAACGCCGCGATAGCGTTCAATTTGTTTAGGAATTTCGTGATCTGCCGGATTTTAGGATCGGCCGCCGACATGGCAATGTCCAGAAACTCGCATAGTGGGAGCTGTCCACGTAGGCGCTTATCGCTACTTAGCGGGAAACCATGGGATCGGCTACGAGCGTAGCGATTCTTGGCAGTGATTGTGTTAACCCATTCAAGGCATTGGCCGTAGAGGTACGAGCGATTTCCGCTACAGAGCGAAAAACCGCTGCTACGCGCTACGGCGTAGCACACATAGCGTCTGCGTCTCCTCGAATGGTAATAAATAACGATTCAAAAAGCTTCCGGGTTTTAAAAATTATGCACCACGTGTTGATGATATTTTTTTTGTGATGTACTCGGATTGTATGTGATGGATTGCCCCCATTCTATTAAAAAAATAATGTGTAATAATAAATGAAAATAGAAATTTGAATCTGACTAGGTAAGGTTATTTTTTATTTTGGTGCAATAAAGAATACTTATAAATAAATAAGTCAAACGGGTGGTAACGGCCCGGCCACGACATTGCGCGAATTGCGGCGCAGCGATCGCTTTATCTGTTCATTGCGCGGTCGAGACGCGCAACGCACTGTGGTTAGTTGGGATCACACGCAATGAATTGGAAAAACCGCCGCTGCCGCGCAATGCCGTAAAGAATAAAATAGCTGACAAAATGTAGGTACCCGTGAGGTCTTTACACCTATTTATACTGAGTGAAATTAAATTCGTGAATCAAAATAGCAAAATGTGAATATATGCATGATTCTGCGCAAGTTTTATATTGGACCAATTTTGAATTATGTAAAGAGTTACTCAGAAATATGGATGGATTCACATTTTGCTATTTCGATTCACGAATTTAATTTCACCCAGTATATGATATATGCTAAACTAGTTGACCCCGCGATTTTCGTATCGCCGGTATCGCCATAGTCGCCATACAAAACCTTTGAGAAATTAAATTAGTTTTTTTTTCATCACTTTTTCTTTTTTTATGGTTATTCTGCTATTCTGTGCGGAGACATATCTAACAAATCAAACATCATAAAAATCGGTCCAGCCCCTCTCGAGTTACAAATGGTGTAACTAACACGACTTTGTTTTTATACATTATATAGATGATGAAGTAGTATTAAACCCTACTAACCGTGCGCGTACCTATAAACACAAATTGTCACTCCGAGTTCAACTAAACTGGGGTAATGAATTTAGCTGTCACCTGCCTCGGAAGATGTTTAGACGAGATATTATTAAAGTAGGTCAACTTTAATGAATCGTACTATTTGCAAGATACGACTAGGTCAGGAAACTTTTTAGTTTTCGTGAATACCAACTCTCTTTGTACTACTAAAACAGCATAATTTTTGTTTTTATTAATGATGAATTTGTGTTCCCATTGATAAGTTAGCAGCGCTCATATTATATGAAATGTTTAATTTTCACTTCGTTACTTTCATGTCGTGCTTCTTGAGACGTGTGTCTAATGAGATTTGTTAACCGACTCAGTGGGTCCCAAGATACAGGCTCAGCCTAGTTTGGAACCCCACGGATAATGTCTGTATAATCTGTAATTATGTGCTTGTCCAATAATAAATTATTCTTATTCTTATTCTTACCTACTAGAAATATAGAGTAGGTATTGTTTTCTGATATTTGTTTTCGATTCACGAATTTAATTTCACCCGGTAGAAAAAAAAATATGCCCCAGTTTTCCACATCACTTTATCTTTCTTCTTTCGCTCAAGTAACATATCACCTTCACAACCCAACGTGGGGCATAGAGAATTCAGCGCTACCGTAATAGCGTCATTTCTCATAGTATATAGGCTGTTCCCGGCTCATGCAATATGGACGCGGTGCGTGCGGTCGATACTCTTGCTTAGTTGCGACGAGAGCAACGCAACGCTCCGAATCAGGACCACAGAGTAAATAATAATACACTCAAACAGGGCTATTAGCGATGGCGAGGTGAATAGGGACGAAAACTGGGAATCACATTCACCTGATAATTTCTTAAAAACAACCTACCACAAATGTTGTTGTGCAATTGAAAATAATACTAAAATAGTTTCATTTGGTAGTTACTCAAAGTCAATACATTAATTCGTATAAAAGTTGTTCGTTATTTCACTAAGAAACCGGCTTCTACGCGGTTGGTCAAAATTGTCTCTGTTTTGTTAGTAAAACATGTAAAAATTGTCATGTCGGGGGTTTATCGGGACGTAGCGGGGAATAAGTTGAAATCGTGACGCTATAGGGTGTATAATAGGGACAGGGCTGTTCACGTTTTATCCTATAATATTAAATTAAATTTAGGGTTTGTTGGTAGATAAACACCACCTAAATAGGTGCCTACGAGTCAGTTTACCATGTTTGAGATAGCCCGATCGTTTTCCTTATTGGTACCCTTATTGGTCTCTATTGACCCCGTTTTAACATAACAACCTAATCATAAGTGACATCTAATAAACTTAACAAATTAATTTATAACGGTCCTCGACGCAGTATGATCTTGAACAGCCTGAAGAATATTTATCCACATATACGTTTGATTCGCGGTCAACTTCCACGATTTGTTTACACTTTTGCACCTACATAGTTGAGTCCTTGTTGTAATAAGCCGAAAAAAAAATAATTAACATCGACTGTGCAGGAAAAGAGCTAACAGAGCATTGTGTATTTAAATTTAAGTTGATGCAAAACGTTGCCAAACGTTTTCTTGGATCTTTCTACTTTCATTGCCAAAGAGGATCTGCTGCCAAATTGAAAAAAAGTTCTTGTAAAAACTTTCGTATATATTTTTTTGTATAACTCCCCAACCCACACAGGGCCAGCGTCGAGACTACTGCCCATTCCTTCTAACCCATGAGAGGAGGTATGTAGGAGGCCTATGTCCAGCAGTGGACATCTTTTGACTTATCAAAAGAAAGAAGAGTCAGTGATAATGATGAAGTAACCAGATTGATCAATCAATCGTGATTAACTCGTCAATCATCCCCGATAAAAGTTTCAATTAATACCTTACCTATTTTTTTTTCGAGGCTTGATGTTTCATCTTGGAGTTGGCACTGATATTTTAACTCAATTCACCTCAAACTAAAGTAGGCGACAAACTCGCCTAGCGGGCTCGGAGACAGCTTTCGCATCATATCAGAAGACGCTCATTACCAACGTGGCGAGTAGCGCTTCGAAAATATTAGCACTGGGTTTGTTATGCGCTGAAATGTAAAAGGCACTTCGTAGACGTCTACGAATTGTCCGTAGAAGTCTACGCTCGTAGCGCCTAGCTCTACGCCGTAGTTTCGGCTTGAACAAATATTTATCCCATTCGGTGCCAGTCACGATACAAATGCGAAAGCTGCTACGAACTACGACGTAGTGCTACGAGCGTCGCAATGAATGGGTAAATTTCATTATTTCACAATATCAGTGGCATTGCAGTTACACTGATAAAAATAGTGCCTTGTATTTATGGGTCCTTCAGGACCTGGCTACCTGCAGTACTGCCATTTATTAATAAATTGCCTTTCTTTTTACTAACGTTACTTCCAATTTCTAAAAAAGAAAATCGTTTTCTTACAAGAACCGAAGCACACAAAAGGAACGAACAAAAGAAAGCATGTTCCGATTGTGTTACTTACCGAGAAATTATTGCTAGCCAGCTTCAAAGTGAAAGAGAAAAATCTTTTATTTTATTTTATTTCTATTATAAAAAAGCAATTACATTTTACAAGTTTCATTAAACTCGCCAAACTGTGACGTTTGATGGCGAGACACGAATTTTACGAAGAGATTTAACCAAAATGTTATTTGGATATAGATTTACAGAAAGTATTTGTAGCAGAAGTTTTGTTCTATAAAAAGAAACATGAATGAGAAACCTCGCACGTTCAAAACTTTGATACGCGCAAAAACAAATTAGGTACGATGTTTGCTTGTTTTTAGAAAGGTTTCGAAATAACGTTTTCTTGGTTCGTTAAATATACATAATAGTACATTGTGCATTAAGGGCCGTAAGAAGGGGATTACTAACGAGAGTCTATTAGAAGCCTGACGCCAAAGGCGGAGGGCTTTTAATGAGTCCAGTTTGTAATCCCCTTACTGCCCGTGATACACACAATGTTTTTCATCACATTTGCGAGGAAATAAATAACTACAAAAGACAGAAAAATCAAAGTTTCATACAACCGCACCACTCAAAAATTTACGAAATTGACAACTTCACTTACAGATTTGAGGAGGGCGAGGGGGCGTGGCGCCTCATGGCCTGCTAGATTTTTTTCAACCAATCACAGAGAAGAATTTTTGTGACGCGCGTGCCAACCAGATTTGCCAACCAATTTGTTTGATTTGTTTTTAACCAATCAGATCACACACAAGCGCATATCTCCATAACTCCCGCGGGAGGTAAATCAGGTATAGCTGCTCTATAAACTTGCCTATAATACACCCTTTACGAGCAAGTGTGATGAAAAATAATATAATTTAAAAACAAAGTTTAAGCCGACTTCAATTCAGTACTTCGCCAAGCCACATAGGTACATGAAAATTTCCACATTTCCTTTCCTATTTAGCACATGAACTGCTTTCAGAGAGGAAATGCGTTGATTGTTACAGAAATACGGACATGACGAAATTATACCTAAGGTTTCCGTTTTGGCCATTTTGGTTCCGGAACCCTAAAAACCCAAGTCGCTATAATATGTGGGCTGATAATATTTGAGGAGCTCCGTCGATTCCTCTAGGATCTCAGAATTAACAATTCATTAGTTGCTAATTCAACGGAATCATGTAAGAATCTTTGACGTACTTTACATCTTTGAAGAGTTGCATAAGTAATCTGTGGTCTGCATGATTAGTTCCACTTCAGCAAAATTGCAATTTCCGTGGGTAAATGCACGAGTTATAATAGAAACTACCGAAATCACTGCACGCGTGCCTATAAAATTTGAGGGTTGCCCTCAATTTCCCTGGGATCCCATCATCAGATCATCATACTCGTGATCGGGTGCTGTTTGTGGAGTCCGGTCTGTTCATGCTTGCAAGGGCATAGTAACTACCTAAATACTAGTGTTATTATCATGATTTTGATGAGAGACATCATTCTGTTCTTGACACGTTTTATTGTTATTGACCCTGTACATCTCTGACAATATTACATTAATGATCCTTTTTTTCTGTTTTAACGCTTAGAGACAGTATACATCTCTATAAGAACATAGAATAATTATTAATTGTATTTGGATGCTCAGAGACATTATACATCGCTGGGGTACTAAATTAATATCATAAACTTATTGTTAATTCTGATATAGACCTTATATCGAATGTATTTGATAATATTTTACAATTTTGGATTTTTTTAGTTTTCATTTAGTGACATTTAGTTTGTTAACCATTTAGGTACTAATTGGTTAAAATCTGCAATTTTAAAATGATTATTGTGTAAGATTATTAATATTATATTGTAGAATACCATTTGACATGTAAAAGTGCCCTTGTGGCCTATTTGCAGAATAAATAATTGATTTTGATTTTGATTTTTTGAGATCCTGACTTGGTGACAATGGGACCAATTAGGGAATATAAACTCTTTCGAATAAAAAAAAAAATTTGGGACTCGGTCCACAATTGGGAGAGAAATCGGCGAACATACAAAAAAAATGCATACAGTGGAACATATAACCTCTTCCTTCCTCTTCTCCGACTTCAAAGTCGGTTAAAAAATAGGCTCGGTTTTAACCCACAACGCAAAAAGAGGGGTATTCCTCGTTTTACGCGTTCTATTCCTAGCTGGCGTGTCAAAACGAGCACATGAAACATTGGAATCAAATTCGAATGCGTAATGTAGGTATATATAGGTTATAGGTTGTACGCGGGCTGGGTTTCCGCAACTCGACGTCATAAATGCGCCTATTTTTCGTAGGGGTTTTGGCACTACTGTTATTCGTGCCAATCCAGTTCCACCAGGAAGCCTAGCAGACCCTTTATGTTGCCGACGGCCTCCGGTAGTGACCCCGGTGTTCCGAGGTGTTTTGCCCTGTATTCCGCCACTCCAGGACATGTCAGGATGACGTGGGCGGCTGTCTCGTCCTCTTCCATGCAAGCTCTGCAGAGAGGACTGTCTGTAACACCTAAAGTAAAAAGGTGTTTGTTTAGTAGTGCATGACCAGTTATAGCTCCTGTCAGAAGACGGAGTGCCGGCCTCTTTAGCTGTTTTAGCTTCCTTGACAATCCGGGGTTGATTGTCGGGAGGGCCTCCCTGGTTTGCCTGCAGGTTCCTAGGGTGTTCCAATGTGTTTGGTGTTCTACCTTGGTGTTTAGTCGCAGTGTGCTCCGCAGCCATGCAGAGGGTATATATATATGTATATCTCTACTCTCCAGATTTTATGAATAAACATTTTTAATATTTTACTAGCTTCTGCCCGCGACTCAGTCCGCGTGGAACTTGTTTATATCGTAGCTCCATAAAAACTTCCCCCCCCCCCCCCTTAGGGGATAATTTCTGGGATAAAAACTATTATGTCCTTCCCCGGGACTCAAACGTGTTATCTCTATACCAAATTTTATCTACATCGTGAAGAGGTAACAGACAGACAGACAGACCGAAACACTTTCGCATTTACAATATTAGTAAGTATGGATGCATTTCGGAAGTAGGTACGTTCCTCTTTGTCCTGCGCAGTCCTATATTATTGATTTATTAATTGTATGGCATACATTTACATTTAAAATAGACAACTAGTTTCACATAAAAGAGTGACAAATGAACAGGGCATTAGTTAATCATTCATTGAGCAACATTTGTGGACTTATCCTTATGCCTTATGGGCACCTTGCCGCACGGTACAAATTAGAGCCAGGTTTTTTATTAGGGTTCCGTAGCCAAATGGCAAAAAACGGAACCCTTATAGATTCGTCATGTCTGTCTGTCTGTCCGTCCGTATGTCACAGCCACTTTTTTCCGAAACCATAAGAGCTTTACTGTTGAAACTTAGTAAGTAGATGTATTCTGTAAACCGCATTAAGATTGTCACACAAAAATAGAAAAAAAACAATATTTTTTTGGGGTTCCCCATACTTAGTACAGAAACTCAAAAAACGTGTGGGGTATGGATAGGTCTTTAAAAATGACATTGAGGTTTCTAACATAGTTTTTTTCTAAACTGAATAGTTTGCGCGAGAGACACTTCCAAAGTGGTAAAATGTGTCCCCCCCCCCTCTAACTTCTAAAATAAGAGAATGATAAAACTAAAAGACATATATGATGTACATTACCATGCAAACTTCCACCGAAAATTGGTTAGAACGAGATCTAGTAAGTAGTTTTATTTTTTAATACGTCATAAATCGTAAACCGCAATTTATTTAACGGAACCCTTCATGTGCGAGTCCGACTCGCACTTGGCCGCTTTTTTGTAAATATGTAGTTTTGTTATTTTTTGGAGTTAGTATTTACTAGTTAGGCTAGAATTATTTTATAATGTATTTTATATTTTGTATTGTATGGAAACTCATCTATTTGTTTGTTTTGTAAATGGGTTCTTAAAAACTTCTCTGACGATCCTGATGACAATGATGACATTAACAATATGGGCGGGTTACGTAAGCAAACTATCGATCATGGTTTCACAAAGCAAAGCTCCCTCGGTACATTATTATTTTGTGTGATTGCGCAAACCTTTGGCTTCAAGCGAAGGAAGTAATTTTCACCGTGAATATCGTGAAATTAGTCACAAATATTCCGTGTCAACGGCTTCGACTTTTCTCCCAAGGTCTTTGAGAAGGCAATAACAACGCACATCAAAGAACGCGAACCTCATTTAGGGGTTGTAATATTTCATTGATTGTTCGAGTTCTAAGAATGTGGGAAAATGAGTCTTATTCGTATTAGTATTGCAGTAAAAATCATTATAAAAAGACCAAATTAAATACCGTAAAACTACACAACTACTTATAGTCCACTACCCCAACTATGGTCCAAAAGTAAACTCATTCGTTTCTATCAATACCAATTTCGTGTTAGTGACATTTTTTTAGTTTTTATTTAAATTTGTGTTAATAAATATATTGGCTTGGCTTTCATCCATGAAAAATGAGAATTGATATGGACCATAGTTGGGTGACCTGGACTATAGTTGTAAAAGATCATGCCAGTATAATTCCCACTCCATCTACGTAATTAAATTCTTGCCATTGAGTAAATGCTTTTAACACTTTCACTGCCAGGGACCCACCTAGCGAGCGCCTACGCCATAGTCACTTTCCGCTACATACGTGGAAAACGCGCTTGTGATTCTTCTGGAGTCAAAATTATCCACAGGGTACGGTACCTGCTTAACATCAGGCAGGCCGTAAGCTTGTTTGCCATTGTCGATGTATAAAAAATAAATAAAAAAGGCTTGGCAGTGAAGGTGTTATTTATAGGTCACTATTACCAGCTTAAAGACAGAGCACTGTTTACTCTGTTAGCTTGAAGTTTGTATGGAAATAGGGATAAGTGACGACGTTTTCACCTCACCCGTCACGCCTGACGAAGCTAGACCTCTAATTACGCCTCGTTACTATAAATCGCGGCGTCAAGATATTTATATTTGTGGGTGAACGGTGAGGTGAGGTTAAAACTCCCTACAAAATAGCGGGGCAGTAGGTACATTAGGAACACGTTTACAATACCTACCTATCCAGCTTTATAATAAGGTAAACGTCCGAGTGCTTGACGCTGTACATATGGCATGTGGCATGGGCACTCTATGTTTTTTTTTTATGTCATACAAAACGTTATTTGATATCCGCAGGCTAACGGCGTGATATTTTAAGAAACTTATGTAACAAACTTACATAAATTGGCTGTCCATTTGCGCGAAATTGCCCCTTTCCTAGAATAAACTTGTATTTATAAACTAGAATAATTTGAGAAAAATAGTTTTCCCAAATTATCACGTCCCGAACTTTTTTCTACTCTTCAACTTTAATCTTTGAATTAAGAGATCACATACTTTTTAATCCTGGAGCTTCACGAGCTCGTGGTTTCATAAGATAACCACCAGCAGTCATCTTATGAATCCAGGAGCTGTATAAGATAACTGTGAAGACATCAACGCGCAAAGATACTAAGCTGCTGCGCTTCATTTCAGCAGGGCGATTTTCAATAGATACCATGTTTGTTTAATAAATTATTATTTCCGTTGACTCGTAGAAAAAGTATTGTATACAATCATTATATAATGTACGCTTTTTAAGCCTCGTACCTTAATTAGGCCACTCAGCAAGCTTCGTGGCCTAAACATGGTACTCGACTTAAAGAGCGTACATTATAAAAAAATAAAAAATAAAATATCTTTATTTCAGAACATTCCATTCCATACAATACAATACAATATAATATAGGTACATTCAGATTATTTATCTAAAACAGTGCTACTTTAATTCATATTAAATAATTATAAAAATGTCAACAGAAGTGCAGATGTGATAATGTCAAGGTTTCTTAATTAACTACTGATTTCAAGAAAAACGTCAACAGAGCAATAGGTACATAATATGTGAAAATGTCAAGAGAATGTCTAGGTAGGCATCTTAATTAATAATTTTAACCCAGGTACTCAGGATGGAACCGTCTGATCTATCAGCGATGACCTTCAGTATCCTGTTGTCGCTGCGTCGGATGCGGCTTAGGATAGATGCAACCCGCTTTCGCCTTATCGCATAAAAGTCGTCGGTACGCGCCTCGGCAAACATCCCCGACGCGCTACAGAACCGTGGCAACCTCAACAGGATTCTGAAGGCATCATTATACTGGATCCGAAGAGCATTATAGGCCTTCAGCGTGTAGCTGACCCATAGGCTACCCGTGTAGAATACTTGACAGAAGGCCTTAAAAAGGGTGATTTTAACTTGTTTTGAACAACGGGCAAACCTACGGGCCAACATATTGCTTCTGACCGCTAACGCTCTCCGTTCCCTCTCCAAATCGAGGTCGTCCTTAAGGTCCTCTGTCAAATAGTGCCCAAGGTATTTAAACTGTGAAACCCTCTGTAGGTAAATACCGTTCAAAACTATAGAGGGCACATGCTTAGGGTTCATTTTGTTTGACTTGAAGACTAGGACTTCGCTCTTTTTGGAGTTGTTTACTAGACCGTGAGTTTCTGCGTAGGCCTCACATACACTCAGCATTTTCCTGAGTGCACTGACAGAGGGGGACAGCAGCACCATATCGTCGGCGTAGCTTATGTTGTTCACGCTAACACCGTCGACATAACACCCGACCGGCATTCTGCTGAGCTCCTCTATCAGCCCGTTAACATACAAGTTGAAAAGCTTCGGTGAGGTTAAACCCCCCTGCCTCACCCCGCAATCCAACCTGTACGCCTCCGACTGTGCTGCCCCCCACCTAACCGTATTGGTCTGGTTGCCGTACCAGTATTTAAAAATATCTATCATTTCACGCGGGACTTTACTCAATGATAGTTTATCCCACAGGACACCATAGGACACCATTATATAACGATTGCATAAACTACTATAGTAAGGCAACCGAACCACCTTAAATTCAAGAAAAATCCTCTTAGTTCGAATTTACCATATATGTACTACATCAACGAGCACGTTACTTTACGTTGCTTAACGAAATGAATAGTCGTTTTATTTTGTTTCCTCAACGCTCACGACAAACCGATAAGTACGCTATAAAGTGCATTTGTGAGCTATAACTCGTATCGTTCGACGGAGTGGTTCAGCTTAGAGGCGACTATTTTCGGGAAAATCAATAAGTGACTTATAGTAACGTATTTTAAAGTCATGTCGATAAGTCTTAACATTTAACAGGCGTAAATTACACGTTTTAAAATAAATTGCTTTTTCATCAATTCGATCAACCAAGAATAAAGTTTATATAACAAGTAGTAGGTAAGTTTAGCGATTCGGATGGCTATATCGGTTATACCCTGGTATTGCTGCGGATAGCCTCATTTTTGAGTGGGCGGGGCACATTTCACGTAGAAGCGATGGCCGTTGGGGCGAAAAGGTTCTCGAGTGGCAACCACGTACTGGGTGGCGCAGCGTGGGTAGGCCTCCCACAAGGTGGACTGAGGACCTGGTAAAGGTTGGAGTCCACTGGATGCGGGTGGCGCAGGACCGGTCATTGTGGCACTCTTTGGGGGAGGCCTATGTCCAGCAGTGGACGTCTTTCAGATGATATGATGATGATGAACAAGTAGTACATACAAAATCTATAAGTAACTTTATATTGACCTATTGTGACGTCATATCAATACGTCTTAATATTTAACAGGTATTACAGTAACAGGTAATACACACTGTAAAATAACTTGTTTTTACGTCAATTCGATCAAACAAGATTAAATTCATGTTAACAAGTAGTTCAAACAATTTTGTTTGCGTTTAATAAATTTGGGTCTAAGTAAACTAGTGTTCGTTTATCTAATAGTTTGCGTCAACCTAAAAGTAATTTTATTACGTTACATACGATTATAATTTTAAAGTTGAATTAATTGGCAAAGTCTCACATGCGACTAAGTAATTAAGAACACGCTATATTTTAAGAAGTGCTAGTGTGCAGATGTATGTGATGGCGAATGTACTTTACAGGGTGTTCAAAAATATCGGAACATGCACGCTAATACCTTGAAAATAGTGTTGTGTTCAGATGTTTGTGAGTTGCTTGTTTGCTCCGATGTATGTGATGGCGACTGTACCTAACTACTCCACTTATGTAGTAAAGGGTTGGCAGGTAACACTTATTCAAATGAGGCTAGCTATGATCGATTAGCAGAGAGTCAAACCAAGCAAAACCCGCCCCTATTCGATTGTTGCTAAAGTTACGAGTATAATGGCATCACAAAACTCTACTCTCTCGCCATGATGCGTAAAAAGAGTTGAATTGAAACACCGCGAGTAGGTAACATCGTCATTGTTACGACTAACAATTTCCATAAATAATAGGGTTGAGCCAGTATAATTAAAGGTGATTAGAGCTTGCTTTAATATCCGTGTTATAAATATGAAATGACAACGGCTATCGATTTAAGTTACAAAACGGTTATTAAAGATGTTTGAATAATAAAAACTGCCCTATTTACAATGCTCCAAAAAGTGTAAATGATCGGTGTACAAAAATGTACTAGTCATGTAATCCGCATATAAGCAAATTGTCTTGTTTATGGACTGGTTTATTGCCATAGTCTTTTTCTGCTTAAAAATGAGATAGACGTCCCTTCACTTTTATTTTAATCACCTTTTAACTTTTAACCGCCACGCTACGGCGTAGTCCGTATATCAGCTTAACATATTCACTGTCAAGAATTACTACGCGCTACGCTCGTAGCCAATCCCGTGGTTTTCTTCGTATGTAGCGGAAAGCGACTAAGACGTAGGCGCCCGCTTGGCGGGTTCCTGGCAGTTAAAGTGTTAAACTCCAAATTTTGCGTAAACCGCCCGCAACGCTAACATTTGTTGTTGTTTTGCACGTTTAAATAATACATATACAATGTAAAATTTATGTTCCTAATTATTTTCTTGTAAATATTTCATAAATTTTTGACGTGTAAATCTATCTATTTTACTCGTACAGTCGCCATCACATACATAGGTACACTTTAGGTGTTCAAAAATATCGGCACATGCACCCTAATGCCTTGAAAATAGAGGACTGTACAGTCGCCATCACATACATCGGAGCAAACAAGCACGTCACAAACATCGGAACACACCTCTATTTTCAAGGCATTAGGGTGCATGTGCCGATATTTTTGAACACCTATAGTGTATGTGATGGCGACTGTACCAATAAATTAAACAAACAAACAAACAAACGTTAAAGCACATGATGCTACGGCGTTCACGCCCGTAGAATAGCTTTTCCTACGCCCTAGACTTAGGTATTTGCTAATACGCTTTAGTCTGAGTGAAATGTGTCTTTCTCATAAATACAGCCTTCATAAATGATCTTGAGGTCAATGGAGTCCCTATGGCTACAATGTGTGTACGGCCCAATAATATGCGTCCACGTATCTTTCTCTCTTTATGCATGGGTGAAAAGATATAATAGAGATATTAGTGGGTGTATATTATTGGGCCGTACATTATTGGTTCCCGATGGAGTCTCTGGTGTCACCCTAGAATCGCGTACAAACGTCTGAGCGATTGGACGGCATATAGGACATAAGCTATAAGATAGAGCGAGATACAGGCAACAGAATGATTTATCTTATAGCTTATGCCCCGAATGCCATAATACGCTCGGAGGTTTGGACGCGCCTTAAGGCGTCACCCTAGAATCGCGTACAAACGTCTGCGCGAGTGGACGGCATATAGGACATAAGCTATAAGATAGAGCGAGATACAGGCAACATAATGATTTATCTTATAGCTTATGCCCCGAATGCCATAATACGCTCGGAGGTTTGGACGCGCCTTAAGGCGTTTACGTTTAAGGCAGCACGCGAGTTGGTATATGTTCATAAGTTTGAAAGGCATTATTGTGATTCCAGGACGTGGCCTTCATCAACCCAGCGAACGTGGTGTTCGTCTACATGCTCGTGCGGGAGCTGGTGGACGGTGACCGCATCGGGCGCCCCCAGGAACTGCAGGCAGTCGTCCTCACCTGCCTCTACCTGTCCTACTCCTACATGGGCAACGAGATCTCCTACCCGCTCAAACCGTTCCTCGTCGAGGACTCCAAGGACAAATTTTGGGACCGCTGCCTTCTCATCGTCGATAGACTGTCCTTCAACATGCTCCGCATCAACTCCGAGCCCGGATTTTTCACTGAAGTCTTCACCGAACTGAAAGCTTGTGGCGCTGTGGAGAGCCCGCCGCCTGCGCCCGCGCACCCTGCCCCTGCCCCACCTCATGCTATATCGGCCGCCTGACACACAGAGGTTGCGGTGCTGAGGCTAGCCCTGACTGATCGCCCCAGTCGAGTCTGATGTTGGCTCTGCACGACCGCTCTTGTTGAATCGTCCGAACGAGCACGGACGGGGGTCATAGATAAAGCTCTTTTACTACACGATATCTAGGTAGACGGTGCCCATTGCAAAGAATTAGGGCGCCTTTCTCTTACTACACTACCCTGATTTAGAAAAAGGGTTGGATATTGTGTAGAAAGTGCTTGAAGTTTCTGGGTTTTGGATAGCTCCAGACGAGCCAATTAATAACTTATAAGTGGAGTGTTCTTGTAGTCTGAACTGTTCGGAGAGTAGTGAAATGAAAGATATTTATTTGTAGGTAGCCGTGAAGGGATCCTGAAAGCTTTGGTAGAATACTCATTTTTGAATTTAAATTGAAGTTATACGAGCCAGTCCTTCCTGTTGTCCAAGTGCAGCACGATACCGACGTTGATAATTGCTCAAGAACTTATTCCCGCCGCGATGATTGACCAAGACTTTACTTGAAATTATTCATACCTTAAGACTGGTGAGTGTGAAAGAACGAGGGAAATGCGTAGATAGGTTTGATTACCCGGCAAAGTTTGGAAGGAGTCGTGTCGCTAATAGTTAGCGGCTTTCTTTGTGCGGAAGTTTCGTGTCGCATCGATCGGTGGAACTGCCGTAGCGAGCGTCGAACTGTTAAGGCTGGTCTACAAAATGGGCTATCATCTCCCATCATACATGACGTAAAGGGAGAAAGATCTACTTTTATCTCTTTCCACCGCATATTTGCGTCTTGTCCTGCGGCCATGATGGCCCATTGTGATGAGGAGCCTTTAGACCAAGTTCTGGATCCATCGAGCCGGGCCACAAACGCGACTCGTTCCTTCGTCCCGTTGTCTTGAGATAGCCCGCACGCATCGGAGCCCGTGTCGAAGTCGAATGCTGCATTTTACATAATTAATGTCTGTAATGTTAACGTAGGTAATTTGTCTGGTAAAGTTACTTTCCGGAGCCGCAAACAGCGGCGTTTTAGTCCAATAGAACAGCGGTTAGTTAGTAAGTTAAGAGTTTCGTAAAGTAGTGAAATGCTCGCATGCCATATACCTAGTTAGTCGATAGAAGCAGTCGGGAGGATGCAATAGCGGGGAACCGTCAATAATGTAAAGGAACTGGTGAATCCTTCGATGATGTGTACGTAAATATGGCCGTCGGCTAAAAGTGAGACGAATTTGAACCATTGATTGAAGTATATTTAACATATAGGTCAAATATTGCGAACGATAAAGCGTTTTGTACAGTAATATCGAATAAATTTATATGCTAAGTCATAAATATAATAGTCTGGTGTGGTTATTGGTCGGATTGTTTGGTGTGAGGAAAGGACGGACAGGGGGCCGATTTTTGACTTTCGAGCGCTCGAAAATTCAATTCTCAATCTCGAAAAAAAAATTGTAGGTAATTTAGAAAATTTTAGAAGTGCCTGATTATTTTTATGGTGATAGGAATAACCTTCCTTAGCACCAGAAAAAAGTTGCAGACTTGTCAGCTGCGTCAATTATTTTTGAAAAATATAAACAGAGGACTCACGTTTTGTGGTTAGGACGGCGAATGAGACACTTTCCTTGATCCGTCTCATATTACAAAAAATATTTTAAATATCTGACCCTGGCAATGACAAATATAGCTGGCTGCAGCTGTCAATATAATTGCCAGTGTCAGTTTACCACGGATTTTTATGATATTTTTTTCTAATATGAGGTTGATCACGCAAAATGTCTTATTTGCCGTCCTAAACCCAAAACGTAAGTGAGGAAAGTGTTTATATTTTTCAAAAATTATTGACGCATCTGAAAAGTCTGCAACTTTTTTCTGGTGCTAAGGAAGGTTATTCCTACCACCAAAAAAAAACAGGCATTTCTAAAATTTTCATCCATTCCCCATTACTTTCTACCGATAGAATTTAATACGAGTGGTCAGTATCGCTCGTTTTGCAATTTTCTATCGCTATTTCAATGGTATTTTTCACAATCGTGTTATAATAGAGAGCTTTTTAGTCGAGTACCGTGTTTAGGCCACGAAGCTTGCTGAGTGGCCTAAGTAACGTACGAGATTAAAAAGCTTGATTATAACACTATTGTGTTGTGAACAATACTTTTTGTACGAGTTCATTAAAATTAATTTTCTACGAGTCAACTGAACTAATTAAACAATCTGGATACTGTTGAAACGAAGTGCAGCCTATCGCTCGTACGCTCGTTGATATCTTAAAAGACAAGAACGAGCGTACGACATCAACGAGTAAACTCAATAATCAAAGCGATTCTATTGGTCCAATTCATTACAGTTCGGTAAAGCAGCCACGTGATTGGTCGAATTTATTTTAGTTCTATTTTCAATTTTTTTTCGGATGTCTAGAGCGTATCGAAACAGTTATTTCGGTTGTTTCGGAAGTAACAGACTATTCAACGATGAAAAGAGTGACGTTGCAGTATTCTCTATGAAATCTTAATACTTACACATACTATTTTAATCGTCGAGTACAAAAAATAGTTTTTCATCATTTTTGTTAGTTTTCGAGTGAAAGAGTCGAACGCTCGAAAGTTAAAAATCGGTCCCCAGGCGCCGCCTGGGCACTCGGTGTGACGTCAGCATAGGCCTGGATGTCTTAGTCAATCGTGGGAGAACGCCATAGCCTAAGTATATACCAGAAAACCTTTTGAGATGTGCGTCATAATAGAAAATCTGGTTCTAAAGCGCAAAATACACATGCAAGAAATTGCATGCAAGTTTAACTACATTGCGGGGTTTGATAGAACGATTGAAGAACTTGTATACCGATTATTCGCAATGTAATGAAACTTGCATGCAATTTCTTGCATGTGTAAATTGCGCTTAAGATTAAGAAAGGTAACGGAAGTTTCTGGGAATTTTATGTCTACAAAAAACGATTTATCTAAGCTGTTGCTTAATTGTTTTTCTTTAAGATTAGTTCGAATGATGGTGAATTGAGGTATAGAGAAATTGATGGACATAATCGAATTATGAGTGATCGTAGTTTTAATAACAATGAAAGAATCGCCGAGTGCCGTAGTTAAATTAAAGTTACTTAGTGAATGTACGGAAAGGCAGTATTTAATGAAACCGGAATCTCATTAACGATTAGGGAAAGTAGGTAGATGTCTGTGATGTTTATTGAATTAGCTTTGTGTTTGTGATAATTGTTTCGTTTTGTTATTCATTAATTTATTCCAATGATTGTTGTACTTATATTTAGATATGGTTAGATATAGTAAGGCAATAATTTATTTGCTCTAACAGTATAACACTCCGATAGAATGGTTATGTAAAGGTCACTACTGTACTTAGCTTAGGAGCAGCGTCGTATAATCCAACAATGAGGTGACCAAAGTGTAGGTATATCAATGTACGCTGTAAAAAAACAAAGCACTGTACGGCTACATGAGCTAATGGGGTTGGCCGGTGAAAGCTAATTGTAGATGGCGCTCTTCAAGATTCCATACGATGAGAGAGAGAGACAGAGGATCGATGGTCCCTTACTTGTACGGAAATCATATTACAGTTCTTAGGGAAAAATCTTCCTAATAGCTTTAATCCATAGCCTTGTATTTTTAGCCTTTTTCGGAAGACGGTAAGTTCTCACTTCTTAGCAATTCGGGACGAAACATAAAGTCATTACAAATTTAGCTTTTCTAACCCCTTGTATTCCAGCAATCCGGTGTACGAAGGCCTGTAGGTCGATCACGTAACGCATTGTACGAACGTCGGGTAGGTCTAACTGTCACTTTTTATATGGAAAATTGACATTTAAATTGTACCAACGTGCGTTCGGAACGTTACGTGTTTACCCCCCTGGTCTCCCAACGACATACATGTATGTCGGCATGTGTGGTCCCATTGGTCCAGCTGTCAGACCTCGATAATGAACCGTGGTGTATTTTGTATATAAGATTCAAATTAAAAAAAAAATCTTAACCCACATGTGGGTCATTGGGATTCCAGGGTAAAAAAAATGACCCACGTGTGGGACCTGCCGGCCGACTCACATGTGAGTCGTTGGGAGACAAAGGACCATTATTGGTGCTGTCAGTTTGAAAGTTGCCAGCCCCATTTGATGCATGATATGAGTTTGCGGCAGACCGTCGGCAGACAAACGATTGGGTAATTTAAGCCCAAATTAAGCAGGCTGTTTATGGTAAATGTAAAGGATCCTTTCCGTCTCTTATGATGGCTATATCTATAGGATTCTCCCTCTAAGGTTGCATGAGAACCCGATGCGCGATGTTGCTCCCCGTAAGTAGCATAATAGTATTAAGGATGTTGGTTGGACTATTATATAAGACAAGATCTTGATGCCGTCTGAACTATCAATCTAAAACGTAATTCCTATTTATCTGTATTGAAATTCAAAAGTACCTTAATAATACTCTGGTTTGAAATAGCATAATGTTGATATAGTTAGTGGGTTTTGTTAGAGCTGTGTTTTACGAGAAATGCACTTATTTTTGGACAAGATCCTTCTAGAAATTTGATTATTTTTATTATATTGTTTACTTTCTTGGAAACATTACCAAGCTATGTGCATTCCAATTATTAGAGAATAAGTCGATAAGGACAGATTCAGCTTCATTGTCGAAATCCACTGATCTCTGATATTAATTTAATAGCGTAACTTTGATATTTGGAAAGTGTGGTGTCATAAAAATCGAAGGTACTTACTGATCAGGTACCTCTTCTAATATTACCTACTCATTGTAATTCACGTTTGTTAATTACTCTATTGTAAATATACCCAATTATTAAAAAAAACTTTCGTATACAGACTTTTTATTTTATTTTTGATCTTTTGTAGCGGGGTTGTAAGTATCAAGTTCGGTCAACCAATTTGATTCCTAGGCCACCGTAGAACCCTGTCATTTTAACTGCTACATAGCGACGGAATAATTCTATTAACCCGTATTGATATAGCATTTACAACGCCAAGGTTCTATGATGGCCTAGGAATCAAATTGGTTGACTCCTCATTGATAAAAGACGATAGTTACAAGGAATGAAAATGATTAACGGGAATTTTTGAGACCCCTAGCCTCCTATCCCCCTCCTATTAACCTGGATTCGCTATATAGTTAATGGTTAAAATAAGGAACTTGCACTTTTTTATTTTATTCCGAAAATCAAAAGTATTATCCAGCATTAAAACAACTGTAGCACTAAAACTTTCTTATGATTTATTTTTCTGATGTTATATGCATTTGAAATCTGCACGCGCCGGCACCGCCCGAAAACGCTCTATATTAAACGGGCTTATGCTATGACGTCACACCATATATTCTCGGCGCGTTTACTATGGAGTAGGTAAGTCATTAATTTGCAATTATCTCCACATTATTTGCGTTTAAGTCTATACTTGCCACACTGTGTATTGTGTGTAATATTCTGTGTAACTGTTATGTTATTTTATCGAAAAACAATATATATTTTTTCGTAATTTTAACGTGAGATAAAACTAATACAAACGTTTTTTTTTCTTCTGTATGATATTTCTACGTATGCATCAATTGAGTGCAATTTATTCGAAAAGTTCCATGCAAGTTCCCCATTACTGTTTGAACGTAACCAGCTTGAAGAGACACCCAGGCGCTTTTTTAGGGTTCCGTTGCCAAATGGCAAAAAACGGAACCCTTATAGATTCGTCATGTATGTCTGTCTGTCTGTCTGTCCGTCCGTATGTCACAGCCACTTTTTTCCGAAACTATAAGAGCTATAATGTTGAAACTTGGTGAGTAGATGTATTCTGTGAACCGCATTAAGATTTTTACACAAAAATTGAAAAAAAAACAGTAATGGGGGTCCCCATACTCAGAACTGAAACTCAAAAATTTTTTTTTTCATCAAACTCATACGTATGGGGTATCTATCGATAGGTCTTCAAAAATGATATTGAGGTTTCTAATATAATTTTTTTCTAAACTGAATAGTTTGCGCGAGAGACACTTCCAAAGTGGTAAAATGTGTGTCCCCCCCCCCCTGTAACTTCTAAAATAAGAGAATGATAAAACCAAAAAAATATATGATGTACATTACCATGCAAACTTCCACCGAAAATTGGTTTGAACGAGATCTAATAAGTAGTTTTTTTTTAATACGTCATAAATCGTAAACGGCAATTTATTTTACGGAACCCTTCATGTGCGAGTCCGACTCGCACTTGGCCGCTTTTTTGTTTAATACTAAATACGTCTGTGGCAGGTCTATCTGATGGTAAAAGTAGACACCATTGCCTATGGACACCTTACGAACCTTCATTGACATTCGATGTGTTGATAGCTAGACACAAACGCGGGTCCTCACTCTCAACACACCCTCGGGAGTTCTGGCGACCTTACTCACCACCTGGCCCCTATTTCACCAACTTGACAATTGTCAGCTAACACTGACAAGTCGCCATACATTGCTTGCTCTAGAAGTTAAGGTGGTCGCTAGGTTACTTGTGGAACCAGCAATGTACGGAGAATTGTCACCTGACACTAACAATTAGCCATACATTGCTTGTTTTAGAAGTTCAGGTGATCGCTAGGTTACTTGTGGAACCAGCAATGTACGGAGAATTGTCACCTGACACTAACAATTTGTCATACATTGCTTGTTCTAGAAGTTAATGTGATCGCTAGGTTACTTGTGGAACCAGCAATGTACGGAGAATTGTCACCTGACAGTAACAATTCGCCATACATTGCTTGTTCTAGAAGTTAAGGTGGTCGCTAGGTTACTTGTGGAACCAGCAATGTACGGAGAGTTGTCGCTGTCAGGTGACAATTGTCAAGTTGGTGAAATAGGGGCCAGGACCACAACACTTACCTACCTATGCAAGTAGTGGCGTTATTATGGCTGCGGTCTTTTGTAAGGTGGCGTGGTACTTAAGCCTCCAACCGAGCGACCTTGGTCGCCACCGACCGCTGTAGTATGAAATTTAGCTCCAAACAACTGTCTACACGGTCGGTGCGGACCAAGGTCGCTCGGTCGGAGGGGCACGGGACGTGTTGGCAACCGTCTAGCAGGGGCTTAAAAGCATGTGCTACACGGCTAAAGCTCCCCCCCCCCTCCTGCCCTCTCCACGCTACGCCACTGGTGGAACTACCAGCTCGGCAGCTCCAAATAAGAGCGAGATGACATTCCGCTGTGCCAAACTTTTGTCAGAGTCCCCGGCAAGCTCGCTTCTCCATACAAATGTAGTTAAGCTTTTTTTTACTATTTGTTAATAATACAGTGTACGAAATGATATTTGTCAATTTATATGGGTTTAATATTATTCAGCCGTGTAAACACTTGTTTTTAATGACGCCGTCTAGCGACTTGAACATCTACAGCGAATGTGCCAACCCTACGCCATTCACGCACACATTGACGTGTGCACCGACTAGGCGCGCACACATATTTACTGGAATTAACTCATTTGTTCGTCGTGACCACCCTGTGGTTAGGTACACGAGACTTTCCCCAAAATAAATTATAATTAGCTACAAATCATACAAATACGGTGTGGAACCACACAAGCAGTCGCGCACGCACTTGCCCTGTTTTACGTAATCATTTATGCAATTTGTCATACCAACTGCTGTCTCATTTCGATAACAGCAAGTCGTTGTGACAAATTGCTATGTGTAGGTAAATATCCTCAAGGGGCTCACAGCTCCCAATGACCTTCGATCTGTTACCGTCCGTTTTTTCGTGTTTTTTGTGACTTACCGTATTAACAACAACGAGGATAACCGAAATAGTATCCCATATTTACTTCAAATCTCATAGTTTTTGAGATATATGGCACTAAACTTTAGCAGTTTTAGGCCAAAAAACCAGTTTTTTGGACGTAACTTTTGTAAAAATGAGTTAAAAATAAAAAACTCTCTTGGGTTGTTAGAAATGTCAAAAAGGAACAGTTACATGTAAATTTCATATATAAAAGTGCATAAACAACATACTAATATCGAAAATAGAGCTTTTTTGGACCTGGTTTGAATAAATCATAGAAAAATAAATGTACATTTTTTTCAAAAAAACTCTTTTGCAAGAGTAGATAAAGTATTGAAGAACCGATTAACGTTTGTGGCATAAATATATATATTGTAATGACGGAGGAATATCAACTCAAAACTCATCAAAACTAGTCAAAAAGCGCGTGGAGCCCCTTAAGGGGGACGACAGCGTGAACTTTCAGTTTTTTTAGACCCAATCCAACAAGTGGAAAGACAGGAAGAAATTGGGAATCAACGTTTCCATAGACGTGCGTTAATTAATGCTGCACCTGTGCGTGACCGATAACATGCTTGAAGAGAGGTAGGGCACAGCGGAATGTCATCTCGCTCGTATGTGGAGCCGCCCAACTGGGGAAGTACCTCCACCTTACAGAAGACCGCAGCCATAATAGCACCACTGCTTTGTAGCTGCTTTTGTTGTTTGTGTTATTGCATGCTTGTTATATGCTTGCATAAGCAGCGACCGCCCAACTAGCCATGCAGGTGGTGCCGACTGCCGACTCAGCATTTCGCCACACCGTGCCCCGTTTCCTAAAAATACGAAAGCGATCGTCACTCTTGGTTCTCACATCGACCATTAGGCACCTGTTAAATATAATTAATTTTAATTGATTTACTTTTTGTAATTCCGTCATTAAAGGAATTAAAGTTAGCATTCTGGTTTATCTCGAATCCTCCGACTCCCAGCCTACATATTTGGCGCAGTCGAGAGACGCACCTCGCGGGCCGGTTCGCGAGCGGTCACCGAATTTCCAAAATCGAAAGTTCGCGCTCGCTTAGCGCCCGGGCAGCTATCCGGTCATCTCGTCGAGGGCGGAACCTACAAGCTGTGGAGAGCGGAGGAGTATCCAAACTTCGATACCGCAGAAAGCCAGAAATGTTCATGTAAGTACTTTAGAATCGTTCTAGAGTTGTTTATGTTAGGAAAGGAGGTACTTTCATAGTCGTAATTATTTTAAAGCTCAAAGATTTTCCATCCACGGCAATCGAGCAACTCTAGGCTAGGCAGTAATAATAGATTCGTTTTACTAGACGGTCTTAGGAATATTAATTTTGATTTAAGTTCTGAATCGGACTCGGAACCGGAAGTAGTTAGTATGGCAGATCTAGATTCAATTTTTAAAGCCTTGCGCTTGTTACCCGAGTTCGACGGGAACCCTAACATACTTACGAGATTTATTAAGTTATGTGATCAATTAGTAGATGAGTTTGTTCGCCCCGATCAAGCTTTGGCTAATTACGCACTTTTAAATGGTATACTTAATAAAGTTACCGGGCCCGCCGCCCGCTTAATCAATGCGAATGGGGTCCCAGAAAGCTGGGCTGGAATTCGCAATGCACTTATTAATAATTTCGCGGACCAGCGCGATGAGACCTCTTTGTATAACGATCTCGCGCTTCAAACCATCCCTCAGGAGTTCTATGAAAAATGTCAAAACCTGTTCAGTACCCTTATGACATACGTAACTTTACATGAAACTGTGCAGTCTACGATTGATTCTAAACGCGATTTATATAAAAAGTTGACCCTCCAAGCGTATGTGCGAGGCCTTAAGGACCCCCTAGGTTCGCACATTCGTTGTATGCGGCCCGAAACTATAGAAAAGGCTCTAGAATTTGTTCACGAAGAAATTAATACATTATATTTACAGCAACGTAATGAACGCCTAGATAAGAAACCAGCTGATTTTCAGCCATCCAAAATATCTATTGGTGCAATGCCGCCAGGTTTCGCTGTGCCACCATTCAGGCAGCCTGCATTTAATTTGCCCGGTCCGTCTCGACCAAACCCTGTGTTTTGGCCTCAACAAACCCGACCTATATGGAGACCAAATTTAAATCAGCCTCCTCAAGGCCCTACCCGTACTCAGCAAATATTTGGAGCACGACCGCCTAACTACAATCCACAAGAAAACTCATTCAGGCCTAGAAATAATTTCCAAAGCAATGGAAATAATACCGTGCGTCCTATGAGCGGTGTCAGTCACTACGTAACAAGGCCATTGCCACCTACTCAGAATTGGGCAAATTTTAGGAACCCGCAACCCAATAATTATTTCAGATCTAGAGATGTTAACTTTACCGAGTGCAATGACTATACACTGGACTATGAACCTTATACCGACTACTATAATGAATATTATCAGGACAACAACTGTGACGGGTAGGGTCGTTTCGCCGGTTAGCGACCACTTAGCCGAGTTGCTCACTTTAGATTAGTAAAAATATACCTATTCAATATACACACATAATAGATGGTATTCGTAAAGGCTCTAAGTATAGTCAAGTTTTGAAACCTACAATAAAATATAGCACTTTCATCCATAGATTAGGAAAAAATATAGAAAAGGTTACAAAATAGCGAATTCGCTAGATAGCGACCGCTTTAGTCGGTTTGCGACCACCTGTTAGCTAGTTGGCGACCACTCTTGCAAATAGTGTTTAAGTAGTTAATAAAACGATTAATCATCATCATCATCATATCAGTCGAAAGACGTCCACTGCTAGACATAGGCCTCCCCCAAAGAGTGCCACAATGACCGGTTTTGCGCCACCCGCATCCAGCGGATTCCTGCGATCTTTACTAGGTCATCAGTCCACCTTGTGGGGGTATATCCACTCTGCGCCTCCCGGTACGTGGTCGCCATTCGAGAACCTTTCCGCCCCAACGGCTATCGATTCTACGTGCAATATGCCCCGCCCACCGCCACTTAACTTTAGCGATTCGGATGGCTATATCGGTTACTTACCTTGGTTATGTTGCGGATAGCCTCATTTCTGATGCGATCACGCATAAAAACTCCCAGCATAGCCCTCTCCATTGCCCTTTGGGTGACTTTTAGCCTTCTTATGAGGCCCATAGTAAGCGACCACGTTCCAGTGCCATACGTCATCACTGGCAACACACACTGGTCAAAGACTCGCCATGAGACACTGCGAAATACTTATTGGACGAAAATATGTGCCATAGCGTAGCTTCCCGAACGCTACCCAGGCGAGTCGGATGCGACGATTGACCTCTTTCTCTCAAAGTTTGACCTACCTAACTGCCCTTATACCACTACAAATAGGAGTGTAGACTAACCATTTATTATTAATCCAAAAAAAGAAGGCAAAATGATAAGCCTAAGTGACGAAAATCCTATTCATATATCTCCAAAAATTACGAAGCTACAACCGTTTTAATATTGCTTGTTAGAGAGAGAAAACGCTAGTGGATCGTGACGTCACAATCCCCGAGCATCATAGTAAATGACAATCATTTCATATGAAGGTGCGTTTTGCGGAAAATGGATAGAATACACCCCCTCTAAAAACTTTGGATACTATAACTTTGTGATTACTTAATCCCCTGCTCTTTTTTTTTCTCCATTTGACGTTACATTTAATCCTTTTTCGAGAAAATTCATCATTATAGGTCATTTTATTTAGTGTCTACACCCCTAAATTGTTACTCTTCTAAATCTACTTTACATTGCTGTGTCAATGAAGAATAGAATCGAAAAAAGCGCGACTTCTCGCTCACACCATAGTGCTTTTATATATATTGATATTACAGTCACACATGTCATTCATAGTAGGTATCTAAATGCCACCTTTTTATAAGCTTTTATTTAACTTTTAGATTATATTCTACTTACACTAGCGTCTGCCCACGACTCCGTCCGCGTGGAAATCGTTTATATCGTAGCTTTATACAAACTTTCACCCCCTTAGGGGATTATTTCGGGGATAAAAACTATCCTAGGTATGTCTCTTCCCGGGACTCAAACTATCTCCATACCAAATTTCATCAAAATCGGTCCATTGGTTTAAGCGTGAAGAGATAACAGACAGACAGACATAGACACTTTCGAATTTATAATATAATTATCTCATATAAATTATTTATTATTATATAATATAATATATAATTATATATTATTATTATATTATATATACTATGGACATAACATGGATTGGCGCGGCTTAAATACCGACTCAATTTGCTAGCCAAGCTAAATATCGCGGGTGCCGCATAAGAATCCATAAGGAAAGAAAAAGAAAACGATGTGGTCGCTATCCGACTTCTTTGGTAATTATGTATTTGGGTATTATCTTTAATTGAAGCAGCCTAGTCCGTCAAGTGGTCGCTAACCGAAGGTGGTCGCGTTACCGGCGAAACGACCCTACCCTACTGACGATACTTACTATGACGACTCCGCGAACCAACCTCATTATCCAGAGGTTTCGTATCCAAACCCCGCAGGTGAACCTTATAAAATTGAAGAGCCCCCTATTCAGCATGAGGATTTTCGGAAACAATCCAGAGTTAAGAAGAAGTAACACTTGAAAACTTTCACAATAGACCAGGACTACTCCCCTTCAAACTTGGACCGACATAACTCATCTCCCACTACCAAGCATTTTTACAACATGTGGGGCGTGGGCCTAAATTACAATGACCATAAAGTTGACATACTACGGACACAGTTACTTAATTCATAATTTATTGCGTTAATAATCATGTGTGTATAAGGTCTTACAAAGGACATTTTACAGCTAGTGTTCACATGAACTCGGTTAGGGTATATAGCAATGTACTTACTTAACTAAAACTAAATACTAAAGCAATTACCTATACTATTTCAACATTTACATTTAAACTAATTTTTATGTGGCATGCAACATGACACGTCTTAGTAGGAAAATAAAATTATGTATGTATATAGAAATTCCAAAATTATTAGAAACGTTTTCCATTTTAACTCGTTAACAAAGTAATTCAATTTAACGTCGACAGTAAAGTTATTCAATTTATATATTAATAAAAAAAAACATTTATATGTTATCTCCACTTATAATAAATCTCTAAATTAAAAAAAGAATCAGCCAGTTTGAAACTAAGCTTTGCGCGGTTCGAATGTTCTCAGCATCCCATGAACGGAAAAATATGAAACATTTTATATAGGTACATTATTATTCTAGCTGCAACTTAGGATAGTTTTTATCCGACTGCGACAGTTAATTAATTTTCCGAAATATACGACTTCATTTAATTTTTCATTTATTTTTATTGAAATCAAACGCTGCTCCAACTGTCAGCTATAAGAACCGTCAAATTTTCGTCAAAATGGCGGAATTGCTTTACCTTTCACTTATTAATAATTTAAATCCCGTCTACGATAGACCTTTACGAGACAAATGCTAAAATATAAACCATAAAAAAATATTCGATTCTGATATGAGAACTTATATGCGCAAATGTCGTTTTATGTCGTAATTTCAATAAATGAAATCAACAAATTTGAACAATATAATTAACACGAATTTGTTTTTTTTGAATGACAATGGCACGCGCTCGGCGCATTCAGCCAAAGTACCTGCGGCGCTACCACGAAAACCGATACTCAATGTATATATATTTGCATCCCTGTCACTCGAGTATGGTTAGTGCGATAGAGATAGAGATACCCGAATATTTTCGAATTCCGAAGTTCGTGGTTATAGCTCAGGAATCGAAAATATGGTAAATAATTATATTGTATTTTCTCGAAAAAGAATTTAAAATAAATATAGTCAAATGGAGAAAAAAACAAAGCAAGAGGTTATATAGGTAATGATTAAGTTATAAGAGTCCAAAGTTTTAAGAGGGGGTATGTTCTGTCCCTTTTCCGCAAAACGCACCTTCATATGAAACGATTGTTTTTTACTATGACGCTCGAGTATATTGACGTCACAGTCCCTCATCGTTTTCTCACTCTAACAAGCGACATTAAAACGGATGTAGCTTCATAATTTTTTGAGATATTTGAATGGGAGTTTCATTATCTTCTATCTATTTATCTCCACTTATAATAAATCTCTAAATTAAAAAAAGAATCAGCCAGTTTGAAACTAAGCTTTGCGCGGTTCGAATGTTCTCAGCATCCCATGAACGGAAAAATATGAAACATTTTATATAGGTACATTATTATTCTAGCTGCAACTTAGGATAGTTTTTATCCGACTGCGACAGTTAATTAATTTTCCGAAATATACGACTTCATTTAATTTTTCATTTATTTTTATTGAAATCAAACGCTGCTCCAACTGTCAGCTATAAGAAACGTCAAATTTTCGTCAAAATGGAGGAATTGCTTTGCCTTTCACTTATTAATAATTTAAATCCCGTCTACGATAGACCTTTACGAGACAAATGCTAAAATATAAACCATAAAAAAATATTCGATTCTGATATGCGAACTTATATGCGCAAATGTCGTTTTATGTCGTAATTTCAATAAATGAAATCAACAAATTTGAACAATATAATTTACACGAATTTGTTTTTTTTAATGGCAATGGCACGCGCTCGGCGCATTCAGCCAAATTACCTGCGGCGCTACCACGAAAAACGATACTCAATGTTCATATATTTGCATCCCTGTCACTCGAGTATGGTTAGTGCGATAGAGATAGAGATACCTGAATATTTTCGAATTCCGAAGTTCGTGGTTATAGATCAGGAATCGAAAATATGGTAAATAATCATAATGTATTTTCTCGAAAAATAATTTAAAATAAATATAGTCAAATGGAGAAAAAAACAAAGCAAGAGGTTATATAGGTAATGACTAAGTTATAAGAGTCCAAAGTTTTAAGAAGGGGTATGTTCTGTCCCTTTTCCGCAAAACGCACCTTCATATGAAACGATTGTTTTTTTACTATGACGCTCGAGGATATTGACGTCACAGTCCCTCATCGTTTTCTCACTCTAACAAGCGACATTAAAACGGATGTAGCTTCATAATTTTTTGAGATATTTGAATGGGAGTTTCATTATCTTCTATCTATCTATACATAATAAATGCCTATGTCCTGACTGACTTATTCACTCACTCACTCACTCATCAACGCACAGCCGAAACTACTAATCTTAGAGAGTTGATTTTTGCACAGTATGTTGCTTTTATAACGTGGGCTAGGGATAAAAAAGGATTTTTGAAAATTCTACCCCTAAGGGGGTAAAATAGGGGTGCAAAGTTTGTATGGGAGAACCTTTTTTTTTTGAGCTATAGACTTAAACTTTGTAGAAAAATTAGTTATTAGAATACAAATGAAACACTTTCAGCGTTTTGGAAAATTCCACCCCTACGGGGGTAAAATAGGGGTGCAAGGTTTGTATGGGGGAAACAATTTTTTTTTTAAATAGAGATTTAAAACTTTGTAGAAAGATCAGTCATTAGAATACAAATAAAGTATTTTCAGGGTTTTAGAAAATTCTACCCCTAAAGGGGTAAAATAGAATGCAAAGTTTGTATGGGAAAAACTACTTTTTTTTAAATAGAGACTTAAAACTTTGTAGAGAAATTATTCATTAGAATACAAATAAAGTACCTAGATTCAGTGTTTTAAAAAAATCTACCCCTAAGGGGGTAAAATAGGGGTGCAAATTTTGTATGGGGGAAACAATATTTTTTTTAAATAGAGACTTAAAACTTTGTAGAAAGATTAGTCATCAGAATACAAATTAAGTACTTTCAGCGTTTTAGAAAATTCTACCCCTAAAAATAGGGGGCTAAAATAGGGGTGCAAAGTTTGTATGTGGGAAACTATTTTTTTTAGCTAGAGTCCTAAAACTTTGTAGAAAGATTATTTAAATACAAAGAAAGTACTTTCAGCGTTTTGGAAAATTTCACCCCTAAGGGGGTAAAATAGGGTGCAAAGTTTGTATGGGAAAAACATATTTTTTTTAATAGAGACTTAAAATTTTGTCGAAAAATTACTTATTAGAACATGAAAAATACTACGTTCGGCGTTTTAAAGGGTGCAAGGTTTGTATGAGGAACACTTTTTCTGAGCTAGACACTTAAAACTTTGTAGAAAGATTACTTATAAAAATACAAAAAAAAGACTTTCAGCGTTTTGAAAAAATCTATCCCTAAGGGGGATAAAAAGGGGTGCAAAGTTTTTATCAGGGAAAGGTTATGTTTTTGAGTTAGAGACTTGAAACTTTGTAGAAAGATTACTTATTAAAATACAAAAAAAGAACACAAATCGTTTTAGAAAATTCCACCCCTAATAGGGTTAAAAAAGAGAGCAAGCTTTGCATGGGCAACACTTTTTTTGAGTTAGACTTAAAACTTTGCAAAAAGATTACTTATTAGAATACTAAAAAAGAACTTTCAGCGTTTTAGAAAACTCCATACCTAAGGGGGTTAAGAAGGGTAGCCAGTGTTGTGTGGGAAAAACTTATTTTTTTACTAGACTTAAAACTATTCGAAATGTTACTTATTAAAATTAATAATAAAGTACTTTCAGAGTTTAAGAAAATTCCACCCCTAAGGGGGTTAAGAAAGCTTTGTATGGGCAACACTTTTTTTGAGCTAGAGACTTAAAAGTTTACGAAAAAAGTTCTTTCAGCGATTAGAAAAATTCAACCTCTAAGGGGGTTTAAAAGGGGGTTCCAATTTTAAATGGCGAGCAATAAAATTTTAAAGTGTGAGTAAGAGATTTTTAACTTCGGTCTTATTCTGTACGTTAAAAGACTACAAAACTGATTTCAGAGTTTTTCCAAATTCATCCCCTAAGAGTGTTGAAATTGGTTCAAAGTTTGAGTATTTCAAGGCATTTTTAAAGTATGAGATTTTTAACTTTGGTTTTAGACTGTTTGTTCACAAACTAGAAAATGAACATCAACGTTTTTTTTTTAATTATCCCCTAAAAGAGGGTTCAAATTTAATATTGAGAGAAATCATTTTCTAAGACGATAAAAAGTTCTACGCGGACGAAGTCGCGGGCAACAGCTAGTACATAATAAATGCCTATGTCCTGACTGACTTATTCACTCAATCTGACTTACTCACTCACTCATCAACGCACAGCCGAAACTACTAATCTTAGAGAGTTGATTTTTGCACAGTATGTTGCTTTTATAACGTGGGCTAGGGATAAAAAGGGATTTTTGAAAATTCTACCCCTAAGGGGGTAAAATGGGGGTGCAAAGTTTGTATGGGAGAACCTTTTTTTTTTGAGCTATAGACTTAAACTTTGTAGAAAAATTAGTTATTAGAATACAAATGAAACACTTTCAGCGTTTTGGAAAATTCCACCCCTACGGGGGTAAAATAGGGGTGCAAGGTTTGTATGGGGGAAACATTTTTTTTTTAAATAGAGACTTAAAACTTTGTAGAAAGATCAGTCATTAGAATACAAATAAAGAACTTTCAGGGTTTTAGAAAATTCTACCCTTAAAGGGGTAAAATAGAGTGCAAAGTTTGTATGGGAAAAACTACTTTTTTTTAAATAGAGACTTAAAACTTTGTAGAGAAATTATTCATTAGAATACAAATAAAGTACCTAGATTCAGTGTTTTAAAAAAATCTACCCCTAAGAGGGTAAAATAGGGGTGCAAATTTTGTATGGGGGAAACAATATTTTTTTTAAATAGAGACTTAAAACTTTGTAGAAAGATTAGTCATCAGAATACAAATTAAGTACTTTCAGCGTTTTCGAAAATTCTACCCCTAAAAATAGGGGGCTAAAATAGGGGTGCAAAGTTTGTATGTGGGAAACTATTTTTTTTAGCTAGAGTCCTAAAACTTTGTAGAAAGATTATTTAAATACAAAGAAAGTCCTTTCAGCGTTTTGGAAAATTTCACCCCTATGGGGGTAAAATAGGGTGCAAAGTTTGTATGGGAAAAACATTTTTTTTTTTAATAGAGACTTAAAATTTTGACGAAAAATTACTTATTAGAACATGAAAAATACTACATTCGGCGTTTTACAAAAATCATTCCCTAAGGGGGTTAAAAAAGGGTGCAAGGTTTGTATGGGGAACACTTTTTCTGAGCTAGACACTTAAAACTTTGTAGAAAGATTACTTATAGCCACGTAGATTCTCGACTTCTGACTTGTATGTTTTGTGTGACCTGCTGTCCGTGCGCAAACTGTATGCACTGAATGCGGTCTTGAGGAGACATAAATCTACCAAATACGTACCAATAGACCAGCTGAAAAGGAGGAAAAGGATATATGTCATCTCAATACCGACAGTGAAAACTGCTTTTGCGCGAAGACAATATGCCACCCTATCTGGCAAACTCTACAACTTAATAAATAAAGAAATTGATATCTACCCTACCACAGCACATAAATGTAGAACTAGAGTGACTGCGTGGCTGAAAACGAAAACCTACGGCGACCTGGAAAACATTATACTAAATACTTACAGGCACCTATAAATGCGAATCAAATAATGAAACCACACACACACACACACACACATACACATACACACAAACATACACACACACACACACACACACTCACTTGCATTACAAATATATACATATATTACCCACATTCAATTACAGACTCCTTCAATTGTTCTTGTTTCTAACTTTATATAAATTGTGTACTCCTAGAACATATTATAGAATTAATTAAGTAATCATTAATATATATTAACTACCTGCATCGATACCTGCATATGGAAGAGCGGTGCCCCTTAGCACAGGTATTACTTTTACTTAAAAAGGGACACCAGAACATGTTAAATTAGTAGGTACTTCAGAAAACGAATAAATAATTTTTCATTTTCATTTTCATTTTCATTTTTCATTATAAAAATACAAAAAAAAAACTTTCAGCGTTTTGAAAAAATCTATCCCTAAGGGGGATAAAAAGGGGTGCAAAGTTTTTATCAGGGAAAGTTTATGTTTTTGAGTTAGAGACTTGAAACTTTGTAGAAAGATTACTTATTAAAATACAAAAAAAGAACACAAATCGTTTTAGAAAATTCCACCCCTAATAGGGTTAAAAAGGAGAGCAAGCTTTGCATGGGCAACACTTTTTTTTGAGTTAGACTTAAAACTTTGCAAAAAGATTACTTATTAGAATACTAAAAAAGAACTTTCAGCGTTTTAGAAAACTCCATCCCTAAGGGGATCCTAAAGATCCTTAAGAAGGGTAGCCAGTGTTGTGTGGGAAAAACTTTTTTTTTTACTAGACTTAAAACTATTCAAAATGTTACTTATTAAAATTAATAATAAAGTACTTTCAGAGTTTTAGAAAATTCCACCCCTAAGGGGGTTAAGAAAGCTTTGTATGTTAAAAGTTTACGAAAAAAGTTCTTTCAGCGATTAGAAAAATTCAACCTCTAAGGGGGTTTAAAAGGGGGTTCAAATTTTAAATGGCGAGCAATAAAATTTTAAAGTGTGAGTAAGAGATTTTTAACTTCGGTCTTATTCTGTACGTTAATAGACTACAAAACTGATTTCAGAGTTTATCCAAATTCATCCCCTAAGAGTGTTAAAATTGGTTCAAAGTTTGAGTATTTCAAGGCATTTTTAAGGTATGAGATTTTTAACTTTGGTTTTAGACTGTTTGTTCACAAACTAGAAAATGAACATCAACTTTTTTTTTAATTATCCCCTAAAAGAGGGTTCAAATTTTGTATTGAGAGAAATCATTTTCTAAGACGATAAAAAGTTCTACGCGGACGAAGTCGCGGGCAACAGCTAGTAATTAATAAAAAGCTTAACTTATTCATTGGGGATATGTATTATATAATTTACATTTATGTATACATATTTACATTTATATATACATGTATATATATATATATATTTAATCTGATAAGATTGTATCATTTAAAAATTCATCAAAAGAGTAATAGCACCTTTTAATTACCAGATCTTTAAGTTTTCTTTTGAATAATTCATCTTCGGTTTCGTTTTTTTTTTATTGTGGTATTTTATTTGCTATTAGTATGCATCGGTAATACGGACCATACTTATTTAGCCTCAGACCTCAACTTAATAATAAGACTTTTGCACTATATGAGCCGCACATATCATCATTTCTCCGAGCAAAGGGTTTCAGAACAGGTGAGGCCGTTTGAACCCGACCGTGTAAAAAGAGGACTTATAGATAGATGGTCTCGGATTAATAATTAAAAATATTTCCGGAAATGTAAATTATACAGACGCCATAAAATATTAAGCTGCAATTAAAACCCTTCAAATCAATGAAAAAATATTACAGTCTGAATTTAATAATCATATTATCAGTTTATCTAAAGAATGGATGCTGCAACACTACATACACAATGTTTATTCGGGCGTCTAGTATACCTCACGCGATACTTAGTTTTGCTGTGTTTAAAAGTATGTTAGATAAGTTAAAGGTTCTCTACCCTAAGGGAGAGATCCTTGAAGTAGATCTTAGGGAATATTATGACCTAATTAAAGTTGGGTCATACTATATAGATAAGCAGGTAGTGTTAGTTTTTAAGGTGCCGATTGCTGTAGATAGAGTCTATGATTTATACAAACTAGCGGTAATACCGAATAGAAATCATCAAGTTCTAATACCTCCCTCTCCCTACATAGCGGTTCATGAACAGGATTCTATGTACATGGAGACAGAATGTCCGAAGGTCAAACCATGGCATCTGTGCGAGGAATCACTGAATCAGAAGATACAAAACCAACTTGACTGCACGTACCAGCTCATCACTTCGCAGCAGCTCAACCCGTCCTGTAAACACACGAGAGTGTTCCTAACTAGACCAGCAGTACAACAACTCGACAGCAGACAATACGTTATAAGTCTACCAGATCCGACTAAGATACAAACCTCCTGCGGCCAAGAACAGTTCAAAACGATCCAGGGAAGCTACCTTGTTGAAATCCCGCACAAATGCGTCCTGAAAACCCCAGATTACACCATTACCAACTCTAACGACCAGGTTGAGGGTCATGCATTAAAAATGATGGAACTACCAGACATTACTTCGATAGATGAAGTGCGAGCTCGGGTGCCATCTCCTTCACTGACCCTGAACTCTATTAATCTGGAAAACCTGCACGCCAGCGATAAAAAGATATCCTCGCAAATACCCGTGAATATACGCCAGATCGACCGCTTAAGCCTGTACCATACTACTATACCAGTCTACCTACTCATATTCTGCGCATGCACAGTCGCTGCCGGTATAACCAGTCGTCGCCTATTCATGAAACGATGCCGAACAAATACATTGGAAACCATCAAAACTGACGCTCCGGAAGCCATCAACCAGACACCAGATAAACCAAAGCTGCACCCCAGAAACATAGAAGTGAATCATGGCTCGGCAATATTCTCGAAGAATCTCCAATAGTTGCCTAGCTGAGGATGGAGGTGTTATATGCTTGCATAAGCAGCGACCGCCCAACTAGCCATGCAGGTGGTGCCGACTGCCGACTCAGCATTTCGCCACACCGTGCCCCGTTTCCTAAAAATACGAAAGCGATCGTCACTCTTGGTTCTCACATCGACCATTAGGCACCTGTTAAATATAATTAATTTTAATTGATTTATTTTAATCTTTTTGTAATTCCGTCATTAAAGGAATTAAAGTTAGCATTCTGGTTTATCTCGAATCCTCCGACTCCCAGCCTACATATTTTGCTATGAAGTAGGTGGTGTTGTGTTCCTGGACTTCCTGGTGGTGAGTAAGGTCGCCAGAGCTCCCTAGAGGGTGCGCTGTGTTGGGAGTGAGGGACCTGCATGTCTCTATCTGCCAACACAGTGAATCCTCAATATGAATAAAGGGTCGGCAACGCGCTTCTGATTCTTCTGGAGTCACAAGTGTCCATAGTGTAGGGGACAGGGTGAAATGACGTAATGCAGAGATACAAAAGAAAACGTAAGAGTGGATGGACAGCGAGAAGCGTGTGTCTTAGCGCGTAATATTTGAGAGCGACTGACTGCCTCACAGCCAATGGTATCCGCGATTGACCTCCCTCCCGGGCCCCTGCCCCTCGTACGTCATAATAAGCGGCACATACCACTCAGACTTCCATCCACCCTCAATTTATTAAAATATAAAAATCATATTAAAAACATAAAGTTTGAAGTTAACATAAATGCGTCGCTTACAATCCCCACCCCAGTGCTGCGTCAGCAGTCACTCATCTCCAGTAGGTACATATGCGACGCGTGCCGCTGATCGACGTAATATTCCAGTCTGTGTTTTTATGTGCACAATTCTTATTCGGCCATCTTTGCCCGGAATAAGTTCCTGTACTAGACCTCTCGGCCAAACGTTGCGAGGCGAAGCCGGGTCCACAACCAATACTAGATCTCCCACTTGTAAGGGTCGTTGGTCTTGGTGCCATTTCTAGCGAGGGATCATCTGAGGTAGCACTTCACGTACCCATCGTTTCCAAAATAGGTCTGCCAGTCGTTGAGAGGTTCGCCATTGTTTACGGAGGTACATGTCGGAATGGTCAAAAACCCCAAGTGTTGGCAAGTTGGAGGAACTGCCCAACAAAAAATGATTAGGGGTCAGGGCCTCATTGCTGTTCGGCTCAACTGTGACGTGTGTAAGTGGGCGACTGTTCACTATCTGTTCGACCTCCGCCATAAACGTGTTCAGCACCTCATCGCGCGGAGCCTGTTCTTTTAAGACCACTTTGAGTGAAGCTTTTACAGTACGAATAAGGCGCTCCCACGCACCTCCCCAGTGTGGGCTAACTGGTGGCAAAAAGTTCCAAGTGGTGCCATAATTTACAACAAAATCCTTTAGTTCATCCTCGTTCAATTCGCTGACGCACCTTTTGAGCTCGTTATCAGCGCCTTTCAGATTTGTTCCATTGTCCGAGAAGATTTGCTGAGGCCAACCACGACGTGCAGCCATCCTTCGCAGTGCCATTATCAATGCATCAGTTGTAAGCCTCGTGACTATCTCTATATGAACAGCTCGCATGGTAAGGCACGTAAACAAAACTCCGTAGCGCTTTTCTCGACGTCTCAATACTGTTACCTCCATTGGGCCATACAGGTCAATTCCACAGAACGAAAACGGGCGCTGGTGGTGGGCCATTCGAGCAGGAGGTAAGTCACCCATTCTAGGTGGTTGTGGTTGAGCCCTTTTAATTCTACAGAACATGCACTTACTGCTTACATTCTTAACGGTAGGCCGAATACGAATAACCCAATATTTCTGTTTCAGGTTGTTTACCACTGTTTCTTGGTTCCCATGCGCAGCCTTTATGTGATGATGCTTCACAATCAACCTGGCCACATGATTACGTCCATCAAGAATAACAGGTTGTTTTGTCTCAGGTAAGATGTCTAGGACTGTACCAATACGCCCATCAACGCGCAGGATGCCGTGTTCATCGAGGAAGGGCGTCAAGGTAAGTAGTCTGCTTTTCCGATCTAATTGCCTTTTATTTTTCAGGTTTTCCAGGTCTTCAGGAAATGATTGCATCTGAGAGTATTTTATTAGTAAGCTCTCGGCGTTTTCCATCAGTTCACCGCCGTTAATATGTTCGGTAAGTTTCCTGCATTTATTTATAAACACCAACATAGCACGGGTAGATCTAAGCAACCGCAACCACGATGAAAACCTTTCCGGTTCTGGAACAGCAGGTAAGCTTTCAGGAGTTAGCGTCAGAGTTAACGCGTACTCCATATCTTCATCATTTTGGTTTACTAATATTAATTATAAAATGATATTAGCATTTGATTGAAACCAAATCTTTTTATTTTCTATTTGACATTAACGACTAATCAAAAACAATAGTACTAATCATAAAAAAAGGAATAAAAAACATACAAAAACAAGGTTCTATATGCACAGTCGTGCACATCCTCCCCCTTTTTTACAAAAGAACAACTTTTTTTAAGGGGCGACGTAACGTCCCTGCGGCCGTCCTTATGTCGACCACTCTAAGCACTCCATCTCGGCCTGGAAATGTACGCGAAACTACGCCACGTGGCCACGTGCCTCTCGGTAGGTCTCCATCAGCAATGAGTACAGGGTCTCCGATCGAAATGGTTGGAGTCGGGAGGCCTCTGACACGGCGCGGGGCAAGGGTTGGCAAGTATTCAATAACCCAGCGGCGCCAAAAATGATCTGCAAGCCTCAGAGCTCTGCGCCATCCGCTCCTGCTGCAGAGGTCTGAGTCCGTGAGCTGGGCGGGTATCGGACGACCAGAGGAAGATCCCAGCAGTAGGTGACATGGTGTAAGGGCCTCGGGGTCAGCAGCGTCGGGCGACACGTGTGTGAGGGGACGTGCGTTTACGAGTGCTTCTGCTTCGGCCAAGAGTGTGGCAAGCACTTCGTCGGTTGGAGCTCTTTCTCGGAGAGTGACCTTTAGGGCCGATTTGACACTTTTTACTAAGCGCTCCCAAGCCCCTCCCATGAAAGGTGCGGAGGGGGGAATGAAAATCCATTCAATTTTTTCGTTAGTGGCATAATCAGCGACGGCTTCATCATAAAGTGCGCGTAACTGTCTGTTTGCACCGACGAAGGCAGTTCCGTTATCGCAGTATATCTGGCTTGGTGTCCCTCTTTTGGCGATAAACCGACGAAGGCACATAATAGCAGCATCGGCAGACAAGCTGTGAACCACTTCAAGGTGTAATGCCCGCGATGTCAGGCAAGTGAATAACGCGACCCACCTCTTCTCTCGTCTACGGCCAATATTTACTTGAAGGGGGCCAAAGTAATCGACACCAGTGAAAGTGAAAGCGCGATGATGGTGTGCGAGTCGGGCTCTTGGTAAATCTCCCATAAGAGGCTGTAGCGGTCGTCCACGCACCAACTTGCATAGCTGACATTTATGTACAACTGATCTGACGGCGTTCCTTAACCCTATTATCCAATATTGCTGTCGGAGTTCATTTATCACAGTTTCGGCGTAGGCGTGGGCACACTTCTTGTGATAATGGCTGATTAGCAGGCGTACGGCAGGGTCCTTTCCGTCGAGCAGAATAGGGCAGACAGTTTGAGTAGGAACGTCTTCAACAGCAGCTGTGCGCCCTTTCAGATACAGCAAACCATCGTGGTTTATAGCTGGTGACAATTTCGCCAGGCGACTTTTCGGCGATATGGGCTGGCCACGTAGTAAGCATCGCAGTTCATCGTTGAAAGTGTTCTTTTGAATATGTCGTAATATATGGGTTTCTGCCAATTCTAAAGCTTGAACATTGATTGGCCGCAGGGTAGTCTGAGATGTGACCGCCGTAGGGTTATTTTGGGGGAGGATAAAGTTCCCAGAATTTCCCCTGACCCTTGTGATGCATGCAGCAATGAACTGATGAGCTCTAGCAGTTGCCCTTACTAATTTTAACCAAGAACTAAAATGTGTCGGATCTGCAACTACAGCTACGGGCAAGTCGTTTACTTCATTGTAGTGGCAAGCAACATTCCTAAGTGATGTAGTCGAACATGATTTTAAGCGTGCGTGTGATGATTTGATGGTGCGTTCTGAAGGTTTTAACTCTATTTGATCGAGTGGTCCAACGGTGCCGCTATTTGTTGGATTAGAAGGCCAATCACTGGGATCAGTGAGCAAAAATCCTGGGCCAGATATCCAGCGTGAGTCTACACTAAATGTACTTGGTTTAATACGCGTAGCGTCGTCAGCAACGTTAAGATCCGTGGGAACCCAGCGCCATTCGGCCACAGAGCTGTTTTCCAAAATTTCGCCTACTCGATTTGCCACAAAGGGCTTATATTTCCGAGCGTCACTTCGCAACCAACCTAATACAGACATCGAATCGGTCCAAAAATAACGTCGGCTTGGTTTAGCGCGGTGAGACTCGCAAATAAATGTAGCAAGGCGAGTGGCTATCAAACTGCCTTGAAGTTCTAACCTTGGTATAGACGCCGGCTTTAACGGTGCTACGCGTATTTTGCTGGCAATAAGAGCTAGCCTAACTTGGCCAGATACATCAACATATCGCCAGTATGCGACAGCGGTATACGCCAACTCACTTGCATCGCAGAACACGTGCAATTCCCGTTCTACTACTTCCGCGTTACTCGTATTATACCACCGAGGTATCCGTATGTCTGAAATTGACTTTAGGCTTTCGAACCACTCGTGCCACGCCTTGCAGTCAACCTCGCAAAGCTGTTCATCCCATTCTAACCCCTTGCGCCACAAAATTTGAAAGAGAATTCGACCTTTTACTACAATCGGTGACAATATCCCTAAAGGATCATAGATGCGCATGACTTGTGTAAGGGCTTGGCGCTTGGTTAAAGGAGCACATGAGTCTTTCGATAGGCCAGAGTTAAATGTCAACTCGTCATGAAAAGGTTGCCAAATTAGACCCAAAGTGCGAGAAACGGCATCCTTACACAAATCCACGTCCTGTGTTTTATTGTTGACAGCGTCTGATAGCAAATCGTCTGGCAACGAGGCTACAGCTTCTGGCTCGTTTGTAGTCCAGCCGCGCATTTCAAACCCGCCACGTTTATAAATAGTTACCACCTCAGTGGCTAGACGATTTGCTTTCTCAATGTTGTCGACACTGCTAATAAAATCGTCCATGTAGGTATCACTTTTAATAACCTCCACGGTCTCGGGGAACTCTTCTCGAAACTCTGAGGCGTTTAGGTTGGTGACATAAATTGCAGTCGAGGGACTTGAACAGGCACCAAAAATCATTGAGCTCATGCGAAAAGTCTTAATAGGGCCGGAAGGATCGTCGCGCCACAAGAATCGTTGGGCGTCCCTGTCTTGATGTCTAATTTTTACTTGTGGAAACATTTCCTTAATATCAGCTGATAGGGCGATCCGTCCTTCCCTAAAACGCATCAAAATACTGAGCTGGTTTTGTAAAAGATCAGGACCTGTAAGTAACATTGAATTCAGAGACATTCCCCCAGACCGCGCAGCTGCGTCATGAACTACGCGAAGTTTTGCGGGTTTATTGGGATTTATCACCCCAAAATGTGGTAAATACCAACATATACCCGAAGGCTCCCCCCCGGTACATTCTTCAGCGTAGCCTTTATCCAATGTGTCCTGAATATTTTTTCGGTACCTCTCAGCATAGTCGGGTTCCCTTGACATCTTTTTTTCCAAACTTTTGAACCTCGACAATGCTAAAGGGTAACTTTCAGGCGCGCTTAGTTGGTCTGCTTTCCAAAGTAAACCTACTTCAAAACGCCCGGAAGGAAGTCGACGAGCGGTGCGATCTAAAATTTCTAGCGCGCGTTGATCATCGGTGCTACGTGCCTCGTGCTTGGTGATTCCGATGGCATCTAATTTGTATTGAGCTTTGATAAGCTCTTCGAGCTCAGACCTAGGATTTTCATTCTCAATAGAAACGGCGTGATATAGTGAGTCAATTGGCTTAGTTCTACTACTGGCGAATCCAAAAAGAACCCAACCTAACGCCGTTTGAATTGCAACAGGTTGCGACTTTGTGCCTTTCCTGATGGCGATCGCAACCGACAAATGCCAATTATCAATCCCTATTATTAACGTAGGAATAGCATCATCGTAACACAATTCAGCGCATACGTCTCTTAGGTACGGATATTGCCGCAAATCATCTGACTTGACTGACTGCTTGCATGCTAGCCCTAAGTTTTTAATCGACCGAGCTCTATGTACTGAAAATGTTTGACTAGTGTGTCGGCCTTTTATCTCGAAATCAACATATTGAACTGAAGTGTCTCGATGTAAACCACCTACACAATCAAGCTGAATTTGCCCCTCAGGACCTCGTACGCCTATACGAGAGCAGATGTCAGAATCTATAAATGATGACGTCGACCCGTCATCCAAGAGAGCAAACGTGTCAACACTTCCTGCTGGCCCGGAGACTGTAACGGCAACTATCTTCAGGAGAGGCCGAGATGTAGGGTTTACGTTGATTGGACTAAGAGCACTTGGGTTAGCGGTTGTGTGAGCAGTAACGTCCCTTCCAGGATTTGTGTCGCTTGAGCCAGTTGCGTTTGACATTAATGAAGGTGTGGCTAGTGCGCAATTCGCGTGTTCATTTTTGCGATCAGATGTTATGGGAAGGAAGTTCGGATTGTGTAACAAAGTGTGATGTTTGCGATGACAATCATCTATTTCGCACTTATTTTTATTTTTGTTGCACAACCTAAAACTATGCGGACCTCTTTGTAAACATCGATAACATATTTTATTTTCTTTAATGAAACTCCACCTATCATCGACTGTCATTGCCTTGAAGGTGTCACATAATGACAAGTCATGACTTTGTTTACAAAGTGTACACCCAATGCTTTGAAATTTTTTCATGTTTTTAGATGTATTACCTATATCAGAATACTTACATGGCCCTGGTTCTGATTCCGATGTAGCGTGCGTGCGTTCTCGCTGCACGTGCGAGACATCGGCCGGCGAATCGAACTTTATGTGTAGATCCACTTCTCGCGACAAAAATTGGGATAATAACTCTACTTTTGCGCTGCTAGACGGCGCCGCGGCGGAAGCCTGTGCTGCGGCGTAGTCTAGCCATCGTGTGCGTAGGAGCGGATGAAGCTTGTTGATAAGTGCGCTAAATAATTCCGGTGAACGTAAATAATCAGTTTCGTTCAACAGCTTGACAACTTCAACGCAGTTACGCACACGAGCGGCAAACGTTGCTAGTTCTTTTAGATCGCCGGTGATCCTGGGTAGGGCGCGGATTGCCGCAACTTCCTGCAATACTATCTGCTCTGGCCGTCCAAAACGCCTGTCCAACTCTGTTATTATGATGTCGGGTTCTAGCGTTGTTGCGAGAAGCATGCAGACTGCATCACGCGCGACCCCTGTTAAGGCTGTACTCAATCGACCTACATTCTCTGCTGCAGAGAATGATTTTTTCGAGTCCAAGTATGACCTTTTAAAAACAAGCCAGTCCATAGGGGACTTGCCGTCATAGGTCGGAAGATTTATTTTATATTTATTACGTTTACTAGGTTCGACTTTGTTTACCAAACTTTGAAATGTGTTTAGTAATCGAGACACGTTATCCACACCATTATGACAGCAGAAATTGACCGGAGTGGTACATTCGGTGGCCTCGTAGATGTCTCGGCAATTATTGGGCTGGGACGTCGTCGGCCGTTCCGTTGCTGCTAACGATGGTAATATGTTCATCGTGTCATTCTTGTCGATGTTCAAGCTCGGTGAAGGAATCTGTAAATAGTTGGCCATGTTAGTAGAATCAGGCTGAGGTATAGTATTATTATTTAACTCACCTGTTCCCAAGCCGGCAGTTGGGTTGCCGAATTGGTTATAACCATAAGGCAACATGTTAAAGGTGTCATTGCAAATATTGGGCATGCCAGCATGGCTGGCTGTAGATTGCACCCATTCTTTGACACTATTTCGCCTCCTATACTACTAACGGAACCATGTTCACTAGACGCGTCAATAGCTGCGAGCTCAGCCTGGTATTCCAGCTTGGCCGTCCTCCGCTCGAGCTCCATTTTCCTGGCAGCAAACTCCAACTCCACTTGTGCGAGGTGACGGGCGTGCTGTGCCTCTGCTGCGAGTTTCCTCGCAGTAACCGTCGCCGAGGAGCGGCTCGTGCGCGATGTTGTCGAGCGTGCGTGTGAGGGGCCGGGACCGGGCGCGGCAGCGGCGGGATCAGTTTGGTGTTCCCGCGACGTCACTGCCTCGCTCTCACTGGGGCCTTGAGGTATTTGTACGTGCCTTGAAACATTACCTGAACGTTCCTGATTATCGGTAGCCGTTTGTATTAGTGTAGGCTGGCTACGTGTGACAACCATTTTGTAGGATTTATAATATGCACTGTATTACACTGGTTATACTTGTTATAATTAGAGAAGGACCATTATTTGGTTTACTAATATTAATTATAAAATGATATTAGCATTTGATTGAAACCAAATCTTTTTATTTTCTATTTGACATTAACGACTAATCAAAAACAATAGTACTAATCATAAAAAAAGGAATAAAAAACATACAAAAACAAGGTTCTATATGCACAGTCGTGCACAATCATTAGGCATCGGTAGCTGTTTATGTGAAGGCCAGGTGCCCTCAACGCCATACAAGAATGCCGGACCGTTAAACCATTCATTTTCAAGCACCGTTAATTCGCAGCTGTCGCGAGTACCAATATCGGCTACATTCATCTTAGTAGGTACGTATCTCCATTGATTAGATTGCGTTAATTCATCTATCTCGCCGAGACGATGCGCCACGAATGCTTTATATGTGCGCGCATCGTTATATATCCAATGCAACACAGTAGTGGAGTCCGTCCAGTAATATATTTTTTGCGCGTTCATTTTGTGTTCTTTAATAATACTATGTGCCAATCTTGCAGCTAGAACAGCACTTTCTAATTCTAATCTTGGAATGCTTCTATGTTTTGCAGGTGCGACACGGCTTTTACTCGAAATAAAAGCTAATTGCCAGCAATTGTTATTGTTTAACCAACGCCAGTAAGCAACGGTGCACAGGGCTTGCGATGACGCGTCACACATAAGATGCAGCTGTAGGTTTGTATATATAGCCGGCGGGCGGCCGTTGCTATTCGGTGCATTCGGTGCATTGTCTATCTCGCTCGCACGCACGGCCGCTTGATAGTATCGGGGCAAGCGCACCGTACTTACGCGCTTCAGCAGTTCGAGAAACTCGGTCCATTTTTTTATAAATTAACGGTAATTATGTCATCCCAATGTAGTCCTTGTTTCCATGTATCACGAATCATTATTTTGCCTCTTATTGTTATCGGTGATAAGAATCCGTAGACGTCGAAAATTGACATAACAACTCGCAGCATTTCTCGTTTTGAAGGTATCTTTTGTCCAGATATTATAGCTTCAGGTATGCGTTTGAAAGATACGTCGAAGCCAAGTAAGTCTTCTTTTGGAAACCAAACTAATCCGAGTGTACGTTCGCTGTCATCTTGTTGATCGATTTTGAACCTTATGGCCGTTGAACCCAAGGTTTCTTTTGGTAAGCTATTTATTAATGTTTCGTTATTGCTCGTCCAGTTACGTATTTCAAATCCACCTTGTTTATGAATGTGAGATACCTGTTTTACAACGTTGATAGCAGTTTCTTCGTCTTTAAAAAACTCCGATAAAATGACAAGCCGAGGTTTCGTGCCTTCGTTGATGAGCGGGTAACTGTAGTCTACCCATTTGGATACTAACACAGTTGGCAATTTGGACAAAACTACGGATATAATTTTCATCCCCCTCAGGTACTCATCTTGACCAATGGCCGTTACTGCAGCAACGTAATTTTTTACTTTAATTGAAAATGGTATTATATCTTTGTGGTACTCTTGAGCCATAACCGGAAGTTTATTGATACTTTGCAGGATTCTTGCTATTATAATATCCGGGTTCCCAAACTGTAGCTCAAGCGTGGACATCACAGTGTCCGGGGCAGTGGCTCCAATCAACAGAGCTGTTACTGCTTCTTTAGCTGGTCCGTGTAGGCATTTTCGTAGCCTCCACATGTTTTCTTTCGCGTTGAAATTGCACACTTCAGTTGATTCGTCATATGCCTGCTTGAATTGGAGCCATTCCATAGGGTCACCAGAAAACGAGGGTAAATCGCGCGGTGTGCAAAGGCGGCTTAACATTCCAGAGTTAGGCCCATTAGTAGCGGAAATTTTGGCTATGTCCTTGAGTGCAGTCGCCAAAAGGTGAACTGTGTCCTAGGTGCCGTCGCGGGCCGGAGCAGCCGGCGGCGCGCGGGGGGCGGGTGCAGCTTGTCCGGTGCATTTTCCGTTGGGGGTACAGGCTGCGCTTCCAGTTCGAAATGACTGCGTTCTAACCATTTTTCCACTTCTTTATTCGTGTGAATTTCACTAACACCTGATTGTGAACTGTATTCTTCTTCATCCAATTGTGCTAGGTCCGCCGCTAGCTTTTTGTCGATTAAATCCATTTGTATACGCGCTTTTGCTTCTGCCGCTTCTAGTTCTAGTTTATTTTTCCTGGCCAAGAGCGACGAGGATGCGGAACCCGATAATTTTGTCTTCCGAGTAGATTTCACAGATTTAGAATCCACTTTTTCTTTACAGGCAGATTTATAATCCACCTTTTCTTTACAGGCACTACCCACATTAACGGTAACCGTTTTATCAAATTGCTCCATTTTTTGTTGTTTTGATTTGACTTTCACATTTCCTTCAGGTTGGAGCGGTGGGCAAAATGGCTCCTGCTTCGGTGTAGCTACATCTAGGTCGGACTTGACAATTTTTTGCTGTTCTTCCTGTTTTCTAGTGCTACTTCGTGTGTTCACCATCGTGCGCGGCGGAGTCCGGTACATCCAGAGTCGAGATTCGGTTCGAAGACCAGCTTGTAGGGGACAGGGTGAAATGACGTAATGCAGAGATACAAAAGAAAACGTAAGAGTGGATGGACAGCGAGAAGCGTGTGTCTTAGCGCGTAATATTTGAGAGCGACTGACTGCCTCACAGCCAATGGTATCCGCGATTGACCTCCCTCCCGGGCCCCTGCCCCTCGTACGTCATAATAAGCGGCACATACCACTCAGACTTCCATCCACCCTCAATTTATTAAAATATAAAAATCATATTAAAAACATAAAGTTTGAAGTTAACATAAATGCGTCGCTTACACATAGGCTACGGGTAACTGCTAAACATCAGGCAGGCCGTAAGCTTGTTTGCCACCGTCGTTGTATAAAAAAAAAAACATGCGAAAAATCATTATGTACAGTCGCCATAACATACATAGGTACACTAGAGATGTTCAAAAATATCGGCACATGCACCCTAATGCCTTGAAATTAGTCTGATGTTTGTGAGCTGCTTGTTTGCTCCGATGTATGTGATGGTGACTGTACCTAGAGGAAAGCGCTTGCGAGCAGAGCACCCACTTTTTTTGTTTTATGGTATTTTTTTACGGCCGAAATGTACTGAAACGTCACGTTGAACGTACCATTAAACCTATCGTGCTAGAGTGGTTATATTCTTGTATATATTCAGATGCCACTGAAAATGTTAACAGGTAGGTGCAGTCACGTACTTCAATTGATGAGCCATTTAGGTGTGAACTAATTTTGGTTTTCATAGTACGCTTTGAAATGTCCAGTATAAAGTGAGCTCTAAATGGCTCAACAATAGGGAACATTACGCAAAGCTCTTCGTAGGTAGCGACACTAGCAGCGTTGACATTGTATCTCGTTCCCACTTGCGGTATTGTCTATGCAAGCATCCTAGTCACTCATTTGACAAACAATTGTGCATGTGTGTGTGAATCCCTTTATTCCTATACTGGTTTACTACTAGTGATAGTGCTGCCTCTGGCGGCAGAACATTGCAGTAATGTTCCCTATTAAAGTCCGTGACTGCACCTATAGATAATATTATTATACCTATACGCGAACGAAGTCTTGGACAAAAAGTAGTGGGTTGGTATTTGATAAAGTAAGCTAAGTAAGTATTCAGCCGATGTTGTACCGATTTAACGATGTGTCGATGCAAATGTGATTCAATGAACGACTTGATTGAAGACTAGTTTTTACATTTATTCACCGAATCAGAAGGCGCGTCCAAACGTCCGACCGCAGCAGAGGACAAACGGGCTATGTCTATAGCAGAGCCTATAGGTGCCTATAGGTAAGATATGGCGAGATAGAGAATAAAAAGTTTCCTATCTCACTCTATGTTATACCTCACTCTATATATATAAGCCCCGTATAGGCAATGCCAGACGTCCGAACGCGGTGGGCGGCATGAGCGGTAGGTACGAGTAAGTTATAAGAGAGAGAGAGATGGGACATAATTTTGCCGGACGCCGTGCATCCTGCACCTATGCACATGGGCCGAAATCACGCTCGGATGTCTGGTGTCGCCTCATGGTCGCACCACACTTGGGAGTTCGTGTTCGCGTTGCGTCGTTGCCTTTCTTTCTTTCGCCGTAGGAAGGAAAAAGATGCAACACGAATATATGGGCAAACACCGCCAAGTGTGGTGCGACCATTATACCGTTCGCCACGCTCAGACGTTCGGACGCACCTAACTCGACATTAGAAGCTATTTAAGTATATAAGTTACATTATTTAAGTAATATATTATAACGTTCACATTTCAACGAATGACATTCGATTCTGACAGTGACAGCCGACAGTTTCGTTTGACAGTGTCACTGTCACTGAACTGATGCATTGTGCATTGTTTTCATTTCGCGACATGTATCGTTCATACGAATATTTCCCATCGTACTCCGTTTATTTCATAATATAAACAGTATTTGAATAGCCTAGATTAGTCAATATCGTACGTGGTCTCGTTCCACATATTTAATTCACAATGGCTGACTATCCGGACCCAGACGAAGAATATGAGCTGATGTACGCTGATGAGCTTGAAATGCTACGTGATGATGAGGACAGTTCAGGTAATACTCCTTCAGAATACAACCAGTTGACTGTCATGGCATTGAAGCATGCTTTCTTGCATTAGAGCCTGTCGAAAAGGCAAACAATGTATGATTTGGATCTTGAGTTTGCTCATATCTTTCATAAATGTTGTCTTTCTCTGCTTCCCAGATGGAAATAAAGTCAAGAAAAATCCATTACAAGCCAAAAGGAGTCTTGATTTCTCCAGTCCAACAGTTAACAAACATTTGCCTACATTCACTAGTCAAAATGAAGAAGTTGTAAACACCATTGATGATGGTATAAATTCCCTGCCTCCAAGTCAACCTATACAAGCTACCCCTGTGACTAGTAAACGCACTGTGGATGACTTATTTGGAGACATAGGGGATATAGAGGATGATATTTTACTGCCAAGTAAAAAGCTGAAAACGGAAGAGGAAGAAGATGAGGAGTTGATTGAGAAGATCATTGAGGGTAGAAGGCTGCGGCAGATGCTCTTAGAGCCTTCCAACCGGCTGCAGGGTGAGGCGAAGCCAAACTTTAATGTGAAGGAAAATATTTCTGTGGATATTCCAAGGTGTGTGTCTTTAATTGTCCATTGTGTTAGGGTTTGTTAGAATTGTCTCCCTAAGTTGCTGTACGTGAAAGAAAAGTAAGAAAGTGAATGAAGAAAATTAAACAGCAAGGAGAATTTAATGAATCATAACGTATCATCGCAACATATTTCCATTGCGATTCAGAGAGGTAATGCTGCCAGCGTAATTGGGTCCATGCCGCAGTCTGACCTCTTAGAGGCGGTATTCTTTTTATAACTTCCCCTTTTTATGTTTTTTGTTTATAGTTATAACCTATTTTAATGTTATTTGAACTTAATTGCATTTTTTATATTAGATAAAAATTAATGAAGTCGGTTACATGATGCTACTGAATTATAGTCAGTTTTACTATGTGGCTTACAAATTGTTGAGCATGCATGCCAAGGTCACTATCAAGTCATTTAATGACTAAAGATATAAACAATGTTATGTTTGGAAAGTTTGTATTGTAAAAGAGACATAATGTAAATTTGAACAACTATGGATTCCAAGGATAATTGAATGCATAGTATTCTGAGCAAACTGGACAAATGGAAGCTGCTACAAATAATGTGCTTTGTAAAAATAATTTGTGAAAATTGCTAAAGTTAGTTTCAATATGCATATTATTTGAAATCATTTGACATTATATTTATTAATATATTGTTAATACAAATTTCAAGATGGGCATTCATGCCTTTAACCAACTCCGACGGAGAACGGTTCTATGTGAGGCTAGAATCTGAAGATTCATGGGAGCAGTCACTGGATGCAACACATGAAAGCATGTCACTTCATGCTAATTATGCAAACACATGGGTGGAGGCTCGGAAACTTGTAAGTATAGAGGAAATCATTAAACATTTTGGACATTTTGTAAAATAATTGTTTTTGGATTTTGAATTGTCTAGCTTAGAGGAACAACTTATTCTGCTTTTTAGGATTTCGTACTCAAAGAGTAAAATGGGACCCTATTACTAAGACTCCGCTGTCTGTCTGTCTGTCCGTCCGTCTGTCACCAGGCTATATTTCATGAACCATGATAGTTAGGCAGTTGAAATGATGTATTTCTGTTGCCACTATAACAACAAATACTAAAAACAGAATAAAATAAATATTTTTATTGATAATGGTACGGAATCCTTCGTGCGCGAGTCCGACTCGCACTTGGCTGGTTTTTTTTTTATTATGGAAGCCCAGATGGTGGCAGCCATGGGGTTTTAGTAGGTAGAAATATCACATACACCATGTCCAACATGGAATTCTAACATGCCTGAAAGATGGCCCATGAAAACTGATTAAAAAGCCAAGATAGCCATAAATTTGGTGGGGTGTACAAAACTGTGTTTAAACACAACACCTAACTATGGCAACTAATTGATTCACCCTTATCTCCTTTGTCTCTGTTTCCAGCTGGAAGAAAAACAACGGGAGCAAGTGCTTCAGTCTCAAGAAGTTCAAGTTGTGCTGAATGATGTGAACGACAAGCTGATGTGGGTGGACAAGTTCCGGCCGCAGTCGTATGTGGATCTGTTGTCGGAGGAGCCTGTTAATAGGGCGCTGTTGCACTGGCTGCATTTGTGGGACAAGGTACTAGATTTTGTGCCTCCCTGATGGAAAACTATCCTATGGCCCGCCTGTCAAGAAGCATTCATCACGGCCTACAACTTTGGAGGACTCACAAGTGCATTGCCAATCCGTTGCTGATTTGAGGATTTGCTGTGCGGACAAAATCACTCTCTCAGCGCTTGCTTGGGAGCTCTAGTGAACTCATTCACTGCCAGGGGCAGAAAACTGGTTCCCCTCCGTTAGCCCTAATAATTTTGTACCTAATTTCACTAGCCCTAATGCTGTGAACCCTAAAATCGCAAACCCGAATTTTCATTTTTCCTAATCATTAGCCCTAATGTTAGAGCAAAAGTTAATAGGTCAAGTGACAGGATAGGTGTGATGAAATTAGGTCATTATATCGAACATTGTTAGGTGTAATGAAATTAGTACTAACGATATTAGGTTAAGTGGGGGGAACCCAGAACACTACATACCCGAAGAGAGTCATCGTCATTTCCTTGCTCTTATCCCATTTACTTGGGGTCGCAGCATGTCTTTTTCTTCCATACTTCTCTGTCAGCCGTCATCTCATCACTCACTTCATATCATCTCTCACACATTCCTTGGCCTACCTCGTCTCTTACATTCATACCTACTCTTTTGGTCACATGACTTTCATCCCTCCGCATTACGTGCACATACCTGAAGAGTACTATTGTTATGGATTCAGTGTTATACAGGGCTTCCTAAGTTGGGCTGAAAACAATATCAAACTAGAAGAGTTGTGCTGTCATGCCAATCTTTGTCCCAAACTGCCATTATAGTAACATGGTATGAGCCCCCAATGCCAATTTTGAGGAATTAGTTTAATTGGTTGTGTTTGGAATCGAAAATTTTGAGCTCTAAAGACTTTAGTGCGTGTTGTTAGGAGATTCCGTCGAACAAATACTTCACTTTCGGATACCGGTGCCATATTATTTTAATATATTGTTAGGCATGTCCCCTGAATTCCAAAACTACCGGGAGACAATCTCTAAAAAGCCTGTCTCCCCTGTAATGACGTCATCAAAAACGCCACAGCTGCGCTTGGAAAAGTTTAAATTACACCCAAACCTTGCAACGTACATACACATGTGGGAGGCCAAATAAAAGCTACATAAATTGTTAATAGTTGAGTAATACATTATATTTCAATATATACGCTAGTTTAAGTACTATTAGCAAAGGTATAAAAAAATCAAAGAAAAATCTAAGGTCTTTCAGACTTTGCGGCAAAACTAGAAAAGATACACGAATGTAATTTATAACACAAATGATATCTAGTATTTCAGCTTTACATTTTGGTTTTTTATTTTAAGACAAGAGCAAAATTGGGAAAATTGTGCTCAAAAAACCAACAACGCAAAGCGAGTTTTCCCTTCAAGATAAATTTTATCGAAATTACTATTTTCCAGAAACCAGCACGAAATTTTGGTATGTTGTTAGACATGTTATGAGCACCGCAAAGCTGCATAGATACAGTCTCTAAAGTGTCTAGTTCATCAGTAATGAAATAATCCTCATTCAGTATTCAGTATTCATTATTTATTGCAATTAAGGACACGTCCATGCATTAATACATAATAATCAACAATAATATAATTAACAATTAGACAAAATAAATAACAAAATAGGCTTAAACTTAGAAAAATATATGAACCAGGGTTATGATTAAGATAATTAGGTACAGAGGCTTTTTGAATGGTGGGAATTTTACCTAAACCATGTAATATATATAAATGTGCGCTATATCATGTAAAAGCCTAACAAATATGCTATAATTCTTGCCAACATTATGATTCCATATATCCATAAATTTAAGAGGTATTTGCAAAATTGTAGAGAAGAAAAGTGAAAAGTCGGCTAACATTAGATTTTCGGGAATTGAAATCTGAAACGTATCGTTATATTGAATTACAATGTTAGAATGAGTTATAGCATATTTTATTAGCTTTCATATGATATAAAATTTGCATTCAGAAAGTACATAGCTTGGGTTTAATTTAGACTTTTCAAAAAGTGGGATTGAGAGGGCTTTTCACATTTTTTGTCTACTATTTTGCAAATACCTCTTGAGTTTAAGGATATATGGAATCCTAATGTAGCCAAGAATTATAGCATATATATTTAGCTTTAACATGATATAACACACATTTACATACTTATATATTACATGATTCAGGTAAAAATAGCACTTTTCAAAAAGCCTCCGCGGCAATGAAGATTATGTCATTACTAATGAACTAGACACTTTAGAGACTGTCTCTTTGCAGTTTAGCGGTGCACATAACATTGTTAAAAGTTCGTGCTGGTTTCTGGAAAATAGTAATTTCGATAAAATTAATCTTGTAGAGAAAACTCGCTTTGCGTTGTTGGTTTTTTGAGCACAATTTTCCCGATTCTGCTTGCTCTTGTCTTAAATAAAAAAAAACTGAAATGTAAAGCTGAAATACTAGATATCATTTGTGTTACACATTACATTCGTGTATCTTTTCTAGTTTTGCCGCAAAGTCTGAAAGTCCTTAGATTTTTTTCTTGTTTTTTTATACTTTTGCTAATAGTACTTAAACCAGCGTATATATTGAAATATAATGTATGAATGAACTAATGACAATTTATTCAGCTTTCATTTGGTACCCTACATGTGTATGTACGTTGCATGGTTTGGGTGTAATTTATACTTTTTGATGACGTCATTACAGGGGAGATCGACTCCTTAGAGATTGTCTCCCGGCAGTTTTGGAATCCAGGGGGCATACCTAATAACATACTAAAATATGGCGCCGGTATCCGAAAGTGAAGTATTTTCCCCTAACAACATACACTACTTGTTGTCTCTGGTTCGTTGCATCTCGGATGCATTTGAATAATTCTTATAAACTGCTTAGTACTGACTGATTCCTAATTATCATTTTCGAATTTCAGATAGTATTCAAAAAGGAAGTGAAAACCAAAGAGCCCCAGCAGCGAACCACGTTCAGCAAGCGAGCTGGCGAGTTCCAGTTGACCAACAAGTGGAAAGGCAAGAAGGATGCGGAACCGGAAACGGATGAAGATGGCCGCCCGCACCACAAGGTGGTGCTGCTGTGTGGCCCGCCCGGTGTTGGCAAAACTACGTTAGCTCACCTACTGGCGAAGTTGGCTGGTAAGTTACATTCCAGTTGACTAAATAGTGGAAAGACAAGAAGGATCGGAGATGGATGAAGATGGCCGCCCGCACCACAAGGTGGCCCTGCTGTGAGGCCCGCCCGGTGTTGGCAAGACTACGTTAGCTCACCTACTCGCGAAGTTGTCTGGTAAGTTACATTCCAGTTGACTAAATAGTGGAAAGGCAAGAAGGATCGGAGATGGATGAAGGTGGCCCTGCTGTGTGGCCCGCCCGGTGTTGGCAAGACTACGTTGGCGCATTTACTGGCGAAACTAGCTGGTAAGGGCGAGTTGGAAACTTACGATTATAAACCGATCAACGTTAATATGGCGCCGACAGCTGTCATCCCATAGAAACTTGTCAAACTTTCCATACAATCAGATGTTAACGAACACCGCTTACGATTACAGACGGTTGTATGCAACCCACCCTAAGGTCGAAAAGTAGTTAACTCGTTCTATCCGCTCCGCTTGCTCGCTCGCGGTGGAAGTGTTTAGCTATCAAAATCAGTGTTGCATGTCGATCGGCGCCGTAAGGAATCCGCTCGACTCTGCGAACACTTTTGTGACTCTTTCAAATCGTTTAGCCCGCTCCGCTTACTCTTATTCAGTGGAAGCACTTCTACACAGTTCGCCATTGCGAGCTAAACGGACTCCGTACGGAGCCCGCTCGGCTCGCAGTGGAAGGCGGGCATAAAGAAAGAAGACATTTCTGTACCTGAGAGCCAGAGTGACCCAAGTCCAGTTTATACATATTGGAGAAACAAAGCAAGAAAGAAAATTTCCTTACATATTCAGATTTTTTAATATGATTCAAATTTTTGAATGATTCATTTCTCATACGTAAAATATTGTTTAAAAAGAGCTTTCAGATGCAATGCTATTCAATTTAATTAAAAGGATTATTAAATAAAGGACTTGGGACAGTATGGCTCTAAACTGTTTTTAAAAAGTATGAAACAAACTGAAAACCAGACTATTACAAGTCCACATTAATATTGAATATTACGGTTAGAAATAAAATAAAACTAGTTTATATTTAATTAAAACTACGTTAAATCTAAAAAAGGCCCTCGAGGCATTGTACGGAGGATGCTGGCGGCATTTCCTCGTTGAATTGCAATGCTGATGCGTTGCGCAAGAAAGCCGCCAGCTCTTCGGTCACCAGTTACATCAACCGGACGTTTCGCGATTTCCGCAAATAACTTATGCGCACTGGGACCCCACGGACCGAGGGTCTCGACGCCAAAGGGTACAAAGTTGTACTCTCTGCCGAGGCCTCTATATTTATTGCATTTCAGAAGTTCGGCGTTTTTCGCCGCTGCACCCGCTTTAGAAGTAGTCCGTTGGAGGTGGGACGGTGCCAGTGTGTCTACACTCTTTTTTAGATTTAACGTAGTTTTAATTTAATTTATGTTAATTATAATCGTGTATATATTGACAATAGTAATAAGTTTATATTTGAATGAAAGTTTATTCTGGGTACATTTTCTGCATGTGGCAGACTTTTGAAATATTCTCTATATTCTTCTGCATTGCAACGCAGTCATTAAATCTTTGTATTTTGCTTTTGATATTGGTTTTTTTGGTTCTGTGATGAGAGGTAAGGTTTCAGGCATGCTTTTCGGGTGTCTTAGGTTTCTGTTCATATCATACTCTTTACATTCATTCTGCTCTAAACCAAATTTATTCCTTCGGTATTGTGCCCAAACGATGTCTGTTATACGAATTTGGAACCCGCTGGAGTCCTTCTTTCTTTGACAAAATATGGAATGAGTCCCTTCATATAGAGATTTGAAATTTGTGAAATCTTCCGTCGCCATTCGCTGAACTATAAAACTGATGGTGTTGCTTAAAGTTTTATTAAAACTACACCAGTCATACTACTTCTACCGTCTAAAAGTGGCCAGAGTTTATTTTAAAGAAAAGTATCACCGTCAAAACATGCTAGCAAAATTACATGGACTTGTAACAGTGTGTCTCGAAAATAAAAGTGGACTTGTAACAATATAACTTTTTTTATTTACGGATAGGGCGGGCTACCAATTATAAGTTTATCTGCTATATGCTAAGCTTAAAACGTGCATCAAATTTATACGCTTAGCCAGCTTTGTCCCAAATCTGGACTTGGGTCACTCTGGCTCTCAGGTACAGATTTATTCACTACTCGTACACAAAAGACACACAGAGACAAGGGCGTAGACATACATACAATTCACACATATTGTGTGTGTCTTCGCGGCAGTGAATCGGTCGCTGTCTCAGCATTATGCTGAGGTGTCAGACAGACACCTACAGCGCTGGTTTTCAGACGGGACGCAACACAACATACTACAGACTCATAATAAACACATAATTATTATAAAGTGTCCTGCTCACGCACGCCTCCATCGCGCAAGTGTAAGTGTTTATCTTTCTTTCAATGAAAACTAGCGAAAGATGTTCTGTTGCAGGTTACAGGCCAGTGGAGCTGAACGCGTCGGACGAGCGCAGCACTGACGCGTTCCGCACCGCGCTGCACAACGCAACGCTCATGCGCTCGGTACTCGACCCGGACCGGAGGCCCAACTGTCTCATTCTCGGTATGTAGCTTGACTGAGATTAGGTACAGGCCAGTGGAGCTGAACGCGTCGGACGAGCGCAGCACTGACGCGTTCCGCACCGCGCTGCACAACACGACGCTCATGCGCTCGGTACTCGACCCGGACCGGAGGCCCAACTGTCTCATTCTCGGTATGTAGCTTGACTGAGATTAGGTACAGGCCAGTGGAGCTGAACGCGTCGGACGAGCGCAGCACTGACGCGTTCCGCACCGCGCTGCACAACACGACGCTCATGCGCTCGGTACTCGACCCGGACCGGAGGCCCAACTGTCTCATTCTCGGTATGTAGCTTGACTGAGATTAGGTACAGGCCAGTGGAGCTGAACGCGTCGGACGAGCGCAGCACTGACGCGTTCCGCACCGCGCTGCACAACGCGACGCTCATGCGCTCGGTACTCGACCCGGACCGGAGGCCCAACTGTCTCATTCTCGGTATGTAGCTTGACTGAGATTAGGTACAGGCCAGTGGAGGCCCAACTGTCTCATTCTCGGTACTATGTAGCTTGACTGAGATTAGGTACAGGCCAGTGGAGCTGAACGCGTCGGACGAGCGCAGCACTGACGCGTTCCGCACCGCGCTGCACAACGCGACGCTCATGCGCTCGGTACTCGACCCGGACCGGAGGCCCAACTGTCTCACTCTCGGTATGTAGCTTGACTGAGATTAGGTACAGGCCAGTGGAGGCCCAACTGTCTCATTCTCAGTATGTAGCTTGACTGAGATTAGGTACAGGCCAGTAGAGACCCAACTGTCTCATTCTCGGTATGTAGCTTGACTGAGATTAGGTACAGGCCAGTTGAGGCCCAACTGTCTCATTCTCGGTATGTAGCTTGACCAGGGACTGATTTCGGTTACGGTTATACCGGTATGAAACCGGTATTCCATTACGGTACCGTTATGTCATAATGGTTATGCGCGCCGCGCGAACATAACGGTACCGTAACCGTTTTGAAATAACGGTTAGCGGTATCAGTTTTAAACGATACCGTTACCTTTATAATACCGGTATTATAAAGGTTATCGAGAAAAGTACGCAAAATGGCACTCTACAGAGGAAGCATTGGCTACTAAACATTTAAAGACAAAAATACAAAGCGGCAGAGCCTTTGCCGGCGGTTTGGCAATAACACCAGACCAAAGTCGATATATCGGTACTTACCTTTAAATAGCGGTTACGGTGCCGGAAAAAATAAAGGTACCGTTATATTTCGGTAGCGAAATATAAAGGTTCCGCTACCGAAACCGCTATTTGACAACCGATATGACGTCATACCGTTAAAATAGAATACCGGTATTTTTCGGTTATGCAGTCCCTGAGCTTGACTGAGATTAGGTACAGGCCAGTGGAGGCCGAACTGTCTCATTCTCGGTATGAAGCTTGACTGAGATTAGGTACAAGCCAGTGGAGGCCCAACAGTCTCATTCTCGGTATGTAGTTTGACTGAGATTAGGTACAGGCCAGTGAAGCTGAACGCGTCGGACGAGCGCAGCACTGACGCGTTCCGCACCGCGCTGCACAACGCGACGCTCATGCGCTCGGTACTCGACCCGGACCGGAGGCCCGACTGTCTCATTCTCGGTATGTAGCTCGACTGAGATTAGGTACAGGCCAGTGGAGGCCCAACTGTCTCATTCTCGGTATGTAGCTTGACTGAGATTAGGTACAGGCCAGTGGAGGCCTGTCTCATACTCGGTATGTAGCTTGACTGAGATTAGGTACAGGCCAGTGGAGGCCCAACTGTCACATTCTCGGTATGTAGCTTGACTGAGATTAGGTACATGCCAGTGGAGGCCCAACTGTCTCATACTCGGCATGTAGCTTGACTGAGATTAGGTACAGACCAGTGGAGGCCGAACTGTCTCATACTTGGCATGTAGCTTGACTGAGATTAGGTACAGGCCAGTGGAGGCCTGTCTCATACTCGGTATGTAGCTTGACTGAGATTAGGTACAGGTCAGTGGAGGCCTAACTGTCTCATACTCGGTATTTAGCTTGACTGAGATTAGGTACAAGCCAGTGGAGGCCTAAGTGTATCATACTCGGTATGGAGCTTGACTGAGATTAGGTACAGGCCAGTGGAGGCCTAACTGTCTCATACTCGGTATGTAGCTTGACAGATTAGGTGGAGGCCTAACTGTCTCATACTCGGTATTTAGCTTGACTGAGATTAGGTACAGGCCAGTGGAGGCCTAACTGTCTCATACTCGGTATGTAGCTTGACTGAGATAAGGTACTGGTCAGTGGAGGCCTAACTGTCTCATACTCGGTATGCTAGCTGCACCAATGGCTTTTACATTGTTACTTAAGAAAATCTTGATGATTTACTAGCATGATTCATATGAGTCAAAGTAGAACACTTCTTTTTTTTTACTTATTATTCAAACAAAGATCAAACAAAATGAAAAAAATATCGATTTGGCCTAACTGCCCGCGTATGGCAAAAGGTAGGTATGTCTTGTTTGATCTTTGTTTCAGTAATTCACGAACGACAGGCTAATCATGCCGCCTACTAAGCTAAGGATACAGGTGGGATATATGATTTTTTCCTATAACGAGTCGAGCTTTTGTACTTAAAAAGCATCATCGATCGGATCGATGGATGACGGTTTTCATAGATGTATAAATAGTCTATAGCTATACACAGTCACTAGCGACCGCCACAATTAATTGTGTAATAATAATAAATAAAGGTGCCCAGGCGCTCACCAATTATTTGGCCAGCTGTCAAAAATAGTATTTTATGCAACAGTTGTATAAGAAGGGTCTTAAAAGGCGAGTGGCGTGGGTTGCGATGCGAGCCTTGGCGAGCATCGCAATTAAAGACGCCACGAGCGTTTTTAGACCAGTTATGCACCGTTGCATACAACACTTTTTCTACGACAAATGTTAAATAAATAGTAGACTACAGAATAGTCAAACTTTTCAGGCAGCAAGTTTTCTATTCGCACTTTTGCTACTCACGCAATTTCTTCAGGAGTGCAGTTATTAATTTTTTCGAATTTTAAAAGAAACGTACACTTTTGTCTTCACAAACACGAATAAAATCTTAATAGTTTAGGACTAATAGTTTATCATCTTTCGTCTTTTCATTTTGAACTGTATTTTGGTGGGAAATCGGAAATGTGACAGCTCTTGCTTATGGTTTGTTTTGTTTTTAATTTGTTTGCACTTGCCATCCGAACCAAACCTAATCCGGACCCGGACTGAATTCGAACTGTTTATTTTTATAAATAATACCAAGAATTTATAAAACATGTAATTTAACACACAATAGATGATGATTTATTATTATTGTAGTAAATAATTTATAATATACAAATGTTAAATCGTAAATAAATACTTTTATTTCGAAATATTTGTTTATGAAGTTGGCACCACTGCAATATAGCGGCCGATTTAAAAAAAAGTTTTTATTAAAAATTTATGAACCAAAAAAGTACGCTAAACAGTTCGTTTTTGGGCCATAGAGCATAGAGTTTTTCGACGACTTATTAGTGGTGTCATTGTATTTGAGCTACAGCCTATATAAATGACAGATAACGGTACAGGAGTAGAAAAAATTGCTAAAAGTATCCGGAGAACATAGAAGGTGGCTCTTTCATTGCCCAACAGATCGGCATAGCTATCCAAAGGGGGAACGCAGCCATACTTATGGGAACCCTTCCGTAGGGATCCGACCTTAGGGACCTCTTTGATTTTATTTTTCTTAATTTTAGGTTATTTTAGGTTAATTAAGATTTTTTTTTCTATAGCTATGTATTGTAAGTAGGTTTTTAATGTTAATTCATAAAACCGGAAAAAAATAATAAATACTTAAATAAAGTTGCGGTCGAGTTCTTTCATACATTTTGAATCATACATTTTGACGACCTCTAGCCTAGTTGGTAGTGACCCTGCCTACGAAGCCGGAAGTCCCGGGTTCGAATCCCGTTAAGGGCATTTATTTGTGTGGTGAGCGCGAATATTTGTTCCTGAGTCATGGATGTTTTCGATGTAATTCATGAAACCGATATCGTTGTGTCGCGTCACGTAGTTTGAATGTGGCTTCATACATAACCGGGAAATGTTAAGTGTTAATCAATAAAATATTAGGTCCTTACCTATGAAATTGGCGGTTTTTTCACAGATATTATTTTGTACGTAATTTATTCATTTCTATTGCAACTTCCAAATTATTTTTTAATTTCATTATAAGACTATGTAACAAACGTTTTAAATACAAAAAATAGGTTTGAATTTTTTATTTAGTGTTTAAAATTAAAGCTTGAAAACCGCCCTTTTCATGTGCTGCCGGTTAAAGTGTTTCAATTACGTATAGTTTTATGATGAGAACTATTTTTAAGGAATGAAGATATGTGTAAAGTAGCTTAAAAGTTTTCTATATTCCTACCAAAATTTAGTTTGCTTTGAATTTGACATTGCTGAATAATCCGCAAAATTCAATGTATGAAAATCACAGTTTTCATAAAATTCTCCATACACACCGCCAATTTCATAGGTAAGGACCTAATAATTGATGTTCAATGAACCTTGCAGATGAAATAGACGGAGCCCCGCTACCCACCGTGGAGCTGCTCGTGAAATGGTGCACGGCTTCCGCGGCCACCGGCAAGAAAAAGGCCAAGACACAGCCTTTACGGCGCCCCGTCGTCGCCATTTGCAATAACTTGTATGCCACGTCTTTGAGGCCGTTGAGGTAAGGATCGCCATCCACCCAAATACACTACTCAGACACTTTAATCTCCCGCGCGGGTGCAAAGCGGGTACAAAATATTTAAGTGATTGATTTACACGGAATTTATTTACCTTAATTTTTGACGACACGGATATTGTCAGAAATTAGGCTAAATAATTATAGAGTTAGACCTTTCTATATAATAATGTGACATTTATCGGTATTACAGGCCGGTATCCCTGATCATCCACATATCGACGGTGTCGCTGCCACGGCTAGCCGCGCTGCTAAGTCTAGCCGCGGAGCGCGCCGGACGGGGCGTGGCGCCGCGCGTGGCGGCCGCCGTGGCGGCGCGCACGCACCCGGACGTCAGGGCGGCGTTGCATCTGCTCAGCTTCCTGGACAGGCTGAAGGGAGGTGGCCAGGTTAGTGTTATATTACAGGCCGGTATCCCTGATCATCCACATATCGACGGTGTCGCTGCCACGGCTAGCCGCGCTGCTAAGTCTAGCCGCGGAGCGCGCCGGACGGGGCGTGGCGCCGCGCGTGGCGGCCGCCGTGGCGGCGCGCACGCACCCGGACGTCAGGGCGGCGTTGCATCTGCTCAGCTTCCTGGACAGGCTGAAGGGAGGTGGCCAGGTTAGTGTTATATTACAGGCCGGTATCCCTGATCATCCACATATCGACGGTGTCGCTGCCACGGCTAGCCGCGCTGCTAAGTCTAGCCGCGGAGCGCGCCGGACGGGGCGTGGCGCCGCGCGTGGCGGCCGCCGTGGCGGCGCGCACGCACCCGGACGTCAGGGCGGCGTTGCATCTGCTCAGCTTCCTGGACAGGCTGAAGGGAGGTGGCCAGGTTAGTGTTATATTACAGGCCGGTATCCCTGATCATCCACATATCGACGGTGTCGCTGCCACGGCTAGCCGCGCTGCTAAGTCTAGCCGCGGAGCGCGCCGGACGGGGCGTGGCGCCGCGCGTGGCGGCGCGCACGCACCCGGACGTCAGGGCGGCGTTGCATCTGCTCAGCTTCCTGGACAGGCTGAAGGGAGGTGGCCAGGTTAGTGTTATATTACAGGCCGGTATCCCTGATCATCCACATATCGACGGTGTCGCTGCCACGGCTAGCCGCGCTGCTAAGTCTAGCCGCGGAGCGCGCCGGACGGGGCGTGGCGCCGCGCGTGGCGGCGCGCACGCACCCGGACGTCAGGGCGGCGTTGCATCTGCTCAGCTTCCTGGACAGGCTGAAGGGAGGTGGCCAGGTTAGTGTTATATTACAGGCCGGTATCCCTGATCATCCACATATCGACGGTGTCGCTGCCACGGCTAGCCGCGCTGCTAAGTCTAGCCGCGGAGCGCGCCGGACGGGGCGTGGCGCCGCGCGTGGCGGCGCGCACGCACCCGGACGTCAGGGCGGCGTTGCATCTGCTCAGCTTCCTGGACAGGCTGAAGGGAGGTGGCCAGGTTAGTGTTATATTACAGGCCGGTATCCCTGATCATCCACATATCGACGGTGTCGCTGCCACGGCTAGCCGCGCTGCTAAGTCTAGCCGCGGAGCGCGCCGGACGGGGCGTGGCGCCGCGCGTGGCGGCGCGCACGCACCCGGACGTCAGGGCGGCGTTGCATCTGCTCAGCTTCCTGGACAGGCTGAAGGGAGGTGGCCAGGTTAGTGTTATATTACAGGCCGGTATCCCTGATCATCCACATATCGACGGTGTCGCTGCCACGGCTAGCCGCGCTGCTAAGTCTAGCCGCGGAGCGCGCCGGACGGGGCGTGGCGCCGCGCGTGGCGGCCGCCGTGGCGGCGCGCACGCACCCGGACGTCAGGGCGGCGTTGCATCTGCTTAGCTTCCTGGACAGGCTGAAGGGAGGTGGCCAGGTTAGTGTTATATTACAGGCCGGTATCCCTGATCATCCACATATCGACGGTGTCGCTGCCACGGCTAGCCGCGCTGCTAAGTCTAGCCGCGGAGCGCGCCGGACGGGGCGTGGCGCCGCGCGTGGCGGCCGCCGTGGCGGCGCGCACGCACCCGGACGTCAGGGCGGCGTTGCATCTGCTCAGCTTCCTGGACAGGCTGAAGGGAGGTGGCCAGGTTAGTGTTATATTACAGGCCGGTATCCCTGATCATCCACATATCGACGGTGTCGCTGCCACGGCTAGCCGCGCTGCTAAGTCTAGCCGCGGAGCGCGCCGGACGGGGCGTGGCGCCGCGCGTGGCGGCCGCCGTGGCGGCGCGCACGCACCCGGACGTCAGGGCGGCGTTGCATCTGCTCAGCTTCCTGGACAGGCTGAAGGGAGGTGGCCAGGTTAGTGTTATATTACAGGCCGGTATCCCTGATCATCCACATATCGACGGTGTCGCTGCCACGGCTAGCCGCGCTGCTAAGTCTAGCCGCGGAGCGCGCCGGACGGGGCGTGGCGCCGCGCGTGGCGGCCGCCGTGGCGGCGCGCACGCACCCGGACGTCAGGGCGGCGTTGCATCTGCTCAGCTTCCTGGACAGGCTGAAGGGAGGTGGCCAGGTTAGTGTTATATTACAGGCCGGTATCTCTGATCATCCACATATCGACGGTGTCGCTGCCACGGCTAGCCGCGCTGCTAAGTCTAGCCGCGGAGCGCGCCGGACGGGGCGTGGTGCCGCGCGTGGCGGCCGCCGTGGCGGCGCGCACGCACCCGGACGTCAGGGCGGCGTTGCATCTGCTCAGCTTCCTGGACAGGCTGAAGGGAGGTGGCCAGGTTAGTGTTATATTACAGGCCGGTATCCCTGATCATCCACATATCGACGGTGTCGCTGCCACGGCTAGCCGCGCTGCTAAGTCTAGCCGCGGAGCGCGCCGGACGGGGCGTGGCGCCGCGCGTGGCGGCCGCCGTGGCGGCGCGCACGCACCCGGACGTCAGGGCGGCGTTGCATCTGCTCAGCTTCCTGGACAGGCTGAAGGGAGGTGGCCAGGTTAGTGTTATATTACAGGCCGGTATCCCTGATCATCCACATATCGACGGTGTCGCTGCCACGGCTAGCCGCGCTGCTAAGTCTAGCCGCGGAGCGCGCCGGACGGGGCGTGGCGCCGCGCGTGGCGGCCGCCGTGGCGGCGCGCACGCACCCGGACGTCAGGGCGGCGTTGCATCTGCTCAGCTTCCTGGACAGGCTGAAGGGAGGTGGCCAGGTTAGTGTTATATTACAGGCCGGTATCCCTGATCATCCACATATCGACGGTGTCGCTGCCACGGCTAGCCGCGCTGCTAAGTCTAGCCGCGGAGCGCGCCGGACGGGGCGTGGCGCCGCGCGTGGCGGCCGCCGTGGCGGCGCGCACGCACCCGGACGTCAGGGCGGCGTTGCATCTGCTCAGCTTCCTGGACAGGCTGAAGGGAGGTGGCCAGGTTAGTGTTATATTACAGGCCGGTATCCCTGATCATCCACATATCGACGGTGTCGCTGCCACGGCTAGCCGCGCTGCTAAGTCTAGCCGCGGAGCGCGCCGGACGGGGCGTGGCGCCGCGCGTGGCGGCCGCCGTGGCGGCGCGCACGCACCCGGACGTCAGGGCGGCGTTGCATCTGCTCAGCTTCCTGGACAGGCTGAAGGGAGGTGGCCAGGTTAGTGTTATATTACAGGCCGGTATCCCTGATCATCCACATATCGACGGTGTCGCTGCCACGGCTAGCCGCGCTGCTAAGTCTAGCCGCGGAGCGCGCCGGACGGGGCGTGGTGCCGCGCGTGGCGGCCGCCGTGGCGGCGCGCACGCACCCGGACGTCAGGGCGGCGTTGCATCTGCTCAGCTTCCTGGACAGGCTGAAGGGAGGTGGCCAGGTTAGTGTTATATTACAGGCCGGTATCCCTGATCATCCACATATCGACGGTGTCGCTGCCACGGCTAGCCGCGCTGCTAAGTCTAGCCGCGGAGCGCGCCGGACGGGGCGTGGCGCCGCGCGTGGCGGCCGCCGTGGCGGCGCGCACGCACCCGGACGTCAGGGCGGCGTTGCATCTGCTCAGCTTCCTGGACAGGCTGAAGGGAGGTGGCCAGGTTAGTGTTATATTACAGGCCGGTATCCCTGATCATCCACATATCGACGGTGTCGCTGCCACGGCTAGCCGCGCTGCTAAGTCTAGCCGCGGAGCGCGCCGGACGGGGCGTGGCGCCGCGCGTGGCGGCCGCCGTGGCGGCGCGCACGCACCCGGACGTCAGGGCGGCGTTGCATCTGCTCAGCTTCCTGGACAGGCTGAAGGGAGGTGGCCAGGTTAGTGTTATATTACAGGCCGGTATCCCTGATCATCCACATATCAACGGCATATCTCTCTCTCTATCTCTGTCTGTCTGTCTTTTATCCAGAAGAATCCATTCCGTCTTACTGGAAGGGAGAACGCCAAAGGCATGCTGTTCTTTAAAAAAAGATGATAACACCCGGCTGAAGAACTACCGACCCATCTCATTTCTGAGCCATAATATCATATAAACTGTTTTCGAGAGTCGACAAATCGTCTCGTACGGGAAGCATAGGCTTAAGGGAGGTGGACAGGTTAGTGAGCAGTGATACAGTGAGTTAGTGAGTGAGTTAGTGCGTGGTTTTGAACTCTCTCTTTCTCTATGTCGTTCACTGTCTCTCTGTATTACTTCTATTTATATATATCTGTCTATTTTGTATTGGTACGCTCCATGTCTCTCTATCTCTATCTTCGTCTCTTGATATAAATCCGTAATATAAAGTTCGTCCGTCGCAAAGGCCTTATCCCGCATAATATCGATGGTCTTATCTACGCAGTCGGTTTGCAATTTCCGTGCAGTTACATCAACTGCAAAATAACTGTACGTATGCAACCAGAAAGCGATCGAAATGCAGTCGGCAGTAGTAAAGGCACTACGGGCTCTAAGATTGTCCCCTAGTAATTATTCAGTATTTGTTTATATGTACATAAACAATGACTCGTCGTTTCATAATTACAGGTGACGGTAGCCGACGTGGAGCGAGCTTCTATCGGCACGAAAGATTGCCACAAGAGCATACTGCAAGGGCTGCTGGCCGTGTTCACCATCAACGACAAGGACAAGGATATAATGAAGACGGTGCAGGCTGCTGGAGAATATGACAGGTAATATGCTGATGACAGCGAAACCATCTACGGGCGATATACGCTATATATTTTTCTTAATCTTTGATTTCTCAATATACGGAGAACTGATCCACATTTGCCTACGCTATGAACAAATCACGACTTTATTACTTTACGATCTTTGCATAGCAGCATATACAAATAAATTATTATCATCGTCACCATTAATCATACTTTATGAATTTGGCTCTTTTCGGTGGAGTAGACGCCAGTATTTCACTACCCGACATGGATAGGTACGACTTTATTTGGGTACATTATAGCTTGGCAAGTTGGCGGGGGCCGTCTGACTCCGCCGCGCGCACAGTTCATACCGCCCCGCTGTCTTCTGTGCCCCGTCGCCCGCGGACCATGGGAGTGTCACCAATGAACTTGCCAAGCTATTAGTACGGTTGTTTCCTCACTTACCTTCCGTACCCCAGTTCAATGACCTTCCCGCTTACTACAACCTCCGTCAGAAGCCCACCCAGATTCTGCATCACCGGCCCTCTGCCAATACTAGGGCCGCTGTACAACACTAGGGGAGTGCCTATTTGATGGCGGCATAATCTCGCCAAGCCACATGGTTTTTATAGTTGTGTGGTATTTTAAATGTAGGTCTTGGCCCCCGAACCTCCTGTCCAGACCTAACCCTGACTATGACACGTTTTAATAACCCCTAATTAAATTCCCCAGACTAGTGGACGGAATATTCGAGAACTACCTCCAAGCCCGCGTGGACTCGCGCATGCACATCGCCTGCGAGACGCTCTCGTGGCTGCGGCTGTACGACACCATACACGCCTGGACCCTGAGGACGCAGAACTACTCCTTGTACGGGGCTCTACCGCTGTGTATAGCAAGGTAACCAGACTAGACGGAATATTCGAGAACTACCTCCAAGCCCGCGTGGACTCGCGCATGCACATCGCCTGCGAGACGCTCTCGTGGCTGCGGCTGTACGACACCATACACGCCTGGACCCTGAGGACGCAGAACTACTCCTTGTACGGGGCTCTACCGCTGTGTATAACAAGGTAACCAGACTAGACGGAATATTCGAAAACTACCCCCAAGCCCGCGTGGACTCGCGCATGCACATCGCCTGCGAGACGCTCTCGTGGCTGCGGCTGTACGACACCATACACGCCTGGACCCTGAGGACGCAGACCTACTCCTCGTACGGGGCTCTACCGCTGTGTATAACAAGGTAACCAGACTAGACGGAATATTCGAGAACTACCTCCAAGCCCGCGTGGACTCGCGCATGCACATCGCCTGCGAGACGCTCTCGTGGCTGCGGCTGTACGACACCATACACGCCTGGACCCTGAGGACGCAGAACTACTCCTTGTACGGGGCTCTACCGCTGTGTATAGCAAGGTAACCAGACTAGACGGAATATTCGAGAACTACCCCCAAGCCCGCGTGGACTCGCGCATGCACATCGCCTGCGAGACGCTCTCGTGGCTGCGGCTGTACGACACCATACACGCCTGGACCCTGAGGACGCAGAACTACTCCTTGTACGGGGCTCTACCGCTGTGTATAACAAGGTAACCAGACTAGACGGAATATTCGAGAACTACCTCCAAGCCCGCGTGGACTCGCGCATGCACATCGCCTGCGAGACGCTCTCGTGGCTGCGGCTGTACGACACCATACACGCCTGGACCCTGAGGACGCAGAACTACTCCTTGTACGGGGCTCTACCGCTGTGTATAACAAGGTAACCAGACTAGACGGAATATTCGAGAACTACCCCCAAGCCCGCGTGGACTCGCGCATGCACATCGCCTGCGAGACGCTCTCGTGGCTGCGGCTGTACGACACCATACACGCCTGGACCCTGAGGACGCAGAACTACTCCTTGTACGGGGCTCTACCGCTGTGTATAACAAGGTAACCAGACTAGACGGAATATTCGAGAACTACCTCCAAGCCCGCGTGGACTCGCGCATGCACATCGCCTGCGAGACGCTCTCGTGGCTGCGGCTGTACGACACCATACACGCCTGGACCCTGAGGACGCAGAACTACTCCTTGTACGGGGCTCTACCGCTGTGTATAACAAGGTAACCAGACTAGACGGAATATTCGAGAACTACCCCCAAGCCCGCGTGGAATCGCGCATGCACATCGCCTGCGAGACGCTCTCGTGGCTGCGGCTGTACGACACCATACACGCCTGGACCCTGAGGACGCAGAACTACTCCTTGTACGGGGCTCTACCGCTGTGTATAACAAGGTAACCAGACTAGACGGAATATTCGAGAACTACCTCCAAGCCCGCGTGGACTCGCGCATGCACATCGCCTGCGAGACGCTCTCGTGGCTGCGGCTGTACGACACCATACACGCCTGGACCCTGAGGACGCAGAACTACTCCTTGTACGGGGCTCTACCGCTGTGTATAACAAGGTAACCAGACTAGACGGAATATTCGAGAACTACCCCCAAGCCCGCGTGGAATCGCGCATGCACATCGCCTGCGAGACGCTCTCGTGGCTGCGGCTGTACGACACCATACACGCCTGGACCCTGAGGACGCAGAACTACTCCTTGTACGGGGCTCTACCGCTGTGTATAACAAGGTAACCAGACTAGACGGAATATTCGAGAACTACCCCCAAGCCCGCGTGGACTCGCGCATGCACATCGCCTGCGTGACGCTCTCGTGGCTGCGGCTGTACGACACCATACACGCCTGGACCCTGAGGACGCAGAACTACTCCTTGTACGGGGCTCTACCGCTGTGTATAACAAGGTAACCAGACTAGACGGAATATTCGAGAACTACCTCCAAGCCCGCGTGGACTCGCGCATGCACATCGCCTGCGAGACGCTCTCGTGGCTGCGGCTGTACGACACCATACACGCCTGGACCCTGAGGACGCAGAACTACTCCTTGTACGGGGCTCTACCACTGTGTATAACAAGGTAACCAGACTAGACGGAATATTCGAGAACTACCCCCAAGCCCGCGTGGACTCGCGCATGCACATCGCCTGCGAGACGCTCTCGTGGCTGCGGCTGTACGACACCATACACGCCTGGACCCTGAGGACGCAGAACTACTCCTTGTACGGGGCTCTACCGCTGTGTATAACAAGGTAACCAGACTAGACGGAATATTCGAGAACTACCTCCAAGCCCGCGTGGACTCGCGCATGCACATCGCCTGCGAGACGCTCTCGTGGCTGCGGCTGTACGACACCATACACGCCTGGACCCTGAGGACGCAGAACTACTCCTTGTACGGGGCTCTACCGCTGTGTATAGCAAGGTAACCATACTAGACGGAATATTCGAGAACTACCCCCAAGCCCGCGTGGACTCGCGCATGCACATCGCCTGCGAGACGCTCTCGTGGCTGCGGCTGTACGACACCATACACGCCTGGACCCTGAGGACGCAGAACTACTCCTTGTACGGGGCTCTAACGCTGTGTTTAGCAAGGTAAGTTGTTCGGGCCGTTCGTCTGCCCGCGCCGTAAACGCCTCTCGTGTGTACGGGCGTTTAGTCTGTGGTTTTGAAGGTGACATTTGAGCTGTCACATTTTTGCTTGTCACAATTTTTTCTCACCACAAGGTGTTGGTATAACGTCACTTGTCGACACTAATGTCGGGGGTTTTTTGTTTGGATAATTGGTAATATCGCTCGCCTTGAAGGCACACGGCTTCCCGAGTGTTTTGTTTGGATATTTGGTGGAAAACAGTGCAGGCAATTGGTGAATTTGTGCTGTGAGCTGTGACGGAACCGCGCATTGCTGACATGCCCCGCGGAGCCCCGGCAGCGCTCACAGGAGACTTGATTTAACTTGACTTTGACTGGACTTTGACGGAAACTAGACAGACTCGACAAGTATCGTGTCGCCGGGATTCCCGTAAGTTTGACATTTTTGATTGCCATTATTGGCACTATATGACCCGCGATTCGCGTGGCAGTTCGGTTCACTCGCAACAAGCGAGGAGTCAAACATAAATATAAGAATATATTGTTAGATAGCTGAGCTGACAGCTATTTTGCGTTTCACGAAGCTACAAGTTTCAAATTTAAAAGTCTTAACAGCCAACAAAGAGGCGCTTAACCAATAAAGACTGGCCATTTGACCCGTGTTGCCTGTTTGTGTGTGCCTTTGAATTATACAAGAAATGGGGTGATATGGTGGGTTTCATATGTATTCATTTTATATGAAACCTGGGTTGGATAGGTTGGAAGATGGGAATCATCCGTAAAAAGTCTTAACAGGCAACAAATAGGCGCTTAACCAATAACGACTGGCTATTTGATCCGTGTTGCCTGTTTGTGTGTGCCTTTGAATTATACAAGAAATGGGGTTATATGGTGGGTTTCATATGTATTAATTTCATATGAAACCTGGGTTGGATAGGTTGGAAGATGGGAATCATCCGTAAAAAGTCTTAACAGGCAACAGATAGGCGCTTAACCAATAAAGACTGGCCATTTGACCCGTGTTGCCTGTTTGTGTGTGCCTTTGAATTATACAAGAAATAGGGTTATATGGTGGGTTTCATATGTATTAATATCATATAAAACCTGGGTTGGATAGGTTGGAAGATGGGAATTATCTATAAAAGTCTTAAGAGGCAACAAAGAGGCGCTTAACCAATAACGACTGGCCATTTGACCCGTGTTGCGTGATTTTGTGTGCCTTTGAATTATACAAAAAATGGGGTGATATGGTGGGTTTCTTACGTATTAATTTCATGTGAAACCTGGGTTGGATAGGTTGGAAGATGGGAATCATCCGTTATTAGTATTTTTTACGTAGTATAACAATAAATTACGCTTACGCGCGAGCTCGAATACTTTCTCGCTCGCACACTGCAACGACGTCACCCGAGCGCCGAGCATCGCCGAGGTCTCCCGAAGCCACACGACCCGACCGTATAAAACCAGGCGCCGGCGCAGCATCAAGTCACTTGGTTATTCGGTCGCGCTCCGCCGCCGAGCGCGCGCGGTCGCGTCCGCCGCAGAGCACGCGCCGACGCGTCCGGGCCGACCATCAGGCCAAAAGCCGACCGACCACCAGGTCGATTTGACTGGAACCCAGACACCACCATCCACCAACAATCGAGCCAGGGCCACGTTGCCTCCCCAGCCCTGAAGCCAGACGTTCCTGTAAAAAGAAGACCCTGGAACCGGACTTGACCCACGGCCGCCGGTCGGAGACTTGCCCTGAGCGTAGGCCTTTGCCTCCTCAGCCCAAGCCAGATGTACCTGCACAAGAAGATCCTGGCTTCATGATTTGACCCACGACCGTCCTTACGGTCGTAGAATTGCCGCCGAGATGAGGCCACGACGCCGCCTCCGCCGTCGCCTCCTCAGCACCACCACCAGACGTTCCTGCAAAAGAAGACCCTGGTACCAGCCCAGATGCGCCGCATCAAAACACTCCAGAAATGGGAAAAATTACAAACAAGCCATGGCGTCGAAGGACCCTGGCCCCAGCAAACAGCGCAGAAATCGCTACCCCAACACCACGGCCGTCTTAACGGCCGGAGAATTGCCGCCGAAAAAAGCTGATGCTTAAAACGGCTCCCCCCGCGCCTCTTCGAGGCGCGGAGGAAGAATCCAACGAGTACGAGTATCAAGTCACTTAGCTAGCGACAGCCATAGCGGAAGCGCACACTGCAGCCCTATGCGTTTGTCTTTAGTCGGGAGTACGATAGCCCACACTGCGGTCTGCTCCTCAGGTCATTAGTATAGTAAAGGAAGATCGATAGCTACAAGCGGTCATTTTCCGATACTTTAGCTAGGATACCTAACGTATGCCACATGAATGAACCTTATACTTTGTAATTTAATCAGTTTATGTGTTAAATAAATGTAACGACGACATTGGCGTTTCACTACTACCTACAATTTGGCGCCCAACGCAAAGAAGAACTACCCGATATTTTGTGACAGAAGTACCCTACATTATTTAATAATTTTGGATAACTACCCCACAAAATGGGTCCAACAACACAACCTACTGAGCAAAGAGCAGTGCAGTCAGTGACATCGATACAGTTGACACAAGAACAATTTACAGAGTTATTAAGTCGTATACCATCGTCATCTGCAACTATGACTTCAAAAAACTTTGTGCCGTGTACCTTACGATTCCACGGTGAATATAATCGTAACAAAGTGGATGAATTTATCAACTCCGTCAAGTTGTACAAGGAAATGGAGCGTATTACGGATGAAGATGCCCTAGCTGGTTTACCATTATTATTAAAGGGCAGAGCAAGTGACTGGTGGCAAGGCGTGCGTGCCGAGTGCAAGACATGGTCAGCGGCATTAAAATCTATTTATGCCTCGTTCGCGCCACAAAGGGAGGCTCATGATATTTATATTGAGTTCTTCGCTACACCGCAACGGGAAAACGAATCAATAAACGATTTTTTGTGCCGTAAGCGACTCTTACTTGGAGTGCTACCACCAAAAAGGCAAGACAAAGAAGATGAGCAACTTGATTTTGTTTATGGGTTACTAAAATTGGAACTAAAGAAATCGATTGCGCGTTCTGACGTAAAAACATTCGCCGAATTGTTACAGAAAGCTCGACACCAGGAAGCGTTATTAGTTCCGAAGCCAAGCGCATCTACAAACCCAGAAACCACCAAGAGGTTCGCTAAAAATATCATAAGATGTGTATTTTGCTCAAAAAGGGGCCACACATTCGATGTATGCCGCAAGCGCCTTGCGCAACTGAATAGCAATGACCCAGGGCCGAGTAATAGTGTAGTAAAACCGGCTGTGACCTGCTACGGCTGCGGAGCACCGGGGGTGTTCAGAAGCAATTGCGCTACTTGCAATAACAAGGAAAGCCCGCCTAAACCAGTGGAATTTTACACAATAGAAACCACAAGGGAGGATCACGTTAAAATACCTACTATTGAGGTAAAAATTAACAACTTCACTGGCTATGCACACTTAGACACAGCTGCACGCACAAGCATCGCTGGGGAACACTTGTACCAACTATTAAAAGAAAATGGTGCATACTTTATGGAGCGCATAGCTACAGTTACCCTAGCAGATGGGACAATGGGAAACAGAAAAGTCTTATCAACCACGACTGAAATAATGATTGGCAATCGGCTTAAACCAATAACGTTTACAATTATACCAGAAGCCACTGATAACCGCACACTCCTCGGAATTGATTTCGTAGAATCAGCGGGCATAAACTTATGTCCGCCACAAAGAACCTGGCATTTTATCGATAAACCAGAAGAAGTATTCCCATTCCTCCAACTGAGAAATCACAGGAACATACCATTATTGAAGGCTGCGAGAGAGTTAACTTTCAACGACGAAAACATGGAAAAAACACTTCCTGACTTCCTAGTGTGGGCACGTGAACTTAAATTATTGTCGCCTTTGTCGCAAACACCATCACCACAACGAGATGACGCTGATACTTCACCACCGAAGAGACCACGCTGGCAGCTAATCAAGTTCGACACGCCGCCTCGGTCAGCGCGTACCCGTGAACCAGCCGACAACGAATCGCAACTCGATCCACGAGTTGATTATATACCAATTAATCCTACCTCACTCTATTCGATTGATATATTATTACAACCCCACGAAGGTCAGTCCTTTTCACACGAAGAAAAAACTCAATTCAATGACCTATTGACTGAATATAGCGATATTTTTTCAAAAGAGGGTAATCCAACTACTTACACTGACTCAGCAGAAGTCACTTAGCTAGCGACAGCCATAGCGGAAGCGCACACTGCAGCCCTATGCGTTTGTCTTTAGTCGGGAGTACGATAGCCCACACTGCGGTCTGCTCCTCAGGTCATTAGTATAGTAAAGGAAGATCGATAGCTACAAGCGGTCATTTTCCGATACTTTAGCTAGGATACCTAACGTATGCCACATGAATGAACCTTATACTTTGTAATTTAATCAGTTTATGTGTTAAATAAATGTAACGACGACATTGGCGTTTCACTACTACCTACAGTAGTAAACAAGAAATTATTTTGGTCTGTATCATAATATCTACATATCAGTTATTTCTGGGTGTTATAAACATACTAAAACACATGGCTCTTGGTTCCCCAGGTGTCACACAATCTTAGCATCCAGGACACCACAGAGAATCAAGTTCCCAACACAAGCTCAAGAGGTAAATATTCGATCGCGTTAGCTGTAATTTAGGATACTGAATCCTGGCCATAAAGTAGTAATTACCGAACGCTTGAAAGTAGTAATTGCCCCACTTCCTGTCCAGGGAGAGACGTAAAATTTTGTACTCACGACGGGCGGTAATAAAGAAAGCCTCAGAACGCATTTTTATCGCCCTTGCCTTCGGCTCGGGCGTCAAATACCTGCGATCTGAGACAATCTTTGTGTTGTTGGCTTCACGTTAATTGTACATTACTTACCTAGGGCGAGGTAAGTAATGTACAATTAACGTGAAGCCAACCTTATATTAGGGTAAACCGCCAATGGTTACTGAACACATTCACAGCCAACGATTTCCATCCATTCATTCATTTTGGCCAACAATTTCGTAGCGCATTCTGGCCACCAATTTCATAGTGCATTCTGGCCACCAATTTCATAGCGCATTCTGGCCACCAATTTCATAGCGCATTCTAGCCACCAATTTCATAGCGCATTCTGGCCACCAATTTCGTAGCGCATTCTAGCCACCAATTTCATAGCGCATTCTGGCCACCAATTTCATAGCGCATTCTAGCCACCAATTTCATAGTGCATTCTAGCCACCAATTTCGTAGCGCATTCTAGCCACCAATTTCGTAGCGCATTCTAGCCACCAATTTCATAGCGCATTCTGGCCACCAATTTCATAGCGCATTCTAGCCACCAATCTCGTAGCACATTCTGGCCACTAATTTTGTTTGATGATGCCAGTAATTAAATACGCTGACCGCCAATTCTTTTTGCAATGTGACCAGTTTGTGGGGCGTGCGGAGTGAATGTTTTACAGGAAATTAACACGATTGTTGTAGGTAGACTGAAAGTTATTAAAAATACTACCACAACAAAGTTTACACGTCGAAACTGTCTACTAAATTTGCTCAGTAAAAATACGTAACTACTATTTTCCACAGATGTATCGTCGACAAATGGAACTAGACGCTGTCGTGTCGAGTGTCGCGCGCGGCTGCGCGGCTAGTGTCGCGCTGTCGCGCACGGCGCTGCGACTGAGTTTAATGCCGCTGCTGCCGTATCTGCTGTCGCCTGTGTTGCGTACTGCCAACATTCAGGTAAACATCTTCCTCCACAGATGCGCGTGAATAGAACAAGCTACACTTGCCTAGGTCGTAGGAATCCACGGAAGGGATACACCAGACTAAATTGACGAGTATCAGAAGACTAATGCCAACTTAACTTAACCTAATTTTTCTGTATTTTTACCAATATCTCGTGTACAATAAAGTATTTACATACATACATACATCCTTTGACATCCCACCCGTACATATACTCAAGTCGTGTTATACGTCGTTGCCAGATAATTAAGAACACGATTTTTTCCCTTACAGTTGCATAAAAATATGACTTCAAATTTGATGATAATTTTTAATGAGTTTGATTAATTTTGTTTCTAATTATACGGATGTAGCCGTCTTTAAACACTTTTTAATATAGTGCAGACAATTTAGACTTTAAAAAATACAGGCGATCAAATCAACACTTTTTATAAGCTCATACATTGTTCCTAATTACAGTATGAACTCGTAAAAACTGTCCATTTGATCATCCGTATTTTTTAAGCACAACTTTTACAGGAGCTTTATATAAACTAAAGTAAATCTTATTTATACACAGATACCTCCATATTCTCAAAAATAAAATTAGCTAAACATAGTTTAAATCATATTTAAATTTGAAAAGTCATATTTGTATGCAGTTGTATGGGGGAAAAATATTGTTCTTAATTATCTAGCTACGACTGAATGTACTTTAGCCAATTTAAGAAAGTTTGTTCAATAAATTCCTTAAAATATCACGCCATTAGGCATTGACATTCAAAGACGGTTTGTATGGAAATCAAACCACCTTAAGATGTCATAACCTCATAAGCTAATGTTTCGCAGCTTTGCAGTGAAAACGAGCGTAAAGCCTTGCGGTCTTGCGCGGGAGCGATGTGCGACTACGGGATACAATATGTCCAGCAGAGGACCCCTGAGGGACTGTATGCCTTCGTGCTAGAACCTGACATACATAAAATCGCCTTCTACGGTGAGTACAATACCATAAATAAAGAAAAGTTTTTTTTAAGAGTTAACGTGCTCACTAGCGCCACTAGTAAATAATAGGGAACTTGCATCTTTTTATTTTATTACGAAAATCAAAAGTATAATCCAGCATTAAAACAACTGCAGCATTAAATTTTTCTTATGATTTATTTTTCTGATGTTATATGCATTTGAAATCTGCACGCGCCGGTACCCCCCGAAAACGCTCTATATTAAACGGGCTTATGCTATGACGTCACAGCATATTTTCTCGGCGCGTTTACTATGGAGTAAGTCATTAATTTGCAATTATCTCTACAAAAATTGCGTTTAAGTCTATACTAGTCATACACAATATCTTTCTAATTGAATATTCTGTGTACTTGTTATGTTATTTTATAGAAAAAATAAAAAATACTATTTCGTCATTTTAACGTGAGATAATACTAATAAAATCGTTTTTTTTTCTTTTGTGTGATATCTCTACGTATATCCGCATCGATTGAGTGCAATTTATTCGAAATTGAAGTCCCATGCAAGCTCCCCATTGTGATTATTTAAATTTAACGATATATATTTAAAAGAGTAGGCAACTACACACTTTATTGCTGTATTATCGACGACCTCTGTAGCCTAGTTGGTAGTGACCCTGCCTACGAAGCCGGAGGTCCCGGGTTCGAATCCCGGTAAGGGCATTTATCACAGACACACAGGCAGGGATGTTTTCTATGTATTTAAGTATTTATTTATCTATATAAGTACGAGTATGTATATACTAACTTACATCTAGTACCCATAGTACAAGCTTTGCTCTGTTTGGGACTAGGTCGATTTGTGTAAGATTGTCCCCAAATATTTATTTTGTATTTAAGTATCTTTTGAATACATCACATCAGAGTTCCTAAATCGACGAATTCAGCAACATATAAATAATGAAATATTTATTCGCCATTAACCTTTGTTCCACCCAGACAACCAAGTTTGATAACTGGTTAACTACACGCACTATTTCTTCCGCGGAGATAACCAGTTATGTGGGTGGAAGTCTAATTCCATATTCTTAATTTCAAAGCTGACATTCATATAATGCTGCCAAATCACGAGGTTGTGAGCGGTTATACTCTAAGGCAGGTCGGTGTAGGTACGACGACGAGCGAAGCGAGGAGGAGTGTTAGGAAGAACTGCGACCCTACAGCGCCGCCAGCCAGAACCGACTTTATACGACAAGTACAACCGTCACAACCTCGTGATTCGGCAGCATAATATGAATGTCAGTTTAGAAATTAAGAATATGGAATTAGACTTCCACCCACATAACTGGTACCTATATATTTATTCAAAGCATACTTAATCAAAGCAATCCACAAAGTTAAATATCCACAGCGCAGGTTTCGTCAAAAATGAGCACAGAGTGAGTATCCGCAACAAACTTCGTCATAACTGGTTATCTCCGCGGAAGAAATAGTGCGTGTAGTTAACCAGTTATCAAACTTGGGTGTCTGGGTGGAACAAAGGGCCATTAAATGTGGTATACAAGTGCTGTTACATGATAAGTTGTGGGGCCATACACATTTAGACTTTAAAAAGCCATGCAAATTGTTACATATTGTTCTAATACATTGTTTTTGTGCTATAAGGGTGCGCTTCACATGTGATGAATTTCCCCAAATCAAAATACCATACCTTAAATTAGATACTACAAAAGCGTGATATGCCGTTATAGCGGTTTTCATATCAGTTATACGTGTCAATCGCCATAAAACATATACAAACCTATACATTTTTGAGCAGACTTTATCTACATGCGTCTTCCAAGTACATTGATCATCAAGAGCAAATCCTAGAAACGTAGTGGTTTCACATTCTACTAGAGTCTGCCCATTATAAAATATATTTAGTTTTTCCTTCTTTCTCCTTCTATTAATAAATTGTATGTACTTTGTTTTCTTAACATTAACTTGTAAATTATTATCATTTAACCATTTAATTACGTCAGCAATAGCATTATTAATATTATTCTCATAATTTTGATTACGCATGTCACAAATAACAATTGAGATATCGTCTGCAAATAGGGTACAACTGTGATTAGTAATTAAAGGCAAATCATTAATATACAATAATAACAATAAAGGTCCAAGTATAGTCCCTTGAGGTACACCAACCCAACAACATGTGTGATTTATAATTCTGTCGCATCTTTTCAGTGCCTATAATAGTTTTATGTATTCTAAAGATACTTAAATACGAAATACAGCGAATTGTGGCCTCCTTTTTAAAATATCTATCGTTTAATTTATATAATCACAATTATTTACGAGTGGCGCTAGTGAGCACGTTAATTATTGTTTTAGATATAATGCAACGTTTTGTATATAACAATATAGACAGTGTATGTGTTTTTGAAAGGACGTCGAAAACTGGATAACTCGACTATACTAGGTCTATTTATGTGAGGTGTTGTTAGATTCATTTTAACTGTGGATTTATGTACTCAATGCTGTTGGGCATTATTTCAAGTTAATGGTTTATTTTAGTGTTTTTATGTGCTCTCATGGTGAAACTTACATTTATAACATTTTTTTGTATTCATAGCCGCTAAACTGAGGATCACACAGGTATAATACTTAGATATCCGGTTTAATTCTGCGTCTTATCACGTAATATTAGAGTGGTTTTTCGTTTGGCAGGCAACGAAGACAGGGCGCGTCCGCCGCCGCCCATCCGACAGGCCATTGCGCGCGAACAACAGTTGGAGGTTATTCGGAGGAACGAGGAAATGGTAAAGGATTTTAGACTTTATGTCTGTGGAACATTGTACTTTTTCTATTATCTCGGTAGACGTATTATTATTGTTCTATCATCTGGTGAAAAGTAGGTAGGTATACTAACCGAGTGACTTAAGTCAAAAACGATGTCTCCATGGCACTGTTTAAATCATCTGAAATAGACGCAAAGGTGATGCTGATGACTTTAGTGGGCAACGATTTTTGGCCTTGTTCGATCGATCGATTTTTGCTTGTTATGGCCCCTGTCCAGTGGGACAATTTGGCCAGCGTCAAGGTTGGAGGCTACACGAATGTCTTTAAAGACCAGGTCCAAAAGGTGTAGATTTGATCGGTTGAAAAATCTAAAACAAAAGACAACACAATGTTAGACTAACTACAACATACACATGGTCATTTAGTTTTTTTTTTTTTTTTTTTTTTTTTATTATTATAACCATAAACCCACAAAGTTTGCTAAGTTTACAAATTAAAATAGGGGTAGTAGGTAAGTAGAACTAAAGTTTAATTTTGAACTTATTAATAAATTTAGCTAGAATGTATACAAAGGACGTATTAACAAAAGAGAGGATATAACTAAGGTTAGCAGGACGTTGAATATAGTCAGGAAGGACATCATATAGGGAAGATGAAGTTTTGGGACAGTTGAAAAAAATATGATCTGCAGTGCCCTCCTCCAGGCCACATTCACATAAAGAGTGGTCACGAACTCTGATTTTAGCAAGAAAGGATGGGGAGCAGATGTGGCCCAGTCGCAGTCGGATTATGGTTGAGGTTACGGTCTTGCTAGCTTTTTGAAATTTAAAAAACCAAGGTCTCACAAGAAGGTCTGGCTGAATTCCACCATAATGCCGTCCCTTGGAAAGGCGAGTAATGTTCCATTCCTCTGACCAATGTTCAGTTAACTGGGTCTTAGCAGAAGCACGCAAATCCTGACTATGGCAGCCAGAATGAGCCAATATCAATAGCCTGTTTAGCACAGGCATCAGCCTGCTCGTTTCCCTCAATACCGGAGTGGCTTGGGACCCATGCCAGCACTACCTCTAAGCCAAGGGAGTCACACCGATGGAGTACCTCACGGGACTTAAGGGTCACTAAGAGATTATCTCTCGACCGAAGAGGGCATTTAACTAGGTCTTGAAGACAGCTAAGGGAATCTGAGAAAATAATTACTTTAGCTATTTTGTGGGATTCTATAAAAGAAATAGCTTCATAAAGAGCAATGGCTTCTCCAGTAAAAAATTGACGTAGGGGGAGGGCTTTTATAACTCAAAACTATTTTATATTGAGGAATCCAAACAGCAGAACCTACATACCCCTCCCTAGTTAGTTTGAAGGCGTCCGTAAAAATATGAAGCCAACCATCCCATTTTTCAGCTAATATTTTCAAGAAATCATCATTGGTCCCTGGAGATGATTTCTTTAATCCTAGGGAGAAAATAACATTAGGGCGATATATGAGGGCATCATATGAAATGTGGAAAATTGGATTACCAGGAGTCGTCAGAAGGAGAGGAGCTTCAGACAATTTTTCTAAACTCTTAATAAGGCATGGGAGATCTTTGTGTGTCCAATACTTGGAAGAAGGAATTACATTTGCTAGGCTATTCATACGATACATCAATGGATGATCAGAGGATTGGGCAGCTCTGAAGAAAAAACGATCAGCAAGAAGCTGTCTCCTTAGTCTCAGGGGAGGATCTAAGCACTCTACCTGGAGGGCGTTGATGGGAGAGGACTTCATAGCTCCACATATGATACGAAGACACTTTGACTGTATCTTGTCTAGATAAGATAAGGCTATTTTACTACAAGGCTCTAGCAGAAAAGACCCATAGTCAAAGTGACTTCGAATAATGGCGTTATACAAGAGCTTTTGCGAAAAAGGGTGTGAGCCCCACCATGCCCCCGATAGAGCCCTCAAAACGTTAACGCTTTTTTCACATTTATTCCTAATAAAATTTAGATGAGGGATGCCAGTTAATCGGGCATCTAAATAAAGGCCCAAAAACTTCACACAATTAGAAACTGGGATGATCTCATCACCAAGTACTATGTCAATGTCTGGGATGCGTCGTTTTCTTGTGAATACGACAACATAACTTTTGGAAGCCGACAAAGAGAGACCATGATCCGAGAGCCAAGCATTCAAGTAACTAAGTCCCGAGTTCAAGGCAACTGAACACTCTGAAACAGAATCGGAGGCATAGTATAGAGCAATGTCGTCTGCATATTGAAGAATGTCACAGAAACAGTTGACAGATTTATCAAGATCAGCAGTATAAAGACTATATAGAATAGGACTCAAAACTGATCCCTGCGGTAGACCTTTCCATATAGTTCTGGGAGGAAGCAAGGAGCCTTGGAGACGGACACAGATGGAGCGATCCATAAAGAGGTTACATATGACGTTGACCATTCTTACCGGCAAACTCAGCTGATGCATTTTCTGCCTGAGTAGCGGAAGCTGGACATTGTCATAGGCTGACGTTACATCAAGGAATACCCCCACTACATGCTGACCCCTAGAAAATGCCAGTCGAATGTCTGACGTAAGAATACTTAAACTGTCTATTGTTCCCATTCCTCTGCGGAACCCAAATTGAGAGTCAGATAAAATTCCACGGCTTTCTAGAATCCACTCGAGCCTATTTTTAATCAGATGCTCCAGAATCTTAGCTAGTACAGACGAAAGGGCGATAGGTCTATATGCTGAAGGGTCGCTAGGGTCTTTGCCGGGTTTTAGAATGGGGATAATTATCTGACTTTTCCAAGTAGATGGTATAGTTCCTGAAAAATATATCTGGTTGATAATAGAAAGAAAAAATACTTTGGAAGATTCAGAACATTTTTTTATAAACGAATAGGGGATCCCATCTATACCTGGTGAGGAATCCTGAAAATGCTCTAATACGGAATATAATTCTGATGATGAAAAAGGCTCATCCATCCTGTCATTCGAAGGTGCAACAGGAGAGAAAGATGGCAAGGCATCCTCAAAAGGAACATAAGGAGGTGCCAGTTTATCCAGGAAAGGATCAAGCCAAGCAGAGGGGTCATTCGATGAGATGTTGGTTGCGGACATAGAGCCACGGAACCGCTTTATGTTCTTCCAAACCAAAGTAGATGGGGTTCGGGGAGACAAGCTTTCACAGAACCGCGTCCACCCGAGGCGTTTTTTAGTGGACAGCAAACGTTTAGTACGGGCGTTGGTAGATTGAAAGTGAAGGTAGTGATCATAGCTATACAGATCGCCCGCAAAGGAGCCTTCAGCTTCATTACGCTTTTTAATAGCTGCCGTGCATTCGGCATCCCACCAAGGAGGTGAAGAAAGTTTACCTTGGGCAGAATTTTTAAGAGGCATAGAAGAGTCTGCTGCCTTAGATAGTATAGAAATGAATTTGAAATATAAAGAAAGGTAGTTATCTTCTGAAACTGAAGGAAGCAAGTTTATTTCATTAGAAACGAAAACAGAGAATTCAGGCCAATCTGCCTTGTCCAGTCTATACTTAAGAAGGGGAGAGGGCGAAATTACAGGGATGGACACATCGGAAGGTAGAGAGATTAAGATGGGAAGGTGATCACTACCATGCGACAGCGTGAGGGTTTCCCAAACAATGCGGGGAGCCAGATTAGGAGAAACCAGAGTTAAATCAACAGAGCTTCTGTTTTGGAGAGGAGATGTTCTTCGGGTAGGAGACCCATCATTCAGCAGGCATAAGTTAATGTTATCAAAAACCTCTATGAGACGAGAAGAGTTTGAATCACAAGAGGCAGAACCCCACATGGTGTGGTGGCAATTAAAATCGCCCATTACAACCAAAGGACCAGGGAGGAGGGAGAGAATAGAATCAAGCTCAGAAATAATAGGGATATTTGGGTGAGGAATGTACAGCGAAACAAAAGTTAAATTTAAAGCTTTACAGGCCACTATATTAAACCCTGCTGAATGGGGAGGGATGGGGATCAAGGAAAAGGGAAGGGTACGTTTAATGAGTATGGCACATCCATTCCATCCATCATCATTATCATCCCTAAGACAAGAGAAACCAGGCACCCTAAATTGGGAGCCAGGCCTCAACCATGTCTCAGAGATAGCTAGTAAAACAGGATTGTAATTATTAATTAGGGAAATTACTTCAGTTTTTTTATGCCGAATACTTCTACAGTTCCATTGAATGGCTGTAGGAGCCATTAAAAGAATCAAGAGTACTCATGAGCTGGTGCAACATATCCATGACGTTGTTCGGTAGTGTGTCTGAAAACCTCGAGAAGAAATTCATCAGAGCAGATATTAGTATTGTCATCAGATTGTCATCTGATGGTGATGACGTTCTTGGATTTAAACAGCAGCCATCAGGCTGAGAGGATTGTGGAGTGCTGGTGATGTCATTATGGGCCGCTTTATCATATCCTTTGTCTAGGACAGGAGCCTGACGACGGGGGATCAAAACTGTCTTCCTGTAAGATGTCGACTGAGGATGCAGGGATTGGGGAGAGACCGGAGTGAAGGATTGGGAATTAGGGACTGGGGATGGTGAAACTGTAGGGCGGGTAGAGTCGGCAAAGGTACGTCGAACGGCACGGAAACGGCGAGATGCTTCAGAATATGAGATGCTTTCCTCCGACATAACAAGCTTGATGCTCTTTTGTCTAGCGTGCTCAGGACAAGAAGGGTTTGTGGCAAAATGGGGGCCTGAACAGGAAAGGCAAGAACCATTTTCGTCTTTCACCTGGCAGCTTTCCCCCTCGTGGGGTTGGGAACACTTATAACACCTAGCATTAGACCGGCAGTTTGCTTTAATGTGTCCAAATCGGCAGCATTTGTTGCACTGTATGGTTGGGAGGCGATACAGATCCACAGGGAGAGATGTATAAAAACAGAACACCTTTTCCGGAAGCCTTTGACCTAAGAATGTGAGGGCAACAGTTTGTGTAGGGATCCAGGATGTAACACCATCGGTGGTAGACTTTCTGTTTAAACGACGGGCCTTTATTACTTTGGAATGATTGGGACACTCAATAGAATTCACAAGCTCCTCCAGAGACCAGTCAGTTGGTATATTCCTCACCAAACCAGAACGCGTTACACTATACATTGGGATAGCACACGAATACTGCAGATTGTCTGTAAAGAACGAGTGGATCAAAAATTGGTTGGCGTCATCAGATTTTTCAAATTGTACCGTAACCCGGCTGCGACCAGCAGAATGAATACCACCTTTAATAATGCCCTTAACAGAATACTTGTGCATTAGTTGTGCGAATTTTAGTATTCTAAATGGTGACCCAGGGGATGAGTCATCGGATTTGACCACCTGAACTATGAATGGGCCCGTGTCATTTGCACCATAATTTAATTTTGTTCCCGGGGCAAACTCTGGCACTGTGTAGGTGTGCTGAATCGACGCAGATGCGGGAATTCTAGTATCTCTTTTATTTAAACTATTGGTATTGTCTTCAGCACACTTACGTTTATCAGCGTGAACATCCACGGACTGGGTAGACATGATCACCCCATCCATGGGGACGTTCGAGATACCGCCCCCGTCAGGGGGCTCATTCCCACTCATTTCCTCCACCAAACTACTCTAACAATCCACCCACTTACCGGATAGTAGTTATACCACCACCAAACACAATTTTACACCACCAAACACCAAAATTTCAACCGAAAATTGTATAAATTAGCAGGAAGAAAATTTCGCACGTGTAGCAACCAGAACGTCGGAAGCCAATCTTCTCTTGGCCTTGTTCATAACTACTATTTTAGCTAGTGACGTTCAAATGCGTTTGCCTTATGTCATATATGTCACTTTGACGTTTGCGTTTGTTAGAAAGGGCCTAAACACATTTTAGTTAACACATGTTTGTTAGGTTTTATGAAAAGGGGGGTAAGGGGTTTTTAAAATTATACTAATGGTCTCCCTCACGCATAAATAGTCACTGGTGACATGTTTTGAACCTTTAAGAAGAACTGGCGAAAGTTTGTTGGTTAAAATCCAGCACAAAGCAACAAATAAAAAAATAAAATCTATAATCAAGTATCACCTCCTGTCACAGGCGAACAGAGTTAGCGGTACGAGTAAAAAGAGCACAGAAGATAGTAAACCGAATGTCACAACGATGAAACCGCCACCGGCCAAAGATGTGCCAATCCCCAATCACTTGCAGCGGCTGAAACCGAAGGAAGTCACCAAGGCTGCTCCTCAGGTAAGCTACATTACTTTTTCCTGCTGGGTTGGAAGGTCAATTGGCAGTCGCTTTAAAAATTGTGTCTTGGAATTAGGTGCTAAAACTGATACCTAAAATACGGCGATTTCTTTACGCGCTCATTTGGCTGCGCGATGAGCGACAACTACGAGCTTTGTGTATCTGTAGCTAAAATTAGAAAACTTATATCGCAAACTAGCTCAGTGCCCAACTAGAAAACACCACCACCCCACACATTTACAGCTAAACTCCCACTCGAATTAGGATTGCTGTTTAAGAACGGTTGTTCTGATAAAGATGCTCTTTATTTCCATGCAGCGGTCTAACAATCATATAGATACGATGACAATATCTAACCACGACAACTACGGCTTGTGTATCTGTAGTTAAACTTAGAAAACTTATATTTCATAGGTTCACTAGCTCAGCGCCCAACTAGAATACACCACCGCCCCATACATTTACAGCTAAACTCCTACTCGAATTAGAATTGCTGTTTAACAACGGTTGGTCTGATAAAGGTGTTCTTTATTGTCATGCATCGATCTAACAATCACATAGAAACGATGATAATATGAGAGCCCGACAACTACAAACCTTGTTTATCTGTAGGTAAAGTTAGAAAACTTACATATTCATACTAAACTCAGCGCCCAATTAGAAAACACCACCGCCCCGCACATTTACGTACAGCTAAACTCCCACTCGAATTAGAACGGTTGGTCTGATAAAGGAGCTCGTAACCTCCATCCAGCGAATATTCGGTCCTATTGATGATAATATTTAAGAGCCTGAAGTACACTCATCGATTCAACGATCTTTCTTAGGTCCAATGTTGTGTGAGCATACGTAAATACCACCTTGCCACATTTTCGTACACTGCAGTACAGCAACCAATTAGAAAACACCACCGCCCCACACATTTACAGCCAAACTCCCACTCGAATTAGAATTGCTGTTTAAGAACGGTTGGTCTGATAAAGGAGCTCGTTACGGGCTGAATGGGCGGCGCGCAGATTGCAGTTTACTCGCCTGATGGAATATATTAGCGGGCTGCCCGCGGCGGCGATGCCCGTTTCGGTGACGCAGACAACGGTTTCGGTGAGACTTTTTGGACTTAAGTTCGTGATCAAAAGAATGATGTCTTAGCTTCCTTTAGATTGACGGTAATATTCGCTTGCGGATATGCTGCGACGGGCGATAGTCGGCGTTTATGAACCTAAGTTTGCTTGATTCTTTACACTCTTACGTGATCAATGTGATTATTTCGGTGAAATTGACGTTTACATTACGTTTAAGTCAAAGCTACGTTAAAGTTTTAAGACTACTCTGAATAGTCTGATAGAATGTACTTTGCAAATATCATCACTTTCACGTGCCACTAGTTGTAAGCCTGCCTGTGCTGCGTGAACTTGAGTTCATTTTATTTGACCAATACCGACGCATTTTTAGATATGTAATATTGTTTACCTGTAGCTTTATGAAATGAGCCACTTGTGCTTCAATTTACTGTAATGCTTGATGCTTTATAATATAATCTTAAAATACCTTCTTAGATTCTAACGAGCCCAAACTCAACGGGGTTACGTCTGTTAAGTCCTGAATTCCCATGGCCACCTTCTGTCTCCGTCATCTCCATAATATTGAATTGTCATCCAAACTATACTTAAACCCAAAACTTCAGCTCAATCGGCTGAAGATATCTGCTTCAAAATTGAGTCAATCTGAACAAACATAGTTACAATACATTGCAAGTTAAATAAAAGCTTGTAAAAATTGCCAAATTTTCTTTTCATTTGAGAACCTGCTCCCGTCCACTATTACACACTACACTTAAAAATCTAATTTATTTCACAATCAACTCAACTACAATCAACTGCCTCGTGTTTATGTGAGAATATACCCCAAGTTCTCAAGCAGATGGTGTCAATACGCGTATTCGTCGACACATCAGCGCTGCAAGCACTCGGCATCGCGCTAATTGCGACTGTGTTTGCGGATCCGCGTCGCATTGTGAACGTCGCGTCTTGTCGCCGCGATGAATGACTAGACTGGCATTTGTCTCATTGACTAGCCAAATTTTCTTTCGATTTGAAAACGTCCACAATTATCACTATTTCACTAAAAATCTAAGCTATTTCACAATCAACTCAACTACACTCAACTGCCTAGTGTTTATGTGAGGATATACCCTCAGTTATCGAGCAGATGGTGTCAATACGCGTATTCGTCGGCACATCTTGCAGCGCTGATCGCATCGGCACCGTGCTTTGCGTATCCGTCGCAGTAGCCACAATGAGCGACTGTAGATTGTGCTACATTTGTTTCACTGGCTATTGTTTGGTAAGCGAATCAACGCTTGGTTGTTGTCTACGGCAGCAGGCAGTAAGCCGTGTTAGAAGTCTTTGGGTGGCTTGAAGACTTTCAAGTGTTGCTCAGTAGTCGTTCTCTTTTAAAATTCCTTTGGTTGGAAGACCAATGAAATTAGGTAGCAAGTTGAGTACGGGAAGTGTTTTAATAATAATGTTGCGGTAAATAGTGAGGTAATTATGTATTTCATGGTATTGGCGCAGTGTCAGTTCGACCCATGTCCCATGTGTTAGTATGGCGTTGTGGTTTCTAGACATGACCCTTATCTAGTGAAAGCTCTATTCTGTGTGCTCCTGAATTTATGTGTCCTAGCTTTACCCATTTTGTTTCCAAAGACACGGGTGCCTCTGCGTTCCACCTCTTTGCCATCAGAGGTCACGTAATCGCGGCAATCTCCGTTGGGGCGCGCACAAAAAGAAATGATTAACTGCTCGGATGGCACACTCGTGTTTGCACTGTTACTGACAAAGACGGGTTATTGCATTTGTTATGTACCTAGGTTAAAGGAATAGGTACTCATAAAAAAATCTTACAGTTAATTTCAAACTGAATGCAAAATTTAAAAAAAATATCGCACTTTTTCGAACCTGCGACTTTCATGCTTACGCTGCCTGACGCTCTAGCTAACTGAGCTTTCGGAACAATCTGATCGGTCGACAAATCATTCGATCAATTCCCTCTTCCAACGCCTTAGGGAAGCGTTAATCTTACAGTTTACGCTTTTGGGAATAAAACTATGATAAAAAAAGGTATTTTTGACTAAACCATATTTCCTTGGAGGGAGTCGCGCACGCTCATTCGGGCACGTTAGGTTTGACGCGTGTGCAAGCATTTTTTTTATTTTCTAGAACTTATGAAACAAACAACTCCGACGTAACAAATATAAAGCCAATTCAAATACGATGTGTATTTAAATAAATGCGAATCGTACCTATTGTTTGGTGTTTTCTCGCGTATTAATATCTACATCTGTCAAAAATTATAACAGGATAAACTTCAAATAAGTACGTAAAGCAACGTGCTTTAAAATAATTAGGTTACGTTCTTTAAAAAAATGTTATATTTGGTTGTTGTTGGTGCAATAGTTAAATTAGCGATTCATTTCTAATCCAAACAGAGGTTACAAATAAACCAAAAAGATTCTCCAAAACCGAGGCCTTTAAAAATCTTAATTACAATTGTAATTTAAAATTCGTTCATTATTAACCAAGTCCATTATAAGATTCCGCAAACCCTTTTCAAAAATGTTTGAAATAACCAAACGTCAGGGACTTGCGATTTTTAATTCCCATTAAAGTGGGGGGTGGATAATTTTTGTCAATACCGGTGGCGAGGGGCGGAAAATACAATAACTAATCAAAATAAAAGGGTTGCGGCCGACTCTCTATTAAAAAGTCTGTAAGAATTCCGTCGGAGGGTTGGGATGAGCGCAACGCACACTACGCTTTTTACAAGCTTAAATTTACATTATGAACTTGCTTTGTTACTTCGTCCGTTTGTATATTCGGGTCAAATCCGATCGTCAACCGGTTAAGTAAAAGTTTTGCATACTCCTGTGTTCGGTGTTTTTTTTTTGTCAACTTATTCGTGAAATATATGTTCCGGGGGTAAGAACACTTTGGGAAACCTAATAGTGATATAACGTTGTCATAAATATGATTAATCAAACAGTTAATGTGCTCGATCGATACGAGTATGACAGCACCTTCATCATAAATCGTGCAAGTTATAGCGAGAGTAAGCGTGTGAAAGATATTGAAATGTGATTGAGATCGGAAGCGACGAACAAGAATTGTATCCCGGTTAGTATCTATTATAATATTAATGTGATTAGTAGATTTTTGATTCCTATCTCAATGTGCGTCGCGCCTAATCCCATTTTTCCTAAAGTTTTCGCCCCGTTAATGGCCGGCGCGGTGCCGTCGATTCAAGCCATAATTTATTACTTATAAGCCATGTTTTTTTCAATTTCAATTAGGAAGGAAAATCGGCTTTGCTGGCTCGCGGTGGCGGCGTGGTTTGTAAAGACGACGCCAAAAAATGGTTTACACTTTTGCGCCCTATTACTTTGTATTGAGGCGAAAAGTGTATACATATCTCTATTGTTGAATGTACACTATGTAGTAGGCGTTATCATACGGCTGGGTAAATACTTTTTAAGGTTTTTAATTTTGAACTATTTTGACGTTGTTTAATTAACCCTTTTCCAGGCAGAGGCGTTATATCGACCACGTACTGCTTGTCAAACATATGTCTTAATGTCAATGAATAAGACTGACATCCGAATGTTATTTTCCAACTGCCGGCCTGGAAAACGGTTAAGTGTACTCATCATAGTGAATCAACTATGGATTAATAAATTTTATCACTGTCATCAACTCCTTGTTCCAATTAACATGACGAGTGTATCTTGTGTAGTTTAGGAATTTCTATAACCATCTTACATTTGAAAAATGAAAAAAAAAATGAAAATGAAAAAAGTTTATTGGACAAAAAAAGATACACAATATGCTAATCACGACCCTGCGTCCTGAGCTAGGAAACCCTGTGTTACAGGACTCAGTTTAACTCAGTTTCCATCGTCAGATCAGATTAGTGGTACCATAATATTAAGTTGTAACCATACTTAGATAGCTATGTACAGATGTAGTGCATAATGGTTTCCCATCGTTTTTTCACGGAAACGCACGAACGTGTCTTGCTATTTCAGTCGGTCATGGAACAAGAAGTACTGAGGTTGACTGATGTAGCATGACAAATACGAACATTTCCGAGAAAATACGATGGGAAACGATTATTCACTACATCTGTATGTATGTCAGTTTTCAGCAAGATATTATCGGCAAGTGGCTGAAATAAGGTTTGCAAATTTTGAAGGACAATTTAAGAATAAGAATAAGTTTATTTTGGAACAACAACAGGCATATATACATCATTTAAAGCTTAGATCTAAAGAAGGAATCTAGTGTTGCTTCAAAAAAGGAGTCCACTCAGCATGAGTCGAGACACACAGTGCAACGACGCTGATTTTCAGTGGATCCGTTAAACTAAAACTAACTTATTAACCTATATAAGAGATATTAACCTAAGAATATACATACTGTACGGTATACAGAGATAGTCCACGCTATGTCCAGCGAAAACCAAACCAAAACCTGAGTTGCAATTACTATAATAATATCCTACTCAAAATAATATTCTTAGCACTGACGCAGATCGAGACGCAGATTGAGACGCAGATCAGCTAGGCCAAGTAATTTGTTGCTTTAGTAGGTGGAGTTTAAGCTTATTTTTAAATGTAAACAGGGAATTTATTTACAGACATATCAGTGCAAGTTAACACAGTGCCAGGAACCCTCTAAATGGGCGATTTGCCCATAGGCGCTTTCCTCTACTAACAGTTTTTCGCATGTTATCGGCTACAAGCGTAGAGCTACGAAATCGTTGGCAGTGGACATGTTAGTTGCTATTATATATATTTTTTTAAATCTTTTTTAATTAGCTTAGTTGTTAAACGAGAATGTCGCTCCATACCTCCGCTAGTGGAGATACAGCTATCTAATGCACAATTTGTAGGCCTTATAAAATGATTTCGCTTGCGCTGACTCAGGATCAGCCAGCGTCGCGCTACAAAATCCGGTGTGGTAGGTAGTGCGAAGGGTTAGTCCCTTCGCACTACCTAGTTACCACTTGTAAATACAATGCCAGTAATCCATTTTGTAATAACGTTTTGGAATTAAACGTTAAACGTCGCACACAAAAAAGCAATCAGTGCTCATTATATTTGTATAGATTAAGATAAGTATAGAAGGAGGTATAGATATCTCGGGAAAAAGGAGACGTCATTTTAAAAATGGTTTACATACGAACAGTGGTAGTTAAATGAATACTTAAAAACAATGCTTACTCAAGTGATCCATTTTTTTATAATAAAGTCCTGGAATTAAACGTTAAACGTCGCACAATCTGATTTTACGCTTAGTAAAAGCAATCAGTGCTCATTACATTTGTATAGATAAGATAAGTATAGAATTAAGCAACTTATAAATATCTCGTGAAAAATGAGACTTCATTTTAAAAATGGTTAACATACGGAACAGTGGTAGATAAATGAAAACTTTTAAAAACAATGCTTACTCAAGTGATCCATTTTTAACCGACTTCAAAAAAGGAGGAGGTTCTCAATTCGTCTGTATTTTTTTTTGCTATGTGTGTATGTTACGCGATATCTCGGTAATTTATGAACCGATTTGAATTTTTTTTTCTTTGTTTGAAAGCATATACTTCCAGATTGGTCCCGTTGTCACCAAAATCCAGTTCTGATGATGGGATCCTGGAGAAATCGAGGGAATTCTTCAAATTTTATAGGCAAACTTGATGCAATTTGGCTACTGATTTAAAGTCGGTTAAAACATTGTTTTGAAAGTACAATTATATAATAAAATCTCGGAATGAAACGTTAAACGTCGAGCAATCTCATTTACGCTTAGTAAATCCCGGCAATCGGTGTTGTCCATCGCGAGGCAGCACTTTAGCGGCGCTGTGCCGGTCGCGTGCGCGCTGCGTACCTATTCTGGGAACTGCTGTGGGACTGTAATAGGGTCTAGAAAGAAAGAAAGAAAGAAAGAAGACATTTATTTACTACACAAAAGACACACAGAGACAAAGGGAGTAGGCATACATTACAATTTAACACATATTGTGTGTGTCTTCGCGGCAGTGAATAGGTCGCTGTCTCAGCATTATGCCGAGGTGTCAGACATACACCTACAGCGCTGATTTTCAGACAGCACCGTACGTGACCCACGGAACGCAACACAACATAAGACCATTGATAAAACATAATTATTGTATACATATAATAAATAATAAATGTAATAAATTTGTAAAATATGTACCAGTAGCCAAATGGGATAGAAAGAAAAACACAAAGCAAAAAAACGCGACACGGTTGGGATAGGAAAGTGCTGGATGGGTCTACTGTGTTAGTTTGCACAAACAGGGGTTAATCTGACACTTTCTCCTCGCACTACATGATGATCATAGTATTGTGAGTAAGAACTCGGCCGAGCCTTACGGTGAGTAGATGAATAATTGAATGATGTATAATTGTTAAGGCGACGTTGGCTCGTGGTCTTCTCTCCATCTCACTGAGCATAAGCGTGAGCGAGATGGAAATGCGTGTTCGGAAGCGCGGATATCATGTTTTTAAATTTAAATTTATTCTGCGTTTTAATAAATGAAAAAGTAATAGCTGATTTCCCTCAAACATGATATTGCCGAGGTTTAGCTGTTGTGAATAATTTGTTACGATTTTTCTAAGTGTATTTTAGACTAACATGTGTATCTGTGTGTCTGTTTGTGGCATCGTAGCTCCTAAACAGATAAACCGATTTTAGTGCGTTTTTTAAATCGAAAGTCTTGTTTGTCGAGAAGGTTCTGAGCTATGTTTGTTGAACCGGGCAAGTTTATTTTTTATTTAGGTATAGTTAATTTAGAACATGTACCTACTCAATTTTAATACGGGTAACTATTGTACAATACGGAAATCGAACTATTGGTAAACTTATAAAACCCTTCGTTTGCGTCGTGTGTTACAATGCCCTTAAACGTTCACTAAACTCCGACCACATTCCACTACTTACGGTTAAGTTCACACTTCACTGATATGAAACGTTATCCACACTAAGTAGTTTCAAACTCAATCTAGTTTTATTCGCCAGTTTCTAGAATACTCCCTCCCAACGGGAGGTCCAGCGCGAGTTAACAGCGAGTAAATTTATTACATGGGCGTGAATACCCATTTTTGTGCTCGCACTCGGTAATAGATGCTAATAACCCTCCCCCTCGCTATACGAGTGCTATACCAGTTATAGCCGGTTTAGGGTGGCGAAGGTTTATTCAGAGGTTAGAAGTAGTTTCGTGAAGGGACCTTTTTAAGATGGCTATTTCTTTGGCGGCGCTGTTCCGCCGTTACAGTTTTCCTCTTTAGGCCAGAACTTCATGTTCATACTTAACTATTAGGGACTCTAGAAAACTATTTTAGATGAATATTGAAATATTTAATAAGAATTGCCTTTATGCATATATTTTGTTAATAAAAAAAACCGGCCAAGTGCGAGTCGGACTCGCGCACGAAGGGTTCCGTACCATTATCTATAAATATTTATTTAATTCTGTATTTTAGTATTTATTGTTATAGCGGCAACAGAAATACATCATCTGTGAAAATTTCAACTGTCTAACTATCACGGTTATTGAGATACAGCCTGGTGACAGACGGACAGACAGACAGACAGACAGACAGACAGACAGACAGACAGACAGACGGACAGCGGAGTCTTAGTAATACGTTTTACTCTTTGAGTACGGAACCCTAAAAAATAAAATTAAGCTGTATATTGGACCTAATAAAAAAGAGTTATTTCTTGATTAGTCATTACATACCAATTACAATCTTTTACAATAAAGAAATACCAAACGTGATTTTTAGCTAGTTACAAAAGCCAAAGAAAGGTTCTACAAAATTTGCATTTAACTGCACCCGAACTGAGTTATTTTAAATATATTCTAATTTGATCTTAACTTTTAACTTAATATCATCTAGCGGCCTGCGCGGATCCGCTCTCAAAGCTACCTCACGGACTTTTCCTGTTTATAGTATAAGTATAGTTAAGAATAGACATCTCAAATGAAAAATGTGACGACATTTTTAAAACGCGCGTGCACATACAATATGTACCTTAGAGTCAATATGCGTACGAAGCAGAAACAGAATTACTCAACACACCCTTAGCTTATCAAAATAAATAATTCATCCGCAAACCGACACCCGATCCATTCCCGATCTACAGCTCTTATAATCCGGATGACGGACCGCGCGCCGTCGCGTTTCGGACGTGGAAAAATCTCGCCCTAACCGAATAACCCCTTCGGCACCACAGACTAAAACAAAACACTATGCCTCTTAAAAAAATTGAACCCATCTCGCTTAGCTTCTACACGGAAAACAAGGAGAGGCTGATGCGATTGTAGCGCGTAAGAAACTCTTGTGTGTGCGGAGTCGTGTGTCTGTAGTGGGGGTAGGTTAGAGCTCGCTTCCGATTGGCCGCCTCCCCGGAAGGATATGACCTATAGTTTTTCTTCTTAAGAACTTCCTCCGGCCATTGTCGGCGTGATTTACGGCCGGGCGGGGGGGGGCGTAGATTGATGATTGCCTGTATCCGGCTCGCAATCACATCTGCTGGCTCCTGGCAATTTCCCCGCATATTCGTTTACTCGACGCATTATAGGGGCACTCTTTCCGAGTCTGAGTGTTATTGCCTCTATTATGAGAGGGCTTAAGAGGGTAGGCAAGGCTTATACGGTTTACGTAATCAATGGTATTATGGGTTTGATGAATGTTGAAGCGCCTTGGATGAAATGAGGATGAGTATGGCAAGACGTAGGTATGTACGGCAGCGTCTCGAGTGTTACCTACTTTATTTGGCTTGAGCAAAGTTTAATACTACCTACAAGTGAAAACCACCTTTTCCATAGGTCGGAGGAAATTCGATCTTGTATAAATCCTTTGGTAACTAAAATTTCGAGCCGTAACTAGCTACAAATAATTACCTTATGTTGCCGTTACGTAACCGTGGTTAATAAGTTTAATACCCAATTTCGAAATGAAAAAAAAACCCGAATCAGCTACAGCTATAAGTAGGGAATTTTCATTTCCCTTTTTGTAACCATGGCCTCTGGTAATCTTCGAAACAGGAATAAAGGTGCCCTAACTGAAGGATGTTAATGTCATAAATCTTATAAACTTATCTCACTTTATCCGTACCAATTTATGTATGTAGTCTATTGCATAATCGGCACATTACACTCATAACGGTATGATTGCACCAACCGCCGCGGTCTTTATGGTATTATTCGAATTTGGAAAACGAACCACCCACCCGGCCCCGCGGGCAATCCAACCCTATTTGTTGCCAGTTCTAAACACCAAATCGAAATAGAGCATAGAGGTACAACGGATACGCTTTAGGTTTATTTTTTCATTGATATCATAAAACATTCAAGCATATTTGGGATGCCGTAAATAACAGAAGCCCTTGCGTTAGCCTCTTTCTTGATATGTCCAGGGCATTCGATTGTGTAGTGCCATCTATTTTACTAACACAGCTCGAACATGTAGGTATTAGAGCCAATGCTTTAAAATTATTTGAAAACTATTTTACGAACAGAAAACAGGCGACTATCATTGATACTTATAATAAAAATACCAAAACTATTGAACAAGTACGATCTAATTTTAAAAGTATAAAACTCGGAGTACCTCAAGGTAGTATCCTAGGCCCTCTTTTATTTTTAATCTATGTCAACGAATTACCAAATGTTATGGATGAATTATGCGTAATGTTTGCCGACGATGCAACCATTTTATTTTCCGGTGAAACATTAGATGATGATTTTCAAAAAAATATAAATAACACTGTAAAAACTGTCGTCAGCTGGTTAAAATCAATAAACTTAACGGTGAATTTAACAAAAACTAATCTTATGCAATTTCGTAACCACAAACAAATTCCAGCAAAATTAAATGTTATGGAATCTGGTATTTCAATTGAAGAAATAGAAACAATTAGTTTCTTAGGTATAATAATAGATCCTCATTTAACCTGGAAACACCACATACAAAAAGTTAACAACAAAATTTCAAGTCAATGTTACGCACTGTCTATATTAGCCGATACGTGTTCCCAAGAAGCCGTTATTACTGCGTACTATGCTAACATATACTCCTTATTGACTTATGTGTAATATACTGGGGTAACTCGACAGACGTACAGTCCACCTTTGTTTTGCAAAAAAGGTGCTTGAGAATTATCTTTCGCATGAACAACAGGCAATCACTCCGAAATATTTTTAAAGGGCAAGGTTTTCTAACATTAACTAGCATTTATATTTATGAGCTCTGTAACTTTGTAAAAAGTAACAAAGATTACTTCACAACACTAGCCTCCCAACGCAATAATATACGTAGTCAATAAAGGTACAATTTAACATTGCCTTTGGTAAAAAATAAAACTTACGATAAAAGCACATTTATTAGTGCCATTCGAGTTTTTAATCAGCTTCCTAACGAAATAAAAATGTTGGATGACGTAAAATTTAAAAGTAATCTAAAAACATGGTTAAATAAGAATGGTTTCTATTCATTAAAAGATTTTTTTGAATTTTCATCGTAAAGAAAAAGATTGTGTTATATATTCGTTTTGTTTTCCTTAGTTTTAAGTTAATATTGTACACCCGAAATGGGTAACCGTTGGGACCTAACACTTGTATAAAATACCATCTATGTAACACGGTTAAACAAAGTTTTTTCTATTTCTATTTCGATATTTTGTTCGAAACGGTTTGGATGTTTGCTTTTGAAATGGCGAAGAGGAGTTCATACAGAAAAATCATTTAAAAAACTATTTTAAAAATGATAACACGAATAAGTGGATTAATCAATAAATATACATATAAATCGTGTCACTAATTCACCTACGTCATGACCAAAACACACTTTACACTTACCTAATTAGTAGGTAGGTAGTCAATTATATTGAACTAAGTTACACCACTACACCATCCTCTAAATTAGTTTGAAAACATTTTAATATTGAAATCAAAATACGGGATAGCAATTTCCCGCAAAACTGTTGCTAGAAGGAAAATAAAATATTACATTCGCACACACAGTTCAAAACTAAAATTCGGAACAAACCTGCTGGCAGTTCAGGGAATTTTCTTTCTAAATAGATACGCATTCGTTACATCAAATTCCTACTATTTTCAACTTATGTATTTTACATAATGAAAATTTGTGGTTTTAAATCGCCCAAAATTTTACATTTCTGTTGGAGTTAGCAATTTTCGACAGGGGGAATTTTTTGAATTTGTAAAATCCATCTCGAAAGTACAATCTACATTCCTACTAGTGTTTTTTTTTTTTAATCGGATGACGAGATCCGGTAATTACTTACTTACAAAGCAAATCTCACATACTTTTCGTCTTTGTAATATTAGTATGGCTTAAGTTCTAGGTAGCTTCATATAGGTAGCTCAATTAGGATCCCAGAAATATAAATAAAACGTGTGATTCGTTAGAATCTCGCCGCAAAGTCTAAATAAGCTGCATTGATGCAATCCGGTACAAAGGGGTTGCCAGCGTAAAAACTAGCTAACAAGCCGGTGCGCCCGCGGCCCTAATTCACAATTTGCCGCGCCCGCCCGCGAACATTCTAAATTCAAATTTCACCATGTTCCACAAATGAATTCGTTCGGAAAAAGAATTTATGCAATAACGGCTCCCTTTTGCTTTTGTCTGTGGTTGTGAATAGGTTTTGGGATGAAGCTGGTTAAGGATTATGTAATATAATTCAGTCTCAACAAGAACCTATCACTGCTTAACCGGTAAGATTATAAATTAATACAACGAAATACTGAAAGATAAGATAAATAAATAAACAAATATTAGGGGACAAGCTTACACAAATCGAACTATATAATCGAACCCCATATTACTATGGGCTATTAAGGCTTGTGTACGTACAGTCGGTCGGCCAAGAAAGTGGTCTACCAGTTTTGACAAAAGTTTCTGTGAGAACTGATTGTCGCTAAGGTTACTGTCATAATATTATTGCTAGTGGAAATCGACCTTGTTGTTTCATGACGTTCAAATGAACCTCGACCGTAGGGTGGTAGACCACATTTTTGGCCGACTGTACTTTAGACGAACGATATATTTAATAAACCCCGAACCCAGGACTTTCAGCTTCGTCACTACCCACTAAAATAACTCATTATTTACGTTGATACGATTTATATTTTTGGACAGTGCGCATTTGTACAGTCAAGATGCTGAAAAGTACTCTTGTCGTTTTCACTCGTTTAACAACTTCATATGGCAGTTTAACATGACGTTTGATGCGATCATGCGACACGGTACAGAGGTTTTAAGCCCCTTGTGAGACATTAAATGTACAATGACTGAACATTGTGTATATACCTAGATATACAAAGTTATGTCGCCACCAGACTCGTTTTTTCTCCCGTTGATTGCAATATCTCTACAACATCGTTACATTTTCTGCTAATAAAGTACAAAACTGTATACATAGACATGATTTAGATGCAAAACGATTTATTTATGAGACATTGTAGTTAAATAATACAGCAATTCTAGCATTTATTGTGATACAAATATGTACATGAAAATATAAAAAAAATTACTAAAACTAACTTAACCTATGGGGCTTACACTATATTTACATATAGGTATCCCCTAAGTCATTACCACTTGGTAGGGTGCCCATAAGGCTGGCTGCGTTACCTCGCTGAACGGCAATGCCAATGCGTTGAGCGAGGAACGAGCCATTTGCCAATGAGCATTTTACAAACAAATTTGAACAGGTTTAAGGCCTCCGGTCCCCATGGACCCAAGGTCTCCACGGCGAACTACATAACTGTCACCTAAGGATGCGTATTTGCGGCGCTTTGCAGCTTCAGCAGCAGCGGCCGCACTGCCTGCCTTCAACGACGTCGTGTCGAGATGGGACGGCGCTAGGGTGTCGACGCATGTGGCGTTCAGATTAATGGCCGTCCCCGTTGCCACGACACGAGGGTGAGTCCGTCGGGCCTCTTTCCGTCGTCACGTGCGAGGTCATTCGGTTCCAGTGTGGCTGGCACGCTGACGCTGGCCAGAGAGCTCGACGGATGATGTCGTTGAGGCAGGCATGGCGGGACAGGCGACTGGCGCTTCTGGAGCAGGCGGTCTACGGTTGCACCACAGAGGCAAAGGTGGGGCTCGACGAGGTTGGCTCCGAGTCGCCGACCTACTGAAAGGCGGAAACGATGTGGGTCAAGGAGGTTCCCGAAATTGGCTGAGGGGTATGCGTGTAACAATTGGCCAGACTGCCTCTCGGATATGGCTAGCAGGCGGGTTCTTTCCAGAGGTGATGGACATGTCTCCAGTAGGTGCTCATGCACTCTCCGGTAAATAGGTTCGTCCCAGAGTTTCTGGAAGTTGGGGTTAGAGGGAACGTCTTTGTTAGGACAAGCAGCCTTACAGGCATCCCTGGCCTGGGACAAGCACGCTATCTCACAATCTCCTAGTGTCAACAATATCGGGACAACACAATATATTTTGAGATGTCACCGGGAAGTCCAAAGGCTCAGGAATTTAATCCTAATAAATTCAGAAACGACATATGCCTTACTAAGTGGTCGGTGGTGTGTAAACGAAACTTTTAATATTCAGCCACGTCTGAAAGAAAACCATTCAAACTATAATATTTACAGTTTATTTTCGTAAAAAACTCTAGCGGTATTTTAAGCTAAAAATATTTCTTATATTTAACCACCATTTTATCCCTAACTCCGTAAACTCCCATTAGCAGTATATCCAATCTTCATTAAATACTAAAGACATTTTTGCTGTAACAGCATTATCACCGTATACGACTTTACCCTGTAATTTTCATTTCGGTCCGCATTACAAGGATTACGGTCCCAAAGTCCCAATTTACAACCCTCACACTATTATTGTAACTAATCTTGTCACTAAACAAATATAACACCAACACCAGCCATGCAAAACAAGCCCTTATCTCCTCAGTTTAAAGTCGTAAGTCAATGTCATGAAAATATTGTAATCCGTAGTCCGATTAGGTACTGGAGTTCCAAATTCAAATAGGCTCAAATAGTGCGGTTCGAAATTTAAACACGCGTATAATTTTTCTAAATTGGAAGCCATGTGCATTGCTCGCGGCGATTTTTTTCGGCCAGTAAGGGGTTGTTAAACAAGCGTTAATACAAATATATGAGTAGTTTTAACCATTACATATTCACAGTATTTCATTTATTGGAATTTGAATCCTAAAAACACATGTTAGAGTCCTCTTTGCAACTGCGAGCTTATGTGAGTTCAGAGTTTACGAAAGTTATTTATCGAAATGTATTCTTGCGAGGGTTGTGATAATAAACGTTTTATTGACTCGATCATCTGTCACAACCTGTACTTATGTTGTCAGGATTGCGGATAGATTTCTTATCACGAGAGACCTTCATAAAAAATAAAAGTGTCAATAGCAGATGAGCAGAAAACATACACTCATCCCTTTCATTGGGGTGCCAGTAAGGAATATACAACTCGTCGGATATATCTGCGAACCTCGCTTCGCCAAATCCCAAGCTGTCAGATTTTTCTGGTGGTCACCTTGCCGGCCTCAGAAGGAGACGAGTTGAGAAGAATGAGTTGTATATGAGTGATTGCGCTCAACTGACTATAGTATCACTGAGTCAACATCAAATATAATATAGTTCAATACGGTATTTGACTGACAGTCAAATCAGCATTTCTGTTAAACATCTAGGACGCTCTGTTAGTTTGTAGGGAAATACTGGCACATGACGTCATGATTTTTTATGGTCAAACAGCGTATATTTGAATATACAGGGTGTCCCAGAGATCGACTTCAAGCGAAAACGGATGATAGACCAAGTCATAACGAAATGAAATACTATACGCTAAACTTTATTCGTGCGTCAGCCAGTATGTTCCCCTTAGAAAGCGCTCTAGTATTCATTCCAAGTACGTATACCCAAAATGGTACACAGGAGATATTATTCGGAACATTAAACTCAAATACTTCCACTTGAAGAAATTCAAGCGTGATGGGAACGATTTCAATAGGAATATGTTCAAATACTACAGAGCGCATGTTAAAAACCTAATTGATAAAGCGTATAATCAGTATATAAATAATGTACAAAATTGTATTGTTGACTGCCCTGCAAAATTCTGGGAATACGTTAAGGACAAAAAAAGAGACCGACAGCACTGTGATGAATTTTTCCATCTTGATGGGGAGACAGTTAGTGGACAGTGCGCAGCTGATGCCTTCGCTAGGTACTTCAGCTCGGTGTTCCAACAGGTCAAACCGCGTCTAGACCCTGCGGTCGCGGCACGCGCAGCGTACTCCTCGGGTGACTCTAGGTCAGTGTCCATCCCCTTTGTTTCTGAGGTTGACTTTAAGAAGGCGATTCAGAATCTTAAACCACGTTCGGCTGGAGGTCCGGATGGCATCCCTGTATTTTTGGCTAAAGATTGTGCCTCTGTCTTAATGAGTCCTTTGTTACACGTTTTTAACCTCTCAATTAACCAGTCCATTTATCCAAATTGTTGGAAAGCATCGAGAGTGACGCCGGTTCCTAAGGGCAGGCCTGATACTGATATCACTTCTTTTAGGCCGATTGCAGTTCTTCCTGTGTTTGGAAAAGTCTTTGAGATGATCGTTAACCGCTGCATCAGTCTGCAGGTAGCTGACCGGTTGCACCCCAGTCAGCACGGCTTTCGAAAATCCCGATCGACCACTACAAACCTCGTTGCCCTCACTGACTACGTATGTAAGGAGATGGATGCGGGCCGCCAGGTCGATGCTGCATATTTCGACTTCAGGAAAGCATTTGACCTGGTCGACAACGATATCTTGCTGGAAAAACTAGCATTAGCGGGCTTCACGCCAAAGCTTCTAAATTTTTTCGCTAGTTACATGTCTGACCGCCAGCAGTATGTCAGAGTGGGTGGTTATGAGTCAAACCATTACTCCACGCTATCAGGAGTGAGTCAGGGCAGTACTCTAGGGCCTACGCTGTTTCTCCTGATGATTAACGACTTGCCTGATGTGACTCGCACCGCCGAGAGTTTGCTTTTTGCGGATGATCTGAAACTGTTCCGAGGCATAGGTAGTACGGCAGACAGTGCAGCGTTACAGGCTGACATTGACGCGGCAGCTGAGTGGAGTATTTTAAATGGGTTGCCTTTTAACGTCAATAAATGTAAGGTGATCACTTTTTCACGCAAGCGCTCCCCACTCCAAACCGAGTACCATTTAGCTGACGATACTCTGGAAAGAGTTAGTGAAATTCGCGACCTGGGTTTGCTATTAGATGATAAGTTTGACTTCCATAAGCACGTAACTAGTATTTGTAAGCAGGCTAGCAGGACCTTGGGATTTGTGATGAGGATTGCAAAACAATTTCATTTCGGAGTGGCTAAGATTCTCTTTGGCGCATTTGTAAGGAGCAAGTTGGAATATGGTGCTGTTGTTTGGGATCCGTACGAGAGCAAATATTCTCTCATGATTGAGAAGTTACAGCGCAAATTTGCTCGCTGGCTGTATAAAAAAGCTTACGGTTACTACCCGTACCTCTATCCCTCCATCTTTGTCTCGGGCATGGTCGGACTAGATACGCTGGCACTGAGAAGAAGGTTATTGCTGCTAGTCCACTATCTATCAGTTGTCCATCACCGAGTGGATAGTGCAGAGGTGTTGGCTCAGATCGGGTTGATAGTTCCAACGCGGATACCCAGTGACGCGGACGGGGCGGTGGCGCCGCGCCGCCGGCCGCGCCTGCTGCAGCGGCCGTCCGCTCGCACGCGCTACGCGAGCCACGCGCCTACCGCACGTGCTTTGATATGGCTGCATCTAATGCTCACTCAGCACGAAGACGCTGACATGTTCGCTGATCGTTTGACATACTTGTGCCACATTGCTAGGATATTTTTGAATTGGCACTTAATTAATGGAATGACATTATAATTATGATTGTTGACATTTTTACTTGTGCATGTTTATCTTTTTTGTTTATTTTAGCGTGTAAGCGATTTGGTGTTAACTGTAAGCTTGCATTGTATTATTGTGAATAAATGAATAACAGTTATCATAAAAATACCAAAAAAAATCCAACTCGTGATCTTTTAAAATTATGATGACTTTAAAATTTTAAATTTAGATTTAAAAATATCCATTTTTTTGGTGTTTTTCTGATCACTGTTCTGACTTTGGTCTATCATCCGTTTTCGGCTTGACGTCGATCTCTGGGACACCCTGTATGTTTTCAAATTATTTTGAAATTACTAGAATAAGTTGAGCCGTGATGTTTAATGGCAATCTAAGAATCATTTATTAGTATTCACAATGGCATGCCCCATTGCGGTACTAGTTTTTGTTTCGACCATAAGGTAAGTAGTGGGCTGCTGATACTTTATACTAAATATTTGAAACATCCATTACATCCACAGATGTATGAATATAAGGAGATCGGACATGGCGGTCGATTTGTATAGAGTGAGCCTGTCGCAAGTACATTAACCCACACAACGCCCAAGTAATTGACAAGACAAAGCACGCACACATCAAAAACACACACACTTGTATACCTACACGCTTATTTGACAATAAACGCGCATCATATCAGGCATTTTGGGAAAAAACGTAATATTCTCTGCGATCAGCACGCGTGCACAGTATGACAGTGTATGGCCATTGAGCATACAGCTGCGACTCGGCCGCCGGCGGCTTGTCCTCTCTCTAGTATTCTATGCTCTGGGATTACATCTAATGCCGCCTACTGAGTCAGTAACCCTCTGTAATAATATCGGAATCCAACGTGTCAGATGAACACGATAAAGTCATTTGTCGTCGTATAGTTTGATAAACTACCCTTCCGTGGTCACTGATGGTATTCATACGTTAGAGTTTTTCGAACTATTTGGGGACACAAACCCTTTGAGACATCATTTATTTAACCCTAAGAAATTATTAAAAAATGTTGTAAGTGTTATAATATAACATTTGTGACGAAACACGTTAATCCTAACAACGCCTATCATGACACATGCGTCAGAGTGCCTACAGATCTACGGGCTCTTTTTGCTACATACGGACAGACAACACATTTTTTTTTATACAACTACGGTGGAAAACATGTTAAGCAGTTACCGTAGCCTATGGACACCTGTGACTCCAGAAGAAACACAAGCGCGTTGCCGAACCTTTATTCACTTGAGGATTCGATGTTGTCAGATAGAGACATGCAGGTCCCTCACTCCCAACACAGCGCACCCTAGGGAGCTCTGGCGACCTTACTCACCATCAGGAACACAACACCACACGCTTCATAGCATGCAATAATATAGCAACACTACAAAGCAGTGGTGCTATTATGGCTGCGGTCTTCTGTAAGGTGGAGGTACTTCCCCCAGTTGGGCTGCTCCACATACGAGCTAGAGCCCGAGAGGACATTCCGCTGTGCCCTAGCTATCTAACATTCACTACCAGGTGCTCTGCTCGTACGCGCTTTCCTCTCTTTAGCGGGATATCCACGGCGTCGGCTAAGAGCGTAGTGCTAGGAAATCTTTGGCAGTGAATGCGTTAAGCTGCTACGGCCTACGGCGTAGCGCTGCGAGCGTAGCGTGGCGGTGAATGGGATACAATTTCATGGTTCATGCGTAAACATAACTAATATAACTATCTAAATTTATCTTTTTGGTAGATAATACAGTATGTGATACTATATTTGAACTATTTACACATTCGCTTCCGAACAACATACTTCACCAGAAACGGCCTTATATCTGTGCGTTGAAGGCACAAAACGTCTTAAAAACTGTTATCTATATTGGCATGAAGCAGAGAAAAAGCAATTATTATCGCAAAAAAATATCACAGTAATGCAATTTACTCATTCCTAAGCCCATTATCATTAAACCACAGATTAAACTCATTTTTTCCTCCAAAGACATACATAACAGAATTCCCCCAAACTCTGACATGCGGTATAAAAAACCTAGCAGTCTTTTATGCCCTCTAGCAAACATGCGGCATATTGCTCTATCCAACCCTATCTGATTAACGCAAACATTATGAAAGGGCAGCGAAGTAAAAGGTGTGCTTTTCAAAGGGAATGCTTGGCGGTTAAGACGTTTTGTTTAAAAAGGGTGCGTCTTTGAGAGACTGGCTCGCGGCCAAATGACTCTGCTAAAATCAACGGGTTAATTACAGTTTGTTATTCTTGTGTGTGGTGAGTGTAGTGTTTTCGGACTGACCGCTCTATTAAATATTAAAAATAAACTTTCGATAAATAGAGGTTTAATGATTTGATACAATTTTACGTCATATCATAAGCGATGGCAAAGTAAATTTTGTAGCTGAGTAGCGTGCGAGACTTACTTGTGATACGTCGGACTGACATTTGATAAATCTGATGTTTCATGATCATGATCCTGATTCGATGTAAGTAATATTGTCGACAGGGGTTCGAAAAATATTACACTAAACAAACCTTTTTGAATCTACAGTATAACTTTTTAAGAGGTGATGTTTGATCAATCTGATGCTATACAATCCTAAAAATTAAAATAAAATAAATAAATGAATTAAATGTATTTTCATTAGAGAGTAACCTATCCTTTTTAATTGTTTTTTTTCGCAGCTGCAACTTGCATGCTTGTACTTTTTGTTTGTGCAATAAATAATGTTTAAATAAATAAAGAAATCCTAAATGGATTTACTTAACTGAAATATACGTTCAGGTGACATTTGAAAAATCTGACGTTACACAATCTGAATTGGAACTACATAAATGAAAGATAGGTTCAGCCGACATTTGGTAAGCCGACATTTGGTTACGCAATCCTAATTGAAAAAATTAAATTGGATGGATCTAACTAACCGAAAGATACGCTCAGATGACGTTTCAAATATCAAACGTTACACTGTACAAATTGAAACTACCTAACTGAAGGATGGATTCTGTTAACTTTTGAGAAATCTGACGTTATACAATCCTAATTGGAGCATTCGACTGACTTTTCACAAGAATGACGTTACACAATATTGATTTGAATTGTTCACTATTCTCACACATTATTTTGACTAAGGAGTCGCCCCATGACCGTGGATGGAAGGATGTTGAAGCCTCAAAGAGGTAAACAACTAAGTTAATTATACGCGATAAGTCCCGTTTAGTCAAAATAATGACGTTACACAGTTTTAATTTGAATGATTGCAGTTGTAAAAAAACGGTCCAGTATTAAAACAATGACAAGAGTCTAATCGACTCAGACGTTAAATACACAGCCGAAAAAGTTAATTACTCTCAACATTTTCTACAGCCAATTTCTTTTTAAATTAGATCGCTGGCTCTCGATAAAAAAATGAGATTATGTTTTAAATTCTCTATGGACATTGATAGCCGATCGATCACCAGCCAGCCGGGAATACTGACACAGTAGAGGTATTACTACCAGTATTCTCACTATCCATACAACATATGACACTCGTTAATAGAGCCGTTTGGTTAATCTATGATTTCTTGGACACTTTGCGAGTTTGTACTGTGATAAATGCTTTTTACGTAGTGATAGGTACTTTTCAAATCATATCGGTTTGGCAATAGCACTCAGGTCCAGGTCATTTGAAAGAAAATCTATTTCTCTCATCTTTTTTACTAGCCGGGTCATTGTCAGTCACAAAAACAAAAATCATCTTTCCGGTGGTCAATAGTTACGGTCTTATGTTTATATATACTATGTTTTTATCACATATAATTATAGAAGGGGCAACGCCGTTTATGCCGATTCAGAGTTTAACCACAAATTAGGCTTTATAGCCCTTAACTTTGGCAATGTCCACCGAAAAGACGCGAACCTAAATCTGACAATGACCCAGCCGCCATCGTGTTATGTTTGTTTACGTATCAGGCAAAATGATACAGAAACTTAGCTATGTTACAACTAAAACTTGCACAATATTATAATGGGGCATTTAACACTTTGGAAGATTTAGCAGTGATGTTAACGTTATCGCAACGTCATGACAGGGTTACATCACTGATTAATCTCGGTATCCCAGACCCACGACGCATCATAAAATTGTACAGTCAGCATCAGAAACATGTATACACTTTTGGTGGTTCTAGGAGTTTATCGCTTATAGATAAGGTAACCACCAAAAGTGTATACATGTTTATGATTCTTAGAGATAAGGTAACCACCAAAAGTGTATACATGTTTATAATAATAAATAATAAAATAAAATAAAAATAAAATGCGAGTGCGATTAACACGAACTACTTAAAATATTACCATTTTGCAGTACAAAACTCTAATTCCTGTTTCATTAAAAGTATACATTGAGATAAGATTAACATTAACATTACAATTTAAAATTACTATTTGTGCATGGGCGTGTGTGTACGTGACTGCGTGTGTGTGCGTGTGTGTGTGGGGGGGGGGGTGTGTGTGTGTGTGTGTGTGTGTGTGTATGTGTGTGTGTATGTGTGTGTGTGTGTGTGTGAGTGTGTGTGTGTGTGTGTCTGTGTGTGGATGTGTGCGTGTGAGAGTTCCACTAGGCTACAACAGTATCGGTTTGGTTACCTTTGTTATAATAGGTTTTCAGTGAGAGAGTATGAAAGCGTCAGTAACCAGTTCTTCACTACACATTTCGCTTTAATCACGGCTGTCGTTTTAATGTTAAGATGATTGCAAATGTTATTGTAGATGTGGGGATGAGAAAATGCAGGACTTTTCCTGCCTAACGCTGAACTAAGTGCCGGCAGATGTGCTTTGAATATACGCTTGCTCAAAATTTCCGTGTAGATTGGCGACTTCAGTAGGCATGTATGGGTCCGGGAAACTGCTTTCATGATGTAAAGCTGTCTCACTCGCAGCAGCTTACTTTCGCGGTAGAGCGTGTCAGTGGGGTACCGAAACGGTTTTTTCAGCATTACCTTTATAACCGCCCTCTGAGCACGCTCCACCTCGAGCATGAAGCACCTGGCAGCACTGCCCCAGACGGCCACTCCGTACTGAAGGATGGATTGGCATAGGGCATGATATACTAGGCGGAGAACAACAAGGTCAGCACAGTCACGAATTCGCTTCATCACGTAGATCAGCTTCCTAACTCTGGCGGCAAGCGCGGACAGGTGTTGCTTGAAGGAGAGATGTTGGTCAAAAAGAATACCTAAGTATTTTACGTAGTGGCGTCTTTCAATTTTTTGACAAGAGCAGTTGCTCACGGGCTTAAAAGATGAAGCAAAACTGTAGCACACACAGGAGTGGAATTTTATAGTTCTGTTTACAGGCGGGGATGAGGCTATCGTCTTTGAGAAGGCTACGAAATTCGTCTTACCAATATTAAGTGTGAGTAGATTACTCTTCAGCCACGAGGCTACTCCGGCAAGCGCGCCCTCAGCCCGACAATATGTTTCCTCCCATGATTTCCCGCTTACAATTAGTACAGTATCGTCTGCGTAGCAGATCAGCTTGACATTAGGGATGTTAATGTTTAGAACATCATTTATATACAATGTAAAAAGAGTCGGACCGAGTACGCTCCCCTGAGGGACTCCAAAGCCTACTGGAAGCCGGTCACTTAGTGCTGACCTATTTTTACCATCTGGCTACGGTCGTTTAGGTAACTCTCAAACCAGCCTAAAGCAATGCCTCGAATGCCCATGTATTCTAACTTCTTTAGTAGTATTGTCACCGAGACCGTGTCAAAAGCCTTGGCCAAGTCTAAAAATATATCAATACACTTATTGCCACGGTCCAAGCAACCAGAAATCTGATTGGTCAGTAACAACGCTGCGTCCTCCGTCGACATCCCTGCTCTAAAGCCAAATTGATTGTCAGCAATAAGCTGGTATTTTTCAATGAAATGTACCAACCTAGTGCTTACAATTTTCTTTAGTATTTTTGAAAATATACACAGAAGAGAGATTGGTCTGAAATTGCTTGGAGAGTCCTTGGCACCGCTTTTGAAAATAGGGGACACAGAGGCAATTTTCCAACAATCCGGAAAACGGCCAGTTTCCATACTTAAATTACAAATGTACGTGAGCGGCTCCAGTATTATATCCTTAACTTCCTTCATCAGCAGAGGTTTCACATTGTCAGGACCAGGCGCACTGACTGAAATAAATAAATGACATTTATTTCAGGCAAAAAACCCATATCATCCTCATCCTACTACATGTAAAAAATATAATTAAAAGTGTAAAAATAAAAGTTACAGAAGGAAGAAGTCTGATTTAAAAATAAAAGTACAGTATAGATTAAATGTAAAAGTTTATGATGCTTAGAGATAAGGTAACCACCAAAAGTGTATACATGTTTATGATGCTTAGAGATAAGGTAACCACCAAAAGTGTATACATGTTTATGATGCTTAGAGATAAGGTAACCACCAAAAGTGTATACATGTTTATGATGCTTAGAGATAAGGTAACCACCAAAAGTGTATACATGTTTATGATGCTTAGAGATAAGGTAACCACCAAAAGTGTATACATGTTTGTGATGCTTAGAGATAAGGTAACCACCAAAAGTGTATACATGTTTATGATGCTTAGAGATAAGATAACCACCAAAAGTGTATACATGGTTATGATGCTTAGAGATAAGGTAACCACCAAAAGTGTATACATATTTATGATGCTGGCTGTACAACTTATAGTTGAAAGCACGGTGTCGCAGAATATAAAACTTACGTACAGAAGGTCTTGTATCTAATAAAATCGATGTTTGACAGCTAGAAAACTCAAATCAACGCATAGCACGTGCTCTTTCGTCTTGTTAAGGTGTGTAGTTTTGTATGACACTGACAGTGACAACGCCGATTGTGTTCGGTGGTGTCAGCTGAGTTCGGGTGAATTTGCACCTCGGAGGTGTACGGGAGAGTTTAGCCGAAGTCTCAAGAGGACGGTGGTAAACACTAGTTCTAGCGGGAATAAAGAAAAAAATTGAAGAGCATGACTTTTAATTTTTTTTCGTCTGAAAAATCATTATTCCGCTAAACGAAAACTTGGACGCTGATTTTGTATTAGAATACTAGCTTCTGCCCGCGACTTCGTCCGCGTGGAACTCGTTTATATCGTGGCTCCGTACAAACTTTCGCCCCCCATTTCGCCTCCTTAGGGGATGATTCCCGGGGTAAAAATAATTATATATGTTAATCCAGACTGTACTCTATATGTATACAAAAATTCATCGTAATCCGTTTAGCCGTTTTTGCGTGATTGAGTTGTTACTCAATCACGCAAGATAGACTAGGTAGGTCGATGTTTGTTACCTCTAAACTTTCGCACTATCCTGAAAAATCAAAAATACGTTCAGTGCAACATTCTGAAAAAAAAATGCTTTCGGATAAACGACGCTTCTGAATGATGTAGTGCACCCGGTTATAACGCTTGAACGAAGTAAAGGTACTGCATATAATGCTCCTACTGCGTCTACCGAAGTTACCGCTATTAGCCGAAGCGGTAAATCGAATGTAATTTATAATACCGCTTTGTTATTTGCCTAACTTCAGGAGTTATTCTGTTAAGAGTTTCCTCGGAACCCACGAGAGTATATGATTGTAATACATTTTAGATAAGCTATACGCTTAGTCTTCCGTAATATTTTCCGTATACTTAATAGTAGTTACTCGTAACATTGGATGTTTATTTACTTATAAGACCAGTTATGTTAAATAGGCAATCTTGAATAAGTAACAATAACTTTAGTGGCAGTTGGTCGGGCACATTGCACGTAGAACCGATGGCGTTGGGGCGGAAAGGTTCTCGAGTGGCGACCACGTACCGGCAGGCGTAGGCAGACTCCACACAAGGTGGACTGTAGCCCTAGTATAAGTTTTATCGTTACAATACGTTTTCGAACGCGTTAGCGTTTAGTTTCAATTTGTATGACAACGCGTAGTTCCTAATAGTTACCACCAGAGGCGCTGTTCGCGTTGCCATACATATTGAAACTAAACGCAAACGCGTTCGAAAACGTATTGTATCGTTAAAACTTATACTAGAGCCTCTGATGACCTAGTAAAGGTCGCGGGAGCACGCTGGATGCGGGCGCAGGCCCGGTCATTGTGGCACTCTTTAGGGGAGGCATATGTCCAGCAGTGGACATATTTCGGCTGATATGATGATGAATAAGACTACTGAAATTTATTTGGACAAGACCAACTGGGTTAAAACCATTTTTAATATGAGTTATTGTGTCTTTCATGTGTACGCGTCCTCGTTTTAAGGCATTTTAAGGCCTTATTTTGGCGCCAGACCCATATGTATGTAGAGCGCCTTTGCGACATATGACTAGAACATTATCTATTTACACCTCTATCTATATATACCAAGAAATTATTATGGGGCTTCTAAACGGACCATATTTTCAATAATGTAATGTTTTATATTTAGTAATGTTGATACTTTAAAGTTTTGATGCCGACCTGTTTCATTTCACTGTAGCAAATGTCCGTTATGATGTAAGGGAAATTAGGCGTAGCGGTGTGCCGTGATATAGAGACACTATTAGCGTCTTACACAGTAAAAGGGTTGATTTTACTATTTCCATTGTTTCAATTCTTATAACCTCTTTTACTATAACTCTTTTTCCAATAAAGTGGAACATTACCTACTACTGATTATTTTTTACCGACAATACTATTTACATACTGCCCACACAAACCGAAAACCCTTTCCACAATCGTTTAAGAAGCCTATTAGAAATATAACTCCACAAACGTCTTAACTTACACAACCTTGTCATTCCAAATACGACTTCCGTCCTTGTAGTAAGGTTCAAATTAATAGTTAACCTCTATATAAGATAGGGTGTTTTATATTTTTTTCCTTCTATTGTCCGCGATTCTGAAAGCCTTCGATAGTAAATAACTAACCGATATTTTTTTCGGTCCTCTCGTGAATTGTTTATGTGCTTAAAGGCTATTTGTCCCGGGTATTGTTTGGTTTTATTACCCCCTAAGAGACAGACCACTGTTGTAAGTATATCAATAGCGGCAGAAAATGGGGGCCCGGCAAACAAGGGTCACCGATATAGTGCACAGATTTATACTCTAATTTGTCTTTCATGATAGTTTATATTATACAGTACGCATCGTAAATTCTGTCATATCATATAGGATATGACAGAATTTAATTGAACGAGCAAGTGTAGTGAACGAAGTTCTATCGTTCTATGCTTCAGCTTGGCCCCAAAATTCGTTCATATATCCGGTTGTCCAGCTAATCTCCTCTACAGGTCGCATTTCTCAACTGAGTCTTAAAATTTTATGAGCAGGTTCAATAATAGGCATGATGCCTCATGTTAAAATTGACGATTTTGATTGATTTTGTTACGTAGTGTTGCTAAATGGATTGTAAACCTTCAAATGATTGTAATTAAGTACCTATAAATTTAAAATATTATTAAAATCATAAAATGATATAAAGCTACGGTAGCCCAGTGGTTCAGGCATGCGGCTGCAAAGCGGCGGTCGTGGGTTTGAATCCCGGCTCGTACCAATGAGTTTTTCGGAACTGATTTACCGTTAGCTTTTCGGTGAAGGAAAACATCGTGAGGAAACCGGTCTAATCCCAATAAGGTCTAGTTTTCTCTCTGGGTTGGAAGGTCAGATGGCGGTCGCTTTCGTAAAACTAGTGCCTATGCCAAATCTTGGGATTAGGTGTCAAAGCGGACCCCGGGCTCCTTTTGGGGCACACCCGGTTGTGTAGGCATAACGCTAGGAGGATGACGAAAAAGATATAAAACTTGAAAGTTTACAAAATAATACGCATTTTTTTTATTGTCCAAGAGTACATTTAATAGAATCCTTACGCTTTTATAGAAACAAAATTGTATCACAACTATGTACCTAAACGCAGTATTTCGCGAGCGAAACAGTAATTTACTTGATTTTCCATACAACGATTAGTACAAATAACAGGTGTGCCGCCGGCGAGGTCAATCTTTGTCTCAATTATTGGGTACTAATGTCCTTTAATTGTAGTTGCTCCCATTTGTTCCTCTACAAAAACTGGTTCGAATTGCATCGTAAAAAAATCTCAGTCATCATCCCTATTATACAGTTTTTTTGCCGATTCAGTTTTTCGACATAAAAATAAAATAGTGTGAAGAAAACACAGGCTAGTATGATAGAAAATATTGTTTCAAAGATCAAAATTATGATCTACTCGTACTTATAATTGTCTTTCGTTTGAAAACAGGAGGGTTTTTTTTCGATTTTCGAGTATGGTCAGACAATGATTAATGATGTTTTACGCACATAAGGTCCTCTGTCTAACATAATCTCCGCTAGGTCTAAATTTAGAAACCTTTACTGACTAACAATAGGTATCCGTAATCCCACTCACAATACGCCTACGTCTCATGACAACACGATAACATGCATGGCAGCAGGTCGAAAAAGTTGGTATAAAAAGTGTGTAAGTAATTATCGCACCTGAAATTGGCCGAAAGTTTGAAAAATCCTTCACTTCCGGTCGAAATTGTAAGGGTGGGTTAACAACTGTTTTAAGACACCATAAGTTGCAACTTGCAACATACGTTGTGTCTCACCCCTAAATTTTATATCCGGCCATTAAATGAGTGCGAGTAGGTTAGCATCGGATGTGGCACCGATATTACGCCGTAATGGGCGATTTGCGAGGCTATACTCTGAGTGGATAGATTTTCCTACCACTCGTTGCCTTTACTAGCACTTTGCTGCTCCGAGGTGTGCTTGCTATCCTTGTTTAGCCGTATACTTTGGAAAAGGACGGCATGCTTGCTTTGATTCGGCGACTGAAGTGCTTGAGTTAGAGGAGGATTTTCTTTTCGGTTGTATTTTATAATGCGTTTTATGCGATATATTGCCAGTGGTGAAGCGATTTTGTTTTGTTTTATTTATTATGGTGAGATGCTTAATATTAATGTAGGTAGGTGATTTTGTTTTTGAAGTTGGTTTTTAAAATTATTATTATTAAGTATTTATAGGTATAAAAGGCAGATATCGTCTATGAATTCAATTTGGCATGGAAACTAGTTCGATTTTATTTTTAAGTAGTTAAAGCAGCGTTTTTCTGAGAAATTATATTTTTTTCCGTGATTTTTTCAAATTGAGTTCTTTAGAGTAGACATAATTATGGTAATTTTGTGACATTATTGGGTCATTCTCAGATTAAGGTTCGTCTCTCTTCGGTGGACATTGCCAAAGTTAAGGGCTTATTATGTCTAATTTTTGGTTGAACTCTGAATCCGCATAAACGGCGTTGCCTCTTCTATAATTCTATGTGATATAAACATATTACTTATATATGTCACCGTTAGATTGTCAACACCGTCAGTTTATAATCTAACTCGCGATATTATAAACTGACGAAAAATTGTGAACTCTCAAAGCCGTTCACAATTTAACGCATTATTTTTCGTTAGTTTATAAACTGAGATCAAATCGGCATGCTACGGACCGCATACACAAAGACTAGGTAGCCGTTAGGTTAGTTAGGTTAGTTCAGTTGCCCGAAGGGCAAACCGCCCAGAAATAGGTGCGCGGGGCTCCGTCGACATTGCTGGATGACGAAATAAATGGAATAAAATGTCTGGATGAAAAATAAAAACAATCATGTTCTGACATAAGTGGAAGCTGATGCAAGAGGAGTAATTCGTTCAACCAATCAGCGCACATGGTGCGTTCCGAATCATACCAATTTGATTTAGTTCACAATTTGACGATCCGTCATTGATAGTTTATAACGTAACGAAAAATAATGCGTTAAATTTTGATCGGTTTGGACAGTTCACAATTTTTCGACAGTTTATAATATCGCGAGTAAGATTATAAACTGACGGTGTTGATAATCTGACGGTAACATAAATAAACGTAAGCCCTTAACTATTGACCACAGGATTATATCGTGCAATCGTCGATTTTACAAGTTAAAAACACATTCCGGCGAAACACAAGTTTGTAATGTAGGTGTCGAAGAGTGTTTCCTAGTTCGACTGATACGAGTAATCTATACTTATACATTTTATAAAGAGGTCAAGTTAGTAGCTTTTGTAAGCTTTTGTGTACCGAAACTACTCATCCGATTTTAAAAATGATTTCACCAGTTAAGAATTAAACTTCAGCATGGGCATACCAAGTGTAACACAGAAAAATTTCAAAATTCATAATGCCATTCACCGCTCAACGAAAATTTGGGCGCAGATGATTTAATGGGATATATAAATAGGTTACGTTTGGTAAGTATTATATTATATACCAGAAAATCAAAAATTCCTTCAGCGGAACATAATTTTCGGAATAACGAAATTTGGAAAAAATATGCTTTCGGAGTTCGGACAAATACAAATATTTTATTTAACAGAAACAGATTAGCATACAAATAAAAAGTATCCATCAGACTCCAAACTAGGCTGAGCCTGTGTCTTGGACGTCTGCCTCCTAGGAATCATGTAGTAAGGCTATATTCTATCTCGCTTCGCTCGCATTCTTTGTATTAGGTACTCGACTAGTCATAGATAATATGAAGGGACTTTGCGTTAAGATTAAGCTATCTGGGGGCACGGGAGTGCCCCCGCCAAGTCGAGCAAAACAAAGAGGCACGGCCGTACCATCCTTTTCTCGAAGCCATTCAGGCCATTTTCAACATCCTGTAATTTTGTGCTGGCTAAAGCTAGAACCCTGAATTTCCAGGAACATGTAGGGCATAATATGGCTAACATATAATATCAATAACATTCAATTTGAACTTTTAGTTTAAGAACTATTGTCCGTCAAAGTTCGTTAGTTTTGTCACTGACTCACTTATATATTGATAATGATCACGCTAATTCTAAGGTACATCTAGCAGACCCACAAGCTCCACATTTCAAACGTAATTAGTTTTTTGCCTAATAATTCATAAAAAACCTAAAAATATTGCAATTTCAGTCACGTTTCAGAGATATACAAACTGCATAAGTAAGTTTGTAATCGTATACAAATACATGCGATTACAAAGTTACTTTTGCAGTTCCTTCCTGCAAAACTATACAAACGTTATTTGCGGTTGGTAAAATAACATTCCCATACAAAGTCTACAAAAAGAAATGAGATCCCATAAAAAACATTCCATGTAAAAAATAGGCCAAGTGTCGAAACTCTTTCACAGTAAAAAGTGGTGAGATATTTCGTAGAGCCAAGTCAGGCATTCTTATTAATCTTTATTTGCTTGCTTAATAAAATTTGTGACTTAGCAATCACACTTACATAGTTATAGGTAGGTACCTACCTATGCAAAAATTTGTAAATGCAGTATTGCAGTATTGAAGTTGTGTGATTGCCAAGTTGCAGAATTTTATTTAGCAAGCAAATAAAGATTAAGAAGAATGCCTGACTTGGTTCTACGAAATATCTCACCACTTTTTACTGTGAAAGAGTTTCGAGACTTGGCCTATTTTTTACATGGAATGTTTTTTATGGGATACATTTGACATCGCACCACCTAACTTCAATAAACAACTTGCATTCCCCTACATCCTCATTTACCACATAAACCTACCATATAAAAGGCTCCAGAATTGCATTACAGCCAGTCTCGAATGCCCACAGCTCGTAAACAGAAGCGCTTCTATTTACGATAGCTGGCAAATAGATACCCGCCTAGTTCCAACTGCGAACAATGAAAAATGACCGGCGGAAAATTGCCCGCGATACGGGGCGGGGGACGTATTCGGGAAAGGGGTTTGGATGAAAATAATATTATTTTTAAAAGGAATATTGTTACAGGACTTTGTAAACAGATGACTTAATGTGTGCACTATGTATGGTGTTTATCAATGGGTAAAAGATCGCCATAGCTTCACTCTTCAGCGCACATCCTAAGATGCTTTGTGTTGTTGCCTATCCCATTTAGAGTCTACGGTTGCTTTTCGCTACATATGGTCACTAACATTTGAGGCCAATGACAGCTTAGCACTCATCAAATGAACTTGTATGCAATGATGAAGTCTCTTCTGCAATTTGCAATTCGTTTTATGTCACCTGCTCGGAAGAGACCAAGTACTAAATTACTGCAACAATTCAACTTTAACTTAGTAGTAAATACCATTGTGCTGCTACTCGTATTGCTAGAGTGGATTAAAAGCTTTTTGTTTTCATCACCCCACCCAATCAAACACGGTAGTTTAACAAAGCAAATTTGCCTTCGCATAATCGACAAATCACCAATTTCACCCACCATCCGTCAACATGTTAAACGAAATCCTTTCCAAATTAGCCGCGTCACCGCACTATCTGTTCCAATTGGCTCGTAATTCCCGTAAAACAAGCAAGGAGGCTGCCCGAGGCGGCCCTGCGTCGTCGCGCACTCTATTTTCCTATTTGCGCGGCAGATTGGCTCTGACTGTATTGTTTGCGGGGGATCCAGACCTCAATGCCCTGGTCTACCCTACCCTACTCTACCCTACCCTCCCCCCAACGCGCCCGCCCGGAAAAATGTTCGCTCCTGAAATATGTTTGTGATAAATATTTGAAAGTATGGATCGAGCAAATTGGTTTCGATTCGTTTTTATAGTGCTTGTAGTTTCTCTAATACGCTTTGATTCCGATTTCGATTTAGTGATACTCTAGTGCTGTGCGATGCTATGTATTTTAAAATTACGTTACATGTAGTGCGTTCCACATGGGTTAAATGCAGTTATTGTGTCACATTTCGAACGAGCGCTACGACAACTCAACTGTAATTTTCCGAAACAAAAATACTTACCTCATAGTCCGTAAGCCCACTCCCAATACGCCTACGTCTCATGAAAACAGGATAAAATGCATGGCAGTAGGTCGAGAAAGTTGTGCTGAGCAAGCATCAGAATATTATCGCACCTAATATTGACCAAAAGTTTGAAAAATCCTTCACTTCCGATCAAAATTGTAAGGGTAAAAAAATATAACATTTACGTCATATGACAACAGTACGAGACATGTGGCATCATTTAGCCCTTTAATCTCAGAGTAAACCTTAGTATGTCAGTCCTGAATTGGCCGGAAGTACTTGGCAGACGGTGTCAAAGGTGGCCAATTTTGAAACTGGCACGTCAGCTCGGCACGCGTTGAAGCGAAAACTGTTAAAATCAAATACGATGCAAAGCCTCCAAAAAAATGTACCTCTTAAATTATTTTAGTTGGCCATCATGACAATTCATGTCCAATTTATACAGGTACTGTAATTGTGAAAGTAACTCTGCGTTCGCTATAGTTGTACAAACAGGAGACTAGGTGTCCATTCCACCTACTACCACAAAAAACTATTTACGATCCCCTTAACATATATGACAAAAGAATATTCTTTTGTCGTATATCAACGCGATTTACCCAACCCGTAATAAAGTTTCCAAGTAATCCCACAATACACCTACATTTTGATCGACGATATCATCGCGCGCGCACCGCATCATCCAGCGGTAACTTTTATGAGTGCGAAATTGTGTTTATGCGGGTAGATGTCGCGATTTACCGCCCGCCTACCCGCGTAATCGGAAATATTGCGCCGGAACGAAGTTGGCTTGTGGCGTAATGTGAAAGCGGTAGCGATTATAATATAACACGTTTGACTTCATTTGTCATTTCGCTGGAAGGGCAAATTTACTTTCGTGAAAATTATGTGGAAATATTGGTTGTGTCCCTGCGGTAAATTTGTGAAGAACTATAGCCCGAGAGATACAAAATTTAGGTCGCCTATCACAGAACTCGACGGTTTACAAATTGTAACTCCAAACGTTTTATCTGGTTTTTGATTAGCAGCATTTTAATGAAGAACAAAAAATGTTCGAGTCGTCTAGCGAGTTAGTGACATTAAATTTGTAAAAAGTAGTGACAAATTTGCTAGTATCGTTGCCAACAGCTAACACATTTTATAAAATGGGGTATCCTAAGCGGCTCGAACGGCTGACGTGAGTGCGGGATGGCACCTTAAACGGTTCTAGGTCTTTTTCGTATACCTGCCCCGAGCAAGACCTTGCCGACACGACTGACAAGGCTTTGGCCACCATCGGCTTCTAGCCTCTATCTATATCACTAACTTAACAATTTTCTCCTAACAATGTCAATTTACATTGCTGGGTAAGTAAGTAGTATTGCGGTTCAGCGACATTACATGTCACATAATCTAAACTTCGGTATTGGCGGGTAATTTGGCCCCGGCGGGTAACTTTGGCGCGAATTACTCTGTCAACCGCCTTTCTTTATAGCTTTTCAGCTTACTGGTAAAGTTGTTGCTTTTTTAATGTGACATTGCTGCGTGGTTTTCTTGCGGGCCTAAGTAACCCTCCATTGGGTCAAAGTAACCCAGTTTACAGTTAAGAAATAGGATACCATCGACACAAGAAGAACAAAATACACTCGGCACTCGCTCGTGCCTTGCGCCGACAGCCAGCAGTATTGTGGGTACTCCGCGCCTCTAACAAACTAGTAATTGGTTTGATATTGCCGCCTCCCGCCGCTGATACTGTTTGCCTATCAATTTCATGTCGATATTCGTACACCTTCGCGATGGAATTTGTTTCGTACGCTTCGGTATTTGGAGAATAATAAATAAATAATATATATTAGGGGACAATCTTACACAAATCGAGCTAGCCTCATAGTAAGCACAATAAGGCTTTCGTTATGGGTACTTGAAGACGGTATATTTGATAGATATAATTACTTAATGCATAGAAGACATCCAAGATTCAGAAGCAAATATTTATTTATTTAATATAATAATTAGCACTGACATTGTGACTGATATTGTGCTCATCACACAAATCCAGGATGGAACTCAGGACCGTCAAGCTTCGTAGGCAGTGTCACTAGCTACTAGGCCACTTCGGATATATTGGATTAATAACCATAATAAATTATATACATTTTTGTCTTAAAAATGGATAATTACAAAAGTGGTTACATCTAACTTGTTCACCGCATGCGAGTAGCAGTTTAAACTCCATTCTATATCCAGTTTAAATGCCCGTAGCTTTCCGACGCGTGTGTGTCGTGATAAGCACTGGATGGGTTTACTAAAGCAAAAGCAAGAATAGCGATTCATCATATCAGCCGAAAGACGTCCACTGCTGGACATAGGCCTCCCCCAAAGAGTGCCAAAATGACCGGTCCTGCGCCACCCGCATCCAGCGGACTCCCGCGACCTTTACCAGGTCATCAGTCCACCTTGTGGGCCACCTGGGGGGCCTACCCACGCCGCGCCTTCCGGTACGTCAGAATAGCGATTCAAATTAAATAAATTAAACAGCAACTTATTTCAGAAATTCATCCATAGGCAATACATAAAAAGAGAAACATAATCAACAAAATAAAATATAAATAAGTAAATTTTGAATTTTACAATAATAAACATTAGTGGTCGTCTTTATTGCAGCGGAAAACGTATTGCTGCTAACATTTCGACATTAATTTTATAATCCTCTAATCTTATCGAAATAAATTTCGCACGTCAAATTTATACTGAATCCTCGCCGGGCTACGCTCGTAGCGGCTGCTACGAAGCTACGGCACGTAGCACTGCATTGCGTTGGCACATGTCTACGAGAAATGAGATTCCACTGCATTCGATTTGGAATTTTATGGAAAATTATATTTCAACTAGTTTCCAGTTGAGTAGTTCGTTCTAATCTCAAATACTTTCACCGGGACAATAAGTAGTGGCACGCGACAGCGAACTTTGTCAAAGAATAAACAGTAGGTAAATTATATCTTAAAGTCCTCAGTTCAGTTAGTAATCATCGTTAAGAACCGACCCGTGCCGTTGTTGCTTTGCGCCGTGCAATGCGATTATACTTAGAGTCTACAGTCACGAGTGTTACTCGTTATAGACACTAGTCGCTCTGACCCAACATAGCGCGCATTAAATATCTGCCATGATTTTTTCTAGAGATCTATCAGATGGATCCTAAGATGGATGGATGGATACGGCTAAATAACCCGCTCTCTTTATAAAAAAAACCAAATGAACTAGAGACGCTTATTTGGCATTAAAGAGACCCGTACCAGATATTTTTGCCCTCTTGTTATAGCATATATTCCATGCGGGTGATGTCCGTATATTGATGTGTGCAATAAAAATACTGTATTTTATCGTATTGCAGCCGCCGGGAGGCTGTTAGCGCATCCATAACAAATCTTACAGGTACGCGTCACATAAGTTGCGTTTCTGAAGTTAGCCTCAAGTCGCCTACCGTACACCCATCAAACCCCTCTGACACATCTGCGACGCTATTAGTAGCTACCATAATTCAGAGAAGCAAACTTACATAGCAGGTTTGTCATGGATCTAACCCTTATCATATAATTGTTCACAAAGCACAGAACAGCCCCCAATTACACAGTCTCGGCGAGCACTCTCCGGCGACACTAACCGCGGCTCTAACGACATCGCGACACTAACGACATGACGCTAATGACATCGCGACACAGGCGTGACGCGCTGCTAATTGTGGGCGCCGCGGGCTCTGGCGGTTCTTAGGGCTCCGTGATTGCTAGAACACATTTACATCTAACTTTTTTTAGAACGGAGGTTTTCTCTTGCTGCCGTTTTCTTCGTTGTCGTTTACCGCTTGCAACCATGCATTCAGCACCGTATAGTTAGTAGCAACCAGAGTAGCCAAATATATCGTGACACACCCTTATTCTTACAGTAATAAAGACGTGTACCGAAATATTTGGCTGCTACTAACTATATGACGCTCACTGTACATGGCGACTTTTTAGAAAAAAATGCGGCGATACATGCACGACCTCGTGACAATTTTGGGTGACAGCGGGTAAAGAAACGATGGGTAGACATACATATCTATGCTATAGAATAGAATAAACGTAGATCTAAAGAAGGAATCTAGTGTTGACGTTGCTGTTGTTGTTATAGCGTGACGTGACTGCTTGGCTGCATAATTAGCATGGTGATGAGGCGATGGGTCTTAGCGTGACACCTCATGGCAGCCAGATAAGACACTGAAACACTAACAAAAAAATTGTCAGCAACCCGAAGCGAGACTAGAATTTTATTTTATCTCATCAGGCAGCATTTTATTAGGCAGCGTCCATTTCGTGACAAAGCCTAATGTGTTTTTTAGGGTTCCGTACTCAAAGAGTAAACCGGGACCCTATTACTGAGACTCCGCTGTCCGTCCGTCCGTCCGTCTGTCTGTCACCAGGCTGTATCTCACTGATACCGTGATAGTTCCAGTTGAAATTTTCACAGATGATGTTTTTCTGTTGCCGCTATGACAACAAATACTAAAAAGAGAATAAAACAAATATTTTTATTGATAATGGTACGGAACCCTTCGTGCGCGAGTCCGACTCGCACTTGGCCGGTTTTAAATATTATATTATTTATTTTATATCTGTGTTTTTTCTTGTCACGAATAAATGTTTGAATTTTGATTATCTTATCTCCCGTTTTCATTATATTTTAATATTATCTCATCAACCCATTTGAGGCCACGCAACGCTACGTTTTTCCGCTTTGTAGCGGCAAGCGCACGTAGAGATATGACTCGTATTATGTGAGTCATTGGCCATGAATTGGTTAAGAAAAGAAATCCGCTAAACTTAGTTAGTAAGTAGGTATATTGACGAAACATTAGATGACATAACTAAATAAATAATAAATAAATAAATAAGTTAATTAATGTAAGAGTAGTATTTAGTAATTTATTTTGTCACTAACACTTAATTTAATTTAATTTAATTTATTGTAACTAACACATTATGGGTCCAGTAACCTGAAATAAATATATATTGAATTGAATAACAAAAATTCCTTTGTATCGTTTAACAGTCCACTACAAAAAAATGGATCTATTTTTCACTTTATTACATTGTTTTGTTACATGGCAATGGAAGTGAAAAATTGATATTATTTATAGCTTACTATTTAATCTATTTGAACACTGTTTGGTCTCTACCAAACAGTGTTCATTAAATACAAAGTGAAGTTTGGATGCAATCATTTTCATTACCTCTGCTTCTACTAGTGAGTGCCCAATAAATATATTCTTATTCATTCTATTATTTGTTGCAGGTTCACAAGGATTTCTTCGGACGCATAGTTCCTCTTTCACAGGTGCAAAGATCGGGTAAGTTCTTTTACATATATTCAAATCAAAATATTATTATTCGGAACATTATCTCAGATGTTTAAACATCACTTGTTAGGGTGCCGTTCAGAGGTAATACAAACAAAGTGCATAATTTCAAATAGCATACCTACGTCCGGAAATCATAACAAACCATTATCTTAATAACAAAATGCATATTTTATTGGTCATTATATTTAAATAACATAACTCTTATTTATCACCAACACATTTTCCATAACGTTCATGTGAACTAATTTCTTTTGGTATAACATACATTAAGTATAATTATTAAAACACATTTGGAATAATTATCAGGTACCTACTCTAGATAATTTACTTACTAAAGTGATTGATATCACTAAGCAGAATAAAAAAGCTGACATAGGAAACATAATTCCCGAGCGGAGCATAGGTCGAGTGCGCCTGTGAAACAAAGGTCTGACGAAGCGAGTTTCTGGTGGGAGACCGGGCGGAGGGCGGAGGTTAGAAACGATAAGTTCTTTATAAAAACGTTTGTTATGACCATGAAATATTATACAGAGTGGCCATTATACAGAATCGAGTATTAGGTTAGGTAAATGGGTCATTGTCAGTCTCAAAAACAAAAATCATCTTTCCGGTGGTCAATAGTTAAGGGCTTTACGTTCACATATAATATGTTTTTATCACATAGAATTATAGAAGGGGCAACGCCGTTTATGCGGATTCAGAGTTCAACCAAAAATTAGGCTTTATAGCCCTTAACTTTGGCAATGTCCACCGAAAAGACGCGAACCTAAATCTGACAATGACCCAAATGGTACCTATATAAGTTACCAATTTGCAAAGTGTGATACTGCGGATTTTTGTTTTGATAGACGTTTAGATATTCGTAGATCATTATGAAATAAATTTTTTTATAAAAAAAGTACATATGAGCATGACAGAGTGCCCATTATAGCGTTTGATCATTATACAATTCGAAATTATGAAGATTGATAATTATAATCGATGAAGTTATGCAAATAGTTTTTAAGCATTTTATTTTTATGCAATTTGCCCACTTATACAAGCCAAAATTATGGTATTCGTTGTTATACAAAATGAAAATATGCAATTTGTTTTTATATGAAACATTACACACCCATCTTGCTAGTATACTGTACCGAATGAAGTCATTAAATTTTTGGTATAATAGGCAAAGTATAATAGTTAATAGAGGTGCACCTAAATTTTTTTTTCTACAATTTTTAAATGGAAGTTATAATTTGAACGGAAATAGCAAAAAACGTGTATGTTTTATATTGAATTTCTATATTAAAATTTACCGGTAGTTTTGCTCTATAAGTATGCCTTACCGTTCGTATCAGTAATCATTTCACATACCAAAATTGGAGTAATCCACATAACAGTCATATAAATGGGTGTCCCCCGCAACCTCCATCCTTATCACATAACGTTAATCTCCGTCGCACATCCGCCTATTATTCTCAATTACGGCAGCGAAAGGGTTGTTAATATTCATTGGCGTGCCGACGCCGGCCCGCGCACCTGATCCCGCCGATTGTCGCCGATATTCATCGCGGGTAATGTTGTTGCTTTAATAGATTGGGAATTGTTTTTTGGGGGAGGGACGGTTGGTTTAAACCGTAATTTACGTGTAAATTTGATTGTAGGAGAATTTTGACAGCTTTAAAGTATTTGGGACGACAATTGTCTATGCCATCTATCTATGGTCTGTATGTCTGTAATAACTCTGTATGTCTGTTACCTTTTTACGTTTCAACCGCCGAACCAATATCGATGAAAGGTTTGAAGATAGTATGATACCCTGGAAAGGCCATAGGATAGTTTTTATCCTGGGTAAAGAGGGGAGCGGAAGTTTCTTTGGGACTGTGATATGTAATTGATTTATCTCTGTAAGGAGTAGCTACTAGCCAAGTTACAAGTACTGTAATTAAAATAAATATCGTCTCCCAAACCACGCCTTTACAATCTTCAAATTCCTATAAGTACATAATCGTATCTGCGCCAGTCCTTCAAAACCGTCCTACGCTAAAAACGTCCCAAGCGTCCTCATTTCCAACGAACATAGTCCCATTTAAATTAAAGAATACCACCACCACCCCCCATCGTTAAGGTGACTGGTTAATAATCTCAACGCGATCCGTAATGGGATTGAATGGAAATTCACTCGGCGTCTACATTTATATTGTTTCTGGCGCGTACAGTTGGAATTGATATTTAATATTTAAATCCGATTCGGGAAGCTCGGGAAGATTCTGCGAGGGCGAAGCCTAGGAATTGCTGTGTGTGGAATGGAAACATTCGTAACACAAATTCTATGAGAGTGTCAATTCGGTTATTTTTCAAAACAAAAAGCGAAACGGATTGAGTTGTAAGTAGGATCGGAAGCGATAGACAAAAATGTACCACAAGGCTATTTCACTTTTGACGGAGCGGAGTGGTCATTGTCAACTGTCAACTACGTCGGTTTGTAGGAAACCTTTGTAGGAAAGACAGAAAAAGTAAGCCACTTGAGAGCGCATCAGAATGTACATAGAACAACGACACTCCATTATATTCGTAATCATTGGTATCAACTCAAATCCAGAAAACACAGTCGCTGTGGCCGAAATCAGTGAGGGCATCATCATCATCATGGTCAATGATTATTGGGGTCGTCCACTAACTACTACGGTCGCTGCTTTCGCGATCCTTTTCCAAGGCCGATTTCCTTTGGTAGTACGTATGACGAGCGCACTTTGCCACAGGAATCTCTGTGACTGCGTTGATATAGTTTATTATTTCGTTCGATCAGGTTGGCGATCGACCACATGATGGCTTCCTTCAATCTACGCTGTAATACCAATCGATCGATAAAAGTTATACCTATTAGCGGATAACTAGTCCAAAAAATTAAGGAAATGATCATTTTAGTTTCCGAATGAGATGATTGGGGATCATGACTTCGCTTATTGATAATTTTTTATAACCTCTTCAATTTTCCCTTACAGTTGTGTGGTTTGCTAGAAAGTGCATTCAGTTGCTTCAGAAAATACGTGCATGCTTCTTTTCCTAAGTAGCATAGCAATAAATCGTTCACATCATATTGCATGCATCATAAAACAGCTTTCTCAAATGTTATTCAATATGGCGAGCTTTGCCTTTGATAGTCCGGAAATGCTAAGCCAAAATGGCGATGGTGATACAATCCTAATAATGCAGTATTTTTTTCTGATTTCGCATTTATCGTTTAGTGGGTAACTGCAGGATTTGTTTTGTACACAAAGACCTGTGGAGTTTATCATAGCCATACGTTAACATGAAAATTAGATTTTAACTATTGCGCAAAAATATTGACATAAAATCAATATCAATTTGGAACGCATAACGAACGTCTTGAATCAATCCCCACGACAGATGAAGAAAATACCTATAATCGTAAAACCGAAGCCATTTATTTAATTCCATATCAATCCATAATAAAAACAATATAGATCCGCTCCACACATTTCCAATTCCGAAATCTCATCTGCGAACAGTTGATTAAAAAGTCCCAAATCAAATAGTCTCACTGTACAATGAGACGAAGTTATAATGAGCCTTGCCGTATAAATTAATTGTTCCGAGTTGTGTGCCTCCCCCGCACCACAGTAGATATATAGCCTAAAGCAGTAAAGCAAATACGAACAAACGCCCGATGTATTCTCACTCAGACACGCATCGCTACAATAATCTTAAGAGCAAGTTGGAGTGGTCAGCGGTACAGTCACGAGCTTTTAGGACTCATTTCCTTCAAATGTTGTTAGAACATTCACAATGCATAAGGTCGAAAATTTCAGATCAATAATAGCGGTGAAGTGTCAAGATAAGACAATTGAATGTCTTATCGAATGGGCCCTTGAATTGATAACCTCTTTGCAAAAAGCTATCATTACGGTTTTCTGATTACGAACATGTGTCAGTGTCAGACAAGAAAACTGACATCAAAGACTACAATATACATACTGAGTTAGACAGGCAACTCGACCAAATTGAGAAGGCATTTAATGCTTGCGTATACAGGCGCCATCTCTTCTGCGGTAGTTACAACTTTTCTTTGAATGTACAAAACATACAAAAAGTGCGTCGGTCGTAGGGATTGAACCCCGGATCATCGACTCCAAATACCACCGTCTGTACCCCTAGGCTACTGATGCCTTGTGACAATACGGCGAATTTTGAAATACCTTGACAGCCTAGCCTAGCAATCGCTCTAGAGCTTCAGAGAGTTCGCCAGCTATCAAGAAGGTGGCACTGTTTTCAATAAGAAACTGGATTTGCATTATGTTCTAAGTTCGCATAGCATGACTGACATTTTCACAAAATATAATTTGCAAATAACAAATGTAAAATATAAATTGCAAGTAACAGAGAGGACAGGGCCAAAAAGACGAGTGACACTCTTCTTCTGAGTCGTGCACTTGGCTGAATGGTCGTGGTTGTGCAGCTGTCGTAGTTGCATTGATTATAATCAGGCATCGGAGTATTTTTAGCACGGTAAGACCAAAGTGAGCTATGGAGTCGTTGTAAGCTCATCCTCATTCATTTAATTCATAAAATAAATAATAACTATAAAAAAGTACACCGCCATCTTCATTGACGAATAACAAATAATTTGAACGGTCCACGGATAGAACATGTCTAGTTACATTTTTTTTAATGAGATTTTAATTTCATGCAATAGTTTATGACGAGCGCAACATTTTGACATCAAAATCTCATTTTGAAAAGAAAAAGTTAAAATAATAATAATTAGCCTTAAAGATTCATATTGTTTATTTTATTTCATTCATTATTATTATATATATTTCGCCTTGGGGTGGGATTAGCATATACGGTCTCTTTGCGGTCTCTGTGCGCTATGGATGAGAGTACGGAAAAAAGAAGAGATATGTCACTTCGGATTTGTCATCGGAAAAAGATCGCGTGCGGGCGATAATATATTCAACATAAAAGGAAAACGAAAAGTAGACCACGACCAAAGGCCTAAGGGGGTAAGTTTAGGGTGATCATTTATTTATTATATTTCCACAAGACCATCAACGAGACGGATCAGAGTCCGTGAAGTTGAAAACTCAAAAGAAAACCAGTGCGCTTTGTTCGAGGAACACATATTATTTGTTTATCGTCAATGAAGATATTGGTGTATTTTTTTATAGTTATTATTTATTTTAAGAATTAAATTAATGAGGATGAATATGAGTAAAAAAATAATTTTACTGCTTACAACGACTCCATAGCTCACTTTAGTCTTACCGTGCTAAATATACTCCGATGCCTGATTGTGTAATGCATCAAGCGTCGTTGTCTTTATCGAGTGCTTTCCTGGCAGTATACTTCTAAGTATTGTTGCCGGCTTTAATGTATTGCGTACGCACTGGGCCAACGTGGACTCGGTATTTTTACAAGCTTTATATTAACTTGACCTGGCCCCGTAGCATGGATGGCGTTATCACGCGATAAGTGATAGGATAAGCGCGTCGTCTCGTTCTATCGAACGGTGTCAGCCAGGGACGGATGCTCTATCCTGTCACTTGTCGCGTGATAAGGCCACCCATGCTACGGGGCCTGTTCGCATGTAAGTAGGTATAAGTATATAAGTATGTCAGTTGTCCGTCAAAATTTGCATTCCATTTTTCAGTCACTTGCCGTTATTCGATTGAGCTGAAATTTTGGGTACTAGTATAGTTTGGATGACAATTCAATATTATGGTACCATCGAGCTGATCTGATGATGGATACAGAAGGTGACCATGAGAATTCAGTACTTAACCGACGTAACCCCGTTGAGTTTGGGCTCGTTAGAATCGTCTCAATGAGTAGTTGATGATGGTATACAGACGGCAATAAAAGCTTGTACCAAAAATGAAATATTTGACAGAAACTTATTTTTATTACGTCTGTCCATCGAGTCGGAGATCGGCTGAGTGCTCTTTTGAAGTTAAGATACTGTTTAGGCTAATATATTTACTGTGCGCCCCGGGCCGACGGGTAATCGACTTTAGTGTTTGATCCAAGTGTTTATTGTAATGGATGTGTGATGATTAGCTGTAGCAACTAGTACATAATGTTTTCTAATATGCTCCTCAATTACATACAGATGTTAGAATGAAAGTCGGTTGTTTTAAACCCATATCCTTAAAAACTTTAGACCCATATCCTTAATTCCGCTTTTCTCCAAGATCTTTGAACATCTTCTAAGCGACCAATTGATGTCACATTTCCGGCTGAATAATTTACTAAATGAGCAGCAATATGCGTATCAGCGCGGAAGATCGACAATTGACGCGGCCCGTGATGTAGTGACCAGGGTAACTGGCCACCTCGATGGTGCGCGGCAGGTGGCGGCTATATTCTGTGACTTGTCGCGCGCGTTCGAGCTCGTCAGTCATCCTCTAATTCTAGCCAAACTGGAGCACTATGGCGTCACTGGTAGCTTCCTAAATACAATTGCCTCGTTTTTGAAGGGCCGTAAGCAACTGACGTCAGTCCTGGGTGCGAGATCAGACCTGATGGAACTGGGGGACATTGCGGTGCCGCAGGGCTCCGTAATGGGGAACAACTTGTTCACAATATTGATGAACGATTTCACAACTGCCACCGACGATGCTGAGATGGTGATATTCGCCGATGACAGTTGTGTGATTGTTGTCGCTGACAACCAGGACCTGCTTGTAACAAAGCTTACCAAAGTTATGTGTCAAGTAGCATCTTGGTTCTCAGTCAACGGTATGACACTTAACGTAGATAAAACTAATATAGTTCATTTCTCTTTGCGTGGTAAAAAAGAACACCCGCTGAATATCACTTGTAACGGTCAACTCGTCCCTTAGGTTGAACAGGTTAAATATCTAGGTCTCATTATTGACAGCAAATTATGTTGGACCCCGCACATAGATAGTCTATGCAACCGCCTGTCGTCTGCATGCTTCGCACTGAGCAGACTCCAACCCAGCCTCGACCTTACTTATAAGGAAGGCATATTTCGGCTACTTCCATTCCCTGCTGACATATGGCGTTGAGATTGAGACCATTCAAGCTGCAAAAGCGCGCGATCCGATGCATATCAGGGGTTCCATGGGGCCATCCAGCGCAGGAACTCTTTAGAACTAATAGTATATTGACCCTACCGTGCATATATGTTCTCGAAGTGGCAAAGTACGTGCGTCATAATCTACCAAACTTTCCTACCCGTGCATCAGGCCGGGGTATGAATACCAGGAGGGGAGACGAACTGCGACCACCACAGACGCGGCTTGCCAAATCGAGGAAGTGTCTGCACACGGTGGGGCCAAAGATCTACAACGCAATTCCTATAGAAATAAAAAATGCCACTAGCGACAATTCCTTCGTCACTAAATTAAAAGACTGATCAGAGAAATATATAACATGACCTAGTATCATAGATAACCTCCTTTTTATGGTTATCTATGCCTCCTAGTATACAAACCAAACTGGTTCGCAAGCCCAATAAATATAAATAATATATCAAATGTTAATACATCGTTGTATTGTTTATGATTATGTAACTGTGTGACCTAATAGCTACATACATTGTATTACATATTATTTGTACGTTGACATGTAAAATGACATTTTATCAATAAATGATTGTATTGTATTGTATTGTTTCAAAGTTGATTGAAAAGATAGGCACGCGTGTAGTAATTTCGGTATTTTCTATTAATAACTCGTGTATTGACCCTCGGAAATCGTAATTTTGGTGAATTTGAAGTGAAACTGATGACGAAGACTATGGCGGAGGCTTATGGAACTCCTCAAAAATGTAAAGTACGTCAAAGATTCTGACATGATTCCGTTGAAGTATGTAACGATTCAACCTCTTAAATGGCTTGCTTTTTATGTTTTCCTATTCTGAACTTAAATTAACCCCTATCTGAAAGCTGAAGCTCCTGAGAAGCTTCTAGTCGTCTGAAAATTGAATCCTACCTGAAGGAAAAGCTATTGAATAAAATTAAACAGATAGTAAGCGAGAAAATAAATCATTTATTTACCATAGAAATATCAAATTAATTGTGTTTGTTTTGAAGCTAAAGAACCTTTGACTAATTAATCCAGTAAAATCAAGACTCGATTGTACTAGATATCCACTTTGTTCCTATAAATACTAACTCGTACCAAAGCGAATAGAAAAACCGAGTTAGTTCCGGCCGATCCTACTAGAAAGGTTGGGTTTTATTCTAGTCTAGGTAAATCTATCCTACAGCTACAGAATCTCTCGTTATTTATGTTAAAGTAATCGAGCTTGAGTACTTTAACAGACCAAATCATCTCCTAGGATATTGCCGGACGGAAAGAGATTCGGTCAAATAAAAAACCGTCCGACTCCAGGCCTACAATGCCGTAATCTAACCTAGAATTTATTATCTCTGGAACCTAACCTCGAAGACCTATTTAGACCTAAGCTATACGTGATTCGCGCTGGTGAAGTGGCTTGGCGTGTGATTTCGTCTAGTGGATGAGGCCCCGCGTTGTGTGAGTAGAACCAGGCCCTTTTCGAGAAGTATGAAGTTTGTATTTCTATAAAGGGAAAAAGTTACACGTTAATTGAAGTTGTACATTAACCCCATTTTAGTAGAACCTATAACTTAAGTAAGACAATTATACCAGGTTCCTTATAATTAATTTACAATTCTGTAGTTTCATTAAGTGATGCACATCTATGGAGGCTAAAGTGGGCATAAATTCCTTGTTATACTAAGTTGTGGGAAGTGATAAATTACGCTATGTGGTAGGTGACGCCCTTTAAACAGACTCGCAATACAATAGTGGTCAACTTGTGTTGGCCATGATGGGATCTCTATTGATGATGATGCGATGATATAATAATGAAAATAATCGTGAAGAAGTCAAGATATTGATGATGATGCGATGATATAATAATGAAAATAATCGTAAGTCAAGATATTGATGATGATGCGATGATATAATAATGAAAATAATCGTAAGTCAAGATATTGATGATGATGCGATGATATAATAATGAAAATAGTCGTGAAGAAGCCCAGATATTGACGATGATGCTACAATAATCTATTGAAACAAAATATTAGTACATGTTTTACTTACAGGTACATGAATGACGTAATGTCTAGTGTAATATCGATTCTCCCTAACGATGAATCTTAGAGTTGTTAGCGAACTGTAGCGCTCGCCTCTCGCTCGCTCGCGGCTGCTCGTACTCGCTAGTAATCCCACCTCATCTGTTGATTCCGCCTACCCTATCGTTATTTCTATCAAATCTAATACCAATTAGTACTGACTTTTCCTAAGCTATTTATAATACAATTCACCCCCAAAATATCTCAATGGATGTAACACAATGTCTTAGCAACCAATCTCACCCAATCAACTCAAAGGCACTTTATAGTCGGAACAATGTTAAATATACGACAATGCACAGTTGAACTGACGAATGATAATTAATTACCAACCCACTGCGATACTTTTGTTGAGATCCCGATAATAACGACCCCACCTAACAAGATACCTACTTAATTATTGCCGTTACTAAAGCGAAAGTGTTGGATTCCCTTGTAAAATCAACATAGCTAGCTTCACGGTAAGAAGCTTCGGTTAAAGCAAAACGACGGCTTGGCCAGCGAAACTCTTCAGTTTGCAAGACTGAAAGGTCTCACCAACCTTACCTTCGTGGACACATCCGTGACGGAGGCCTAAGCGCGATCATCATCTCTACTGACTAAGAAACCCCTTAACGGGCGAATTCTCGTATTGGTCAGGGTCGTCAATGTGCTCTTTGGATATGGTTGTCCACAACGCTAAGCTCTCGGCCACAGGTGTACATAACTAACTTACTACGCTAGGTTCATTCATTCAAGGAAGTCCACACAATATATCTATAAGTACATCTGATTACCTCATAAACCAACACAACCGTAACCCTTGTTAAGAGGTTTGTTAGAACTAAGACAGCAGCTCGACCAGTGAGGTCCCTCAATTTGCAAGATTGAAGACTCTCAGCCACTCACTCTGTCTACACATCTATGACTGGCGCTCTAGTGCGGGCACATCTCTGCTGACTAAGAAGCCCCTTTCGGGAGAATTCTCGTGTGGCCAGGGTCGTCAATGTGCCCTGTGGATATGGTTGTCTCGACACCGAGCACACAGCCACGAGTGTATATAACTACTTTATTCAGTTGCGTTAATCTAGTAAAGTAACCACCCATCAGCACCTATACTAACCACCGGATATTAATATGAACTTGTGGTAATATTTGTCGCTTATCCGCATCTTAACAATCTATCCTCATAGTGTAACGCGTACCACGGACCGAGTCAATTGCTATAGCTAGGTTGTCGTATAATAATTGATCACTTTATCTCGTGGGCGCACGGAACCCAATCATATCGCAGTGACAAATCAACTAGTAATATATATGTAGAACAAAACAACATTCCTATAATATCGTCAGTTATTTAACCAATGACCTAGATCCGTTCATAACCTATACATAAACCGCTCGTACTTTATCTAGCATATTCCCCAAACTATATACAGTAGAACTAGATTTCGATACACAAATATAAGTATGATAACGTTGAAATGGTTAGATAATAGCCCAAAAACAAATTAATAAGTTTCAGAATCATTCAATACAGTGATTATAAAGGTCACTCACCAGATTTTAATTTCTTAATAGTGGGACACGTACCCAACCCTTGCAGCTTTCCTGGGCTCACCCTTCTTCTCTCCCGCTCGTAACAAAAGTGAGCTCCGCCGCGAAGCCGCACGCTCTCCCCACTTCTAGTGTCCAGAACCACACTAAGTAGAGCTCCACCTGAGAACAGTCCTTAACCCTACCTCAATAAATGTTATATTTCTATCCGCCCGCGTTTCCGAGCCGAACCGATCGATATCATCTTTTTACAACTATGTAGGTACTTTTTCCTTTGTCTGGCGTCGCTCTGCCGGCGCCGTACTGATCAAGCCCGAACATGTCGAGAAAACTCATCTCCCTAAGTGAATATGTATTATTCAATATTAATTAACCTAACCTTACTCTTCATTAAACTACAACCCGTAACCCTAGTATGTATAATGTTTTCATCAAGTACTATATCCATAACTACCCCACATCAAGTACACTCAGCCAGAATACTATGACCGAGAAATGAGTTTTCTACATGTTTTGTTGCAGTCTCGATTTTAGCCTAGAATAGCATCTAACGCAATTTATATCTAACTTATTTACATACATAGTTAACAGGATGATAACGAATGAAAGCTTCAATCCCTTCATATTTGGACCTGAAACCCACAACGCTAACATCTATCAATTTAAAAGAGTAATTCCGCCCTTAGATACTATTGAGTCTGAGAGCGGAGCTCTCGGATCGTCTCAATCTGCCCCATGATCATGCACAGCGAGAAATCTACGATTTTGAGCGAAGCATTATCACAATCTAAAACATACCTAAGCAATAAACAAGGAATTGCGACCTATTAATGGTGAATCTTTAAAATAACTTTTTGTAGATAATTCCGTTAACCTACTGTCTTTATACCAAATTTAAATATAATATTACTCTAACTGAAGGCTAGATTTGTTAGCTGTGTCTATTTACATAACTCTCCCAATTAATTCTGACCAGTAATCTATGATTATAATTTGCAAAAAATGCCAACCCCATAACTCGGGAAGTTTCAATTCGTTGATATATCGATCTCTCCAACAAGTGTATTTTAGATGTGTGAATGTTTAACCACTACGTTTGCTTGGTGATGGACGTTGAAGAATAGCCCCTGTATCACCTTGTGCCTCCAGTCACCTTCTGGCTTCCGTCAGCACAAGTTTAGCCACATATCTCGGCTGATGACACACATACCCATCCCTACGGTACCACCTTGAGTCCACAGATGCCCCCTGGCCACCACAAACTCAAGTTTAGCCACATATCTCGGCTGGCAATACAAACCCCTATACTGCATCACCTTGCACCTCCAGTTGCCTTCTGGCTTCCGTCAGTACAAGTTAGGCCACATATCTCGGCCGATGACACAATATAATTATCTTCTAGCTTCACCTTGAGCCCACAGATGCCCCCTGGCCACCACAAACTCAAGTTAGACCACATATCTCGGTCGGCGCCGCTAGAAAACTTCCCCAGAATACTCCCATTCGCACAAAGTACTAGGTTGTGAGCCCAATAGATCCTAATGACCACGATGTTGCACTAACACCCCGAACCCTCAGATACCTTCTGGCTACCAAGGATCCAGGTTCAACCACATATCTCGGTCTATGTTATTACAATAACTCCCCATGCGAACAGCAGAACACTGAGTACAAAGATAACCACCAAGCAAACCCAGTGGAGAATGTTTCTACTTGACTAGGATATCCGACTTCAGACTGTATTCCACACTAGAGGCAAACTGTTCATAAACTACTGGGTTAATTTTGCATTAATCCCTTCAATGTCCTGACAGCACCATCACACCATTAACGATAGTGATAATACTGACAAAACATCAAACAAACTTTAATTATAATCGTCGTTCGCGATGATACTCTATCTCTATACCGAACGTGACCCAGTCGCACACAGTAACATTCATCAACCCCGTGGGGTCTCTAGGAAGTGCCTTGACATCCTATAGAGAATCCGACTACATGCGTCCAAGCCCCACCCAGCTTTACTGTAGAAATGTCGTAACTACTATAAAATACGTTTGCATTACTCAAATACAAAATGCAACACTTCACCATCGTGTAAGAATAACAGCCTTACTAAATTTAATTTCAACAAACCATGTTCATTGAACCCTTGCAAGATTGTAATCTTGACATTGCAAATTACTTAACATATAATAGGAAATTCCTGATAAATTCCCAGTAATGGAAGTTAAAATATTATTACTTAAGTTTCAGAATGAATGTTCGTTGACAAATCATCCCGAAGAATATGGTGTCGGAAGTATCCTTGCCACGAAGAGATGTGTAGGACGAAGATAAGACTAGCTTAGCCTTTCAGCTTAGCTTCTGTAGAGTATAGTGTCGCCACAGTTAGTCACACAAGGACCTTGTCATTTTATGACTTTAACCTAACCAAACTATAACTGCGGAAACACCGGTGTAAAATGGTTTGGAGAGATCAATCAGTACCAACAAACCTAGGTTGCACTGCGAACTCCGACCAGTCGGTAAAAGCCCATTGTTATCATACAATCACACTTTCAGCACTACCTCTCACGTGGACTCATACATCTCTTAACTCAACGAACACACACATATACCCTCCCAACCTAATTAATCCCCTTGCCCTAAACACGACTTAGACCAACTAAACGGAATCCGACAGTACAACCACATTAATGATATATAATGTTCTTCCCAAGTTATATGCTATGAGAATTTACATTTACTTTATAAGACGAGAAAATTATGATATGAAGAGTAGAACAAAGTGATAATATAATATTACTACTTTACTTATTTTGCAAAACAAAATTTTACTGCTTTAATTGATCCGCACAGCCCTATTCGCACACAGCCAACTAACCTGCCCTTCATATGTTTGAAGATTATAAAAGACAGTAAGTCAAACTTAATTAACCCTCCTAGAGTAACCGTAAATATCAAAATTTTAGGCCATATCCCATTTACCATTTACCTATCAGTCATTAATTAAATAACTGCCCCCCATTCTCGCAACTTAAATAATTTTATAGTTGGATCTCAAATTTTCGTAATACTATAATTTATGTAGTAAATACCAGATAAATTGCAATACATAATTCATAAGTTTAAAATTAGTCTTACGCCAATACCATATATTGTGCAAACGTAAGATTCGCCGGTTACTAAATGAAGATTACACCCACGCCCTATTAGGACCCACATAAATTTAACGCCTGATGTCAATATTGTATTGACAAACGCATCATACATCTTAAGATATACCTGTAATAAATGGATTATTTCATGTAAATATTTAACGTTGTTTATGCACTACCTAGCGCATAACATGTGGACAAAATATATAACCATATTCCATGCTTGAGATAAATTTAAGCCGGAATAATTATAACTGCGTAAGGTCCTAACCACTAGACGATCACGGCCCCATATCCTTCCCTTTATTATGAACTCCATCTCTTCGTTCTCATAAGATACCTGTAAGTTTCAATAATTAGTATTCAATCGATGCTTGAAATTCCGCTCCCGCAACTGCAACTGCCGTCACGCTGTCATAACACCGTCGCCTTTACCCCACATCTGTATCGGGATTCAAAATATACAATCACAAGCTAATCGAATACGGTAGCCGCGACCTCTTCTTCTCCAAAGCCGACCCTGCCCTATTGAACTCCAAATTTAGCCCCAAAATTCGAAATCTGCATCCGTGCATAACTCGAAAATGATACTCGCGCCGATTTTTTCTTTCAAAAATTTTATCAGCCATCCTGGATTCCAAACTTATCTTAAATCTAGAACCTGCATTCCCGTATAACTTGAAAATGATACCCGTCAGGAATCCCTTAAAACCAAGATGAGCCGCGATCTAAAATTTCAACTTAAGTATCTAAAATTTGACACGCACGACAACAGGTTATCTGATTCCCCCTTTATACCTATGAGACGTCAATCCGCCGTATACCTACTTTCTCCGAAAGGAAGGGATGACAAGAACAAAATTAAAATTTCCCGCCAACTCAAAAAAAAGAATTATAAATTTATACCATCTAGTACTTAATTTATCAGTCATTCCTGTCCCGTTATCCTGTAACTTATTTTACGTCATCCTAAAAGGTCACGTACAAATATCTCTAGACTCCGCAATTCGTAACAACTAAATATTGGGATATAACCGCTAGTACTCTTTGGGGGAGTCCTGTCTAACAGTAGCTGTCTACCGGCTAATATGATGACGATGGTAACGATGACTCAGCGCTGCGGGTATAGATCTACTTTCGCTAGTGGTGAAAGGTGAGGTGAGGTGAGGTGCTTCCCTAGTACGCCCAGAATAACAGCCCAGCTGATAGCGAGACAATCCGGTGGTCATTGCGCCAACCTTGATATTCGCCAATGCAGATCGACTCGACTCAAATCGATTTATTGCTTACAGCCAGTATAACTTGGTCTCTAACCTCTCAATATCAATATAAGACCAGGGGTCAGTGCTAATTTTGCCACCCCCAACGCGGCGATCTCGAATCTACCTTAATAGCTACCGGTATAATCTATCGTGAACTACATCTTTGACAATTTATTGACTTAGGAATTTTTCTGACGACAAATATTACGCATTAAAAATACCTAAATTCCCATACTACAACCAACCATTTTGTTAATATTTTATAACAAGTACCTAATTTGTTGTTGAACAACCTATATAGGCGCCTTTAATTAACGTCCAACCTGATTTAAAGAAGTAAAATACAACCCATCTGAGAGCCCTCCCCTTTTTGAAAGTCGGTTAACCTTATCGACGCACGACCTCCCGTGAGCGCACACTATTGATACGCCTTACGATCTCGACTACATAATATCTTATTTACAAACTTACAAGTTGCCTATTCTATTCTAGTTTTAAGCACGGAATCAAGCATAAAGTACTAAATTTCCCCCTTTTTTTTTTTTTTTTTAAATATCTAGTGTGAAACGAACAACGCGAAGTACTTACGGTTCCATTCGCGCGATTTGAACCAGCGGTGAGTTGATCGCGTAACTATTCTTAACACAGACTATAACTTTACTTATTCTACTTTTTATTATTTATTTTTTGATATTAATCGTCTAAGATGTTAACTAAAATTGTGGTAGTACCCTTGCAAAGCTATCATACCGAATGGATTAAAGACAACCGACTACGCTAATCCTCCCGCGATACAAACGATAATGGCCCTACAAACGATAATGTACACCCAACATAATGCGCGACTCAATTTCAATGGGATGTCTACAAATTTTGGTATGGATACAAACTCTTACTAGGATTCCTCATTTGGGTATAATGTAGTATCAGAGTATTTTATAATCACAATGCTAACCCCAATTACAAAAGGCCCCTTATAAATCGACGCGAATTCTGACATTGGTAGGACCTGTTAATCACATTTATAGTTTAATAACTTTAAGCGCAGGGAAATTAATCATTAGATTTATCAACTAGACACAACGTACTGGCAAGGTCTATCTAATAAAAGGTCCTAGTTTAATGTTAGTAGGCAAGGAAAATCCGTCTAAGTAAATATGAACTCTCTTGTCAAAAAAAATTTAACATAATTTCCAATACCTCACTTGCCTGATACACAGTTTATAAATGTAAGATGCTCTTGTAACGCGTAAATGATTTGACTCGAAACCGAATTAACCCCTTCATTCCGCCACCGTATTCCACATGACAAAACCCCATTAGAATTAAATTACCACCTCTAAGTAAGCTCAGGCTTTATATATTCACAACTCCTAATTTTTCCTAAACCGTAACAACCGTTTAAACACGCCACTTGGCCGTACATTAAAGCCTCACCACAGATCTTAACCCAAATCAGCAAATGTCAAATTCCCGCGGCCTCGCTAGACAAATTTTGTAAACAACATTCGTCGTAATTAATCAAATAATTTAATAACTAGTGTCTAGATTGCTATTATTTGAAGGAATAAATTGCTCCAGTTACGTCTGACTTGTATAGTGCAACAACGAGTGTTTTGCCTCCTATTTCAGCCTATTCCAACGTGTCATTACTCGTGTTTGAGTCAATATTGTGTATTATTAATTAAAGTTAGTTTTAAAGTGAAGTTAGTGAAACAATGAATACTGTGCTACCAGGAACTCGACTAGGGTGTGTCTAGTCAACCGACCGTAAGTAATTCCTTCTTCTAAAATCTCCCCATTTTAATCCATAAGGCCTATTTTAATCCAGCACTGAATTCAGTAAAGGTACTAAACTCTTTTAAACGGTTACGAAAGAACGGAAAGCAACCGCGATCTTACTCATGCGACAGTTAATCCATCGGCCGACTACTTATTTCTTACATGGATGAGAGAAATATCACTTGCGTTCGTCGCTAGTATCAAAATATCCCCGCCACGGGTCGGATTAATTTTCCTACGTGACCAATATCTGACCTATTTTGCGCTAGTTTTGTAACCGAACTTGGAAATATGCCCTAATACGAATATCGTTTATAAACAACCATACGTTCTGTTCAATAAACCTACGCGAGTGCCTCGATGATAATTTTATGCATCCGTAAAATTATACCGCAGACCCTTAAATAATACCTAATTACAACCTCTTACATTAACTGATAAGTAATTTTTGTCATAGGTACTTCATGGAAAAAAAATAGACGGGCCCTATGTCGTAGACAAATACACAATTTGATGAATACCTAAATCGCATAATGTTAAAACTATAAACGCCTAAATATATAAGTATCCCCAATTACCCTTAACTTGCTCCAAACATTGTAAAATTCGTTCAATTTAATAACCAAAGGTTTAAAAGGTAGTAGCCCACAATATTGTTAGTAAAGCAAAAATAAAAAAACACAAAAAGATTTTTCCGTACCGGGGATCGAACCCGGACGCTCGCGATTCATAGCCCGCCGGACAAACCAATCGTCCAGTGCGCTGTTAAGATAACTTGCGAAATTAACGACCCATTTCGAAATTCACATTACCTCAACAATGACTAGAGAGGTGGAACAGTTAGTTTACATACTCCAGTATCACATACTATGGTAACCAATTAAAGTGCCATGCGATATATACGACTCCTGCCTTAAAGTACATAATAATAATAACACGTGCACAACTTGGTATTACTAATATAATTTCTCCGAATTGCCCTGTTACCATATAATGTAAACATGGCGAATATCTTTCGTAACCTGGCGTGAACCGGTACATATATGGTATTTGTCTGACAAGCTCTTAATCTTTCGGTATCAGACTGGGACAACTATCCATCTTATACTTGACAAATTCTGAAACCATTGTTTAAAATACGTAAGTAATAAATTTTACTATCAACGTAACTATCAATGAATTGATCCGTACTATATTTACTTACTATACCTACCTACATTTAAATTGCATTCAACCCTATTGATAGAACCCATGACTTTAACACTACCTTATTAATAATTAAGTGCGTTGCGGTTAATCAATTTCATGTCCGACACACATTGTCTTACGATTCTAAGCCTTCTGCCCCCCCTTTCTTAGAGCTGAATCTCCCGTGAGATTCGGAAATCCCTATCAGCGAAGTCTTTCGCCTCAGAACCTGAGTATCAAAGTTATTCGCTAACTAATAATGTCGTACCGTAGATCACGCGTGCTTGGTTTTGCATATATATATATGAAAACCTAACTTGACTGGAATTATAATTAATTATTTAAATTATTCTGAAACTTCACAAACCCCGCTCTATAATTATGACTCATGAAGTAACTAAACCAGACAGACGGATTTCGGAATATCCTTATTCAATGAATTCGTTTTATTTCATTCGCTTGCCAACACGTGTTACCTTTTTTATTTTATTTTTTTATTTATTTTATTTATTTATTTCAGTACAGCAACTATTTTTACAGGTTGACCTAATACAATAGCGCCTTAATCTTATATCTATTATTACTTACTTACTTATTTTCTAATTCGAACGTTCGTAAGTACGTTAGCGTTAATTAAGCTACTGATTACAATGAAATTCGCTATACCTACAGTGTGTGATGGGTCTAAAACTTTATTTCGCTAAGTTTTGTAAGGCGCAATTTATCTATTATCTTTTTCATTACATTGTACCTACGTAAACCCGCGTGACGCTTTAAGGTACTTAACATACCTATTAGAGTTGACCAATATAAAATATGTAGGCTCTAACTAGCTTATACTTAGCCCGCAACCTCCACAAAGCTAATTTTGTCGCATACTATTTCTATATATTTAATTCGCCGATATCAATTCCGGCCCGTGAGAAAAACCACCTCAAAAGTTAAGCAACTATATTATTACCTAGTTATTAGAAATAATTTACACTATGCCATTATCATAAAGTTACTATCAATATTAACGCATCTAACTGGCTACATTATTTTCCGTGTCAAAATATTTTACGTGCGACGCGCTTTATTTAAGACCGACCTTAATGCATTACATAAATATTTATCCTATGATCCTAAAACTGTTCACCCATTCCACCAAATTATAAGCGAACGCGACATATAGTTAATTAATATTACTCCTTTATCATCGAATTAAACAACAATTTCCCGCCAAAAATCTTTATGATTACTGGCGCCGCGACGTCGCTAGATTCCAAAATGGCCGCCCGGACCTAAGTTCGATGTTTAAAATTGTTTTTAGTTTGCGCGCGGGCTTCAACGAGCCGAATTCTCGCATATTTAGGCCTATTATTTAATCAGTTTAAAGTGTTTACTGTGGTTTAGTGTGTATTCAAACATAAATCAATGTAGTGATAATTGAACTGGTGCACATTATAAAGTGAATGTGATAGAGTGGCCGCGTATTTATGTGGAAATGTGCGAGTCCTACCATGCCAGGAATATACCTCTGTGGAGTTAGCCAGGTATTTAGGTGCCCTTTACTTGTTGCTTATCTTCAAACCTGTCACTATTTTAACCCTGCCAAAGTGGTTTTATGTACCTACGTAATTAAAAATTGAAATCTCACGCGTACATACAACCGGTTCACTGACTCACGATGACAACCATTTAAATACCTACACACAGCTTACCTTTTGACCTTAATGACCTAACAACAATAGTACATTATGATACAAGTGTGCTAAGTTGGTCATTACACTCGAGTCGGTTTTTAAGCCTGAGCCGAAGGCGAAGGCTTAATGGAGACGAGAAGTGTAATGACCAATGCTCACGTGTTTCATACGACGTTTTTCAACACATTTGCGAGGAAAAAATAAAAAAAAATTAAAAATTAAAATGTTAAAAGATATGTAATGAAAAGGCACTAGTGAGATAATGTAATGTAAAAGTCACGGCATGGGTAATATTCTGCATTATTTTGCTAATATTTAAAAATGTATGTAATGAAAAGGCACTAGTGCGATAATGTAATGTAAAAGGCACGGCATGGGTAATATTCTGCATTATCAGTGTAAATACGCTGTAATAAGACCTACTTTACGAGCAGGTGTGTTGAAAAGTCCATTATAGTGTACCTTTGATCTTAGGTATTTGAATTTCTAGCCGGAACTAATCCGATTCGAATGCGCATTTTCTTGTAACAGATAACCGCTCCAGTTTCCTATCATTTTAACTGGTTAATGAATATAACTCGCGCGAATTACCTACTAATCTATTCTTACAATTACTTTCTTTACAAAGACGATTACATAGAAAATATCCGCAAGGTTATAGGTACTTAAGATTTCGGACAATACTTAGTAGCGATCGATTTAACGTAAACGCCGAGAATTGGATTCAATTTGACTAGGTCAACTAGCTAGGTATAACGCGTACCTACTTTTCTCCCCTAGCTTACGAAAGTTACCTATAACTCTAACCCCTATTATGTGATGAGTTCTTAAGTAAGTTCCTAAGTCCTTGGTACTATAATCATCCACCGGTACTTTCCTAACCACTATTTAACGAATAATTGCCCAACCGCGGGACAGATGTCAATGACCTCAACACTATTCTTGCGAACTCAAATGCAACAATTGAATATGAAGGATGAATAATCGTAGCTAAATACATAAGATGCTAATTTAACAAAATACTATCTTGAGGTTATCTAGATCCGTTTTAGTTTATTTTTATTTTATTTTGGAATAAAAGCATTATACCTAAACTTTATTATAACTACTACCGCAACCGCCTGATGTATATGGAACCTACTTAATTGTGCTATGGCATTGGCAGGTTGTAAGGCCATTCCGCATAACATTCCTGCCCCCTTTTTATACAAATTTTGCGTAGGCGCTACTTTTACACTACTGCCCGATGAAAAGAGTATTTACTATTACGCTTCCACTTAATTCTTAAATTAGACCCTCCTCTATTGCAATGGTAGATCGTAAGTCCCTCCCACAAAACATTGCTGCCCCCCTAATTTACAAATATCGCATAGGCACTACTTTTAGACGACTGTCCGATGAAAAGAGTGTTTAGGTACTGTTACGTTTATACTTAATTCTTAAATAAGACTCACTTTCCGACTTCCGTTCGGCCTAAAATTTCGCACATATGTATAAATCGCATGACAAATTAAAGTTATGATGACAAGGAACTAATCTGATGCTGGGGTTGGAAGATGGGCCTAGGAACTTCGTGATACAATGACACAAACCCATCGAGTTTGGGCTCGTTAGAATCGTCTCAATGAGCAGTTGGTAAACATATGTAGAAAAGTACAGTCGGGAATAAAAATGTGTACCCCCAAATGAATTTCTGTCAAAATAATATTAGCCCTTCGTCTACAACAAAATTATTTCTATGCATATTTTTCATAGTTTAATGTGATATAACTTATTGATTAGTAATTCACCTACGTACCGCGCGTGAAAATCCCTTTGAAATTAAATAAAAGAAAGAAAGTCCTGAAAATAATACACAACACAACATTAAAAAAAATACAAACTCCATCTCTCTATCTACTCCACGGCAACAAAATGTGGGTTATTTGTATAACCCACACACAGAAAAATCTGTAAATAAAATTAATTAGCCCTTTCACCAAGCGAATCACGTAATAAAAATGTTTTTTTCTTTTATTATTATTTTTTTTTTATTTTATTTTTTTTTTATATCTAAAATACTCTATTCTGTAGTAACCCGGGATACTAAAAAGTGAATTTAAAACCCTATTTTCATCCTGATCACGGCCTCACCACAATGTAACGATTCAACCTCTTAAATGGCTTGCTTTTTATGTTTTCCTATTCTGAACTTAAATTAACCCCTATCTGAAAGCTGAAGCTCCTGAGAAGCTTCTAGTCGTCTGAAAATTGAATCCTACCTGAAGGAAAAGCTATTGAATAAAATTAAACAGATAGTAAGCGAGAAAATAAATCATTTATTTACCATAGAAATATCAAATTAATTGTGTTTGTTTTGAAGCTAAAGAACCTTTGACTAATTAATCCAGTAAAATCAAGACTCGATTGTACTAGATATCCACTTTGTTCCTATAAATACTAACTCGTACCAAAGCGAATAGAAAAACCGAGTTAGTTCCGGCCGATCCTACTAGAAAGGTTGGGTTTTATTCTAGTCTAGGTAAATCTATCCTACAGCTACAGAATCTCTCGTTATTTATGTTAAAGTAATCGAGCTTGAGTACTTTAACAGACCAAATCATCTCCTAGGATATTGCCGGACGGAAAGAGATTCGGTCAAATAAAAAACCGTCCGACTCCAGGCCTACAATGCCGTAATCTAACCTAGAATTTATTATCTCTGGAACCTAACCTCGAAGACCTATTTAGACCTAAGCTATACGTGATTCGCGCTGGTGAAGTGGCTTGGCGTGTGATTTCGTCTAGTGGATGAGGCCCCGCGTTGTGTGAGTAGAACCAGGCCCTTTTCGAGAAGTATGAAGTTTGTATTTCTATAAAGGGAAAAAGTTACACGTTAATTGAAGTTGTACATTAACCCCATTTTAGTAGAACCTATAACTTAAGTAAGACAATTATACCAGGTTCCTTATAATTAATTTACAATTCTGTAGTTTCATTAAGTGATGCACATCTATGGAGGCTAAAGTGGGCATAAATTCCTTGTTATACTAAGTTGTGGGAAGTGATAAATTACGCTATGTGGTAGGTGACGCCCTTTAAACAGACTCGCAATACAATAGTGGTCAACTTGTGTTGGCCATGATGGGATCTCTATTGATGATGATGCGATGATATAATAATGAAAATAATCGTGAAGAAGTCAAGATATTGATGATGATGCGATGATATAATAATGAAAATAATCGTAAGTCAAGATATTGATGATGATGCGATGATATAATAATGAAAATAATCGTAAGTCAAGATATTGATGATGATGCGATGATATAATAATGAAAATAGTCGTGAAGAAGCCCAGATATTGACGATGATGCTACAATAATCTATTGAAACAAAATATTAGTACATGTTTTACTTACAGGTACATGAATGACGTAATGTCTAGTGTAATATCGATTCTCCCTAACGATGAATCTTAGAGTTGTTAGCGAACTGTAGCGCTCGCCTCTCGCTCGCTCGCGGCTGCTCGTACTCGCTAGTAATCCCACCTCATCTGTTGATTCCGCCTACCCTATCGTTATTTCTATCAAATCTAATACCAATTAGTACTGACTTTTCCTAAGCTATTTATAATACAATTCACCCCCAAAATATCTCAATGGATGTAACACAATGTCTTAGCAACCAATCTCACCCAATCAACTCAAAGGCACTTTATAGTCGGAACAATGTTAAATATACGACAATGCACAGTTGAACTGACGAATGATAATTAATTACCAACCCACTGCGATACTTTTGTTGAGATCCCGATAATAACGACCCCACCTAACAAGATACCTACTTAATTATTGCCGTTACTAAAGCGAAAGTGTTGGATTCCCTTGTAAAATCAACATAGCTAGCTTCACGGTAAGAAGCTTCGGTTAAAGCAAAACGACGGCTTGGCCAGCGAAACTCTTCAGTTTGCAAGACTGAAAGGTCTCACCAACCTTACCTTCGTGGACACATCCGTGACGGAGGCCTAAGCGCGATCATCATCTCTACTGACTAAGAAACCCCTTAACGGGCGAATTCTCGTATTGGTCAGGGTCGTCAATGTGCTCTTTGGATATGGTTGTCCACAACGCTAAGCTCTCGGCCACAGGTGTACATAACTAACTTACTACGCTAGGTTCATTCATTCAAGGAAGTCCACACAATATATCTATAAGTACATCTGATTACCTCATAAACCAACACAACCGTAACCCTTGTTAAGAGGTTTGTTAGAACTAAGACAGCAGCTCGACCAGTGAGGTCCCTCAATTTGCAAGATTGAAGACTCTCAGCCACTCACTCTGTCTACACATCTATGACTGGCGCTCTAGTGCGGGCACATCTCTGCTGACTAAGAAGCCCCTTTCGGGAGAATTCTCGTGTGGCCAGGGTCGTCAATGTGCCCTGTGGATATGGTTGTCTCGACACCGAGCACACAGCCACGAGTGTATATAACTACTTTATTCAGTTGCGTTAATCTAGTAAAGTAACCACCCATCAGCACCTATACTAACCACCGGATATTAATATGAACTTGTGGTAATATTTGTCGCTTATCCGCATCTTAACAATCTATCCTCATAGTGTAACGCGTACCACGGACCGAGTCAATTGCTATAGCTAGGTTGTCGTATAATAATTGATCACTTTATCTCGTGGGCGCACGGAACCCAATCATATCGCAGTGACAAATCAACTAGTAATATATATGTAGAACAAAACAACATTCCTATAATATCGTCAGTTATTTAACCAATGACCTAGATCCGTTCATAACCTATACATAAACCGCTCGTACTTTATCTAGCATATTCCCCAAACTATATACAGTAGAACTAGATTTCGATACACAAATATAAGTATGATAACGTTGAAATGGTTAGATAATAGCCCAAAAACAAATTAATAAGTTTCAGAATCATTCAATACAGTGATTATAAAGGTCACTCACCAGATTTTAATTTCTTAATAGTGGGACACGTACCCAACCCTTGCAGCTTTCCTGGGCTCACCCTTCTTCTCTCCCGCTCGTAACAAAAGTGAGCTCCGCCGCGAAGCCGCACGCTCTCCCCACTTCTAGTGTCCAGAACCACACTAAGTAGAGCTCCACCTGAGAACAGTCCTTAACCCTACCTCAATAAATGTTATATTTCTATCCGCCCGCGTTTCCGAGCCGAACCGATCGATATCATCTTTTTACAACTATGTAGGTACTTTTTCCTTTGTCTGGCGTCGCTCTGCCGGCGCCGTACTGATCAAGCCCGAACATGTCGAGAAAACTCATCTCCCTAAGTGAATATGTATTATTCAATATTAATTAACCTAACCTTACTCTTCATTAAACTACAACCCGTAACCCTAGTATGTATAATGTTTTCATCAAGTACTATATCCATAACTACCCCACATCAAGTACACTCAGCCAGAATACTATGACCGAGAAATGAGTTTTCTACATGTTTTGTTGCAGTCTCGATTTTAGCCTAGAATAGCATCTAACGCAATTTATATCTAACTTATTTACATACATAGTTAACAGGATGATAACGAATGAAAGCTTCAATCCCTTCATATTTGGACCTGAAACCCACAACGCTAACATCTATCAATTTAAAAGAGTAATTCCGCCCTTAGATACTATTGAGTCTGAGAGCGGAGCTCTCGGATCGTCTCAAGTAGCAACTAATGAAGTGTTAATTCTGAGATCCTTGGGGAATCGACGTAACTCCTCAAATATTATCAGCCCACAGATAGCTACTTTGGGTTTTTCTGTAAAAATCAACGTATTTGCTCTCGGAGAGCAGTTCATGAGGTAAATTGGAAAGAAGTCTGATTTGAAGTCGGTTTAAACTTTGTTTTTAAAGTAAATTATTTTAGAATTCAATTTAGCAAGCGATACTCAAAAACCGGTTTTTCTTCCTACGCGTCCTCAGTCAATCTCCTTTATATTTCGTTCCTTCATTCATTCTGCTCCTTTTCAGTCTCACTCTTCCGTTCAATCGTCTAGCACTCAGTTACTCATTCCTACATGTATTACACGTTATTGCTGTTGAAACCTATGTAATGTTATACCAGGCACAGAAATACATTCATATAGTACAGTCGGCCAAAAATGTGGTCTACTACCAGGTCGAGGTTCATTTGAACGTCATGAAACAACAAGGTCGATTTCCACTTGCAATAATATTACGACAGTAACCTTAGTGATAATAAGATCTCACAGAAACTTTTGTCAAAACTGGTAGACCACTCACTTGGCCGAATGTAACCCGTTATTTTTCTCTTTAGTATAGTTATATTGAACGTACGAAGTGCCCATATTTACCTAAACATCCAGACAAAAACAGCTAATACTAACCTATTCTCTATCACCGGGAAGCACTTAAAACTAACACAGGGAATAATGGAGCGTATGTTAATAAAGAATATGCATTATGTAACGACATCTAGCACAATGGAGTAATTAACTAGCGCAAACACTCGGAATGGCGTTTTATATGAGTTTATACCATGGAGCTAGTATAAGGGGAGATCTATTAATAACTCTTCAAATTAAATATTACTCTATGTCGTAAGCCAGTAGACTGTTTTTGAGTTAAGCTGAAAACGAGCTTTGGTTTCATTACAACGTTATTTAATTTTGCTCAATACTAGTACTTCTATACCTCAAAATAACTGAGTCTCAAAATGCCTAAGTTTTTTCTCAATAGGTACCGGCTGGCTAAATTAAATAAAGTTGTAACCAGGAAAACCAAGATAGTTGTATACTTAGCATACTCTTGTACAGAGAGATACCTGGACATCGTACGCCAAACACGAACGTCGGCGTAACACCTTTCACATGCGCTGCATCCGGAACATCTTGGGCATTCACTGGAAGGACAGGGTTACAAACCAGAGGGTGGTTGTGGTTGTACAGCTGCCCAGTCTCTTTGTGCTGCTTAAGCATGTGTATCGAATGCATCGATCGCGTTTCCCGCGGCGTGTTCTGCTTGGCGTAGCTGATGCTGATGCGGCATTAAGACTGTGCCAAGCAAGATATGCACGCATCATCCCGGTTCACAAGGAGGACCTTGCCGTGGACAGGGACAAATGGCGCAACCTGGTGTTCGATGGTCGTAAAGTCCACGATGAAGCGGGGTTTAAAACACTCGGAGATAAGCGAGCTAAGCGGCATCAACGTGGCAACTGTTCCTGTTGCGGTCTTGTATGCGGCTGCCGGCTCCCGCATTGGCTTACACATCCATGGAATACGTCTCTCTTCTTGACACTGTTTGTATAGTCTGTAATAGACTTAAAGGCGGATGATAACGACATTTTTATCCCAAAACACCATAGGTTTAAAATAATCCGGTATTTTGAGAAAATAAATTAGGATCCTGGGATTTAGGCATTATTTTCAAATCTAGATTACTTCTAGAAGTAGGCAAAATGAAATTACGTTGTAAGTGATGAAACTAAAGCAAAAAGGCTAAGGCAAAGTTTTCTTCGGTCTCAGTAGGCCTCCTCTTAATACGTAGTATCTCCTAGCTCCGTGGTTTATACATAGCCGACCAAACAAAAAGGCTCTAAGTATAATAACAACAACAAGCGAAAGTCAACCTTATCGCAACCGCGTTAGGTTGAAACTAATTTGATAGTATATGAGTCTGCTTTGTGCTGTCTCGTGATCGGGTAGGTATGTAAAAGATTACATTGCTGGTATGAGGGATGGTTCTAACAAGTAGTAAATAGTAGAAAATCATAATAGAGAAGCTAAATTCACAGTTTTAGATATGAAACTTGAAATAGTCACAAACACAGGTTCGAACACCGTGTCCAATAAGTTCGCATACAGTTTCTAACTCTCCTTAAAACAAAGTGTTAATAACAATTGCAATAAAAACTATATTTCATGAAAGATATTCTTATATACAATATTCACAAATTTTTTTGGGATAACTCCGCCTTTAACCTTCATCACCAGCTTCAAACGTTTTTCGAATCCGTCGCACGCGGCACGCACTGCCTCCATCGGTATTTCGTCCCAAATTTGTACGATAACTTTTTTGAAATGCTGCAAATTCTTTATTTTGTAGTTATTAAGTTTCGAGAGCATATATGACCATACAAAAAAGTCCAGTACATATAAATCCGGAGAACTCGGGGGCCATAAATTTTTTGGCAAGAAATCCGTTAAATTGGCCTGACACCACGCTTGAACTGCGTTTGCCGTGTGGGATGGAGCTCCGTCTTGTTGGAAATATAGTAATAATTTCCATACAACATTTTTAAGTTTGGAGTAACATTTTTTTTCAAAACTTCTGTTTTATAGTACCTAATCAGCATTGATCTTTACCCCTTTGTCGATAAATAACAAAGGAAGTTTACCCCGCTTACAAACTGCTCCCCAAACCATCACTGATGGTGAACTGTGGAATCTTGGCACATTCCTCTGATTATCTGGAATATATTGGATGTTAGCTGCCCACAAACGATCATTTTGAACATTGACACCACGCTTGAACTGCGTTTGCCGTGTGGGATGGAGCTCCGTCTTGTTGGAAATATAGTAATAATATCCATACAACATTTTTAAGTTTGGAGTAACATTTTTTTTCAAAACTTCTGTTTTATAGTACCTAATCAGCATTGATCTTTACCCCTTTGTCGATAAATAACAAAGGAAGTTTACCCCGCTTACAAACTGCTCCCCAAACCATCACTGATGGTGAACTGTGGAATCTTGGCACATTCCTCTGATTATCTGGAATATATTGGATGTTAGCTGCCCACAAACGATCATTTTGAACATTGAGAGGTTGCTCTAATACGAAGAGTTTTTCGTCCGAAAAAACGAATTCATCCCCCGCGTGCCAGGAAAGTATAGTATTTGATCGACCTAATCTTTTTTTCGTTATAGCTTCGGAAATGCCGTGTTTTTTTCTTTTCTTGTAAGCGTGACACCCGAGGTCTGCTCTCAAAATGTTGTGTACTGATCCTCTTGAAATATTTAAGTCTGCAGCTAATTTTCGGATCGAACGATGTTTTTTCCGGCGGAGACGCTCTCTCACGAGTTTCACGACCCTATCCGTTCTTGCTGAACGCGGCCGACCAGATCTCTTTCGGTCTTCTAATGTGGAGGTCTCCTTGTATCTTCTAATTGTAGTATAAACTAGGTTACGCTTAATTCCAAAAGGTTTCAACGCCGCAAAAAATGCACTCACGCTATCGCCCTTGAGAAATTTTGAGATAATAGGTTCCCGGATTTGCTTCATCATGGATTTAAAGTTAAAGACGCTAGATAATAGTAGTTTATGTGACTATACATAATGAAGGGCATTAAACACTAGTGTGGGTTTATAAAACTAGCCGAAGGCGAGTTTCATAATAACATCACACGAGTGTCTTTATGCCTAATTATATGTACAGTTACATACACTTCTTTATCTATCCACATATCATAAGCCTCTACGATGCATTCAGGAGCCGCATATTATGACCGGCATCGCGGCGTTGTTTTCTGGCAGCTGTCATCGTTTTTTCTTAATTCAGAGACAAACTAGAGTCGGATCCAACTGTCATATCGTTCGCTATCTTACTCACGTGCGACATTTGTCAAATTTGTATGCAAATTGACAATTCATTTCGAACTAAACTTCATCTTGACTGATATTATAGGCCAGTCCGTAGGGTATATCTTTGTTGCAAAAGGTGGTGTAGAAGATTCTGTTTTTTTTTAATATTGTTTACATCGATACAACCGAGCAAATATCAAAAATGGTTACACGAGATATCTTGGGACAACTTTTGGCAGCCACAAATCTGGGAATTTTTTTGGTTTCCCACTCGTAGCTTCTATACGGTGCATCCTAGCGAAAAGTTACACACCAGGGAATTAAAGAACATGAAATTATGCGTCTAATGAGTACCAATACATATTAATTCAGTTCAGCGACATAGTAGAAAACCATGGTCGAAAACAAGGCTTTCCTCAAGTTTGTAAGTTATTTCAAGATAGTCGTTTTTAAGCTTCTGCGTTTCAATTTTGAATTTAACTATAGGTTTTAGCTCCTCAATTGTAGGAATTTACAGAATCGACAGTCATTTCAGCATTAGTATCATCATAACTGGTAATCGAAAAGCTGGCAGTTTTCTCGTGCAACGCATCATCATTGCAGTTCAACGAAGAAATACTGCCAGCATACTCGGTACAATGCGTAGAGAGCCTTTTTAGGGTTCCGTAGCCAAAATAGCAAAAACGGAACCCTTATAGTTTCGTCATGAATGCCCGTCAATCCGTCTGTCCGTATGTCACAGGCATTTTACTCGAAAACTATAAAGTGTATTTGAATAAAATTTAGAGGATAGGTGTATTTTATTAGCCGCTACATAATTCTAAAATGAAATGACAAAAAAAATATTATTTTAGAGGTGCACTCCATACATATAACTGCAAGTCAAAAAAAGAAAAACATCGTATGTCCACGTGTTGCACATCAATTGATAGGTCTTTTAAAATAAATATAAGGTTTCTCAGCAAGTTTTTCGATTAAGTGAAAATAGTCGGAGATAATCGCCTACGTCTGTCAGTAGATGTCAACAATATTTAAAAATAAAATCTTCTACACCACCACTTGCAACGTACCCCGGGGTGCTTTGAACCTCTACAGACTGGCCTATTAGAATAGAGGTCAAATCAAATTTCTTTGATTTCAGAGATGTTCGAAATTTGAATGAAATAATATTATCGAAATCGATGTTATTATTTAGCAATAATAACATTTTCACAGATAAGAAATTTGTTCTAACAAAACAGTCTATTTTTATGGTGGCCATTAATGTGCGGTTCTTGAACGCATCATGGAGGGTTTATGATATTTGGATAGATAAATATTTTTTAAATATTGTTATTTGTTCATGACAATATAAACTTCAAATTATAATGACAAAACAGTCTGAAAGTTGTAAATTTTTTCAAACCAGTGGACACGGTGTAATTTAAGACTGGAAAAAAATCACAAGATAAGTTAGATAGCTAATTGACTGCATCAAAATAATACATGCATGTAAATAATACATCTAAACTTCACATAATAAAACATAATGTGTGTAAGTTACAAAATAATCGGTTCAGTAATTTAGATAAAATAAAATAAAACCCAAATTATTTATTTTTATTGTCTCAAAAACTTGTAGTACTCATATGTTAAGGTTAATATTAGGTGAAATGGCATCTTACATCTGGGCAAATAAATCGGCAAAACGGCAACCAATTTGGCGTCTGGGGCCGATGCCCCATACATGCAGGCTACTCTTGGTTCCATCTTGTAAGGTAGGTAGCCATGATGTCTACATTTCCATTCAACTCCACATTTAGCGATCTTGGATTACGAGTAATTTATTAAGCATGGTTAAAACAGCTATGACATAAAACTTTATATTCTGTGGCCATTTCCCAATTCAACCGATTTCTTAGGACAACGTATGATCGTGTTTTTCCCTGGGATGTGTAGGTAAGTAAGCTAGAGTTAGTGCAAATCCGAGTCTTTTTTTAAATTTATTTTTCCAAAATAATAAGTTCATTTTTAGGGTTCCGTACTCAAAGAGTAAAACGGGACCCTATTACTAAGACTCCGCTGTCCGTCCGTCCGTCCGTCTGTCTGTCTGTTACCAGGCTGTATCTCACTGATACCGTGATAGTTCCAGTTGAATTTTTCACAGATGATGTATTTCTGTTGCCGCTATAACAACAAATACTAAAAACAGAATAAAATAAATATTTTTATTGATAATGGTACGGAACCCTTCGTGCGCGAGTCCGACTCGCACTTGGCCGGTTTTTATTACTTATAAGTTCGCCAAGCATAGTGTTTATTGGCGAGGATTGCACTCACTTTCTTTACAATATATTTTTGTTGTGTGTACCTACATATCTTATTATACCTTATAATTAAGAATAAAAATAAAAACCTATAATAGATTAATTAGACAGTTTTTTTAACCTCTTTTTGAAGATGTCCTTGCTAGCCTTAAAGAGCTTAAGGCTAAGGAGCCTTCTTAGAATAGGCTATTCTACGATTATTTTTAAATATATTTTAAAATGTTCGTATAGATTCTAGTATTTTTATTTCCTCAAAATAATATCGCTTTATGCTGATAAATAATGATTGAAATTTGAACGTTATATATTCGCGCCAAAAAGGCAGCCGCCATTATCGTGATGTCATAACTGCAATTTGCAAACCACAGACCACAGACTACTAAGAAGATACTATGTGCAGAAACATAGAAACGTCAAATGTGCGTGTCCTTCTTATCTACGTCTTCTGATTTTTGCATTTGCTGTTCTGACGCCACAGAAGGCAAAATGGCGGTTGGCGTTTTCGGTCACGACGATGCAGACGACGGATACAGATAAAACTACGATTTTAATTTTTACATTAACAATAAATCTTATGTTTTTATAACAAAAAAGTGTTATATTCGTATAAAAAAAAACTATATAATCAAAATACTTTGATGATTTAATTTTGATAGATGAAAATACCCTATTGCAGGAGACAAATCTTTACCCTGGCGGTTTGAGCGTACCTATAAGAAATTTTCCTGAAAGCTTAGCCTACTCACACACACAACACTGCTCATAAAAGCATAAACAGCACATATGCAGCATTAGTCATTATTATCACTTACCGTTATTGCAACATTAGCTGCAGCTTAGATCCCCCGTGTTTAATTGATATAAACAGCTATTGTGGCATCTGCTACACGCAGTTTCACGTTACATATCGTGCAATTAGGAATATTCATTGCATTATTTGAAAACAAATTGATGTTTACTACCGTCAATATCAACCTAGCCTATCAACTTTTAATAGGTACATCTCAAACTACAAGAAATGTGTTGAAATGTCGTCAATTTTAGACCTGCATTTAGTGTTTCCTACAGCTTTCCTCCTTGCACAAAATATGAATCCTAAACCCCTTGGTATGAACATTTTCTACTGTCTCTATTGAGCAAGAATGAAATTTTATAGATAACTAGGTGCCCCGGCGAACTTCGTAGCACTATACAACATATACCTATGAGATGAGATGTATTTTTTCTTTTTAATAATTATTAGTGGAGGAAAGCGAGTAGGAAAGCGGACCCTGGCAAAGGCCGGGATAACGCTAGGTAGAAGAAGAAGAATAATTATTTGGGGCAAAGACACATCCAACAAATCGAAGATCATAAAAGTTGGTCCAGCCGTGTCGTGACGTCTATACGTTCTACATAATTCTAAACACAGACATTGCCTGAGTTCTATTAAGACATAACGACAAGATGGATGAATAATAGAGTGAGAGTTGAAGTGATTTCTAAGAATATGTTCTGTTCTTGATTCTACTTCTATTCTTATTGTTTGGCGGAATTCTGTTTCCGCCGCGGGCCTCCACAACACCCCATCTAGCCCGTCCCTGACCTCTCATAACCATTTGGCTTATTCTTGGTTATTTCTATTCTGTATATTCCACTTACTGGAATATCCCTTCATCTCTCAACTCATCTTTCTGATAATACAAATAAGACACTTACCGGGATCCCCAGCTGTCTTCTCCTCTGTTCTATTCTCGTACTTACTCCATCCTTGCATTTTCTCTCACGCGACCATTATTCCCGCCGGCCACGCCGCCATTTTTTCCTCGTACTCTCAAAAGATGATTTTTTAAACATCCCCATGTTATGTCCGAGTTGCCAGTATCATCATAACCAACCTATTAAGGCTTGCTTACACTCACCAGCTGTTTTGTTGAGGATCGCGTTCGTCGCGACAAGCCGTTCTTGAGTTGAGACTAACGCGTCTGTTTTAATTAACTAACCCGTCTTTGTATTTTATTTTTTATATTCATAAAGATAACGATTCAGATTTAATATATATATTTATTTATTCCATATACCTTAAGGTCGGCCGCATATTGAGTCACATAGTGGACGCCACAAATTGCGGGCAAGTTTTATTAGGCTCGGCGCACACCGACAGTGGCTAGTGGCCGTAATGCGCGGTCGTTCTAACTGTATTATTTGTATGCGCAGACGCAGTTGCCGACGTGATATCGTCCAGCAGCGTGTTCTACCAGTATCGTGAAGGCTTCAACAACGCCGTGCGCCGCAACGTGAGGACCAAGGACTTATTATAGCGAACGTGGGTTAAGCGAGCCTCTTATTTGTCACGATATTTATGATATTTAAGCTACAATCATGAAAGTGTCTTCAGAATGTACATTTTTATCGTGTTTATATTTGCAGCTGATCGTTGTTAGTTATAAAGAGTAGGTGAGCCATTTTATATGAAAAGTTATACCCTGACTTATTTCTCAAAATATTGAAATTTTGGGTTATCCCTAAACAGAATCGAAAACAATCTGTTACCATTCCATACATGAGTGTATGAAAGCCATGGAATGTTAACATGGAAGTTTGGGGGGAAAAAATGGGTCACTATTTCTCCTTTTAGGATGAATACTATTGAATACCTTCAAAATTATCAGAAAAGAAGTCTTACAACTTTTCATAAAATATCCTTTTCAAGTCGTTTATTGAAACTGCTATACACGCGGCACGTTTTTTGTTATCTGTCGTGTCTTCTATAAATGTCCAGGATGCATCTCATTTGATATTTTGTAACTCAGTCTCAGTACTGGTTTTTTTTTAATGATTTTTACAGTAGGAAATAATGTTTTTTTTTAGCGGCCCTCGCCACTGTCTCACGAGTACATTCATTCCCGAAAACATGTTTAAATATCATAATAAAATCAGTAATGAGTTACAACATGTCAAATGAGTCCAGCACTCTGGAAACGAGTCTGAAATAAAACAACGAAACCAGCTCAAATCTTAAGCAGCATGTGAAATATCAATAGTACACGGTCTCTTTCTTATGGGTACACCTAAACAGCATCAATTCAAAACTGTACAATTCAAAATGTACCTTAACCACAAAATTGTAACTTATCAACATTGTTAACATTTTTATAACTGTAAATAAAACCAATACACCATATCACATTGTTTCATATAAGCCCCAAAACCCGCGCAGTCCGTAAACAGCGAAGTTGTATTGTTATCAATGTTTATTCGGCAGTAAATTGCGAACTTGCTCGCCGCACCTGCGCCGCAACTTGCGCTATAAATCTTGTCTAGTTGTTGTATACCGAACAGTCAGTTAAGTATGTGTTCTTCAACATTTTGATATCACTGACATAAGGGCCTCAATACGGTTACATTAGTTGACAATAGTAATAAGAATTAGTATTTGTCAACAATTAAATTTTTGGTGCAAACTTTTGTTTCCGACTGTACTTTTTTGCACGATCATCTTTGGGGGGCTCCAACGAGCCACCTTCTGTCCCCATCATCTTGATGGTACCATAATATTGCATTATCATTGAACTTACATAAATACGCCAAATATCAGCACAATAGGATATCAGGAAGAGGTTGAAATAAGGTTTGCAACATTTGAAATTGACAACATACATACGAACGTTAAAAGTTTTACATCACACATAAAGTGGTAATTACCGCAACACGCATGAAGGAAATTCCGCTAACTGGGCAGGGGCAGACGATGGGGTCGCATATTTTATCTCCCTTGCCTTCGGCTCGGACGTCAAATACTCGTGATCTGAAAACATTATTTGTTTTACCACTCTAGGTGAGTAGTGTTGTTTATATCATCAGTAAACATAACTCGCAAAACATCATGCTTCAACTTAATTTTAGAACTTCAGTTTCAGCTTTAGCTTAGATTTTTAAATACATAATGATCAACGTTATTTGATTGACTGTAAAATCGTTACGTCACTTGTTCCTTTTTCCATTCAAACTTCAGAGCAGTTTTAACGTTACATAAAATGTTGCTGAATTGACTATCAACATTCTGTGTCCTGATCTTTTTAAATACAAGCTTTATATTAACTTGCACTGTTTGTATGTATGTAAATATGTAAGTATGTATGTAAGCAATACTTTTAGATAAAATTAATTTAGACGTAGATAGGTATACGGTAGATATAAAAAACATTATTTCGTAATTGCACCGGTCACACGCACTAACGACAACGCACTCGGCGGACCATTGGTGGACTTTATGCTGTTGTAATAAGGTTCACAAATGGTCGGCTGAGTGTGTCGTCGATGGTACACTTAGTTTAGTGTTAGTAAATTAAGTAGGTAATTTAGTAAGTAGGTAAACACAACAATGTTTGACTTTTGGAAGGGAGCGCACATTCGCCGACAAACTGTCCTCAATTTGGCGAAGCAGAAAGGAATGTACTTGCCATTGTTGTTTTTTTTGAGAATAAATAATAAAAAAAAAAAAAAAAGTATGTAAGTTGTCCGTCAAAATTTGCAATACATTTTTCAGTCACTTTCCGTTATCCAATTGAGCTGAAATTTTGCAATCATATGTATATCGCATGAGAATGCAATTATATGATGACTCGGAGCTGATCTGATGCTGGAGCTGGAAGGTGGCCATAGGAACTCCGCAATAAAACGACACAACCCTATCGAGTTTGGGCTCGTCAGAATCATCTCAATGAGTACTTGATGATGGTATGCAGAAAAGTACAGTCGGCAGTAAAAGCTTGTACCAAAAATGAAATTCTTGACAGAGACTTATTTCTAGAATACCTCGGATTAGATTGATAAAGTTCCTTTCCAACTTTCCCATCCAAACTTACATTGTAATTGACACCTGTTTAAAAACGAAAGCATACCAAGTTTGCAAAAACAAATCCTTTATAACGAAACTTGCTTCATAAATACATCCCGTAAAATCTAAGCATTTTCATTTCTTAATGAATAATAGCTAAACTCCGAGATATACCGTTGTTCTTGCTTGGAACTGTTGGAAAAATGTTGTAAATCACTCGAAATAATGGGTTTTACCAAATGGACTACAGTTTGTAGATTGTAATGAGTGCCGGTAATAAATTAGTCCGACTGAAAGATATATTGAAGTTACAATTATAATTGAAACTAGCTGCCCGCGCGGCTCCACCCGCGTATTACAAAGAAAGCAAGCGATGCTGCAGGATAAAACATAGTTCTGATCATCCAGAAAGTTCAATCTAAAATCAGGGGAAAGATTTTTCGAAATTGGATGACTGGAATCTATGTCCAGACACTGTATGGATAGTATACTGGTGAAAGATTTTTTTGAAGCTATGCTACTCCTTCCGAATCGCTAAACTCAAGTGGCAGTGGGCGGGGTACATAGCACGTAGAACCGATGGCCGTTGGGGCGGAAAGGTTCTCGATTGGCGACCACGTACTGGAATGCGCGGCGTGGGTAGGCTTTCTTTCGGCTGATATGATGATGATGATGCTACTCCTTCACAAAGCCTCACACTCACAAACTTTCATCATTGCGTGGTGAGTCGGACTGTCCCGAACTTGTAGAGCGTCTCGTGCGACTGTATGTCCCGGATGTCCCGAGGATAGCCCTCGGACCACGACGACGCGACCTGTTGGCCGTGCCGCCGGCGCGCGCCGTGTCGTGTAGGAACTCCCCGCTGCCCTGCGCCCGCGCACACCACAATGCGCTCCTGGCATCGACACCTGAGTGTGACTTGTTTTCGTGGCGATGGGCGGCAGTATGTAGTCAGTGCTTGGTAATCTGTGAGGCGATGGATGCTAGGTGATCTACTGTTCCAATATAATTTGTTCGTTATTTATTCTTGTGAAATATACATTTTAATTGTTAGTCTAAATTTTGTGACGCATTGGTTTGTCAAACTGTTATGTCATTGTAAACGTTTTTACTTTTTTCCAATAAATAAATAAATAAAATCATCATCATATCAGCCGAAAGATATCCACTGCTGGACATAGGCCTCCCCCAAAGTGACCGGTCCTGCCTGCGCCACTCGCAAGCGGACTCCCGGGACCTGTACCAGCTCATCAGTCCACCTTGTTCATCAGTCCCTGTCATCAGTCCATCAGCCTACCCACGCTGCGCCTTCAGGTACGTGGTCGCCACTCGAGAACCTTTCCGCCCCAACGGCCATCGGCTCTACATGCACAAACTTTACCTCTTTATAAATGAACGAGCGAGCGAAGCGAACGAAGTTCTTCGTTTCAGATTGGCCAAAAAAATATTTCGTATAGCCGGCTGTTCTCCTCTACAGTTCACATTTTTCATTCGATTGTCGTGAAAATTTGTTACCAGGTTCGATAATTAAAAAAAAATATTTTTGTTAGTTCATTTTTTGGCAACAATATAGTTTTTAATTAAAGAGGTCACACTAGGTTTAGTATAGGAAGATCATTTTCCACATTTAGCGTTAAAAATGTTGTGTATGTAAGCAATCTTAAACGTTGTGTAGAACTGTACTCGTATTATACTTACCTACCTTTAAAGCCTAATTCAGAAATAATACTTACAAATGAGATGTTCTTATCTTCATTAGGTAGCATTTTCCCTGTTTTTCCTAATTGACTAGAGCTTTTATTAATTACTAGCGACCCGCCCCGGCTTCGCACGGGTGTATATGCATAATACATGCATGTATTATACATATAAACCTTCCTCTTGAATCACTCTACCTATTAAAAAAAAACGCATCAAAATTCGTTGCGTAGTTTTAAAGATCTAAGCATACATAGGGACAGACAGACAGACAGTGGAAAGCGACTTTGTTTTATACTACGAGTATGTAGTGATGAGTATTGTGTTATTTATACTGTGGCCGTATTCAAGAAGTTTTAATAACAGTTCATAAAATGGCTGATTTCAGAACAAGCTGGTGATTTCATTTTTCTATTCAATGTGGATTCAATCACAGATGAAGAAGACTTATGGCCAATTTCCTGTTATTATCGACACTATCCAAAATCTTCTGTGTCGACTGGCGCCGTACCACGAGAAGTATTTTTTACAAGCTTTATATTAACTTGCACGCTTTGGGCTTATAACTACTAAATTGCATTATAGCTCTTTATCAATATTCCCAGATCTCAAAACTTCTTGGTCTCAAAACATCTAAATTGCAGAATGCCTGATTTTTTTTCTTAAAACACCGGAATCTTAATATGGCCGAATTTCAAAATAGCTTAGTCTCTTAATGCCTAAACTCAAAACACTTTCATGGCATAACAACATATGCTTAAAACAACCAAAGCTCAAAATACCTAAATTTGTATTACACGGAGGTTGTAAATTTTTACATAAGATGAATGTTCTTTTTTCTGCCGCGACGGGTATCTTTTGTGGCACAAACTCTATCGTTAACCATTATGATACCTATCCTACTTTAATACTGGCAATTTGTAATTGAAGTACTAATGGAAAGATTATAAAGTATGTGTGATTTGAAGAGATGCCTACATTAACTAAAAACCTGTATTGTGTGTGTACTGTATGTAGGTACAAAAGCTTGTTGTAAGGTTGAATTCTAGATAATATGATTAAATAAAGGCAATTTTTATAGCATATATTCCTGTATTTTTTATTTAATGCCGTAATAATCTAGGTACAGTCCATTTCATATATAGGGTAGAGCGGGGCACGTTGAACAGGAACTATAGATACTAAAGTCATAATATCAATATCAATCATTCTCGTGAAAAAAAAATAGGCATTTTGCCATTTAGGTGTTTTCAGTTTGAGTTTTTTTAATATTTTGTCATTTCTATCATTTGGTATTTGCAGGCATTGTGCATTTCAGTCTTTAGGTATTTAGAGAATAAGACGTTTTAGGTCAAAATCATAATGAATTTCGATCATCTTAAGAATGGGACAATTTGAAATTTTAGGTATTATGAGCCCATGGTAATTTGAAAATTAGGGGTACAAGTTAATAAGGTATTATGAAATTTGGTGGTTTTAAGCGCAAAGCACTTGCACTGTTCGTATGTATGTAAATATGTAAGTAGGTACAGGTCTATTCACGAAAGCTGGCACGAATTAATTGAACGAGTGAATGATAATGTCTATGTGTGCATCACATAATTATTAAATACAGGTTGATGCAAAAAGTGATTATGATAATTGTGTTTCAGAGATTTTGCATTTTATAAATAAAAAAAAAATTATAACCATGTTTCATGCACAATGACGATGCCGTGAAACGCAAAAATAACAGTTAAATTTCGTAAGAGTTTCGAATCTTTTTGCCGTCATTTGGTAGATTGCGGCGTCAGTAGGATATAAATAAATTAAAAAACTCTGTTGACGACGGACTCCTTGGCTCCTTGGTCTGCTCTTTTTTTAGATTTTTTACAATTCGAACAAGCCATCACCTTTCGATTCTTGACTTTAAGGCGAGGCCGGTTCACTATCTTCTCTCCCTCTCACTGAGCATAAGCGTGAGCGAGATGGAAGTGCGTGTTCGGAAGTGTGTAACATCACTTTTTAAGTTTTTAGTACATATTAATTAATGGATTTTTGGAATACTGGATAAATTATTAAAAATCTATCCGGTTATTGTGCTAGAACAATAAAAAGCTATCTTTTTATTAAAAAAAACATAGATTGTCGTTGAAAAGTACGAAATATCAAACATTAAAGTTTATTTTTACAAGCTTTATATATTAACTTGCACTGTTCGTATGTATGTAAATATGTAAGTTGTCCGTCAAAATTTGCAATCCATTTTTCAGTCACTTCTCGTTATCCAATTGAGCTGAAATTTTGCATGTATATGTATATCGCATGACAATGCAATACTATGATGACTTGAAGCTGATCTGATGCTGGAGCAGGAAGTTGGCCGTAGGAACTCCGCAATAAAACGACACAACCCCATCGAGTTTGGGCTCGTTAAAATCGTCTTAATGAGTAGTTGATGATGGTATGCAGAAAAGTACAGTCGGCAATAAAAGCTTGTACCAAAAATTAAATTTTTGACAGAAATTAATTTTAACCCAACACAACACACAGTTAACTTTCCCAAACAAACCAGGAACCGCCTAGCAGGCGCCTTTCCGCTACTTAGCGTTCACATTCACTGTCAAGAATCGCTACGCACTACGCTCGCGAGCGGATTTGCTACGCGGGATTGGCTACGCGGGATTTGCTACGCGGGATTGGCTACGCGTGTTTTTCCTCGTATGTAGCGGAAAGCGACTACGGCGTAGGCACCCGATAGTCGGGTTCCTGGCACTGAATGTGTTAAGGCGCCGTAGGTTCAGCGAAGTTAAGCGAACAGAGTTTTTGGAACAATATAATGAGTCTGTTTATAATAATATGGTTTCAAAAAATACGAATAGTAATCTTGAGGCTTTTCTGCAGGGAGATCAGTGATTCGAAACATGATTAAGCAATTTTCGTTCAATACAAAAAAAAAAAATTTTTTTTGCGTTTACATACTTAATTAAAAACTAATCGCCAAGTTCCCTCAAACATGATATTGCCGATTTTAGAAACAATTTTAATATGTTAGCTTTTGTGCATAATTTGTTATGTATGTTTTTAAGTGTATTTTAGACCTATGCTCGATTTTTTTTTTCTATCGAGCGAAAATTGCTTAATCATGTTTCGAATCACTGATCTTCCTGCAGAAAAGCCTCAAGATTACTATTCGCCTAGTTGGTAGTGACCCTGCCTACGAAGCCGGAGGTCCCGGGTTCGAATCCTGGTGTAGTGGGGATATAGCCTTCGATTCCTATCTTGATGGTTTACGCACGAGTAATCACATCATCGTTAAACTAAACCCATTATCGTAAATGCACTATTGTTGCGTTCCCACCACGCAGCCTTACAGAGAGTGTATATAAGCCAGCGTTCACCTAAATAAAGAACTCATTCTATTCCTGAAGCGTGTAACTCGAACTATGACTAAGTATATCTCGTTTATCTATAGTTTTTAATGAATGCTAAATGAGGTAATAATTCAATACAACAGGGATTAAATTATAAAACCACATTTGGTAAAATATAGTTAGTCATAATTAAATCAACGTATGCACATAACAAAAACTTAATACTTAAATATTTATGTACTTAAACTGCCGACGCACTCTAGAGAATAATATTTCACACATGTTTTGAGTGGCTAAAATTTATTACAATGCAAACTTAATTTGTTACTGTAATCGTGGAAAGCAAATGTATTTTATTCAAAACTAAACCTTATTACGAAGCAATAACGGACTTCATAACGTCCACATCTTGTGGAGCAATTGCAATCTTGATTTGTGAAGCCTATGGCTTGGCGACACTAGGAATATGATCCATAAAAAGACAAATTTAATATTGCTGTCAAATCTGAGATAAGCGTATGATTATTTAAATCAAAATAAACCTTATCACTATGATGATACGAAGGTGGTCGAATTGGTATATTTTGCATAAGACGGCAGAAAGTGCTGGTCAAACACTGTTCGTTGATGATGCCGCAAAGTGCCGCGTGAGATTGTTTTGTACAAATTTAATTATGGTATTGTATTGGTCGTATTTAATGAAGAGAATAGAGTCTAAAATAGATTATTCAACTAATTTCAGACGTGAGCTTAAGGGGGGGCCGGGGAAGCTTTCTGTTACTCGTAAGGCAGGATGCTGGACATTAAAATCTTGGAGCTTGAGGGTATCGGTCGGGGATCTCGGTCGAAGGAAATAGGTCTCAATCTAGGATACCTGAGTTGTGTCGGGGCATGGATTGTGCTAGTATTCGATTGCGCTGGTTTAGTCTTTGATCAGACACAACATATGGTAATTTAAAGGGAGATTTCAATTCGTAAATATTTATTGTACTTACATACTTAATTTGGTGGTTTAATCTCTATTAAATAGTGTAAATTTTAAAGTTTATTGTGAAGTTGATTTTTAGTGAATCTCTTGCTGTTAATACTTTGTGTTCAAATAAGAGTGGTTAATAGTGATTAATTTTGACTAGAGTTAATTGGTTTAAAGTATAATAGTTTGATGGAGTTTGCTTTAATTTAAATAAGTGTTTTAATGGGGCTAGGAGAACCTTGACTGATACTTTCAATCCATTCGTTCTTTATCTATATTTTGGATTGACATTGAAACTGGATCGAGCCTAAATTCGTAACGTAAACATTCATAGATACTTTATTGTGAAGGCGAGAAGGTTCAATATTGTGTGATTATTTTACATAGTATTGAACTATTTCGAGTCTTATTAGATTTTGAGTTTATTTTGGAAAGTTTAATTAATATTTCGACCAGATCAATGCCTAAATTGGATGTCAATTTAACAAAGCGCACGCCACCTAACGGTGTCAAAGGCAGACGCTTTGGGATCCTGTTAGAAGTAGGCCAGGCTCAGAGATACCTGGGCACCGTCTCCTTTATTTGCATAGATGGTGTAGCCTATCATAAATGGGCCTCTTCCTTGGCTTAAGGTTTGCCGCAGGACTGAAGCGAGAGGTCGCAATTTAAAATAAGTCGACCGCTTGAATTTATTCACTCGTTAAGGTTTTGTGTGTGCTTAAGGCTTGGGTCTTTTATTGAATATATATTTATATGTTATACACACGCAATAGGGAGTGCATTTCGCAGAACCTTGTCCACGGACCGTTGTGAAATGTACATTACACCGGCTATAGGTTGCCTTCTCGGATTAGCCTGCCGAACGATTTACAGCGTAGATCCCTAGCTTAGGTTTTACACATCACATAACACTAATAAAAGTAATGATGGGAGTTTTGCATACAATAGTTTAGGGACTAGTGGAAGGTAGGATTAGGTATAAATTCATACGTGGTACTAGGGACTTAGGAAACAAGGTTTATTCATACAATAACATTTATTTGTAGGATTAATTAGATAATTATGAGTAGAGAAAAATATTTATATGTTATACACACGCAATAGGGAGTGCATTTCGCAGAACCTTGTCCACGGACCGTTGTGAAATGTACATTACACCGGCTATAGGTTGCCTTCTCGGATTAGCCTGCCGAACGATTTACAGCGTAGATCCCTAGCTTAGGTTTTACACATCACATAACACTAATAAAAGTAATGATGGGAGTTTTGCATACAATAGTTTAGGGACTAGTGGAAGGTAGGATTAGGTATAAATTCATACGTGGTACTAGGGACTTAGGAAACAAGGTTTATTCATACAATAACATTTATTTGTAGGATTAATTAGATAATTATGAGTAGAGAAATTAATGGTTGGTCTTAATTGAGGAGAAATGTGGAGTTTGTGTAGTTGAATGTGGCATTCAGGTATGGTGATATAATTTTATATTTTATTTGGTTAGGGAAACAGTTTGGTTTCGGAGAAAGAAGCAAAACTGTTATAGGGACCAGTGACAGGCAGAGCAGATCGCTGATGATTGTAGTTACGGGCGAAATAATACCCTTATAACTACTAGCTATTTCGTACTTAACTATTTGTGGAATACACATTCGATTACAATAAATTCGATATTTCAAATGCCTACACATCACATAACACTAATAAAAGTAATGATGGGAGTTTTGCATACAATAGCCTAGGGTCTAGTGGTAGGTAGGATTAGGTATAAATTCATACGTGGTATTAGGGACTTAGGAAACAAGGTTTATTCATCCAATAATGTTAATTTGTAGGATTCATTTGATTATTATGAGTAGAGAAATTAATGGTTGGTCTTAAATGAGGAGAAATGTAGAGTTTGTGTAGTTGAATGTGGCATTCAGGTATGGTAATATAATTTCATATTTTATTTGGTTAGGGAAACAGTTTGGTTTCGGAGAAAGAAGCAAGACTGTTATAGGGACCAGTGACAGGCAGAGCAGATCGCTGATGATTGTAGTTACGGGCGAAATAATACCCTTATAACTACTAGCTATTTCGTACATAACTATTTGTGGAATACACATTCGATTACAATAAATTCTATATTTCAAATGCCTACGATATAAAGGCAAATATATACAGAAATAGGCGTTATATACCATAAATTGCCTGTGTTATTAAGTTTATAACACAGCAATATTGAAATAAAAAGGTTTGTCTAAGTTTGTTTCGGTATTTCTTCTTATTCAAACCGTCAGGTACGAAATACTGGTAGATTCGCTCGTAGAGTCTTAAACTCATGAGGTAACTAGGCAGGTAAATAAGGTAGGATCATTCATACTCCATCCTAAGCAAGAAAGTAGCTTTGTGTGAGTAAAAGATTACCACACAACCCGTCGCTAAGACTTTGTTCAAAATATGAATACATAGGCTGAATATTAGTGTGTTTAAGGTGTCAAAATAATCAAGATAATAGAAAATCTAAGAGCTACGACCTTGCTTATCCGAATGATTAATAGGAGGTTGGTGTAAATTAACAAAAACATATAAAATATTTATATTAATTGATGTGACAGGTACATTATTTTGAATTAGGATGCAGTAGGTGAACGAAGGAGTAGGTAGATAGATAGAGAGGAGTCAAGGTTCAATTTGCTACACATAAAAGAATTTGGGTTGTTCGGAATAACGTAGTAGTAGATGATCACATGGCCAATACGAATTTATTATTTTTATTTTTATTATTATTATTTAGTTAGTTAAATATAGATTAAAGGGGGTGGGGGGGGGGAAGTTACATTTTGGTGCCGTGACCAGGATGGAAATGTGTGCATATTAGGGCTTTGACTCTTCCTTCTAGTGAGTTTAATGCAACAAGTAGTATAATTTATTGTTATCACTTCAAAATTACATTGAATAGGTAGTACAATTAGTAAATATGTGAGGGTTGTCTGGAGTTGCGCGCGTTCATGGGTTGCGATGATCACTTGATATCGAACGGACCTTGCGCTCGTTTGCCATCGACGTAGCGTTCAGCAAATTCTCGTTGTTCTGCCGTAGGTATGTTGTAAATTTACATGCACCTGAAATAAAATATACAAACGTATGTTTCATGACGTCATTGTCATATTTGTACAAAAGGGTTTAGAGTCTAAAACTATAGGGGGCGTGGGGGCGTAAATTGTGTTTAGTATGTATGTATGTATGTGTAAGGTAGTGAAACAAGGTGAAAATAAAGTTCGCAAAAGAAACAAATTTTAATTTTCTCATGTAACATTTTAGAGTCAGCAACGCACATGTGTTACCCTAGCATCAGTGGGGGCGTACTCACGTTTCACGCCAAACGCGTGTTAATATTGTTGTTGTTTTTATGGACACTGGATAACAGTTGATAAGGGATCGTGCATTGAGAACGTGAGAAAAATTGTTTGGGTCACTGGTACACGCAGGTAGTCTCTGAGTTAAGACAAAAGAAAAAAAAAGTTGTCTCTGCCGTCGACTTTCGTCTGTTTACTTTTATAACTTACAAGTATTTAGAAATTGCAGGCAGGAATTATAACGACATTGATAAGTCTTGAAGTAGGTATTATAATGTGAAATTACATCAGGAATATTCTAGAACTGAAACTATGATAAAAGGGGCTAATATTTAAGTAACGAACTGGAGCGATCCTAGCGCGCCTACCGGCTGTGGATCGAACAACTGAGTGCAAATGTAGTATTGATAGATTTCGGGCTTGGTGGTTCTTGAACGCATGCTAGATGTCGCAAGTGATCCTCATATGACATAAATATATAAGTTATCAAGGGTTTCAATTCAAAAAGATAAATAAATACATAGAATTATATAGAATATTTATCTTAAAACTTTTTTTTTTTGGGTTTTATGATAGTAATGTTATCTAAGCTTAAAAAAAATATTAAGTAATATGATGTGGTTATTACCTTTATAACAGAAGAATTCACACATTCATATACAGAATACCGAGGTGAATATTGGAAATCCATAATCTCGCTTGCTTTGCTTTTTAATAACCTAGGGTATCATCATCATCATCATCATCATAGGTTTCCTGTAATCATAGCAAAAAGAAATATGAAACAGACATACAAAAAAAAACATGTATAGAAGATTGGTTATTTTGAAGTTCTTGAGAATACTAGCAAGGGATACAATCGAGCTAAACTACAAAAAGATCATGAATAAATATAAATATAAAAGGAACTTACTTGCGTGATTGTGTTTGGACGCTTTCTCAAGTGCCTTATAGTTGTCCATTGTGAAGTAAAGTTTTTTTTCGTGCATTCCATGTAGTGTTTGGTTCACTTGTGCTGAGAACTTTCTGTTACTAAAGCTTAAGATCATTGTTGCCTCATGGACTGAGGAATTCACTTATTACACTTACACTCAATTCAGGCAAATTTATTGAAATTGAATGTTGCACATGGACATTATTATACTGAAAATAAATTACAAGGCATTTTATGTACATTTTAAATGTTGTTGCATTGTTTGGCATTCATTAAGGGAAAAGGGTTTACATTTAATAATTATTATAAACAACTAAATAATTTGTAGAATCATCGGTGATAGTATGCATTGTTGCATTGATTACATATCTGGAATTTTGGCTACCTGTAACAATCTAGTGAACAAGCGAATGAGGAATTGATGTGTGCTTGAGTGTATGACATATCTACTCAGAGATGATGAAAATTAGGTGAAGTTAGAAAAGAGTGTGCAGGTTTGGGGGAACTTTTTGTGAAAATGGGTTGTTGCAAATAGACAAATGTTGGATAGTAATCAACCTGGATTTGTTGGTATTTGGGGGAATCAAAATAACATATTAGTTAGTAAAAAACTTATCCGTAGGTTCAAATCGTATTACGATTAGCTCATTTCATGAGAGTTTTTACTGACTACACACTATACATACGCTGAGATTAAATTGGTATACACACCACATTTTGGAGAAGGATATTTGACATCGAATTCTTTCAAAAATGATTAGTCAATGTACATTCATTTTTTGAAAATGATATGCTTCAAGGTTTTAAATTGAGGGTTTTCTTTTATGAAATGAATTAAGTTTAGTTATGTAATAGATATTTTCTTAAGTTCTTGGTCGATGGTGAGAAGTTATCTTTAATAAGATAACGGTGTTTTAAATGATAAAAAGTAGGACTACTTTTCATCCTAGAGATGACATGTTCATCATAATAATAGAATTGTGGTACAATATTTGACATACAAGTTAAGTTTCGTTTTCTAGAATTTTAGATAATTATCAATAATTATCATAGTTAATCGCATTTTGAACTTTAATGTTCTGATCGTCATTTCATTTTATTGTTGGATTGTATTTAATGATGGATGGTGATGTCGGGCCATTGTGGTGATAAATGGCGGATTAACTAGATTCATAAATGGACATTTTATATATTGGGGTGGAAAGGAGTCTGAAGTCAAATATCTCATTCAAACATGTGACACACTCCAAGAAAACTTGATTGAAAAAGGTGATAACGTATCGAAACTTGATTCGAATTTTAATTAATGAGAAATGAACATCTCAATACTTATATAAAGGTTTTTTCTGGTTTGCGTGGAGAGTCTTTGTGGAATCACTCATTTCCGAACAATGTGGATAGAATTGGAGGATGCCCAGCCAGATCCAAAGATTCAGTTTGATGCTGCAAATTCGGGCGTTAGGTCCTATTAGTCTCACAAACTAGTACTTCGTGCAAATGGAAAAGATTTGGGGAAAGGATTTTCATGTATCATTATTGAAGTTCAAAGAACTAAGTTTTATACCGAATCATTAACAATCAATGAGTATTGTTTAAACACACCTCACATAAACACACGTTTAAGATGGGGGGTTGCTACGCTAACAAATCTAGGAGATATTTTCTTTATAAATAGTAGTTCGAGGATTATCCGTGAATTACATGTAATTACACGTCTATTCCTCGAGGGGGCGAATATGTAACTCGAACTATGACTAAGTATATCTCGTTTATCTATAGTTTTTAATGAATGCTAAATGAGGTAATAATTCAATACAACAGGGATTAAATTATAAAACCACATTTGGTAAAATATAGTTAGTCATAATTAAATCAACGTATGCACATAACAAAAACTTAATACTTAAATATTTATGTACTTAAACTGCCGACGCACTCTAGAGAATAATATTTCACACATGTTTTGAGTGGCTAAAATTTATTACAATGCAAACTTAATTTGTTACTGTAATCGTGGAAAGCAAATGTATTTTATTCAAAACTAAACCTTATTACGAAGCAATAACGGACTTCATAACGTCCACATCTTGTGGAGCAATTGCAATCTTGATTTGTGAAGCCTATGGCTTGGCGACACTAGGAATATGATCCATAAAAAGACAAATTTAATATTGCTGTCAAATCTGAGATAAGCGTATGATTATTTAAATCAAAATAAACCTTATCACTATGATGATACGAAGGTGGTCGAATTGGTATATTTTGCATAAGACGGCAGAAAGTGCTGGTCAAACACTGTTCGTTGATGATGCCGCAAAGTGCCGCGTGAGATTGTTTTGTACAAATTTAATTATGGTATTGTATTGGTCGTATTTAATGAAGAGAATAGAGTCTAAAATAGATTATTCAACTAATTTCAGACGTGAGCTTAAGGGGGGGCCGGGGAAGCTTTCTGTTACTCGTAAGGCAGGATGCTGGACATTAAAATCTTGGAGCTTGAGGGTATCGGTCGGGGATCTCGGTCGAAGGAAATAGGTCTCAATCTAGGATACCTGAGTTGTGTCGGGGCATGGATTGTGCTAGTATTCGATTGCGCTGGTTTAGTCTTTGATCAGACACAACATATGGTAATTTAAAGGGAGATTTCAATTCGTAAATATTTATTGTACTTACATACTTAATTTGGTGGTTTAATCTCTATTAAATAGTGTAAATTTTAAAGTTTATTGTGAAGTTGATTTTTAGTGAATCTCTTGCTGTTAATACTTTGTGTTCAAATAAGAGTGGTTAATAGTGATTAATTTTGACTAGAGTTAATTGGTTTAAAGTATAATAGTTTGATGGAGTTTGCTTTAATTTAAATAAGTGTTTTAATGGGGCTAGGAGAACCTTGACTGATACTTTCAATCCATTCGTTCTTTATCTATATTTTGGATTGACATTGAAACTGGATCGAGCCTAAATTCGTAACGTAAACATTCATAGATACTTTATTGTGAAGGCGAGAAGGTTCAATATTGTGTGATTATTTTACATAGTATTGAACTATTTCGAGTCTTATTAGATTTTGAGTTTATTTTGGAAAGTTTAATTAATATTTCGACCAGATCAATGCCTAAATTGGATGTCAATTTAACAAAGCGCACGCCACCTAACGGTGTCAAAGGCAGACGCTTTGGGATCCTGTTAGAAGTAGGCCAGGCTCAGAGATACCTGGGCACCGTCTCCTTTATTTGCATAGATGGTGTAGCCTATCATAAATGGGCCTCTTCCTTGGCTTAAGGTTTGCCGCAGGACTGAAGCGAGAGGTCGCAATTTAAAATAAGTCGACCGCTTGAATTTATTCACTCGTTAAGGTTTTGTGTGTGCTTAAGGCTTGGGTCTTTTATTGAATATATATTTATATGTTATACACACGCAATAGGGAGTGCATTTCGCAGAACCTTGTCCACGGACCGTTGTGAAATGTACATTACACCGGCTATAGGTTGCCTTCTCGGATTAGCCTGCCGAACGATTTACAGCGTAGATCCCTAGCTTAGGTTTTACACATCACATAACACTAATAAAAGTAATGATGGGAGTTTTGCATACAATAGTTTAGGGACTAGTGGAAGGTAGGATTAGGTATAAATTCATAGGTGGTACTAGGGACTTAGGAAACAAGGTTTATTCATACAATAACATTTATTTGTAGGATTAATTAGATAATTATGAGTAGAGAAAAATATTTATATGTTATACACACGCAATAGGGAGTGCATTTCGCAGAACCTTGTCCACGGACCGTTGTGAAATGTACATTACACCGGCTATAGGTTGCCTTCTCGGATTAGCCTGCCGAACGATTTACAGCGTAGATCCCTAGCTTAGGTTTTACACATCACATAACACTAATAAAAGTAATGATGGGAGTTTTGCATACAATAGTTTAGGGACTAGTGGAAGGTAGGATTAGGTATAAATTCATACGTGGTACTAGGGACTTAGGAAACAAGGTTTATTCATACAATAACATTTATTTGTAGGATTAATTAGATAATTATGAGTAGAGAAATTAATGGTTGGTCTTAATTGAGGAGAAATGTGGAGTTTGTGTAGTTGAATGTGGCATTCAGGTATGGTGATATAATTTTATATTTTATTTGGTTAGGGAAACAGTTTGGTTTCGGAGAAAGAAGCAAAACTGTTATAGGGACCAGTGACAGGCAGAGCAGATCGCTGATGATTGTAGTTACGGGCGAAATAATACCCTTATAACTACTAGCTATTTCGTACTTAACTATTTGTGGAATACACATTCGATTACAATAAATTCGATATTTCAAATGCCTACACATCACATAACACTAATAAAAGTAATGATGGGAGTTTTGCATACAATAGCCTAGGGTCTAGTGGTAGGTAGGATTAGGTATAAATTCATACGTGGTATTAGGGACTTAGGAAACAAGGTTTATTCATCCAATAATGTTAATTTGTAGGATTCATTTGATTATTATGAGTAGAGAAATTAATGGTTGGTCTTAAATGAGGAGAAATGTAGAGTTTGTGTAGTTGAATGTGGCATTCAGGTATGGTAATATAATTTCATATTTTATTTGGTTAGGGAAACAGTTTGGTTTCGGAGAAAGAAGCAAGACTGTTATAGGGACCAGTGACAGGCAGAGCAGATCGCTGATGATTGTAGTTACGGGCGAAATAATACCCTTATAACTACTAGCTATTTCGTACATAACTATTTGTGGAATACACATTCGATTACAATAAATTCTATATTTCAAATGCCTACGATATAAAGGCAAATATATACAGAAATAGGCGTTATATACCATAAATTGCCTGTGTTATTAAGTTTATAACACAGCAATATTGAAATAAAAAGGTTTGTCTAAGTTTGTTTCGGTATTTCTTCTTATTCAAACCGTCAGGTACGAAATACTGGTAGATTCGCTCGTAGAGTCTTAAACTCATGAGGTAACTAGGCAGGTAAATAAGGTAGGATCATTCATACTCCATCCTAAGCAAGAAAGTAGCTTTGTGTGAGTAAAAGATTACCACACAACCCGTCGCTAAGACTTTGTTCAAAATATGAATACATAGGCTGAATATTAGTGTGTTTAAGGTGTCAAAATAATCAAGATAATAGAAAATCTAAGAGCTACGACCTTGCTTATCCGAATGATTAATAGGAGGTTGGTGTAAATTAACAAAAACATATAAAATATTTATATTAATTGATGTGACAGGTACATTATTTTGAATTAGGATGCAGTAGGTGAACGAAGGAGTAGGTAGATAGATAGAGAGGAGTCAAGGTTCAATTTGCTACACATAAAAGAATTTGGGTTGTTCGGAATAACGTAGTAGTAGATGATCACATGGCCAATACAAATTTATTATTTTTATTTTTATTATTATTATTTAGTTAGTTAAATATAGATTAAAGGGGGTGGGGGGGGGGGGGAAGTTACAAGCGTGTCCATCATTTACCTAGAACCTTAGTTCAGTTCATGGCGACCTTTAGCCAGGGCTAGTCGCCTCGCGGCGGACTAGCCAGTCGGGCTGCAAGCAGCCTCGACTCCAGCCTGTACCAACGCAGCGCCTCGAGCAAATCTTCATGGGGGTCATCAGAAGCAGCGAACTACTCAATCCACGACCCGCGACGCGCCACACGAAATAAGAAAAATGGGCAGCCAGTGCGAAAAAACTCAGCAAAAACAAGAAGAGGTCATCATCGCACAGAACGGAGCCGGAAACAGCGCGCAGCCAGCACAAACCGACTTCGTGGCCAGCAACTCAACGGCCAACTACTTAACCACCACGGTTATGATACTAGTAGCAATCGGGTGCAGCTACATCATATGGAAGAAGGTACATAAATGCCTCACTAAGAAAATCGAGCGCCAAGCAGTAGCGGCAGTAATGCGTCAGCCAAACGCCGTATAAAGAAGCCAAAGAAAATCAAGCAGCAGTGATGCGCCAGCCGAACGCCGAATAAAGAAGATCATCGCAGGTCAGCAACAACATAAACCAGGGTACTATTTACATTTAACTATATATATTATTTTCTAAAGTGTTTAAAATGAATTATGTCCGAAATTCAAAAAATATTTGATCAATTAAGTAAATTAAATGAAGATATAAGAAAACTAGGACCACAACGTAGAACAGAAAAACTCGGTCTAGAAAAATTTGCTAAAGTAAATGCTTTGTATGAACAATACGAAAAATATATCGAAATAAATAGCGAAAAAATACAAAAGTCACAGATATCCTTACAGGACAGTCAAATAATACAAGCATATTATCAAAAAATAGAAGAAATATATAGCAAAATAATTAAATATTACAGCACGAACGAAGAACCCCAAACCAAAATGTCTACCCACGATAATTTCGACCTAAAGACCGCGGTATCATTATTACCAACAATGGACGGCTCGGAGACCGTCACTAACCAATTAATAGACTCAATCGAATTATATGACACAATGGTAAAAGAAGCCGAAAAAAAAATGTTAATCAACTTCGTATTAAAAACGCGACTAACACAAAGTGCTAAACTTAGACTATCAAATACATATAACACAATAAAAGATTTAGTAGATGACATGAAAACGCATTTATTAACAAAAAAATCAGCTACGGCAATTCAAACTAAAATGATGTCTTCAAGACAAGGAAGTAGGTCAATCGAGCATTATGGCCAAGAATTAGAAGACCTATTAGTCAACTTAACAATAAGTCAAGCGAATAATAATTCCGAGGCTTACAAAATTTTAAAGCCTATAAATGAAAAAACCGCGATACATAAGTTTGCCGGCGGATTACGCAACGAAAGGTTAAGTACAATTATCGCCGCCCACGGTTACAACTCGTTAAAAGACGCGATACAGGGAGCAAAGGATCAAGAAGTCACCATGACTTCCGCCTCAACAAGTCAAGGACAAGTCCTACATATGCGACGGGGCATGTATCCAAATAAAAGACCCTACAGGGGCAACTACCAAGAACGCTATTCACAGCGTCCACACCTAAATACGTATACAAAAAACAAAACAAATGGGCCGCGTTATAATACGCGTGGTACGTATAAAACGAGGTACTCAAACTTCGGTCGAGGTAGTCGACCAGGCTATACAAAAAATAATCGACACCAAATAAACGTAGTAGAACAAGAACCTTTAAATGACACCGCAATGCAGTTTTTTCGAGACTAAAAATCATATTTTTACCTATAACAATTTAAATTCAGTGCAATTAGAAATAAAAGGCAAAACATATAATTGGTTAATTGATACAGGTGCGTCCTTGTCCGCAGTAAAGCACGATATTGCAATTTCAACTGAAAAAATTATTACCCGGAAAAATACATGTATAAATGGAATAGGAGGACGAATAATGTCATACGGAACAATTGATTTAAATTTAAAAAATATAACAAAACAAACATTCGAACATACATTCCATGTTTTCGAAAATTTACCATTACAAGTCGATGGAATAATAGGACAAGACTTTTTAATAAAATATAAATGCCGCATAGACTTCGAAAAAGAAATTATAATTTTAAATTTAAATAACCAACTATATGACATACCATTAAATATAAAAAACAAAAATATTCAAAGCATAAATTCAAATCAAATAACATTGCCAGCACGAACAGAATCAATAATAAAAGTCTCAACAAATTATTTAAATGACTGCGTAATTTTATCAAGTGAAATCGGTGACGGAATTTTTGTCGCAAATACATTAACAAAAAGTGTAAATGGTAAAATAACCGTTAGGGTGTTAAACACACGTAGCGAAGACGTAACATTAAATGGTTTCACACCACAAATAAGACCATCACACGAATACAAATGTTTCTCATTTGAAAAATATCAAAATAATGCAGAACGAGTAAAATTATTATTTTCATTATTAAACATGGAAAAATTACATAAAGAAGAAAACGATTCCATTGCAAGCATTTGCGCAAAATTTGCCGACATTTTTCATTTGCCAGGTGACTCATTAAATACCACGAATTTATATGAACAAAAAATACGTTTAAAACCAAATTCATCGCCGGTATACAGTAAACCATATCGGTTACCTCACTCGCAACGACCGGAAATAAATAAACAAATAAAGCAGATGCTCGAAAATGATATTATAGAGGAATCACAGTCAGAATGGGCAAGTCCAATACTCCTTGTTCCTAAAAAATCGGATTCAAGTGGAGAAAAGAAATGGAGACTTGTGATAGACTACAGGAAGGTAAACGAAGTCATTGAAAACGATAAATTTCCATTGCCAAATATTACCGAAATACTAGATTCATTAACGGGAGCAATGTACTTCACCACTCTAGATTTAAATCAAGGATATTATCAAATAAAACTCGATCCACAAAGTAGAAAATATACAGCATTTATCGCCGATAAACATTATCAAATGAAAAGATTAGCAATGGGTCTCAAGACCTCACCAAATGCGTTTAGCAGAGCAATGACTATAGCTATGTCGGGTCTAAATTATATAAAATGTATAGTTTATTTAGATGACATTATTGTCATGGGCAGGAACTTACAACAACACAATAAAAACCTCATAGACGTATTTACAAGACTACGTAAAGTGAATTTCAAATTAAATCCATTAAAATGTAACTTCTTACGAAAGGAAATATTGTATTTAGGACATGTAGTAACTCCAGAAGGAATAAAACCAGATCCAGAAAAAATAAATGTAGTGCAAAATTATCCAATACCAAACAACGCTGACGAAGTAAGGCGTTTTGTAGCTTTCATAAATTATTATAGAAAATTTATACCCCATTTTGCAGAAATTACACATCCATTAAATAATTTATTAAAGAAAAATATAGAATTTAATTGGACTAAACAATGCCAAACGGCATTCGAAACATTAAGAACAGCAATAACTTGCGCACCAATTTTACAATACCCGGACTTCTCGAGTGATAACGAGTTCGTGATACACACGGACGCCTCGGGCATAGCTGTAGGAAGTTTATTATCAAATAAAAACGGATTACCAGTAGCATACGCAAGCAGACCTTTAAATAAGGCAGAAAAAAATTATCCTGCCACAGATAAAGAATTATTGGCTGTGGTATGGGCGGTAAAGTATTTTAGACCATATTTATATGGCCGTAGGTTCAGAATAGTAACGGACCATCGCCCACTAATATATTTATTTGGCATGAATAATCCATCCAGCAGGCTCACTAAGTTTCGTTTGTGTTTAGAGGAATACGATTTTACAGTAGAATATTTGAAAGGAAAAGATAATGTAGCGGCCGACGCATTGTCTAGGATCGAAATAACTAGCGAAGAACTAAAAAGCATGACAAAGCAAGTAATATCAGTAATGACAAGAGCACAAAAGAAACGAATAGAAGCAAAAAAAAAAGGCAAACGCCTCCACAACTAAAGTTTCTAACCATGACGGGAGTGCACACCCAACAATGGTGGAAATCTTAAAAAAACCTAATAACATGCCAGAATTAAGTTTTAATGAAAAAGATTACTATAACACACTAAAACAATCAGATTGTGAAACCAGTAAAGATAATGAGATAGTTTACTCGCCATCCTTACAGACTTTGTGTCCCAAAACCTATGTTCAACCGCGATCGAAACGAGCTTTTCCCGCGGCGGCATTAGGTACATTTTGCAAGACACAAGGAATAAAAGAGGTATGCATACTATATAATAATGACACCGCACAAATAATTAAACAGCTAGCACAATACATGCATACCAATAATACAGGGTCCGGACCCCGAATATGTATAATAAAAGGTGTCACGAAAATAAATGATAAGGATGACAGGCGAGTAATATTAAATGATTTCCATATATTGCCCACAAGTGGGCATGCCGGCATTCGAAGAATGACCAATCAACTCAAACGTTACTATTATTGGCCAGGAATGGATAACGATATCCATCAATTTGTCAAAAGATGTGATAAGTGTCAGAAACAAAAATATCACACGAACACAAAACAGCCACTATGTATAACTAGTACGGCAACAACAGCTTTTGACAAGTTATTTTTAGATCTAGTAGGACCTCTGCCAAAAGATGCAAACGGATATTGTTATATATTAACATTGCAATGCGAACTAACAAAATACGTCGAGGCCTACCCACTACTAAATAAGGAGACAACCACGGTCGCGCGATCATTTGTAGAAAATTTCATACTGCGATATGGAATTCCCCGAGAAATCGGTACGGATAGAGGAACGGAATTCATTTCGTCAACTATGCGCGAGGTTTGTCAACTTTAAAAATCAATCAATTGCAATCGACCGCTTACCACCATGAAAGCCTAAAAATTCACATAAATCATTAGGAGCTTATCTTAGGATACAAACTAACAATCAGGCACAACAGTGGTCCGATTGGTTGCAATATTGGTGTTTTTCATATAATACAGCAGTACATACTTCAACGAAGTACACACCATACGAATTGGTGTTCGGTAAACTATGTCGTTTACCAGGAAATATTGTAAGTCAAATAGACCCAATATATAATTTTAATTCATATCCAATAGAGCTTAGGTATAGATTACAAAAATCCCAAGAGGATGCTAGAAATAATTTAATAAAAACAAAGCAAAATAGAAAATTACAGTACGATAAAAACATTAATCCCACAAATTATAACATAGGAGATTTAATATTAATAAAAAAGGAAGATCGCGATAAAATGACCACCGTATATACGGGGCCATACACAGTAATTCAAGACCTAAATGAAAATGTAAAAATACTAGTGTCAGGAAAAGAGAACATTGTTCACAAAAACAGAACAAAACTCTATTATTCATAAAACATTAACATTATATATAAAAAAAAAAAATATATATATATATATAATAAAAAAAAATAAAAAAATAAAAAAAAATTATAATAATAAAAAATATAATAATATCGCACCATTAACACTCACTAAGTATTAAAAACACTAACACAAAAAAAAAAAGGGCTAAACATAGAAAAAAAAAAAAAAGAAACACTACACTAAACCCCCCCCCCTGAAATTTTTTTTACTCAAAATCTGCCAAAGCATCCCACTCCACGCGACGCCAGGTAATAATCCAAAACAGTTGGTTATCAGATAGTCTGTAGTCCACATACAACAATTCCCCATCGGGAAGCGTCACGGCCAACCACACACATACCGCCGGAAAAAAGTCTGTACTAGTGTTAATAGGACACATAAGCGGGTGCCCTACTGGAGCCGCGAACAAGGCAAAGAACACCTCACTACGCCAAGCGCAATAGAAAAATTCAACTTCGAACATTGCACTAAATGAAGTGCACCGCGAGTAAATAGAACTTAACACGGGATGGATCGACATGTTCATCTGAGATATTACAAAGAACTGAATAAAACTAAAGAAACATCATCATAACTTACAGACCACCCAGGGCAAAAATTGCAACAGTAAACCACTGATATTAAATACATCCCAAACCATATAGGGGACCACTCCCTTCCTAGCTCTAAGAAATATCGTATTTAAGCACTACTTATACATAATCAATGTCAGCAATAGCCATAAAAATTATGTTAACAATAACACATTTCAAACTGTACACTAAGTTACATAGATATAACTTACATAGATATAACTTGCATAGATATAAGGTACATACATTATATAAGTTATTTTTAAGCCAAAAATATGTCTACACATTTTTGTCTCAAAAAAAATGGAAGGACGTGTAGTGGGGATATAGCCTTCGATTCCTATCTTGATGGTTTACGCACGAGTAATCACATCATCGTTAAACTAAACCCATTATCGTAAATGCACTATTGTTGCGTTCCCACCACGCAGCCTTACAGAGAGTGTATATAAGCCAGCGTTCACCTAAATAAAGAACTCATTCTATTCCTGAAGCTTGTCTATCATTTACCTAGAACCTTAGTTCAGTTCACTGGTAAGGGCATTTATTTGTGTGATGAGCACAAATATTTGTTTATCGTCGTCTAGTACCCATAGTACAAGCTTTGCTTAGTTTGGGACTAAGCCGATTTGTGTAAGATTGTAATGGAAAAAAAATGTATAAAAAAATATTTATTTATTCTATTTTTTTGTATTTTGTTGGGTGACAGACGGACAGACAGACGGACAGTGGAGTCTTAGTAATATAGGGTCCCGTTTTACTCTTTGAGTAAGGAAACCTAAAAACATGATATCCGCGCTTACGAACACGCACTTCCATCTCGCTCACGCTTACGCTCAGTGAGAGGGAGAGAAGACCATGAACCTACGGCGTTTTAAGCTGCTACGGACTTCGACGTAACGCAAAGTCATAAATCTCTGCTGTATGACTAGATGTCTATAGTAAGTAAATTAACGTTATAATATTTTTCAGTTTTAAAATCGTTATGCAAATGATCATTGCATATTTGAATATCACTCTTCTCCATAGCGCAATATTACTCTCGTAACTATATACATCCAGAGTTTGCGACAAATCCTGTAGGTAGTTCTAATTTTTTGCAGACTTGTGTATGATGTTGGCCCAATGAATAATCCAAGTGTGTGACCTCGATCCCCGAACGCAACTTTGTCCAAAATCTAAAATACCGCGAAAGTTTATATTATTAGGTCCTTACCTATGAAATTGGCGGTGTGTATGGAGAATTTTATGAAAACTGTGATTTTCATACATTGAATTTTGCGGATTATTCAGCAATGTCAAATTCAAAGCAAACTAAACTTTGGTAGGAATATAGAAAACTTTTAAGCTACTTTACACATATCTTCATTCCATAAAAATAGTTCGCATCATAAAACTATACGTAATTGAAACACTTTAACCGGCAGCACATGAAAAGGGCGGTTTTCAAGCTTTAATTTGAAACACTAAATAAAAAATTCAAACCTATTTTTTGTATTTAAAACCTTTGTTACATAGTCTAATAATAAAATATAAAAAATAATTTGGAAGTTGCAATAGAAATGAATAAATTACGTACAAAATAATATCTGTGAAAAAACCGCCAATTTCATAGGTAAGGACCTAATATAACCCTAAAGGGCTAGTTTTTGACAGTACATTCTCATGGCGTTTTTAAAGTAGACAAAATTGGCTACAATATGTGATTGGCACTGTAGACCCAATAGTTTGCAAGATAAAGCCTTTCAAAGTTAATCATTTTTCGAACTTCGCAACACTAGCACACTCCGTTGGGGGTAATTGGAACTTCACCCCGTTAGAGTTCGAGTGACGTCTAAAATATTGCAAAAAATGGTGAAGTTCGAAAAAATTATGAATTTTTAAAAGCCTTATCTCGGAATTTATTGGGTCTACAGAGACAATTCTAGTCTCATATTGTAGGAAATTTAGTCTTCTTCAACCATTTGGATGTCTTTCTTCAAGTACTAAAGTGTCACTGACACGCCAACCTTTTTTCCATAAGAGAGTAACTATGACCCTTATATGAAAACAGAAGGTTGTTTTGATAGCGGACGTCATAACACTTAAAGGCGTTCTTGGCGCTGCGGGCACGACAATACACGACGCCTGTAGGCGTTCTTAGCGTTCAAAGGGTTAAAAACGTCCTATCAAAGGTAAGTAGCCTTAATTATCTTGAAACTGAACAAATCATCAAAAATGTTGTTTAGCTTAGCATTTATTTATTTATAAGTTGGTAGCGCGCACACACTCAAACACACACACACACACACACACACACACACACACACACACACACACACACACACACACACACACACACACACACACACACGCATATACAAGCACACATTGCCATTTGTTTTATAATAATAAATAGAGATCACCTACCCGAACAAACTTTTACTGTTAATGTTTTTCAAACGGTCACCACGATACAGGCTTAGCCTAGTGTGGGACCATGGGTTAACGTATGTTGTATTTTGTTTCTTTTAAATAAACGAATTTTATTTTATTTTTATTTTTTTTTTATTTTAAGGTACTATCAAAAACCAGTCCTTTAGGGTCTTCGCGGTATTTTAGATTTTTGACAAAGTTGCGTTCGGCGCTCGAGGTCCCAAACTTGGATTATTCATTGGGCCAACATCATAAACAAGTCTGCAAAAAATCAAAACTACCGGATTTGACGCAAACTACTCCGTACTTTCAGGCGACAAGGTTACTGGATTATATGGGGGACGTAGGGAATTTTCGTGCATTCATGTGGATGTGAAAAACAAACAAAATCTCATGTACATAATAGTTTATTTTGCAATAATTAAAACAACTAGGTATTTAAATGTGCCTAAGGTACGTATATATTAAGTATTATATTTATATTATTATACAAGTACAGTCCGCCTCAACAATTCCACGGTTCGTGCATAATGCAGTGGTCGTCTCCTCGCTCTCTATATACAATATGAGGTGAACTGTACGTCTACTTACAAATTTAATTAATACATGTATATTATAATAACGGTATCAACATTGTGGTACCAAGTGGTACTTATTGCAATAATGACATACGACTTATCTGGAAAGAAAGTACATGACATAACTGTATTTTACGGCATACGAAATAAAATAGGTCATAACTTTCATCGACGACACTTTTGTGTTCAATGTTTTCGTTTGTCTCTCGCACATGATAGCGACACGATTGAAATATAGATATATTTATACATAAAGATCTACAACTATAAACTATACAAATATTCTCGATTTTTTGCAAAAACTATTTTCTTTAAAGGCTTATGATAAATCTAAAGTTCCAATCAACGATTGTTTTATCCATATATTAACTAATCAGATTTCTTTTTGGCAAAAATATGTATGATTTTATTAAAGTTGGTATTATACATTAATTAATTATTATATAATTGTTATTTATTTACAAAACTACTTAACTACAGACACCGTACAAACATCGAGCCACTGAACGATAAAAACCACTGATTTCATCACATAAAATAACTTCATTGAACTAACATACTCAAAACTCATACACTTTATTTCGAATTTCATTGTTCTGCAGTGTACCTAAGTCATATACGGTATTTATATGTAGCCCTTCGGCCGTCTACGAAACCATTAACCACTTACGTGTGAAGAATTATTTTTCTTGCCACGAAACTAGTTACGTGCTAAGATGTTTTTTCTTGCCACGAAACTAGTTACGTGCTAAGATGTTTTTTCTTGCCACGAAACTAGTTACGTGCTAAGATGTTTTTTCTTGCCACGAAACTAGTTATGTGCTAAGATGTTTTTTCTTGCCACGAAACTAGTTACGTGCTAAGATGTTTTTCTTGCCACGAAACTAGTTACGTGCTAAGATGTTTTTTCTTGCCACGAAACTAGTTACGTGCAAAGATGTTTTTTCTTCCTACGAAACCAGCTACGATATTTTTTATCGTATTTGAACAGTGTCGACTATTTCTGGTTTGTTTGCCCTTCGGTGTTTTGCGATTGTAAAAGGTTTCCAACAAAGAAGATGAATTCTTTGTACGTAACTAGTTTCGTAGCAAGATTAATAATTCTTCACACGTAGCGTTGGTTTCGTAGGCGGCCAAACGGAAATTTTGTGATGGATATGAACAGTCAGCTAAGAAAGTGATCTACCACTTTTGCACCTTAGTACCTACATAAGTAATTTACTTAAAAAACAAAGTTTTAACCGACGGAAAATCAATCTTCCTTATTTTCCTACCTTTAAGGTTGGTTTTTTTTTCCAAATTTATATGGAACCAACTTATACCCTTTCCAATAAAAAAAGAATTATCAAAATCGAACTACTCTGTATAAAGTTATGCGTGGTCATACATAAATATATATATATATATATATATACGCGTCGACTTGAGAACCTCCTCCGTTATTTTCGTCGGTTGATAAATAATAGAGTCGAAAAGTGGTAAACCACTTTCTTGACAAACTTTCTGTACCTATAATGTATAGAAAGTATTAATTAGTACATACATAAGTATGTGATGAAACTAATGACTAATTTATTTACAGACACTTATTTCTACATTTGACACATAGAAAAGAAATATTCACAACAGTTTTTGGTCGAATACTGCAATGGTATAAAGATATTTACAAGAACTAAATTGAATACATATAATTTTGGATAAATATTCCATCCTATCACATAATAATGTCTCAAAATACTGAATATCGCTATATAAAAGGAAGTACCTACTTACTAAATTCGAAGCATGACTTTGTAACAAGATTGGCGTAAAAAATCTGACATTGCGCATCAACGTCATGGTACCTACCTACCTATGTCATAGATTTATAAAGTAAAGATACGCCTGTCCGAACAATTCGCTTGACATCTGTCCTGAAGAAAAAAGAGTGGCGCAATCTGCTGCACGGACTGCGTACCACACGTTTGGGTGGCCGGATTAACCTTGTAAGGGGGACTTTTCTCAATATTAATGAAGTGGCTGGCAGCTGGCATGTGGTGGCTGGTGGTGGCAGAGATAATAGTACCCATGTAATAAATAAGTAATCATAAATGTAAAAGTGAGTTTGTTTATTTATTTACTTTAACGGCTCAACGGTTTGTTCAGAAATTTTGTCAGGGATGCGATAGAGGATTTTTCCGTAACAAATGAAAGATACACAAAAACACTACTATCTCCAAATGATAGAAAACCACACGGGCGCTGGGGACCGATTTTTGACTTTCCAGCGCTCGACTCTTTCACTCGAAAACAGTAAAAAATTATGAAATGATATTTTCAAATAGCGATAGAAAATTAAAAACGAGTGGTATTGACCACTCGTATTCAACTCTATCGGTAGAAAGTAAGTGACTCCAATTTTGTCACTGCAATCGTATTTACTTTTATTTAATTTTCGAGCGGTCGAAAGTCAAAAATCGTCCCCCAGTTTAGTAACTTAGGCCGCAAAGGCTCACAATAATTACAACACAAATATTTTTAGTTGCACACCACTTTACAATGAAGCAAATGATAGAATAAGAGCCAAATAACATGACATTATGTGTCTCTTCGTCAAACAATGAACGACGAGTCGACTCGTTAAAGTTTAAAAATATTAAAGTAGTGTTCAAATAAATACATTTCAAACGACTTTCTTTTGTACATTATTCTTATGCATCTACTTACCTACATTAGTAGAAGATACGTATAAGAAACAATAACAATCAAAGCTATATATTATCAAACAATGTCCATAGTCAATGGTTCATACACCAGTATAAAAATGACGCCCTTACAAGGTTACTTTTGATTGACTAGCGGTTGCGTACTAACAAAACGTAATGGCGCTAGGTAACCAAATAATTCTTTTGAAAATGTGTTACTAAGCGATAAAAAAGAAACTGACGATACTTACCGATGATACGATATCCCATGTTTTTTTTTACTTTTCTATCATAATTTTTGCACCCTTTTACGGCGCAACTGGGCATTTTGAGACAGTCGGCTCTGACACACTCTGACAGCTGAACGGTACGGCGTCCTGCCACAGACTAAGGCACGGTGGCCCTCCATTGCTAGTTTAGGGCCACCGCATTGGACGAATTACTCGTGCGGGTTGGGCCTATCTTTACTTTATATATCTATGACCTATGTCGAATTTCGAATATATTATGTCGATGTCTGTGAAATATTCGTACAGGGAGATATTTTAACTTCGTGGTATGTACCAGCCCTCACCATTCATCGAACTTATTTAACATGGCCAGCCTAGCTAGGATGAGCGTGTATGTTAGACAAAGCATTCATCCCTTACACACTAACCCCCTTATTCATAAAACTTAAAATGCCTCTGCTATATAAAATGGGCTTTGTCCTTTTCTTACGAACACAAATGTCAATGTGACAGATGAGGACAAACGAATTTTAACGTTTATGAATACGTCCGCTCCCTTGCTAGTAAGGGAAAGCTTTATGTCCAGCACAAACGCGATGCTAGCTAGTCAGTAGACTTCATACAAAAAGAGAATAAAAAAATATATATATGGATGATTTAAGCGCCGGTTCAACTCTTTTCAAAGTCTAGCTAGGCCCGGTTTTATAACGATGCGTTGACTACATGTCAGATCAAATGTTAGTAATTATATAAAAAAAATTGTCATTGCTTACCTATCAGGCTTCTAACGTTATAAAACCTGGGGTTAGTTTATCAAAGCCTTTTAAAACACATTACAGTATCACGGAATGAGCAAGAAATATCCTAAGCTAAGATTATGGCACATGAGTTGGCACGATTAATGTATATGACACAAGAATCCACAATTTTCTCGACGCATCGAGGCTTATCGATATCATACTAAATGTAATACTGAACATAGTTACCGCGTCTTCCAGGTTTGTACAAATGTAGATCTGTAAGTTTTTAATCAAACCAAGCCAGAAGTGGTGTTTATATGGTTTTGAACTGTTTACCAGGGCTCCTTCTTGTTTTCGCACGAGGAGTTCAAACATATTGCATGTGAATTTGGCAGCTACAAGCAAGATAACTAACTGCAAGGGTTTCCCAATAGTTAACAAAATACTGCGCGGACTGATTTTGAATACTGGGGTAAGATTGACAATAGCAGCGTTGTCTCAAAAATACTCCCTAGGCAGGTTTTGAATACTGGGGCAAGATGAACAATAGCAGCATTAGCAGCGTCCTCTCTAAACAACTGCGCGAACGTATTTTGAATACTGGGGCAAGATCAAGCGTCTCAAGTCGGATTAATCTAGATTTTTCGGCGGCTCGCTCTGCGCGGGTGGCGGTTCGTGTGGCAGCAGCGACATCGGCAGCGGCGGCAGGTGCAGTGGCAGCGGCAGGAGCGCACGGGTATGGAAGCCGGCCAGCGAGTGCAGCAGGGCTGCCGAGTGCTCGTGCGCTTTGCGTCGGAGCTCCGCTACGCTGGTCGAGCGGGCTTCTTCCTTGGGGCAGCAGGGGCATGAGGCACCCCAACCTGTGTACAAACAAGACATTTCAGTACGCGGTAGGTATTTTAGTAAAGTTTTATTTATTTTGTATCAACACCCCCACTGCCGTTGCATTGTCGTTCTGAACGCAGCGCGAGGCATTTGTAAAACGCAACGAGTCCTATAAAGTACGGCCCAATAATCTGCGTCCACGTATATTCCTCTCTCAGCGTGGATTAAAAAAAGACAGAGATAGCGGACGCGGATAATTAGCCCATACATTATAGGGACCTAACGCAATATGTAAAACGGTCTTACCCTTCAAGCTTGGGAAGAACGGCTGCGAGAGATGGCTGAGGTGTTGCGAGAGGTGGCTGAGGTGTGGGGGTAGAAACAGCGGAGGCGCGGGGGGCACGTCGCCCGCCGCGGCTGGAGATGAGCGATACGCGCTGGAGCTGCAACAATGCGGTACATTGTAATACATGGGTACAACAAAAGGTCAGTCGAATGATTATAATACCTAAACCATTACTATTTCGACTATTGGTTTAGCCTAGTGGGCAGTGACCGTAATGCAAACCCGATGGTTCCGGGCTCAAATATTTTTAAGGGCAAATATTTGTGAGATGATCATTATTATTTGTTTATGTGACCCCGTGACACATTCACTGCCAGGAATCGCTACGCGCTACGCTCGTAGCCGATCCCGTGGTTTTCCTCGTATGTAGCGGAGAGCGACTACGGCGTACGCGCCCGCTAGGCGTGTTCCTGGCAGTAAAAGGGCGCATCAACCACGATAATGTTGGCAATGTACGCTCGTAGGGCTACGCCGCAGTCCGTAGCAGCCTAAACTCCGTATGTAGCGAATAACACCGACGCATCTGTTTCATGATTGACGCTGAACTGGTTAAGTCTCCTACAACGTTACGCAATTACCCCGCTTATCGCATTGTCATCGGATCGGACAGGTACCTACTTGGCTAATAATCTTGCCAAAACTTTTTATTGTCTGACTGTGTAATAACAATGAGAATATTTCTATGATATTGCATTAATTATTATATACATTAATATTTTATCTTTCATAGGGTTTCTTTCCACCAGAGATGTGCTATGCCATGCTAATGAATGTACAATTGTAAACAATGACCTGTAATACCTTATTACTAATAAATGATGACTATGTATATGCTGTGTTTTCATACATTTGACACGTAGCTCCAGCTACAGCTACGTGTCAAATGTATGAAAACATAGCATAGCATGGCATACCACATCTCTGGTGGAAAGGCACCCTTAAGAGAATGTGCAGGCTTGTTGAAATCTGTCCCAATCTGCAGTGGATCGATGCAAGGGCCGTTTTATTGAGAGGGCGCGACACCGCCGGCCACGCCTTATCGCGTTAAGGAAAACGCACTTATTTACATTGGCCATTCGTATAGTCGGACGCATAAGTAGCTGAACGCCTTGTTACCTAGTGATTTTCACCCGTTTGAACGTCACGTAGGTACGTAACTGGGTTATTACTATGAAAAACAGAAAACATCATAGGTTCGTATGAAATATTGCCAACATTAATTCCTAAACAAGTTTAGGTACATGTACGTTTCTATCATTTTAATTATATCCGATCGAAATGCAACTCATTAACATGGTTACACGATTATCGCGTACTAATTGCAAATACCTATCGCCACGCAATTACGCCAATATTGGTTTTTACTTTAAACCAATAAAGGTTCGCCGTTGTATTAAATGAGATCATCTAGCGTGATCTAAAGCGGGTTCCTAGTATTCTGTGGTATTAATTGTGATATAGGTAATCAGTTGGTGCATTTGACGAAATACGGGTAATTGTGTGGCCTCTTAATTAATGATACATAACATAAACATAAATTAACACCTGTATTCCCAAAAGGGGAAGGCACTATACATGAAATTGAATTATCAGTGCCACTTTTAGCAATTATTAAACCTAACTAGTATGTGTAGTAATGGACACCTAGCGAGAATTTTAGATTGTAGCTGGTGTTGGCCTCAAAATTACTTATACCAATGTATGGCAGTAATTATCATTATAAAATAACAAATAGACCTTACTTCATAGGATTATAAAATAATAATAAAATATAATGAATACGACTCTATTGCCACGGTGTTACAATGCATGTTCATATTTCTGAGCAACCTGTAAAACAGATCCCAAAAATTAAACCCTAAAAATTCTACATCTTGGCTAAAAAGTATAGCTTTGTTGGGCACATCCCGGTCGCCGCATAGACTCTCGCGCTGAATGAATTTATAAGCGACATTAATAAGCGAGGGGTCTAAACTTTTTAACCAAGATATATAATTTTTAGAGCGTGGCTGATAGTGGTAGGTTACGCCGTGTGGAGTAGGAAACTTGGCGCTCCTTATGATCTGATATATTTTTAACGCTGAAAGCTATATGAGCTAGGGAGTCTTGGCAGTGACATGTAATATTTTTGGTGGGATCGCATTCCTTTTTGTAAGGTTATTTCTAAAGAAGTGTATAGGAAAACCCATACAAACTTCCATCCCCTAATTGTAAAATCCAATTACGAAAATAAATGATATGAATATTGGAATGTCTTGTGTAATTTCCTTGCGGTTTTAATGATTTAAAATCATGTCGAGAAACGAAACCGTGCATGGTGCCACAAGAGAAATAATATTTGACATTATTCGGTTTTGTCAGCGAGAAAAAGCACCACTATCGACTTGTAAATGATTAGGTACTACTCTTTGCACATGCTAGCCTTGCTGTGCAAAGGCTTCCCCTACAGCTCAATATGGTAAAATAATTGGCAAGCAAGCAAGTGATCCAGTTAACTCCGACGCTGCACTGAGACAATGAAATAATGTCGAGGTGTCGCGCCACTCGCCCATTCCCTCAGTGCATAGTTGATGAGGCAGTGTGGGGGGCAGGCGGGCGCGGACTCATGGGCGGGTAGCGGGTTATACGATTTCAAAGGAGACATGGTGTCTGCATTTGGGTTAAAAATGTTTGATGGTCGTAGTGATATACATATAGTTTTAAACATCTTTTCAACTTTCAACATTGTTAGAGCCAGTTACTTTAGTTTGTTTTGTTAACAATTACCAGGTTTTTTAATTTTAATTAATAACAAAAAATTTAGACGAAGCGTCACTTAGTGCAATTCAATTAAGTAAGTAGGTACTAATAAAGTTTTATTACATGGGACGGAAGCTTTTCTTAAGTTAATTTATCATTTAGCTCCAATTTTTGTGAAAGCGCAAAAGCTTATTTTCTATAACAGTTTTGTCATTATTTGAAGAGCCTAGACTTTAATCAAAGTATTCTAGAATACGCAAATACACAGTATTTTGTTCTTTTAAAATCCTCTCTATCTGTCAACTGTCGCTTTTGACTCCTAACTTGCGTCTCGCCCGTTCAATGGAATCAAAGGATTTGGGTTCATTACCCAGGGTAATAATGCATGACCCCGCCCGCCGCTCCTAACGCGAGCGACAGGCTTCAAGCCGCGGTACAAATAAAATGTTACTGTACACTTTGATTTCACCTTGCATTCAAACATACATCTTGCAATTGGCATGGTCACATGTATGTTTACAACGCATGTATGTCCTGGAGGGATCATGACTTTCCACTTGCAAGTCACAGGACAGTAGTCCTGTTAAGGTTTATCTTCTTCTCTTCATACTTTGCTCATCGATACTTCAGTATTATACTCGTACTGTGGGGGAAAATCAAACCAATATGTAAATAATTTCGATTCACTTAACAATAACAGTGAATGTAAACAACGATTCTATCTGTTTTAACCCATCTCGTATTTGTTTTACGTTTTCACTCGCTGAGAATGTAGGACTTTTCACGCAGTTTTCTACCGCTCCCATTGAATTTAAGCCAGATTCCCAGGATCCTTTCTAATCCAACATTTGAATTCTCAACATACCCGAGACAGTTTAAATTTAAAAAAACGCGCAGGAAGGGTTCCGTACCATTATCTATAAAAACGGCAAAAAAATCACGTTTGTTGTATGAGAGCCCCCCTTTCAAAATATTTTATTTTGGTTTTAGTATTTGTTGTTATAGCGGCATTAGAAATACATAATCTGTGAAAATTTCAACTCTCTAGCTATCACGGTTCTTGAGATACAGCCTGGTGACAGACAGACGGACGGACGGACAGCGAAGTCTCAGTAATAGGGTCCCGTTTTACTCTTTGAGTATGGAACCCTAAAAAATAGGGAGTAAGAGCAGTACCTCGTTGTAAATTCATTCACGCTTCGACTCGTAACTTGGACCACACCGGGCCACGAGCCAAATTAAATGTGTCGCCTTTAAAGCACTTTGATTTTACCTTTCATGCCGGCTTCGATGTTGTTCCATTTATTGCATTTGCTTTTGAGGTAAAGAGAGCTTGTTAAATGTGTCACGGAAAGTGCGAGGGCTTTCATGGCGGAATTTTAAAATTTGATTGAATTTGAATTTTACGTTCGGGGACTGATTTTGTGCCGTGGCACGGGTTACTCGTTAAATTTTTGATTAAATGTGAGGTTTCATATATATCCATACATATGAATATATACTTATTCCTTAACCTGTTCAGCGCTATTCACACATTCATGCGTCAGAGGGCTACGAGCAGTTTTGGCTACATTTGGACTTTAAGCCTGAATAACACTGCTGTGGCCTGCGGTGGCGGTCCATAGTAAATTTATCATTAATTGTCAAGTTTAGGCACTATTGTCAAGTTTAGGCACTATTGTCAAGTTTAGGCACTATTGTCAAGTTTAGGCACTATTGTCAAGTTTAGGCACTATTGTCAAGTTTAGGCACTATTGTCAAGTTTAGGCACTATTGTCAAGTTTAGGCACTATTGTCAAGTTTAGGCACTATTGTCAAGTTTAGGCACTATTGTCAAGTTTAGGCACTATTGTCAAGTTTAGGCACTATTGACTGCCACCGCAGGCGGCGCAGCGACAGCAGACTTTAAGCTGCTATGGTCTGCGTAGTAGCGATAGGTACGAGTACTAGCGTAACGTGACGGCTTATGAATCATTTATTGACAAACTAGCAACCCGCCCCGGCTTCGCACGGCTTTATATGAATAATTCATGCAAACCTTGCTCTTGAATCACTCTAGGTATCTATTAAAAAAACCGCACCAAAATCCGTTGCGTAGTTTTAAAGATCTAAGCATACATAGGGACAGACAGACAGCGGGAAGCGACTTTGTTTTATACTATGTAGTGAAAATTAGGCTTGCTTACTACCTATTAACAGACAGGAAAAAGAAAAAATAAGTTCTGATGACTTTTACATTATTTAAGGTTAACAATTCGTATCTCGCTACAATAATAATACATACATACATGGACATGTAGGTTAATTACGTTTGGTATATTTCGGCCTAAGCATAATAGGAGAAAACGCCAAAGAAAGCTACCTAAGCAATCCTTAAAGTCCATTATCAAATCCATTACGATCTCACAAAATTCTCACAAAACGTTAAATGCAAATAGGTACCTACCGTTCCTACGTTCATTTATTAATCAAAACTAAAGGACATTAAGGATCAAATTGATTCCCTTTGTAGCTCCTACAATTCAATTCGCTAGTTGAATATTAATGTTAGCTCCTCAAGGCGGCAGATGGCGCTGAGACCAATTAATGCGGACGAGCTTCGTTAGGTTCGGTCGTGTCGCGGCTTGACCTAAGTACAGGTCAATTTGGCCCTGTATTTCGCATACAAATCAAAAATTTACACTTTAAGTGACAGGAACAGCTTTCCTCTACATACCGAGTTCCTGGCTACGAGCGAAGCGCTACAAAACCTTCGCCATTGTTAATATTACAAAGAAAAAGTAAGTACATTACTTACCTAGGGCGGTAAACCAAAGAATGTCTCAGATCGCAGCAAATACCTGCGATACCCGAGCCGAAGGCAAGGGCGATAAATATGCGATCTGAGGCTTTTTTTATTACCGCCCGTGGTGAGTACAACATTTTACGTCCCTCCCTGGTCAGGAAGTGGGATTTTATGCTAGCGTAGAGTGCAGTAATTACAACTTTATGACCAGGTATGACGTAAAAAGGTATGGCGTTGGTAGGCCTCCCTCAAGGTGGACTGATGACCTGGTAAAGGTCGCGGGAGTCCGCTGGATGCGGGTGGCGCAGGACCGGTCACTTTGGAACTCTTTGGGGGAGTCCTGCAGTGGACGTCTTTCGGCTGATATGATGATAATGATGATGACGTAAAAGTATTTATTTGTATGACAAATGGTACGGTTTGTTAAATATACTACGCTTTACAAGAAGAACTTTACTCAGCATGCTTACTTTACTACGTTTTAATGTTCAGTTAATGTTAATAGCGACGTGAGCGAACCGAAAAATGGTCCCGTCTAAATTCATCAATGAAATAGTACGCCTAAAAGAGAAGTATTTAGGATTGTAGGTTTGTAAGTTTGTATGTAGCCCCCAACCCTAACCTCGGAACTACCTACTCATTCCAATTTAAAATAAAAAGCGGCCAAGTGCGAGTCGGACTCGCACATGAAGGGTTCCGTTAAATAAATTGCTTTTTACGATTTATGACGTATTAAAAAAAAACTACTTACTAGATCTCGTTCAAACCAATTTTCGTTGGAAGTTTGCATGGTAATGTACATCATATATTTTTTTTAGTTTTATCATTCTCTTATTTTAGAAGTTACAGGGGGGGGGGGGGGCACATTTTACCACTTTGGAAGTGTCTCTCGCGCAAACTATTCAGTTTAGAAAAATTTTTAATTAGAAACCTTAATATCATTTTTGAAGACCTATCCAAAGATACCCCACACGTGAGGGTTTGATGAAAAAAAATAAGTGTCTCTCGCGCAAACTATTCAGTTTAGAAAAAAATAAAATTAGAAACCTCAATATCATTTTTGAAGACCTATCCAATTTTTTGACTTTCAGTTTTGAGTATGGGGAACCCCCAAAACTTAATGTTTTTTTTTTATTTTTGTGTAAAAATTTTATGCGGTTCACAAAATACATCTACTCACCAAATTTCAACAGTATAGGTCCTATAGTTTCGGAAAAAAGTGGCTGTGACATACGGACGGACAGACAGACAGACATACAGACAGACATGACGAATCTATAAGGGTTCCGTTTTTTGCCATTTGGCTACGGAACCCTAAAAAGTATCTCAGTTGTGTATTTAATGGACATAGGCTGTATTTTATCCCGCATATATGTATGATATGAGAACGTTGTTTGCGCTCCGCTACCCAATTCCAGTGAGTTCAAGTTTTCCCTCCGGATCGGAAGGTCCTATAGCAGTCGCTTCTGTAATGTGTCTACGCCAATTCTTGGGATTAGCTCATTCAACACCACGCTACACTCGTAGCACTTGACCGTAGCAGCTTAACACATTCACTGCCAAGAATTGCTACGCGCTACGTTCGTAGACGATCCCCTGGTGTTGCGGAAAGCGACTACGTATGCGCATTAATACGTGGCTAAAAGTGCCTGTAGTGATTGACGCATGTGTCTCGTGATTGCCGCTGAATGGGTTAGGTAGCAATGGGACCTTTAGGAAGCAACATTTATATGATATTGCAATGCGAAATGTCGCGTCGGATTGACCTTGTCCTCGGAAAATGGATTTCGTTGTAGAACCATTTCCAACTTGATTTAATTATCATTTTAGAATGTATCTACAATAATTAATCGTATTGTAATCTTGCCTGCCTTAGTGCTAGAGTACTAGGAGCTTAATTATGTACAATACGACACACACCATACGAAACACGACTCAAGGGTCTTGACCCTCGTACCTTGTTACGACGTATTTACGCTACACACCGGGGAAACGTTCATAGCCCAGCGGCGCCTGCGAATCGGAAACGATAACGCAGGTTAAGCAAAGATGGCAGCGGTCTTTGGATGGGTGACCGCCTGTTTGAGTGCATGATTACTATAAATGAGCGCTTCCGTGCTTTGGAAGGCACGCCAAGCAGTTGATCCCGGCTGTTGTCTATGACAGTAGACGTTAAGCCGAGTAAGAGGCCTTCGGGCGGCTTAAGAACCTCTAACAACTGTCACTTGCGTCCGCAGAAGCTACCTTTTTTTTTTTTTTTGTTTTCCCAGGGGAAATCTTTTATGGATCCCACTCGGCTCGGGAGAAACCAAGTGGGTATGTCCGACTCTCACGGACTAAAACCCCTGGGGTGTTCCACTGCTCGCTTGTAGACAGAGCCCCGGGAACGCTATTGCACACATCCGGAACTCTGTCAGCGTTGCCCTTGCGGGCCCACGTAGGTGGCAGGGTATAGTGCCCTACCCACTCCGCTGTTGGCACCCCAGAACACCATGGGGGCCTCCATCTCGGGACCTTTTCTAGGCGCGTGATGGAACTCCCGACCCATCACCCGCAGGTCCCGGTTATGGCGGCAGCATACGGCCTGCGAAGGCCCTTCGCCGCCTGCCTGGCCTCCACCGCAGAAGCTACCTACCACAACCCTGCACGTGAACAGGGTGGTACTATAAGAATGACAAACTCAAAAGGCCAAATAATGTATGCCAAACGATTAAATAAATTAACTGGGTCAATCAACTTTCTCTTGTTGTTATTCTGTCCCGGTAAGCCAGGAGACAACAGTGACAGATTTTCTCAGAAAAATTACTATAAATTGGACTCCAGAGAATGGGTTTACCAATCTGACAAGAACTCGTGGTTAATAGATTTAAACCCCATAAAATCATAGTTTTAAAGAGTGACCCAGAAGACGTAACCATGGCAACAAGCATCAAAAAATAGTTGATTAGCCGAACTATGTTTAAAGATATTTTTTTAGATATTCATGGCTTTCGAATAATTTAACCGAGCGTCAGAAATCGCTTTTAATTCCGCCCAAAGCCAACCTACTGATTGTAGCCGACTATGCTTACCTAATAAGAGCATAGCTTCACACACTATCCCAATCTAAATCTAATTGGCCGCCTTTGAAGCTATGTGAATAAATGATCAAATATAGTGTAACAGAATACACACTTGCTCACAAATGAAAATTAATTATGTATGGTGATAAATTGACAGTAATTACATGCAGGGGCGCTGCTGTGCTGTGGAATTGATAATGGCGTATGTGACGTATAGGTTCAATAGGTCTTACGTCCTCTGAGAATTGAATTTGGAGGTTATTATGTAACGGCTTCGGTGAAGGGTTTGGGGATATGATTCCTTGTGATTATGCTTACCTTATTAGCAAACGTCGGACTCCAGCGGGCATTTTCGTGGCATGTCAGAATGATAGGTAAGGTTCGCAAATCAATCAATTCACTTTCGAGTATTTGTACTTAGTATTTGGTACAGTCGCCATCACATACATAGGTACACTATAGGTGTTCAAAAATATCGGCACATGCACCCTAATGCCTTGAAAATAGAGGTGTGTTCCGATGTTTGTGACGTGCTTGTTTGCTCCGATGTATGTGATGGCGACTGTACCTGGTATTTATAATGTGTAATTCCAATAATGTGACCTTTCTGTGACTTAAGTTTGGAGTGCTGTCGTAGTATAGTATCCATTGCAATACATAGATATGCAAATTAACAAATAAAGCAAATCTTTCTATTGATTAGACGGCACTCTACCAACAAATATAAGTATGAACAACAGTCATAATGACGCATGTCAACTATTTATTTGTTTTTTAAGTGGCCACTTCAGTGGGCTATCAGTCATCACTTCAAAGAGTATTTACACATTAGAGATGAATAAATGATAACGGGTAACTAATTTAATTAACTATGTTTCAAATAATACATTATAATACTCGTAAGTTAAGATTTTTTTGTAAACCTTACCTTGCCCTCAAACTGCCCCCTATAGTCCGACGTATGCTTATTAGAGAGATGTGATCTGTATATAACACGTATCGTTTTTCTAGCTGCCCGTGCATCCGCCCGCGTATTACAGAAAAAACAAAAAAAATGGAAATCGGATGAGTATTTCCGATAATAGGGGTGTAGACACCAAATAAAATAACCATAAAGGATGAATTTTTTTGAATGAGAAAAAAGTAAAGCAGGGGACTAAATAATAACAACGTTATAAGTTTCAAAAAAAATTGAGAGGGGGTAATATTCTGTCCCTTTTCCGCAAAACGCACCTTCATATGAAACTGTTGTCATTTACTATGACGCTCGGGGATCGTGACGTCACGATCCACGAGTGTTGTCTCTCTCTCTAACAAGCAATATTAAAACGGTTGTAGCTTCATAAGTTTTTGAAATATCTGAATGAGTTTTTCGTCACTATGCATATTTTTATGCCTTCTTTTTATTTTTGTAATAATACCTAAATTTTGAGTCTACATCCATATTACACCCCTACATACAAATTTACAACCTTACAAAACTCACAGACATTTCCTCTTTATTTGCTCTTTTATTATATCGGCTATATGGATTGAATTTACAGCACCAATTCCAATATGAACGGTGTTATAATTTTTTATTGTTATTTTGGGTAAGTATTTTTATTATGACGATTCTTATAATTTTGACTAAGGCAAATCTGTACTGTAATTTATATCATGAAATATATGAAACTAATCTAATCTTTAATTTTTCATTATTCAACAAGGAAATTTTACTAACAAAACACCATGTTTTATCAATAATTGCAACTACCAGTAACCTAAATTTAACCGATATTAAACACTTAGCTACGAGTATAACTTCACAGAAATTTAATGACCCCACAGCGCGTTACTTCCAGCAATTTATAATTTAACAAGCAGACGCTCAACTAACGTTCACTTACTCGTATTAATCTACTCTAAAACTCGCAACAATGTTCCATATTACACTTACGTGGTTATGGTTACTTACTAAACTTGTACCCTGTTAAAGAGGGCACGACTCGTGTTACTTATAAACATTATCCTGACAACATTGCTTAGTGTGTAATAATAATAGTAGTTTATGCAACTGATACATAATGAGAGGCCTTAAAATACGAGTGTGGATGCCCACACTCGTAATTTAAGACCACACTACTTTATCTACACACATATCATAAGTATTCTAAGATAGGTTCAGAAGCCGTAGGGAAATGACGACAACAGCTCCTACAGCGATCCTCCGTCAAGACGAATGGTTTTTTTTTATCATAGACAAACGAATGAAGTCCCTATTCTCATGTCACTGAAAATCAAGTGTAGTGCGGTTTATATAAAAAAAACCATACTGAATTTGACGCTTCGTATCGATAACTGTTTTAATATCTATGGATACTAGAATAGAGACCTACTTTAGTTTTGACAGCTTTTCTAAATTTAAACCTTAGAAAAATCGATACTGTAATAACATTAAAGTACAGATCTTACCTAATACCATAGACAAGAAAGTTCGCATACCAAAACTGGTCATTTCCTACGGTTTCTGAACACATTTTAGAGCACTAATGATATGCTGTGCGTAGATAATAGTACATTACTTACCCAGGGCGGTTAAACAAAGAATGTCTCAGATCGCAGGTATTTGACGCCCGAGCCGAAGGCAAGGGCGATAAATATGTGCTCTGAGGCTTTCTTTATTACCGCCCGTGGTGAGTACAACATTTTACGTCTCTATCTGGCCAGGAAGTGGGGTTTTCCGCACGCATAGCGTGCGGTAATTCCTACTTTATGGCCAGGTATGACGTAAAATAATTTTATGTTTTTATTTTATTTAAGCAACTATATTACCTAGTACTGCGATTATTTAAAAATAACGTTGATTAATAATTTATTTTAGTGTTTTGAGAAATTCTCATACATAACCCTTTACACCAGGTTTGAAACGATTGTGAGCTTATGTTACGTTGAACTGTATTTTTTAAAGTGTGATTGAAGTTAATTTGTTCAAAAAACAGTAATACACATAGTAGGTATGTTATTAAAGTGGAAACAAATAACGTGATTGATATAACATACAACAATAATACGAAAATAATTGTCCTTTCGCAGGGGGCCGATTTTTGACTTTCGAGCACTCGAAAATTAAATAAAAGTAAATACGATTTCAGTGTCAAAATTGCATGCACTAACTTTCTACCGATATAATTGAATACGAGTGGTCAATACCACTCGCTTTTCAATTTTCTATCGCTATTTCAAAAAAGCATTTCGTAATTTTTAACAGGTTTCAGTGAAAGATTCGAGCGCTCGGAAGTCAAAAATCGGTCCCGGTCTGAAAAACGAATTACAGGTGCAATTATGGATATCGAAGGTATTCGCTGAAAAACATTAGTATGAAAAGTGCATCGAAATCAAAACGTTACCCTTAAGGGGCTTAAGGTAACTTTACCTTATACCCTACTATAGGACATACGACCGTAGTTAGGGGGCGGTGTCGCCGGATGTCGCTATAATCAGTTAATTGCATGAATAATTGAAAGGCTGCGCTAACACTGCGAATACCTACAGCAGGGTGCCTATTACATCGCATATTGTGCCATTCTCTGCAAAAGGGAACCTTATTGCCTTTAGCACTTGCGCCATTATTGCACTGCGTAGCGTCGCATTCGTATTACACTATTGTTAATAATGGCGTAAGTGACTAACGCGCTAAGGTATCTTCGTGACAACAGCACATGGCGACTCACAACTATAATAGCCTATGAGCCGTCGTCATTACATCGCTTATACACCCCTTAAGTTTGATAGTCTACTAGTTCATTTAAAATGGCGTTAATAATAAAATGTTAAGTAAGTAGTTGCAAGCGACTTGACTTTACTAGTGATATACGAAAGGTGTTTAACTAATATGTCTTTGTACCTAACGCATGTGTTTAGTTGCTAATTTCTTAAATAGAATTAAGTGTTGTAAAAAGATTAGTCCGGTTAAAAAAAGAAGCCGGTTGTGTCGGAGATACAACCGTTAATTAAGTTTAAGTGAAATACATCTTTGTTGGCTGTACCCGTAAAATATACATCTGAATTAATTCACTAAAATCTGTATAAGTACAGATAAATCGGTATATATGGCAACATTGACTGACGTAGCTCATTTGACTCGCGATACATTGAAAATGGCGGTCATTTCAGCATTATTTTCATGTCCGCCACATATACTAAATAACATTTTGCGATTAACAACTAATGGCAAATAAAGAAGGATTAAAACATGTAACAAACAATTATTTGAAATCAGATTAGGCTTCTCTACAAAAGTTATTCCGGTTATACTTAATCGTAACGTAACTAGCGAGTTAGCCAGATTTGAGATTACCTACATGAACGCTTGTAATGTTACTGTTTCTATGTAAACATACATATGTAAAGAGATCGAAAAACGGAGCAATAAAAGGATTCTAATTTATTTATCCCCGCTATATAGATAATCCACGACGAGTTGAAACATCAAGTAAATTATTTACTTTCAGTTGCCATCAAGGCAATTATTTAACATCTCGAATAAAACAACCATAAAACATTCAGCAGACGTTAAAATCATATCATTTCTTCGCTAAACATCCTAACACTCACTTTATACATTCCTTGAGGAACAAATTCAATTTAAGAAGGTAGAAGGCGGGGAGATCCTAATTGGCAATTTTCTTCTTACGCCATTTTTTCAGCTTTTAAAAAGAAAAATTCGTTAATGAATATTTAATCGCTATAATCGCCTCGCCCGGCCGAATTACGTCGTCTACACTTTAAGAATAGATTCTTTAATATTTATAATGGCTTTATAAATAATAGCTTTGCATATTTCAAATCGTTCGGCCAGATGTTGCGGTGGTTTTAAGGGAATTTAGTTACTAAATAAGTAACTAAGTAGTAAGTTAGAGTACTAAGTAAGTGTAACGTAATATCTTTTAGCCAAACTTGAGCTTGGTTTACCGTCTCAATGATATGCTTTCCAGAGGCCCTAGCACGATAGGTTTTATTATTTTACGGCGAAAATGTACTGAGAAGCCAACATAACGATAAAACGTATCGTGCTAGCTGGGCAGGCCTTCAGACTCCTGAAGGCTAGGTAGGTACCTATAATAAAATGATATATTATATGTCTAAAGGGTTAAAACTACATAAAATATTAGGTATATTACTGCAGAGGCCAGGAAAATAAGAATTGCTGGCCAAGTAGTTATAGATATACCTACGGATAGCCGTAAGCTTGTTTGCCACCGACATGGTATAAAAAAGGCATACGAGGCTGGCAGTGCTCACCATAAGGCAGTCTGTATGCTTGTTTACTACCGTTGTGGTATAAATAACCATAATAATAAGATTAAGGTCCCGCCCAGTTACTAGCGGTACCCTAGCTTAAGTTTTTTATATTCTTAAACTTTGAACGTTTCTTTTTATAGATATATATTCTAAAAACCTAGCCAAAGTTAGAAAAATAAAGGGACTAATGCTAGCTTTCCCTTCCCACTGACGTCTCAAGGCGACCCCAAGCTGCGTGCCGTAATCCCTCATGTATTATGCGCGCATATAAATTTCAATTTTAAACCGGCCCGGCTCGAGTTACAGCCATTTGCAGAATTACGGTCGCGGGCGCCGGGGTGGCTGTGGTTGCACGGGGTTTATCTTTGTAAAAGTGGCTGGGATGTACATGAAGGGACGTATGGTTTTGAGTAAATTGACAATTTGTAATAATATACGTTGTAACGATACCATTAAAGTTTCTGATTAGCCCAATGGATGACTGCTTAGATAATGCTTAACTCCGCCAGTTACATATATTTTTTTAAAGTATAAGTGTCTAAATAAATCATAAACGAATCTAATTATATTTTATTCTTACGCTAGCACTGTTACCTTAAATAACGAATATGATTTAGGCAATTTATTAGTAACTAAAATATGTATTGTCCAGAGGGTCAATCACACACATTTCGCATTCAAACTTGTTATCTATATGTTTCGCGTGCTCGTTATAAAATGTAAGCTCTTGTTTTAAGTTTACTTCATTACCCCATTTAAGTATGCTACGGCGTAGCTTTACATACATATACATCTTCATCTTGGGTTTTACCAGCTAAACTTTTACCAGCAACATGTATATCAAGTTTCATTTATAGTTTTAGCATGTTACAATTCAAAGCCATAAATATGACCATATTTATGAGCGGAAGTTTTTCCGTAAACTCCTACGCTCTTGGCAATACGATCATCTTCGCATTAGCCGTCACTTGGTCCGTTTCGAATCAAAAACATCTAAGAGAACAAACTTATTACAAGAATGCATTGAATTTTGACAGGGATCGGTACCGAACAAATTGCCCATCAATCGCTGCTGTGTTGCCGGAGCAATAGTTAACCCAAATGGTATAGTTTTAAACTCGAAGATGTTGAGAAAAAATATTAAGTTAATCGAGAATTAGGCAGAAACTTTTCAATAAATCAATACTTATATCTCGAGGTTGACTGTACCGTCGGTGTACCCCCAGCTTTACGCGACCGACTGTACGTAATCAGGTAATGCGCGCCGGGCCGTGGAATAAATAAACTACTCCTTTACGTGAATAGTGTACACATGGGCGTCGGAGGCGAGATATTACGTTACGTATACGGTTAGAAGGGTATCTTGGTGAGGAATTCTAATCAGTTAGAAATTTCTTTATACAGAATAAAATATAACTTGCAAAAGACGTTAGAGTCGCCAGCAAACATCTGGGACCGATTCGAGACTCAAAATGTGACGTCTTTGTATTTTGTAGGTATGTCACCAATATATCTGTATTCTCTGTCTACACTCTTCTGTACTGATGTGCCGACGGAAAGTTTCATATATTGCGAAATGTTTCTGCAATTTAACATAGGAAAATTTCGGAAATTTTCCTCATTCTTGTATGGGAATTGAAACTTTCCATTTCAAACATGGAAATTTACGTACTGAGATACTGAGAAGCATAAAACTGTAACTCTTATACATAATAACACTTTAAACTTTCGCGCTTTGTAACACATATTATGACCGGTGCAACCCGTGTCGAAACGTCCGAAATAAAGGTAAATAAATATCGCGTTAGACCCGGAAAAAACAGTATTAAATACATAGTGTATAAGAGTTACATTTTTATGCTTCTCAGTACGTAAATTTCCTTAATTCCTTGTGAAACTTTCTAGAAATTTCCGAGAACTTTTCCAACTTTTTGGAAACTTTCCGCAATTTGCACATCACTACTCTTCTGTCTTTCAAAATCAGAATAACCCATTCTATCAATGAAGACAAATTAAATCGCTGTCCTCGTGTGATATTATTTTGAATGCTTGAGTAGATATAATTGAATCGCTGCAGCGAGTGCATAGCAAATATTATCACATAATAGATAGATTTTTGTGTCGACCGTTTTTGCAACCTATTATCTAAAACAACATGTGTAGCAACCACAGAAGTTGAACAAATCTTTACCAAAATTGCAATACACCCTAATACTCGCGGCGCATTAAATATAATAACATAATCCGGACTGACAACGTAAACAGGGCTGTTATTCCTTACGCGTTCATGCGCCTCACTCCACCCGTCACGCCTAACGAAACTAGACCTCTACTTACGCTTAGGTTCTACGAATCGCGGCGTCACGATATATTAGTGGGTGAGCGTTGAGGTGAGCTTAAAACAAGGTACAGAATATCGGGGCAGAGCTCCATCAACCCCACGCCCGAGGTCATGGCAGTCGATAGAGGGTTAAAGAAAAATGCGACGGCGGTTTTAACATGCTGGTTTGTGATTTACTTTAAAATCCTTGTCAAATGTCATTATTCCGGACTTAAGGTAAATTCCAATGTTTGACACCTTAATGCACCTTCACCTCTATTGTTATGAATTAAGATTTTATTGTCAAGTACTGAGCCAGTGTCTAGCACGTGGACGTTTACCTTATAGAACCAACTTTGAACGTCTATTTTATGATTTTCTTTATCTTATTAGGGCGAGAAAAAGATGATCAAAAAATATTTAAGATTCAGGAAGTGGTAAGCGTTAGTGACTAAGTCAGATTATTTTGAATCATATTGGTCACGCACAGTTTGCTATGCCCAAGCGCAAGCGAGATCGCAACTGCCAGTGCGGTGTCCAACTAGCTCGTCATTGATCGTTTTTCGAATAAAGTGTATCCTAGTTAAGGTAAAATTAAGAACCGTAAACTTTGTCAGTTTAGTTACGAAAATTTGCCATACATTTATATGGCTAATTTTCATGACAAAACGGACAAAATCAACGTTTCATAATTTTTCCTAAACACACACATACACACATATGTGTGTACACTTTATTTAAAAACGCTCATATACGCCGTTTCGAACGGAACTATTGGGACGCCTTCAGTGCGGATGACTCGCAAGTGCGTCTCGCCATCTGCACATGAACCATACTACGTCACTACAACAAACCGCCACAAAGCACAGCTACATATTTCTTGCACTGCACTTCTTTGTTCTTGCAGCTTAAGAAAAAGCTCCTTATTTTACCTACTCCAAATATAAATAAAAGCAGTATAAGAACTAACGTCGTTTGGCGCAGCTTAACGGCAGGCAGTTTTTAAATCTGTAAGCAGTTTAAAGCCCGCGGGGCCGGGTACATTAGCGGCCGCGGATTTGCGCAAATGTTATTATTTCTACCGGATTACGTGATCCACTGACTTTTGGGGTTCGTTGGTCTTGAACAAAGACAACGTGGAATTAGCCAGTTTACAACGTTTTTTCTGGCGTTACTTATTGTAACTTCCACCAGTTACGGAGCCACTGCGGTAAGACTTTCATCTTTTTCTGGACTTCGTGGGTTCCCCGGCTCCGAGTACTGGATAAAAAAAACTTATGTACGAAATTTTCGGTGAAACCGGTCTAATCCTATAAAAAGGTCTAGTTTTTCCTCTGCGTTGAAAGGCCTGATGGCAGAGTCGTTTTCGTAGAACTAGTGCCTACGCCAAATCTTGGATTAGGTGCCAAACTGGACCTCGAGCTTCTTTAGAATATTATATATGACTCATTATAACTTCCATATTATTATTTTTAATTTTTATAACCTGCTCACGCGGCTCCGGCTGCGTAAATACAAAAAAAATTAATATAATAAATGATAAATATTTGCAGCCAATCTTACACAAATCAACCTAGTACCAAACTAAGCAAAGCTTGTACTAAATACATAGAAAACATCCATGATTCATAAATAATAAGAAAAGCCGTCGGATAAAATAGAGGCTTTGTCCAGTCAAGCGGGGTGCATACAACTTAATATTCATAAATTTATGTCCCATAACTCTTATGTCCGCCGAAATAAGGGCTATGGGACATATTACACTTGACTGATCCCGAAGCTTCACCTTCACCATTAATCAGACTACAGCTATTTTACGTGAGTATTTCATAAAACGATTCATTTATTGAATCAGTAAATCAGACGTATCGCCGATGAGAGACGCCGACGCGCTCGATTTAAACAAATAAAGACCGTTCTCATATCAACAATTGAAACGCATTTGTTCAAATTATGCATTTAAATTGATATTGAGATCTTCCCCCGGACACATCATAAATTCCAATGAAAACACCACGAGAGTTATCAAATTAGAAAAATTAAAGTGATAAATAAAGTCCAATTAAGCGTTATTGCGTAAAAAAGGCATAAATTAATGCGGACGGAAAAAACGGGTAGACGAGCCATTTGAGACGAGACAACTGGACGAGGGAGGGGGTTATGGCGGCAGTTTGTTCGCAATTTCTATATCGATAAAGCTATAGTTGGTATGAGACAGCCATGCATACGTTTCATTCAAATTACATATAGCTACGGCTCTGTCAGTTGTCGTGACAAATTGTATCGTTTGTAGTGAGGTATATTTAAAGATCGTAGAATCCACGAGATTACGCCTCACTCCCTCTCATTTAGCACTCTGTTTTGTTTGTTAGAGTAGGCATGAGTGAGGGGCTCTTCTTCGTGAATTGAACGATTTATTTGCGCAATGACATAGGATTATCGATATTGTATTTGCAGCTTGATTGTCATAGCTACAAGCGATCATTGATATGTCAAGACAGAAAATAATTTTAAATGCCTCTAGACCTTCTTGAATACTGTACCTAAACCCGTAGGTATTATCTACTCGAGCTGACTATACTCCAAACTCCAAACTACTTAAAAGTTACATGAGAAGCGTTTTATACCGTTTTAACTAATTATTAGATTATTAAATTCTTACTGTCCGTCATTTTGCGTGAGTTTCCACAAGCACATTGAGGCCCTTGGTACTCGTGCATATTTACGAGGCAGGTAACGAATCTTACAAAGATATATAAAGCAATGATACTGAAAGTATAGCAGTAACAAAATACGCAGTAAAAATAGATTTACGAGTGGTAATTAATATACGCCGCCCGACCACAGTTTTATTCTACTACTGAATAGCGATTTCAGTCCATTGAGATTGAGTAGGTACAGAGTGACAGCGCTAAAATCTGCCTCTCGGCAATAATCATCAATCAAGATAATAAAGAGCAAACTGGTTAGAGCTTCAAGGTTCTGGATTAATGATTACGAATTCCGATAAGAATTTGGCACTTATAAAAATATCTTACAAATAGACGTGTAAAGAAACCTTAGTAGGTACTAAGTAATATTGCCTACTTTAGTATGTTTATAGGTACCTATACAAAAAGATGTTTAATATCTGATTCCAATTCTTATTGTTCTAAAAGTTTTATTACTGTGCCAGTGAGAGTGTGGGACTTTTGAGCATGAAACTGAAGATCCAAGTTAAGTAGGTAAGAAGAATTAGTATTAACTAAAGTCTTAAGTAATTGTTCATTTCTTTTACTACGTCGCACGACGAAGACTTAAGGCGTAGTAAAGTATTCCACACGTCAATCGACCATGACATCCGTTATTATCGATATCGATATGTCCCCGAGCCCATCACTAGTCGCATTTCACGTGTGCCCTCTAATTACGCGTTTAAATTGTATTAATTAAGCCGCTGTGGAAGGGTTCCAATTAACAGGCGTACTGACGAAACACAATCCCACCATCTCGTGCGAGTATGGGGGTCATTTACATAAATTTAAGCTACGGTTAATTGTAATGATCTGTTATTGTTTAATTATGTTTGATGATCTTTGTTTGATATATCACTGTAAGTACGTTCTGTCAGTGTTATTTCAAGACGCAAGCATAGAGATAGTTCAACTCATTTTTGCGCGCGGCTGAATGTGTGCTCTTCTATTTAACTGCCACTGTGTGCACACGGCGCTTGATACGATTAGTCGATTACTACTGTGTCACTTCACTACCACACAACTACATAGGGAAGTTATCCCTCAATCAATAAAGGAGGAAAATAACTGCGACACAAATTAAACCTGCACAGTAACAAGCGCACGCACACATTCAGTAGCGCGCAAAAATGATTTAAACCATCTACTTACACCACTGTCAAACACAAAGCAAAGTATGAAATGGTTAAAGTAATGAGTGACTATTATTTTCTCATGACTTATCATGCCATTGATAGGATTCAATCTCGTGTGTTCTTTAAAAAGGACAAATTAATTTGAATAATTTGATTTTGATCAACTATTGGGTGTACGTACCTACTGGCTTGGTTCAACGAACAATAATGTAAAATCCATATAGGATATTTACAAGCAGGATTTACTCGTAGTAGGTATAAATAGCAGGTAAATATAACCGTTCAGATATAATGCTTATTTTATTTTCTTGTATTTAATTGGAGAACTAACAGACATAAATAAGTAGGTGTACATTGGAAAATCTTACAGTGTAGGTATTATATTCTAAATAGTTCTCACTAAGACATACATTGTTTATGAGTGTAGGTATAGTAGACCAGAACATGTATCACACCACAACAACACCAACAACATGTACCTTGTCAAATAGATAGGTTCAAAATAACGAATAAAATGTTATTCGATTGGTTTCATCAAATATGAACGTATCCTCACATCGGCGTCACGAACTAAACAAAACACTCTCATTTCCATGATATCCGAAAAAGGAATATAAAACTAAACTGCAAAGAATCACCGATAGAGGGCGTGTGAACGCAACATCAAAAAGAAGGTATTATGAAAAATCGTAACACATTTAAGGGGCGGACTTTCATACATTATTCAGGAATGAAATTGCTCCCTACCTGGGCAGGAAGCTATTATTTATACCCGTTTGTGTATTAACAGTTATCGGGGGTGCAGGCTCCGCCCGAGGGCGGGAAGTTAGATCAAGGCATGATTTATTGTAGGCTGTAGTAAGTTGCCCGTGTGAATGCCTATTTTTATAATAAATTGTGTGTATTCGTATAGGCTTGGCTTGGTATATTTACTAAACATCACGGAAGAAAATACGAAAATAATATTGTATAGGTAGTAAAGTCAAGTCAATCTACACTGCCAAGTATTGGAGGTCGTTGTTATTCTACGTCCGTAGGAATAACCCTAAAAACCCTACACGTGACCTCCGGGTGGTGCTAAAAGAACAACAAACTCGGCAGCTGCACTGTTCCTTCTGAACCTCGCAGCGCACACTGGAACCCTATCAGCGACATCGATACGAATACATATATGTACCAGTGTGTAACCGCCATACGATAAATAAATAAATAGTACCTAAAGGTTAACTTATTAAGGGGTCAAAACATGTCGCTTGTAGTGACAATGAAATGAATACGTGAGTTTAACCGTTATTATTCATATAATTTGAAACGTTACATGGCTCACGAAAGTTTAAATTCAACCAAGCCAGCCTTGCTTGACTGATTCTCTACTCCTTATCTTAGTTGTCCCGGTTGCAACCAGGGATCCCCGGGTTCTCTCGCTACCCAATCTCAAGGAGCACTGGTAGTGCCATTTAATGCAACCGAATGAGAGTAAATAGATCTTATCGGGAAAGTTTACTGATCCTTCCTGTACAGCATTATACATATCAACTGAAAGGCGTCCACTGCTAGACATAGGTCTCCCCCAAAGAGTGCCACAATGACCGGTCCTGCGCCACTCGCATCCGGCGGACTCCCGCAACCTTGGTCATCAGTCCACCTTGTGTGTCTACCCACGCCGCACCTTCCGGTACGTTTATTTATATAAGATTATTAAATGTGTTAAATATTTTAAACGTAATAAATTTATTTTAGTTCAAAGTTTAAACAAATAACAGCTAATTCCATTCAAAAAAGCTGTCGCAGTGCGTCGCATCGCATAAGAAGGCGAGTCACGAGCCTCCGTCTAACGACTTTAAGGCACAACACGCGTGATTGCAGACCGGCCCGGGGCCACGGAAATCGGATTCCGATTTTTCTATTCCAACGATACAGATCTTTGATCTTAAGTGGATGGGGTGACACTTGGCAATTGGTTTGTTTTATTGCGGGTGATTGGGGTATGTTTAAGGGTAAGTGATGATATTTATGCTTGCCTTAACAGGCATAAGTAAAATAGCCTTTACTGACAGTCGATAATTTTAGTAGACCACTCGAACAACTTTTTTTTTGTTGGTATTCGGTCCCGGTAAGTGAAGAGACAGTGAGCGACAAGACAAGTGACTAAGTTTTTTAGTGAAATTATTATAATACGGACTCCTAGCATGCTGAGGAGATTATAATGCATGTATAATGTCTCATCATAAAATGGTGGTACGGTTGTGTCGTGTGTCACAAAATCATTTGTATAATATATGCCCTACTCCTTAGAATCCCTACTCCTACTAAATCATAATTATAATGAGTGTGAGAAAACAACTATAGCAACGAGAAACAAAAACAAGTTAATGGAGTCAACAGTAGAGGTAGCCTGCATTTAGGCAAAACAAATTAACAAATTGATGAATTGGTTATTTTATGTGTTAGAATTGGAATCGTGTAATTCTAGTGTACCTATATTAAATTTGAAATTTTGTGATGTTTTTAGTTTATTTAATTGTAGTGTTTGAATTTACAATTTAATTTAATTTAATTGTATCGTGTGGGCACTGCATGAAATAATAGTACATTACTTACCTAGGGCGGTTAAACAAGGAATGTCTCAGATCGCAGGTATTTGACGCCCGAGCCGAAGGCAAGGGCGATAAATATGCGCTCTGAGGCTTTCTTTATTACCGCCCGTGGTAAGTACAATATTTTACGTCTCTATCTGGCCAGGAAGTGGGGTTTTCCGCAAGCATAGCGTGCGGTAATTCCTACTTTATGGCCAGGTATGACGTAAAAATTATTATTATTATTCTTAAAACACGTGCAAAGGGTCTTTAATATTGCTACATATAATCAAAAAAATAATAAGAATTTAATAACAATTGAATATTTGAAAAACTATACCTGTCTAAAACTAAACTACTTATAAAATAAAATAACTTACAAATAAAATATTTGCCCCAGTTTGCCGTCGCTGGGCAACGTGCCCAGAAGGCTGGCAGCATTGCCACGTTGGATGGCAATGCTTATCCTCTGTGCGAGGTATGAGGCCAGCCCTCCGGTCACCCGTTATTTCGGCGAGTCGCTTCGAGCACTCTTTAAAGACCCTGTGGGCACTTTCCCCCCAGGGTCCTAAGGTCTCAACCCCAAACGGCTCAAATATGCAACCACTGTTAATGTTTGCATACTTGCGCCGTTTGAGGAGCTCGGCCGAGTTGGCTGCAGCGCCAGCCTTCACGGAGGTGCCACGGAGATGGGAGAGCGCTAGGGTGTCGGCACATGTCGCGTCCCATACTAAAGGCTGTCCCATCTTCCATGGCACGAGGGTCTTTTATTTTAATAGATATTTTCTATAAAAAGTGTATTTGAAACATATCAAATTAAGATTCACAAGCTTAAAGACAACACAGCATACCTACAAGTAATAAGCATGAAACATCTGAAACAGCATAACCAAACAAGAACTTCATTTCATTCATTTATGCATTCAGCTCGTCTCGCCCACCGTAGGCAAAAACTCAATTATCATATTTTATACCTCATAATACTTACGAAAGAGATATTCAATTATATAATTTTTCCTCGGAAAAGGGATTCCCTTTTCATTTCTCATTTGGATTTTTCTCTTAAGCAATTACGAGCTCGCCTGAGGGAGCGAGAGATTGGATCCGCGAATACATTTCCACGTCCGACGCGAATTTCCTAATTTATCTTTTAACGAGAACCCTGCGCGACGCCATTTTTCGTTTAACAAATCCTCTTCGCGCATGTCGCGAGTTTACCAAGTTACCAATTCGTTTCACTGCATAGAAATGAGCTCATTAGGCGTCGTGTGTTGTGATAATTACTTTCTTTCCTCAAGTTATTACGGATAAATCAACTCGAGTTAGCATTCAGCGACAAACTCGCTGAAGTTATCCGGCGATCGCCGCTTGATATTATAATTCGAAAACCAAGTTCGCCATCGCTGGAGCGGTTGCTCATTCGATTCGCTACCATCGGATTCCGGCAACTCGTAATCGCATTGAAGTCGGGAACACAAATTATTCGTGCGCCGAAACTCGGTAACTTCGTCAACCCTACAAAACCCTATAAAGGAGAACAAAGCGGGACCACAATTGGTCCAGAATCGATGTACCTGAGTCGATGGAAGTTTTAAAAATGGCGGCTCTTTGAGAGCAAACTCGATAAGGCCGCGCGCGCGCCCGTGGGATGCGAAACGCAATTTGCGAGGAATTGCTCGCCTTTGACTGCTGCGGGACTTCTCTTGTCTGTTTGCCTTATTCACTACCTAAGTACTTATATTGAGTTTGTTGTGTTAAAATACTTTACGAATTAGGTGCACGTCTAATTCGAGTACGTTTGTGTAAAGACATTTATACCCATGTACATACAGTACCCGAAATTACTAGACATGAGTGGGTGTTTGAGAATAGATAAACTATCAAATAGGGTCATTTCGCCGGTTGGCGACCACCTCATTTCATGTGCCGGTTAGCGACCACTTAGCTGACTTGGTGAACTGAAAGCATATTTACTCGTTTTTTTGTAAATTCCTATTCCATAAATACAAACAATGAGGCATGCGGCTGACTGTTTCAATAGGCTCTGTAGAATTGATGTTATCTTCAATTGAAAAAAACATGTTCTTCAAGTGGTCGCTAACCGAAGGTGGTCGCGTAACCGGCGAAATTACCCTATTATGTTTTTTTTCTGTGCCGTACATTGCAACTGTGCCAACAGAAATATGTACATTTGCCTTTGAAGTAAATACAAAGAGATAGTTCCCAGTGATACCCATTCCCTCTACGTTACGATCGCAGCACTATGTAATCCGTAGCAGCTTAACACTTTCACTGCCAGGAACCCGCCTAGCGGGCGCCTATATACGCCGTAGTCGCTTTCCGCTACATACGAGGAAAATCACGGGATCGGCTACAAGCGTCGCTACGCTTCATTCGTGGCAGTGAATGTGTAATGTCCATAACTATCTAGCGAAAAGAACTCGTAGCGCTCTTATTGGCGCTGAAAGGGGTAATCACTTTTCCATGCAACCACAATTTATCCCACCACCAGAACACTAAATAATTGAAAACGTCTCCCCACATTAAGTCAAGTTGTCACGATTACTATTCATTCAGAAGTATAATAACCGGCCCCACGATGCCGATGCAAATTAAAGGGAGCGATCGTCCCCCACAAACTTGGCTAATTTTAATTTGTTATTTGTTCGCAATTTGTTCATAAGTTATGTCGCAATAAACATACTGTAGGCAGTATTTTAACTTAGGTTACGGTGAAATTCGGCACTTTAAGGAGCAACTTACGACAACGTACTTCATGCAAACTCCAATAATTATGCACCAAGAAGTCTTTCTGTTGGTATTATGTATTTTAACAATGTAATTTCTATAATTCATTAATAAAGTGAGTATAATTAACATCGTTTTACAAATAAATGAGTATGAGCCTAAGGTAAATATGACAACGAGTGCGCACATTTCAAATATGATTACAAACTTACGTACAATAAGGAAGAAAAAGAAAGAGAACACAGTAGACGGCCATTATTTACAACCACATAACTTTTTAATTTGAACAACACCTAAATAATATTAAAAAATTGGTTATCGTTTTCGAAATTCAACTTGTATCGGCTGTCTGTAAAATGTTTGACTATCTGATTGATATTTATTGATTTGATTGAAAACAATAATGCAAATAAGTTAATTTTTCTTTGACGCGTCTTATTACAGCTCAAGTGATGACTTAGAAAACTTAACACATTCAGTGCCGTGAATCGCTGCGCTCGTAGTCGATCCCCTGCTTATTCTCGTATGTAGCGGAAAGCGACTACGGCGTAGAGACTCGATATCGGGTTCCCGGCACTGAATGTGTTAAACTACTGGTTTAATTTATTTACCGCGGTCATAAGCCGTGACTAGTAGTTAAGTTATTGTTGCAGATTGCTCGTCATCGTGACACTTTGTTCCCAACTTGTATTGTATTATCTGAGAACTTTTTAGAACAGAATTAATTTCTAATTAGGGAAAATTGATATAAGTTCCAAACAATTACTAATTAGTTATAACTTTTATTTTATTTGTAGGTAGCTTCAGATGATCGTCTTTAGATTAAATGAAACTAATAAACTCTTATAATTTACAGAAACTCAGGAATTTGGCTCAGAGCCTAATTTTGTTTTTTTTTGCCACCCTGTAAATGTGTGTTTACGTGCTCATTTTAACGCGCGTGAAACTAATTGAAATAGCGATCGGAAGCGATGAATAAAAATAGGTCTCCATCGTACGATAGTTTGAAAGGGTTATTCGTTATTCCCCATAAAGCCGACCCCCGTAACCATGGCAACCCTAACACGATTCTCGGCAGTGGCGTCCGGCCCTAACGAAGTATACGCCCGCCGCGCCAAATCGAATCCTAATCCGCCGGCTATACGTCTCAAATTGAATTGGCTGCGTAGCAAAAAGAGTTGGATCGGTAACGACAAACGAAGTCTCTGTTCGTCAAGTCATATGGCAATTCGATTGCCAATTTGCGTTTCGTATTTACTTACACGTTCGTTTATTTTAAAAGGTCTGAAAGGCATGAAGTCTTCTATATGTAGTCATATAGCAGTGAGTTGTTTCCTAGTGATAGACGGGGCTATAATATCTAAGCGTACGATTTTTTTTTAAACCGCGATCTGTAACTAGCCTGTATATAAGAGAGATAACACAACGCAACGTCATCTTATTATATTATGTCACCCATGTCGCTCTCGCTGTCATCATCATCATCATCATATCAGCCGAAAGACGTCCACTGCTGGACATAGGCCTCCCTCAAAGAGTGCCACAATGTTCGGTCTTGTGCCATCCGCATCCATCGTACTCCCGCAACATTTACCAGGTCATCAGTCCACCTTGTGGAGGGGCCTACCCACGCCACGCCTTCCGGTACGTGGTCGCCACTCGAGAACCTCGCTCGCGCTATACTAGAGACTATTGGACTTGACCTATCGATATAATATAGGTATGAGATTTGTTGCACGCACTCGTTTTGATAACGTTGCTGGGCTTGGCGTGTGTAGAAGCTAGCGTGGGCGACAAATACCAATAACATATCGACGTCGGTTATACCTCCTTGGCAATAAGTGTAAATTAACTTAAAAACTAGTAAAGACTCAATGTGTATACAATTTCGCATTATAATAACGAGCCTCATGTAGCTAGTTTCACTATAAAGATGTAGACTGTATCATTAATTTCGAATGGCACTTTAGACCTATATTAGATCTACAAGTTTTCCTCTTAAATCGCTTCACTCTTGGTAGAGTGGTCGTGATCGTCATGTCGGTTTAGTGGCACGCTTGACAATCCGTCGCCAGTTGTTTCTCAAGGATCATTGACGACCGCTTTGAGCCTAGTTGGTAGTGACCCTGCCTACGAAGCAAGACGTTTTGGGTTCGAATCCCGGTAAGGGCATTTATTTGTGTGATGAGCACGAATATTTGTTCCTGAGTCATGGATGTTTTCTATGTATTTAAGTATGTATTTCTCTATATAAGTATCTATATCGTCGTCTAGTACCCATAGTACAAGCTTTGCTTAGTTTGGGACTAGGTTGATTTGTGTAAGATTGTCCGCAAATATTTATTTATTTATTTTATTTATTCTGCACAAATCTAGGGGTGCGTCTCATAGTCATAGGTACAGTCACCGGCATCAATATATGATGAATCAAAGGCCGCAAAAATATCTGACACGCTCTTACGGCTTTAGGAATAGAGTTGTCATCAGATATTTTTGCGGCCTTTGTTTCATATACCTATTGATGCCGGTGACTGTACTACGCGCTTGTGTGCCCTCAATCCTGCCCTGCTGCACTGCAAGCCGCTCGACAGAGTCACCGCCTTGATACGTGGCCGAAGAAAGTTAAGCTGGCCATACAAGTTGCGGTCCACCGGAGAGGTTACCTGCGCAGGTCAACCAGAGCTCGGCTTTTTCACGGCAGAACAAAACACTATCGTAATCTAGCCAGTGGTAGAAACATTATTTTATCGATATCGATAATTGAAGAAAAAATGACACCTTATAAAATAAATGTATTATAAAAATTGGGTCATTGTCAGATTTAGGTTCGCGTTTCTTCGGTGGACATTGCCAAAGTTAAGGGCTATAAAGCCTAATTTTTGGTTGATCACTGAATCCGCATAAACGGCGTTACCCCTTCTATAATTATATGTGATAAAAACATATTATATGTGAGCGTAAGCCCTTAACTATTGACCACCGGAAATATGATCTTTGTTTTTGTGACTGACAATGACCCAATTACGTGAAGTTTGTATTAAATTATATATTAGAAACAGATGCAATTTCTTCTTCGTAATCCACGTCAGAACACACAGCAGCACATGGCATTTTATTTGGGTAATAGTAATAGGAGTAGATAATCATTAGTTTTTCAACATTCTCTGGGAGTAAACAGTTTCGTTTATCTCTAAGTATATAGGTAAAGCCATTTATTTATACTAAATGTACGTTCAATTCACTTGACGTCAAGGGAGCAAATTTATAAAATTAATTTTCAGGAATGTAAAAATATATCGGCATATTTTTATACCTATAATATACCTAATAATACTCGATATCGATAAAATAATGTTTCTATTGGCTATATTACGATAGTGTTTTGTTTTGCCGTGAGAAATCCGGGCTCTGGTGGGGACGCACAGCTTCACCGTACGGTGATACTAGAAAGAATTGATTTTTGATTTTGCTCCGGTCGCCTGCACAGGTCTGTTCCAATACACGCTCCGGTCGACCTGCGCAGGTATACTCGTAGCTGCACAGGTAGACATGGTGGACCGTAACGTGTATGGCCTGCACTAGAAACTCGACTGGACAGTGGGGGAAAGTATTAGCTTAGCTATTGCATTGAGTTCATAGCTGCTATTTGGCCATCTTTATAATTTTCTACTCGCTGTTTATACTTGGGTAAACATCGTCTTGGATATTTTGCACTAGTATAAAAATCGCCATTTGCTTTAAGAGCGTGTCGAGTAGAGGCCGTTAACGACGTTATCGTTACACCCGTTTCGTTCCCGTTACGTTAGTTTCGTTACCCTAACGAGTTCGGAGTTTATCGGATAAGGTGTAATTATGTGCTCTGGGGATAGTTTGGGGTACAGTTTGATTGTGAAGGAAATTGGAGAGGATTCCTTTTAAACATTGGTCCTTTTCGGCCGAGTGATTCAGGAGGTGTTTCTAAAGGCTTATTGTAATTGTTGGGCTTGAAATGAATACGTATCTATGCAAGTTTCCTTTTTAACTTGGAAAGGGACGCATTCATTTGATAACATAAGTGAAATATTAGATGTTATGTGCCTACCTATAATCTCCTAACAATTAGGTACCTAAATGAAATGGAAATAATTTATTCCAGACACAAGTCAAATCAGTCAGTGTAACTATGTCTTATATTATATAGTACCTATGTATCCTGTTGGTGTCCCGTACAATTAATACTCATACTCATACTCATACTCATTTATTTATAATATTATAAAAATATTACACGTCACATATTATTCACAATTTTATATTATATAAAATAAATAAGTCTGTATTTATAAGTCCCTCATACCTACTTACACTTTCAAAGTTGAATTAAAATTAAACAATGAAATACACGAAAAATATATAATAAAAGTAATAAATATTGTAACATGCAATAAATGGTTACTCTTTTTATAATATTTGTATTTTTTTGACGACCGCTTTAGCTTAGTTGGTAGTGACCCTGCCTACGAAGCAAGAGGTCCTGGGTTCGAATCCCGGTAAGGGCATTTATTTGTGTGATGAGCACGAATATTTGTTCCTGAGTCATGGATGTTTTCTATGTATTTAAGTATTTATTTCTCTATATAAGTATCTATATCGTCGTCTAGTTCCCATAGTACAAGCTTTGCTTAGTTTGGGACTAGGTTGATTTGTGTATGATTGTCCGCAAATATGTATTTATTTATTTTTCGACAGAGTTACAGTTATGGTAAGAACAGTCGGCAACGTTGTATGTGACTTTTCTCAGCAACTATTACCTGTTGTATAGTTTGTTCCAGTGTAGATGACGGAAAGTTCTTAAATGCAACCATTACCGACATATTCTTTAATTGTTATTTTCGAGTAGGATTCTAAAACAGCTACGCATAAACAATAGAACAACCAGTAGCTACTCCAGTACACGTGCCACACATCGGTCAGTTTTATGACGTCTCTTTGCTATATTTTCATTTCATATTTAGCAACAAAAGAAGTTGTAAAATCCCACGTTATTTGCATTTTCATCATTTTAACTGAAATAAACTATAACTATTGAATTTCAATTTGACATGTAGATGCTATCACGCGCATTACACAATGTTTTCTTTCAACCATTACAATAACATTAGTAAAATTCCTTCTCAGTGTTAATATACAAAATAAAACCGGCCAGATGCGAGTTGGACTCGCCCACGAAGGGATCCGTACCATTATCTATAAAAACGGCAAAAAAATCACGTTTGTTGTATGGGAGCATTCCTTAACAAAATATTTTATTTTGTTTTTGGTATTTGTTGTTATAGCGGCAACAGAAATACATAATCTGTGAAAATTTCAACTCTCTAGCTATCACGGTTCTTGAAAAGCCTGGTGACAGACAGACGGACGGACGGATGGACGGACGGACGGACGGACGGACAGCGAAGTCTTAGTAATAGGGTCCCGTTTTACTCTTTGAGTACGGAACCCTAGCAACCGGCCAAGTGCGAGTCGGACTCGCGCACGAAGGGTTCCGTACCATTATCTATAAAAAACTATTTTATTCCGTGTTTTTAGTATTTGTTGTTATAGCGGCAACAGAAATACATCATCTGTGAAAATTTCAGCTGGAACTATCACGGTATCAGTGAGATACAGCCTGCTGGTGACAGACAGACGGACGGACGGACGGACGGAAGGACGGACGGACAGCGGAGTCTTAGTAATAGGATCCCGTTTTACTCTTTGAGTACGGAACCCTAAAAAAGATTGTAATCAAGTGGTAACATGACACCTATCACCATAATTACTAAAATAACCCGTACAAAATGGGCCCGCATGGCCAAAGGGTTACCCCGTAAAAAGACCACTCAATCTTTCCGCGCGGGCGACCACTGTGTTCGTTTGATTTATTTTTTATCGGTTAAATACCCGATTGTATGCAGGCGTTTCTAATCTGTGGGTGGGTGCGGGAAAAACGCAGAATAGTCTATGGTCGAGTCAAAAATGCAGTCATAAATTATCCGTTTTTTTAACACATTCACTGCCAATTATTTCGAAGCGCTATACGCTCGTAGCCGATAAATATGGGAAAAATCGATTGTAGAGAAAAGCGAAGCCCACCTAGCGGGTCCCTAGCACTTAAAGTGTTAACATACATAGGTTCTATCAGGTTTTAATTAATGTGCTCAAATATGGGTAGATAACTAAACATCGATTCATTTCGTATGATAGTATTAAAACTTCACGAGCTTTTAAACAAAAATATACGGTAGATAATATATTCCTCATTTGTAGTAGTATTACGCAAATAACAGTGTGCAAAATGTAATTAGGTATGAGACTTTTATAGGTACGTATTCTGAATATGATCAAATACGACGTAGCGCAAGTCCTGAGTCCTTGCTACTTTTTCTTCTGCATATAATTCACCCTTTAACATTTTCCCACAACATTAAACCCATTAAATATAGTTTTTAACCACATAACGTATATTAAAACGATACTCATTGTGTTCGCGTCTATGGCCGTAAAGCCGGGTATACGCGCGCTGGCACGCGCCGCGCAATATTGTCTATGCCCGCGGCGACGCAGCGGGAAGTCTATGGTTGAATAAATGTGGGCACGAGTCAAGTGACCGGTGGTGTGGAAGTACTTAATAGCTATGATTACAAGTCAATATTTAGACACCTATTCAATACAGTGCCATAAAAAAAATATAATAATGAACCTCTGAAAAACACATAACTTATTAGAAACTAGCTGTTGCCCGCGACTTCGTCCGCGTAGAACTTTTTATCGTCTTAGAAAATGATTTCTCTCAATACAAAATTTGAACCCTCTTTTAGGGGATAATTAAAAAAAAAGTTGATGTTCATTTTCTAGTTTGTGAACAAACAGTCTAAAACCAAAGTTAAAAATCTCATACTTTAAAAATGCCTTGAAATACTCAAACTTTGAACCAATTTTAACACTCTTAGGGGATGAATTTGGAAAAACTCTGAAATCAGTTTTGTAGTCTTTTAACGTACAGAATAAGACCGAAGTTAAAAATCTCTTACTCACACTTTAAAATTTTATTGCTCGCCATTTAAAATTTGAACCCCCTTTTAAACCCCCTTAGAGGTTGAATTTTTCTAATCGCTGAAAGAACTTTTTTCGTAAACTTTTAAGTCTCTAGTTCAAAAAAAGTGTTGCCCATACAAAGCTTTCTTAACCCCCTTAGGGGTGGAATTTTCTAAAACTCTGAAAGTACTTTATTATTAATTTTAATAAGTAACATTTTGAATAGTTTTAAGTCTAGTAAAAAAAAAAGTTTTTCCCACACAACACTGGCTACCCTTCTTAAGGATCTTAAGGATCCCCTTAGGGATGGAGTTTTCTAAAACGCTGAAAGTTCTTTTTTAGTATTCTAATAAGTAATCTTTTTGCAAAGTTTTAAGTCTAACTCAAAAAAAAGTGTTGCCCATGCAAAGCTTGCTCTCCTTTTTAACCCTATTAGGGGTGGAATTTTCTAAAACGATTTGTGTTCTTTTTTTGTATTTTAATAAGTAATCTTTCTACAAAGTTTCAAGTCTCTAACTCAAAAACATAAACTTTCCCTGATAAAAACTTTGCACCCCTTTTTATCCCCCTTAGGGATAGATTTTTTCAAAACGCTGAAAGTCTTTTTTTGTATTTTTATAAGTAATCTTTTTACAAAGTTTTAAGTGTCTAGCTCAGAAAAAGTGTTCCCCATACAAACCTTGCACCCTTTTTTAACCCCCTTAGGGAAAGATTTTTGTAAAACGCCGAATGTAGTATTTTTCATGTTCTAATAAGTAATTTTTCGTCAAAATTTTAAGTCTCTATTAAAAAAAAATATGTTTTTCCCATACAAACTTTGCACCCTATTTTACCCCCTTAGGGGTGAAATTTTCCAAAACGCTGAAAGTACTTTCTTTGTATTTAAATAATCTTTCTACAAAGTTTTAGGACTCTAGCTAAAAAAAATAGTTTCCCACATACAAACTTTGCACCCCTATTTTAGCCCCCTATTTTTAGGGGTAGAATTTTCTAAAACGCTGAAAGTACTTAATTTGTATTCTGATGACTAATCTTTCTACAAAGTTTTAAGTCTCTATTTAAAAAAAATATTGTTTCCCCCATACAAAATTTGCACCCCTATTTTACCCCCTTAGGGGTAGATTTTTTTAAAACACTGAATCTAGGTACTTTATTTGTATTCTAATGAATAATTTCTCTACAAAGTTTTAAGTCTCTATTTAAAAAAAAGTAGTTTTTCCCATACAAACTTTGCACTCTATTTTACCCCTTTAGGGGTAGAATTTTCTAAAACCCTGAAAGTTCTTTATTTGCATTCTAATGACTGATCTTTCTACAAAGTTTTAAGTCTCTATTTAAAAAAAAAATGTTTCCCCCATACAAACCTTGCACCCCTATTTTACCCCCGTAGGGGTGGAATTTTCCAAAACGCTGAAAGTGTTTCATTTGTATTCTAATAACTAATTTTTCTACAAAGTTTAAGTCTATAGCTCAAAAAAAAAGGTTCTCCCATACAAACTTTGCACCCCCATTTTACCCCCTTAGGGGTAGAATTTTCAAAAATCCCTTTTTATCCCTAGCCCACGTTATAAAAGCAACATACTGTGCAAAAATCAACTCTCTAAGATTAGTAGTTTCGGCTGTGCGTTGATGAGTGAGTGAGTGAGTGAGTGAGTGAATAAGTCAGTCAGGACATAGGCATTTATTATGTATAAATAGATAGAAGATAATGAAACTCCCATTCAAATATCTCAAAAAATTATGAAGCTACATCCGTTTTAATGTCGCTTGTTAGAGTGAGAAAACGATGAGGGACTGTGACGTCAATATACTCGAGCGTCATAGTAAAAAACAATCGTTTCATATGAAGGTGCGTTTTGCGGAAAAGGGACAGAACATACCCCCTCTTAAAACTTTGGACTCTTATAACTTAATCATTACCTATATAACCTCTTGCTTTGTTTTTTTCTCCATTTGACTATATTTATTTTAAATTCTTTTTCGAGAAAATACATTATGATTATTTACCATATTTTCGATTCCTGAGCTATAACCACGAACTTCGGAATTCGAAAATATTCGGGTATCTCTATCTCTATCGCACTAACCATACTCGAGTGACAGGGATGCAAATATATGAACATTGAGTATCGGTTTTCGTGGTAGCGCCGCAGGTACTTTGGCTGAATGCACCGAGCGCGTGCCATTGTCATTCAAAAAAAACAAATTCGTGTTAATTATATTGTTCAAATTCGTTGATTTCATTTATTGAAATTACGACATAAAACGACATTTGCGCATATAAGTTCTCATATCAGAATCGAATATTTTTTTATGGTTTATATTTTAGCATTTGTCTCGTAAAGGTCTACCGTAGACGGGATTTAAATTATTAATAAGTGAAAGGCAAAGCAATTCCGCCATTTTGACGAAAATTTGACGGTTGTTATAGCTGACAGTTGGAGCAGCGTTTGATTTCAATAAAAATAAATGAAAAATTAAATGAAGTCGTATATTTCGGAAAATTAATTAACTGTCGCAGTCGGATAAAAACTATCCTAAGTTGCAGCTAGAATAATAATGTACCTATATAAAATGTTTCATATTTTTCCGTTCATGGGATGCTGAGAACATTCGAACCGCGCAAAGCTTAGTTTCAAACTGGCTGATTCTTTTTTTAATTTAGAGATTTATTATAAGTGGAGATTACGCAGACAGCTGCCCTGCTTGTCAGTCTAATTTCTATGAATTAAGATTACAGGTGCCAACTATTAGGCAGTATCGAGCACTGGGTCAATTTCCTTTTCATTTAAATGCAATTTAGATATTGAAAAGCGATTATTACTTATATGTTATCTTGCAATTCACACCGGCACTAGTGTTGTATACCGTGCAGTTGATTACATAAATGCGCTAACTTGTCGTGTGCACTTTGCTTTGGATGTCATGCTAGTGTATAAGCTATTCATAAAGAATCATTGTATCTCATAATGATACCTGTGCTAACTCGAGGCACGTTTTAGGGATTTGATATCGATAAAAAAGATGTCGATATATATTAATACATTTTAAATTTCACGATTACTATAAAAAGGTTCGATATCATATCTGAACACACATCATATCTGTTTTATTTTGACTCAAAAGTCATACTTAATAAATATTTAAAGAATTTAAAATGGACATTTTCATCTAGACGGCAATCTTTATAACCGATGAATATGGAAAAAATATAAATTATATACTATGAAAACTATTTTAAAATAAACAAATAAATACACGTTTTAATTTATTGTTTATTGTTTTTATTTTAAAATGAACAGAAAATAAATAATATTTATTTATGTTGAATAACATTTAGATGTTGACAGTAACATCGATATATTTTTTTGTCTATAAAATATTTTGCTACATCACTTTAGTATAGGTGCCCCGAGTTAGCACAGGTATGCTCATAATGTATGATGTCTGTAAAGTGTACCTAATAAATAAATAAATAATAAATAATTACGGTCGAGATAGGTACCTGTATCAAAAAGTTGATTTAGGTACATTTTATTTGTAAAACTTGGCTCTGTCCTTGTACTTGTAAATGGAAATGTTTCAGCAATTTTCTTAACGAAAAGAAGACATTCCGGGACTATCAGAGCATCCGGGCTATAGTTTCCCAAGTCAGCTAAGAAACTATTGGGAAACTATAGCCCGGATGCTTGGACCCCTTGAAATACGACGTACGGAAATCAAGATCCAATTACGGTACATTTAGCATCAATGGCGACACTCGAACACGCTTCGGCGAGCACGTGCCATTCGTTTGTTTAATACCAGATTTGAGTAAATTTAGCGTTAACAATCGCCATGCCCTTTAGCTACGGGGGCGGCACCCCTCGGAGGCAGTCGGCATCATTTGGAATGACTCGGCTTTAACGCAGTAGGAGGTTATGCTACCACAAAGTTATGTATGCTGGTGGGTAAGCGTGGAACTACCACGCTTAGGTACAAACAACTGGGATATTTAGCTTGCGGCAACACTTTTAACTACATAAATAAGTTTGCGCGTCAGTGTGGACGCAGCCTATTGTCCGTTTTCGTTGATTGAAATCTGTTTCGCTATTAAGATAGCGCTTTTTATGGTGTTTGGATTTGGGCGTCGATTTATTGATGGCTCCTTGATTTATAAAGTGGTGTGGATAAAACGATGGCTAGTTGAGGGCGGTATAATGGACGTTTGAATGGCGTTTAAAGTGCGTTTATTAAGGAGCTGTTGTTGCAGTTCTCTTTTTAGCTATTGACAATTGACCATGGAAAATCTATTGAATGTTTTTTTGCTTCACGACTCCTAGGATAGCATACTATTTAACTCGTTTTATATCTGACAATGACTTCTCATGTTTATTAACTCAGTTCCTCGTCTAGTACCCATAGTACAAGCTTTGCTTAGTATGGGACTAGGTAGATTTGTGTAAGATTGTCCGCAAATATGTATTTATGTATTAATGTATTTAATTTTACAGAGAAAATTGCCCTATGGATATTCCGCTTATATTTTACTAGTAGTAAGTAAGTAGTACCTACTTAAGTAAGTAAGTAAGTGTTTTATTTGTAAACATAGGTAATTACAGTGGTTGTCTTTTTTTTACAGTTTCACTATGTTTTGCCAATAGGCGTACAAAAACTTTGAGCTTAATACTAAATAAGTACCTACCTTATAAGTACCTAACTATCATGCATACAAAATTCAAGTGCCTTTGTACAAATTATAATTATATAGTAAGGTCAGCAATGGAAGTTAAACAAGCTGTGATAAAAAGTTAAATAGGTAGATGAATGTATATTAGTGCATGTCCAGTCTTAAGAATGTCAATTAAATATGTCAAGTATAATAATTATAAGAAATAAAATGCTGGGCACACTGCCGCCTGGCAGCGATCTGGGGCAAATTTTTACCTTTAGTTTTAGTTATTTGTAAGTTATTTTATTTTATAAGTAGTTTAGTTTTAGATATAGTTATAATAAGTTTTGTGTTATTTTTTAATTTCATCTTATACTAATAAATTCTCCGCTCCCAGAAATAAAAAAAAATATTGTAATCCAAATAAATATTATGTTTCAGATAATATACGAAATCTGAAAGAAACTGCGTGTTTTTCTTTCAAAGCACAGACAGACAGCACCAGTGGCAACCAATTGTGTTCTTATGAATTTATAGTCAAATTCATCGTTTTTAAGAGCGTATGCCATAAAATTAAATAACTGAACTTTAAAACCATGGCCACCCGTACACAGCAGCGATGAAAATGCGTGTACGAAACTTGTTACTTTTGAAACACTACTCTATAAATCTCATTCAGAAACAAAATGGCGTATCTTTGTGTGAAAACCTCGTTATTTCAGTCTTTTTACCAACAAGGGGTAGTCATCGAGCGGCTCGGTGTTCATTAGCGGCACTAATTAATGTTTAATTGAGCCAAATAGAGTATCAATTTAGCGGACAATTGGATCATGCATCCGCGCAGTTGGAATATACAGTCTGTCTCGCGAATGTTGGCACGCTGTAGAAGTGATATATTATGTCCAAGCAATGTTGGCGTTTCGAAGATTCTAGTATTGCGATTTTGGAGTTGGAAAATCATGTAATTCAATTATGTACTTCGTTAAAGAAATTGTTAGATTGTAATATTTGTCTGTTGCAGATGGAATATGTAGTCGGGTCAAATAAAGTTGGCACCTCAAGCGTTACGGCCGGGCCGTTAGGTAGGAACAATTTACTACATGGCAGTAGATATCAAATGTCATAAATCCCAGTAAATACATAAAATAAACAAAAAGGGTCAGCACAAAGTGAATATATGGATCTTATCTTAACAGATCATCATCTGAAATAGTCTGTGATATATTAACGCTGTAACCAAAATCATAATTAATCATAAGTCATTAAAATTAAGCAGGTAAACGAAACCTTAAGGAACACCTTCAACTAAACTTGCTTTTGCCTGTGTCACACCTTTTGCTCAATTAAGCATCTCCAAAATCTTCTGAATATACAGTTTTGGGCGACTGTACCATAGACAATAATATAAACACACCAGAGACAATATAAACGCGACACAGGAAGGCCGGAGTCTCAACGGTTTCATTAACTCATTAATTAGCGCTTATTGACTTGAATGGGCTGCCTTGTTTATGCAATGACAACAAAACACACAACGCGTCATCACGTACACGACTTGGGGTGATTGAGAAAAATAAGACAATTATTGTGATTACACATAAATTGCAGTATTTATTAGCCTTCAACATCTTCAACTTACAGTGCTTTTCAAACAGTTTTACAGAACCTCTTTTACTTTTAAAGGTTATAAATGGTACTAGGATTACATACCTTACAACCTCGTGCCAGCCAATGTGCAACATTCGATTCGTTTAATATTGGTTTTACTCTACTTACAACCTACGACCCGACCCGCCATAGATAGCAACAGGCGGAACTCAAATATGTATACAGAAATGTATAGGTACTGCTAATAAATATTTTTACAAGCTTTATATTAACTTGACCTGTTCGTATGTATGTAAGTAGGTATATACGTATGTAAGTTGTCCGTCAAAATTTGCAATCCATTATTCAGTGACTTGCCGTTATCCGATCGAGCTGAAATTTTGGGTATTAGTTTAGTTTGGATGACAATTCACTATTATGGTACCGTTGAGCTGATCTGATGATGGAGACAGAAGATGGCCATGGGAATTCCGTACTTAACCGACGTAACCCCGTTGAGTTTGGGCTCGTTAGAATCGTCTCAATGAGTAGTTGATGGCGGTATACAGAAAAGTACAATCGGCAATAAAAGATTGTACCAAAAACTAAATTGTTGACAGAAACGTATTGGGCTTCGAGTCTACATTTGCATAGACATATATTTTATTATTCTACTAGGGTGACAAACAAGCATAGGGCAGGCCAGGCCCCTATTTCACCAACTTGACAATTGTCACCTGACAACGACAATTCTCCGTGCATTGCTGGTTCCATAAGTACCTAACGACCACCTTAGCTTCTTGAACAAGCAATGTATGTCGAATTGTCAGTGTCAAGTTGATGAAATAGGAGCCTGGTGGTAAGCAGACACCGTCACCTATTTATTTTATTTGTTTAAACTTGATTGCACAAAACAAAAAGAGTAGGTACAAAAGGCGGACTTAACCTCAAAGCATTCTCTACCAGTCAACCATAGGACCAAACAGAGACTTTTAAAACGGTGGGTGCAAGAGACAGACTAACAAAACCTGTAAGGAGGTACTTCCCCAGTTGGGCTGCTCCAAATGAATATGAGCGAGATGACATTTCGCTGTGCCCTACCTCTCTTGCGATTGGGTCATTGTCAGATTTAGTTCGCGTCTCTTCGGTGGATATTGCCAAAGTTAAGGGCTATAAAGCCTAATTTTTGGTTGTACTCTGAATCCGCATAAACGGCGTTGCCCCTTCTATAAATCTATGTGATAAAGACATATTACATATATGTAAACGTAAGCCCTTAACTATTGACCACCGGAAAGATGATTTTTGTTTTTGTGACTGACAATGACCCGATTGGTTAATTTGTCTAATATTCATACGTAATACGAACATCCAAGGGTATTTAAAATGTATATTGGTACTTCTTTTAAAATTCTCCACAAATTGTTAGTTCCATTACTCCATTTGGTCAACGGTCGAGATATGCCCCATGTAATCCAGTTACAGTGTAATGGCGCATGTGCACTCGTTAACGCACTTAAGTTGGACGCTAAACGCAGTTACTAACTAATTGAATGATCCGTCGGTCGGAGTTCTTGCGGACTGGATGGTCTGCGGACTCGAAATATTTATGCCGGAATTTTGTCTTTTCGATAGTACCTATACGTGGTTAAATTTTCAGCGACTTTTTAAGCTTGTGTCAAAAAAATGCACATCATTGGGGGGGGCTCCTTAACAGAGTATACACAGATAAAGTTGTAGCTAAAGGTGTATGTAGGTATATAGGTACTATTGCCACTTTTGGGAATAATTTGGAAAATATTAACTTTTGCAGGCATAATTATTAGAATTATTATTGAAATTGAATGCTGACATTTTTAAATTTTTATTTTATTTTATATTTTTATAGTATAGAATTGTGTACTAGTAATTTATGACATGATTATGTACCTACTTACATTAATTTTAAGCATTTACTAACATGATCGATTCAAGTTGGTCTTTGAATAAATAAATCAATTAATTAATTAATAATCTCTCATTTGTGACAGTTTAGGTTTACGCTGCACAGTTTTGAACGCCTGCTGGAGAAAAATGCATATTTATCAGTTTTTCATAGAATCTATTTCGAAGAGTGTGCAACGAGTGCATTTTGCCTTTCAGTCGACGGGCCGTTCGTGCGTCGCTGATTGTTCTCGTGACCTGTCGCCATTTCATCATCCATGCGCTGTGCTGATTCGGTTGTTAACCGTAACTACTATCACTCACAGAAAATACAATTAAGGATCGCTAGATGTGTATGATCCATGTGTTCCGTTGTACAAATTTTGGTACAATACTTAAAAATGAGTTGTCAAGCATTCCCCACGCGGTCATTACATTAGCCACTTTCGTCCGTAATTACTCGTAAAGGCGGCAGTGCGCGGACGCATTCGCGGCAACCCCTTTACCCGCATGATGTAATTGCCCACATTAATATGACAAATAGGTTTAACTTCGGGAGTTTGACGCGTATCGCTACCATTGATTTGACCTTTGTGCTGTTGTGTGAGATGTGTAGATGTAGTGTATTTTTCTTGGAGCTGTTATGTTAAAACTAAGTAGTCAAAATGCTGTAAAAACAAAGTACAAACAATGGTACTTTCTTACTCGTACAGTAAATCATTAGTTTTGAGTTCATAATATTCAGCCCTATCTCAAAGTAAAAATGTATTCCCATTTGTCATGGAGTTTTCGCCGCAGTTATACCTACTTAAGTGTTAAAATATACATGCTTATTTGAGTAAAGTATCAATCTATTGAACGCCTCGGTGTATAATGAATCAAAGTGTTGCATTCATTGAAATAATTCAGAACTCGGACGAGGAGAAGCCTGTTGTTAGGTATTGGCGCCGCTCTTTAATCATAAATGAATAATTGAAGTGATACGAATGAATAGGTATTCATTCGTATCACGTAACTAGTCTGCTTCAAATATCGTGTAGGTATATTATTAGAGCTTTTTACTTTCCCATCAGTGCTAAAGCTGTAAAAGCTGGCATAGCATTTCTTCAGAAGTAGGTATTATTATGGCCACGCCACGGGGTACTGTTTATCAGGGATTAAGAGTCCCCGGCAAGCTCGGCCAAATTTCACCTTTCCATACAAAAGAAGTTTCGTTGTCATTTTAAAACTACGTGTTGGATTGTAACGAAACTTTGCATATACAATGACATGATAATCTGTTAGTCTGTAATTAGTTTATATGGCTCCAGTTTATAAAACAAACTAAATACAGCAAAAACAAGTTTTGTATGAAAAACAGGCGCTGTATGCAGCTGCGCATCGAAAAAGTGCCTTTTCCAAACCGATTATTAGTATACTTGTACTATTGCTAGAGATCCAAATTTTTGATATGTATATCTTCAGTTCATTGGCTATGTTCGTACTTCGTAAAATCACGATTGCTTACAAAAACCTCGATAGATTTTGCCTTTCAAAACAGTGCTTTTTTACCACCAAACTCGAAATATCTCAAAAGTTATTTGGAATATTACAATGAAATTTGTTGTGATAGGTAGCTTTTTGGTAGATCTATCTACCGGCTTCTTAGAATTTCAATATGTTTGATAATTCAATACATTTGGTCATTTGTCTGAAAAACCGGGTGTCCGCGTCATGCATGCGCGGTGGCGAGTACAATTTAGTACGCCCGTGGCCACTGCCGACGACGGACCTGTGAATGTTTACCTGGCACGCAAATACGCCTTTTTGCAGCAATTATTTCGAGTTATCAAGGTAAATAAAAATATATAAAGGAATAGGAAACGCTAATACATGCTGGAGAACACATTCGAAATGATAGAATAACAAATATAAGGTATGCGATATTTACTACATTAAAGCGTTTCTACATCCGCACCTAAAACGTATTAATAGGTAGCTGGAGCATATTGACAAGATGTCAATAAAAATCTTCAGTTATCCTGAATACGTATTTAGAACTGTTAGGTAGTAAGTAGTCGGGTGTAAATCGGATTCGGACACGAGCACATGGTTGGGGGGGTAATGGTACCAATTATGGACTGTACGAATAATAGATTTATTTATTCATACAGAAATATATCAAAAGCATTTAGGGCTATTGCGCCGGATAGCGACTACCTAGACTAAAGTCCTAAACGAGTTGGTGAACTGAAGTATATTTACTTGCTGTTTAGTAGATTCTATTAAAAACGAGTGCGGAAAAAGACCCTGCCACTCCACCAGCAGCAGGCCACGGCCCTTCCTCATCTTCGTTATAGACATACATGCATACATACGCTACGGCACATCTTTTCGTCCAATATTCCGCAGTGTCTCAAGACGAGAGTCTTTGACCAGTGTGTGTTGCCAGTGATGACGTATGGAACGGAAACGTGGTCGCTTACTATAGGCCTCATAAGAAGGCTCAAAGTCACTCAAAGGGCGATGGAGATGGCTATGCTGGGAGTTTCTCTGTGCGATCGCATCAGAAATGAGGCTATCCGCAGCAGAACCACGGTAACCGATATAGCCCTCCGAATCGCTAAACTTAAGTATCAGTGGGCGGGGTACATTGCACGTAGAACCGATGGCCGTTGGGGCGGAAAGGTTCTCGAGTGGCAACAACGTACCGGAAGGCGCGGCGTGGTTAGGCCCCCCACAAGGTGGACTAATGACCTGGTAAAGGTCGCGGGAGTCCGCTGGATGCGGGTGGCGCAGGACCGGCTATTGTGGCACTCTTTGCACTTGGGGGAGGCCTATGTCCAGCAGTGGACGTCTTTCGGCTGATATGATGATACATACGCTCGAAAAACATAAACTTCCTTCTGAAGCAGTCGGGTACAAAGTACTACAGGGTGTTCCCCTATACAGCTGCAAAACTTTGCCAGCTGTTTGTGCACATGATACCCATCACAAAACACTAAAGTATGCCGTTTCACATCTCGCACTCACTCTGCCACCGCTGTTTCTCCAAATAACAACCAAGAAAGCCTCCCCCGCCACGCCCCTTTAAAAATAAGCCCACTAAAGCAAATAAATGTGACGTTATCTAAGTGAACATACCTTTTGTCGGTATGGAGTTATTGATATGACTCACTTACTCACTCACTCATCAACGCACAGCCGAAACTACTAAGACTAGAGAGTTGAAATTTACACCAGAACTACCTTTTACAACGTAGGCAACGCTAAGCAGGATTTTTGGGAATTCCACCCCTAAAGGGGGTAAATAGGGGTGCAAAGTTTGTATGGGGGAAACTTTATTTTTAGAGCTAGAGACTTAAATTTTTGCATAAAGATTACTTATTAGAATACAAATTAAGTACTTTCAATTCAATTAAATTTATTTTGTTAAACATAGGTAACAACTTTTACAAGTATTGTTGGTATACAAAATATAAGACTTCTGTGCATTACCCACAATGTAGGTTTACAAAATATTTCAGCCAGCTAATATATTTATAAAAATAAAAAAATAAATGTCATTACAGTGATTGGTGTAAAATACTTCAAAAACATGTCAAAAACTCTCAAAAAATACTATAACTAAAGAATATTATAACTAAGGAATGTCTTGAATGGAATCATGTTATGTCGTAGGGTCGTTTAAGTAATATTTAATGGTATAATAACACTTTTCAATCAAATATTGATTTATTGATTGAAATGATTGATCCAATAATGTCATGGAAAGATCACATAGATACATTATACAGTATGCTCTAAGACAGTTAAGACCACTTGTGTCAGAAAGTTGCTTAAAAGAGCTGTATTTATGCGTACATATATTCTCAACTTTCATACGGGATAATGCTTTGGGGCAACAGTACGGATTATGAGCGCATCCTAAAGATCCAGAAACGTGCAATTAGAGTACTTCTCTATGCAAAGGACAGATACACGTGTCGCGAACATTTAAGAAAACTTATTATCTTAACATCAGTTTCAACTTATATATTGGAAGTTTTGATGTATGTTAAACGTTATCCAAATGAATTTCAAAGGAGAGGTGAAAATAGTTCGAGATCAATGAGAAATGCAAATAACTTAAAAAGAAGCGGGTTGTGTCCGAGATACAACCGTTAATTAAGTTTAAGTGGATACTTATTTGTTGGTTGTCCCCGTAAAATATATATCTGCATTAATTCACTAAAATCTGTATAAGCACAGATAAATCGGTATATATAACAACATTGACTGACGTAGCTCGTTTGACTCGCGAGGCATTGAAAATGGCGGTCATTTCAGCATAGTTTTCATGCCCGTCACATAAACTAAATAACATTTTGTGATTAACAACTAATAACAAATAAAGAAGGATTAAAACATGTAACAAACAATTATTTGAAATCAGATTAGGCTTCTCTACAAAAAGTTAATCCGGAAGTTACGTGATACATTTTGAACTGTACCCCTATACAAGAACGCGAGCAAAGAAGTATCCACTTCAAAACAACCTCGCCCAGACTTAGAATAGGCACAAAACTTCCGAAGTTAATAGGACAAATACTTTTTAACCGGCTACCTTCAAACCTTAAAACCATAACGAACGACAACTCTTTTCGCTTCCATGTAAAACAACTATTGCTTGAAAAAACACTGTATAGTTTACAAGAATTTCTTTCAAATGACTAAATAACAAGATCTTAAAAGCTTGACGTTAATATTTGTATTATGTTTTCTTTCTCTATTTTATGTAATAGCATTATGCTATGAGTATAAGTATTATTAAACTATTTACAAATAATAACAATTCTGTACACAACTGTACACATCTATTGTATTAAATTGTAACTGACAAGTTATAATTTTAACACATTTTTATCTGTATATTCATTGTACTATGATTTCAATTGTAAAATTATGATAATAAACAAATCTGAATCTGAAGTCAATTGTCTTTTAAATTTATTAATATCCAGTGTTTAATTCAGTCTGGAATTTTATTGAAAATGTTTGGTGCCATTCCCAAGATTCCGCCTCTGATTAGCGCTGTGTTGTTGCTACCCTGCAAAGTTTTCAATTTTTGTTTGTATTGTTTACGTGTCGGAAATCTGCGGCCTTCTGAAACGTTACTGAACATGCTTGGATTGGTCTTGACAAAAATACCTACTTCTAGGATATACAGTTCTTCTAGTTTGTATGGAGAGCAAGACATTTTTAAAGTAAGGAATTTGTAACTTCGGTTTTTTAATTATTAATCACTTAAGAAGGTTAAAAGGGGGTTCGAATTATGTATAGAGAGCAAGACATTTTTAAAGTTAGAAATTTGTAACTTCGGTTTCAGACTATTTACTATGAGAGTTCAAAGAGGGTTCTAAGTTTGTATAGAGCGCAAGACATTTTGAAATAAAGAGAGATTTGTTTCTTCGGTTTTAGACTGTTTACTTAAAGACTAGGTACAGTCAGCGTCATATAGTTAGTAGCAGCCAAAGTAGCCAAATATATCGTAACACATCCTTACACCTATAGTAACAAAGACGTGTTGCGATATATTTGGTTACCTAGGCTGCTACTAACTATCTGATGCTGACTGTACAAAACTAATTTCAATGTTTTTTTTTATTAAACAAACATTTAAATTTCTAAAACAAACATTTAGACGATAACATGTTATACGTGGACGAAGTCGCGAGCAACAGCTAGTTTATATATATATATATTTATTTAAGCTTTATATATTCCATATTGTTTGTGTTAGTAGGTACATATTTACTAAATCTAAAAGATTTATGCCATTTTTTCTTTCTTATATGGACCCCATTCGGGTAAAAGCCATATATCGCCAGATATTAGGAGAAAAGAAGGGCACTGGAAGCAACAAACTGGTCAGGGCCGAAAGGCAAAAGAAGGAAAGGTAGACGACGAAGACGTTGGACCAATGACATAACTGAGGTCGCCGGACCTAGCTGGATGCAGTTGGCTAAAGACCGAAAAAAATGGCATGAGATCGAGGAGGCTTTTACCTAAATTTACATTTGCTTTAAAAAATTCAATATAAATCAAACAAAAAAAGACAATTAAAGCTTAATTTAAATTTATATAATTACTTCCGGTTGGAAATTTTTTTGGATTCTTGTGTAAAGCATCTTAGAATAACGATTAAAAATGAAATATACAAAAAAACGCTATTATAAATTAATGATTTTCGAAACCGTATTTTGCCTGGAGTATAGAGCCAAGTATAAGTCCAATCTTGTTGGCTTGTTGAGAGTATCAAGGTCCATCGCGGTGTGGCCGCTGGTCGAGGTAGCATGGTAGGCAGCACGCGCCGCGCGAGCGCAGTGACATAACACTTTTAGGTATTTAAGAGACAAATTGAATTTGTTATTTTTATATGATGTTTGGTCAAATTACATTTTTTAATAGACATAGTCATGTACTGAAGAACTTGCTGGTCTTAAAATAACCACCCTGTATAATAAAATGCTCTTCTGACTAACAGTGGGTCTAATTATCCAGTTTTTGATCAGTCAGTCATACTTATGTAACAAAGGTAATAATTATGGTAATAATACTCCTTGCATTTCATTAAATTGTCAAAAGGGCCTCTACGTGTTGGCGCCGTTGGTACTTTGTAGGTACCTAGCCCCACGCATGCCTCCCAAAGGTCCGGGACATCATTGTCCCGTGAGCGGGAAAGACATACATGGTAATAATATAATTTGCCAGGAGATAAATAGATGAACATAGCTATTTGTTTATTATTTTTGATGGTTTCTTAAGCGGGTGTTAACCGGCGCTATAACTTTACCTAGAAGTAATCGATTTTATTTCGGTTTAAAAAACCTGTAATATATTAGTACAATCCATAATTGGTGACGTTCACCCTTAGGAAGTGAAGATGTACTATTATTTTATCAGTTCTACGTATTTGGAAAACGGAAGCACCCACATAGGAACTGGGAAAACGATAGGTGGATTGATGATGAAGAAATCTGTACTAACATATCTTTGGAAAGTAAGTGTCCATAATTGATGTCATCATACTACGATGTACTTAAGAACTGTAACTACCTATTATTCCTTATTTTCTTTAAAAAAATAGATTTAAATAAATAAATAAACAATAAATATTTGGGGACAATCTTACACAAATCAACCAAGATTTGAAAAATAAAACAATTATTCAAGAAGACAAACATTTGATCGTATGATCCGCAAAAACGAGCCGAATACGGATGCCAACAGAATAAGGCCGTTAGCGGGGTGCGCGGGACGCGCGTCTCCCGCTCCGTCTGCCTCACCTCCGCAAATACCTAAATATCGTCTAATAAGAGCGCCTTAAATTCGCTGTTTTATTTTTACTATTGTATCTGAAGCTACATAAACTAATTACAGACCTGGAAATACCTTAACTTATTCTAAGTAGGTACAAAGTTTCAGAGCAAACTAGCTAGTCGTTTTAAAATGCTACGGTTGTATGGAAAACTGCATGAGCTTGCCGGGGACTCATAATGACAATTCACACTATCAATCATTCATTAAAATTGTTTGATATGTTGGTGAACTATATATCTCTGTAAAATTTTTGGTAGGCAATAGAAGGTAGGTATATGTTTTTCATATGATATTCGTGATAGCATCTTGACTAAGCCTCTGGAAATATTCATAATTGGCTAGGCATGCGCCCGCGTCGCTTTTCGTTCCAAATTCGAGCGCCACAATGTATTGTTATTAGGGTTACAGCACAAAGGGCGGCGACCCGTTGGTGCAATTACTTTGTTATGCGCGTTATTGATCGGCGAGCTGGCGAGATGAGTCAATTTAACTTTCAGTTGGTTATTGACGTCATATCAGGGCTTGTTGTTTAACAAGTGCCTACCTATGTACATCAGAATATATATGCCTTCGGATGAATAATTTATCAATGCCCGACTTTGCTATTAAATACGTCGCGACCTACCTGGGTATTTAGGAACATTATAATCGCTCATCCATACTAATATTACCTACTTATAGGTAAATTGCGAAACTAACTCATTTATCATGGAAATCATCATTTAAAGGTCCTTTAAATGGTTGAAAGGGGAGTGGAAATTTCTATTTGTTAGTAGGTAACTACTTGCGTAGTATTAATACTTTTTTTTTTTTTATTTGACGAAAACACACTTAAATTATAAACGTTATATCCGTCAGACGCCAAACTAGGCTGAGCCTGTATCTTGGCCGCCTGCGAGTGCGATTAACACGAACTACTTAAAATATTACCATTTTGCAGTACAAAACTCTAATTCCTGCTTCATTAAAAGTATACATTGAGATAAGATTAACATTAACATTACAATTTAAAATTATTATTTGTGCATGGGCGTTTGTGTACGTGACTGCGTGTGTGTGTGTGTGTGTGTGTGAGAGAGTTCCACTAGGCTACAACAGTATCGGTTTGGTTACCTTTGTTATAATAGGTTTTCAGTCAGAGAGTATGAAAGCGTCAGTAACCAGTTCTTCACTACACATTTCGCTTTAATCACGGGTGACGTTTTAATGTTAAGATGATTGCAAATGTTATTGTAGATGTGGGGATGAGAAAATGCAGGAATTTTCCTGCCTAACGCTGAACTAAGTGGCGGCAGAGGTGCTTTGAATATACGCTTGCTCAAAATGTCCGTGTAGATTGGCGACTTCAGTAGGCATGTATGGGTCTATACTAAGCAATTTACGAGTACCTATGTTACGCAGATGAAGTCGGGGGCAAAAGCTAGTATGTTTATAACTTGCAAGAACGGATTTGAAACCTGTCCGCTGGCCAAGTGGTGGTCGTTCAATTTCCATGTTTTATTACAAGGATTTTCGTCCATCGTTGAATTTCCATGTTTTATTACAAGGATTTTCGTCCATCGTTGAATTTCCATGTTTTATTACAAGGATGTTCGTCCATCGTTGAATTTCCATGTTTTATTACAAGGATTTTCGTCCATCGTTGAATTTCCATGTTTTATTACAAGGATTTTCGTCCATCGTTGAATTTCCATGTTTTATTACAAGGATTTTCATCCATCGTTGAATTTCCATGTTTTGTTACAAGGATTTTCGTCCATCGTTGAATTTCCATGTTTTATTACAAGGATTTTCGTCCATCGTTGAATTTCTATGTTTTATTACAAGGATTTTCGGCCATCGTTGAATTTCCATGTTTTATTACAAGGATTTTCGTCCATCGTTGAATTTCCATGTTTTATTACAAGGATGTTCGTCCATCGTTGAATTTCCATGTTTTATTACAAGGATTTTCGTCCATCGTTGAATTTTTATGTTTTATTACAAGGATTTTCGTCCATCGTTGAATTTCCATGTTTTATTACAAGGATTTTCATCCATCGTTGAATTTCCATGTTTTGTTACAAGGATTTTCGTCCATCGTTGAATTTCCATGTTTTATTACAAGGATTTTCGTCCATCGTTGAATTTCTATGTTTTATTACAAGGATTTTCGGCCATCGTTGAATTTCCATGTTTTATTACAAGGATTTTCGTCCATCGTTGAATTTCCATGTTTTATTACAAGGATTTTCGTCCATCGTTGAACTTCCATGTTTTATTACAAGGATTTTCGTCCATCGTTGAATTTCCATGTTTTATTACAAGGATTTTCGTCCATCGTTGAATTTCCATGTTTTGTTACAAGAATTTTCGTCCATCGTTGAATTACCGTGTTTTATTACAAGGATTTTCGTCCATCGTTGAACTTCCATGTTTTATTACAAGGATTTTCGTCCATCGTTGAATTTCCATGTTTTATTACAAGGATTTTCGTCCATCGTTGAATTTCCATGTTTTGTTACAAGAATTTTCGTCCATCGTTGAATTACCGTGTTTTATTACAAGGATTTTCGTCCATCGTTGAATTTCCATGTTTTATTACAAGGATTTTCGTCCATCGTTGAATTTCCATGTTTTATTACAAGGATTTTCGTCCATCGTTGAATTTCCATGTTTTATTACAAGGATTTTCGTCCATCGTTGAATTTCCATGTTTTATTACAAGGATTTTCGTCCATCGTTGAATTTCCATGTTTTATTACAAGGATTTTCATCCATCGTTGAATTTCCATGTTTTGTTACAAGGATTTTCGTCCATCGTTGAATTTCCATGTTTTATTACAAGGATTTTCGTCCATCGTTGAATTTCTATGTTTTATTACAAGGATTTTCGGCCATCGTTGAATTTCCATGTTTTATTACAAGGATTTTCGTCCATCGTTGAATTTCCATGTTTTATTACAAGGATTTTCGTCCATCGTTGAACTTCCATGTTTTATTACAAGGATTTTCGTCCATCGTTGAATTTCCATGTTTTATTACAAGGATTTTCGTCCATCGTTGAATTTCCATGTTTTGTTACAAGAATTTTCGTCCATCGTTGAATTACCGTGTTTTATTACAAGGATTTTCGTCCATCGTTGAATTTCCATGTTTTATTACAAGGATTTTCGTCCATCGTTGAATTTCCATGTTTTATTACAAGGATTTTCGTCCATCGTTGAATTTCCATGTTTTATTACAAGGATTTTTGTCCATCGTTGGATTTCCATGTTTTATTACAAGGATTTTCGTCCATCGTTGAATTTTCATGTTTTATTACAAGGATTTTCGTCCATCGTTGAATTTCCATGTTTTATTACAAGGATTTTCGTTCCTATCTAAAGGCTATGTGAAAGTGACGATGCTGAAATATTAAGGAGAAGTCAGACTATCCTAAATCATAACAGCACCGAGGCGATAAGTCGGTGCCATAATCCGGGACACGTCCGGGCTGGGAGGCAATGTGTGAGGGTTGCTATCATGACTAGAGGGCGGAGTACCGGTGGCAAATTTCACACAAAAGGTATGGAGTCGTTTTCATAATTATTATTTTAGGCTTGAATAATAAAATTATGAATTTACCTAATGCACTTAGTATGGTACCTAGTCGTAAATTAAAAGTAAGTACTTAACATTTATTTTCATAAATCGATTTCAGGAACACCTAAATGTTATGTCGTAAATGTTTTGGGTTATTTTTCAATTTCTTTTAACAAAGTCACCATTCATCGATATAATATTTTTTACCATATGCAACCTTTCTTTTCAAAAAGTTACTAATTTACAAATTTATGAGACATTTAGAAACTAATTATTTGACATTGTCAATTTAGACATATTACATTATATTTGTATGCTCGTAAGATAATTTCTATAAGTTCCTAAAAATTATTATGCAAAATTATTCATTTATTCGTTATTTATTTAATCATAAGAATACTTAGGCGACTCCATACCTTTTGTGTGAAATTTTCCACCGGTACTCCGCCCTCTTATCATGACATCATGAGGTTTGTTTGGACATAACCTCAATACAATATGATACAAATACACTTTATTGCACACCACAAATAATATTATAAATGCATAATATTAAATAAAAATTAGGGGACAATCTTACACAAATCGAACGAGCCCCATAGTCAGCTCAATGAGGCTTGTGGTACGGGTACTAGACGTCGATATATTTCATAGATAGGTATAAATACTTAATATAAGCTCATCTCACAAATATTCCTTCAGCTTCGTAGGCAGTGTCACTACTTACCTTACTAGGCTAACCGGTCGTCCAAATTAATAATACACTCAAGAGCAAAAGTTTGGGGTCACCCTAAATTAAATAACCGCAATAGGATTTTTTTTATATTTTACACTAGTATTGACATAATAAACTATTCTTCGTAATACCCAAATGTATTAGCAATTTCGGGGATCCTATCATAAAAATATCAACATCCAAAAATGACGATTTTTGCGATATCTCGCTCCGTTAACGTTGTTTTTTTCATGGGTTTTTACGAGTCCGATTTAAACCTGGTAACGTGTTTTTTTTTTTTACTGTTATTTCTGCAGATTAGATGTAAAATTTAATAAAGATCATGACAGGGTTAAAAAACTATACAACCTTGCACTAGTTTAGGAAATATGACGGTATTTCATCGACCCGAAACTTTTGCTCTTGAGTGTATTATGAATACAGAACATAAAGCTAGTAGAGGTATACAACTGGCGGTATTAACTTTAGCTGCCTGCGCGGTTCCGCCTATATTACAAAGAACGCAGAATAAAATATAGCCCATGTCCATCCTATATTACTGATTTTTTTATTGGATAAGGAGTACGGGGCTTACCTACCCCCAAATACAAATTTACAAAGCTAGTAAACTTTACTGATTAATAATATTGGTATAAACGTATAGGTGAACATGTACCTAATGACGAATTATCTACACTCATACACCAGTAAGTATCAGTGAATAAACATAATAAATCGACTTCAATAATACCAGCAAAGACATATCATACCTAATTAACAACTTAGAAGTAGTTAAGTTGAAAAACCCCCGATATTTTCATTTCAAAGTCCAATGTCCCAAAAACGGCTGACCTGATTTTGTTGAAACGTAGCTAAGAACCATCTTGATTACCTCAGCTTTCGGATAAAAAAACCGCATTCAAATCCGTCCATTTGTTTAGGAGCTATGATGCCACAGACACGTCAAACTTATAACACCCCTCTTTTTGCGTCGGGGGTTAAAAATGGGTCACACAGCTTGCGTAAAACAAAAGTCGTCTTTCTTGAGGTCAATATAGTTAAGGGCTTCCGTACATATAATAAATGTGCATGAACTCATATAAAACGTAGATAGAGGATATAATGGATGATGACGTCCTAGCGTATACCCAAAAGGGACGATGGTCAATTAACCTTACTAAATTAAGAAGTATCAGAAACAAATACATTCTTGACGTCTAATGTCATTTATAATCTAGTCGTGTTATATCGGTGACGTCATGGTGGTGTCAGTTTCAGTAAAAATTTTGACAGGTGTGGTGGCAAACAAGCTGGAGGCAAACAAAAATCCGTATACGCGATGACGGACAGAATATATGACACTGTATCTCGTTCCCACTTGAGGTATTGTCTATGCATACATCTTTGTCACGCATGTGTGTATAGTTGTTATTTTCTAAGCCGTCCGTTCTGCAGTGCGGCGTTCTTTAGTGCGGAACGGACGGCTTAGAAAATAACAACTATACGTGTGGGTGAGTCCCTCTATTCTATTCTACCTCTATGATATGAAACGAGACGCCGTTTATGAGCATTAAGAGTCCAACCAAAAATTAGGCTATGTAGCCTTTAACTTTGGCAATGTCGACAGAAGAGACGTGACCCTAAATATCTGTACCCTAAATATCCAAGCAGGTGATTCTGGTAAAGTAATTAATGCTAGTAGATATTCAATATTAGGATTAGTACCTACTTAATGTAAATAATATAATCTACGGCTAACGAAGCAATATCTTTAATTCTATTAATCACTTAGGCCACGTTAAAACAAAGCAGAAATCAATCTCCCTTGATTAAGTAATAATGTCGGGAATAATTAAAGAGAACACGAAGTTAATTTCTCAATTGGAGGCGAGTTTGCCCCGGATCATTATTATCGACAATTAAACTCTTGATTCGATTAGGAGAATCTTGCAAGTAACTTGTACAACGGAGTCGATGTTGTGTTGGTGTATGGTACACGCGGGCGGGGAAAAGTTTTGCTAGAGAGTAAAACGAGTCATTTTTAATCTAGCTGGTAAGCTAATTAACAAAATTTCAAACTATGTAATGGTGCCTAATTCGAAAACCATTTCGGTAATTATGTTGAACGTAATAAAGTAGTTTTCAGATTTAAATTCTCACCCGTTTTTAATAAAATCGCTAAATTGTATAAATGTGGTTTAAGCCGTGTGTGACGTCAATACTACGACTGTCATATGAAAGGTGTGCAAGCTGCCATACAGAGCCGTAACGTTGACGTCATAATTTAGTCATAACTTTTCAACTTGATATTTTTGAATGAAAATTATCAAAATTACAATTTAGGGAGAAATAAAAAAAACACGAATCGCTTAAAAAAACACTTTCTAGCCAAATAAATCATAAAATGTCCCACTAGAAAAAAATTAAATGTTGTCAATTGTAGAAATTTACAGGTATCCAATTGAGTGTCAATAAAATGTTTATCACAATTAGCCAGCCGGAACCAAACACAACAGTAGGTACTGACCCTGCTTCTCGATGGGGGAAAATGGTGTAAGTAAACTAATATTATTCGTGTTTAAATTGGGTGAAACACTAAAAAACGCGGGCTATGCTAATGCTAAGCACTAGGCTTAGCCAATTATTATCATCATCAGGCCACGACTACGAACTGATGATGATGAGATTTAACATAAAAGAAAATACACATTATGTTGGTTGGTCGTTGTTAAATGCAAGTCCTGTAGAAAAATTAATGCGACCTGACGTCCGGCGATAAGACCGCGTGTTGTCTACCCCTACCTACATGTTATTATATTGTTTCTCTGTGTAACTACTTTGTTTGTGTTTGGTGTGCAGTTATTTGTATTGTATTGTATTGTCCGGCAAACACGAAGTTCTCTGTTAAAAGTATAGATAAACAAACCGGTACCGGTGTACCGGTTGGGATTGAGAGTTCCCAAACAATTTAACCTCTCTATTGTAACAAAAATCACACCTTTACCTTGTTCCCACTTTTAATAGGGTTCCTAATTCTTTTCTATCATTTTCTCATATTATCTTAAAAATAAGAATGCTTTCTATTAATACCGCCTCAGTAATCGCTTGTCACTTGGGCCAACGACGAATATAATTATGTTTTCAGTTATCTGTCACTCGGCTGGATTAGTTACACTAATACTCAATCAAACCCAATTATGCGACTAATGTGTTTCGATTACATGTTTAGCGAACTCTGATGGCTTAATTATTTAACGTCACATGACATTTACAAACCTACGTATACCTATAAATGTGTGTGTTTATTGATGTACACCTATGGCACCACGAGTAAGTAAGTGATTTTGGCTTAGTCAGATCATTTTCGTGTGATAAGTAAGTATCTACACACGTTTCGATGTACACCATTTTACTCGTCGAGTAAAATCGAGTGTACTGTTGCGTTTTGTTTTTTGATTGCATATTTTCATTCATATTCATATTCATTTATTGCGATCATATTCATTGTCCATACAGTAGATCTTAAGATAGGTTATACAGTAGGTACATGATACCCTATTAGGGCATTGCAATGTTCTTTTGTACTAACATGTTAACAACATAAGTTAGTTTTATTTATAGAAAGAACACAGTATTGAATAAGTTATTTTAAAAAAGGAAACCGCCTTCAGAGCACCTACCCACTGAAAAGCACAAAATATGTTTTATATCAAAATCTTCTCCAGAATGTAACAAGTACTTTTCTGAAAACCGCATCAAAATCGGTTTAGCCAAACGCGAGATAATCGCGAACAAACATACATACAACCATACGGGTCAAACTGAGAACCTTCTTGTTTTTTTGAAGGCGGTCAAAAATAGACGTATAATCACAATAATATTAAAATTTAAAATTTAATTGTTTGTTTATGTCATGTTATAAAAGATTGAAATGAGATTAAAATAATAATAATGATAATAGCGATATTATCAAATACCTTCAAATTGTGAATTAAAATTTAAATTTAAATTGTGATTAGTACGATACTTTATCTAGTGCAGATTGGTCATTCAAAAACTCATCAATTGTATTGTGTTGTTGTGCCTTGTCAAGAAGTAATTTCTTCAGGTTTGTTTTCAAATATCTTATCGTTCAACTCCTGTTCGAGTTTTTTTTTTGCATTTTCATGAGCATTCATATTTTGCATCCACCCAACATTCACCAGAGATGTGTTAAGCAGTGTTTTCAATATATTTGACACCTTGCAGCGTGACATTCAGGTGGCATCTCTTAATTATTCTTTTTGGAGAGTTATTTTAAAAATAGGAATGCAAAACGAACTTAACAAGCATAGAACAGTTAAAAATCTCGACTACGGAACAGTAACTGAAAAAAAAAGCCTGCAGCATAACTTCGAATATAAAAGTCAAGGGATAGGTATGATTTGGCTCTGCATTCGGCGTGCTTGCTTTCGGCTATGTCGTAGTCGGGCAAAAATAATGCCGAATTGGTTTACCTATGTGCCTGTGCGCCTTGAAAAATTCAGACTTCAATACTAGTCGTTTTGTTTATTAAATGTTCAGCGGAATCAAATGAATTACACCACATCGGTACTTGGTTAAACAATTTGACGGTCAGCAGCCCAAATAGCTTCATTGGACGATTGTTATCACTTCAATTGGTATTAAATCACTGTCAATCAATGCTTCGTTTGATATCTGTTACACCAACATGTTTAACGAACATTTGATCAATCGCGGTCCTGACAGCATGTGAGTACAGAATGATAATACTTACCTACGTGAAATATTTAAGTATGTCGTGGACGTCATTCTGTTGGAAAAGGGAAGGTCCCTTGCACCTTTCAATAAACACGTTTACTTGCAGATCATTAATTAAGTATCGTACGGGTACGATTGTGTTCATAACAAAATATGGCCATGCACGTTGATTTGAGCACAGAAATCAAGGTAAGAAACAGAAAGAAGTATAATATAGTTTACTTACACAAATAACTATTAGATTTATTGGGCCTACTGCTGTGGGCTGTGTGGTTAAAATCTATCTGCCCTCATTTTTAGGGTTCCGTAGCCAAATGGCAAAAAACGGAACCCTTATAGATTCGTCATGTCCGTCCGTCTGTCTGTCTGTCTGTCTGTCTGTCCGTCCGTATGTCACAGCCACTTTTTTCCGAAACTATAAGAGCTATACTGTTGAAACTTGGTAAGTAGATGTATTCTGTGAACCGCATTAAGATTTTCATTCAAAAATTGAAAAAAAACATTAAGTTTTAGGGGTCCCCATATTCAGAACTGAAACTCAAAAAACATTTTTTCATCAAACCCATACGTGTGGGGGTATCTATGGATAGGTCTTCAAAAATGATATTGAGGTTTCTAACATCATTTTTTTTCTAAACTAAATAGTTTGCGCGAGAGACACTTCCAAAGTGGTAAAATGTGTCCCCCCCCCCCCCCCTGTAACTTCTAAAATAAGAGAATGATAAAACTAAAAAAAATATATGATGTACATTACCATGTAAACTTCCACCGAAAATTGGTTTGAACGAGATCTAATAAGTAGTTTTTTTTAATACGTCATAAATCGTAAACCGCAATTTATTTCACGGAACCCTTCATGTGCGAGTCCGACTCGCACTTGGCCGCTTTTTTTTACTACAAGTAGGTAAGTTACCCAAATAGTGGTCAAAAGTAAATAATTCAGTTATGAAATGTAATGTTATCCGTTCTTAACTATTCACCATAAAACATCATTTGTTCGATAAACCTCTGTAAGACTCATTAATGTCATTAAACTGTGGTCCTCACAGTCAGCCATCTTAGTTTCACCAAGGATATTTACCATACACACTACGTATCAACATTAGAATCCTCCAAGATAAATCCATCAAGAAGTGAGTCAAATGAACGTCGCTCGCAACGCGATTATCTTTAATTAAACCTCGCATGTAGCCTTAATTGCTAATTGCTATCATTTCTACCAAGCTTGGCCACCGACTGGCTAAATAGGAGCACGGAGCCGTAAAAAGTTATGGCTGTAGTGTAGACGAGAATAGACGTTAACCGCTAAGTAGCGGTATCTCTAAGCGATTTCGTCCTAGAACCACCAAAAGTGTATATATGTTTATGATGCTAACTGTACATCTTTATCGGTAAGTTCATTCTCAGTTATGACGGAACGACGAAGAAGAAGCAGCCTTTATCCATTAAAGGCGTATTTAGCAATAACTAGTACGCAAAAACCTAAGCAATGTTTCCGCAATTTCTATAAAATAATAAGTTGTATTGAACAACATGTTTAGAAAACATATAGGTACGTATACCGCTGTCCGCCTACCAGTTTTTTTTGCGTCCATGGCAAGAAATTACAGGTCCATAGAGTACCTATTTACTTCCCTAAATGTATTCCGACACCTATTATATGTTATTTTATATATCTTGCCTTTGTTGCCAGTGCAAGAGATATAAAATAAGTAGGTAGGTATAGTAAAGAGCATCATTCGTTCGTGTGAATAAAATAAGAACGGTTTTTAAAAATGTATACGACGACAAGCGACTGTCAGTCTCGAAGTTGCCAACAGTGTTGTCAGCGTTGACGGCCCGGCCGTTGCCGAGAACTTCCCATGTTCCCGGAAACGGCACATCACTAGACAGCAAGGGCTTTTCGTCGAAATAATCTAGTACTTATTGGTTTGTTATGGGCCTTCTATCTATTATGGCAGCCCTTCATAATTGATTGCTCAGACCTTTTGCTGCTAGAAATTTCTAGACTCTTCGGACCGCAGGTAATCGTTTTCTCCTTTAGCTGCTTTATGTGCTTCCCTAGGCTGATTCTTTTGCGCATTGATTTATGTAGTCTGTTTCTTCTGACTCCATTTCTTGACACGGTCCAGTTTGACTTTTTTCTTTGATGATTGTAAGTGTGTCACGAATAAATTCAATTAATTTACAGTGACTTTTCAACAGTATTATCATGTAGGTAGTGTAAATGATAGTGGGTATGTAAATGTACTCACTGGTCAAAAGGCGAGAAGATGTGGTGCGTGGGCCGAGGTTCAGGCGCCGCGTCCCTGGAGCTGGTGCTGCCCACAGATGGCGCTGGTGATGGACAACTCGTCTCCGACCTGGCAACACCGATAATGTCAATACAAATGACTACGAACTACCGATAAGTGTGTACAAGCCTAATAAATAACTAGAACCATAACCTCTTTCGCATATTTTTTTTATTTTATTTACGACGGTGACGAACAAAGCTTATAGTAGACACCGTAGCCTATATGGGCACTTGCGTGGCTACAGAAGAATCGCAAGCACGTTGCCAACCCTTTATTGATTTGAGGATTTGTTGTGTTGACAGTTAGATACAAATGCAAGTCCCTCACTCTCAACACAGTGCATGCCCGTGAGTTCTGGCATAGTGTAAAGAGTTAGGCCTCTCACAGACTGGCGCGGCCTGGCCGCGGCGGACAATAGAAAACTTGTCATTAGCTGTCAAATTTACTATGGTCCGCCACCGCAGGCCGCGCCAGTGTGTTGCAGGCTTAACAGTGGACCGACGACACCTTTGACGTTTGCGGGTTTGACAACGTCATGTCCCAAGTTACATGTATGCAGCTAGGGCTCAAATAATTTGTACTAAAGCACTGGGGCTCGCCCTATACGCCCCTCGCTCCTCACACCCCGCACAATTGCCCTGTCTAGACGGTTTCGTCGACTGACTGTATTGGTTTATATACTGTGGTTCAACACCTCATACTTACAGAGGTACTAGTGAAGTTATTATTGCTGCGGTCTTCTGTAAGGTGTAGTTGGGCCGCTCCAAATATGAGAGAAATGACGTACCGCTGTACCTTACCTACTTTTCAACACGTCTTAATTGAGGTGAAAAAATTGTGCGTCTGAATAAAATAGACGACTGTTAAAAGCAGTGAACTTAATGGATACTCTGGATAGGCAGCCTTATTCCTTAACTCTAATGTCACTTCAAAATCAGTAACAAAACTTATAGAAAGGACCTGTCAGGCCTCGGAGACCTGTTGGGCGAACGGCGTGGCGAGTGGTGCGGCGAGCGGCGCGGCGAACCGGGCGTCACGGGTGGCGACGCGCGGGGGGACGCAACCCCAGACACGGGCGACGCCTCAGCAGAACCTCGGGACATGCATTCCGATGAACCCTGGAATACAATGATCGGAATTTAAAATCTTAAAGGTACCCTACAAATAATGCTTTAAATGAGTCACTCTAAGAGAAGAGAACTGATCTATTGGGAAAACTGACCTAAGCCATTCGCCATATTTTCCCAAAATACAAGACGCCTATTCACGGCCTTTTGTACCCACTTCAACAGCTTACTGTTGCTTAAAATCCATTTAGCTTAGCTGGCCACACTATCAGTGCCTATGCCAATTAAAGAATATTTATTCATGTCTTTCCCACGGGACAGTGGTGTCCGGAAACTTTAGGAGGTGTGCTTAGAGCTGAAGTACCAAACAAGTACCACATCTTAGTCAACACGTAGAGTCCCTTTCGACAATTCAATAAAATTCAAAGGGTATAAGGGTGACACTACGTTCAGGTCCTCAGGTTACCTTATCATCCGCAGGGTCCCTCTTCGGAAGGACGTCTGCTCCTTCCCGCTTCCGCTGCTCTTCTTTCAAACGTTCCGCTTTCCGCCATTTCGCGCGCCGGTTTTGGAACCATACCTACCACCAAATTTAGGATTTAGAAGACTTAATAATTGAACATTAGTGTGTATGCATAATAATACCAAACTTGAAATAAAGGACATTGGGCAAGTTTGTGTGAAAAAAGTCGTTTTTATTGTTTGCAGCGGCCAAGGATGTTTTTTTAATAATCGTTTAGAGAACCTCTTAATACGCGTAGATATAGGTACAGTACCGGCCAATAATATATATATCATATCACCTTTGCGTTTTATTGTATGAACGTGTATAGAGTAAACAATTTAGGTTCGTTGAAACATCGTGACTAACAACTCAGCGTAAATGCTGGCTACAGCGTATATTTACAGTACCTATTGCATTGCAGTTGTCGTCAAAATTTTATATAAAATATGTATGAGTAACTGGTAAAATATGAGATGTTTCAACAAACCTAAATTGTTTACTCTATACACGTTCATACAATAAAACGCAAAGGTGATATATTATTGGCTGGTACTGTACCTATATAATAAACAATATCGGAGCCGAGATATTTAAGTTTTGCTTATAACCTTTCAATATTATGATCTGTGGAAATTTATATTGCAAATATCTCGGCTCCGATGCATTAAATATTCTTGTTTTGAATAGATCTATCATATTTAATCTAAAACTATGACAACATTTTTACCCAAACTCCTTTTAAAAATTTAGAATCACCTAAATTTTAATTTGAGCAAAGTGTTAACTGTAAATTTTCGTCCTCAATTATTTTGTTAATTCTATGTTTTTCACATCTCTCGCAGTAGCATATAGTTAATTACGAACTTGCAGAATAATTTATTATTATTATTTAAATTTCATCTTAAGCTAGGTTTTTACAATAATTATATAAAAAGTAAAATATAAAACAATACATACAAAACATAAAATCATTATAAAAACCTAACCTAGGGTGCCGCCGGCAGCGAGGCGGGGCCTAAGCTACCGGTGGTCAGGGCGACAGAGACAGGAACCTCCTGACTATCCGCGCAGTATCCAGGAGTACCGCCTTCTGTTTCTGACCCTTGATCCAGCCATCTAGCGAGAGTCTCTTAAGGTGACGGTCGAGACTCTTCGCTATTAAACCATTCGCCGAAACGACCATCGGGACGATGATCGTCGAATCAACATCCCACATGGCGGTTACCTCGTGAGCCAGGTCTAGCTTTGTCCTTCTCGGCCTACACGAGGTTCTCGTCATGGGGGATGGTGATGTCGACGAGCACTGCCTAGCGTTTCGATCGATCTGTCAGCACGATATCAGGCCTATTAGCAAGAATAGTCCTGTCCGTGATGACAGATCGATCCCAATAGAGCGTGGCACGACTATTTTCGAGAACTGGCGCATGTGTGTAAGGTAAGTGTACCAAATTCCGTAAGTGAACATAATTCCGTTAAAATTGCGTGTAAAACCGTAAAAAACAAAATAAATATTATATCAATCTATTTATTCAAATCTTAAAATAATATAGTTTACACATGTGGGTAAAATTGCTTAAAATCATTTATAACTATTTTATTCTATGGTTTTTAAAACGAATTCACGGGATTATGTTCACTCACGGAATATGGTACACTTACCTTACTTATAGTAAGGCACTTCGGAGACCACAAGACCATATAGCAGAGCAAGTTGCTGGTGAATAATTCTGGCTACAAGGTTATGTCTGTGCAAGTACTCGCCGCTAGCAAGATGACCACAACCGGAGATAATATGCCTGAGTGACTCCCCGGGACGGCGGCATGCCCGACAAATGTCGACCGTACCGTCCTTCAGGATATACCTCCGGTAATTGTTCGTCATGATAACCCCCCGTCCGCAATTGCGCATACAAAACCTTCGGTTTCCCCGAAGAGATCCCCGAAACGTAGCCAGTTCACCGACGCGAGCAGATCCACATCGGGCCCTGTGAGGGCCTTGCAGAACCGCCCGTGAAGCTCCTTGCTCCTCCATACCGCCCTGTGGTCCTCGGCGCTCATCACTTTAAGTCTGCGCCAGTTCTCGTTTGCCAAGGAGAGCGGGGTGAAGTTTCCGTCCACTGCCACTACGTTTCCGTCCACTGCCACTACGTTATTATTATGTATCTCCTGTTTAAATTCACGGGACAAAGCCCGGTCCTTTGGAAGGCGTGCGTGGGGATATAGATCCAACACGTAGAGGCCCTTTGGAGACGAAGTTTAATGTAATGTAATACACCTGCTAGAACCCATTCACTGGTACATCGGTAGATACCCGTGAACCGGTTCCAACAGGCGTTGGGACTATTGTGGGTTATATGGATAGAGAATGGGTTCTATGGTGATGAGATTTGGGTGGATTATGAAACTGGGCTATTGCAAAAAGGTCCGGACACCTGCCATAACATTGTTATACACAAAGTTATCGAGGCAGGCGGTGACTAGCCGCTCATTAGATGGGCCCCTGAAAGCGTCGTCGTACAGACGGCCAGGAGCAACACCGGGTGAGCGGCTCAGGGGTGTCGAGAGGTGGTGCTGCGCTTTCTCCGAAGTTACTCGCGGCGTTATGCCCTTTAACACTTCCACCCCTGGAGCATATAGCTCTGACGACTCCTCTCTGGACGGCCAATGAAGGCAAGCCAGAGCTGAGAGTCCTGCGGGCCCCCTTAGGGTTCCACTCCGACCGACGAAGACACGCCGGAGACGGAGGCCCTGACCGACTCTCGGGAGCACTCGGGTCCGTGGGGTCGTTACTCCCCAACAGCTCGCCATCATTAATTAATTAGCATTATAACTTAAATATCAATTTCAAACAATCACAGTATGTAAATTTAAACATTAATTAATAAAATTAAATTAAATTAAATAAAATGTCAAATAATAATAATAAACTTGATTTTAAATAAACGTATATTGTCTTTATATCATATAGATGCCCGAACACTCCAATTAAATGAACAAATGTGCGAACTACGAAACACCTACGATAATGATAAAATCCGTCCAAACACATTACCAGCCAAATCCAAGGATTATCCTCATCTTGACCCATAAATATCAAAAATAACACCACGCCACAATGAGTATTACCACCCCTACGTTGCCTTGTTATAACTCAAAGATTAAATATCATTTTGATATACCCCTAAAGTACAGGGGTGCGAAACTTAAGGACCAATCTAAAAGACCTGCGGTTCTGTAGAAAAAACACAGAGTAAGAGATCAGGCACTGGTCGGTTGGGATTTATCGCCAATTAGTGTTGAGCTTCGATTAGGAGCAACAATTTAAGAGTGAGATATCAAGTTATGTTGGTCTCGCTAAGCAAGTTAGCCGAACACAGCGCCGGGCCACATTTGCACTGCAATTTTCGCAATTTACTTTTAATAAGCCCTCTAGTGGGTGAGTGCTATGAAATCTCACTGTGATGAGAGATGCAGACGCGTCACTGGACAACAGGTAATTATACGAAATTTTCGAGTTGCAGGTGGTGAAATTGCAAGCTACGGTAGCCTAGTGGTTCAGGCATGCGGCTGTCAAGCGGCGGTCGTGGGTTCGAATCCCGGCTCGTACCAATGAGTTTTTCGGAACTTATGTACGGAATTACCGTTAGCTTTTCGGTGAAGGAAAACATCGTGAGGAAACCGGTCTAATCCCAATAAGGTCTACTTTTCCCTCTGGGTTGGAAGGTCGCTTTCGTAAAATTAGTGCCTATGCCAAATCTTGGGATTAGGTGTCAAAGCGGACCCCAGGCTCCTTTAGGGGCACAACCGGGAATAATAACGCTAGGAGGATGATGAGATGGTGAAATTGCAAATTCGTTGTATTGTTACATTTTACATTTCATGTGTTCACACGTTTGTCGCAATTTCAACCACACAGGACATTATCGTTAAGTGTACCCAGGCAATTATTCCGTAAATGTATAAAGTAAGATGATGATGGATGACGCTGATAATAAGAGATAGGTACCAAAAACCATAAAAGCGATATCAAAAGTACCTAGTACGCCACTATTCGTGTGAAACGAAACAACAATTTAACGACAAATATGTATCTACAAACATCATTTCGTGGCAAATGTGTATGTGCGTATGTGTCTACAGTTTAGTACATTCCTGCGCGCCTCAAGCCTCTGGGTTGTTATTCGGAACACGCTAATACGCCTCACCTCACCCGTCAAGCCTAACGAAACTAGACCTCTGCCTACGTTTAGTTACTACGAACCGCGGCGTCAAGATTTATTTGTGGGTGTTCCGTTCGGTGAGGTGAGGTTAAAACAAGTAACAGAATAGCGGACCTGCTGTATTTGTTTTTGGTATTATTGCGAATTCTACTTATATCCCGCTAATTTTTGTGAGTCGGCTTTTGTTTACTGGACTTTTTATGGTAGTCTTGTACCTACGTACAGGTTAGAAAAAATATTTCCCACAGGCAACGCAAAATAAAACTGTTATCCGTGTCGTAAACACTTTCACAAGTACAAAGATTAACCTATTGTTAGGTTTATGTAGGTAAAACCTCTCTTATTATAGTGGAAGCAACTATAAGCTCAAAATTTGCCAAAAATACTGTAAGTACTTCTGAAACATATTGGGATGTGGACATGTAGGACAGAGTATTAAAAATATATATTCACGCATCCCCGGGGGGGAGCTTCACCTCCTCTCACCCCCAAAAGTGTCCCGAAACGTGGATTTTTATCATTAAAAAGAAAACCGTAAACGATATACGAAAAATGTATGCAACTAAAATAATCCTTGATAAATTTACTATCAACTTCTCATAAATACCAAAGCAATATCTCTTATGATTGTCGCGCATTCTGGGTTCTAGGTTTTTTTCTAAAAAAATGAATAGTGTAGTTTTCTCAAAAAGGTGAATATTTATTGCCAAGGTATGTATAACAAAAGTAAAGGATATAATTTTCTCTTTAAAATTAGATATAGTTTATTTATAAACTCCTGCAAATCATGTTGCTGCGCCATTTTGAAAATTCATTGTCATCTGGTGGAGGCAATCTTGATCGCAATGTATCAAAATTAGGAAAAATATTGTAGTTCTGAAACCTATTCGGATGTGTAGGGAGGATATTTCGCTAAATGACAGAAAACATACAATTTTCAAAATTGCATAGAAACGTATAATTAAGGTAGTTACTGTATTAAGTATTTGTGTACAAGTAAACATTGAAAATTAAATGTAAATAAATAAAATTAAGCTAGCCTAAAATAGTAGTGAGTAAAAAATTAACTACAAACAGAATACCTACACAAAAGCAAAATAAAATAAAACAAATAAAGATAACATCACAAATAGAAAATTTGGCCCAAATCGACGCCAGGCGGCAGGGTGCCCAGAAGGCTGGCGGCATTGCCACGTTGCATGGCAATACTTATACGCTGGGCTAGGTATGCGCCAGCCTTCTGGTCACCAGAAGCGCCGACAAGGCGCTGCGAAAGTGTTTTGTAGATTTTTAAAGCGCCGGTGCCCCATGGCCCTAAGGTCTCGACTCCGAAAGGCTCAAACATAGCCACTATCAATGCCAGCATATTTGAGCCTTTTGTGTGACTCCGCTGAGTCAGCAGCAGCACCAGCCCTAGTAGAGGTTCCAGGAAGGTGGGACGGCGCAAGGGTATCGACACAGGTAGCGTCCCATACCAGTGGCCGTCCCAAGCTCCAGGGCACGAGCGTCATGCCGTCGGGCCTCTTGCCGTCGTCCCGGGCAAGACCAGTAGGCTCTAAGACGGCTGGAGCTCCGGCACTAGAGAGAGCCCGGCGGATGAGGTCGTTCAGGCTGGCGTGTCGCGGGATGCGGCCTGCGCTCCTGTGGCAGGAGAGGCCATTGTGCCCAAATTTGTCGACGGTGCAGCCGCAGTGACACCGATGTGGAACGACACATGTCACTCCAAGACGCAGTGACACGGCAACCCTAAAAGTTTTATTATCTAAAATTGTGCCTAAGTGGTGTGAAGGGAGTGCCTGTGCCTGGAGCCAACCGCCGGATTCCCATCTAGCGTATAATTTACTTACTTTAAAACCAAAGTTTTAACCGACTTAAATTCAGTACTCCGCCAAGCCACATGAACATATCCATTTTTTTTCCAATTTACCACATGAACTGATTATTACAGAAAAAAACCAAATCGCTGCATGTGGGCCGATAATATTTGTGGACTTCCGTCAATTCCTCAAGGATCTCACCTTTGGCACTTCTTTGTTTGCTATTTCAACGGAATGATATCAGAATCGGTGACGTACTTTTATAGTTTGAAGTACATCATTGAGAAGTTCCACAAGCCATCTGTGGTCTTCATCATCACTTCCACTTCACCAAGTTTATGATTTCCGGATGTAAATACACGAATTATAATAGAAAACACCGAAATTACTACACTCGTGCCATATATAAATATATACATATATATTTGAGAAGTTCCCTCAATTCCTCATCGCATCATTCAACTGGACTTTTGAAAACAATGGGACCAACCTGGAAGCATATACTTTCAATTAAAAAAAGAATGGTACGAATCGGTTCATAAATGACGGAGTTATGAGAAAACACACATTAAAAAAAAATCATGAAGTCGGTTAAAAATAAATAAATTATACCTCATTTTAAGGAAGCGGAAAGCGGTTAAGTAAGAAAGTCTTGAGAAAACTAACTTTTTAGCAAAAAAAATGCTTAAATCATAAAACATATAGACGTTTCGTGGCAAACTGCGCAAAAACCACACGTGATAGCGCTTTGGTATGTATGAGACATTGATGATTAATTTATCAAGGGTCATTTCGGTCATGAACACTTTTTGTGTATATTTTATGGTTTTTCTTAAAATTAGTAATAACCGCGTTTTGGGACACTTGTTTGGGTGAGGGGGGTGAAGGTAGAGTGCGGAGGGGTGCGGAGAGTGAATTAAATTTAATACTCTATCCCTCCCTACACATCCCAATAGGTTTCAGAACTACAATATTTTTTAACATTTTCCATACATTGCGATCAAGGTTGCATGTATTATGTTATCATCATCATCATCATGGCCGATTTTGACCACGGCGACTGGAAATATGGTGACTGACGTAGCCTATCTTTGCAGAGAATGTGCGACCACATTCCCTACAGGTCATCGATAATTTTTCACCACTAGCGTATCGACAAAATATGTTAACGACTGTTGCCCATCACTAATTCTTCTGTGTACGTATATTAAGAAACTGCCTCCGCCTCCAATTCGTGCGATAAGGACAACTGCAGGTCGGACTAAAATTCTCACGCAAAAAATACAAAAATCGAGGTTTCGCTCTCGACTGTTTCCTCCTCCAAAACGCAACCAATCATTATAAAATTTTGCAAGAAAAAGAAATAATCTATGCCGCTACGTTTTGATTTTTTGGATATTTGTTGTCATATTTGTATACTGCACCTTTTTTGCAGCAAATTCAATAAAGCCGTTTTTGCGATTTTCGAGGCGCTGTAAGATTCTTAAAAATAAAAATATCCAAAAAAGCAAAACGTAGTGGCATAGATATTGATGATATTGATCTTATTTGAAAAAAATCATTACTCTAGGTTGAAAGACCAGGGGACCGATTTTTGACTTTCGAGCGCTCGACTCTTGCACTCGAAAACGGTCATAAATGATGGAATTCTATTTTGAAATAGACATAGAAAATTTAAAAACGAGTGGTATCCACCACTGGTATTTAATTAGAACGGTAGAAAGTAAGTGCCAGCAATTTTGACACTAGAATCGTATTTACTTTTATTTAATTTTCGAGCGCTCGAAAGTCAAAAATCGGTCCCCAGGGAGGAAACAGTTGAGAGCGTTTGTATGGGAAAATCGTAGATAGCCATTCCTCTTAAATCGGTCTCGAATCTTTAGATCAAATTTATATATCTCTTGTAGTTTCAGATTGTCCCCCACTGCCCCGTTTGAATAACACTAGTGTATAACTGTGTGTAGTGTGTTCGTGACAAAATATGTAGTATATTATTTCTTTTGTATGTGTAAATTGTGTGTCACGAATAAATATTTGAATTAGAAATTTTTTTAAAAAGTAAAATAAAAGAGATTTTTGGAAATACGATTTTTTCCGGAGATTCCTCCCAACGTACAAAACCACAAAATTTTCCTTCCTATTATACAGCGTGTATTTTTAGTATTACCTCAAATTGTAACCAGACGTAGGTGTCAGGGATATGAACCGATTTTGCAAGAAAATTTTCTTAACCTACCAATTTTTTTTTTCTTATAAAATAATTCAGCACGCAATGTATCACTACTTTGTCTTACTGACGTGACGTCACCAATGTCACAAGTGACCCGCTTCTTCCATGTGTCAAAGGAGTGTACGCAATACATTGCTGCTCCATAAATTTTCAAAAATTAGTTATACTTTGTTAGTTAAGACTAACTTAAAATTTTCTTGCAATATCGGTTCATAGCCCTATTACCTACATCTGGTTACAATTTGAGGTAATATTCAAAATACAGGCTGTATTAATATAGACAAGACAATTAACTGTTACTAAACTATCTGTTATTTAATAATCTATGGTTATCCCAAGTCCCTCGGCTATCGTAAGCTAATTTCGTTAAAATAATAATCCGGCCATAATCCTCTCCCTCCTAATAGTTTTTATCGTTAAGGGTAGCATTAATATTTCAGTGAGGCAACCCTAAGTCCCCTACAACGTGTGAGGAGTTTTTTGTCCAATGTTAGCTAGGGCTGGCGATAATGTTCTTTGATTATGTTAGAGTGATAATAGGAGTTATTATCATTAGGTTTGGGATGTTGGGATTAGGGAAAGCTTATTTTATATCATGGTAATTTTGGAGTTGGTGACAGAGTGAAAAAGATCTTCTGTCTTTTTAGCTGTGAGATTTTTGCAAAATACCATATCGAGTTCGTGTTTTATTAAATATACCTTTTAATGCGTGGCTACACTACTATTTAACCTTGTAGCCGAGCCTTGTGATCTGGAGGTCGTGGGTTCGAATCCCGGCTCGGATAACTGGGTATTTTCAAAAAAACTTCAGTACTTACGTTTTTTGAAAAACATTTAATATTTGACAGTGGCTACGGTAGCCAAGTGGTTCAGGCATGCGGCTGTCAAGCGGCGGTCGTGGGTTCGAATCCCGGCTCGTACCAATGAGTTTTTCGGAACTTATGTTCGGAATATTTACCGTTAGCTTTTCGGTGAAGGAAAACATCGTGAGGAAACCGATCTAATCTAATCCCAATAAGGTCTAGTTTTCCCTCTGGGTTGGAAGGTCAGATGGCAGTCGCTTTCGTAAAACTTAGTGCCTATGCCAAATCTTGGGATTAAGTGTCAAAGCGGACCCCGGGCTCCTTTAGGGGCACAACCAGGAATAACGCTAGGAGGATGATGATTTGATATTTGACAGTGGGTTTTCGGTGAAGGGAAACATCGTGAGGTAACCGTTTTAATTCCAATAAGGTCTAGTGTTCCCTCTGGGTTGGAAGGTCAGACGGCAGTCGCTTTCGTAAAACTGGTGCCTACGCCAAATCTTGGGATTGCCAAAGGTACGGGGTCCGGCTACTTTAGGGCACAACCAGGAAAAACGCTAGGGGGATGATGAGACCTTTTGATTAAAACCTGAAGTGATACCAAATGTTTTTCTTTCTTTTTTTCATTTTCTTAAAAAACTTAGTCAGAATTAATTACGGAATCATGCAGAGTAGACTGAAGATATAATTTCGTAGTAAATCGTTTGCAACGCTTACTGGAAGCCGACGAATTAGTTGGCTAATAACAGGAGGCAAAATAAAAACGAGTAAAGCGTTTTCACCGTAATCATTCAAACTCAAGTGGCAACAATTAAACGAACAATTACAAAACAAATTAGCTCTCGCCCATTTAATCTTCACACAACAATCACTTAACGAAAACCAACGCTTAAACGACAATATCACCACAAAACTCACAAGGTTGTAATCTATCAAAAACACATGTCAACTTGCAACCTTGTCATTCTAACTTGAAACCACCAGTTAACATTGATCTCCCTCACCGTTCTTTGTTATACCATTTTATTGACACAAAAGGGGCGATATTAAGACCAAATGATATCAGCGTGAATTGGTTATTGTCGAACGGTTGTACGAAGGGGTGTTCCTCACAACAGGGGGTTAGTAATTACCTACCGTTTGGTACGTTTGTTTGCGTTTCGCTACTCCGGGTTAAATAATAACAAATGCATTGTTTAGTGCAGTGTGAAGTGTGTAATGGCTCTTTAGCGGGTGGTCCACAATTGGCTCCTTTGTCTGGCACGATAAAGGGAATGAAAGCTTGTATTCAGCTGTTTTAAGGGCGCTTGGAGCGTTTTGCAACAATTAACTATCACCTCTCTTATTTATGTGTGGAGAATTGCCTTGTGGTATATGTGGGTTTTACATGTTTTTACGTTATTAAAGAAGATTCGAAGTTTCGGTCAAAAGTATCTATTTTTATAATCCAGGATTGCTTACCTAGTATCTACATTTTGCGTTGTTATGATATCACAGGGTCAATTATGCACGTAGGATTTTTCTTTTTGAAAAGCCACAAAACCAAACAAACAGTCTTAATGCAGGCAGGTATTTACCAAAATTCGTAGAGACAGACAGTCCAAGTCAAGTGAGAAAGAGGTCAATCGTCGAATCCGACTCAGCTGGGCAGCATTCGGGAAGCTACGGCACATCTTTTCGTCCAATATTCCGCAGTGTCTCAAGACGAGAGTCCTTGACCAGTGTGTGTTGCCAGTGATGACATATGGCACGAAAACGTGGTCGCTTACTATGGGCCTCATAAGAAGGCTCAAAGTCACTCAAAGGGCAATGGAGAGGGCTATGCTGGGAGTTTCTCTGCGCGATCGCATCAGAAATGAGGCTATCCGCAGCAGAACCAAGGTAACCGATATAGCCCTCCGAATTGCTTAAACTTAAGTGATAGTGGGCGGGGCACATTGCACGCAGAACCGATGGCCGTTGGGGCGGAAAGGTTCTTGAGTGGCGACCACGTACTGGAAGGCGCGGCGTGGGTAGGCCCCCCGCAAGGTGGACTGATGACCTGGTAAAGGTCGCGGGAGTCCGCTGGATGCGGGTGGCGCAGGACCGGCCATTGTGGCACTCTTTGGGGGAGGCCTATGTCCAGCAGTGGACGTCTTTCGGCTGATATGACGATGAGACAGTCCAAGTAGTAGGTAGTTCGTTATATATATATCGTAACCAAAACTCACAGAGTTCAATAAATGTATAGAACAATCAGCTATATTCAACCTCTACATAAGTAGGTATTAAAGACAACACCATCCCCCTAACCGTTCTTGTCTAAACGCAAAAACACGATAAATCTTAAAAGCACACGCTTCACATGATTAACCATCCAAAATGAATTCCAAACAACTTTTAAACACACATTAGAACCGTTAACTCTTTGCACTCACCTACTTAAACGTACTTAAAAGTTTCTACCTGCCTAATTATGTCAGCGCGCGCTAATGTTTTAAAACACTTCATACGGGAAAAGTTAAAGCTTAATGACTACTGAAAATATTCTGAGAAAACAGGGAACTCTTTGAAATGTTCCCTTTACACCGACGGCTCCGATACGAGTTGGATTTGAAGTAAATTTAAACCCTCGGCAGTTGACAGATGGTTGAAACGTATGGACTTATGTTCCAATAGAAAGTGCATGTGTCAACTTTGCTTGAAGAGTTGATGGAGATGGTGGGTGAATATCGAAGTGACAGTCGTTTTATAGAATTGCTTTTAATCAAGTAGAATGTTTGTTTATTTCCAATATTTAATTGGGTATTTAGGTAAATAACAGTTCATGTCTAAAACTATGTAATTATGACTAAGTATTACTATAACTTTTAAAGAAGAAAATTGTAGACTTAGACTGCAAGTTACATGCAAGTCAAATACAGAGCTGTTGCAAAATGAACCATTGTCAGAAATTGATTCAGTTGGAACAAAAATTGTAACCTAATCGTGTAATATGTGAAGCGGAATGGCGGCCGGCAATTTCACGCTGTACAGGCAATTTGTGAAGTCCAATATATCTACTGTTTCAAATTATTGTATTAGAGCTTATCAAAGATTTAATGGGTCTCCCAATTTAAGCGTAGCTCAGAAGCCATTTGGTTTTTAATCGGCTTCTTTTCAAGGCAGTTTTTAAGGTTGTTTACCTACGACATTACACCTGTATAGGCTGCCTCTGTAGATAGTGCTTTAAATGTAAGGGCTGAATCAAAATTATCTCAGGTTTACCGACTTAGTTTTGGTCTTCATTTAGGGAACCAAGACGATACGTCAATGATAATCATGGCAACCCATATAGATATTTCAAACGTCTGATCTAATCTACAGATTTTACAAAAGCCCTGCTTTCCCATAGCACGTCAAGCAGTTATAGACCCTTTCCAAACGCAATAAGATCAAAGCACCTTTTTTAAATGCGGTCTGGCTAAAGCCATCGACAGTCTCCCGCGAGACGGTGAATAATCCAGAAGATAATTTGCCAAAACAGGTTAGATGCGATACATCTTCCATTTTGTGAGAATTACACCACTCCGCGCAGAATCTAATTACTTGGTCGTGGATGTTAGAAGCGAGCGATAGGGAAATTATGATTCCCATATATGAACACTGTCGAAACGTAAATCTTTGAGTAAACCTGCCTAATCCCAAAAAGATCTAGTTATACCTCTGGGTTGGTAGGTTAGTCAGTAGGGCGATTATTCGAGCGTTTCAAACGCTAGACTTCGGTGGCCACATTTTTGAAGAATTGGGCATAGCTGTTGATGCCATTTTTAGATATTTGTTAGATGTCCGGTAGACTTATATGCTTACCAGAAACGAAATCGAAATCTGCCGCCACTTCTTCAAAAATGTGGCCACCGAATTCAAGCGTTTGAAACGCTCGAATAATACGGTGGTGGCTGGGGGTAGTAGTAGGTACGGTTAGGTCAGTTCCCTTTCGTAAATCTAGAGCCTACTCCAAATGTTAGGATTAGGTTCCAAATGTTAGGATTAGGTGGACCCCGGCCCTCAACACTTTGACTGCTAGGAACCCGCCTAGCGGGCGCCTACGCCGTAGTCGCTTTTTTTTTTTATACTACGACGGTGGCAAACAAGCTTACGGCCTGCCTGATGTTAAGCTGGTACCGTTGCCTATGGACACTAAACTTGTGACTCCAGAAGAATCACAAGCGCGTTGCCGACCCTTTATTCGACCCATTATTCCGTTATATATGGGGAAAACCACGTGATGGGCGATGAGCGTAGCGCGTAGCGATTCTTGACAGTGAATGTGATAAGATACAACCGGGAAAACGATAGGAGTATGTCATCATCCTCTATCTATTGAAACGTAGATTACAGATTCAAAGACACCCTAGAGACGCTCTCCTCTAGAGGCGCTATACGCGCATCGCCGAGAGGGACAGAAGGCTGATGCTTATGCAGCTATACAGCTAAATTGAGAACTTGTTTTGAAATGGCTGATAGCTTATCATTATTGACTCTGCCTACGAAGCTGGAGGTCCCGGGTTCGAATCCCGGTCAGGGCATTTATTTGTGTGTTTATCACGAATATTTGTTCCTGAGTTATGGATGTTATATATGTATATAAGTATCTATATGTATTTATCTATTATATATATCGTCGCCTAGTACCCACAACACAAGCCTTACTGAGCTTACCGTGGGCCTAGGTTGATTTGTGTAAGATTGTCCCATAATATTTATTATTATTTATTATTATTATGTATGTCTTTCCCGCTCACGGGACAATGATGTCCCGGACCTTTGGGAGGCGTTCGTGGGGCTAGGTACCTACAAAGTACCAACTGAGCCAACACGTAGAGGCCTTTTTGACAATTTAATGAAATGCAAGGAGTACACCGAGCGGATGCTGTCCCTGCCCGTGTCATGGAACGCACACAGAGACAGCACCCGCTGGGGTGTATAGGGACTATTGCTGTTGATGGAATCTAAAGAAAATTTGGTTATTGGGTGAAAATGATGGACTAGTGGCTGGGCTATTGGGTGAAACATCGGACGCCTGCCTAATAAACTGTCTCATTTTTTATCTCTGGCAGACGGTGACTCGCCAACTGCTAGATGGGCCCCTATTAATAGCGACATTAAAAAATTATTATTATTATTAACGACCTACTTTATTTGGGCGGTAATGGTTTTGCCACAACCTGCGAAAAAAGTGGAATGATGACAATGACTGGAAACTTATTGAGGTTTGAATAACCATCTCTGGGTAGTATTACCGTGATATTCTGTAATCGAGATGCCTACCATGCCACATCCAAAAACCATATGGTTTCGCAGTCGTTAAGAAAGCTCTCCGGGTCTTAGCGGGGATAACCGAGGATTTGCCGGATCCCAGGAGCAGAGGGGTAACAGGGGGAAACGGGGGGAGGGGGGCAATTTGCTCCTAATCACGTGATGAAAAACTTAACGCCAACTTGCGCACGTTAATATTGTAAGGGATTTTTGGATCGAAGACGTTCTGAGTAAAAATGATATGCACGTATTATATTCAACCCGAATCCACCTATAAAGAATAGGGAACGCCAAGGTGATCCGACTGAAGTTGTAAACGTTTTAATTTAGTTTCTTAAACAACCTTCGGATATGTACCGTTCTCTCGCTTGTTCACACGATCTTATGCCAAAGTACGAGTAGGCGATTTCACAGAAACGCGCAGACTGTTTTAGAAGCAGCACGGATTGTAAACGGTTGCATATTTGTTTTGCCTTTTTTTTTCCTTCATAGCTTCTTAAGCTGGGCCTCGAGGGGGCCCTCACATATTTATTATGTGACACAAAAAATAGTAAAGACAGGTTGTCATGAAACAAAAGAGTCACTGCCTCCTAAAAATCGCACAATTTATGAGATTTGCAATGCAGTAAGTGCGGTAATATATCAAACTATGAAAACATACCATGATAACTTTATTGTGTGCGAAACTTCAATTAGGCACGCGTCAAAATGAAGTGGCGTCATCCACTCGGTTTGTTCCAACACGAGCAGATTGACGAGCGAGTGACAGCGAGGGGGCTGTAGGGTAGGTGCAAATTTTTGTTATTTTAATATTTTGTTCACAAGCTTTTAATTGTCTACTTAGACAAAACATTTCAAATTAGGTGTATCAAAATGTACATTTACCGTCTTGGCTTATAATTGGAATCAGTATTTAGGTACCTAATTATGTACAGTAACTAAGCCAAGAAAGTGTGTATTCTCTCGTTTTTCGACACTATTAATTGTAAATTAAGGTTCAAATCGGTAGACCACTTTCATGTCTGACTATATCAATACCTACTACGTAATGAAGATATTCCAAAAAGTTGTACATTTATCAAAAGAATTTAGACCTTTGACATTAGCAATCATATTCAGATTTGGAGACTTTCCAAACAGAAATAACAGCAATGAAGAGACCAATTTTGAAACGTCCAATGAACCGAAGGGTCTATATGATATTGCGACTTTTTCGGTCCCCAACAAAAGTCGGTGTCGCATAGTTAGCGATTGTCGCACGGCGCTAGGGTTACCAACCCACCAGGGGCGAATTAGCTGCGAGCAAATTGAAATGTGATACGACAGTGGGTGATTTAATGGTGATCAGTTATTTCGGGAGAAGCAAGTTGATGTTTAATGGCTGAATATCTCAGCCTACGAGTAGTTTTATTGTAAATGGGTCATGCGCTAATTTAATTTCTTATGTTTAGTGTGCAAAATAGTACATGGGAGCACAGTGCTTCAAATTTCTTTGTGTCTCTTGTCAATCTTAATTCGTGAAGACACAAAATCACTCTTGCACCTAAGAGCGAGTCAATAGGCACCCGCTTGACATTAAGGATATTATACCTACCGTCTGTAATCGTAAGCGGTGTTCGTTAAAATTTGTATGTATGGAAAGTTTGTCAAGTTTCAATGGAATGACAGCTGCCAGCGCCATATTTAACGTTGATTGGTCTGAAGCTGTCATGAAAATAACAATTTAGGTAGGTACGGTCAGTCAAGAAAGTGGTGTACCACTTTATTTGTGTGTTACTTTGTTCGCCTAATGACAATAGAATATGGTGCAAAAGTGTAAACATATATTTGAAGTCGACGTACATGTCACAGTCAGAACCTAAATCATATACCGTTCAGTAAACACTCAACTGTAGGTATGACCCGAATTCACTAGCATTATTCAACAATTTACGTTCAATAATTAAAGCTTGTACCTACGTTCGTTTTATAATTATCGTTAACCAAATGATACATACTTCAAAATTTCTAAATGCTATTAAAATAAAGCTCACAAATACTAAAACAATACTTAAACCTCTTTTAAAAAAAATCACAATACACTTCAACAGCGCAAACACTCCAAACTAACATTTTAACAAGCAATTATTTCAAAAGCAGTGCAAATTCAACAATATAGTACAACCCTATTCAACCATTAAATTTCAAAACAACATATGCGCCTTAATTTTTATATACACTTAAGTTCTTTTAAAGTAAGTGATATTACAACACTCCTGCCGAATTCACAAGGGCTCTCTATTTGTAGGGAGACCAGGGATGAAAGTAACACGGGATGAACGTAACAAATGACTTTCTGAACGAATTATGTTGGCTGCACTGATGGTTGGATCACCTACATACGTCATTTTAAACCCCCCTCTTACCTCAGTTGCGCTCACTGCGCTGTGCTGTCAGGTTGTGGGCGTAGCGAGTCGATGCCGCAAAAATACCTCGAAAGTAAGTTTTAACCTTTTGTTTCAATTGCATTTGTTTTTACTATGGTTAGTGTAACCTTGAGTGTTAAATGCCAGTAATGTCGCAAAACTGTTTATCTTCCTATTTTGTCGTTCGAAACTCTATCTTTTTAACGGTTTTCTAGGTAATAAGCTCGTGTTTGTCCAATTCGGGAAAAATTTAAGGTAGGGATGAAAGTAACAACTTGTTACTTTCATCCCGATTATCATCGTGATATCTTAAACTGTATTTTTATGTATTTTTTTACATTTAAAAGTACTACAGATTAATTTTTATTATTTCAGAATGCCTAATATACACAAACGAACCACCAGTAGAGGTTTAGTTTCTGCAGAAATAATGGATTTGGCAGCAGATGAAGTACTTCTCAGAAACGTACCATTTCGAGACGCTGCGAATTCATATCAGCTGTGCCACGTTACTTTATATAGATATGTGCAAAAGAAGAAGAAAATGCTTGAAGAAGGTTCAAAGAGTCTTCCAAATGTAGGCTACGTATCGAAAAGACGAGTTTTTAATGACGAGGAAGAAAAAATACTGGCCGATTATTTACTCCATTGTTCCCAAATTAATTACGGATTAACAACCAAAGAAGTACGAAAACTGGCGTTTCAATTAGCAATTAAATATAATAAAGACATTCCCAGCTCGTGGAGTTCCAATGAGTGTGCTGGTGATGATTGGATGAGATTGTTTATGCGTCGTAATCCGAGATTATCAATAAGAGCTCCGCAAGCAACAAGCATTGCCCGAGCGACCAGTTTCAATCAAAGCAATGTTGATTTATTTTTTCAGCATTATACTGAAATTCTAGGACGAGAGGATTATAATGCATCATCTATATGGAATATGGATGAAACAGGCATAACCACTGTACAAAAGCCAAACAGAGTTTTAGCAGGAAGAGGCACCAAACAAGTAAGTTCAGTCACATCTGCAGAACGTGGCGTGCTGGTCACAGTAGCTACAGCGGTTAACGCCATTGGAAATAGTATTCCTCCGATGTTCATATTCCCTAGAAAAAGATTTAAAGATCATTTCATTCGTGATGCACCCCAAGGGTCGGTTGGAAGTGCAAATGGAAGTGGATGGATGCAAGAAGATGATTTCAACATATTTTTGAATCATTTTAAGACTCACGCAAGACCATGTAAAGAAAATAAATGCATTCTTCTTTTGGACAACCACAGCTCCCATATAGCACTGAAGAATATTGACTTATGCAGAGACTCTGGCATAGTCCTTTTGACTTTTCCACCACACTGTACACACAAGATGCAGCCGCTTGATCGTAGTGTATTTGGACCCCTGAAAAAAGCCGTGAATGCATGCTGTGACAACTGGATGAGATCAAACCCTGGGAAAGTTATGACGATTTACGATATACCCAGTATCGTCCGAGACTCTTTTCCGATTGCTGTAACACCGCGAAATATACAAGCTGGTTTTGCTTGCACAGGGATATGGCCCGTCAATACACAAGTATTTACCGACATCGACTTCTTGCCCAGTTCCGTCACTGATCGACCATTAGAAAATATCGCAGGCCCTTGTGGGAACTCAGACCTGACTCCGTCAACAAGTCGTCAGATAGAAGCAATGCCCTCTTCATCATCATTACGCGAGCAAACAATTTTGGCTGATGATTTGCTGCCCCTGCAGCGTGAGTTGAACTCACCAACACCATTAGTGACACCACCATTGGGAGTTTCACCGGCTACGCCAACTTCACCATTCCTACCAAGAACCCCTCCTGAATTAACTTTGCCACCAATAATGGCCTCGCCGCTAACAAATGTTTCGGAAGCAGATGTGGCTATGGCATCGACATCGTCTGATAACTTACACATCCCATCTACTTCTTCAGCTGTACAGGACGTCACATCATTTAGTCCCTATGAAGTAAAGCCCTTACCAAAGGCAGGACCGAGGAAGAATAATGGAAAGGGAAGAAAAGGCAGAAAAACAGCAATAATGACTGATACTCCCAACAAGCTTGAAATTCAGGAACAAGAAGAAAGAAAGATTAGATCCAAAGCAGTTAAGAAACCCATTTTGCAGACTGATAAAGAAACAAGAAAGTCAAAGGCGCCAGCTGTTAAGAAAATTATTAAAAAAAGAGGAAACAAAACACAAAAGAAGAAAAAAAATGCTAATGTAACTAAGGGTGGTGATGATTCAGACAGCGAAGATTGCTTCTGTTTAGTATGCGTGGAATCTTTTTCGAACAGCAGGTCAAATGAAAAATGGGTGCAATGCCTAGAGTGTCAGCTTTGGGCTCATGTACACTGCACCAATAATGAAAGAAGTTATGTGTGCCATAATTGTTTATCGGACTAAGATCTCATTTTTAAATAAGGTTGATTATTTAAGAAGATTATTAAGTTTCTTAGAAATGTTTATTTTTTTTTTTGATAATTGTGATAATAATGTAAAACTTAAAAGGCTGATTATAAATAAACATGTTGCTTATGAAAGTAATTTTGTTTTTATTTACAATGTTACAATCATCCCTTCGCACTGTTACAACCAACCCTAGGGGTAGGGATGGTTGTACCAGATTCCACTTTTTTTGTTTGAACAGTTTTTTCAAAATCTGTAGTATCAGTCGCATTTAAGCAAGTGTCAAAAGTTTGTCGATAGTCCAATCTATCATGTGTGATAGTTAGAATTTTGATATTTCATATGGTCTCGAAGATATGACGAAACATTCACACAATTAACATCGAACTTCACTTGGTAAGTTCGTTTGATTTCTAATTGTGTTCCTGTGTTGGTCCAAGACGTCTTATAATTCTTGACATGTAGTAGACACATCGTGTCGCCATCTACCACTACAACAGACTGAGTGCCCGCCGAGCCGCTGGCGACAACCCTATACGCTCTAAAGACGAAAAAATCTTCTGCCCTGTCTCTTTCACTCTCCTACTTTAGACGCATTGTGCAATAGAAACAGGGAAGGTCCCGAACAGTAGATGTCGCAATCAACTTGGCCTCTGCCATGGAATTCATTCCTTCGATTTTGTACTTTTTTGTTATTGAGATTGAGTGTTTTTTTGCATGAGCTTAAGCTCACGCAGTTTGAACAGGGATGTCACAAGCACCATTGTATTTGTAATGCCTTGTTTGCCGCGACATCATTGTTTTAAGGCTCGAGGACTCTATATCAAAGTCGTATTGAATTAGATTTTTCGCTTTAGTTTCTTTGTTTGGAATAATTATGGCGCGTCAGATAAAGTGTGATGTTTCAAAGGGATTTAATAGATGCAAGTGATTGAAAGAAAACTCTTAAGCCACTTTTGGAGTGATTGAGATCATTAAGGACAACTTGATACAGATAGTTCAACTCATCTTTGCGTGGGCCTGTCATGTGTGCGTGCGCTTTGGCTAAATTCCGTCCACGGTAAGTCTGCATTGTAATTTTTCGTCAATACCTCTTTAACGGTAAAATTTCCATAAAAATATGACATTTCATGGGTAGAAGAGCGTAGCACTCTATGCAGGTTTGATTTTGTGAGGCAGTGTGGACTCGCACAGCGGCAGTCAATATGGCACACATACATGCAGCCGAACATCACCAGACGCGTACCTAACATACACGTCGCAGATTCTGGATTTATTTGAGGATTTACTTTAGGTTGTTTAATCGTACGGGATACATTATTTGACCTTTTTGAGTTTGTCACTCTTTAGTACCACCCTGGGGACACGTGCTGGGTTGTGGTGCGGAGTGGGTAGGGCACTATACCCTGCCACCTACGTGGGCCCGCAAGGGCAACGCTGACAGAGTTCCGGATGTGTGCAATAGCGTTCCCGGGGCTCTGTCTACAAGCGAGCAGTGGAACACCCCAGGGGTTTTAGTCCGTGAGAGTCGGACATACCCACTTGATTTCTCCCGAGCCGAGTGGGATCCATAAAGGAAAAAAAGAAAAAAAAACAAAAAAAAGGTAGATCCTGCGGACGCGAGTGACAGTTGTCCCCCCTTTGTCAAGTGAGTGGGCAACTCGACGGTTAGAGGTTCTTAAGCCGCCCGAAGGCCTCTAACTCGGCTTAACGACAACTGTCATAGACAGCAGCCGGGATCAACTGCTTAGCGTGCGTTCCAAAGCACGGAAGCGCTCATTTATAGTATAAACCACTCAAACAGGCGGTCACTTATCCAAAGACTGACCGCTGCCATCTTTGCTTAACCTGCGTTATCGTTTCCGATTCGCAGGCGCCGCTGGGCTATGAACGCTTGAAACATTAATTTAGGTATCGACGATCAACACAACAGACAACTCCTAAACTACATAATATAAACCCGTCGTCTTTGACCTCATTTGCAACCCCCTCAACGAGTAGTTTATGACAAAATGGTTTTTTAGGGTTCCGTACTCAAAGAGTAAAACGGGACCCTATTAAAGACTGTACACGATAAAATCCGGGCGCACCTGATCTAGTATATTTTTCAACCAACTGCTTATTAAGAAATATCACTTTTTTTTAATAATCCATAGATGTAACACTATAAAATAAAAGTACAATCATATTATAATATTTGAGCATGTGTGAGGTTTTCCGTTATATATTCACAACATACTTATTGTTTTTTTACCAGCAAATTCTGACAGTCTTTGGTAGGTTTCTGCCTCTAAATTATTGATATATTAGGTTTTTGTAAGTGTTCGAAGAGCTATTCTATGCTTTATTAAATTGTCTTTTCACAATAACTAACATTTTTTTCATTAACTTCTGTTTGGGGCAGTTAGGAGATACTCGTATTTACCACTTTAGTCCATTTTCCTTTTGGCTGATATTTGTAAAATAATTGCCTTCCATACAAAAACTACTTTCAGTGCTTGAAGTGGATAGTCTTGCTGGCTACCCCAAGTAGAAACCAGTCAACTAATGTAACTTTTTGGTCAAATTATATTCTTAAAAGTGTAAAACACCTTGTTATAATGTAAATACGATAATGGTATTGTAGTGTAAGTGAATGACCATTGTCAAATAATGTTGCACAAAAAAATATAAGTGTGTTGGAATGCATAACACAAAAACTCATACTTGCTCGTACATTTTGATATGATTGTATTTTTATTAGTATTATATCTATGGATTATAAAAAAAAAAGTGTTGTTTCTTAATAAGCAGTTGGTAGAAGAATATATACTTACTAGATCAGGTGTGCCCGGATTTTATCGTGTACAGTCTTTATTAAGACTCCGCTGTCCGTCTGTCTGTCTGTATGTCTGTCTGTCTGTCTGTCTGTCTGTCTGTCTGTCTGTCTGTCTGTCTGTCTGTCTGTCTGTCTGTCTGTCTGTCTGTCTGTCACGGCTGTATCTCAATAACCGTGATAGTTAGACAGTTGAAATGTTCACAGATGATGTATTTCTATTGCCGCTATAACAACAAATACTAAAAAGCAGAATTAAATAAACATTTATAGATAATGGTACGGAACCCTTCGTGTGCGAGTCCGACTCGCACTTGGCAGTTTTGTCTAAATATGACACTTACAAAATAATGGTAGACTGAAAGAGGTATTGAGCACGATGGCTGTATACCTACCTACGTTATGTGGGTAGGTACAGTCAACCAATTTCATTCCCAGGCCACCCCAGAACCCCGTCATTTTAACTGTTATTTACATAGCGACGCAATACTCCTAGTAACCTGTATTGACATAGCATTTACAATGGCAATGATGGCCTAGGAATCAAAGTGGTTGACTGCACCTATTATAGTAGTTTATGTGACTGTACATAATGAAGGGCATCAAACACGAGTGTGGGTTTATGAAACGAGCCGAAGGCGAGTTTCATAATAATATCACACGAGTGTCTTAATGCCTAATTATGTACAGTTACATACACTACTTTATCTATCCACATATCATAAGCCTCCACGATGCATTCAGGAGCCGCATATTATGACCGGCATCGCGGCGTTGTTTTCTGGCAGCTGTCATAGTTTTTTCTTAATTCAGAGACAAACTAGAGTCGGATCCAACTGTCATATCGTTCGATATCTTACTTACGTGTGCGACATTTGTCAAATTTGTATGCAAATTGACAGTTCAATTCGACTGATATTAGAATAGAGGTCAAATCAAATTTCTTTGATTTCAAAGATGTTCGAAATTTGAATGAAATAATATTATCGAAATCGATGTTATTATTTAGCAATAATAACATTTTCACAGATAAGAATTTTGTTCTAACAAAACAGTTTATTTTTATGGTGGCCATAGTGTGCGGTTCTTGAACGCATCATGGAGGGTTTATGATATTTGGTTAGATAATAGTACATTTCGATGCTAGTGCGGAAAGTATGTCATTACTTGACTAGACTACTAGACTGAAGAAAACGACGTTTTTTAAAACAGTTGCGAAAAAATAAGAAAAACAACAAGTAAGAACTGTATTAAACAATTTTTTTTTTGAACAACTTCATTATTTTTTAACTGTATTACAATGATGTTACAGAATTAATAATATAAAAGTTTCAAATTCCTTACTTGTTGTTTTTCTTATTTTTTCGCAACTGTATTAAAAAACGTCGTTCGATACACGTGGAAAAGTAAAAAGCACTAGTGCGCAAAATACAACTTTTCGCACGATTTGTAGCTACAAAAAGTACCACTTTTTGAGCAACTGTATTAAAAAATAGTTTTTCTTAACTAGAATCAATTTAGTCATGACGCAGTTCCCATCCAATCTGTCGCAGTGAAAATTCAATACGGTCAAAATCCACTAAAAAGGTACACTCCACGCGGTCCCGCGGTATTCGTGCCTCGCGGTAATCCAATATGTCTGACAGCTGCTCCCAAAGCTTCCTTTTTATATTTTTCGGGCGAATTATCACCGACACTCCCGCTGGACGAGGATGCGAATCAAATTGAAAGCCGACTCAATTATATTACCAGCTCTTTTAGGGTTACCAGTATTATCGGCCTTTTGGCATTATCGGCGCACAAAAAGGAAAAGCTCTACTTATACAGATCTTTTCCTGTTTTAAAGAACGTTTATACCCCCGACGTAATGAGATTGTTATAATTATAAGTTTAACATGTGCCGATATGATGAACCGGATGAAAGTCTTGTCTATAGAGACGGTCCATAGCTGTGTCGGAGGTGTTAAAATTTATTCATGTAGTTATGGTATCGTACAGTGGAAATAAAATAACTAGGATGCTAGAATAGTTATTTACGATACAAGTGCAGAAAATAGGAAATTCGCAAAGAGTGGTGATAATTTAAAACACGACCGAAGGGAGTGTTTTAAATCGACACGAGTTGTTAATTACCTATTCGCACGTGTATCGTACAACGTTTTACATATGGCTCTTTAAAGTTTCGACATAAGCACGGAAAGTGCTCTTTTCCCCACACGTGCGGAAAAGTAGCACAATGTGTACTGTAAAATCACTTATGTTAATAAACAAAGGTTGTGTTTATGGATAAGCGGGGCGATCCAAGGCACCCGCGTCTATAATAGCCCAAACAAAAACATATTATGCCGTTGTTTGTGTCTTTTGTAGTGTTTCTATACTCGCCTCGCACCGCACATGTAGTGTGTCAGCAAACAAGGTTTAGGTAACTTTAACATGAAAGAAGGTTCCTGGGCCCAATAGCACCAGCTAAGGTGAGAGAGAGAGGGGTTTAGTATGACTTCAGATTAAATAAACGACCTGTCTAACTACCCGATAGTTAACCAAAAATGTAAAGTAGGTACAATAATGCCAAGGAATTAGGGAGTATTAGCCGTCATTATAATTATGTAATATCAAATTCTATTATCTAAAATATATGGACGTACCATATATTTTAGATAATAGATTTTGATATAAGAAAATTATAACGCTCTAAAATAATTTCCCGTAATTATCAAGAGTTGTTAAGACTATGTTGGTATAGTGTGTTTATTTCATAACACATAAACATCTAACTTCACAACATTCTACATAGTCGAATTGCCAAGTTCCCGTCAATATTCTCTCGGCCGCCATAAATAAGTATCCTAAGTCCGTTAAGCCACAAATCATTCGGCGACACCCCTTAATCCCGGTAACACGTTCCGAAAGGTGCGAAAGGGACGAAGGGGCATCCCCATACCGTAATACCATTCCGAGATGAACGACTTAAACGCGTTACCGACCACCACTCTAACCAGACCCCCCACCCGCCTAATCCACTGAATAACCGAAGATCCAATAAAATTGGTCGTGTACACATTCAATTCTCAACCTGTTTTGGTGGTTTTACCAACATAGTGGCTTTTGACAATGCTAGTTAACTAATGGAAGTGGATCTGCGAGATCGACGTGTCCAAATTGGTCTTACGTGTCCGTCAGTTGTGTCAATTGTGGATGGACTAGTTTAGTTTGGGAGCGAATTACGGATCACTCGTTTGATCGATTGGAGAAAACTTTAATAAGTGTATTGGTGGGTCGGCTAAGTAAATTGGTTGTGGGTGAGTGAAAGCAATTTTGCCGATAAAATAGACGTAAAATAGCGATAGGGTATTTACTTACTTATTGCTGAGTAATGTTTATTTACCTTGTCTTTTTGTATTTATAAGTCAACTAGCGGACCCTAAAAGACGTTATTTTACACGAACGGTGGTTTTTCGTAGTTAAATTAATCAAAACCGATCCGATTACAGTACCTACCACGTACTAGACCCAATCTTAAATCAAAACTATTCAGAGACCGATTAAAAGTATTAAAACACGCACAGATCATTTTATCAAAATCCGCTAGCCATTTGGGAAAAGTTCAGTGACATACTGTTACGGAGATCCGTAGCAGAAATTAAATACGTTTAAGTTTCAATAATCAGTTTATCATGTAGATAACAACGTTACAGCAAAAAAGTCCTCCCGCGATTTTCTATTACAATTTGCATTCCCCCCGAACTTCCCAGAACCGCCACATGGCGCTGATCGTCGCTAACCATCCGGCCGACTAAAGTACTTAGTTATTCAACAATCCATTCAGACGGTTTAATTGAATTACTAACCGAGTTTTAAATATTGTTAAATTAATTAATAATTGTTACTAACCGTTTGACACTGCTTAACTTAACTTGAAACTAAATAAATACCCTGACTGACTTATACAAAACAACCAGTCTGGAAGATAATTATATCCAACCAAAATCGGACTATTAAGCTACTTTTAAAATGAAGACTGAGTATTGATACTAAGAATTACGTAAACAAATATTAAAATACAATAAAATAATTAATGTGCGTAATTAGGGTCCTAGTTCCGTTGTGTAAGCGCCGGTCGTTGTAACACTCGGCCATCCTGAATCATCGGCCGCACCGCGCGCCGATCCATGGACATGTTCTTGTCACCGGCAACGTGAATCTGGAATTTAACAAACATTTACACAGTAACTTGTATCGATAAAACATCTATCAGGTAAGTTTACCAGCGCCATCTATGAACATCGCTCACCACCATAACTATAGTCTAAGAGCCAACCACTACTTATGCAGTGATACTATATTTCCTTTTTTTTTTCCTTGTAAATCTTTTTGACAATTATTGTATGCTACTCAAATGTCAGTAGGTAATGAAACTTTGCATTTCACACAGGGCAAACAATCAAGATAAGATCATGATATGTAGTCATTATTCAATTATACGTAGCTAAGTATGTTCTACCAACCAGATTACTATTTTAATAGTTCACACAGACGATAATGTAGGTCACACAGATTATAATGATTTTACACACAGATTGCTATTGCGTTATCTCACACAGATTGCTGTTGCAATATTTCACACAGATTATTATGATATTTCACACAGATTGTAGTGTTTGACAAAGATAGCTGCAATGTTTCACACAGATTATTAGTCTTTCACACAGATTATGGAAGAGTTCCACACAGATATAGGTGTTTCACACAGATTGATGAGACAAGAAAAAAAACTTATTTTTGTAAATTAAGAATCTTTGTGGTGTTCACACAGAACTCGATATTAACTTGCTATATGAAGCATTTTCATGTTTTACTCGTTGAGTACATTACATTTAAAATAAATCTAGTGAGTAAAAATAATCATAATAATAACGAATGAGACAATTTAATACAAAATATATTCATACATGTGAACAGTTTTAGTTTCCGAATTTGTCATATTTTGCTCGTTATTAACATTAACTTTTCTAACATAAATTACATAAGATTATGAGCTTGTGACAGAGCAGAAAGAGAAATACTATAAGGTAGGCAACGAATTAACTTTCGAATAAATCGATAAGGTCGTCACGATCTACTTCATGGTCTGAGCCTGAACTATCGGATATAGTGGGTTTATACGGACGGAGAGAATCTCCTGCCACTACCGCACTGAATTTCCTATATCCTTTAACTCCTTGTATACTGTTAATTGTGTATCGATCTATCGACGGCTCCGCCTTTGAAATTCTGTACGGGCCTGTATACACACTACCGAGTTTCTTTGTGACACCTGTTGCATGATCACGAGAAACACCACCTTTCCACAAGACCATTTGTCCAACTTGATATTTCGTACACTTCTTATGCTTCCTGTCATATTGTTGCTTCATGATAGTCATGTGTTTGTCTATTTTTATTTTTGCAGCTTTTCTTCTCTCATCTAGCTGTGCCTTGGGGTCATTGTCGCCGTTATCACTGTTGGAATACGCCGGTAGGAGAGTATTATTATGGCTGAACATTAGATTAAATGGAGCTTCACCTGTGACAGCATGCGGAGTGTTATTAATACCCCAAATAACAGCTGCTAGTTTCTCATCCCAAGTGCACTCACTCTCAGCTGTTGTATTAAGACCATTTATTATAGTACGATTTACCCTCTCTACCTGACCGTTAGCGCGGGGACACGCAACTGCGTTCATGACATGCTTGAATTGCTTTTCGTCAGCAAATTCTTTGAAATATCTGCTAGTGAATGCTACCCCACGATCTGTGATAATGCGTGAAGGGTTTCCAAAGAGAGAAATTATATCATTTAAGTTATTTATCGTCTCTATTGAGCTAGTGCCTTTCACTGCCCTTGCAAAAACAAATTTTGTAAAGGAGTCAATGACAACTAGTATATAAGATTTTCCATTCCGGGTTTTCAGAAAAGGTCCCAAATGATCAGCGTGCAGCGTATGCATCGGTATATCAGTTTTAGTAATTGGATGCAATTCACCCTCTCTTTTGCCATGGTTTCCTTTAGCATACGCACATGTAAGACAAGAGTTAATATATTTTCTTATAAACCGTGTCATACCTGCAAACCAGAACTGCGACTTTATGGTTTTCTCGCATTTGTCAAATCCTACATGTCCTATTTGGTCATGATATTTTTGTAATAAACCCCATTTTGCAAGTTTGGGTATCACAAACCTATTACCATAAAGCGTTTTACGATATAGACAACCATTTTCGAGCTTGTAATTGTTTACAATATCCGGGTTTTTGCTACCTTCTTTCAGTTGTTTTATTATATTTTGTGTATGGTCGTCCTGAAGCTGTAAAGTTATAAGCCAATCTGATTCTTCTATGTGCAGTACTGACACCGTATCCACAGGGTTCCTACTAAGCGCATCAACATGCTGCATCCGGATACCAGGTCGGTACTCAATCTCAATATCGAACGCTTGTATAGTAAGCCACCATCGGGCGATGCGTGGAATTAAGTCTCTCTTCAATAACGTCGTTCTGAGAGCTGCACAATCTGTGACAACTTTAACGGGAATACCAGTCAAATAAATATGAAAACGCTTCAAGGACGCTACTACAGCCAGGGTTTCCAATTCATAACTGTGGTAAACCTGCTCCTCAGGGCTAGTTACGCGACTGAAATAAGCCACAGGCTTTAAATGACCATCGCGTTGATATTGAAGCAAAATTCCACCCAAACCTATTTTGCTTGCGTCCGTGTGAAGTTCGGTTTTGGCATATACATCATATATAGCCAATACAGGCCTCTCCGTTAGAATTGTCTTTAATTTTTCAAATGCAGACTCCTGTTCTGAACCCCAATCCCATTCTACTCCTTTCTTTGTCAGGTAAGTGAGTGGTCGAGCAATCTCGGCAAAGCCTTGCACATATCTTCTGAAATATGATGCTAAACCAATAAATTGGCGCACTTCGTGTACATTGCGAGGTTGCTTGAAGCGTGCTACGCTTTCAATCTTTGCATTGCCTGGTCGAATAGTGCCTTCTGTTATCTCATGGCCTAGGTAGTTGACGTTAGTTTTTAAAAATGAGCATTTTTTGACGTTTAATTTTAGGTTTGCTTGTGTGAGCAAATCTAAAACTTGCTCTAGAAGGTCTAACCCCTCTTCAATTGTGACGGAGGGAATAGTGACATCATCGAGATATATGGCTAGTTTATTTTCTAACGAACCTAGTGCGCGACGTATCAATCGTGAGAAGACAGCTGGCCCATTTGCCAAGCCAAATGGCATTTTCAAGAATTCATATTGGCCCTCAGCAATTACGAAAGACGTTTTAGATATCGAATCCTCATCCATTTTGACTTGATAGTAACCTTGAGCCAGGTCCAATGTCGTATAATAAACTTTACCTACAAGCCGGTTAATCTGATCATCAATGTGTGGTAACGGATATCGATCTTTTACCGTCCGCGAATTTAATGCACGATAATCGACACATAACCTATAATCTCCATCTTTTTTTCGAACTAAAATGACAGGACTCGCATAATCAGAGGTCGACTCTCGGACTATGCCTGCTGAAACGAGTTCATCAACCTTTTGTTTTACGATTTCGTTTTGTTTGTAAGACATCCGATACGGTTTACAATAGACGGGTTGATCAGTAGTAGTCTTTATTTTCATCTCTATTAAATCACTGCACCCAAGGTCACCTGAGCATTCAGCAAAACAGTGCGAGTAGTTATTTAAAATCCTTAGTAACTGTGTGGAGTCATGTTCGCTTATTTGACCCATGTCTATGGTAGATGGATCTAAGTTTACATATTTATGTGTAGCGGAATCTGCGTGTGATACATCTGCTACTGTCATAACTTCGCTTTGGACGTACACTTCCGCGCGGCAAATGAGTTTATCAGCTGGCCATTGTATACATACGTCACCGAGATTTATAATGCGTAAACTATAAGGCATCTTTTCCAAAATAGCTTGCGGTATGAAAAATGAAGATGCCCCAAGAGAAAATACCACTGGATGCGAAATTAGTATGGTTTGTGACCCTAAATCGTGTTTGATATAAACAGGAATGTCACAACTCGCACCGGAGGGGAGTACCAAATCGGACTGTAGGTATAATGGGGCCTTGGTTATAATGTCATTGTTGGTCAATTTTATATCAGTCAAAAAATTGTCGTTTTGAATTGTAGGATACAATTTAACACTTGACGATGTCGTAATAAGGCTCACATTAGGGTGGTTAATTATTGGTTGCCCAACTATTAAATCAATGTCGTTAAGTTGTGTATTCGTAATTTCGGCACTGCTATCCAAGTGCAAATCGTCAATAAAGAGTTTAAATTGTATCCTACCCATTGAAGCCGTATGTAGACCGCCGAAACCTTTCATATAAATGTTTGATGGTAAAACCTTTGTATGCAGAGTTTGAGCCATTTTAGCCGTTATAATATTCACTTTGCTGCCCGTATCAATATATGCGGTTCCTACTAAACCATCAATTGTAACACGTTTTTTATACAAATCAGACATAATTTCATATGTAGTAAAGTATACCGACTGTACCTGTTGTGGTATTTGCGGCGGGCGCGACGACGGGCCCGCGGCGAACCAGCAGGCGGCAGCGTCGTGTCCGGCGCGCTGGCAGACCTGGCAGCGGGTGGCGCGGCAGTCTCGAGCTTCGTGTCCCGTCTTGCGGCAGTTGTAGCAAAGTTTCGGCAGAAATCCGGCGGAGGCGGCGGTTCCGCGGCGCCAACCAGCTCTTTGTTCCGTAGTTCTTAATTCGACTTTTCTGTAATTCTCAAGCGACGACAAAAACCCGTAATAGAGTTGATCAGGAGATTCACAATTATATGCCTTCGCGTTAGCCTGTAACTCTGTTGGAAGGCCTCGTATCAAACAGGAGGCAGCAGCGTCACCTTCAATATTACATTTCTTTAACAACGACATTTTGTCATGATAATAATTTGTCATAGTTTCACTTTCTGTCTTTTTCCTTGCTAGCATTTCTTCTAGGCGGTCGACGAATTCAGTGGATCGAGGAAATGCTTTAGATAGCTTTTCTTTCCATAAATTCCAAGACGCAGCATAGTCATCAAGGTCATCATACCACTCTCTGGCCGCTCCTCGTAGCCGTATTTGCATCACGAAAATTTTGTCACGGTCATCCCAATCATATAGGCTCCCTAGTTGTTCAATTTTATGGAGCCAACCGTTCACATTTGTAGCTTTCTTGCCAGGATCGAATTTCGGAATAAGTTCTGCGTCTATGTGCGATATATGACGCTTCTTGGTTGCTATAGGAGGTTCTTTTTCGATGTGCCCCGAGAACGTTTCTTGCTTTTCTTCTTCATTTTCATCGTCATCACTATTCTTTCTCTTCCCTAGTCCACGAAAATATGGCCCGAGCATGGTTACGTGAATAAAAAACCACTTCTGATATGTTACGGAGATCCGTAGCAGAAATTAAATACGTTTAAGTTTCAATAATCAGTTTATCATGTAGATAACAACGTTACAGCAAAAAAGTCCTCCCGCGATTTTCTATTACAATTTGCATTCCCCCCGAACTTCCCAGAACCGCCACATGGCGCTGATCGTCGCTAACCATCCGGCCGACTAAAGTACTTAGTTATTCAACAATCCATTCAGACGGTTTAATTGAATTACTAACCGAGTTTTAAATATTGTTAAATTAATTAATAATTGTTACTAACCGTTTGACACTGCTTAACTTAACTTGAAACTAAATAAATACCCTGACTGACTTATACAAAACAACCAGTCTGGAAGATAATTATATCCAACCAAAATCGGACTATTAAGCTACTTTTAAAATGAAGACTGAGTATTGATACTAAGAATTACGTAAACAAATATTAAAATACAATAAAATAATTAATGTGCGTAATTAGGGTCCTAGTTCCGTTGTGTAAGCGCCGGTCGTTGTAACAATACGCAAGTTCAGAAGAATAATGAAGATTGTCTGACCACGCCTGCTAAAAAGTTATAAAAATGAAGCATAAATTTACATAGCACGGCCCACTGTTATATAACATCTAAACGCGTGAACATCACATTACCCTCAACATAAAACGCCACAAAAAGTAACAACTGCGAAAATTACTTTCCGAACCCCTCCGCCCATTAAGGGTTAACCAAACACTTTGCCCCGATTTCCGAACTCCCGTTTAGCCCATAAAACCCATTCGTGTAGGCCTCGAAGCGACAGTGAGCCACTAAATTCCAACAGTTTCGTGCTCAGCCGACGGAATTGGGCAATTTTTATTTGGGCATAAATAAAACACGCCCGGTTGCTCCCAGCAATTTGCCTAAAACCGAGTCGCAGCGCGTGCCCAAATATTGCATGCAAATGATGTAATTTACCTAGATGTTTTTCGAGCGACATGCGGGGTTCGGTGCTGTGTGGAATATATATGATACCTATAGTTTAAGTACATTACTCTTGGATATTGTATTGACAACTACTCAGTTAGCACATTCACTGCAAACAGTTTTATAGCGCTACGTTCGTAGCCAATGCCGTGGTTTTCCTGCTAAGTAAAGGAAAGCGCCTACGAACAGAACATTCACTAGGCGGGTTCCTGGCAGAGGAGGCTGTTAAAATCTTAATTATTTTAGTGCACATGACTCGCACGCGTGTCAAAATGCTACGAAAGATATTCCTCTACGAGAAGATCGAATGCTACGCGCTACGGCGCGCGGCGCAACGTAACAAATGCGGCAAGCTACACCAGTTGCCAGTTAACCTACGAATTCTTAATCTTATCTTTTAGTTACCATTGATTTCCAGTAAATAGCGAATATCAACCGTAGATCAATTTAATTCAAAATTTACATTTATTTACCAGTTTCGCCGTGGACGGACGTCAGCGTAAATCCATGGGGGGATAAAACCGTGATCTATTGAGATAATACCTACCGTATTTTTAACCCCCGTTGTAAGCTTAACATGTATATGTGTCTGTTGCTCGTATGTATATGGCATGGTTGCTCTCATACGTATAAACCGATTTGGGTGGGAGAGTCTTGTTTGTCGACATGGCAATGTTTCAAATTTTTTAATTTGTTTACCTTAATACACCTTTTTTTTTTTTTTTCGTGGGGAATAGTAGATTGTTAACCAAGGGTTGAAAGTGACCTATTGCAACCTAGATATTTCTGGCGCTCGAACGAAGTGAGAGCGCCAATAGTTCGAGGGTGAAATGGGTAATTTCACCCGAGTTAAACACTCTACTTTTCATTTCGACTGTGAGGAAAGTAAAATACTGCACGTACATTTTATAAAACAGGTATAGAAAGAGTAATCAGTTCAAAAACACATACTGCCAACTTTAGAAAAGTTTAAAAAACGTACTTATCTGATCTAATAGTTTTAATCTGATTTCTTGTATTTATATAATTCTACAAATAAATGTATAGAATTATTTGCTTAGTATGAAATAAATTAATTAAAATTAATTATTAAATGGATATAGTTTTAATTATTTTACTTAGGTACAGTCAACCAATTTGATTTCTGGGCCACTTCGTACCTTGTCACAATGACAATGATATGAGACCTCTAGGGGCTTTCATATTGACTTTCACTGTGACAAGGTACGAAATGGCCCAGAAACCAAATTGGTTGACCGTACCTAAGTAAAATAATTAAAACTATATCCAACATCTAACCTCTTTGCACTGGCCACTTGCCACGGCCTACTCGATTGTAATCGAGTAGGCCGCGACGCTACTAATCTAGAAGGCTATGTATATAAACGTGAAGTTTCATAGCATTATGGCGGGCAGCCGATATTTACAGAAATGATTCTCAATGTTGATTTTCTGTAATTAGGAAGAAAAATACCAACAGTAAAAGGATTTTTATCAACATTGTCGTCATGAATCCGTCGCTTAATGTATAGCTAAGTTTCGATATATGTAAAGCTTTTATATTAATAATATGAAGTAACTCAATTATCCTCGACTCCGTGGCTGACCGAAACAATAGGGAACATTACGCAAAGCTGCGTAGGAGGCGACACTAACACAAACCGTAAACAAACCGCCATGACGTACAATGTCATATTTGTTCACCTAACAAACAATAACAAATAATTGAGGAAAACGCTTTTTAAACTACAGTAGTTTTATTATTATTCGTGTGTAAAATACCTGTACTGTGATATTAAAATGGCATCCTATAGCCATTTAAAGGTGGATGGGGTTTTTTTTTGATTTACGACGTATTGCCGCTTCCCATAGTTTTTGTATCATAGTTTCCTTCGGAAATGAATGATGCCCTTCATTCTCGCATCCAATTACGCAGCACTAATGCATTTTATTTATTGAAATATTCTTTTCCCTATTTGATCCAGAGCTTTGAAGGACTTGTCAAAGTTGTCAAAAAAAATGTTTACTAATTGTGATAGTGCTGCACTCTGGCGGCAGAACATTGCAATAATGTTCCCTATTTAAAAAAAAATACTTTCTACCCTAGGGGAGAAAACGCTATTTTCCACCCGGCTATATGCCCATGAAAAGTCAACTTTCAGAACAGGAGAGATGAAAATGCATTTACACATCCCGCCTGGCTGGGGAACCAGGACGGGTATGACGGACTCCCGGGAACCGCCCGGACTACCGTCTAAAACCCCACGGTGCTCTGCGCACTGCTTTATGACGGAGCCACGGGAACGCTCACGCACACTTCCGCGACACCTTAATACACTACTCCAACTGTATACGTCTATTAATAGCTATATCGAATGATTGTATTTTCTAAATGGAATGGGTATGGGTAACATAGTACATCGATACCATTACGCAAATACCTATCACAGGCGAACGTAAACTACCCAATCAATACCTTCTCTGACCGAATGCAACGGGAACAAAATCTAAAACGAATTTTGCTGGAAAGTTTGCATTTCGAGGATAAAAGTTGATATGGATATTGGTTAACTTCTGTAGCAGGTTGTTTGATTATAATTTACTTTAAGGCAACGTGAGCTCCGAAAACAGATTTTAAAAAAATCGTAGCCCTTGTTTGGATTATAATACGGCTGCTTTAAATTTAATTATCAATCTTGAGGCCTTTTTTGAGGGAAATCAGCTATTCGAATCCTTAATTTTTGACTTTCGCTTGAGAAAAAAATCACGAACATAGGTCAAAAATACACTTAAAAAAATCGTAACAAATTATGCACAACAGCTAAACATATTACAATTGGTTCTAAAAATCGGCAATGTCATGTTTAACTTGAGGGAAATCGCTTCCAAACACGCACTTCCATCTCGCTCACTCGTATGCTCAGTGAGAGGGAGAGAAGACCACGAACCTACGTCCCCTTAAAAACAAAATTTTAACCGACTTCAAATCAGTAGCCAAATTGCTTCAAGTTTGCCTATAAAATTTTAAGAGTTCCCTCGATTTCTCCAGGGTCCCATCATCAGAACTGGATTTTGGTGACAACGGGCCCAATCTGGAAGTATATATGCTTTCAAACAAAGAAATAATTTTTCAAATCGGTTCATAAATTACGGAGTTATCGCGTATTAAATTAAGTATGATAAGTAAAGTAGTATAAGTTTTTTACTAACATAATATGGATGTGTGTCCGAAATAAATGCTTTCATTTCATTTCATTTCATTTCATAAACACACACAAAAAAAAAACGTACAGACGAATTGAGAACCTCCTACTTTTTTGAAGTCGGTTAAAAAGAGAGTTTTTGGCGGTTAAAGTGTTCCTAAATAAAGCAAGGTAATATTATTCATCATCATCATCATATCAGCCGAAAGATGTCCACTGCTGGACATAGGCCTCCCCCAAAGAGTTCCAAAGTTACCGGTCCTGCGCCACCCGCATCCAGCGGACTCCTGCGACCTTTACCAGGTCATCAGTCCGTCTTGTCGGAGGCTTACCAACGCCGCGCCTTCCGGTTCGTGGTTGCCACTCGAGAACCTTTCCGCCCCAACGGCCATCAGTTCTACGTGCAATGTGCCGCCCACTGCCATTTAAGCTTAGCGATTCGGTTATGTTACTACTTAAGTTTAAGTTTGAATACGCGCATATGAGCTATATTACTATATTATTTTATTATGAACTAGCTAGCGTCAAAAAAAATACCAATTAACTTTATGACGCTAGTTGCCATTGTTAAACTTTAAAAGTTCACCAATTGAAGGATTTTGTGGGAAATAGTATTTTTCACAATCGTGTTATAATAGAGAGCTTTTTAGTCGAGTACCGTGTTTAGGCCACGAAGCTTGCTGAGTGGCCTAAGTAAGGTACGAGATTAAAAAGCTTGATTATAACACTATTGTGAACAATACTTTTTGTACGAGTTCATTAAAATTAATTTTCTAAATTAATCGCGCATAATAGCCTACGAGGGTAGGCCTGTTGGAAGACGTCCGTCCGGTTGTCCGCCCCAGATATCGGTGGGTTGATGTGGTGGATCTTCGCGAGCTCCAAGCTGGCGATTGGCGAAAAACCACTCAGGAAACCAGCCAAGACACACTTGGGGTCGTTGTGCCAGAGGAGTAAGTAAGTAACATTGAAGCTACAGTCAAGTGTAAAAATATGGATGCACACAACTTACTCATAAATATGTCCCACCGCTCTTATGGCAGCGTATTAAGATTTCAGTATACCTACATATTTATGAGACGTTTAAACCGATACATATATTTGCACTTGACTGTACTGTAACCCTTCCAACAAATAGTTACCTAATCTGTACGGTAAAACCTCTGATAATAAATAGACTTAGAACTTCATTCAAAAAAGTGATTTGAATAAATATTGTCTATGACTCAATAATGCACTATCCCGGCCCATAAAGGTGAGAGAGAACACACTTTTACAAAATCCCCACGTCCAATAAACTCCTCAACTTACGTGCGCCGTAACGTCACACGGCGCGGTCGTATTTCACCGGTTTATGACCACGACCTTAAAATTGCATGAACCTCAATTATGTATACAATAAGTAATGATATTACAACAGGAATGGTATTGTTTTCGGTTTTTAATGGTGCATTTAAAAAAGTCCCTCTTTTTATATTGGCGTTGTGATAACAGTAGATAAATACTTAATTTGGTATTTTTCATGAATCAAGAGAAAAAAGTGGTAATGACATTCACAGTAGTATAATACCATAGAAATTTTTATTTCGGCAAATATCGTAACGCAAATTGGACAAGAGAAAATTCTAGAATTTTCGTTTTATTCACACATTTTGAGTGACGAACTAATTTGTTTAGAGTTATTTGGGTAGACGGATGGACACAACTGTAAGTAAACTTAATTTGAAACGATCCGATCAATATGAAACTGTTTAATTTGCAATTAGCCGCATATCTATTCGATTTTAATTTTATAATTGTATGTATGTTAGTATTTAAGGTATTTGCAACTATGGGCCTTAGATGTCTGAAATAAATGGTTTATTATGCATCCCCGCCGGCGGTCTAAATGGTTCCACAATTGCGCTGAACTAGTGATGTGCAAATTGCGGAAAATTTCAAAAAAGCTGAAAAAGTTTTCGGAAATTTCTAGAAAATTTCACAAGAAATTAAGGAAACTTACGCACTGCGAAGCATAAAAATGTGACTCTTTTACACCATGTATAAGAGTTACAGTTTTATGCTTCTCAGTTCGTAAATTTCCATGTCGGAAATGGAAAGTTTCAATTCCCATACAAAAATAAGAATTTTTTTTTAAATTGCAGAAACATTTCGCAACATAGGAAACTTTCCGTCGGCACATCAGTACGCTGAGGCTGAACTTACCTGCACTCTCGCCTCGGTGAGATTGATCTTGAGCGCTAGGTCCTCGCGCGTGAACACGTCCGGGTAGTGCGTCTGCGCAAACGCCGTTTCCAGCTCCTCCAACTATATGAAAACGACAAATATGTCATGTATTCTCCCCTTATTACAAAGGAATAAGATTCGAAAGAGCTCAAAGTTAGACGTCAGGTGTCAAAATATCGGTTCATTCCCATCTTCCAACCTATCCAACCCAGGTTGCATATGAAACGGGTTGTATAGGTTGGAATATGGAAATCACCCAAAATATCTGGAAGAATTTTCGCCAAAGGGAGTCAAGTTCCGATATTTTCGCGGTCAATTAACTAGCACGAAGTAACATTAACATTCTAACTTAACAGGTAAGGTTAGGTGGAAGAAATCCCTTATAGGGATAAGTTCGCCTTGTACATGGGTAGGTATGTTACCTGTTATTGAATAATTGTTAAGTTGTTGCGCTCTGTTCCATGTACAATAAAGAATTTAGGTACATACATAATACATAAAAGTACCTATTTTTGCCATTATTACTTACGTTTATATTGATATGCATAATGCATGTCAGTCTGTAAGGTATTTGTAAATATGGGCCTCATTACCTGAATCATAAACATTATACAGCACCTTTAATCAAAAATGTCCACCCTCAACTCAACACAACCCATAGTTGCCTTGGGCATCCCAGACCGTTAGCTGCATTGGTTGGCCAAGTTCCGCCATTGGGCAAAGAAACAGCCTGTTCTGAGATCGCCTGATACCCCGATCAGCTTTTGGGACACTCATGAAACCAAAAAATAATACTTTGCTTAGTTGTTCGCCTTACCTGCTGAAGCGTGAAGGTGGTCCTATTGCGCCGCTGTTTCCGCCGCACGAACGTGTCATCGTGTATGGCCGGGTGGTACGAGTAACTCGTGTCTGCAACATACAATATTCATTAATAGTAACTCCTAAAGTACGTCCTTGTGAACAGAGGGGTGATCACGTAAGTTTTCAAACGTTAGGACTGTCATTTTTCCATACAAAAAGTGACATTTAGATCTACCTGACGCGCGTACAATGCGTTACGTGGTCGGTCGACCCAGGTGGTCTAATCCCAACGAGGTCTGATGTGGGCAAGATCTGGTTTGGAACGTCAGATGGAAGTCGCGTTCGTTAAACAATTGCCCACGCCCAATCTTGGGGTGCCAAAGCCAACCTTGGGATGATGATGCTTCCATATTACACAGACATGCTGCACTTAGGTACATTAATGTACCAGTATATATCGTTAATATACAACGTGGGCCAACAGATTCTAGCCATTTCTGATGTTACAAGGAGTATAAAAAAATACAACCGAGTTCCAATTTCATCATCCTCCTAGCGTTATTATTCCCGGTTGTGTGCCCCTAAAGGAGCCCGGGGTCCGCTTTGACACCTAATCCCAAGATTTGGCATAGGCACTAGTTTTTACGAAAGCGACTGCCATCTGACCTTCCAACCCAGAGGGAAAACTAGACCTTATTGGGATTAGACCGGTTTCCTCACGATGTTTTCCTTCACCGAAAAGCTAACGGTAATTCCGTACATAAGTTCCGAAAAACTCATTGGTACGAGCCGGGATTCGAACCCACGACCGCCGCTTGACAGCCGCATGCCTGAACCACTAGGCTACCGTAGCTTAACCGAGTTCCAATTTGGCAAAAAATATCTCATTGGCTTTTGACTAACAACGAAATATACTTATATAGGTAGTCAAGATACTTATAAATATCTGTTTTTGTCGGTATTCTAGTTCGGGTAGCTTTGAAAAATCTCATAATATTCCAATTCATGCCTTTAATCTTTTAGTCAAACTTAAGTGGTGCTTTATACACAGACTACGAATGAAGTCATCCATACACATCCACCATTGCAAAAAACCAAAATTACCATAAACGCAATAGCGAGGGTGACCCCACGTCGTGAAAAGACCGGACGCGCGCGCCATTACTTCCACAGTCTGTCCTGACGATTAATGAAGTGGGGACACTAGAGAATATGGAGTTTGCTTAATGCATGTTTAATTGACTTTATTCTTGGTTAGTATGATGAAACTAAAATAAGTTTGTATGTTCCAACCCAACGCAGATATTGTAAGAATACGTTTTTGACTTTCAGTTAAATGCCTGTGACGTACGGACTTTACGAAACAATAAGAGTTCTGTTTTTCCTTGTTTGAATACGGAATCCTAAAAATGTTGACGAATTTTGTTGGACGAAACCTGCGCTGTGTATACTTCCTACATGAGGGCTAATAGTAAGTACATAATACTTTTGTCTTGTTTGTATTATAGAATCAAAACGAAATGAGGTAGGTATTAAGAAGTAGGTACCTACTAGGAACCTATTCTAGTAGATTATAGAATTGGAATCGGTATTGAATTTGTCACACGCGAACGTCCCGACTCGTTATGTTCGGTGTATTTAGAAAAAGCGAGGAAAATTAATTGAAATCAGTTTGTATGCGCAGAGGGGTATTCACGTAACGTATCGAACGCGCGTTAAGACAGTTTAACTGTCATTTTTCCATATAAAATTTGACATTTAGATCTAGTACCTACCGTTCGTACAATGCGTTACGTTATCGGTCTGTAGAGGGGTAATCACGTAACGTTCCGAACGAGCGTCGGTACAATTTAACTGAATTATAAAAAGTGACATTTAGATTACGTGGTCGACCTACTGATATACATTCCAGATTGCTTCACCTTCGGCTCGGACCTCGATCTCACTCGCTGTCTCGTAAATATTTCCTCTGTGGGATAAACGATCGCGGATACTATTCATATTTAAAATATTAACTTACTTTATTGTCATTCATTCGGAGGATGAATGCACAAGTACATAACTCGACGTTTTAAAATGCTAATTGGATATGGCGTTAAATTTTAACGTTCGTTAAATCGTACATCATATTAATATCGCAATTGGGTGCGGTCAACGCCGAATAAAAGCATACGCCAGGTAATTATCAGCGGATATTTTTCAGAACTTTATTCATTTCAATTTCCAGCCGAGCACTCGCGCGGTAATTAAGTTTGTTAGTTTATCGATAGCGCCTGTTTAATAAGTTTTAGTGAAATAGGTATGGTTAAAATAAAATAAGGTAATCGTTCGCTTACACTCATTCAAACTGTCTGCCTTATACCTACTGATGACTGACGCAAACGAGGTTTTACATCTTTTAATTGTTGAAAGAGATCATATTTTCCGGATTTTGCGATTTCTTACGGGTACTACCCAGTACCCCTATACCCGGCAATTATTAATAAAATTATGGCGTTCAGTCATTTTCGAGACATCAATCATATTTTCAGGTAAGTACTCGTATAAAAAAAATTAAACCATAATCAAACATATTTTTATATCTCATAAAATTGATAAACCTGGAAAAGAACTAAGATATTTACAAGCCAGGCTACAACAAGTCAGACTACAGTAAAATAATTTTATTTCTTTACTGTTGTTTCTCTTTTCTGTCCTTGTGTCATCTAATAGCCATAGCGTGTGAGTGTCCTTTGTGACAAACTGGATAATGCACACATTTCACACAAACACTCACAAACAAACAAACACAAGTACAACTAGAGCAGGTGCCGGCGCGACTAATTGCCGACTCAACTGCGTAACGACTCGGCTCTCGCTCTACCGTGTCTATTTGTGCTACATTCTGAAATGAACCTTATGTTTGGTGAATAGAGTACATTGGAGATTGATCTCGGTTTTGTTATAGGTGTTATATGGATATGCTTCATTGGAAAGTCGAGTTTCAAATGGTTAAGGGAAAGTGGGGTTTGGATTGTGTCAGTAAAACTGATTATTTGTTACGGATATGTAAAAATAAGTCATTATAAATTATATAATATCACTATAAGTTTATAGTAGTCGTTCGAATAAAGATTTGCCGAGTAGCGCAACCGAATACGAACATGTGGTAGGTACACTGAATCGAATATTCGGCCGATTATTCGCTTCAAATATATCTAATACCTACCTCTGATTTGGTTTATAACTGCTGCTTCATTACTCGGTAATTAACAATTTCATGAGCACTTCTAATTAAATAGGCTAATGTTTTTTAAGTGGGCATGCATTTATTTGATCCTGTGAATTCCTTCTTTGACCCATACTATGACATGAGTATACTACTTATAAGATGACCGGTCTGAAAAAACAAAATCCTTAGTTATAGGTATAGGTACTCAGACCACACCATCACCACAGACCACTTTTACTTCTCACAAAATATCAAAAACAACAATTCTAAGCCCCCAAAGATGAATAAACCCCGAATTACCCGCGAAAAAGAAATTTTAAATAACAAAAGCGAGGATTACCACGGATTATAAATATTTTCATTAATTGAGTGTTAATAATTGAGTCCTCATCACGTAGAAAAATCCCTCCAGCGGAAATTGAAAAGTTGGCAGCATCCGGCCGGCGGGAACTATCCTTGTACAGCGCTTGATGAGTTTTATTTCTTTTAAGCTTTTCGGATTAAATAAAACTAAAGTACGGAATCTGAGGAGTTTTTTGATGAGTTAAATTCAGTTCGCACGTCAGGGGGCTATTTTTAAAGCGGCAAGTTGCTATTTTAGATTTCAATTTAACTGACACTGGTTTTGTCATTGGTGCAAGCGCCTCAATGCTTCCCAGCCAGATATCTCCCTAGTGACGTTTTTTATAGCTTACCCGCTAGTAATTTGAGCAAAAATTATTGTCATCGAGTTTTGAAGATACAATGTACAATGAACAAAAAGTAACACAAGGGAATAAATAATCAAACAGTTAGGTATAAGTGTCCAAAGTTTTAAGAGGCGCAAAACGTACCTTCATATGGAACGAATGTCATTGGACACAAATGTTCACACTAGGTATAACGCTAGAGACTCATGACGTCACGATTAGGTTGTAATTTTTTGAGATATTTGAATTGCATTTTCACCATTACGCAAGACATAGTTTTGGTCGTCTTTTGGAGTAGGTAGTTTGCGTCAACTGCCCTATTGATTAGACCTATCTCTACTCTTTAACCAATTTTAAAGTGCTTGAAACGAACTGAATATTTAACCTAAGCCTAACATGTCTAACTGGTAGGTAGTATGCAACGATACGGTATACGTAACAAAGTGTAGTAGCTATATACCACCGAAAGAGTTAAGTAAACGCTTCGCAGCTCATCGCGCGATGTGATTGCTAACCGCCCGACTCCGAGCCAAATTGCTTTATGCATTTTTAAGCGATCCGCTTAGCCGCGTTTTTATCCAACGCTTTTAAAAACCCATCCAGCAATTCGTTAATAGATTTTAATAATTAACAATATCCAAATTAGCCGCTCGCTGTCATTTTCGAAGCGTAATTAGATAAGGCTTGAGTAATTTAGTTTGTATTTGTTCTCTTTGATCGCAAAAATGCTGGGGCTAATCAAAAGTGACATGATCCTTATTGGGTTAGTGGACGTAACTCGTTTAAAGCGACACTGGCGCGACTCAAAAACTATTTTATGAATAATAGATGACGTAGCGGACCAATCCCTGGGGAGCTCCGCCCACCGCGCCACCCCGTCTCGTCTGCCTTCTATTCATTAGCACATTACCACCCCTGCGAGGGGTACGTAAGAAACTGATTTTTTGAATTTGGAACCTTTAGGGCGTTTTTTGTGGTCAGTTTGCATTGTTGAAATTAGGTGATTTGTCTTTTTAAATTGCGTAGTTATCTATTTAGTTATTTATCGTATGACGGTTACACACTGATACTAAATATGTATTCGTATCTATTAATTTAGAGTTTAAATAAGTTTTTTAAACAATGGCGGAAAATTGCTTCTTTTTCTTGTGTAAATACTCATTATGGAGACATTAACGAGGTGCTCTAGTTTTTTTATCGCAAGAAAAAGGTAGCGTTTGATTTGATATCGTTAACTAAGTAATTGTACTTTTAATAGGTCTATTTAATTTTTTTTTTTTAATTTTCCTAGGTAAGTACTTAGTTATTTTATTTTTATAATTATTCAGATTATTACCACAAAAAAGTAAAGCGATGCATAAACAATACCTAGGTACTCACCTTAAATCGCGATATCGACGACAATAAACTGCAAATCTGATTAACCGCTTTAAAATTTCAAATTTCGAATCAATTAAAACCGTAACCGAATTCCAAATTCAATAATACAGATTCGTTAGCCGTCCATCGATACTGGTATCGAGTTAGCGTTGAAAATCGAGTTGTAAAATCGGTACAAGACAAGAGGTTTAGACAATAATGAAGTTACGGAGGACTGGCAAAGAGGAATTTAGTTAGAAGTTTGCGGACCGATAAGTGGACTAATCGGTGCTCCTGACCTACGAGTATGAGGCCATGAGTCTGGCGGCGTGTGGCACAAATAAAATGGTAATGTGGTTGGGTGACTTGGGGTATTATTTAACCTTCGCATGGGGACGAGATAGTTGTACTATTACAAATAAGTTTGTTATAAAATTACTGGCCAAGTGGGATGCACTCGCGCACGTGGTTTCCGTACCGTACCTACTCGCATTATTAGAAGTCAGTTAGTACTTAAATGGCTGGTAGTTTTTACGGATTTTCCTCCCAATAAAAAAAATGTGGTGGTACCCTGTTGCTGATCACAAAGGAGCGACTCGGTGAAGAGGTCTCAAATGCGACCAGTTTTGTGGACGGCACGCTCTGTGGATATTGGACGCAGCAGACCTGTACCCAGCAAACTACCGGGCCCGTAGTGGTACTTACTAGTCAGGGGTGCGGTGCGAGGCGATGATAGGGTGGGAGGTGATGAAAGGGTACTCCAGTGCGGGTAGCCGATGCTGATGCGGCGGCAAGCTTGGCGGGCAGTGGTAGCAGAGATCTGTGCCTAGTAAGCTTCAGGGCCAGTAGTGGTACCCTTAGTACTCACATGGGTGCGAGGCGGTGAAAGGGTACTCCAGGGCGGGTAACCGGTGTTGATGCGGAGGCAAGCTTGGCGGGCAGTGGTAGCAGAGATCTGTGCCTAGTAAGCTTCAGGGCCAGTAGTGATACCCTTAGTACTCACATGGGTGCGAGGCGGTGAAAGGGTACTCCAGGGCGGGTAACCGGTGCTGATGCGGAGGCAAGCTTGGCGGGCAGTGGTAGCAGAGATCTGTGCCTAGTAAGTTTCAGGGCCAGTAGTGGTACCCTTAGTACTCACATGGGTCGAGGCGGTGAAAGGGTACTCCAGGGCGGGTAACCGGTGCTGATGCGGAGGCAAGCTTGGCGGGCAGTGGTAGCAGAGATCTGTGCCTAGTAAGCTTCAGGGCCAGTAGTGGTACCCTTAGTACTCACATGGGTGCGAGGCGGTGAAAGGGTACTCCAGGGCGGGTAACCGGTGCTGATGCGGAGGCAAGCTTGGCGGGCAGTGGTAGCAGAAGAGACCGCGTCCGCCGCCACCGCCGCTCGCCAGCTGGAACCAAAATCATTCGGTTAATATTGAGTCTTTCCTCTTTATTTAAGCTTTTTAACCGACTTCAAAAAAGGAGGAGGTTCTCAATTCATCTGTTTTTTTTTATGTTGTATGTTACGCGATATCTCGGTAATTTATGAACCTATGTGAACATTTTTTTCTTTGTTTGAAAGCATATACTTCCAGATTGATCCCGTTGTCACAAAAATCCAGTTCTGATGATGGGATCCTGGAGAAATCGAGGGAACTCTTCAAATTTTATAGGCAAACTTGAAGCAATTTGGCCACTGATTTGAAGTCGGTTAAAACTTTGTTTTAAAAGTACAATTATTATATTTAGTTTTGAGGAGATGGGTCAACAAGTAACGACATCTCAGCAATGTATGGCGAATGTACATTTTTTCATGTGGCAGTAAAAACTATGATAATTTTATCGGACGACATTAACAGATACATAACAAATAATAACAGAGACCTCTAAGATGTTTTCTATATACATTAGAAAAAAATCGTGTTTGATTAGGAATACTGAGAGTGCAGTGCTTTTGGGTTACTTTTTGTGCAAAACGCGTCAGCGACGGTAAAATTATCATGATTCTTATACACGTATACTTTAATACCACAAATAGTACCTACTACGTAAAGAAGGTTCTCTGTTAACAAAGCCCCTGTTTAAGTATGCCGAACGAGCCTACACGTGGCCATCCTTTTCTATCGCATGCAACGCGCTGCGATAGAACGCGCGCGTGCGCAGCGCTAACATACCGGCCGAGTGAGCCGCCTCTGCCTATACGGAAAACGTAAAAGTGTGGTACGTTATCTTTTATACAGAACACTTAAGTAGAGTACGGCGGACTGTAACGTTTATTTGTACCTGCATAATGTAACCCGTATTCCGCAAATAAATATTTCATTTCATAACAGTTTAAAACACGAACAAAGTTGCAATACAATCCAACAATTGCTCTCATTTGAAACGCAATTAAATCGATCATAACACTAAACACAACATTTAAATTCCAAACACACACATATTTCCCCACAACAAATAACCCAGATTAATATTCAATCACAGCACAACCTTAATCTATGATTATGACGCCGAACACAATTACAGTGCGCGCGCATGAGAATAAAGATCTATAGATATTTAAGCCGTGATCCATATGCGCTAGCGCCCTGTCATTAGCGGGCTCGTTTCTATGGTAATAAGGGTAGTGTTAGATGCGTGATCGAAGTCTAGATGGCTTTATTTTTAGTGCCGCTTTCCAGTCGTTAGTGTAAACACCGCTTTGGAGTTACGTTTCACTTTTTGAAGCTTCTATATTGGTTTGTGAGATCTTACTTCCAACATTTGACAGCTGTCATCTCGGTACAATAATTTGTACTGGGATGACAACTGTCAAATGTTGGAAGTAAGATCTCACAAACTTTATCTTTTATGTCAACAAGAAAAACGATGTTTGACACGCACTCGCCTCATTTTTTTATGCTTTTACGGTGGCAAACAAGCATACGGTCTGCCTGGTGGTAAACATATACCGTAGCCTATGAACGCTTGCGAATCCCGACGAACCACAAGCGCGTTGCCGATCCTTTATTGTTTGAGGATTCGTTGTGTTCATAGCCAGAGACGAACGCTGGTCCCTCACTCTCAACATGACACATCCGCAAAAGCTCTGGCGACCTGACTCACCACCAGGAGCACAACACCACATACCTACAGAGGAAGTAGCTAGTGGCATTTCTATAGCTGCGGTCCTCTGTCAAGTGGAAGTACCTATTTGCCCAGTTGGGCTGCTCCAAATTTGAGCGAGATGACGTTCTGCTACCCTACCGCGCTCCTAGCGCATTCGGACGTATCAACAACCGAGGTTAGCCGAAGCGGGAAGAAGAATAAACCTGCTAAAACATTCATTCGTCAGATTTATAGTCGATTTACGTTTGGTACTTGCGACACTGAGCACTGCTCGCATCAGGAGAGAAAAACCCGAAGAAAACCTTGCTTGTACCTATTGTAAATCTCAACGCGCGACTAATCACTCTAATGTCTATGATGTAATACTTCTAGTAAAATACCTGATGCGTTAATTTCGTAACATCTGCATCATATTATTATACTAATATTATAATTTTGGAAGATTCGATGTTTATTTATTAGGTACTCAATTCCGCATAAAACTGCTGAAAGCATTAAGATGAAATTTGGCACATATACTTATGGTTTAGGTATACTTAACCTGAATTAAAACAAAGATTTTTTATCCTGAAAATCAATCCCCAAAGGGTAAAAATATACTGAATTTTAAAGCGAATTAGGTATGTATACGTATGAGCACACCAAACGAGAAGACACACCTGTACCATATGCATTAAGAAATAAAACCAGATTAATAGCACCACCCTCCCGATTAAAACTCCACTCATCCGGCCCTTTAATAATGTCCATAAAATTATATAATAAAGTACCAGAAAAAAATTAAAAAAGAAAGTAAAGAAAATAAATTTATAAGCCAAGTAAAACAAATTCTTCTAAATAAAGCGTATTATTCTATTAGTGAATACTTAGAAGACAAATTACTTTAACAAAGTAAGTTTTTATATAACTACTATAACTACTAGTAACCTAACACAAACAAACATTAACTACAATTCGGCTCAAAGAGATTTGTTATAGCTAATTTTATATTACTTTAAGCTTTGTTAGTTTTTAAGTTAGTATTTAATTTCAATACTATTACTTTTGTGATGCCCTTGCAGGGCTCATGTTTGATACGTCCATATTGTAACACCTACCACCTTTATGTAACAACATGAATGCTAATAAATTACTTGATTACTTGATCACATACCAAAAATAGCGCCATCTACCATCCAACACCTACGACCAACTAGTTGCATAAGTGCGCATACGTTGCAACGGATTCAGTCGGTGCAGCAGCAATTTACTCATCGAAATTAATTGATTTATGCACGCCGTGTCCTTTGGCCGTCGGGGGGAAGTTCATGTAACCGGTCGGCAGATATGATCGCATTCGTTATATTAGATCAGTGACTATCAAAGTAGCAAGATATGAGTAGTTTACTCACAGAATACCCAAATAATATCACAGTATCATTAAAAGTACGCTCAAAAGAGCCACTGTAGTCGAAAGGCAAGGAACGCAAATTTCAATATTTAGGGCGTGGGTTCGAACTCGTACCAATGGGTTTTAAATAAACTTACAACTAGCAAGTAACAGTAGTCCCTCAGTGAAGGAAAAGATCCTGGGAACCAAGAAGGTCTAGCTTTTCCTCTGGAACACCAAATCTTGAGATTAGGTGCCTAAAGCAGACTCCGGGTTCCTTCCAATACAACGGGGATACAACCGGGAAAAACACTAAGAGAATGTGATGAAAATTACGCTCAAATACAGTATTGCAGTCTAACGCAATAATAGTCTGACTAGATCCTTACTAAATACGTGGTGAGGAACAAAAATAAGTGTGACCCACCATATTAGGCAAAATAAATTTCCAAGGCGGGGATGATATTCGAATCAGTGTTTGGAGAAGAACAAATGTTCGTATGGAAGCAAATACAATTAAAGAACATAAATACCCAAAACATTACAATCCTTTTCGTTGGGCAGTCGTGTAAAAATGTTGAGACAAGGATTGACCTCGCTGGCGGGCGGCATCCGAAACGCTTCATACTATTTGTACCTACTAGGTAGGTACTAGGTAATCGTCGTATGGAAAATCAAGTAAATCGCTGTTTCGGTCCCGAAATACTGCGTTTAGGTCCATAGTTGTCATACAATTTTGTTTCTATAAAAGCTTAAGGTTTCTATAAATTTACTCTGGGACAATAAAAAAATTAATATTTTTTCTAAACTTTCAAGGGCCATATCTTTTTTTTTTTTTTTGTACTTTATAACAATAATGTGATGGTTTACTATCCATTTAGTAACACTAAGTTATCAATTTTAACATGAGGAATCATGCCTATTATAGTGAGGACAACGACGCAAGGAGAAGGTGGCCACCTTCGAGAGGAGCAATAGAATATAATTTTCAGAAACCCTGTAGTGATGCAGACTTTGATTAATTCACTGCCATGAATCCCTTAGAAGAGGGATTTAAATGGATTGGTAATCATTTACCATCGCGTTTCCGATGGTTATCTCTTGACCTATCGATGATTCAATTACAAATCTATAGATTAATTATTACATACCTTAGATTTTGTGAACTGATTTTGATCGGGACTCGCAATGAAAACATCAACTCACAATGTCTTAGAAATTGTATTCCAAAAAATCGCCTGGTACCTGTATAACTGTGTAGATGTAAGGATGAAGTTGCAAGTAGCTAAAAAATATATAAACTTGCGTCATACCCTAACCGTACTTATGTAAGGATGAAGTGAAAAAGTAGCTAAAAAAATTCAAAACTTGCGTCATACCCTAACCGTAAAATCAAACCAACAATCTCAGACAATTTGGTTAACATTCTTTCAGTGACATAACTTTGTTTGCGAGAGGAAAATGGCAATGAAATTCAATTGCAAATGGCCCACGTGTTGGCGAGTATAAATGACATTAATGGAGCAATAGAGCTAAGCGATGCGCGGGCGACGCTCTGACGTCAGCGCGCAGGGTTGTCACACTTGCCACTGGATAAAACATTATAATACTAGGATAATAAGTATATTCCTTTGCTATTCCTTTAAAGAACGTGCAGGTCTATTAGTTATACGCAAGTAGATACATCGTATTATCATATCACTAATATAGCAATAGCAAAGGAATACTTATATTGTTCATCGTGAAATTCTGCAAAGTGACGTCTGATTCCATCAACTACATATTACTTGGAACATCACCCGTTCAAACTCAAGGCACACATCAAGGTATTCGGACATCGGATCTCCGTGTCTATGGCAATGACATTAGTGAGCGTCAGAGATGGAGGCATACGAATTTCGATTTTCGTGGTCGCCGCACACACCAGGAACCAGTTTCATGGCACGGTTTAAGGGACCATAGGGCTTATCGTCGTATTCGAGCGCTGTCAACTGTAAGAATAGACGTAGAATCACACTGAAAATTAGGTTAAAACCGTGTCAGGAAACGGCTTCCGGAAACAACGCGTTTGCGTTACGCCTAAGTCCCGATTTTATCAAACTGGAATAAGAACTTAGCAATACAATACAATACAAATACCCTAACCTAAGGTTAAACGTCAAAACGATTCTTCATTGAGACTAAACTCTATGGGCATTTCGTTGAATCTCAGCAAGAATGTAAGGGCAAGACCAAGAAGAGACCATGTATCTTAGTTAATTTGACTAAATAATGAACCTACTACAACGAAGAACCCACTACAAGAAAGAACCCACGCCTCATGACGTCATAGAAGAATGTAAAGAAAATGGGCGAGGAGAGAAACGGCTGGCGATTACTCTACCGACAAATGATACGAAAGGAGAGGAATGGTCCCGTAAGTGCCCGTTCTAAGCGCCCTGGTGGAACCTAAATAACAAACGAAATTGAATTGACGTACAACAAACCGCTAGTTACTTACTAAAATATACAAAAATCTTTCCTTTTGGCCTTCAGCCATCAGGAATACAACCAAGAAATCCAAAGAAGAAGAATGCAAAGTAGTTGGTGGTGCAATGGATGCGATATGCAATTTGCAGGATTCTACTAAGGTGGTGGTATGCCAATGCCGCCTTTACCAGATATGTACTAAAATGTCAACCTTATTTTTGCGTTGGAGAAAAGTAGATATTTTACCTAATCTCATCCCGCTCTACCTAGGTGTATACGATTGAAAATTTGCATGGTGATTGCAAGAACCCCATTTTTTACGCCAAAAAGCATCCCAGAGTGATAAAATGGGGTATGAATATGCAAGTGCGATTAACAATTCCTATACGGTCGAAATTGCGGGATAAAGCTAGTGTTATAAATAAGCATAGTGTTCGCGGTGTGTATTGGCTCGTCCTGTCAGCGCACGTGGGGTCCCGGGAACGTAATCCCATTTATTACATTATCGCGTTACCTTACTGTCTGTTACCACCAGCATTATTGCTTGTTACGTGCCCAATATCAACAGACTATAGTCAAACGTATTGGAGAGAATATTGCGGGTCTGTGGTTATTGCGATTAGGTTGTTAGACACTTTGCAATTTCTCACAAAGCAACTTGCAATAAATGTAATTACTGTCTCTTTTTAACTATAGATAGCTGCGTCTCTACCGTAGTAAACCTTCTGAAGACGCCTCTTCCGCTGAATGCGGGTGGCGCAGGACCGGTCATTTTGGCACTCTTTGGGGGAGGCATATGTCCAGCAGTGGACGTGTTTCGGCTGATATGATGATGATGATGATGACAGTTAATTGTTTCAGGAAAAAATACGTAAACAGATACTTTCGAGCGATAGTCCTCCTTTTCCTCTTAGCGTGTTCCTAGTTTTTAAAGAAACCCAGGTTCAGTTAACTCATCCCAGGAATTGGCGTATAGGCACTAGCTTTATAAAGAAGCTAGTGCCATCTGACTTTTGCTCAGGAGGAAAATCAGATTAGGATTAGGCCTTGTCAAGTCAGTAAAGTTGATATGGCAATAACTACCATTTGCAAACCACCCGAAAGCTTATAATTCTGCTTAACTAGTGCTGGCATAGACAACAAACAACTCGGATCAATGGTATAGCACGGCACATTATGAAAGTAACGCGCTAGCAACCATTCGAAATAAATTTGTTAAGTTATTTGCTATATTGTGTGTGAGTGGGTCTCAACTACATAGCATAGTTCGGACGCACCGAAAATGTTTTATTTTGCTATTCAAACAAAGGGGAAAATTTGAAAAATATTTTGCTAAGTTTTAACTTTATTATTTTCTGAATTGTGGGTGGCTCTCGTCAACGTCGACGCACCGAACATGATACATTTTTTACTACATTTTAAAAGTAGGATATTAAAAAGAATACTGCACCGGGCGGGTTTTTTCTACTGTTGTCTATGATCCCGTATTGGCGCGTCCTGCACGGCTATCACAAGACGGCCGCGACATACTCTCGAGCTCTCTCGCACTATCCGTCTCTCTCTCATTAGACCACTTAGAAAGAGACGGATACTGCGAGAGAGCTCGAGAGTATGTCGCGGCCGTCTTGTGATAGCCGTGCTGCCTGCCAGTAACTATTATTTAATCTGTGGCGTGGGGCTCATAATCCCATTTATTTACCATTTACCCGCCGCATCCGTGTGCACTAACCTTGACACGATTCTTGACAGGTATTGACATTGATTGTAACTTCGTTAAGCCTGCATCACACTGGCGCGGCCTGCGGTGGCGGACCATAGTAAAGTTGACAGCTAATGACAAGTTTTCTATTGTCCGCCGCGGCCAGGCCGCGCCAGTCTGTGAGAGGCCTTAATCGATTATCGGCTCAGGCGATGCTCAGGGCTTGATATTGGAATATTGGGCTTGGATTAAAGCCATTGACACACCTTGCAATTTGTCACAGTAAACGACAGAGCAGATATAGTTGGTATGATGAGACAGCAATACACACCTTTCATTCTAACTATAGATGTCTCTGTCAGTTGTTATGACAAATCGCATCGTATTATTATAGCAGTTCGGAGGTTTTAGTTGTGAAGTCTATCCCCACGCATACAGGGTGAAAATGTGTAATGGGTAAATATTGAATAAAAATGGTTGATAAAAAAAGTCTTCCTTCATAATTTTAGCTTGACGACAAAAGATGCAGCAGCTTTTACTTATTAATTATGTTAAAATTTTCTAATATACCAGTATAATTGCATTTATATCCGACAAAAAATATGTCTATCCCACTTACCTCAACCCGTTAAAAGAGACAAGAAAAGGAGAACTACCGATCTTAATTTCGAGATAATCTTCCAACTGACGAAAAAACCACGAATTGATTATGTTCTATAAATAAACCTCTATGAATAGCCTTTATTCAGTAGGTACTTCAATGTGCGAAACAAAACACCTGCGATGCGTGTCTGTATAGCACTTCAAGAACAGGACATTCCTTGCTATCCGAGAGGTTAAATCACAAATCCAGCCACTTATCTCATTAAAAGACCTACACCATGAACAACGTAGTTCAGTTCGATAAAAAAAAACTAATTATGCTTTTTTTCAAAGGCGTGCAGTGCAATAGTCGGCAGAGGTTTTCGCTAAAGGTTTTTTTGCTTTGCACCGACAGGTCTCGTGAGAGAACTGATGTTATATGTGGTCTTAATAGAGTTTTCGGATGAGTTTAAGACAAGTACGTAGAGTTGTTTGTATTTTAAAAAAATACTTAGATCGTTTTTATTTGGCACATTGAAATGCCTAAATAAGTGATTAAAATTGAGATTAGTGCAGTCATTAACAATAGCCAAAAGTTTTTGTAGCGTTGAAAACACAATAACTCCTCCATGTAGGCCCGTAGGCCTCAGAAAACAAATTGCGCTAGTAAAACTGAGACATAACTATGATGTAGGTACCTAAGATTACAAGTAGGAAACATCCAAATTGGTTAAATCGTAAGAGTCTTCTACTATAATTGTGATATTATAAAGAAGAAACGTCTGTGAGGTATAGCGTTATAATTTTGTTTGTAGGGTCTTTGGAAGCACTTATCTAATTTCAAAATGTATTTCAACTGTGTACTCATAATTATATTTTATCCAGTTACTTTTCCCGCGTTTTTTTGCAAAACGCAGGCGGAGCTGCGCGGGCAGCTAGTTCATCATAAACTCGTAAAATTAATTAAAAACATTTCAACATTACGCGTAAGCTAGGTACAACATTAATTAGAGATTTTAACTGAAATTAATCCAATTCATTACTCGGGAGTCTCGCCAAATTGAGCGATACAAACGCGATTGCGCTACAAATTGTGTTTACTCCCGTTTTTGAGTGAACTGTTTGCTGAACCAACACGGCTTGCCGGCTCAGGTAATTAAGTATAAATATAGCTACAGCTCCTATTTTGTACTAGCTTCTGCCCGCGACTTCGTTTGCATCGCGTGCCTATACTAAACTCGCCCTCAACGGCCTCAACCTAAAAGACGACTGAGGCTATAAATCCGCTCCGTGCAATACAATGGGAAACTGATTACTCCCTGGCCACGACTTTGGTCTTAAGCGACCTGCAACCAGCAATTTATCCGTTCATTGCGCGTGATCCCAACTAACCACAATGCGTTGCGCATCTCGACCGCGCAATGAACAGATAAAACTCTGGTCGCAGGTCGCGGGTGAGTATAGGCTTTGAACATGCCTATACCTAATGTGATCGGTTTTGTTTCGGACATAAACCATTCGTCCCTGTCGCACTTACATTGCTAGTAAAGGGATGAAAGTTCCTTTTTGCGACAAAAACGCCATCATGCTAGGCTAATGTAATGTAAGCTACGTTTTCAAGTTTTATTGAATAGATTTTAAGAGAAATTTAAATATACTTATATATTTTTTCGATTCGCGTAGTAAGTAACAAAAAAGGTAAATATTGTATGAAATATTCATTGTGTTTTACGACTGTCCCAATTCATTCAGAACGTGAAAGCATCCACCACAAAAAGTAGGTACCTATAGACACAAAATATCATGAAAAAGCAATCCCTCAATGAGCATGAAAAACGGATCTAATCACATCTTCAATTTTAAGTTGTCACGAACTATCGTAATTTTCCACCCTGTATAGGTAGTAGTTACCTATTATTTACCTACAATATATTATGTGTAGGTTACACCAAACTACCATCACAGGCCAATAAATGTGAAAAATGGCGCCTGCAGCTGTCATCCCATAGAAACTTGTCACACTTTCCATACAGCCGGAATTACATTACGAAATTAGTGGCATGAAATTAATTTCGTGACATTAGTTTCACCAACAGTTTCACGTGTAATTTAATATTTTCGTAATGCATGCTTTAATTTCATGAATGCAAATGAGTTTCGTACCCTGCGCGATTTTTTGGTAAAACTAGTGTCATGCAACTATTTTCATAGTGTAGATGCGACGTGAAACTAGTGTCGCGAAAGCGCCTATTTTTATCATTGCGCGCGCTTCAAGCGTTGAAAATGGCAAACCAACGATGGAGTACAGATAAAAATATACAATTCATCAATGAATATCAGCGACAAGAGTTTATATAGAAGCATCTCTTTAGCTACATTAAATATAGAAAAATATAGCTTTGATGCTGATGGGGCCATGGTTACTGCGATACTGTGGATTTCACGACACTAATTATTTTACAAAATTACATTCGCATTTATCGAAACTACTTTCGTGAAACTGATTTCAACATGCATGACACTAATTTCGTAATGTAATTCCGGCTTACATTCAGATTTTAACGAACACCGCTTTCTGATTACAGAGCGGAGCGCCCATACAAGCCGATTCCCACCGGCTTGCCTAAAATATTTTTTTGGCAAGCCTATATAGATATAACTCTAAACTATTTCATAACTTTTTATGTTCCGGGTTGCCCATCGAAAATTTTCACGCGCCGCCAATGCTACATACTTATGTATAAAGTATTGTCACGACAAGTCTGAATTCTCGTGTCATACAGTATCACCACAATGACGCATGCCCGGCCAGATCAATTTGGATGCGAAACATAATTAATTTATCTGGCAAGCGACTTAATGAGTTCAATTATCCTCCGCCGTATCGAATTTCACCGTATTACTTTCTCAATCTCGTATCTACGACTAGTTGCTTTCAAATGTGAACGTTACGCTGTAAGAAACAAAGTGACTTTTGTTTTATCAGTACAAGTAAAACAAGATGCTGAGAAAGTTAGTAGGCGATTTGCTTTGCCATGCCAGTGACCGGCGAGTTTGGCTATTTCATTACGAAGGTTGAATTAGGCATCCGAAGTCGCAAATTCAAACGTAGGTTACGAGTAGGTAGATCTTTGTTATTTTTGTGGACATTTTTAAACGTACCTACGTAAAATGTAAGTTGTCCGTCAACATTTGCAAACCATTTTTCAGCCACTCCGATTGAGCTGAAATATGGCATCGGTAGGTACTTATGTAGATTCGGTGACATTGGAATATTAAAGCACCAAAGATCTCATCTGATGATGGCGATAGAGGTTGGCCATACCAATTCCTAAACGTTAAAAGATAAACCCGCCGTGAGTATAGTCTCTTAATAGTGAGTACCTAGTTGTTGACTGTGAAAAAAATGTAGTCGGCAATAAAACCTTCTAGCTTATTCTCCTACCATTATTTTTTTGCCACAGACTCCTTTTGTATTAGCATACATTAGTTTACTATAAGTATATAAAACCCATATATTCATTTTATAATATATACAGTGTGGAAAATTCAAATGACTTCCCCCTCTTGCTTCAAATGACTGGCGACCCTCAAAATAAAATTATTTTAAAATAAGATAGCTACATAATTTAACCTTCACAATTTTTAAGTACAATCAGCGAGAAGATGAATAATTTTATCAAGTTGCCTATTGATTCCATTGCTATCAAAGATTGAAGGACCAAGATCATAATTCGCATTAGGTACCTACTAGTACGAGTTCCTATATATGTGTATTGACATCATTTAGAGAAGACATTTTCTAAGGTCATTTGCATGTGAAGGCAGTTGTCCGCCTTTTGTACTCTTTGTTTGTGCAATAAAGTTTACATAAATAAATGAATAAAATAAGTTTTATTTAAAATTTCAACGATAAACTAGCTCTCATACCGCCTTTCAAAGCGCATCGATAGCACCGCGTAGCTGATATGTAAATTCATTGTTATCAATTGATACAAATTATTTTACGATTCAACAATACGATTCAGCCCGCTTGTTTCTAAACAATCAATAATATTTAATCACGGCCGTATCGGAGTTTTATAAATGGTAATGGAGATCAATTGAGCGTTTAAATTAACTATTAATAACGGGTTGCGGCGGTGTGATGGAAAAAACGTATTGAATTACAAAACATTGTTAGAAACTACCAGAGGTTTCACGAAGATCAGAGGAGTAATCACGTTACGTTCCGAACGCGCGTCGGTACAATTTAACTGTCAATTTTCCATATAAAAAGTGACATTTAGACCTACCCGACGTTCGTACAATGCGTTACATGGTCGATCACCAGAGGGCCACAGTTGCTATTGATCAATTTGGTCAAGCGCCTCAGTATTGCCTGCGAAGAATGCAGGGTAGTAATATTTATATATCTGCAATTCTGTAGAATGAGAGACAAATATTAGGTACAATGTATCTCGTTCTGATAGATCACTGCGTAACTATTCGTTGGCGTTCCTTTGCGTTCATTTGTTCGGAATCGGTGTGCACACGCACGCGGCATAACGGCTCCTTAAGCCTCTGCTAGACGGTCGCCAACACGCCACTCCAACCGAGCGACCTTGGTCGGCACCGACCGCTGTAGTATGAAATTTAGCTCCAAACAACTGTCTACACGGTCGGTGCGGACCAAGGTCGCCCGGTCGAAGGGGCGTGTTGGCGACCGTCTAGCAGGGGCTTTATGTACAACATCGACGGACTGCATGCATCCCGCAGCGTGATTTCTACCCGCGCTCGGTCGACGGGCGTTGTCTTAAATTTTAAGGCTCCTTTGATTTAAACCGTGCATAATTGTAAGTAACATCCGTTCAAATCTGTTTATGGGAAGTTTTTCAGCGGTAGATGCAACCCGCTTTATGTGAAACAACCACATCACTACAAAGAAATTATTTCCTGAAACCCAACCGTATCCCATTCATTCCCACTGAAACTGGACGTAACAATATAATATTGGAACACTAATAGGGTCAGCATGCGAAGTTTATTCAATAGAAATAACGCTCAATTGCGCCGCGTCGTCCTAATTGTTAGTAATTGATCTCGACAGTCGCATGACTGTCGACTAGAAGGGCGTTGTATAAAACGACGTATATTCTAAAGATAGGGTTGTTGCTTAAGTCGTTTAGTACCTGCGGTACGCAGAGGTATGCGGCGAAGGTATGCGCGTAGAATTAACATACGTTGGTTGGCAAATACTTTATACAGTTAGAATTATGTTGGTCGGATTTTGTAGTGTTAAATTGTATGGTCACCACCAAGTGGGTCCCGCACAACCGAACACGGCGTCGCGGTAGACCTCGTCGGAGATGGCGAGACGAGCTTGAGGTATTTGACCAAGACTGGTGGGAGACTGCCCAGGATAGAGATACGTGGAAGGAAAAGAGGGAGGCTTTTGCCCAGCAGTGGGACACTTAAGGCTATTAAAAAAAATGGGAGAAACGTAGTAAGTAGAAGAGTCATTATAAAGCTTTAGGCCGTGTGCAGCGCGAGACGAGTACCTACTGACAGGCAAGTGTTGAAACGCTAACGCCTGTAGTTTGTTTTAGTTTAGATGACAAAAAGTAGTTAAAACCAACCATTACCTACATCTATTGTTTAATTGTTATCATATATAAGTTATAGGTACGGTTGTAAAATAATTACGCATAAACAATGAAACAAGCAGTAGCTACTCCACTTTTGTGCCACACTTCGGTAAGTTTTATGACGTCTCTTTGCTGTCTTTTCCTTTCATACTTAGTAACAAGAGAAGTAGCAAAATCCCACGACCAAAAACGCGCACACTGTCTATTTGTATCGGAGTAAACGAGAGCGAGTGTTACTTGAGCGGCTAGGTTTTAGACGAAAATAATGAATAAATATTAAAATAAAAAAAGTGTGGATTTTTTGTAAAATATGGCTCGTCTACGGTTTAGGTATGAATATGTGGACTTCATGTTTTTAATTGCAGACCCATACGTCAAAACAATAAGGATATAGAACCTTTTAAGACCAATCTTTGCAATTATTTTCTATCGAGCCGATTTCATCCAATTATGTTTCGAGTCCGTCTACGGTCTTGGAAATATGATGAATATTAACATATATTTTCTTTGATGTGCTAGAACAAATAGTTTTTCTTAAACAACTGCTTAAATAATATCAATTTCAACAAATTTGTCAGCCTCTTAAGGGCATTTTTGTCATTTTAACTTAAACTATACCTACATACGAATACAACCAGGCAACGCCATATGTTTCTGTTTGGGAAAATGCCGACGAGGGCTCCGCGCCGCCAAACGTCAAGCTTTAATAAACATGGTCTTAGTTAAAGACCAAACTATATTTTAGAACTTTATAAAACTAGCAAAAATTAAATGCACAGTTTTGCGTGAAGTAGAATTGGGTATTTGACAATCAGTGAAAAGAAATTGTTTTTTCATTAGCAACAGATAAACATTACGAAAATACTCGGAAAGTATCAAGCTTTCATTTATGCTTGCTGTTTTAACGAATGAATGAATGAATGAATGAATGAATGATTTATTTGATAAACACAACCACAACATTAAATACAAATGCTTTAAACTAGGAAAAAATAAAAAGAAGTACAATGTTGAGGGTGGTCTCAAAAAGGAGTCCACTCAGCATGTGTCGGAGCATGGAAAACCCCGACGCTGATTTTCAGTGAATCCTTTACACAAATTACATGACACAAATAAAAGCAGATCTAAATACAAATATTACAGAAAGTGCAGTGCGCAGGTACCTACAGCTTGATTTTTGAAACAGGATAAATACATACTAGTGAAAAATATAAATAACTACGTAACAATCAATTATGTTCGACATATATAAAATGGATGTATGAATATAATATAATATATATTAAGATTTTTTTAAATCATAAAATCTAACAATAAGGACGTTCTTTGATTATGACGTCACACCCAAGTAATCCCTACAAATTCCATACGCATCGTTTTTTATATAAAATACATACCTTTCGTATAAAAATATCAAAAAATAAAATAGGTACTTACATAGTTTTGCGTGGAAGGAGAGAGTGAAAGGGATGAATGAATGTGAAAGAGGGAGAGTGATATGATATGGCGGCGGTACAAAGTATTTAAGATTTTATCGTGAAATAACGTCGCTTTACGAAAAGTACATGTGTCTACATAATCTAACTAAATTTTCTGTATCATTTTCACACTATACCTAAGCCTGTATTCGTACGAGCATATTAACACGCAAACAACTCAATTTACAGCTACTATGGTATTCACAAAAGGCTATAGCGCCCCTAGTTCGAAGCGTGCATATAATTGCTATGCAATGAGGCTATTCCTAAAGCGTGCGATACGATGGAAATCGGGTTAGGTATACAAGGTGGACCGAAACGCGGGTCAGGAAAATGACATATAGTAGAAAGAGCCATTCATCCATATTCTATATTTTTACTATTAAGCGCTGGCCATAGTTAAATGGTAAGGCACACTGATTTGTTTCTTGCATGTTAATAATATGGCGTCTACATACCTACCTACCTTGATTATTAAAATTAATGAAGCCCTACTTAATTACCTACTTAGGTATAGATTAATTTTATTAATCAAGTTATTATTTTTAGGGTTCCGTACTCAAAGAGTAAAACGGGACCCTATTACTAAGACTGCGCTGTCCGTCCGTCCGTCCGTCTGTCTGTCACCAGGCTGTATCTCAAGAACCGTGATAGCTAGAGAGTTGAAATTTTCACAGATTATGTATTTCTGTTGCCGCTATAACAACAAATACGTACGGAACCCTTCGTGCGCGAGTCCGACTCGAATAAAAAGAAAGTAAATGTGACATGAGGACATGGACATGACGCACAAGTTACGCCATTATTTATTCTGATGCACACTGGTTCCTCGCCCATACTAAGGTGCGTCAAAAATACAAAACATGTGATATTGCCAAATTTATTTCGTTAAGACTACTTAAACGAATACACATACCTATTTGAATGAAAAAATACTTCGTTTATAAATGGCTTTATTTGCTCCTTACACCGTGTTTCGTAGCACCCCGTGCTGGGAAGAATATACATCGGCGTAGCACCTTAATTACTCGAAAAGTCGGATTAGAGCGGATTATTTCTGAATTGAATCTTATAAAGTAAACTTTTACCTAACGGTTAATAATAATATCGACCGGTGGAAAAACCGGGATGTGTTTTGAAAGTCAACATGTAATTGACGTAAGTAAAATATTTGTGTAAAAATATGTTTGCGTAGCAGCTAGCTTGTAATAATGTAAACCAATATTTCAAATATTTTTATTTGACAAATAATTGTACATACCTTGGGTCTGAATATCCATCACACAAAAATTTCACGGGAATAATAATAATCCCAAGATATAGGGAAAACAACACGTGGTAATTACGTGAGTCACTGATAGGGCGATAGCAAACTGCAGACGCTTGCTCTTTGAATGGCGATATTGGAATGAAATAAATTAGCTAATTGCACTTAATTTATATTTTCTTGTAGCTTAGACTTAGTAGTTACTTTAACGATGAGCCATGCCCTGATTATTAATACTTCGATTTTTGATTTTTGACGTATGGGGGAAACCACTGTGTGATGTCAGTAAAAATTTAAAACTTGGAATATTGCTCCTGAGTCAAATCAGTCATCTTTAATATAAAATATCTACTGATTTGTCAGATGTTTATGTGTTAATGTTCCGGAACCGGAAGTTTTAAAATTTTGCTTTTTATTATGAAAATATTTAAACTATTTATTGATTGCTCTTGCACAGTTTGATTAAGAACAGCAGTATGAATAACGCCTTACATTCCGTAGCAGTGTACTCATATGTCATGCGGAGATGACACATGTATTTCTTAATGTCACTACCTACTTTAATTAAATTTACAAGCGAGACTACACATTGTCTTGGTTTTATTTTCCCTATTTCCTACCCATGAAATGTTTGGTGTTGGTGCCTATGAGGCTAGATTTGTTTGTCATATTTCCAATGTAATTACATCTCGGTGATATCATTGAAATATTGCGGTATTTTGTCAAAGTCTATTTAAGGGAAAAAAATCATAGATAGCCACGTACCGGAAGGTGCAGCGAGTACCTATAGACCCCCCACAAAGTGGACTGCGGATGCGGGTGGCGCAGGACCGGTCATTATGGCACTCTTTGGGGGAGGCCCATGTCCAGCAGTGGACGTCTTTCGGCTGATATGCCTCGTAAGTCCAGATATATATTTGCGATGCGAAATTGGAACCTTTCCTTAAATATTTAGTAGTGTTCAAATTGTTTTTTTACTTGTACTGTATGTAATATATGATTAAAGAAGGCGTATAAATATCTGACGTACACTCTATTTCTAGAGCTATAAGGACGTGTCAGATATTTTTGCGTCCTTTGTATAATTAGACATTGATGGAGGTGACTGTAGGTACCTATAGTACAACATAATATGATACATTTTGTTATATCAACAAGATACCGAATTGCGTTGTCTATCAAATTCACTATCCACATTAACATATCGGGAATAACCCCCAAGCTTCAGATGGATCGAGTTAGAGTTGGATGCGGAGGCTTTTAATATCAACTTTAAACTTGCTTTACATAATAAGTCTACGGAGTTAATGTAACTTGCGGTAATTAGATTGGTTGAGCTTAGAGTTTGGTAGTTCGGCGATTCGAACCAAGTAGATTGTACACTTGTGCTTATTAGGTAGATTTGGGATGATAATGATTTCATTTCGCTTGATTAAATCATGGCTCTGTCTTTAGTCACTAGCGTAGAAACATATGGCGCCTTCATTGCCTGTATTTTTTAAGAGCCCGTGGTAAATCAACGCTATTATTAACCATCAGTGGCGCCAATGAGCACGTTAACGGGCTCTTAAAAGCATGACACACATAGAAAGAAAGAAAGAAAGAAAGATACATTTATTCACTAACACACAGGACACACATATTAAACAAAAAAATAAGAATCATCATTGGCCTCTACGTCTTTATCAGACGATTCAAGCAGCGCTTTGCGAATGCATAGTAGAGCACTTTTTTAAATGGCTGTGTAGCCCTATGCGGGAGCGGCATTGTCTTCCGCAAAGGTGGCAGGAAAATTGTGCATTAGGTAATGGCGGGGTGTTTATTTGTCTTCTCCTTCTTTTACCTTCGAGAAGGTCAAACCAGGCCCCGTCATGTTTCTTGCGTCCGTCCGTGAGAGCCCTTCGCCACTTAATCCTATCTTCCGCAATGTGCTCCCAAAATTGGTGATTGATACCGAATGCTATCATATCCCGCTTGGCACAATCCTTAAAGCGTAGCAGAGGTCTACCTATACCTCTTTTAGCATTTGCTACGGCGCCAAGCAAGGTACGGCGTGGAAGACGAGTGGGTGGCATACGATGCACATGCCCCAACCATCTCAACCTTCTCTGTTTGAGCAGAGCGGTGAGACTGGGCAGCTGTGAGATTTCCAGCACCCTCTCATTAGTCACTCTGTCCTTCCAGCTGATGCCAAGGATGTTGCGAAGACAGCGCATGTAAAACGTATTAAGCCGGCGTTCTTGTTTTGCATACGATGTCCAGGTTTCTGCTCCGTACAAGAGTATACTCAAGATGCATGTTTGGAACACGATCATCTTAGTTCTTGTTGTGAGATGCCCGTTATTCCATACTCTTATACGGAACTTCCCAAACATTGTCGCCGCTTTGCCGATACGCAAGTTGATCTCTGCGTCTAACGAGAGATTGTTCGACACGGTCGACCCAAGGTAGCAAAACTGCTCGACTACATCTAGGGGTTTGCCATCCAGTATAATCACTGGTGGCTCCGCACACCCCTGCGCTAGAACTACCGTCTTTTTGGCGTTAATGCTCATGGAGAACAGAGTGCAAGCATGTGCAAACTTGTCCATCATCACTTGGAGCTCCTGCGAGGATCCAGCGACGAATGCTGCGTCATCGGCGAAAAGAAGGTTGTCAGCGTATAGATCTTCACGGTTACGTTTGGACTTGAGAAGAGATATGTTAAAAAGCTTCCCATCAGCTCTAGTGTGAAGGTGGATACCCTTCTGGTCGTCGCCGAAAGCGACTTTCAGTAGCAGCGAAAAAAATATGCCAAACAGAGTAGGTGCCAAGACGCAACCTTGCCGGACACCCCTGCGCACCTCGAAAGGATCCGATTGGTCTCCATTAAAAGTGACGGCGCCTTTCATTTCGTCGTGGAAAGATTTCACGAGGCTGAGCAGTTTCGGGGGGCATCCTATACTTGCGAGTGCAGTGTAGAGCCCCTCTCTGCTTACCGTGTCGAAAGCCTTGTTAAGGTCAACGAAAGCGATACACAAAGGTGTTTTTTGCTCACGACACTTCTCCTGCATCTGACGTAAGGTGAAAATCATATCTATTGTAGATCGCTGGGCACGGAAACCGCACTGAGCCTCAGGATATACGCGATCAGCCAGCTGTTGGATTTTGGATAAGATCATCCGTGCGAACAACTTGCCTACGATGCTTAAAAGGGATATCCCGCGGTAGTTGTTGCAATCACCGCGGTCTCCTTTCCCTTTGTATAAGGTGACTATGTTAGCATCACGCATATCCTGAGGCACAAAGCCGTCCTCCCAGCAGTTACGCAGCAGTCCATGCAGAAGAGGCCCTACACACTCAAGCTTAATAATTTCTGCGCAGATGCCATCGCCACCAGGACTTTTACCTCGCTTTAGTTGCTTGATGGCCTTGTGAAAGTCCTCCAATGTTGGTGGTAAGTCTAACTCATCCCAAGTCGATAGTTTCGGCAGGAGCAGTACTGCGTCTGGCTTGATGTCGACTGGGAGTGAGTACAGACCGGTGTAGTGTTCCACCCATCGCTGAAGTTGTCTTTGGCTGTCAATGATGACAGTACCGTCAACCTCCTTTATAGGGGCCGTTTTTTTGGGAATCGGACCGAGAGCTTGTTTGATTCCCATGTACACACCACTAAAATTACCCATATCTGCGCAGGCTTGAATATTACTGCAAAGCTCAGACCAGTACGCGTTAGCGCACTGGCGGGACTTACGCTGTAGGTCTGCCTTTGCTCTAATCAGGTTACTGCGGGTGCTGGTGCTAGGTGACATACGATGGTTTAAAGCAGCCTGGCGTTTGGCGTCTAATAAGGGCTGTAGAATCGCAAGGTTTTCAGCAAACCAGTCCTGTGTTTTGGACTTCTGGTAACCGAAAGCAGTTACCGCTGCTTCAGTGATGAGCTTCTTTGTTCTTGTCCAGTGTTCAGTAGCAGGTAGGAGTGCGTCATTCCAGGCTGCAAGCTCCGCTTTTACTAAGCTCCCAAATTTCTGGATCAACTCATCGGATTGGACGTTGTGAACGTTGATTTTCTTTTTCCCGGCGGTTCTGGATGAGTGAATCTTTTTTGGAGAGATAGCAATATGCGCCACAACCAAAGATTTTTGATTTTGATTTTGCTATCTCTAAGAATAACATAACAGTAAAAAACATGTAACAGCACATGATAATAGGTAACTTTAATTTCTATCCGTCGCTTATAAATATTATGTTATCGTACGTTGCATTTTAATATGAAAAAATATGTAATAAATATCAGAGTTCAAGAGTTGTATTTATTAATACTCGATTTTTATTTATTTCCTACAAGTATTTAATTTTGATAATTTATTGTGATAATCTAATAATTAGGTGCATTTTTGTGATTACAAAAAAATATGTTTCTTTCATTCGTAACACATCAAGATTTTATCACAGACTAACTTAGCTGCTAGCGATGAAACAAGCAACATATTACTAGCGCCCGCAAGATCAATTTTCAATACACTGCAGATTCAGTAGTAATTGATGTTTATTGTGTTACTTGATTGTAGCTGATTGAGATGCGTCGTGACGCCTGTGATATTCTATAAAGTTTATTGTAATCGTATTCGTTCGCTAGTTATTTTTAATTAATCCAACATCTACTTGCCCTTAATCAATCTTTAACTTATTTTTATTTGCCTGTACTCTGTAAATAGTTTCAGCCCCTGAAAGGATATGAAAGGAATCACCACTTATCATCATCATATCAGCCGAAAGACGTCCACTGCTTGACATAGGCCTCCCCCAAAGGGTTCCAAAGTGACCGGTCCTGCGCCACCCGCATCCAGCGGACTCCCGCGACCTTTACCAGGTCATCAGTCCACCTTGTGGGAGGCCTACCAACGCTGCGCCTTCCGGTACGTCAAAAATCACCACTAAGATTATGAAATGAGGTTGAATATTTACATGGTAGGGTGATCAAATGTGAAACTATAGTAAGGCGACTATAGTCGTAGTAGCGTGTTGCGCAATGTAGCCTGCTTACTCCAAACGGCACCGATTTCGCTACGCATTAAAAGTCTGACATTGACACGTTGCATTGACTTTATTTTCTTTGCATTCACCCACACTTATACGCGGGCGACGTCGCGGGTAAAAGATGGCACTTTGCATTGTCCATACTAATTCTACACTTGGGTACAGATTAATGTAAGTTTGTATGGGTAAACTCCGGAACCACTTCTCGGATTACAAAAATTATTTCACCAGTATATAAATATAGAATGTAACTTCAGAAAGGACATAGGTTATATACCTATTATCTCCCGGCTTCGCCGATTCTCTCTAAAAGGCGGGAGTCGCGCCGCGGGCAGCAAGTATTAGGTGAAAATAATGTGGAAATGTATATATATGTCTATGGCGCCTTCGTGATCACATTTCAATGCAGCAAATCGAGCAGTAATTGAAGTTTATTGTGTTAGTTTACAACCGATTGAGACTGTGACGTTCAAATTAATTGACTGGAATTCAATATTCAACATACGAAATGTTCTTCACCGACGGCCACAGAAGGGTAACGTTTTTTTTTATTATAAAGAATAATAGGCACCTAACGAATTATTATTCAAAAACATTGCAAAGGCTGATTTTTATTGGTCTCTACGGCCTGACTCTCATCATGCGGAAAGGTCGTGTTATCTTGTTTTCCCCCCTAAATAGCGTAACGACCAGTGTAATTGCGTCCTTAGGCTTGTGAACGACGTAAGTCGTACAGACTTATATAACCATGCAGTTTATACAGTGCCGCGTAAATGTGGACCCGCTAAAATGCTGTTGTGGCAAAAAAAACAGTTTTTAATAACCAAAATATTACTACTTATACCCATTGTTTTGGTTAAAGAAGATTTTAAAATTATAATTCAAAATATAAAATATGAAGACTAAACTTGAAAACACATACTTACCTACCGGTTAAAGTATTCCGCCGTCGCTGCGGAATCAAGATTTTTTATATGTATTTTTTTATTAGTATGTATATAGGTACTTAAACAAAATTTGCTTACCGGCTGTGGTAGTACGAATCCCTATAATTCCTACTTACTTTTGTTGAAACATTGACTGTTACCGTATTTTCATATTTCAATTGCAAAATGGACTTTTTTTTCGATACATCAAGCGATGTTACTGCGATGCCTTTAAAGCGGTCGTGTAGGAATTTATCGCAAAGCAATTCACATGGTACAGAATTATACTTCATTATTTTATTTAACATGTAGGTAATCCTTGAATTTAATTAATTATTTAAGTACCGACAAAACTTGTTTTTGGATAGTTCAGAATCTAAAAGTTAGGTTAGCGCACATCTACAGTATGCCAGTAAATTACTGATGTTAAGAAAACTCAAATTTTATAATTTTACTAACTGCATTTTTTATGGCACCTTTTTAGTGCATTCAACATTAAAACGACGTCATTTTTAACATTAACTGACGCACTATATTTTTATGTCGCTAAGTCATATTTAACTGAACATGAAATTCAGAGAAAATCTACGTACGCTCTGACGTCCAAGAAAGAGACATATATTATACGTGTTTTTCACCGCGTACCGTTCAGGTGCGCTACGAAACTTTCACGTGCGTAGCAGGTGCTACGCCGCCGTAGACGCGTGGCGTGGCGCGTAGCGCGTCATGTCAAATTAATTAATTTAATTGGGTAAGTAAAATTAAGTTTAATTTTGTTAAGTTTTAGTAATAGGTTATTTAATTGTCATTGCAGTGTAGGTATCAAATTTTAAGCAAACCTAGGTATAGAATACAAAAATACTATTAAAAAATCTGGATTACTGAGATGTGTTGATATATGACGTCGTATATTTGTATTTCTATTTCTTGACGTGAAACACAAACTTTTCCTGCATACGGCAACTAAAAAAGGTTTTCCGTAAAACTTTTCATCCCAAAACTACCTTCAACTCAAACCGCCTTAAACACTCATCAAACCATGAAAACACCACAAACACATTACCTTATTAGCGTCTGAAAATATTTTGTCGTTTTGTGGGCGGGAATGTTCCCGCCAACTCTGTACACACGCTATCACCGCGCACACATCCACTCCGCGCGAGCGCCCGCGCTGACTGAAACCGCCCTCGGCCTCGCAAACAAACCCCACCCGCTACACTCCCCCCACCACCCCACCCCTCGCCCTGATTTAATAGCGAACGCGGGCACTGATTCACTTAGCGGAACGCAACTACCGACTGCCTCCCTCTCTCTCTTGCGGGGAACAGCCGGCGTCTCGCACACACGTGCCGAAGAAACATACGAAAGAGCGAGACGAAGCGATTGACTCGATTTGCATGTGAGAGGGTCGGTCGCAAAGTTTACGTCCTCGTTTGGTAAATTATTTATACGTTTGGAAATACTTTTAGCGGCCGAAAAGATTGCTTTAAAAGAGAATTAAGTGACCGTTGGGCGGATTAAGGCGCGGGAAGAGAGACTAATCGAGTTGCTTCTCTGATCACTCTCTAATTCTTCTAAGCAGCATTTTGTCGTGTTTTTTAATCCCCTTTGTACCTATTAGGGATAAATTACATTAGTGTTCGTTTGAGGAAAATTGTGACTTGATAAGTTTTTAAGCTAACTATAACAGTAGATAAGGATACATTTTTTTATTACAATAATGTATAACGTAAACCCGGGTTACTTTGGCCCTGGGGGGTAACATTGCCCATCCTCAGAACTCTTATTATTTTAATGACTGTTGTCTTAACTATTTATGATACGTTAAAACAAACGTTGCTTTAGCGTGTGGTATTATTTGTAAGAATATTGGATTAATAAAAAGTGTTTATTCACGGGTGGGCAATGTTGCCCCCCAGGGCCAAAGTAACCCGGGTTTACGGTACCCTTAAATGAAAAAATAATGCCTAAAAGTATTACCACAGAATAAGTAATAGTACAAGTATTACCTATAAAACTGATGGCATAATATTGTAATCTGTGACTATAAAAATTAAAAACACAAGTTCATGTTAAATTATTATTTATTTCATACTATTACTCTGAAAAAAGATACTGTTGATCACTGTATTTCAGATATATATTTTCAGAAAAGTCCCTCGTTCACTGCCACCCTGTAGAATATTCAAATTTCCTGGTTCGCTCTCGTGTATATGATAGCACCGGGGTCAGTGAGGCGATAGGTACTTCGACACTCGATACTCGAATGAAAGTGAGTATTTAATATTTTATGTAGGGATGTGCATAATAAATGTGGTACAGTCGACTTACAAAAATATGTATTCACGACTTTATTGCCTTAACGTTAAGGTCGTGAATACATATATTATTATATTTGTAACTTTGGCCGTATCTTCCTGTTTGTAGTCGACTGAACAGTAAACCCGAAACATGTGTAGACTTTTATTCATGTCAAGCGTTTCAGAGAAATGCTTAATTTTCTACAAATAATCTGCCAAATGAATCAGATTTTTGATACCTACTAAAATATTTAAACAAACGTATCTAACTTTTGATAGTGGTTTTTTTTGCTAATTAGACCCTTTACGTCCGCCTGGAAAAGGTACCGGTGACTATCAACAGTGTTAAGAGTTAATTTCAGAATTAGAATATCAGTTCAAGATTGATAGGTGAAATCAGCTCTAAAATTTGCCTAAATAGAGTTCAATTTCCACCGACCAAACCCTTCACAAGATGACGCTAAAATCAAAATGGCTTATCAAAGTTTAAATCTCCAAAGAATATACGTCATTCTGAATTTAAAGGTGCAATAGTACAGGTGCTGAGTGCTATTGAAAATACTGTTTACTAATGTGGACCTTATTGTAAAGGTACAAGGTCTACTATTGATTAATTCGCTTATATTTAGTTTTGTACAAGAGTCACGCACCTGTACGGCGCATAATAGAATGGCAGGTAATTGGGTACATTCGATAATACGTGTATTAAGCGCTAATTGACTTAAAGTTCGATTGGCTGGGTTGTTTGATACGTTATCGAAGAGTTATAGCAGTGCCGCGATTCCATTAGTCTAGAAGGGAATGTCCCTAGAATATCGCTTTATTTATTGTGTTTATATATCCTATCCTATAGTGGAAAACGTAATTCGAGACCAACGTGGGTTGCCACTAAAATAAAATATGTTTACGGTGGTATATTTTCACTTTTTAAAAGGTCGCACAAAGAAAATGTATTTATTGGTAGTTTTAAACCTTTTTTTTTTTTTTTGTACGTGGAGAAAACCTGCGAACCAGGTACCCAATCATCGGGGGCTGACTGGGTTATGTGGTATTTCTATCCACTAAAAACTCCACGGCGGCCGGCATCTGCGCTCTCATGCGGAGGACTCCAGGATCTCATACTGAACGCACTGGAGCCCTCCTCGCGCCTCGCCACATTTGGCTCGTCCTAGGATGATGATGTTCGCCTTCCCTGGGGTTTTTAGGTGAGTGCCCCGGCCCCCGCCAGAAACATAAACCTACGATTTAAATAAACAAGTTAATTCAACTTATATACAAAAATACTCGATGCCCTTTAAATTTTTAACCATAGAAGATTTTTGGTAGAAAAACTGTTATTGCACTTGTAACACTTCAGGTATTCATAACATTTGGTACGATTTATAAACAATAGTCGTGAACAACGTTAGATGTAATTTAAATATTATGCTATTCGACAAAATGACAGGCCAAAAGTGTGTAGCTCACCTTATAATCACAATTATCTGCCATTTTCTCAAGGGGTCTATACATGTAATGATTTGTCAGCCCCAATTTATCAGAAGCTGACTAATTGCTATTGTCTGGAGGCATGTTGCGCTGCTGATCCAACTGTCAAAAGAGTTGTATTGAGAAATTGCATGCACATGTGGTTGGATTGTTACATCTATAGGTACGACACACCCAATTATGACTTCGACATATTGTACTGACAAGTTGTGGTGAAATCATATAATCTGTAGACCCCATCAGCCATGACCCCATGGATTGTGGATTGGTAATTGTCAATCTGTCATTTTCATTCGACATCTGACATCGGTTCCGAGTGCTCGAATGTGTACACTCCGTGGTAATTTCTGCCTTATTGAGTTTTTTGTTTTAATTTAAGTTCTCTTTGTTACATTCTGTTGTTGAAGTGTTAAGTTTGTGTGTGCGGTCACTTTGCGTACGTATCATACGTAAGATGGAACCTCAGCCAGGTCCATCACGTACGACATCGACAGATAATCTTTCACCAAAGAAGAAACGCCCCCCTAAAACAGCTATGACAGTTTCTGAAAAAATTCGTAGGTGTAGTGTCTCAAAAAATATTATGGCTTATATAAATTATATAGGTACATTATTTAGGTGACAAAAAATAATCGCCATCTAAAACACACACACACGCCATTAACACACTATCTATATTCATTCTTCATGGAAGAGCTCTCTGACCTCCGCCATTTTAACACACTCTTAAAAAGTATATTTTTGTTTTGGGATATTGTAATGTTTTTGAACGATATCAGGTAGAAAAACAATTACTTTTTCATAATGCGTATTGTTGAATGTAACTTTTTTGATATTGAAAATGTTGGCCATATCTTAGAATATTGACTATGATTTGATGATCAATGCAAAAAGGTTGGCGACATCTGACATGTTCGATTGACAATGACATAAGTGACTTTGACACTTAATGACAGTGACATATCTGTCGTAGTTTTTTGGTCTCGAATTACGTTTTCCACTGTACTAATATTATAAATGCGAAAGTTTCGATGTTTGGGTGTTTCAAAATCATTTATTTGTAAACATAGGTATAAGGATGGTCAAAAAACTTAAAATCATGTACCACTATGTTTTGCCTCATGGGATACAAATACTTTATGAGAAGATGGAGCATGCATCTAATTTAGTTTAGAGTAGGTAATAGGTATATAATACAAAATGCGTTCCGATATTGTTAGAGTTCACAATCTGCTAAATACTTATTCATTCAGTGAATAATAGCCTTTTTTTACTAATTTTATTCTATTAAATCTTCTACTTTGCATAGATTTTTTGGCAATTTGTTATAGATGATGCCATTCAGAAAATACTTTTAGCATGAAGAGCCGTTTCTATTGATTCCGTAAATATTTTATGACATTGGCGAGCACTGTTAACAAAACAGAAAACTGATGCATATTGTTTTTAACGTAAACTGCGGTCTCGAATATAGGTATAGAGGCACGGCAGTGGAAGTATGCTAAGTCTGATAAAATGCGGTTTACATGATTCCGTTGATGGTATATTACATACTGATCGTAAACATCGTTTCTGTGCTTTAAAGGCCATCTCTCGATCGAATTGCCCCAGAACATGACACCGTATCTTAAAGTTGAAGTTACATACGCGTGATAGGCGGTTAGAACAGCTGGTTGACTTACTATTTTACTAAGATTATATAACTGACTGAAGATTGACTTGGTAGATAATCACATCTTACTGAAGAAGCTGGCGGACGTGGGGTGTACACCGCATACGCTAGCATTTTTTGCCAGCTATATGCGAGATAGGCGGCAGTACGTGGATTGCGCTAGTTACAAGTCGAAGCCCTACTATACGCGATCTGGGGTCAGTCAAGGCAGTAATATGGGACCTTTGAAGTTTGTGCTGATGATTAATGATCTCCCTGGTGTGATAAGAGACTCGAAATGCTTGTTGTTTGCCGACGACCTAAAGCTTGTACGGGTAATCAACGATGTATCGGACTGCCTTGCATTGCAGAGTGATATTGATCGGGTCGTACAGTGGAGTAGAGACAATAAGCTTCACTTTAATGTGTCCAAATGCTCCATACTATCATTTAGCCGATCTCGCAATCCGATACATCATCGATACGTGGGAGAAGGGGTACCGCTTGAGCGCGTCACGGAGGTGCGCGATCTGGGCGTGCATTTCACAGCTGACCTTTCGTTCAGGGATCACATTGTTATGACTTGTAAAAAAGCATACAGAAACTTAGGGTTTGTATTGCGTCAGGCACAGGGTTTTTCCAACATAAGTGCTATCCGAGCACTGTATGAAGCTCTCGTAAAAAGCCACTTGGAGGTCAACTCGAGTGTTTGGAGCTCGCACGAAGCTAAGTACCAATTTATGCTGGAACGGATACAAAATAAATTCGTAAGGTTTTTATATCTAAAATGTTATGGCGTGTACCCATTTTACCCATTAAAATCGGTTAGAGGTTAGGAGAGAGTTGACTCTGGTGTCCTATGTATTTAAACTTTTACGCGGTAAGGTCAGTCACTCTGGGGGTACTCGCTGAAGTGGGCCTGTGCGTGCCGTCGCGGTACGTGTGGCGCCGGCGCCGGCCGCCGCTGCTGGTCGTGCCGCCCGCGCGCACCGGCCAGCAGCACGAGGCGCCCTGGACAAGGGCTCTGCGCACGCTCAATCTAGTTGCTACTCGGGTTGATGTATTCCACTGCTCATTGAATGAATTCACCAAAGTTACTTTGTATGTGTTATGTTATTGTAAAACTTAGAATTATGTAATACCCTATATATGTTATGTTAATAATTTGCTACGCTATCGCATTGGGAGACTGTAATGATAGACGTATAGTTAATTAAAATAAAAAAAAAATTATAATAATGCATATCAGAATTTGTAAAGTTTTTTCCATATAATGTCAATCTGATCTTTCCAAGTCAACTTATTATCTAAACTTAATCCTAAAAACTTTTTCTTTTTTTTTTTTTTTTTTTATTAAAAACAAAAAGTTACATAAGTATATACGTTGATACATTGCTCCACAAAACTAAATTTTTCAGTTTGACTGTGGAGTCAAACTGAAACAAAAGTGACGAATTAGACTTAGTCAGGTCTAATTCGTCAATTTTGATTTAGATGTTTGAATGTTTGTTACTCAATCACGCTTAAACGGCTCAACCGATTTGGATGAAATTTTGCACGAAGATAGTTTATAGCCTGGATTAAAATTTAGAATAGTTTTTATCCCGGGTCAACGCAGAGGAAGTCGCGGGCGGAAGCTAGTATAATTCATATTTTGTAATTTCTGAAAGATATATGAGACTAGCTGTTGCCCGCGACTTCGTCCGCGTAGAACTTTTTATCGTCTTAGAAAATGATTTCTCTCAATACAAAACTTGAACCCTCTTTTAGGGGATAATTAAAAAAAAAGTTGATGTTCATTTTCTAGTTTGTGAACAAACAGTCTAAAACCAAAGTTAAAAATCTCATACTTTAAACATGCCTTGAAATACTCAAACTTTGAACCAATTTTAACACTCTTAGGGGATGAATTTGGAAAAACTCTGAAATCAGTTTTGTAGTCTTTTAACGTACAGAATAAGACCGAAGTTAAAAATCTCTTACTCACACTTTAAAATTTTATTGCTCGCCATTTAAAATTTGAACCCCCTTTTAAACCCCCTTAGAGGTTGAATTTTTCTAATCGCTGAAAGAACTTTTTTCGTAAACTTTTAAGTCTCTAGCTCAAAAAAAGTGTTGCCCATACAAAGCTTTCTTAACCCCCTTAGGGGTGGAATTTTCTAAAACTCTGAAAGTACTTTATTATTAATTTTAATAAGTAACATTTTGAATAGTTTTAAGTCTAGTAAAAAAAAAAGTTTTTCCCACACAACACTGGCTACCCTTCTTAAGGATCTTAAGGATCCCCTTAGGGATGGAGTTTTCTAAAACGCTGAAAGTTCTTTTTTAGTATTCTAATAAGTAATCTTTTTGCAAAGTTTTAAGTCTAACTCAAAAAAAAGTGTTGCCCATGCAAAGCTTGCTCTCCTTTTTAACCCTATTAGGGGTGGAATTTTCTAAAACGATTTGTGTTCTTTTTTTGTATTTTAATAAGTAATCTTTCTACAAAGTTTCAAGTCTCTAACTCAAAAACATAAACTTTCCCTGATAAAAACTTTGCACCCCTTTTTATCCCCCTTAGGCATAGATTTTTTCAAAACGCTGAAAGTCTTTTTTTTTGTATTTTTATAAGTAATCTTTCTACAAAGTTTTAAGTGTCTAGCTCAGAAAAAGTGTTCCCCATACAAACCTTGCACCCTTTTTTAACCCCCTTAGGGAATGTTTTTTGTAAAACGCCGAATGTAGTATTTTTCTTGTTCTAATAAGTAATTTTTCGTCAAAATTTTAAGTCTCTATTAAAAAAAAATATGTTTTTCCCATACAAACTTTGCACCCTATTTTACCCCCTTAGGGGTGAAATTTTCCAAATCGCTGAAAGTACTTTCTTTGTATTTAAATAATCTTTTTACAAAGTTTTAGGACTCTAGCTACAAAAAATAGTTTCCCACATACAAACTTTGCACCCCTATTTTAGCCCCCTATTTTTAGGGGTAGAATTTTCTAAAACGCTGAAAGTACTTAATTTGTATTCTGATGACTAATCTTTCTACAAAGTTTTAAGTCTCTATTTAAAAAAAATATTGTTTCCCCCATACAAAATTTGCACCCCTATTTTACCCCCTTAGGGGTAGATTTTTTTAAAACACTGAATCTAGGTACTTTATTTGTATTCTAATGAATAATTTCTCTACAAAGTTTTAAGTCTCTATTTAAAAAAAAGTAGTTTTTCCCATACAAACTTTGCACTCTATTTTACCCCTTTAGGGGTAGAATTTTCTAAAACCCTGAAAGTTCTTTATTTGTATTCTAATGACTGATCTTTCTACAAAGTTTTAAGTCTCTATTTAAAAAAAAAATGTTTCCCCCAAACAAACCTTGCACCCCTATTTTACCCCCGTAGGGGTGGAATTTTCCAAAACGCTGAAAGTGTTTCATTTGTATTCTAATAACTAATTTTTCTACAAAGTTTAAGTCTATAGCTCAAAAAAAAAAGGTTCTCCCATACAAACTTTGCACCCCCATTTTACCCCCTTAGGGGTAGAATTTTCAAAAATCCCTTTTTATCCCTAGCCCACGTTATAAAAGCAACATACTGTGCAAAAATCAACTCTCTAAGATTAGTAGTTTCGGCTGTGCGTTGATGAGTGAGTGAGTGAGTGATTGAGTGAATACGTCAGTCAGGACATAGGCATTTATTATGTATAAATAGATAGAAGATAATGAAACTCCCATTCAAATATCTCAAAAAAATATGTAGCTACATCCGTTTTAATGTCGCTTGTTAGAGTGAGAAAACGATGAGGGACTGTGACGTCAATATACTCGAGCGTCATAGTAAAAAACAATCGTTTCATATGAAGGTGCGTTTTGCGGAAAAGGGACAGAACATACCCCCTCTTAAAACTTTGGACTATATAACCTCTTGCTTTGTTTTTTTCTCCATTTGACTATATTTATTTTAAATTATTTTTCGAGAAAATACATTATGATTATTTACCATATTTTCGATTCCTGAGCTATAATCACGAACTTCGGAATTCGAAAATATTCGGGTATCTCTATCTCTATCGCACTAACCGTACTCGAGTGACAGGGATGCAAATATATGAACATTGAGTATCGGTTTTCGTGGTAGCGCCGCAGGTACTTTGGCTGAATGCGCCGAGCGCGTGCCATTGTCATTCAAAAAAAACAAATTCGTGTTAATTATATTGTTCAAATTTGTTGATTTCATTTATTGAAATTACGACATAAAACGACATTTGCGCATATAAGTTCTCATATCAGAATCGAATATTTTTTTATGGTTTATATTTTAGCATTTGTCTCGTAAAGGTCTATCGTAGACGGGATTTAAATTATTAATAAGTGAAAGGCAAAGCAATTCCGCCATTTTGACGAAAATTTGACGGTTCTTATAGTAGCGTTTGATTTCAATGAAAATAAATGAAAAATTAAATGAAGTCGTATATTTCGGAAAATTAATTAACTGTCGCAGTCGGATAAAAACTATCCTAAGTTGCAGCTAGAATAATAATGTACCTATATAAAATGTTTCATATTTTTCCGTTCATGGGATGCTGAGAACATTCGAACCGCGCAAAGCTTAGTTTCAAACTGGCTGATTCTTTTTTTAATTTAGAGATTTATTATAAGTGGAGATATACAACTTGAATCGTGTCCCAGTAGGTAGGTACAGTCGGCGACAAAGAGATATTTACATTTTTCAATACTAACCTCTATGGATTATTTTATCTGAAATAAATGCTTTTTTTTTTTATTTATTGAACGAGCCAGCGAAGCCAACGATGTTCTATATGCTTCAACTTGGGCCAAAATTAATTCGTATGTCCGGCGCCCGTCCATCAGCTGTTCTCCTCTACAGGTCGCATTTCTCAACGGATTCTCGTGAAATTAGGTGAGTTGGTTCAATAATTAGGTAGGTACATAGATTTCTTATTGTCGATTAAGTTTACGGAAATTAAAAAGTAAAATAATTGTCTTTCAAAACAAAGTTATAACCGACTTCAAATCAGTAGCCAAATAGCTCCAAGTTTGCCCATAACATTTGAAGAGTTACCTCGATATCTCCAGGATCCCATCAGCAGAACTACATTTTGGTGACAACGGGACCAATCTGGAAGTATACCTAATGCTTTCAAACAAAGAAATAATGTTTCAAATCGGTTCATAAATTACTTACCGTTACCCACATAAAAAAATAACAAAATTAAAACCGGCCAAGTGCGAGTCGGACTCGCGCACGAAGGGTTCCGTACCATTATCTATAAAAAAACTATTTTATTCTGTGTTTTTAGTATTTGTTGTTATAGCGGCAACAGAAATACATCATCTGTGAAAATTTCAGCTGGAACTATCATGGTATCAGTGAGATACAGCCTGGTGACAGACAGACGGACGGACGGACGGTCGGACGGACGGACGGATGGACAGCGGAGTCTTAGTAATAGGGTCCCGTTTTACTCTTTGAGTACGGAACCCTAAAAACAGACAAATTGAGAACCTCTTCCTTTTTTAAAATAGGTTAAAAAACACGCGAGTTTTACGACAGCTCACAGCGCCTAGTTTACTTGTTGTCTTTTTAGGTGTAAATATAGTGATTTAATGAACATTTTTTTATAAAGTAATAGGAAACCCTTTACGCGACAGATGTCCATCTTCCAATTAAGTCCCGCACGGCACGGAGTCAGGTAACTCGTTTATCGGAACTAACGCGGTTACTAATTAACCTTATTGATACCGAGTTGTATTACCTTCAGGGATAATGGAATTCGAGGCATGAGGAAGTTTTAGGAAAAACATTTGATACTCCGTGACGTTATTGTGGGTCCAGCCAGACAACAACGCAAACTTTTTACAATCAAGCAAGAGGTCCTGGGTTCGAATCACGGCAAGGGCATTTATTTGTGTGATGAGCACGAATATTTGTTCCTGATTAATGGATGTTTTCTATATATTTAAGTATTTGTTTATCTATATAAGTATGTTTATATTCGTCTAGTACCCATAGTACAAGCTTTGCTTAGTTTGGGACTAGGTCAATTTGTGTTAGATTGTCTGCATATATTTATTTTATTATTTTTTTTTATTTATTTAACGGCCTCCGTAGCCCAGTGGGTAGTGACTCTGCCTACGAAGCTGGAGGTCCCGGGTTCGAATCAAGGTCAGGGCATTTATTTGTGTATTTATCACGAATATTTGTTCCTGAGTTATGGATGTTATATATGTATATAAGTATCTATATGTATGTATCTATTATATATATCATCGCCTAGTACCCACAACACAAGCCTTACTGAGCTTACCGTGGGCCTAGGTTGATTTGTGTAAGATTGTCCCGTAATATTTATTTATTTATATATTCTACACGACGGACGCGCTCTGCGCAGAAAAATCGGGCATAATAACTTTGTGGATTGGGATGTTGGGTAGGTATATGACTTGTTATGCAACGTCAATAACGCTCTGTTACCTACTGTATAGTATGAAGACCATACCTGTGCTAACTCGGGGCACGTTTTAGGGATTTGATATCGATAAAAAAGATGTCGATATATATTAATACATTTGAAATTTCACGATTACTATAAAAACGTTCGATATCATATCTGAACAGTTGAACACACATCATATCTGTTTTATTTTGACTCAAAAGTCATAATAAATATTTAAAGAATTAAAAATTGACATTTTCATCTAGACGGCAATCTTTATTAACGATGAATATGGAAAAAATATAAATTATATACTATGAAAACTATTTTAAAATAAACAAATAAATAAACGTTTTAATTTGTTGTTTATTGTTTTATTTTAAAATGAAGAGAAAATAAATAATATTTATTTATGTTGAATAACATTTAGATGTTGACAGGAACATCGATATATTTTTTTGTCGATAAAATATTTTGCTACATCACTTTAGTATAGGTGGACTTAGCACAGGTATGATGAAGACTATGAAGTTTGTAAGGAAATGGGAACGAGTGACGAGAAAATTCATCATTACCTATTGGTTATTTTATTTCGTGTTTACACTCCTATTGAATACTATAACTTTTGATAATCTTGCTACTCAAACAATTTTGTCTTCATTTTCCAGAAGATGCCTTATCCGAAATAATACCCTGAAAATTCGTAAACAGAACAATAAGACATTATCATGAAATATTCTCGGACAATCCAAAATAAGAAGCTTAATACTTTATAAGCAATCGTTTCAGCGTCCGATTCTTTAATCAGCGCGCTGATTCAAAATTTACTTGTCTTGTATACTCCCCTGCTAACTTAACTTTGCGGTTCAGAAGCTGTGCATCGCTGAAACTTTAGCAGTATTGTGTAGACAATAGTGCGGATTACTTGGTTTTTCAGTTGCAAACTAAAGTTTGTAGCGGTGTAAGTGACAATAAAACGGGAGCTTAGCTCTCGAGGCCGTCTTCAAGTGGAACGGCGGAGGGCGAAAACGCAGCTGCACGCACTAAACTATACTCATCTCTCTCTAGCACGGTACCTTGCTCATCCGTTTTATTTCTTATTCGTTTCCCCCGCTACATAATTTATTTTGAGCGGGCACACTTAAAAAATTGGCTGCGCCGCGCGTATGTACGAGTTAGGCAAAATGGAGTTTGTGGGAGTACAGAAATGATAATAATATGGTAAATGATTTCATTTGAATTCCCGTTTTGCTGTAATCGTTGGGGGGTAATGGCGCGTGGGAGCGTCCTGTTTTCATTTGCTCGCTGAATTTATTTCTCACTTTATTGCCGCAGTTGACTTTTATCGTCTTCGCCCCATACATATTCAATGGGTTGTCTGAAGGCTTCTGAATACTTTGTTTGCTATTTGACTTTGTGTAGAGGTGGAAATTAAATTCCACATTGAGACACAGAATAAATAGTCGTAATGCTCGTAAATTACAGAAGAAGCAACGTCTTCAAATTCGATGTTTGACATGAGAGACATGACGCAGAACTAAGTAGTAGTATACTACTATTTTAGGTAGGATTTGTAGGACTGAAACATAGTAGAATGAGTAGGACCTGCAAATGGTCAGATTGTGGTGTGTGGGGTACCTACTGGGGTGTAGTATAGCTTTATTAATGTACCTATATTTTGCCAAGGTAGGTTAAGCTGAACTACTACCTAACGGGGTCACATGTAACGGATAACGGGTAAAGGAGGACATTAGTGAACGGCTATCAGATATGGATGGTAGCTCTCTATGGGATCGTCCTATAGGTTATAGGTTGTATGTACGCAGGCTGGGTTTCTGCAACTCGACGTCATAAATGCGCCTATTTTTCGTAGGGGTTTTGGCACTGCTGTTATTCGTGCCAACCCAGTTCCACCAGGAAGCCTAGCAGGACCTTTATGTTGCCGACGGCCTCCGGTAGTGACCCCGGTGTTCCGAGGTGCTTTGCCCTGTATTCTGCCACTCCAGTACATGTCAGGATGACGTGGGCAGCTGTCTCGTCCTCTTCTTTGCAGGCTCATAAGTCATACCTAAGTCATTTATGTATAATATTATAAATATTACATGTCATCGTTTATTAAAATTAGATTATATTTATATAACTAGGTACCTACTAGGTGTGTTAACATATATTCTTATTGTGGTAGAGAGAGGACTGTCTGTAACACCTAGAGTAAAAAGGTGTTTGTTTAGTAGTGCGTGACCAGTTATGGCTCCTGTCAGAAGACGGAGTGCCGGCCTCTTTAGCTGCTTTAGCTTCTTTGACAATTCGGGGTTGATTGTCGGGAGGGCCTCCCTGGTTTGCCTGCAGGTTCCTAGGGTGTTCCAATGTTTTTGATGTTCTACCATGGTGTTTAGTCGCAGTGTGCCGCAGCCATGCAGAGGGTAGAGGAATTGTGGGTTCCGGTCCTACAGCTCTTGACTCTGAACCCTCTCTAGCCAGTGCAGCGCTGCGTCGTTGCCGCGTGAATTGCTATGCCCTTTGATCCATTGCAGGGTTCATCCTAATACACATTAAAGGCCTCCACACACCGGGCGCGGGCGCGGGTCGTGCGCGGGTCGGGCGCGGGCCCGCGCAAGTTGTAAAACATTGAAACTACACTTCAAACACACATCGAACGCGGGTCCGCGGGCCCGCGACGGGCCCGCGTTCGATGTGTGTTTTAAGTGAAGTTTCAATGTTTTACAACTTGCGCGGGCCCGCGCCCGACCCGCGCACGACCCGCGCCCGCACCCGGTGTGTGGAGGCCTTAACATGGGATCGTCCTAATACAACGCGACTACGCGATTATCGCAAGTTCGCGCGATCAAACAGAACACAACAGAACAGGACTAGAATAGGTGTCCTGGGTAATTGAAATTCGCGCAATCGCGTTCGTGCGAGTAAAATTCGCGCGAACTTGCGATAGTCGCTTAGTCGCATTGTATTAGGACGATCCCTATGAATGTGCCGAATAAAGAGTCCCCGATCAAGAAGTGACTGGGCGTATAGGGTTGAACGTTGACGCGAACTTCTCAATAAAAGCTACGACAGCCTGATAAAGACTGTGGGACATGGTGAGTGAATTCTGTAATCAAATAGGCCCTGATACAGAGTAGGTAGCTGTATCGTTTAACTGTTGGTTTCTACCAACACTGATAATACGATTGCTGAGCGAGTGGGTTCCGTTAGGACTTTTGACCAAACAATAGTGGGAGGCAGCGGTAACAGTATCCTGAGGACGTTTGCTGCGAGGCTGGATGCTCCATTACCTATTAGGCACTGGAACACTCTATATTGTGCAGGAACCTTATGCCCTGGCATGGAGCATCTAACTCTATTAGGATTAAATTAATTTGTAAAACTAACCATCGTTGATAATTCGTGATTGTATACTAACAACATATGGACATTAGTCCGATATAAATAAAAAAATGAGATTTAAATCACCTGCTATGTAAACAGCCACGGAAATGAGGTAACTTAAACAGCCACGGAAATGAAGTACCTAGTAAACAGCCATGGAAATTAGGTAATTCCCCCATGCACAAGAATGGGGTTGCCGCAGAAAATCGTCAATTAAATTTAAATAAAGCAGAGTAACTTGTAAATGAGCCAAAAAGTAAGGGTACAACGCGCTTTTTGAATTTAGAAAAATGATATTTCCGTCGAGTTTAAAGTAATAAGACGTCTAGGTTCAAGTGGTTTAGAAAGTGCAACAGATTACACGTTTATAAATAAAAATACCAGTTACATTTATTTACATCATAGAGCTCATATTCTCACATATTAAATCATATAATATTTAGACCGGCAAGATAGTAATGTCGGGCTTAAATTTCCTCGGAACACTTCCAATTTCATACTTGCAACAATATATCATATTAAAGCCGCGGAATCACTAGAGTGGAGACATTAGCCCGGGCACAGTCGTGAGCTGAATATCATCTCGCCCAAATTAAAATTTAAAGCTATATTATATTTTTAATCTCACGAGTAATCAATTGTTTATTTATTTATTTACTTACTTATACATTCACTTCAAAATACTCATGATCACACACGCACTCTCAGACTCTCACACACACTCACGCTCACACATTACACTGACAGAACTAAAATTATTGTAGCTTTGTAATTTGTAAAACATGTATTCTATACTTGTCTGTTATTTAATATCGTATGCTTGCTGTTCTACTGGGTCCCGTAACACAGGGAATCCTAGCTCGGGACCCAATGACTTTGTATCCTAGTGTATCATGTTTTTGTCGAATAAATATTTCTATATTTCTAATTCGGAGCAGCCAAAAAGGGAAGTACCTATAGCCCGGCAAGCCGCTGTTTGACCCTGAGATAGTGTCGCTGTAAACAGCATAATGCAGGGCGAAGAAAGAAGAAAGAAACCGACCACGAAATCGCAAAAAACTCTCAATTAACTCACAGTTAACTCTTAATTGGCTCTTGTTTTTTTGCTATTTCGTGTGTGGGACCATGGGAAAAGTTGTTCAGTATGACCATCTTATTCGCTTTTGGTCTTCTTGCTCCACGACCCCGAAATCACCCTGTGTATGGCAATAATGTAAATACGTCATGTATAGTCGGGACAGTGTGTATTGGCTTTGTGTTGTTTGGTGAATGTAAATATTGTATGCTTTATAATTTATAATAAACTAGCTAACCCCGCGAACTTCGTTCCGCTGTACAAAATGCATGAAAAAAAAACTTAATATTTTCAATTTTTTTTAAGTTATTCTGCTATTCGGGGCAAAGAGAAATCCAACAAATCAACAATCATCAAAATCGTTCCAGCCGTTCTTGAGTTATAAATGGTGTAACTAACACGACTTTGTTTTATACAGGGTGACTGGTAATTCGACCTATTCCTTGAAAGGGGTTATACTAGAGCTAATTTGCAACAATTTATGTCCTGTCAACCAGGGGTCAAAACTTAATGTTTTTTTTTCGATTTTTGTGTAAAAATCTTAATGCGGTTCACAGAATACATCTACATACCAAGTTTCAACAGTATATTAGCTCTTATGGTTTCGGAAAAAAATGGCTGTGACATACGGACGGACATGACGAATCTATAAGGGTTCCGTTTTTTGCTATTTGGCTACGGAACCCTAATTAGCTTTCTGACATCGCTTTCTAGCATATATTTATTGTAATTTATTGTACAATCGCGAAATATTTCGTCTTCCTTGCTGTTTGTTTACATCGGTGACATTCGATGACTTCACAACACAAAGTACCTACTTTTTTATTTTTTGCCGTATTGTGGCTTTTTGCTGCTTAGGCACTTTGCCAAAAGTACCTACTTTGTTAATACTGAAGTAGAGAACAATATTATATGGGCCTAAAAACGGTAGCCCTGTGTAATGGGCTTGTGACCTTAAATTTGTTTACGATGCCATTCGAACCAGTTTTTGTAGATGAACAAATGTTTGTATGGAAGCTACTACATAGGACATTAATACCCAAAAACGTTAAGAGGGCGCTCGTTTTTTGGTCAGGAATAAGCGAGAATGACGGATTTTTGACGTTGTAATTCTAAGAAACGGAGAGCTTTTTCTAGATCCTGATTACTTATTTGCATAGGTAAACTCCTTGTATTGGTCCTAGCCGCCTCCAATTTACGAAGAACTGAATACTTTACCCGAAAATACCCGATTACCGACAGTAGTTTTCTGAAGAGAGCGCAGAGTCATAAGTTTGAGCCCCTAATATTCCATGATGTTATATGAGAACCTACTTGTTTTTTTCTATTTTCACTAGCGTAATATGTTGCTATTGCTCCTAGCCGCCTCGAATTTTCCGTATTCTGCACGTATATATATGTAAACTGTTCTCAATTACACCATATTTGTTAACAAAATCGTACTGAAAACTCAAGGAGTTAGTATGTATGTATGTATGTTAGTTTGGACGAAATCTTCAAATTAGGTACAACTGCGTATCTTCGGTGACAATGCCATAATATCATAGAGCTGGTCTGATGATGGAGTCGGAAGGTGGCCATAGCAACTCCTAAACTCAACAAGATAAAGCCATCGAATTTGGGCTCATTTATTTGGTCATGGAACGACAAGACTTTGGTGCTGGATGATTTCCAGAGTCTGATGATGGAGCTGGAAGGTGGTCATGGAACTCCTAAACTAAACTAGATAAACCCATCTAGTTTGGGCTCATCTGTTTTGTCTTGGTAAACACTTTGGTGATGGATTATTTTCAGGATTTGATGATGGAAGGTGGTCATGGGAACTCCTAAACTATAATAGATAGACCTATCTTGTTTGGGTTTGTGTGATTTGACTGTACAAGTACCCACGAACCAGCGACATAATATTCAGGGTTATTGAAAATAACAAGATGAATAAAAAACTTTTTATAAAACAAGCTTATATGGCGTTTGTTAAGTACAGCACGATCCTACCTTGCATTTAGTTATTATTTTCGTTTATATAAAGAAGATTTTTACGTGGTTTTATTACATTTCCGAGTCATCATCATCATCATATCAGCCGAAAGACATCCACTGCTGGACAAAGGCCTCCCCCAAAGAGTGCCACAATGGCCGGTCCTGCGCCACCCGCATCCATCGGACTCCCGCGACCTTTACCAGGTCATCTGTCCACCTTGCGGGGGGCCTACCCACGCTGTGCCTTCCGGTACGTGGTTGCCACTCGAGAACCTTTCCGCCCCAACGGCCATCGGTTCTATGTGCAATGTGCCCCGCCCACTGCCACTTAAGTTTAGCAATTCAGAGGGCTATATCGGTTACCTTGGTTCTGCTGCGGATAGCCTCATTTCTGATGCGATCGCGCAGAGAAACTCCCAGCATAGCCCTCTCCATTGCCCTTTGAGTGACTTTGAGCCTTCTTATGAGGCCTATAGTAAGCGACCACGTTTCCGTGCCATATTTCTCACTGGCAACACACACTGGTCAAAGACTCGTCTTGAGACACTGCGGAATATTGGACGAAAAGATGTGCCGTAGCTTCCCGAATGCTGCCTCGTCGAATCCGACTCGGCTGAGTCGGATTCGACGATTGACATTCCCATCAACATTTCCGAGTATCACTCTTTATTTCGAAATAAATGTAAAAAAAAAAGTGCGAGTTGGACTCGCGCACGAAGAATTCCGTACCATTATCTATATCTGAAACGGCAAAAAAATCGCGTTTTAAAAAATTAAATAAACAAAAATAACTTTATTTAGCCTTCATACAGGTCATACACTGCTTACATAATAAGTAGGTAAGGTACACAATATCTAGTAACAATCAGTGAGTAAGCGTCCTCTGTTCCCCGTACTAGTTGTTGTATAGGAGCCCCCTGTAGCCTAGTACGGTACTTACGGCGGGGGATCATTTGACCTCCAGGGATCGTATTCCCTCACCTTCTCCTAAATAAGTTTCTGTCAAAAATATAATTTTTGGTTCAAGCTTTTAATGCCGTCTGTACTTTTCTGCATACCATCATCAACTATGCATTGAGACGATTCTAACGAGCCTAAACTCGATGGGGTTGTGTCGTTTTTCTTGTGGAGTTCCTATGGCCACCTTCCAGCTCCAGCATCAGATCAGCTCCATGTCATCATAATATTGCATTACCATGCGATATACATATGCATGCAAATTTTCAGATCAATCGGTTGACAGGAAGAGGGTGAAATTTTAATTACTAAATTTGACCCAAGAAAGAATAAAACAAACGGGGTGAGCTAAATAAAAGCTTGTAAAAAACTCCACGGCGGCCACCATCTGCGGTCCCATGCGAATAACTCCAGGTTCTGACACTGGAGTTGCGTTTATTTGTTAAAATATTAGTTTTTACTGACTTAAGTGAAAATACTAATACGAACATGTGGTGCGTGACTCCACCATTCATGTAGGTTTTAGTTTCATTCCTATTTTTGCATGTAACCACGTTACAATTCGGCATTTTGAGTAAACGTGGAAAAACATTTCAGATTCACGGCAAATTGCGACTAACATGCGGTGGGCAGTGACATGCCCATTTGGCCATGTCGCACCAACACGCGCCAAGCCCCCGTTTCTATTCCTTTTTATCATCTGAGGTTTTAGGCTTTTGAATAAAGTCACGCATTAATTAATTGTATTCTAGATAAAAAGCTGTGTTTGTATAATTTATAATTTTCAGTTCCTTTGGTAAGAAACGGACATAGCAATTTCTATGAAGGGCAGTTTTTTTTACTGTCCATAACAAAAAAAAATTTCTTCAAGAAATGAATACGTAAGTACCCAGTAATTTCCTAGTGGTGGGTCTACTGGTATAATTTCATTACATAACTATATATAAATAAGACTCAGATAACATGCAAACTATTAATATCCGTAAAACAAATTATTATTCTTATTACTGACAACTTTAAAACTCGTTAGTTTATTTTATACTAAAAAAACGAAACTAAATATACTTTGTCATATCATATCATAGTATTTTAATACAAATAGAAAACTTGTGCTCAAAAATCAAATACTTACTTTATTCAAGTTATCTAACTTCGCTAACATGATTTTCTAGAACATCATGTTAGCGAAGTAATACTTACCACTTTTTAGTGCAAGTATCAATATCGGTCACGGAGTGAATTCCAACGGTGCGCTATACAGCTATTTGCATCGGCAAGCTCCGCGGTTAGTTCTATCCCGATCGCACTTACATATAGCTAGAAAGGGACGGCACCCGCGGCTGGTGCGATCTCGCTGTGCATGTGGGGGTTAGGTACGTTTGTGTGGGTGGTAGTAGTATTTAAACACACAAACGCACTACGCGTGTCAAAATACCGAATTCTGAGCGAGCGCTTTTTTGAAGAGCACTCTTAAAGACGGACCTCGCTGACAGCAGCCGAAACGCTTCATACTGATTGGCTAACCGTTTTGCACTAACCGTTGCATGGAAAATGAAGTAAATTGATGTTTCGGTCGCGAAATACTGCGTTTAGGTCCATAGTTGTTGTACAAATTTGTATCTATAAAAGCGTAAGAATTTTATTGGTACCTTTAAATTTACTCTTGGACAATAAATAAAAAAACTTATTTTTCTAAACTTTCAAGGTTCATATCTTTTTATGATTTGAATTATATTTTGTTAATTATACTTTATTACAATCATTTGATGGTTTACTATCCATTTAGCAACACGATGTTATCAATTTTAACACCACGCAACAAGCCTATTGATGACATTTGATGCGCCATCTATAATCGTTAGTTGAAACTACTTCACTTGAATGTTTAAAACATACAAAAAGTGCGTCGGTCGCAGGATTTGAACCGGGGCTCATCGACTTCTAATACCGCCGTCTGTAGGTACCCCTAGGTTTTTTTATTTTATTATTATTATTTATTTATTAACCAAAGATATAAAAACTTATTCTAAAACATGTCCCTGCAAAACTGTTTGAACAGGTAAGTCTCTTTTATGCGTAATATACATAACATAATAATAACATCGTTTTTAATCCTATTTTATACTTAAATGCTAACTTATTAATCTTATTATATATATGAGTGTGATAACGCTTGCTTGCAAAATAAGCCAACGTTACTTAAGTATATGCAGGAGGTCTTTTTATAGTGCCTTTTTAAATTTATGTTTATTTGGTTCATGTCGGATGTCTTCGGGTAAGGTATTTAAGAAGTACGGAAGTCTCTTGGCTAAAGTACGGTCTCCAAAATAGTCATCAACCCGAGGTACTTCATACTTACCCGCGGACACCGACCTTGTGATATGTTTGTGTTCTATCGGTATTGGGCTATGTACTCGATTGCTATGATTGTTAACTGCTAAAAGGTATTTATGTTTGAGGCTAACCGGAAGTATTTTACAGATTTTAAATAATTTTGAATAATCGCCCTTGCAACTGTTTTTCGTTTTTTTATTTACTAGTAATTTTAAGAATCTAATTTGCAATGCTTCAAGTTTGTCTATGTAAGATTTGAATGTAAGTCCATAGCAATCAAGGGCATATCCCAATACCGAGTCTACGATAGCAAAGTACAGACATTTTAGTATATTGCTTGGTACTTTAAAGCTAAGGTGGTAAATTTTTCCTAGGAGTAATCGTAATTTACTACAAATATAGTTAATATGTTGTAGCCAGGAAAATGTAACATCAAACTTGACGCCAAGATATGTAACACAGTCTACCTTTTCAATATGTTTGCATTGGCAATTATTTAAACTATTATGAAGACAAATAAAACTATGGGTATACCTACGTCTATTTATGTCTTAAGACGAACTTCGAAATACCTTGACGGCGCGTTTCATCACCATAGAAACTAGGCCATTATTGACCCCGCCGTCGTTACAATATAGATTAAATAAAATTAACAAATTACACAAATTTTAGTTTTGAAATAGTTTATTAACATTATTAGTACAATTAATTATTTTCGGATTTTTTGTAAGTGACGCATAACGCATTGCATCCATGTATTATCAGCATTTTACACCTATGAATTATGATGTGACTAAATTGGAAATCACTAGATATTAGTACCTATAATGTCCTTCTTTATTTAGTAAACGTATTATGCTGTCATTACCTACCGTGCACCTAGTACTTAAGATTGGCCGCCCTGGATGACTTCTAACGTCTGTGTTCAAAGAGTAGGTAGGTACTCCTTGCCAGTAAAAGAAATTAATTCCATTAAAAATCCGCAACGTGGCTAGGGTCAAAAATAAACTTGTCGGGCTAAACACTGTAAGTATGACGTTTATCTTCGCACCTTGAAACTCTCATAGGTTTCAGAAGAATTCTCTCCAAAGAAAGAAACTGTGGAAGGAGATCGCTGTCGAGGTTTCCTGGGTCCTGAGGGAGTAGTGTGGGGTTCTTCAACAAAGGAGTCATCTCTTGTCGTTATCGATAATGCATGATGGAAACGACATAAATCATCCGTCTCTATTTCCATGTTTTCCGTGTTGTTTATTGTGTGTTTACGTGACAAGTCTATAGCGATAAACGATAAAATGGCAACATCAGATCACGGCCGGAAGGACCACGCTACCGCCACAACCGTCACAAAAAACTTAGACACCATAAACTAATGATTACTTATTTTGAAAAAAAAACCTTAAAAACAACCAATGACTTGCACACTTAATCCCATAATGCCGTCATCAAATGCTTACGTAATTGTATCTATCCTTTGTACCGGCTAGGGGGGCGCCAGTGATTTATTGAAGAAAGCTTTTAAACCCTTGCTGGTTATTCTTAATGTTCTTTTGTGCTATGGGTCATTGCCGGTGCGATTTGCTCTATTAATTTAATGTTTCTGTTTTCTTTTGTGGGTGGGATAAACATATTTTTGTGTAAGGACGTCTGAATGGACTCACTTTGAAAAGTGATAGTAAGTAGTTATTTATCTACATACAGTAACAAGGTCAGAATGATTTAATTCACCGTGACCTACCTTTATTATTTTGACAAGGTTCTATGGTGGCTCAACGGTTAAAAATTTTGTTCGTACGTGTAATGTACTTAATACCTACCCACTGCGTGTTTATATCTGAAGTTCGTCCCCAATCTATTTGCTTTGCCCAAACTCCAAAGGTTGACTGATAGAGAATGCTTACGGCATTAAGTTCGCTTCGTTCGCTCGAACTAGGATTTGCAATCCGGATATCCGGATATCCGAAATAACCGGATATCCGCCAAATTCCGGATCCGGATCTGGCAGGCTCTTGGATCCGAATTTTACGGATTTTACGGATCCTTAAAATACAACCATGAAAACCGAAAATACGTCTACAAAATGAAGTTTCTACCGAGTCCACGCTGAAAACCAAATGGTAGATAACTCAATCTCTGTCTTTATTTGCCACTTCATCATCCCAGACCAGATTATTTTTGTTTTTAATTTATTAGTCGCAAAAACTAATTAAACCTACATACTACAAACTAGTAAAATTGCCGCAGTTTGATGGCGAAAGTATGCACTAATCTACCGTAGGCAGAGGCACAAAGTAATTAATCGAATATTACCTATAGGTACCTACTAAAGACTTAGGCCCGTATTCATAAACGTGCTACAAGCCTATTTTAACTAAAATGGCGTTAAAATTCGTTTGTCCTTATCTGTCACTTTGACATTTGGTCTCGTTAGAAAGAGACAAAGCACATTTTATTTAGCAGAGGCATTTTAAGTTTTATGAATAAGGGGGTTTAAATGTACGTAAAGAAATATTTAAGAAGTATATTTGACACAGGAAGTAAAAAACCGGCCAAGTGCGAGTCGGACTCGCACACGAAGGTTTCCGTACCATTATCTATAAAAATATTTATTTTATTCTGTTTTTAGTATTTGTCGTTATAGCGGCAACAGAAATACATCATCTGTGAAAATTTCAACTGGAACTATCACGTTATCCGCGAGATACAGCCTGGTGACAGACAGACAGACAGACAGATAGACGGACAGCGGAGTCTTAGTAATAGGGTCCCGTTTTACTCTTTGAGTACGGAACTTTAAAAAGTAAATGCAGCAACAATACCTACGTTTTATAATAGTAATATTTTTTTAAATTTATAGTATGATGTTCTTGCCTTATAATATGATCATAAGCAAGGTGCGCTATATTCATGGTCCGTTCACCGCTTCCGGCATATCTAGACACAGTCTTGCCTAATGGAATGGCCCCTGCTAGACAAACACCTTTTCCCTTAAGGCTTGTACACCCGCTAACGTCCTTGAGTCGTCGTCCGTATGGGCCAGCGCGCGACTGATCGGGCCTGCCGAGCCTCCGCGCTCGCGCATTTTGTAGGTATTTAAACATAGTAATTAAGATAATCATTTTATCTATTCAAACTCTGCGAATTTGTCTATAAATATTTAATAACTTTATTTGTGTACAAAAAAATAATTTGAAATATCTATAGTTTAGTCATAATATTGAATAAACTTTACAAAAAGAGGTAACTTTGGGATTTTTTTTCTATCGAGTGAAGTTCATTAGATCGCGTAACTGAATGCGACTTTGACTAGATTAGATCCTTAAGTAATACGTATCTTTTTTTTAGATTTTTGAATCATATTTTCTACGTCTGAGATTGTTTTAAAAAACTCGAAAACGCTGCCCCTGTTGACTGTCGAGCCTTAATTTTCACGATTCCCGTGTTGGCTCTTTTTCTAATCGATTACTGAGTAAGGCGTCTGGCTCATATTGTCAATTTCTCCTCCTAGGCTTGATATCTAGTAACAACCCTATTAACTCCGTACATGGAGCTCATTGTCATCGACGTCGTAGATCACGTAACGCATTGTACGCACGATAGGTAGATCTAAATGTCAAATTTTATATGGAAAATGACAGTTGGATTGTCCTAACGCGCGTTCGGAACGTTACGTGCTTACGTGATTACCCCTCTGGTTGTAGTTATTCAAGTGACATCTTTTAGTGACGAAACTCTCAATTTGCCAGTTAATGTGTTGCCAGTTGTAAGTAAAAAATTGAAAAAAAAAAAGTTTTTTATACCCCTCATGACCTCGGGAATGCGTACCAATTTAAAACCTTTCAGGTATAGGTGATATAGCCGTTTTTTCTTAGTTTAACCTCACAATTCCTACTTTATACCAAAAAAACATTGTGGATCCGTATTATCCGAAAAATCCGGATTTCCGGATCTTTTGAATTGAAATATCCGATATATCAGGATTCGAAATATTGGCGGATCTTGCAAACCCTATACGGAACCCTTCGTGCGCGAGTCCAACTCGCACTTGGCCGGTTTTTATATGTAATATTTGACCTTGAAGTTAAAAACATGGTGTGGGGACGGTAGAAACAATTTGCTTGTGGACGATTGAAATGTTTCAATCATCCTCGCGTTTTAATGGTCCCCAAAAGTAACCGCCTTCTAAATAGAAGGAGGTTCTGCATTCGATGCACATGTTTGTTCTATTGATGTTCAAAATGATTTGTGTAGTTTTTGACCTAGTTTATAAATTATAGAAATATTAAGGTATTTTAGAAATCTGCACGCTGCGTGTCACTGTAAAAAAAGGAGGTTCTCAGTTGGACCAGTATGTTTGTATGTATGTTTGTCCGAGATTATCTCGCGTTAGGTTGAACCAATTTTGATGCGGTTTTCAGAAAAGTATTTAATACATTCTGGAGAAGGAAAGAAACAAATGTTATTAACAGACTTCAAAAAAGAGGATCTCAGTTTTACCCGTATGTCTGTATACAATAAAACAAATGGTTAGTCCCGACGTTTGCAACACTTTTTGTCACAGGGAAGGTACACGGTATGGTTATGATTGAAACATTGTTATAGTTGAAACAAGCACTTGTGTATGAAACATGCTTCTGCTTGTTTCTGATTATTCTAGCCAAAAACCTCACCAAATATCACCAGGGAGGGGGGTCGTCAAAAAGTAGCCGAAAAAACCTCGCGTGATTTGTGCACAAGCCCTTAAAGGCAAATTGTTTCAATTGCCCCCGATCTACCCTACTTTATGAAAACTTTTTTTGGTTAACTAAAAAGGAGCAAATTTACTTGGAGTGATGACTAAGAAAAAAATAATTCAATTACAAATTAGCATTTTAAGGAAGTAATTATTCTTGCTTTTTTAAAATAATGAATTTATTTTCTTACTAATACTTCTAAAGTGAAAGTTTGGAAGTCATAGCTTCCCGAACGCTGCCAAGCCGAGTTGGATTTTGCTAAGTACCTATTTTGTTAAGTGAACCCTTTTTTTTTTTTTTTTTTTTTAAGAGGTGAAAATGCTTTTCGCATACCACCAGAGTGTGAAGACGGACCCTGGTGGTTATGTGGGACTCCCATGTCGGCTGATGAGGCCTATGGTTTACCCACTAAAAACCCCTCTATTTGCCGCCTCTACGCTAGAAAGCGAGGCCACGGGAACGCCCTAGGCACACTTCCGCAACCTCGCCAGCGGCTGTCCGCACTGCGGACTCAACTCCGGGGAAGTAGTTTCCCCCTACCTCTGCAAAGGGGCGCACCGAGAGACGGCACGCCCACCACTCAGGGACCTTTGTATAGGCGACAGACGTCCCCATGCCCGTCGCCCCACGCGTTTGCGGCGCATCGGTTGGGAGGCCGGATTGTCCTCCCTCACTCGCTCCGCTGCCTCCTTCTGCGTCATCACGTCCTCGCAGAAGGAAGCCGCCGCCTTCCATGACCTGTCGCTCCCCACCATGGCTTCCACCACGGCGGGCAGGGAGAGGTCATGCCCCACCACGGCCACGAGTGTGGCCCGCTGCTCTGCCCAAGCTGGGCACACCGCCAGCGTGTGCTGCGCCGTATCTTCGGCGTCGCCGCACTCATGGCATTCGGCTGTCGGTTCCCGTCCCGCCACCCTGCACCTCCAGCCTTTCTCTCCACTTCTGAAGGAGGACACGGCGGGAGTCTGATCTCCACCGCCTGATCTCCTCCAGGAGTGGTTGCACCCCCCTGTCCTGTTGCGCCTCGGTGACACGCCAATACACATCGGCCAGAACCAAGGCGTCGAGGTCCCAGGGCGGAGTCCCCGCCAGCACGCAAGCCGCCTCGTACGAGACGGTGCGGTATGCCCTCGCCATCCTGACCGCCATGACCCGCTGCGGCCTTCGCAGCTGGGCTTGATTTTGGGCGCTCAGGGATCCGGCCCAAATGGGCGCTCCGTACATAGCCATTGACCGCACCACTCCCGCGTACAGTCTTCGGCAGCTTGCGTTTGGCCCGCCCACGTTTGGTAACAGCCGGCTGAGTGCCGACGCCGCCCCTATTAATTTAGGAGCTAGGCACCTAAAGTGCTCTTTGAACGTCCAACGGCTGTCAAGGATTATGCCTAGGTACCGCATTGTCGACTTGACACCGATGGACGCTCCTCCCACTACCAGGTTGGAACCTGGGTGGGGGAATGGGGCCTTCCGGGGCCCATGAAAACACAGGGCCTCGGATTTGTTCAGGGCCACCTCCAGCCCCAGCCTTCTGATTCGGGCCACCACTGTTGCCACGCCTGCCGTGGCCCGAATCACCGCCTCACGGTACGTGCTACCGCGGGCTGTCACCAGGGTATCGTCGGCGTAACACGTCACCTTGACCCCTGGCAGATTGCCCGCCCTCAGCACCCAGTCGTACCCGATGTTCCACAGGAGTGGGCCAAGAACCGACCCCTGTGGGACACCGCACGACAGCCTCTTCTCTTTCCAATTTTCCTGTGCTGGGTACCTGACGACTCTATCGGTGATGTAGTCCTCGACCGTCTTCCGCTTGTTAAGTGAACCCTAAAAAAAAAAAAAAAAAAAAAAAAAAAAAAAAAAAAAAAAAAAAAAAAAAAACTGTCTCAGAACCTACCTAAGTACCTACCTACCTACTTTTGTAGCCTGTAGGTAATTGGGCAATCAACTATTTTGTACGGTCTACGGTAGGTATTTTAGAAACATATTGTGGGCATTTGTGGGTGATGATACACAGACGTAACGTGCGTGGCCCTCGCAAGGTTGCCGCGGAAGACCGTGTGGCTAGCTAGTTTTAATGTTGGAGTAAAAGAAAGCAGTTCCTTAAAATAAAACGAATGTCAATTTCAATATGTGACTATTTTTTTAATCATTTGATTCACGACTTAATTGAATTTTAACATAAACAACTGATAATTGATCGTACGCGTTAGATCGTGTTGCAAAACTCTCAAATCGCGACGCGGCAGTTCGTGAAGTGCCTACTTAGACATATTTATCTATACGTACCTACGCGGCTCGCGCGTGGCACTTTTAATTTTAAACCTACTTTAACAGGTGCTTGTAAAAACATTAGTTGCAAAGTATTTTATCAGGCGTTTCGTACATCATTCAATGAAAGAGTGCCGATAGTAAAAATCCCAAAACTTACTGATCAATTTGCATTTTTTTTAATTGTTAAATAGTGTTTACGATCTTCAATCCACCTTCCGTTGTTTAGTGTGTGATTGGTTCGTAATGTGTGTGTACACTACATTCGCCAATGAATGAAGGAAGTATAGTCAATTATTATTTTTAGACACAATAATAAGGTAAATGAAAAAAAATTTGGGGAATAGAAAGGTAATATCGGTAACATTTTTTGCGTGATTTATCATCAAAATTACGACGCAAATATTAATTTATCAAAATACCGAAAAAAATGGTTATTAACATTTTTTACCATTTTTTCAGCAATTTATTATTTTTTTAATATTTATTAAAATATCGAAATCACTATTTTTTTTGGATTTAGTCTCGACGTAATTACTATAATTATGATTTATCTGTTACGCAGAAAAAATCTGCTATTATAAATTATTTCCATTTTGCCATACTATTAGCTGACCGTAAAATGCTAGACTTATCATCATCCTCCTAGCGTTATTTTCGGTTGTGCCCCTAAAGGAGCCCGGGGTCCGCTTTGACACCTAATCCCAAGATTTGGCACTAGTTTTACGAAAGCGACTGCCATCTGACCTTCCAACCCAGAGGGAAAACTAGACCTTATTGCGATTAGACCGGTTTCCTCACGATGTTTACCTTCACCGAAAAGCTAACGGTAATTTCGTACATAAGTTCCGAAAAACTCATTGGTACGTGCCAGCCGGGATTCGAACCCACGACCGCCGCTTGACAGCCGCATGCCTGAACCTGGACTTGCCTGCTAGACACCTGAATGCTAGACTAATGGTGGTTTTCCATTTAGGCTAGGAGAAGTCGGGAGTCAGTCGAACTCGACACGCATTGTACCTACCGAGCCTATTTAATAAAATCATCATCATCATATCAGCCGAAAGTCGTCCACTGCTGGAAATAACCATCCCACAAAGAGTGTCAGTGACCGGTCCTGTGCCACCCGCATCCAGCGGATTCTCGTGACATTTACCAGGTGAACCAGGTCATCAGTCCACCTTGTAATCCAATAAAATACCTAACTAATTTTATCTCAAAAATCTAAATTTTGGGTTTTGGGTCAATCAACTTTTTCACCCACACTTTTTCTGTCTCCTGTGTTACTTTTTACAAACTTTCAAATCAATCTATTTCAAACCCGTGTCTATCAATCCAATTAAAATCTGTGGCATATCGTAACTGCTGGTGTAAACCATCGTTATACACAATAAGGGTACCTGGTTTATATCAGTTTCTCTAACAAACATGACAGTTCTGTATCTTGTTTTACCGGACAAAATACTGTGGGTCCAAAAGTTGATTGGCCCTTTTATTACTCAAAGAAAAGTAGTGGATAATTCCCAGGGGTCGTATCGCGGATCTATCTTAGGCCGCCTTTACACCTGTAAGTTACTTGCGTAATATTTACATAATATACTTACGGTTGCATTTACATTTGCAATAAATGCTTGCTTACGTAAATAATGCTTACGTAAGTTGTGTAAGTTTAAACTTGCAAAAATTATTACACGCCCATTTACATTATGCTTCCCAAATCAGTAATAAAATGCCTTCTCACAGTCGCCACGTTCAAGCAGCTGGAATACATCGGCGGGATTGCTACGAGGGCGTCCTTTTGGCGGAGTTGCGCTGATGTGGCGGAAAGGTATATTTACGTCAGTGTCAGTCATACCGTGTAGAAGTGATAGGTTAGTGGCCATCAAAGTGTGCGTGAGCGATCGAAGTGCTCTGTTTTTCTCAGTGTATATGCCTACCAACGCTGTTGAAAACTTAACGGAATTTACGGAGGTGCTAAGTGAGCTCCATGCAGTGATTGATAGTTGTGAAGTGGAATCTGTTTTTATCCTGGGGGATTTTAATGCCCATCCAAATGAGCTATTTTTTAATGAGCTATTTAGTTTTTGTAACGAGCGGAGGTGGCTCTGTGCTGATGTGGTCAAGTTGGGATTGCATTCGGACACATACACGTTCATTAGTGAAAGTCATGGCTGCAGACGGTGGCTAGATCACTGTGTAGTGACAGAGGCAGCTTCGCATTGTATTATGGATGTAAAGGTATGTCATGATGTATTTTGGTCAGATCACTTTCCGTTGGAGATTCAATGTAATCTGGGATGTATTATTCCTAAAGTTGTATGTCAAGATAAAATAATTAACAAAGTACGACGGGGCGAAAGAGATGCTTTACAGACTTGTGTGTATAGCCAGGAATGTCAAGATAACCTCAGGGTCATTGATTTTCCATCGGAGTGTTCGCAATGTGCAGATATTATGTGTGACAACATTGAGCACAGGTTAGTTATTGACAGACTATACTATTCTATTATTAAAGCATTAAGGCGGTCAGCCGAAATCAGCTATGATGCTAGGAAATGTCGTCATGCACGGAAACAAATAATAGGATGGAATAGGCATGTAAAGGAAGTTCATGGGCAGGCGCGACTTAGCTTTCAGTTATGGGTATTATACGGGAGACCTCGTGAAGGTCATGTATATAATTCAATGGTCAAATCTAGAAAACTCTTTAAGTCTAAGTTGAAGTGGTGCCAGGACCACGAAGAGCAAATAAAAATGGATATTTTGGCGTCTCGACATACGACTAAAGACTTTAAGAGTTTCTGGAAACACACCAAAAGGCTGGAGGCTGGGTCGTGTATGCCCGCTAGTGTTGAAGGACAGTGTGAGCCAAAGCATATTGCCGAGCTCTTTAAGGAGCATTTTAAGATTGAATCTCCACTAGGAACGGTGCCAGCGTCTTCCAACGCTGGGGCTGTTGTGGGGGGTGTGTACGAGCGTTATACCGCCAAGCAGATTGCTGCAGCGATAGCAGATATGACCAAAGGAAAGTCACCTGGCCACGACAGCCTCAGTGCTGAGCACTTACGGTTTGCTGGAATCCACCTGCCTAGAGTGTTGGCGATGTTTTTCAACCTTTGCATTGGTCACACTTATCTTCCCCAAGAGCTTATGAAAACCATCGTTGTACCAATACCGAAAAACAGGACCGGAGATAATGCTGATAAAAATAATTACCGTCCCATATCATTGGCAACCGTGGTGGCGAAGGTTTTGGACCGTCTGCTTGATCGTAATCTTTCTCATCATATATTGCTCAATGAGGCGCAGTTCGGTTTCAGGCCAGGGCTTTCTACCGAAACAGCGATTTTACGACTCAAGCATACGGTTCATTACTATACTTCCCGTAACACTCCGGTATAAGTACACCTGCTTTTTGGACCTATCGAAAGCCTTCGATCTTGTGTCGTACAATTTACTGTGGGAAAAGCTCTTGAGGGAGACAGCTACACCTAAAGAGCTGGTTTTTATTTTAAGATATTGGTACCATAACCAAATGAACAGTGTGAGATGGGCAGGCGCTTACTCGGAGGAGTACGGGTTGGAATGCGGTGTGAGACAAGGGGGGTTGACGTCTCCACGGCTTTTCAACCTGTACATAAATAACTTGATCGATGAGCTCAGCAGTGCCAGGGTTGGGTGCTCAGTTGGTGGCCAAATTATGAACAACGTTAGCTACGCTGACGATATGGCGCTGCTGGCCCCATCGATTGGGGCTCTCGAGATTTTGATTGGCATTTGTGAGAGGTACGTGGAGGCCCACGGTCTCAGATATAACTCTAAGAAAAGCGAGCTACTTGTATTCAAGGCAGGAAACAAAAAACCGAAATCTGTGCCACCGCTTAAACTTGGAGGAACGGAGTTGACTAAAGTCACAAAGTTCAAGTATCTGGGGCACTGGGTCACCGAGGACCTCTCAGATGATCTCGATGTGGAGCGGGAGCGTAGGGCATTGGCAGTGAGGAGCAACATGTTGGTCCGCAGGTTCGCACGTTGTACGAGGGATGTCAAAATAACCCTTTTTAAGGCATTTTGTCAGACTTTCTACACGTGTAGCTTGTGGACCAAGTGCACGCAGAGAGCTCTCAATGCCTTACGCGTCCAGTACAATAATGGTTTCAGGATGTTGTTGGGGCTGCCTCGCTTTTGCAGCGCATCAGGAATGTTTGCAGAGGCTAGAGTTGATAGTTTTCATGCTATAATTCGAAAACGAGTTGCCTCTCTGATGCGCCGTGTGCGAGGCAGCGACAACAGCCTCCTGAACACCATTGTTGATAGGCTGGAATGCCCGATGGTGGAGCACTGGAACTCCTTACATGTTGTAGCTAATAATTGTATTGTCTTATTTTAATGTCTTATTTTATTTTTAATGTGTACTTTATTTTAATGATTGTATATGAACTATATGTGGTTCGAAATAAACAAATTAAATAAATAAAATAAATAATTTTATCCAATAGTCGAAAGCAAAAGAAAAGAAAATGCTGGATAAAACCATGGCTAGAAAGAGGAATTTTGAAGAAATTTGAAAATCTTTTAAGGAATTAAGACTGGAAGAACGAGACAAATGTTTCAATTTTATAAGAATGAATTCTACGACTTTAAATATCTTTTGGAAAAAGTTGCCAATCATAAAAAAAATTATACACATTTTCGACCGGCTGAGAAACTTATGGTCACTCTTAGATTTCTGGATACAGGTATGAAGGTATATTATTTAATAATTAAATAATAATATGCAAATATAGGTATGAAGGTATATTATTTAATAATTAAATAAGGATGTATTCTCAGATGGTGGAGCTGGTGGAACCAGTCCATCTTCCTCGTCTTGTATGTTTATGATTGCCCTTTGTATTATGCGTCGAAGCTTTTTATTGCCCTCTTTGCTTAATTTTCTAAGCTCAGAAGCTACATAATCGGCAAATATTTGATCGTCGTCGTTTGGTTGATTTATAATTTGAGCACACTTATTAAGCAAAGACGTATCTTCCTTCCTCTTTTTTAATGGGGGATTTGGCAAGTTATTATTTAGTTTAGATGAGCTCGGCTGTTGTCCATCTGAGACTGATGACAGTTGACTTTCAGCCCTTTGCTGTGAACTTGTGTTTTGATTTTCGGCTGGGGTTGATGGATCAGTCTGAAATATGTAAAACCATTTTAAAACACGTTTTCTACTTGCAGGTACCCACAACTCCAGAAGAATGGCTTAAAATAGCAGAAGGATATGAAACCATTTGGCAACTTTCACACTGTATAGGGGCACTCGACGGTAAACATGTCATAATCAAAGCTCCTGGGCACAGTGGCAGCACTTATAGTAAATATAAAGGCTCGCACAGTATTGTTTTAATGATTATGGTTGATGCAAATTATAGAATAGTCTACATGAATTGCGGTAACGTTGGCCGTATACTTATCTGACGGTGGAGTATTTCACGACACGGCATTATATGCGGCATTAGAGTCAGGGAGCCTGAGCCTACCGCCACCACGACCAGTTCAGGGAATACAAATCGATGTACCGTACTTGCAGATGATGCATTTGCTTTGTCGAAATATGTACTTAATGAAGCCTTATCCATATGGAGTTGTATCTTTCCATTTCCAACATGGAAATTTACGTACTGAGAAGCATAACACTGTAACTCTTATACATAGTGTATAAGAGTTAAATTGTTATGCTTCTCAGTACCTACCTAAATTTCCTTAATTTCTTGTGAAAATTTCTAGAAATTTCCGAGAACTTTTCCATCTTTTTGGAAACTTTCCGCAATTTGCACATCACTACCCGCGACAATATTGAAGTCTTACCTACTGATAGTGTGGTAGGGTTAAATACCAATAACAATAATAACCCTTCAGTGGTAGCAATTGCGATAAGAGAAGAGTTGAGGGAATATTTTATGTCAACAACAGGTGAAGTTTCATGGCAGTACCAATATGCAAGTTAAATACTTACAGTAAAATAAAATACTTAGTTATCTAAAAACCCATTACTTTAAACTTATTATTTTTTTAGGTATAAAATTTAAAATATACTTACCAAAGTATCAGTCGCGTTTCCTTGGTACTCTTTCCCTTGCAGCAAGAAAAATAGGGCTTTAAAATACCGCCAATTTGACACATAAACTTCATTAGTACCGCTGCCACTCTTCTTTTTCTTTAATTTTGTCACTTCTTGGTGAAATTGTGCTTTCAAATTATGCAATTTTCTAACTATTTCCTCTGGAGTGGTGCTAAACATCTCACTAAGTTCATTATGTAACAAATTTGTTTTTACGCGGTTTTTGTTTACCTTATTTTTGAAGTCCCATAGTATGGGACGTGCCTCAAAAGCAGTAATCAAAGTTTCTACCTCGTCCGGTGACCAGCTTTTATTTTGTTTTTGTTTTGGACCGGACATTCTCAACATATTATTATCAGTTTAGTTCGATAAGCTGTGAGTCGCTTCCGTAAACAAACTCGAACGTGTTTAACCTGTAATTTTACAATATACGTAAGCTGTGAGAAATTACAATAAGTCACTTACAATAACTGTATGCGACTTACGATAATTTTTCAAGTGTAAACACTTGAAAAATTATTGTAAGTCGCTTACGTAAGTGACTTCAGTAAGTAAAGCTTACAGGTGTAAAGGCGGCCTTTACAATACAGCCACTTTTTACAATAGATGAGTCAGAGATTAGGCAGGCAGAGACAAGAGAGAAGAACGCTGGCACTTGGCAGTGACGTGACATGACGACATTCACTATTTGGAACTTTTACGTTTCGAACTGTTAGCGTCATCTAGCGGCCCTGACGAATATTTCGTGAAACTGTTACGGCTGACTAAGAAACAAGTAAATAAATAAATAAAATTTACCATTTATCTTCTCAAAGACGCTGCTATAAGAAGATTGGCAAAATAAAAAAACTGCAAAGTTAAATATTGATAATTTCTGAACTTGACAGTGAAAATATTTAGTGCTGCCATCTGTTGAAAACGTTCTAAACAACTTAGCAATGACGGTAAAGCAGAGGCAAAGCAGGAAAATTGGATTCGTTTACGAACTATTAACTAATCATAATTAATAAATAGTACATTATAAATGACAAAATAAGCATTTTAATTCAAGATATAATTATTTACGTAGAGACTTATATTGTAGTGATGTTTTTATTATTATATAATTGAATATATTATAATTACCGCCACAATACTGCGGCGTTGCAGCCATTGTGAGAACCCCGCTACAGGAAGTGAGTGTTGTAGGTGCTACGCAGGCGCAAACTGACCTTTCGGTTGAAGAACCCGTCGGTCACATGTGAGTGTCGATAAATATCTTAGTTTTATCGTGAATCCCTTTTAAATCGTTGTGATTATTGTTTTCGTAAGTATATTACACGGTGCTGATTTTTTCGTGAAAATAGGGCGGTTTGCTGGTGTGGTTTTTGTGTAATTAATGAAAATAAAATAGCACCGCGGCGCCGGCACGTTTGTCAAACGCTATTTTTTTTCGTTATCTCTTTTATTCAGTGTGTTTGAACTCGCACGTTTCTGCTACAAGTTTTATGTGATCAAAGTATCTGTGTAGTTCGTTGAAAAGGTGTGTGATCCATAATTGTCAAGTGTATTTGGCCGCAGACATGCCCAAGATGTCCCTTCGCCACTCGCCACATGTCCGGGAGACCACACGGCGGGCTCGTGTTTTCGCCACACCAGTTCAGGCCTGATTTCATTGTTCTTATTGTAAAAAAATGCATTATCTTTGATAGTCAGTGATAACTTCCCTTGCATATAATATAGGTTCTCTATAGAGCGTACAAAGGTTTACGCCGTTTACGTTAGTTCGCGCTAGGTGGGGTTAAGCCGTCAAATTTGCAATCCGCGGCTGAACTTACACGTATAGGTTAGATATTTGTTGTGTATGACTGGACGAATTCGATTTATTCGGCTGAAAAGCGTTTTCGTCCATGAAAAGCGCTCGAAAATACTAGTTATTCTGATCCTAAAGTTCATTAACGTGTGTAACGTTGATTTAGTCCATAGCAATATAATTTACCAATACTAGTAAAGCATATGGTGTGTTATACATTTCTACACGTTTAGGGTGGTTTTCCTTGGACTACGAGCTCATAACTTGTTCACTTTTGAACAATACTGTTGAGTTTATTGATCTGCATTTAATTGAGGTGTTCACACTGTCTTTGGCATAACCATTATTTTCCACATGGCATGACAATTTCGAATTCTTCTAATTTGATAATCTTAATTTTTAAATTATAGTTGATTTCTGAAAAATATATGAAATACTGTCAAGTCACATAAGTTTGTGAAAGTCATATTTTACTTTCTATGCACAGTAAGCTCATGAAGGGTTATTTTATTTAAGCTGGCATAGGTGTACCGTACCTACTCTTAAAGGTATATTTCATTAAGTGAGTTAATGTAATCATTTTATATCACGTAGCTGCCCGTGTATTGCAAAGAATGTAGATAAAGCAAACTTTGGCTCACTTACATACAAATGTGATATGATTTCTCATATGCTCAAACTTATTAGTTTTCTGTAGTGCACATCTGTGTTCCAGCGTGTAATAAGTTGAGTTGGCAATCTTGTCTAAAGTACTATTCGTAGGTCATAGGAAGCATCATTATGGTATATGAAATTAAAAGATAATACGAGCCCATAGAGTCGCAGGCCCAGTTTATACTGTGCCTGTGCTGAGGGTACTCGAACATAAAACCCCAGTCCCGACTATGCGTCTCATCACACACCTGTGTTGTGGGATCACCGTCCAGGGATACAATTTTATTTACTTAGGACATCTATTTATATAGGTATATAAAACAAACTACTGTATTTTCAATAGAAGTAGATTCAAATTTCATGACCAATTTTTCTTGTATGGTAGGAGGCTGGAGGCTACTTTGAATTAAATCTTCAGAAGAAAGTTATGTAGAATACAATTGTCAAAATTAACTGTCTGTGCTTGATTGTCTGTACAATAAAGTAATCAGTCAGTCTAACCACAATTATAAGTTTTTCAAATTAAGTTGACAGTAGGCCAGTCTACAGTTTGATGACCCTTGCAGAGCCAGCTTCCTTGCCCTTTTACTATTTCCAAAGTCTAGACCTTTAGGTCATTGACCCTTAGGTCAATTACCTTTGCTAATTTCGGTGATAGTGTGACTCACGTATTACAGTTTAATGCCAAGGCCCTATTAGTTAAAGGTTTCGATTCAAATTGACACCTTTATTTACAGCTGAATTAAGATTGTGTCACTTGTGTTAAGCTCTTGAACTTCAGTTTCTTCAAGGCAATGTCCTTGCCTTTGTCTCTCACTATCAATCCTGCTTTGTGTAGGTATTATTACATTAAGTTAGGGGATTTTCATGTTTTTTTTTGCTCAATTAAAGATTAGTAAGGCTAAATGAGGGTCCATTTTCCATAAACCAAAAATAATCTCTGATAATATACCATATGCGCGGCGTGGGTAGGCCCCCCAAAAGGTGGACTGATGACCTGGTAAAGGTCGCGGGAGTCCGCAGGATACGGGTGGCGCAGGACCGGTTACTTTGGCACTCCTTGGGGAAGACCTATGTCCAGCAGTGGACGTATTTCGGCTGATATGATGATTATGATGAATATACCATAACCATATTAATCTAAAATCAAAGGAACAATCATAAAAAAATACGGGAAAAAAGATTGCAACCAAGCAAAACGAAATAAATGCTACTTGGCAAGGTCAATGTTCCAATTCCTGCTATAAATCTGTCAATCAGTGCAATTTTGTAGTCACTATATGGCACTGGATTTAAAATTCAGTTTGAGCATTGTTTTAATTTAGTGTTAGGTGACAATCAATATCCTCCATATAAGGTTATGGAAATATGCAGGTACCTACCAACAAATTTATATTGACCCAACATTATGAATTCCACAGATCACTCCAGACCTTAGTTAATACTCTACAACAAAATGGGAGACATTGAGGACACACACTTTGAGACCGGGGACTCTGGGGCTTCAGCCACCTTCCCCATGCAATGTTCTGCCCTGCGCAAGAACGGGTTCGTCATGCTCAAAGGTCGCCCCTGCAAGATCGTTGAGATGTCTACATCTAAGACTGGAAAGCACGGACACGCTAAAGTCCACATGATCGGCATTGATATTTTCAATGGCAAGAAGTAAGTCTTATAATCACATTATTTACTTCTGAACACTTAGGTGTGTAATTAAATTAATTTTTAGAGATGCGCCATTATCTGGTTAGTTCCTTTCACTTTAATATACTGAATCAGTATGTTTTAGAACTAAATCATCGAATAAGCTGGACTTATTATTCGGCCAAATGCTAGTATTTGTAAATTTTTTTGGTGTGTATGCCGCATCGGTACTTTTCCAAGTTCTGACTGCCCTGATAGAAGATAGGCAACAATAATACACATTCTAAATAAATATATACAGCCAGCAAACTTCTTGAGCATTAGATGACGTGGTGGGGGGAGGATTGCGCATCCTACTATCAAAAAAAGGATGCCGCTTTTATGGAATTACATTTCTTTGTGTAATAATGTGTATGTATCATTTTTCTAACTACTCGCTTCAGAATGTAATAAAAAGAAAAATTCATTTGCTCAAGTTGTTTGCCGTCTACTGTACTATCGCCCAAGGGTATAGGTTCATACTTTGTCAACAAAATCGTCTGCACACACATACCTACAGTGCATTCGAAAAATTACCCTAGAGGGGTGTACCCATACCCTTGGGCGAAAGTACCTAGGTTAGGTTTATGAAAGGTTTAAACATTTGTGATTTTATATCAATGATGAGTGGGTGGATGGTGGCATGAATTGAAGCAAAAGCAGTTAAGTTTACAGAAACTCCTTATTCTTAGGTTATGTTTTTTTATTGGCTACACTGATTTCAAAACCCTTTGTCTTTATAACATGGGTCTGAATTAATGTTGGCAACAGTGTAAATATGCTAGTGCAAAATAAAACTTCTAATCTAAATAAGGTCATAGGTTCAGCGTCTAAGATAAGTGTTTGCAGAATTAAATGTTATTTATTGTACGGTGCCTAGGTATAATTGAATTACAGAATATTTCTGAGCCTCATACAGCTGCAATAAAATGTCATTTAGTGGGGGAAAAAATGCCATTATGAATGGGGTTAGACATAATAAAATAGTATCCTAGATACTAGAAATTGCACTGTCATACAGCTAGTGTTCATTTAACTAGTGATTTCTGAGAAAATAAAGACTTTAAAAAAAGGTTTAGCTACTACCAGAGATGCTCCAAATCTCTGATTTCACACTTCTGGTTTCTACTATGTTCTCTAAAACGTCAGATATGTTTTTTACCTGTTTTGATCGGGAACTGATTCTTACCAGCACATCCAGGTTACTGTGACAACTTACCAATCTTGCCATCCATCCAACCATATTTTCATTTGCCGCCTATGTTGTATTAATTAAACCCAGGTTTGACTGTATTTTTTAACACATCTTCAATAGCTATAAAACAGTTTAATTGCCGCCTCATGTGTAAGCCAAGTAGAGTGACGTCACACATTCGCCTGCTCATGAATATGCTAGTGCCTTTGAACAGCCGTCCTCAGCTGTCAATAATAAGCCCTTGCATATGGGTGAATATCAATATTCATGTCAATTGTAGGTTTTGAGAGATACTAGTATAATTGAGTCTCGGAATTAGGACTGTCATGACCAAAATACGAAAGATGATTTTTTTATATGTAATGATGTCATGATCAGTTTTGTCGCCTTCTCATGCGTCACAAAGGAGGCCATACTGATATTGTGTAGGGGAAAAGTCGGTATCTTTCTATGTATGTAACTCCGGATATTTATACTCATCTGATTTGAAAAATGGACCTTAATATAGCTTTTCCCTCGGCTCCGCCTAGGTTCTCTATAATACGCAGGCGAAGCCGCGCAGACAGCTGTAGCTAGTCTACTGAACGTTTGAGAACTTCACTTTTACAGAAATTAATGTACAGTCAAGGGTAAACGAATACGTAGATAAATACCTATCTGTACACGCCTTTATGACATTGACAATAAACTCCTGTACAGATATTTATGACATTGACAATAAACTCCTGTTCAGATATTTATGTCCATATTCGTTCACCCTGGACCGTATCTAGGTCTCGTCATTATGGAAAGGTATTTTTTTATTACCTATGTTGAATGGAATGCGAGCCCATAGAGTCGCAGGGACAGTTAATACTGTTCCTGTGCTGAGGGTACTCGAACATAATACTCCAGTCCCGACTATGCGTCTCATCACACACCTGTGTCATGGGATCACCGTACAGGGATACATTTCCTTTTGAACTTACACGACCACTGCTGTCAATTAGTAGAATATGACAACAGCGTATGATCTTTATCTTAATTTATCGGTAATACAAGGTACAACCGGAAAGAGTATGAATATGTATAGAAATGTCAAAGTGCAACTCATTTCCGTTCCAAACTCATATCCATTTTCAACCCTTCCACATTCTTCCAGGAATACTAGGAATTAGGATGAGTTGATCTTTAACGATGGAATGAACCTATCAGTCGGATAAATAAAGATAAAGGGTTGTACCATGTTTTACTGACAAATATATCAAGTTTTGCAGAAGTAAAAGCAGTCAAGTTTACAGAAACTCCTTATTCTTAGGTTTTACTTTTTTATTGGCTACACTGATTTCAAAACCCTTTGTCTTTATAACATGGGTCTGAATTAATGTTGGCAACAGTGTAAATATGCTAGTGCACAATAAAACTTATCTAAATAAGGTCATAGGTTCAGCGTCTAAGTTAAGTGTTTGCTGAATGTAATGTTATTTATTGTATGGTGCCTAGGTATAATTGAATTGCAGAATATTTCTGAGCCTCATTCAGCTGCAAAAAAATGTCATTTAGTGGGAAAAAAATGCCTTTATAAATGTGGTTAGACATGATAAAATAGTATCTAGATACTAGAAATTGCACCGTCATACAGCTAGTATTCATTTAACTAGTTGACAACAAGTGATTTAGTGACTTGTAGGCGTAGTGGCCAGTGCCTCTACTGTCCTTTCACAAAACATTATTTCTCTTTAGTCGCATCTGAGTAAGAACAGGCTGTAGGAGTTGCGTTGCCAGGGGATTAGGGTGCATAGTCAGGCGTTCTGCATATTTTTTACTGAGTCTACTAGTCACTAAATCACTTGTTGTCAACAAATCAGCTTAGTCTCGCGACTGATCGCCGATTAACCAATAAAAAAAAATAATAATAATAATAATTTAACTAGTGATTTCTGAGAAAATAAGGCCTTAAAAAAAAGGTTTAACTACTACCAAAGATGCTCCAAATCTCTGATTTCACACTTCTGGTTTCTACTATGTTCTCTAAAACATCAGATATGTTTTTTACCTGTTTTGAACTGATTCTTACCAGCACAACCAGGTTACAGTGACAACTTACCAATCTTGCCATCCATCCAACCGTATGTTCATTTGCCGCCTATGTTGTATCAATTAAACCCAGGTTTGACGGTATTTTTTAACACATTTTCAATAGCTATAAAACAGTGTAATTGCCGCCTCATGTGTAAGCCAAGTAGAGTGACGTCACACATTCGCCTGCTCATGAATATGCTAGTGCCTTTGAACAGCCGTCCTCAGCTGTCAATAATAAGCCCTTGCATATGGGTGAATATCAATATTCATGTCAATTGTAGGTTTTGAGAGATATTAGTATAATTGAGTCTCGGAATTAGGACTGTCATGACCAAAATACGAATGATGATTTTTTTTTATGTAATGATGTCATGATCAGTTTTGTCGCCTTCTCATGCGTCACAAAGGAGGCCATACTGATATTGTGTAGGGGAAAAGTCGGTATCTTTCTATGTATGTAACTCCGGATATTTATACTCATCTGATTTAAAAAATGTACCTTAATATAGCTTTTCCCTCGGCTCCGCCTAGGTTCTCTATATTACGCAGGCGAAGCCGCGCAGGCAGCTGTAGCTAGTCAATAGGTGCGTCCACACCAAACGCACGCTCACCCGAGCGCGGCTCGCCCTAGCGTGCGCGCTAAGTGTGGACGGCGATCGGCGCGCCTGAGCCGCTCGCCCGAGCGTCCGCACGCTCGGGCGAGCGGCTCACCCGAGCCGAGCCGGTGTGGACGGTTGTTTTGTGTGGCCGCACGCTCACCCGAGCGTTGTCGACTTTTTGGGCGAAATCAAAGGGGCCGCTGCGCCATGCTACTGGCAATGTACTTATTTATTTATCGTTTTCAAATGAATAACGTGAAAAATATTTTCGCGGTGTGCGGCTACACTGAACGCACGCTCGCCCGAGCCCTCCGCAAGCTCGCCTGAGCGGCTCGGGTGAGCGTGCGGAGGGCTCGGGCGAGCCGCTCGGGTGAGCGTGCGTTTGGTGTGGATGCACCTAATACTGAACGTTCGAGAACTTCACTTTTACAGAAATTAATGTACAGTCGAGGGTAAACGAATACGTAGATAAATACCTATCTGTACACGCCTTTATGACATTGACAATAAACTCCTGTACAGATATTTATGACATTGACAATAAACTCCTGTACAGATATTTATGTACATATTCGTTCACCCTCGACCGTATCTATAGTCTGGACGTTTAGGTATTTAAAAAAATGTAAACAAAAAAACCCACGTGACTTGGTCATTCAACCAATCATAGCAACTTCTTGTATCTATGGTATTATCTTATTGGCTGAAAGACCAAGTCACATGGTGTTTTTTGTTTACATTTTTTTAAATACCTAAACGCCCAGACTATAGGTCTCGTCATTATGGAAAGGTATTTTTTTATTACCTATGTTGAATGGAATGCGAGCCCATAGAGTCGCAGGGACAGTTAATACTGTTCCTGTGCTGAGGGTACTCGAACATAATACTCCAGTCCCGACTATGCGTCTCATCACACACCTGTGTCATGGGATCACCGTACAGGGATACATTTCCTTTTGAACTTACACGACCACTGCTGTCAATTAGTAGAATATGACAACAGCGTAAATGATCTTTATCTTAATTTATCGGTAATACAAGGTACAACCGGAAAGAGTATGAATATGTATAGAAATGTCAAAGTGCAACTCATTTCCGTTCCAAACTCATATCCATTATCAACACTTCCACAGTCATCCAGTCTATCCAGGAATACTAGGAATTAGGATGAGTTGATCTTTAACGATAGAATGAACGTATCTGTCTGATAAATAAAGATAAAGGGTTGTACCATGTTTTACTGACAAATATATCAAGTTTCGCAGATTTTTCATTTCATAGAAGACATTTGATTTCAGAAACAGTAAAGTTTTGAGGATTGTTATAAAGCAAACCCCAACCAATGGATTTTACACAAAAACTTATTAACTGAAAAATCTATGTAATGAAAATTCTGCATAACAACACATTCGATGAAATAAGGGGACGCCATCTCCTTTCACATTCCTGTGGAGTGTCTCTATTTATCCTCCCACCCGCAGATACGAAGATATCTGCCCCTCCACCCACAACATGGACGTGCCCCACGTGAAGCGCGAGGACTACCAGCTGACTGACATCTCTGACGACGGCTACCTGACCCTGATGGCAGACAACGGTGACCTGCGCGAGGACCTCAAGATCCCAGACGGTGACCTGGGCACACAGCTCCGCTCAGACTTTGACAGCGGCAAAGAGTTGCTGGTGAGTTACTTTCCTATTAAGGACCTTCAGATGTTAAATTTGGGGAAAGTTTCCAAAAATATGAGATACTTCTCGGAATTTTTTAGGGAAACTTACATACCCATACTCATACTCATTTATTTATAATATTATATAAATATTACATGTCACATATTATTATTATTTCAATTTTATACTCTCACTCATAGTCGCGTAGTATTAAAATTCTTCAAAAGAAGTTCGAGTATAGAGTCTCTAACATACTCCCATAGTTTGTTGGTGCTAAATTTACTCGAAAATCAACCTCCGCCTTTTACCTGAGCTAGTGTTAATCACTAGTTATATGGATCTTAGGCTAAGAGTACATTTTAGTTTAATATAGTTAATTCTTTCGCTGCTTTTCTCAACATTTACAAAGATGACTCATACACTATTGTTACTACATGAGTGTGAACACCTTACAGTTATAAGCCTATATCAATTTGACAGGATACGCCATTGCTTTTATAATTTTTTCCTTACTTGCAGTAAGTATGCATGTTGTCCTTGAAACCGGATTGAGCTGGAATTTGGCATATTTTTGAAGTTTGGTGACAAGAGTCAATTGCAACCCTCTCAATGAGAAGTTGATGACTAGAAAAAAGTACAGTCTGTAATAAAATCTTATGGCAAATCAGAAACTTAACAGAGTTATAAATGCGACAACTTTATACATTCTTGACATATGGACAGTACTAAAATATCTGATAAGATGTAGAATCAGTCACAGTGGTATTTATAAATATAACCAAACCCAGTCTCTGCTAAATATCACCTGAAAGTGATGTCATATTCCAGATTATATCGTAGCAACCTAATAGCTATCATATCACTCATTGGTTGAAGAACATGATAGAGAAATGTTACTGATATGATTTGGTAAATACAAATCCGGATTAGATTTAGTTTTGACATTAATCTTTTATCAGTTCATTATCTATTGATTTTGAACTTCCTATATGCTTATTTCATATATTTTAATAGCCACACGCATATGCAAGCCTGGGTGGTGTGGTGTACCTTCGTATCGGTGGCTACACGAGCATGCCCGTAAATTCTAAGCGGTTAAGTTGAGCATGGTCAAGGAATGAAAAGGTTACTTTTTGATTTTCCAAAGGTGACGAACCTTTTCATTACGCGACTGTACATAGTGGTACATACTACATGGTTCCATTTTAGATCTCTTCCTATAGTTAATGGATTAATATAGATTTACAGTCTCACAAAATCATATGATTATTATTGTTTTTAATTGTTTCCAGTGTACCGTGCTGAAATCCTGCGGCGAGGAGTGTGTGATCGCAGTGAAGGCAAATACGGCTCTCGACAAATAAACAACCACTCACATCAATAGGGATATAACAAGCGTATAATTTTTTTTACAATCAAACAACTCTTACATAAATGTAAAACATAATATTATGTATAATTTAACGTAAAATATTGCGCGGCGCGGCGCACCGGGGATGGATCGGTCGGGGGAACAATATTTTAAGAAGCGAGACTATGTCGCGTTTTTTAGGTTTTTAAGACCAGAGTCTCCCTTCGGATCCATCCGCGGCAGCTTTAAGCCACGGATGGGCCTCGTACGGTCGACGGCTATCGGTGCACGGCGTTTGATTGGCGGCGGTCCTTTTGTATTAAGGATTGGAATCTAGGGGTATTGTTGTAAATGTGGAAGATGTAAATGGGCCTCTAGACCCTCTTCGGAGAACTGGGCGCAGAATAAGCGCTTACCACATCTCGAGCTAGTCTCGAGGGCAAGGTGGTATTTGGTGCAAGTGGTTGGTTCTTCGGAGAGGGGGGTATGGGATGACTTTGTGCGCCGTCCGCATAGTGCACTCGGATGTATGCCCGGGCATGAGGCCGCGGCCGCTGCGGTAACATCGCCCGCCGTGAGAGCGGCCCGCGCCGCGCCGTCCGGATACTTCTGGTTTGTTTGTTTTGTTTGTTCTCTTTTCGCTTCATCGTCTAATTTAAACGTTACGCGCTCCGAGAGTTTGTGGATCGACATCGGTGTGATGAAATTCCATGTGGTGGATATTAAATGTTTTATAGTGATTTATAATCTTGACGAAAAGACGGACGCAAACTTGAAGTTATTACCATATTTTAATGCTAAATTAATTAATACATATAAAAAATCAAGAAAAAAAAACAATAAAAAAAATAGAAATAAAGGAAATTCTTGAATGAGGTGTGTGATTCTTTAAGGCGGTCGCGCCGGCGACGTTATATCCCTTCATGTGTAACACTTGCCATCTGTTCAAATAAAATACGCTGAAGCCTTGTACTGCCGCGGGTTCTGGCCCTTTACAATAAACCTCTTGTGCTAAATCGATGACGAAGACTGTCAGACGGTCGGCTGCGTTCTGCCGCGCTCTAGGGCTTGCTACTTGACATTAACATTTCAAGCGCCGAGAGGCGGCAACGCGCAGCACCATCTCCCCAGTCAAGACTGAAAATGCATTTTTGTAGAAGAAGTATTTTGTTTTAATGTAAGAAAATAGAACAATGTTGATAGAATTGTGCTCATCGGCCTTTCCTTGCTCTCTGTGGGGGACACAGATTGTTTAGTAGGCTTTTCACCGTAGCGCGCCCTACTAAGTAATGTGCCGGTCCCACGGCTGTCGTATCCCGGAACGCGCACTGAAAGCACTGTTCATTAAATAATATATTAACTATTTTTCCGCCGTTTCGCTGACCTTGACTCGCCGACCTAACCCCACATTGGTGAACCCGATGTCTGTCAGCGAAATATGTGCTTACACAAAATGGCGAGCCAGACACAGAAAATCGTCTATAAGCTGGTACTTACTGGAGGACCCTGTGGCGGCAAAACAACCGGTCAGTCTCGTCTGTGTACGTTCTTCGAGAACTTGGGATGGAAGGTGTTCCGGGTGCCTCAGTGTAGGGGTGAAGTTTGCAGATCTCACGCCAGAAAAATCGATAAAATTCCAAGAAAACCTTCTGAAGACCATGGTTCAGATTGAGAACACATTCTTCGAGCTGGGCAGGACTTGCCAGCGGAATTGTCTGATTATCTGCGACCGAGGAGCCATGGATGCGAGTGCATTTATATCAAAGCACAGAATAAGTAATAGTACTAACAGAAGGTTCTCTGTTAACAAATTCCCAGTTAAGGTACGCCAAACGTGCCTAAATGTGGCCATCACTTTCTATCGCATGCAACGCGCTGCGACCCGTGCGAGCGTCCCGTACCAACGCGCGGCAATTACTAATGGGCCGCCAATTTGGCGGCCGGCCGGCATGTACTTGTAGCGGCGCGACGGAATCACAGAGTGAACCGCCCCTGATCAGCCAACAGCTGGAACAGTGTGGAGCTGAGAGACAACCGGTACAACCACATCGTCCACATGGTTTCCGCTGCCAACGGGGCCGAAGACTTGTACTCCACTGAGGTTCAGGCATGCAGGTCCTCGTGCGTGGAGCTGGCGCGAGAGCTGGACTACAAGGCCGCGGCCGCCTGGATCGGCCACGTCTACTTCGACGTCATCGACAACTCCACAGACTTCGATAAAAATATGAACCGACTAATCGCGTGCGTTTGCCAAAAGATCGGCATCGAGGTCAGCGAAACGGCGGAAAAATAGTTAATATATTATTTAAATGAACAGTGCGCGTCCCGGGATACGACTGCCGTGGGACCGGCACATTACTTAGTAGGGCGCGCTACGGCGTAAAGCCTACTAAGCAATCTGTGTCCCCACACTCTCTTTGTTTGCATATTTGAACACATGAATTGTTACACATCACTTGAGTGGGTCGCTTATGCCTAACGTATTAACAAAATTTCTTACTGGCATGGCAGATGTCTTCGAGGACTAGATAGGAACCATGCACTCGTGTCGGTGGACTATTTATTTAACATCAATTGTCATAGACGATATGATATACGAAATTAATGTAAGGTAAGGCCCTATAGGAGAGATATTTTTTTATGCATTCAACTAAATTCGTACATCGCAAGTTGTAGAGTTAACTTTAGGCTGTTACATAACAGGTTTAACTGTTTATGTTACTGTACATTACTTTCGAAATTGCATAATCGTTATTGTTGGTGAAGTTTTTATACTTAGCAGCTTTTAATCAGGTTTTTATTTTATAAAACCCTTTGGTATTTGTAAAGACATCGGGAGGTGTAAAATAAAACACTCAAGTCCAAACGAACTTTTTTTTCTGTCGCGAGGTCCCTCCCCCGCACTTTGAGAAATAAATGTACAATCCTGTGGGATTTCTCTTTTATACTATCTAATATTTTAGAATAAATACGCATTAAATGTGAGGAATCTTTTTGTGCCGATTTAGGAAATGATTATTGGTGCACATTAAGTTATCTTTAGGAGTATATTTCTCTTGCACACATGGTCTGTTACATCTATTTTTTGTAATTGTAAAACATGCATACAAGGTGAAATTTGAATATCCCTTGGGCAAAACTCAATAATAACCGTAGTTATTACCGTTACAATCAGCTCATGAACGTAATTCACACTCCTGGGGGGCTAGCACACTAGGCTTTATGTCGGGTTTTACGTGACGTTTCAGTACATTTTCGCCGACATAAAACCTAGTGTGCTAGCTAGGCAGGAAAATTTTATATGTAGCTTGACTAAATGCATTGAACTGCATCTGAATGCTCTTAACACTTCCTGTACTTGAAAGTTGGCACTTCGAAGTTGGAAGCGGGGGATATGCAGCTATTAGTGCTGTACGGCACTAGCAATTAAGTGTTACCAATAAAAGACCTTGTGGTTAAGAGAAAAGCATCATAAGCGACACTTAAATGTGCGAACTTTATTTAGAAATCTTAAATATTTTTTTATAATGGGGCGTAGGTCCGGTTGAATAACCTAGTGATGGTAAAGAATGAGTCCTGTATATACGTAAGATTGGGAACTACAACTGGATAGAGATATCAATAATCCACTATGCGATAGCGTATTACTGGTCACGTATTTGTTTATGTGCAAACAGTACCGAATTACATAGCAAAGGCCAATAACTAAATGTAAATGCAGTTATAAGTGTTTAACAGTCTGTCGAATTAAATCTGTACAAAACGAACTGTCGTGCGTTGTCATTCATTGTAGCTTGCTGTAGTATTGAATTTTTTTCTGTAGAATTTATACTCCCCTTTTGGAATCTGATTTTAAACATTGTTTTGCATTTATTTTTAGTATTTTTTCAACAGCAGTATTATTATGTTCTTGTTATTTTTTGACCTATATGATATGCGTTAGTCGGATCTCATTACTCACCAATTTCCCAACATTCTGGAGTGATCCTACCCCTTCGAAATGGTAGGGTGCGATCTACTTTGGGAGAAAAACATCTTGTCTATCCCGCGATACAACTATTCTTTTAAGCCACTCATTGTTTTGTCTGCAAAGAGGACAGGTGAGACGAACACGTACCTACAGATATTTGTGGTGGCGACGAGGTGTGCGGTGTAAGAATAATTAACAACGTAAAAAAATTTAAAAATCCCCGATATTTTCATTTCAAAGTTGAATAAATATTAAATGACGACCTTCCCGGGTTCGAATCCCGGTAAGGGCATTTATTTGTGTAATGAGCACAAATATTTGTTCCTGAGTCAAAGGTTGTCTACGTATTTTTACATAGAAAATATGTTTAATTGATAAAATATTAAGTAAACATGTATAAAACTTTAACAAGACTAAACTATTATTAAATTAAAATTACTAAAACTAAACCTTAAACCTAGAAAAAATATAATAACTAACTAATTAAATAAGAGGCCTGGGCCTCTTGGCAGGGTGCCCATCACGCAGGCAGCATTTAAGTATTTATTTATCTATATAAAAGTATGTTACCTACTCGTCGTCTAGTAATAGCACAAGCTTTGCTTAGTTTAGGACTAGGTTGATTTGTGTAAGATTGTCCCCAAATAAAAAATATCTTCAAACCGGCTGAATTGATTTTGTTAAAACGTAGCTAAGAACAATATCGATAACGTCTGCTTTCGAACAAAAACCGCATTAAAATCGGTCTATTCGGTCCTAACCGCATCGTAGCTCCTAAGCTACGATGCCACACATGTCAAACTTATGACACCCCTTTTTTGCGTCGGGTGTTAAATTTTGCTGACGGGAATGGTTAATAATTAATAATAATTATTTGATGATAACGTATAATATATTATGAACTAAGTAATACTTACTTATGCCTCGTATGGCGTGCGATTTTATAAAACACGGAGAGGTGCCCAACCATTGCCCAACGCTATGCGTGTGCATATATCGCTGCCCCAATATTATAGGGTTCTATGTTGCATTTTTATCAACTTGAAATTTGATGTTCGCCAGAGTGGCACTAGGTCTAAATTGAAGTACCCCGACAATGTAACATAGAACCCTAGAATATTGGGGCAGCGATATTATAAAGCTATTTTTGGTCCAATAATATTACTGAGTTGTGTGAGATTTACTGTGGTTGGTAACGCCGCAGGCAAGATAGCAGTGACCATGCAGTGACCAAGTGATAAGCGTCGATGGTGTCATCAGATACACATTCAAAGTAATCTTTGGTGTCGTCGTTTGCCTCCGCGTCGCATCGAGTGAACGAAAACTGACTACAAATTACGGTTAAGTATTCAGGTTGGAATACCCTTCGTATGCCTAGTCGCACCTTCGCACGATTGTACCCGTCTTATGCCTTGCCCCGTATCCGTACTTACACCCTCTGGTACCTAGTACCGTATCCGTCCACAATCAGCGGGGCAGCGATTTATCTCCATCTCTGTCGCTCGAGTACCAATTAGTGCGATAGAGACAGATATACGAAGTTCGTGGTTATAGCTCTGAATCGATCATGTTTTTATAAATTGTGACCGTATTTTCTACGAAAAAAGTTCAAAATCCTGCAAGTCTATAAATGAAATGTCCTAAAATATGACTACTCATGCCCGGCTAGCACACTAGCAAAATGACGACTTTTATGCACATGTTTTATGCCCACAACCGACGTATAAAATTTTACCGTCATGAGCTAACATGCTATACCATCATTTACGTAAAATGTGACCATTTATATGTCTTGCACATAAAACTATTTGCTTAACGTCAAATGCTAACATGCTCTTGATTTTGGCACATAAAACTTGACGATATGAGCCGTTGACGGACGAAATTTTATGTAGGTCACTCGAGACCCCGGATAAATTTTAACACTATGAAAACAATATAATTTTCGCAGGATTTCTCCGATTTCTGTCACAACACATACGGTTTCAGTCTCAAAACTCCTATCGTCTCCTGAAACAATGATCTAGCATTTTTAATTTTAGCTAGATCATGATTACTAACTATAAATTAGTATAAATAACGCAATGATTATGATTTTTTGCTTGTGTTGTAATAAAGTATATTACATAAATTTACAAATATTATTGATTCAATTATAAACTAACATGTGTTTTGGTACTCGCTAAATTACTTACTTACCACTACGTAAAACTTTTTGTGGGGTGGGAGTAACGTAAATAAAAACAAAAAACTATTATAACACAACTTAATACAGAAGAACAATTGTTTAGTAAACTGTGCAGTGCTTATCATTACTGTTTAATTAGGTAGTATTATAATAGGCTTCTAACCATAGACTACTATTGAACGAATGAAATGAATGTAATAATTTTGCTACGTATATTTTACGCTATGGCATAAATATATGCTGCGTGATTACCATGTTAGCTAAGTAACGTAAAAATGGTCACAATCGTAAAGTTATACGTCCGAACGTAAATATATGTCCGATTAGTGTGCTAGCTGGGATGGCGTATACAGTGTTTTTTTTTAAATGGGACAGTATGGGGAAATCCGAATCTAAAGGAGATAGAGGAAGTGTCCAAGGAGACATTAGCCCGGCTAGCACACTAGCAAAATGACGACTTTTATGCACATGTTTTATGTCCACAACCGACGTATAAAATTTTACCGTCATGAGCTAACATGCTATACCATCATTTACGTAAAATGTGACCATTTATATGTCTTGCACATAAAACTATTTGCCTTACGTCAAATGCTAACATGCTCTTGATTTTGGCACATAAAACTTGGACGATATGAGCCGTTGACGGACGAAATTGTATGTAGGTCACTCGAGACCCCGGATAAATTTTAACACTATGAAAACAATATAATTTTCGCAGGATTTCTCCGATTTCTGTCACAACACATACGGTTTCAGTCTCAAAACTCCTGTCATCTCCTGAAACAATGATCTAGAAAACATTTTTAATTTTAGCTAGATCATGATTACTAACTATAAATTAGTATAAATAACGCAATGATTATGATTTTTGCTTGTGTTGTAATAAAGTATATTACACAAATTTACAAATATTATTGATTCTATTATAAACTAACATGTGTTTTTGTACTCGCTAAATTACTTAAAACCACTACGTAAAACTTTTTGTGGGGTGGGAGTAACGTAAATAAAAGCAAAAAACTATTATAACACAACTAAATACAGGAGAACAACTGTTTAGTAAACTGTGCAGTGCTTATCATTACTCTTTAATTAGGTAGTATTATAATAGGCTTCTAACCATAGACTACTATTGAACGAATGAAATGAATGTAATAATTTTGCTACGTATATTTTACGCTATGGCATAAATATATGCTGCATGATTACCATGTTAGCTAAGTAACGTAAAAATGGACACAATCGTAAAATTATACGTCCGAACGTAAATATATGTCCGATTAGTGTGCTAGCTGGGCTGTGTGTTGCAGGCCTTATGCAGGTACGAGCACGCTTCAAGACACTTCTAGTTGCATTTAACAGAGACTTATGGTGAATTGTGTTTAAAGTGTTGTAAACAGCATCTTTTAATTCTTGTACGGAGTTGTATCGGGATTCATAAATTCGACCCTTAAGGTAACCCCATAAGAAAAAAATCGAAATCAAATTTGAATTCTTTTTTTTATAATTTCAAGACTATCGCGTGCCATGATGTTTACGAAGATTAAAAAAAATGTTCTTCTCTTGAATCATCTGGAGCTCTTATCGATTATCGAAATAGATTTTTTTCTTTCCATACAATGAAATAATCCTTACATGAAACAGAGCCGACCCGCGTCAAATAAAAATGACCAACTTTATATTTTTTTTAGAACAACTCACGCTTGACCAAAAATGTTAATGAGCCAAATTTGTTAACATAAAAAAAACACCTTATGTCCACACTTTTCCTCTATCTCCTTTAGATTCGGATTCCCCCATACTGTCCCATTTAAAAAAAAACACTGTATAGGTGGGGAGCCGAGTGGACCGTGCTATCCCAAATCCCCTGGTAAAAAAAGTATTTGGCCGAGCCTTCCCTGGAAAACGGATACGCTCATGTGTGCTGGCAGTCTTAAGGAGACGCTCCACGGGCCGATTTTGTCGGACGGCAAAGCAAGGTCACAGAAAGTCTAGTATGGAGTGACCTCGATATGGCCGGCCGCCGTGCTTCCGACAACAACCCGAAGAGACGCAGCACGGCTATCACACCGGCGAACACCCGCAATAATTGGAGAGACGCTCCAGAATTGCTTACACAAGAAAAAGAAAAAAAAAAAAAAACGGCTATCACAAGACAGCACGCCAGCTTCCGTCTCTCTCTTATAACTTAGAAAGAGACGTATATTGAGAGAGCTCGTGCACCCCGTCTTGTAATAGCCCTCACAGGGGCTACCGCGGACAGCATTCGAAGTTTTCTTTCTCTGTCAGACTTGCAAGTTTGTACGTGAGTGCGACAGAGAGGTATAACTTCGAGTGCTGTTCGCGGTAGGCCCTAGTGACAGCAAACGTTCTATTCATTCACTTGAATGCGGTAGCAAAGCACGTTCTAATGCCGGGCTATGCGCTATTCGTTATTTGACTGCGCCGTATTTGCGAAAATATTTGTTATGTGCGCGAACAACAAACATGCCCACCACACACTTCGTGCCGGTGTGCCGAACATGCCAAATATGTGGTTGTTTGCGTTGCAAATGTCAAAGGGCTGCATCTCGTACAATTCAAGAAATTGCATAACTTTATCGTTAGTCCACTCCATATTTAAGTTTTCAAACTCGTCGCGAGACATGACAGTGACTAGCGACAGATTTACTAAATGAGTGAGTGAACGAAGTGTGGGCAGTCGACGCGCTATTCGGCTTATTCGCCTCATAGACTATATTGAATAACCTGTAATAGACTTGTCAGTCAAGGATTGCAACTGCAGCGCGCCTAGCGACGTCGATTGTAACTAAAAATGTATGTAACATAACCATAAGTAGAGCACAGTAAGTAGGTACATATAGGCACACGGGTTCTGTTCTCACTTATATTTATTTTTAATTTTTTTGCATTCTGAATGAAATGAAACACAGAGAAAGAAAGAAACACTTGTAAGCGCAGCGTTACACATATAAAGCACGAGTGATACCAGAGTATGATTTTTACTCACCCCAAACGGACAAACAATTACAGTCCGGACATGACTGTATATTAGATTTATTATATATATTAGGTAGTAATAAAATTAGGTGTGCTAGCAAATAGGTTTTGTTACATTCAATAATGTATATCTATTATACTGCAGCGTTATTGGTATTTATTCATACATTTTTATTATATGCTACATGGCCTATTTTTTCCTCCATCCCAAATCCAACTCCAACTACGGAATCACTTTATTTTTTATTTTATTTAGGCAACAATCAGTCATATACAGAAAGTTTTAGGTTAAAATCACGAATTTAATGACACTACGAACTTTGCGCTCTTGCGAAACATTGTCCGCTGTGACCACACCCGCTGCGCCAAACCCTTCGATATTTTTAAACATCAAACATATTGTAATGCGTCAGTTTCGGCAAACAAATATTGTTAGAAAAGCATATTTGACTTTTAATAATCACAAAAATATTACTTAATATTGCAAGAGCTGGCGCCAGACGTCTGAGCGTGGCGGACGGCACGAGCGGTACGAAGTTATAAGATAGAGTGAGATGGGGATATCATTTTGCAGGGCGCCGTGCTTCTTTCTTTGCGCACGGGCCGAAATGACGCGGCGGATTGCATGGCAAACTGCTATGGGGATGCGCCTTATGTCCCACATTACTGCTAAACAATCTCAAACTAGGTAAATTTGATTTAATAATTCACAAACCATTATAAAGATACCTTAAGCAAATTACCCTAATTATAGGGATACTTTCATTCTACTGGTATCACTCTTACGCACACATGTTTAAAAAAGTTGCGTCACTTTGTAGTTCGTAACGCGGCCTCTGCCTTATTCTTTGCTCTGAGATTTGATGATGCCCTGTTCCACTTTTTTTTTTAAGTTTTTAACTGAGGTGGCAGCTTTGACGTTTTTTTAGAGGTGGCTTTTCATGATAGACGTGATAGACCAATATCGCTCAATTGGGTGAACTTCTGGGCAATAGGGAACATTATGCAAAACTCTTCGTAGGTGGCGACACTAGCAGGGTTGACATTGTATCTCCTTCCCACTTGCGGTATTGTCTATGCAAGCATCCTTGTCACTCATTTGACAATCAATTGTGCATGTGTGTGTGAATCCCTATATTCCTATACTGTTTTACTATTAGTGGTAGTGCTGCCTCTGGCGGCAGTACATTGCAGTAATGTTCCCTATTGGGAGGAATCATCTCCTTATCCACTACTTCTACCTTATCGGCTTTATACCATTCCTTCGTTTTTTTAGTTAGAGTAATGATAAGAAGCCAAGTATGGCCAAAATAAAGTGCTACTCCTGTGCTTCTTTATTAGTGGTAGTAATCTTTTCTGTAAGCACTCGTCATTGTATACCGTAGCGTTCAAAGTCCCTGTAGTAAAGAACTATTGCGATCGCATACCGCATTGAAAAATCGCTTGCCACACAAAACTAATACTTTTTTGCCGAATTTCTCGATGTTGATGGCCTTATGTTTTCGAGTAACCTTCTATAAGTCGGCACCGTAATAAATTGAAGTCCTGGTAAGGCTTTAAAGTCCAATTTGCAATAGGTCTCGTCGGGAGCCAATAATGTACAGCCCAATAATACGCGTCCACTTTTAGTGGACGCGTATTATCAGGCCGTACATTATCAGCCCGGACAAAGGTGGCTTCCAATTATTGCCCCGTACCGAATAGGGAACATTACTGCAATGTTCTGCCGCCAGAGGCAGCACTACCACTAATAGTAATCCAGTATAGGAATATAGGGATTCACACACACATGCACAATTGATTGTCAAATGAGTGACAAGGATGCATGCATAGACAATACCGCAAGTGGGAACGAGATACAATGTCAACGCTGCTAGTGTCGCCACCTACGAAGAGCTTTGCGTAATGTTCCTTATTTGTTCAGGGTGATAATGCACGGCCCAATAATGTACAGCCCAATAATACGAAGCCACAAAAAGTGGACGCGTATTATCGGGCCGTACATTATCAGCTCGAACAAGGGTGGCTTCCAATTATTGCCCCGGACCAAGTTTGCTGGCTGTCAAAAGCGAACTCTGCCTTAGGTCGGTTAGGTTAGGGTTCACTTGTGTCCCTCAGACCGGAAATAGTCGACATTTATGATGCTTGGGAACCATGAACCTAGGATACTCTGGACAGGCTATACGTGATGCCACAATGAGGGACGGCAACAAAGTAGACCCGTGGTGTTACCCGTGGGGTGGCCATGTAACTAAAAATTACCCCATCGCTTCCATATGTTTATTTTAAATAATGCGCTTTTATTGTAAGTAGTTTTTATTACTGAAGCTTTACACATTCACTGCCTAGCAGGCGCTCTGTTCGCAGGCGCTAATAATATTCAGTTTAATAACATGAAATATGATTCTAGTTACAGAACATGTAGGTAATTAATAGTCATTGTGCAAGCGACTTACCTGTGTTTCTTATCAGCACAGTTATTACAGAACGGTCCTCGAGCTGTGTCGCGGCGAGGTAGTTTGTCCGTATCTAAGCGTTCTAATTAGAAAGAGACGGACAGTCTACCTCGCCGCGACACAGCTCGCAGGCCGTCCTGATCTACTTAATTATTATAAAGCCTGAATCAAACTGGCGCGGCCTGCGGTGGCGGTTCATAGTAAACTTGACTATTAGTGTCAAATTACTATTGACCGCTACCGCAGGCCGCGCATGTCCGTGAGAAGCTTAAAGTCTCTCACACTGCGACTGGCGCGGCCTGGCCGCGGCGGTCTATGGTAAACTTGTCGTAAGCTGTAAAATCTACTATTGACCGCCACCGCAGGCCATAGATGCAGGCTTAAGGTGGATAAAATAATGACACTAAGGACCAAAATGAGACACAACCATACTAAAAAACATTTACTAACGCAAATATGAAAATTATTACAGATTTTGCGGAAGTAACGCGCTTCAAAATGTTTTGAGCACATGCGGCTGTATTTGGTTGGCTCCCAATTTATCCGCCCTGTAGCCGTAATCCAAATACTACGCGTGCTCGCATCCTCATTTAGTGGAAACCTAGAAAATAAAACATTATTTTACATTCAAGTTTTCAAGCATAGGGCTTATAGAAAATTATGAATCATTCTAAACCGTCGATCGTCTTAACTTATTACTAGCTGTCCACGCGTCTCCACTCGCGTATTAGAGATAACCCAACCCAGATGTAGGATTAAATAAAGCCAGGTGAAATAATTTTATTTTTGAAATGGGATGAATAGTTCCGGAGATTACTCGCTACATAAAAGCCTTGCCTCTTTTTTATGAGTATAGAGTAAATATAAGTATATAAAAATAGATCCCACTCATTAACAAGTACGAGAACATTGTTAAAGTATAAATTACCCGAGAAATGGGGTATTTTTAAGTTGTAGTGGCTGGTATCCCTAAAGTGTTTGCAAAGAAGCTAAATGTGAGAAGACATTCTTATACCTGTCGCAGCTTACCATAAACAACCTACGTAATTTAAGCGGATAATTTGTCAACGAATATTTTCTTTAACAATGTAAACAATGATGTTATTTCTATTATAATCGTCTAATTTAACAAGATTTTGAGCGTAATGTAATTTTACCATGCTATTTTTACGTATTGCGTATACAGAAAAGTGAAAAATGTTCTACTTACGTGTGAAAGGTTATATTTTCATCACATTGTTCCGACCGGATTTTACAGCCGAGAACACAGCAATAGACCATTTGTGAATAAAATAACCTTCATAGCGTCGATTTTAGTCGCATTAACATTAAATAATTTAGGATATTCTAGCTCGTATGCCGCCACACGTGCACTTTGTATGGCACAACCGTTGTACCCAACAGAAAAAAGTGGAACTATGACAAGGACAGCGAATGATATATCTCTTTCTGTCACACTTATTGCGTTTGGTATAGCACCGTCGCGCTCGCTCGTGGTATTATCGCGCAGTGGAAGCGTGCTGGGCCCATAACCTAATAAAACAAATATGCCCTTGTTCCCAGTTTATATACGTCAAGTGAACATAATTCAAATTACACGTCAAACATAAAACATTGTCTGATGGCCAGTTCAACAATTACCATAGCATGTCCATAGTATCCTAGGTTCATGTTGGAAACACTCACATGATGCTATAGGCGTTTTCTGCGATCTCTCCAAAGCATTTTATTGTGTGGAGCATGATACGCTGTTACACAAGCTAAAGCACTACGGACTGTCAGCTGAAGCCCTAAACCTTATAATGTCTTACTTAGGCCAAAGAACTCAAAAAGTGGTCGTTAACGGGAGTGTGTCAAGTGGCACGACTGTGAAACTCGGTGTACCTCAAGGTTCAATTCTGGGACCTTTTCTCTTTCTTGTGTATATAAACGACCTGCCGTATTTTATAAGCAATAAATGTGAGATAGTTTTATTTGCTGATGACACCTCACTAATTTTCAAAGTTGATAGGAAAATACGTGACTTTGACCATATAAATGCAATTTTGAAAGAAGTGCTTGAATGGATTAGGGCAAATAATTTACTTCTAAATGCCACGAAAACAAAATGTGTGAAGTTCACGTTGCCAAATGTAAGGCAGATTGAGACAGCTATAATGTTAAACGGAGAGAAGCTGGACCTTGTCGAAAAAACGCTTTTTCTGGGACTCACCTTGGACTCTAACTTACAATGGGCCCCCCACATTTCTGCTTTGGCAAATAGACTCAGCTCTGCCGCGTATGCAGTGAGGAGAATTAGGCAATTCACAGACATGGAGACTGCTCGCCTAGTTTACTTTAGTTATTTCCACAGTATCATGTCATATGGCTTATTGATCTGGGGGAAAGCAGCTGATATAGAAACTATCTTTGTCCTTCAAAAGAGGGCGATCCGATCGATTTATAATCTTGGCTCTCGAGACTCTCTGAGAGCACGCTTTAAGGAAATAGTGGTATCCTCACAGTGGTTTCACAGTACATACTGGACGTGATTATGTATACACACAAAAACATAAAGTCGTTCAAGAAGCAGTCTGATGTCCATAATATAAATACACGAAACAGACATAAATTAGTTATCCCAATGTTTCGTTTGCAGAAAGTCAAAAAATAGTTTTTGGGTAACATAAGGTTTTACAACAAAGTACCCAAAGATGTATGGGATCTTCCTTCTAATTCATTCAAAGAATATATAAAAAATGCTCTTTTGAAGAGAGGATACTACAAGATCGAAGAATATATGGAAGACAAAGATACATGGTAAATCCTTCAATCTCAAAAGCCGTCGTAACTTTTTTTTTTTGTTTATTTTGTTATTGTGTCCTGGCCCCGTAGCAATCACGCGATAAGTGATAGGATAGAGCTGCCGTCCCTGGCTAACATCGTTCGATAGAATGAGACGACGCGCTTATCCTATCACTTATCGCGTGATAACGCCATCCATGCTACGGGGCCAGGAGTGAGTCGCTTGCTGCTTGGGTCGCCGCTGTTACTGGCTGTCTCAATTTCTATAAATTTTTAATTTGTATGTTTTATTGTAATTTTGATCTTGACATGTTGGTTACATTCCAGTTCTGTAGCATTAGATTATTTGACCAGGGACTCTTTATATCTCCGTTAATTTATTTTATCTGACGCTCGAGACTTTACATCTCCATTTTAAATTCACGGGGCGAACCCCGGTCATTTGGAAGGCGTGCGTGGGGATATAGATCCAACACGTAGAGGCCCTTTGGAGACGAAGTTTAATGTCATGTAGTACACCTGCTAGAACCCATTCACGGGTACATCGGTAGATACCCGTAAACCGGTCCCAGCAGGCGTTGGAGCTATTGTAGGAAAATGGAAAAGAGAATTGGGTCTATGGTGATGACATTTGGGTGGACAATAAAATTGGGTTATTACAAAGTGGTCCGGACACCTGCCATAACAATGTTATCCACAAGGTTATCGAGGCAGGCGGTGACTAGCCGCTCATTAGATGGGCCCCTAAAAATGCCGTCGTAAAGACGGCCAGGAGCAACACCGGGTGAGCGGCTCAGGGGTGTCGAGAGGTGGTGCTGCGCTTTCTCCGAAGTTACTCGCGGCGTTATGCCCTTTACCACTTCCACCCCTGGAGCACATAGCTCTGACGACTCCTCTCTGGACGGCCAATGAAGGCAAGCCAGAGCTGAGAGTCCTGCGGTCCCCCTTAGGGTTCCACTCCGACCGACGAAGACACGCCGGAGACGGAGGCCCTGACCGACTCTCGGGAGCACTCGAGTCCGTGGGGTCGTTACTCCCCAACAGCTCGCCACAAGCTGCCCTGCGGGCACATCTCCATTATTATTATTTTTTTTTTTTTTTGTTTCATTTTGACATTTTATTATAGAATAAGATTATTGTGATATAATAATTGACCCGGAGACTCTGTACATCTCTCGGCTAATGTATTCAATTCAAGTCATTTAATGTTAATTAATTGTATTTGTAAGCTCTGACATGTGAAAGAGCCCTTGAGTGAGGCCTACTTACAGAATAAATATTTGAATTTTGAATAATTTTGAATTTTTGAATCATTCATGCTTTTCTGAAGAATGCTAAGGCACATATCTAGTAGTGTGAACAGTAGGTATACGCGATCGTCAAGCTGGTTTAACACTCTTGACAGTCTTAATATTATTTCATTAGTAGGTACCTAATCGTCTTGGAAAGTGGTAAGTCATTATATTAGGTGCTCAATGCTGCTATATTTCAGAAAGTTTATAAGAAAACTTTCGGCTTTTAAAACCAATCCCGATCCGATTTCGTAGTTTGATATTTTTGTAAGTTAGTTAATGCAAGATTATTGATAATGGAATTTACCTGAGTTTGTATTGTATATGAACCTTTCACTGCTGTACAAGTTTTCTTGTAATAAATCTAACTAATATCTTTCTCACATTGGCGTTCTAACGAATCTATACAGTTCTACCTATTTTTAATCCTTATTGAACCAGCAGCCGATAACAAACACTTCTCAATTTTATAGGCTTGGAATAAGGTACAATACTTAATAGACAAATTTTACCTAAAAATAAAATTTATATTTAGTTACTTACCTTATTCCAAGCCTAATTTCATTGCTGCCTGCTGGCGTATGCTCAAATACCTTCCTATGTTTAATAACATTCAAAGGTATATCTTCGTATTTAAACTTATTTTTCAGCTACAAAATTTAGTAAGTAAGCTTATATTTCAGCCCCTAAACCTAGTTTTTAGTGTTCCGTAGCCAAATGGCAAAAAACGGAACCCTTATAGATTCGTCATGCCCGTCCGTCTGTCTGTCTGTCTGTCCGTCCGTATGTCACAGCCATTTTTTTCCGAAACCATAAGAGCTATACTGTTGAAACTTGGTATGTAGATGTATTTTGTGAACCGCATTAAGATTTTTACACAAAAATCGAAAAAAAACATTAAGTTTTAGGGGTTTATACACAAAACTGAAACTCAAATTTTTTTTTTTTCATCAAACCCATACGTGTGGGTTATCATTGGATAGGTCTTCAAAAATGATATTAAGGTTTCTAAGATCATTTTTTTCTAAACTGAATAGTTTGCGCGAGAGACACTTCCAAAGTGGTAAAATGTGTGTGTCCCCCCCCCCCTGTAACTTCTAAAATAAGAGAATGATAAAACTCAAAAAAATATATGATGTACATTACCATGCAAACTTCCACCGAAAATTGGTTTGAACGAGATCTGGTAAGTAGTTTTTTTAATACGTTATAAATCGTAAACTGCAATTTATTTAACAGAACCCTTCATGTGCGAGTCCGACTCGCACTTGGCCGCTTTTTAAGCTTGTACTTCAGGATAACACTTTAGTACTTAAGCTCTTATTTCAGCTGTACCTATAAGGTACCATAATTTGTTTACTTCAAAACCAACCACCTACACCCAATGCGGTGTTTGTTTACACAACATAGTATTGCCACCGGTCTACCGACCGTGGCTACATCGCCACCTGTCTAATTACAGTGGCTATCTACCGTCCACCTATTTCATATTGGACGGTAGACTCAATTGGGAATCCAATGAAGGCCGCGCGGCGCGCAGCCGATGTCGGGCCGTTGCTGCCCGGCTAGCACACTAGCAAGATGACGACTTTTATGCACATGTTTTATGTCCACAACCAACGTATAAAATTTTACCGTAATGAGCTAACATGGTATACCGTCATCTACGTAAAATGTGACCATTTATATGTCTTGCACATAAAACTATTTTTTTACGTCTAATATGCTAACATGCTCTTGATTTTGCACATAAAACTTGACGATATGAACCGTTGACGGACGAAATTTTATGTAGGTCACTCGAGACCCCGGATAAATTTTAACACTATGAAAACAATATAATTTTCGCAGGATTTCCCCGATTTCTGTCACAACACATACGGTTTCAGTTTCAAAACTCCTATCATCTCCTGAAACAATGATCTAGCATTTTGAATTTTAGCTAGATCATGATTACTACCTATAAATAACCCAATGATTAAGATTGTTTGCTTGTGTTGTAATAAAATATATTACACAAATTTACAAATATTATTGATTCAATTATAAACATACATGTGTTTTGGTACTCGCTTCATCACTTAAAACCACTACGTAAAACTTTTTGCGGGGTGGGGAGTAAAGTAAATTATAACAAACAAACTATTATAACACAACTTAATACAGCAGAACAACTGTTTAGTAAACTGTGCAGCGCTTATCATTACTCTTTAATTAGGTAGTATTATAATGGGCTTCTAACCATAGACTACTATTGAACGAATGAAATGAATGTAATAATTTTGCTACGTATATTTTACGCTATGGCATAAATATATGCTGCGTGATTACCATGTTAGCTAAGTAACGTAAAAATGGGCACAATCGTAAAGTTATACGTCCGAACGTAAATATATGTCCGATTAGTGTGCTAGCTGGGCAGGTTCAAAGGTGTAAGACCTCTCACAGACTGGCGCGGCCTGGCCGCGGCGGACAATAGAAAACTTGTCATTAGCTGTCAAATTTACTATGGTCCGCCACCGCAGGCTGCGCCAGTGTGATGTAGGCCTTAGGCGGGGATAAAACCAGAATTATAGCACATGCACGGCTATCACAAGACGGCCGCGACATACTCTCGAGCTCTCTCGCACTATCCGTCTCTTTCCAAGTGGTCTAATAAGAGAGAGACGGATAGTGCGAGAGAGCTCGAGAGTATGTCGCGACCGTCTTGTGATAGCCGTGCTGTCACTTGGAACTAGGCAGTGTTGCCAGGGAAAAAGATGTTGCCATCTCAATTTTATAGGCTTGGAATAAGGTAAGTAACTTAATATAAATTTTATTTTTAGGTAAAATTTGTCTATTATAAATTAATATTTTTCGAAACCGTATTTTGCCTGGAGTATAGTCTGAACAAGGCTTAATCGCTACTGCAGCTGTCAGTGAGCTGTCAATGTCATCGGCAAGTTCGGCAACTTGTCTAAACTTGAATATTGGCGACATCCGCTGACTGAACTCCTTTCTTTTTATTAAATTTTTATTTTCATATTATTTTTGTTGTTATTGTTAGAATAGATTTTATTTTAGTTAGTCAACAAATAATGGAGGTTGATGATGATGCGCCGCACATAACGGACTACCACTCTTCGGTAAGTGAGTTGACCATTGTGATTGTCCATTACAAATATTACAATCATATGAATGTCTCGTATTCCAAAACAATGTTATGTTCATGAAATTTTTCAGATCATTTCGATGAAGATGGTCAAAGAGGATCTCGTATGTTATAAAGACCTCCAAATAAGTAAAATTTACATTTCAGATATTTTTGGAACATTTATAGAAAAGTTTGTACGAACGTTAAATAAGTAAATTTTGCTAACCAATGTTTTTTGTAATTTCTTATACAATGTATTGATATTATGTAGAAAATATAATAGGAAAGTTTGCCTTTAGACATACCTACGCCATATTTGTACAAACTTATAAAGAAATGCTGATTAACTCTTTCAAGATTCACAAATACCTAGTAACACTGACAAAAATTACAAAAGATAATAGCTCAAAACAAAGGTTCTTTGTTCACACACAATGAATTATTCTTTATAAGTTTCCTTGTTTACCGCGATATAGGCCTAGCCTAGTGCAGGAACCCCTGGAAAATTTTCATTGTAAAATTCTTATGCACTTTACCAGACTTTACCTTTTGTTTTGAACTGTATTTTTATTATTTGTGCAGTAAAGTAACTTTTCATCTTTATATTTAATGTACAAAATCTGTGATCACTATATTTATAGAGTATATGGTATTATGGTTCGTGGAGGATCCATGACACCCTATGGTTAGACTTGCAGGTGGTCTGCTTGGTATGGAAGTTGTTGTAGATGACTTCCACCATAATCCTTTGTAATAAGGCGAAAAATAAGAACAGTCAACGTATCTTTGATGTTGATTGTACAATAATTGGACAGCCAAACATCAATATTCTATATTCGATTCCTTTAACTCGTTCAGGACTACTCAAGCAAGTCTTTATTTTGGAATGCACACTACTCAAAAATCATGTCAGTATCGTTAAAATGCCCAGCGGTGGGACATATCTGGCTCTATATAATAATATAATATTAAACCATTGAATCCACATTTTCTTTATAATTTTCAGAATGGAAACATCACAAAACGCACAGAAGCAACTGAAACAATTGATGTCACAAACTACCATGTCAGCAAAAAAAAAAGCAGACATTCCACTGTCTATGACAAGAACCTTTGTAAAGACAACAAACCTCTAACAGATTTTATAAATACATGTTTATGTCTGGACCAAAGTAGTGGAATGGAGAAGGTTATTAATAAAGTCCTGCTCCCAGCTTATGTCAGAGCTGATGCAGATTATAAACAATCTGAGAGATTTCAAAAAGTAATCACAAAAGCATTTCATAGACTGACAAATGATTCTGGCAAGAAATACACTCACATAAGTGATGTTGTTGAGACGCTAAAGATTCATGTTTCGTCAGCACCTAAACTTCCTGTAAAGAAGAGAGTCAATTTTATCACCCTCTCTACGAAAGTCTCAGGTAAGTTTCTGTCTAAACAGATTTTTTTATACATTTTTCCAACTGTACTAGATCCATAGTGATCAACTAGTAATAAGGGTTATAATGAGCCCAAACATGATGGCTTTATCTTGTGTAATTGAGAATTTCTGTGATCACATTCCGTCTCCATCAGACCAGGATCATGTACTGGGTATACAGGTATACTGGGCTTCGTGGGCAGCTAGCACTACTAATTTGGCCAAAGTGATTGTCAGTCTTTCACCCTTATTCACTTTATTAGAATTGAAAACATTATTGTACAGTCGCCATCACATACATAGGTACACTATAGGTGTTCAAAAATATCGGCACATGCACCCTAATGCCTTGAAAATAGAGGTGTGTTCCGATGTTTGTGACATGCTTGTTTGCTCCGATGTATGTGATGGCGACTGTACCAGCTAGTACAACAATTTTCCAGTTTTATTAAATTTTTGTGCATTGTCTTATATTTCAAATTCAGCTAAAGCCAATGGACATTGCAGAAAAAGACCCTTAATTCACAGTACTAGTAGTAGTAGCAAGGTTAGCCCAAAAAAACCTAAACTTGAAGTTATAGCTCTGGACTGTGATGAGGATGTCATTCCAATTAATGATGAAGCAAACGAAAATACAAGAAATCAAGTTGGAGAAATCAATATCAAAAATGGTGCTCTTAACTATAATCTAGTCAATGATGATACAATTGAAATTCAAGATAGTCAAGAGGTCAAAATTATCGAGGATGCACAGACTGATGAGGGAAATGAATGTTCAACAAATCAATCAAATGATGAAACTGCTATTGAACATGATAAACAAAATAACAATGAGCATACTCTCAAAGAACATGAAAAAGAAAATCTAGGATCAAATGAAAACTCGAGTGATGAAAACAAGTTGTTGGTGCCTCGTAAAGAAAAAATTGTGAGATTAAAGAAACCCAAGATGAAGAAAAAAGAACTGGTGAAAAAACCTGAAGATATGACAGAAATTGATAAAGCTAATAGGATAAAAACAATTGAAGCTAAGATTGAATCATGTAAGATAGCTATTACTAATCTGGACTTGGAAGAAGTTACGGATGATTCTGCAAACTCGCCATATTATAAATGTGATAGGTGAGTTTGCATTACATTTCATTACGAAAAATAAACTAACAAAAGTTGGGAGCATTTAATAAATGTAGGAGCTCTAAATTGTTGATGGCATCGGTTGAGCCAGGAACGATCCAGAACGCGGATCGCAGCCCCTATCCCTAAGCTGCCGACCCATATCTCGTATAAAGTCTTTGCCCTCCCAAGGCCCCGGGTCTCCGCTGCCACCGGCACAAACTACTAGGTTGATGATAATTTTCTCCTATTTGGAATTATTGCATTTTGAATTGATGTCGCTGCTAGCGGGAGTAGCAACAGCATCCTAAGCATGATAGCTTACAAGCTAGATTGTCCTCTGTTGTGGCTAATGGGTCAGAGGACTAAATCTCTTTTTTGTATTATTTATTAAGGAACTAACATTAGATTAAGTAAATGCTAATAGTGTTTGGACCATTATGTTGTCTTGAAATAAGTATATATATATATATATATATATATAATAATAACGCTAAGGACCGTGTCTGACATCGCAGGTATTTGTCACCAAGCAAAGTTGACCTCTATCTTCTGAGTTTGATAACGATCTTGCGCTTTTTATTTTTATTTGTATCATTTAAAGGAGAAGGGTTTTAGACTGAATGATCAAGGTATAATAAGCCTTTTGTTGTCCACACAGATTACGAGCTACCATAGTGAAACTTTACAAAGAACTATGCACTCTAGTCGGAGAGGAACCACCCGAAAGACGAAAAATACGTCTCCAGATCAAAGAGGGCATACCTCAGGGGCCAATCAAGAGACTTGAGAAATACCTGAACAAGCAAGCTGATGAAGAGGGAGAAACGCCCTTCCCAGATTTCAGCGATGTTGTCAGATGTGTGGAGAAGGCTAATGAGAAGGATGGCCTGGGGTGGAGTAAAGCGAAAATTATGTCAGAAGGTTGGTATACTAATATTTTACTTACACATTGAACTTTCTTTTTCTCTATCTCAATATAATTTACTTTACATACACATACTTTAAAAATAAAGTTGTAACCAACTTCAATTCAGTATTTCGCTTTATTTGAAGAGTTCCCTTGATTTATCCAGGATCCCATCATGAGATCCTGACCTGATGACCATGGGACCACCTTGAACGGATACCCTTTCAAACAATAAAATATTTTTCCAAATTGGTCCTGGCATCTTTAAGTAATTGGGGAACATACATGTGGCGGCATGCGATCACGTATTTATGTTATGCCGGCTGTACACTCTCGGCGAGACACCCCGAGACAGACCGAGATCGAGAGTGTTATTAGCATGATGCTCTCGCCTTGTCTCGCCCGCTCGGGTCTCGCCTCGGTACGTCTCGGTCGCGTGTCGGTTTTTTGCGGCCGAGTCAAAGGGTCTCGTTCGCTCTCGCGAGGTAAACGAGATCAATCATGTACATTCTCGTTAATTTAGTTGCCCGCAGTTACACAGTTAGTGTTTGTGTGAAGACGATATCGGTTGAAAATGTGGTCGAACTTAGCTTAGTGTGGCCGAGATCCACTGTTCAAATGACGCAACGAGAGTGTACAGTCAAGGGCATAAATATATGTACGTTCCCAGAGCTTCAAATATATCCATGCGACGATTCGATCAGAAATATGTATGTAAGAAATATGTAAGTATACATACATATTTCTGATCGAATCGTCGCATGGATATTTATGACTAATCGATAGTACTGAGAGTGTACAGTCAAGGGCATAAATATATGTACGTTCCCAGAGCTTCAAATATATCAGTACTATCGATTAGTCATAAATATCCATGCGACGATTCGATCAGAAATATGTATGTATACATACATATTTCTGATCGAATATATGTACGTTCCCAGAGCTTCAAATATATCAGTACTATCGATTAGTCATAAATATCCATGCGACGATTCGATCAGAAATATGTATGTATACTTACTCTTACATACATATTTCTGATCGAATCGTCGCATGGATATTTATGACTAATCGATAGTACTGATATATTTGAAGCTCTGGGAACGTACATATATTCGATCAGAAATATGTATGTATACATACATATTTCTGATCGAATCGTCGCATGGATATTTATGACTAATCGATAGTACTGATATATTTGAAGCTCTGGGAACGTACATATATTCGATCAGAAATATGTATGTATACATACATATTTCTGATCGAATCGTCGCATGGATATTTATGACTAATCGATAGTACTGATATATTTGAAGCTCTGGGAACGTACATATATTTATGCCCTTGACTGTACACTCTCGTTGCGTCATTTGAACATACATGTATAAAAAACTAAAAAGTAATCTTGCTACAAAGTTTCAAGTCTCTAGCCAAAAACAAATGTTCCCTCCATGCCAAGGGGTGACCCCCTTAGGGGTGAAATTTTCAAAAACGCTGAAAGGACTTTATTTTTATTTTTATAAGTAATTTTTCTACAAAGTTTTAAGTCTCTAGCTCAAAAAAAAGTTTCCCCCATACTAACTTTGCACCCCTATTTAACCCCTTTAGGGGAGGAATTTCCAAAAATCCCTTCTTATTGGGTACTTGTTATATAAAACTACCTATTGTTAAAAAATCTGCTTTCTAGGTTCAACGGTTTGTTTAAGTGAGTCAGTCAGTCAGGACTTTTACGTTTAAAAATATAGTTTTTTTTTCTTGAAATAAATAAATGTCTGGTGTAAGTATATCGTTATCCAGAATAGCGACTTCCAAAATTTATCTATTTTGATGCCTCGAAAAAAAAAACTCGTGTAAACACAGCTTATCTAACTAAGTTCAAGGTGGTTTTTTTGGCCATCAATCTTATTTTATTTATTGCTAGAAATTCTCGACCAGCAAGTAATTAAACAATTAACTTTATTTCAATGGCACCTTATGAATATAGAGCTTAGAAACGCAATGTTAGGCCCATCTGGCAATTTCGACTTATTATCAATTCTGTCAAATTCTCATTAGATAATGTGAGACGGCGCTATCCAATGACAGGTTACTACTCTTTTCAAGAAGCGTCAAATAGCTTTGTTCAAATTACGACCGTATATGGCAGGCCTAATTAAGTTTATTTTTGCAGAATGTTAAGATATTTTTTACTGACAATTCGTATCAGATGTTTTTGCAATCCTGATGTGATTCGATAGTTATGCTTTTATAGTCTGAGATTTTGTGAAGTATCGGATATTTATATTCGGTCTGACCCGATATTTATGTAATGCTGTTACAGGCAAATGATTATTATGCGGGCTGTAAATCATCACATATTTTTACCGGCGATCTTTCGTCATATATAATAACGACTTCAATTGATGATCAGATATTTTTGCAGCGCTGCCCATAATCATATATTTATGCTGGTGACTGTATATATCCGTTCACCCTTGACCGTGTATAGATGTTTTTGACTTCTGATTGGTTCACATGTATATGATATTTAAGTGTGTATATAATATCGACCTCTGCTTTGTTCACAAGTATATGAGAAACATGTGCACATATATTTATGGCTCCGTGTTTGTCTACATATAATTGTCATTCATTGTACAATGAACGTATCAGCGTACAGATATTAATGACTCGATACATGTATGTTCAAATGACGCAACGAGAGTGTACAGTCAAGGGCATAAATATATGTACGTTCCCAGAGCTTCAAATATATCAGTACTATCGATTAGTCATAAATATCCATGCGACGATTCGATCAGAAATATGTATGTATACATACATATTTCTGATCGAATATATGTACGTTCCCAGAGCTTCAAATATATCAGTACTATCGATTAGTCATAAATATCCATGCGACGATTCGATCAGAAATATGTATGTATACTTACTCTTACATACATATTTCTGATCGAATCGTCGCATGGATATTTATGACTAATCGATAGTACTGATATATTTGAAGCTCTGGGAACGTACATATATTCGATCAGAAATATGTATGTATACATACATATTTCTGATCGAATCGTCGCATGGATATTTATGACTAATCGATAGTACTGATATATTTGAAGCTCTGGGAACGTACATATATTTATGCCCTTGACTGTACACTCTCGTTGCGTCATTTGAACATACATGTATCGAGTCATTAATATATGTACGCTGATACGTTCATTGTACAATGAATGACAATTATATGTAGACAAACACGGAGCCATAAATATATGTGCACATGTTTCTCATATACTTGTGAACAAAGCAGAGGTCGATATTATATACACACTTAAATATCATATACATGTGAACCAATCAGAAGTCAAAAACATCTATACACGGTCAAGGGTGAACGGATATATACAGTCACCAGCATAAATATATGATTATGGGCAGCGCTGCAAAAATATCTGATCATCAATTGAAGTCGTTATTATATATGACGAAAGATCGCCGGTAAAAATATGTGATGATTTACAGCCCGCATAATAATCATTTGCCTGTAACAGCATTACATAAATATCGGGTCAGACCGAATATAAATATCCGATACTTCACAAAATCTCAGACTATAAAAGCATAACTATCGAATCACATTAGGATTGCAAAAACATCTGATACGAATTGTCAGTAAAAAATATCTTAACTGTAGTGTTATTGGAATTAAACAATGTATTGAAGTCTTCAGAGGTTTTATTAATACTTTCTTAAATATTATATGCAATATATAAACAGGGTTATGAGGAAAGAGATCTGTATGCTTGACGTAAGTTATTGCAAGAGGCCGGGCCAGTGTTGCCCACAGAGTACATATAAAAGTCAGATGGTGCGTTTACACTGATTATCTAGCATTGCTTATGGTGCGCTTAAACTCTATTACATCATCCCCTTTTAAAACGAAAATTATATCATACTGAAGTAATTGCACCAAGACATTTATTCTTATATTGCTAAGCAAACAACAACATAAATTACAACTAGTGTTTACTTATTTTAACACTGTTTACATTTTTATTCATTTCCCTCTCCCTCTAAGTCCCAGATAGCCTTGGGAGTGGAGCACTGAGCCTGCCGTAGACTCTGGTAGAACACCAACCCTACGCCGGACGAATGTCGAAAGAGGTTCTCGTATACATAACATTATCCTTATCAACTAAATTATAGGATCTAAACCCATTATTATTAACAATTTTGGCTTCTCGCCACACATTTTTGTTTGGTTCTTTCCTGAACCAAACTTGCTGTCCATTATGAAAAGCATTTTTGTGTCTAGCTGTACTATTATAATATGTAACATTTCTTTGTAGAGTCCTACTAAATTGCTGTTCCACATAAGAATTGAGCTTGGGTTTTAAATATTCATCTGTAACTATGGCTTTTGTTTTTAAATTCCTGTTCATTATTAATTGACTTGGTGAAAATTCTGTACCGGACACTGGTGACGCCCTGTACTGCAAAAGTGCCATTCTAACATCAGTCTTATCTTCATTGCATTTAAGTAAAATTTTCTTTGCTATCTGTACCCCTTTTTCGGCCATTCCGTTAGACTGCGGGTACCTGGGGCTTGAATAGTTAAAAACAAATCCACTTTCATGAGCGAAATCGCGGCATTCTTTGGAATCAAATGGCACATGATCAGAAACTACTTCTTTAGGAAAACCAAAAATGGAAAAAATGTCTGTCAGCACCTCAATTATAGACTTAGCACTTTTGTTACGCAAATATTTAATTTCCAACCACTTCGAGAAATAATCATATACTATGAGATAGCTCTTTCCTTTAAATTCCATAATATCAGTTGTTTGCGCCGATGCCGGTGGTGTTATTCGCTCGACGACTTTAAATAAAACTTCGATAAAAGTTTGACTGTAATATAATTTACAATTATATAGGCTCTGATTGAAAGCAAGGAGAGTGTGGCCGTTTAGATAGTTACAGAAGTGGTTGTATATTTGTTATGTCAAAGTAAGTGACCAGCGAGATGTCTAGTTGGTTTAGGTAGGGATAAACCTACACATGTGTAGCACCATGATTGGCGCATTCAAAGCCCCCCTCATACAAACCGTGCCTGACGGGCGCGTTTTGCTACTGCTAATGAAATAGATACCTATAATTAAGTTTATACACAAAAAAGAGTTGCGTTCGCAACATCAGTTGCTAATTTGTGGAATGGCAATTTAGGAACTTCGTGCGGCAACAAAGGTTCTTTAATATTATTATTCTGAAAGGTTTGGCAGACATAGCATCGTTTCACATGTGTATCGAGGTGTTCATCAATTTTGGGCCAATAGTACATTTTTCTGGCAGTTTGTTTCATTTTAGTTGTGCCCAGATGCCCTTCATGTAGCATTTTCATAAATTTCAACCGTAATGACGTCGGAATTATTAATCTGTGATTTAAAAATACTAGGCCTTCATCAGTATGAATTTCACTTCTTAATTTATAATAAAATTGTAAACTGTCAAGAACATATTTTTTGTCTGGCCATCCGCTTTTTGTATATTCAATTAATTTTGATAATTCCACGTCATCACATGTTGCATTAATTAATTCTTTTTTCTGTTCCTGAGTACATTGCAAATGACTCGCTATTCCTACGCAGTGGATCATTTCGTTAATGTATGGTTCATCCATGCTATTACATTTAATGTACGCACGTGAGAGTAAGTCCGCTATATACATGTATTTACCTTTCAAGTACTTATAATCAATGTCATATCTCAAGAGTCTTAATTTCATTCTTTGTAGCCTGGGAGACGGAACTTCATGAATATGTTTTTTAAGCAAGGACTCCAATGGTTTATGGTCATTTAATACTGTGCATTGTTGACCATAAATGTAATAATGAAATTTATTCGTAGCATAACAAACACTTAGTAATTCTTTTTCAATTTGTGAGAAGTTTTGTTCTGCTGATGTTAAGCTTCGTGATGCATAATTTACAGGCATTCCATTTTGTAACAAACAACATCCTAAACCATCTTTAGACGCATCACACTGGATTACCACGGGTAATTTGGGATTAAAATTTTGTAAGGTCGGAGCTACAGTTAATTTTTTCTTAATATTATTGTATACATTTTCATGAATGTCCGTCCATAACCAGGTCACATCTTTTTTTAACAATAATTGAAGCGGTGATGCAATATCAGACATGTTAGGAATGAACTTTCTTAAATAATTAACCATTCCTAGGAATGTTTGCAACTCTTTTTTGTTGTTGGGGCTTTTCATATTAATTATGGCATTTACCCTGTCCGGGTCGATTTTCATGCCTTCTTCAGAAAAAATGTGTCCAAAATATTTAACTTCTTTTAATTTGTACTGAAACTTATTCTTATTAAATCGTACGTTATGTTCCTTAGCACGTTCGAGAACTTTTTTTAATATTGCATCATGCTCCTCTTTAGTATCACCACATATTAATAAATCATCACAGTACACAATTACTCCTGGAATGTCACCAAAGGCAGTTTCACTGTACCTTTGAAAGACCTCCGGGGCCACAGAGATTCCGAATGGACATCTTAGAGATTTATAACAACCATATGGGCTGTTGAATGTGCATAGATCGCTCGAATTTTCGGATAATTTAATATTATAAAATCCATCTGACAAATCTAAGACAGAAAAATACTTTTTATTACACAATTTCGGAACAATTTCATCTAATGTTGGGATAAGGTAATGTTCCCGAATTAAAACTTTGTTTAGATCCTTAGGGTCAAGGCAAATTCTAAGAGAACCATCTTTCTTCTCAATAATAACAAGATTGCTTACAAAACTTCTTGGATGTTTGACCTCGGCTATGATCCCGTGCTCTACCAGAGTCCTCAATTTCTCAGCAAGGCGACCCATCAATGCATGAGGCACTCGTCGCGGGGGACGTACCACAGGCTGTACTCCTGGCTGAGTGCGCAACTCCAACGGCTCTCTGAACTGCCCAATACCCTGAAATAATTCACAATTAGCATTAACAATAGCCTCTTTACTTTGATCAGTGTTTTTTATTGTATTAATATTATTATTTTTTAGCAATCCTAATTTTATTAGGGACCCTAACCCTAAAATGGGGCGGACATTTTCCTTGATAATTATAAATTCAGTCTCATATTTAGTTTCTTCATGTTTCGAATATGTGTTCAATGTTATTTTACCTATTGGCACTAATTTGCCACCCCCGAAGACCTCTATTAGTGTTCTTGTCTCAGACATCATTAATGTGTATTCATCATTGACAATTAGTTTGAGATCTCTTAATGAGAGCACATTAATTTGAGCCCCGGTGTCACATTTAAAGGACACTCTTTTGTTTTCCACTCTCAACTTCTCAGTCCATTCATTCTTTGATAAATCTATGGAATATACTAGTCACAAATCATGGACATTATTATTACTTTCAAACTCCTGTACTTCATGTACCTGCCTATGAGGCATGCTGCACCCTACACTGAAATGATTATATCTTTTACATTTAGTACATACTTTCCCATAAGCTGGGCAATTTCTTGGGCCATGCTCAGTCTTACACTTTCTACACATATAATAGTTCCTGTTATACTGAACAACATTATGATTATTATGTGAGAATCTATTGTTAGTATCAGAAAACTTAGCTTTTATATCCGCTGGCTGGTGAGACGGAGTCCTGGCTTGTACTGCATGCACCTCTGAGCTGTTCAGCGCCTTCATGTGTTCTTTTGATAGTTCAGCAGAGCGGCAAACATCAACGGCTTTCTCCAGAGTAAGTTCCTTTATTTCCAGAAGTTTCTGCTGTGTCCGCTGGTCCTTGACCCCTATGACGATCCGATCTCGTAGCATCCTGTCTTTTTCTTTGTAGTTGCAATTCTCTGCTATCTTCCTAATGGCTGTGTAGAATGCATCGAAGGTCTCTCCGTCTTCTTGATTTCTCTTGTTGAAGGTATAACTATTAATTACTTCATTCTGCTTGGGTTTGAAGTGTTCGTCGAAAAGTGTTATTATTTCTTCTAATTTAGTCTTGTCTTCAGTCTGTAAAACGTTGAAATATAGTTCCTGTGCCTGTTGTCCTATACAGTTTAAGAGTATGGCCGCTTTTCTTGTTTCTGAAAGCTTCTCAAAGCCGGCGGCTAGCACGAAAATTCGGAATGATTGTTTAAAACGCTGCCACTGCGGCCAGCAATTACCTAGGTCATCCAGGTTTAGGCTCTGCGGCATCTTGTACTCGACCGCACATGTCATATTGTCCACGTCGCAAGTGTTCTTCTCCCCGTTTTCATTTTTTGCGTGCTCGTTCTCTTTCGGCGGCATCTTCGTAATTAATATTCTTCGTAGTTTTTAATCTTCGTTCAATTATTTAATATTCGTAATTTGTACTTCAAGCCGGCCGGCTGCCATGGGCCATATGTACCTTCGTGGTATTAATCTTTTTCCATCCGACTTACTGGTTCTTCACCGGCTGCGCCATGTAGTGTTATTGGAATTAAACAATGTATTGAAGTCTTCAGAGGTTTTATTAATACTTTCTTAAATATTATATGCAATATATAAACAGGGTTATGAGGAAAGAGATCTGTATGCTTGACGTAAGTTATTGCAAGAGGCCGGGCCAGTGTTGCCCACAGAGTACATATAAAAGTCAGATGGTGCGTTTACACTGATTATCTAGCATTGCTTATGGTGCGCTTAAACTCTATTACAAATATCTTAACATTCTGCAAAAATAAACTTAATTAGGCCTGCCATATACGGTCGTAATTTGAACAAAGCTATTTGACGCTTCTTGAAAAGAGTAGTAACCTGTCATTGGATAGCGCCGTCTCACATTATCTAATGAGAATTTGACAGAATTGATAATAAGTCGAAATTGCCAGATGGGCCTAACATTGCGTTTCTAAGCTCTATATTCATAAGGTGCCATTGAAATAAAGTTAATTGTTTAATTACTTGCTGGTCGAGAATTTCTAGCAATAAATAAAATAAGATTGATGGCCAAAAAAACCACCTTGAACTTAGTTAGATAAGCTGTGTTTACACGAGTTTTTTTTTTCGAGGCATCAAAATAGATAAATTTTGGAAGTCGCTATTCTGGATAACGATATACTTACACCAGACATTTATTTATTTCAAGAAAAAAAAACTATATTTTTAAACGTAAAAGTCCTGACTGACTGACTCACTTAAACAAACCGTTGAACCTAGAAAGCAGATTTTTTAACAATAGGTAGTTTTATATAACAAGTACCCAATAAGAAGGGATTTTTGGAAATTCCTCCCCTAAAGGGGTTAAATAGGGGTGCAAAGTTAGTATGGGGGAAACTTTTTTTTGAGCTAGAGACTTAAAACTTTGTAGAAAAATTACTTATAAAAATAAAAATAAAGTCCTTTCAGCGTTTTTGAAAATTTCACCCCTAAGGGGGTCACCCCTTGGCATGGAGGGAACATTTGTTTTTGGCTAGAGACTTGAAACTTTGTAGCAAGATTACTTTTTAGAATACAAATTAAGCACTTTCAGCGTTTTGGTAAATTACGCCTCTAAGGGGGTTAAAAGGGGGTGCAACGTTTGTATAGAGGGGTTTTTTTTTGCTAGATACTTGAAACTTTGTAGAAACATTACCTATTGAATACAAAAAAACTACATTAAGCAAGATGGAAAAGACCATTCCTAAGGGGGTTAACCTCGTAAGACCCAGACTGATTTTCGCAATTTTGAATTTGCAACCTCGGTTACTTCTATTATAGTTCAAAACTCAAAGAAATTTGTACTTTTAAAAGTACGCGGGGACTTGCGAGGTTGAAAATTGTAGAAAAATTGTAGAAATAGATTACTTATTAGAACACAAATAACTTAGATTCAGCGTCTTGGAAAATTCCGCCCCTAAAGGGGGGTTAAAAGGGGATGCACCGTACAACGTTTGTATAAAGGGATTTTTTATTTGCTTTACTTGAATCTTTGTAGAAAGATTACCTATTGAATACAAAAAAACTACTTTCAGCATTTTAGAAAAGACCATTCCTAAGGGGGTTCAAAAGGGGTGCAATTTTTGTATGAGGGAAACTTTCTTTTTGAGTTAGAGACTTGAAAGTTTGTAGAAAGTGCAGCAAAACTAGTGTAAAATAAACACATTTGCAAATGTACCACGAACGTAATTTATTTCACTTTCCTTAAAACATTTCACGTAGAAAAATATTTACAACACAGAATTAACATCAAAAAATATTGTTAACCGCCTAGAAAAGGACAACGAACAGTTAAATTTATCACGTTATACAACCTAAAGAAAATTTACCTAGAAGCCCGTCAAGGAATTGTCTATAACATAACTCTTTAGGCGCTAAGCAAGCAAAGGTACACACTCATCGCGTCAAACGGCCACATGTGTCGCAATCAGGGTCCATACAAGAATAGTATCCTACAATGGAATGTATACACTTCATTACATCGCACACTAACGTTGGGAAGCGATTAACGAACCACTGCGTTTGGTCGTAAAATACGGGTACGTAGAGCCACAAGGAATCGGCCCGGCCCACACATGGTTTATAAAATTGTTGGGTATATAAGTGGATGAGAAATGCGTGGAATGGATGATGTCGTGAAGGATGATACGAATTGATGATCCTAAAAGAAATAACCGATAAAATGACTACGTTGGCGAATATCTTGCCTTTCTAAATTTTGAAAACAATAGTGTGACGCCGTAAAATAGTCAGAGCTAAGCCAGGCTATGTACGCACGGCAAATCGCTACCCAAAGTTGAAGGAAAAATGAACCAGTATCACGGCCGAGCAACTATTGGTAAGATAACAAGCTAAAACTAGACGCTGTAGTACTAATCGGTGGTGAGGTGCTGTCTCCTTTGACGAATCACTCTGATAACCCACAGGCTGCCTGCACGTCCCTGGAGCAGGCTGGCAGGGACACGATCGTCTTCGTAACCACAGCAGGGTACCACGTAAAACAGTAGCGTCCAGGGCTAAAATGAGTTGTAATTTTGTAAGATAAGAATTCTTCGGTCATGTACCATTTGGTGTTCTTTCTTCCCACATGTCTATTATCCGGTGTTTTATATGGTCCGATACCTTATTTAAGCTAAATAATCGTTAACCTACGACCCCTTTATACGTGATGGTTTTATGACTTATAATTATAATAATTGAGAAAATATCTAGATTCTTACACAGAAAACAACATTGACGGATATGAATTTGAAACTTGGCATTCGAATTAATTATTTAAATCTACTTGGTACATAATTGGCCAGTATTTATACCTACACATAGTGCTGGCATAATACCTCGTAATAAATAGGTTTAATGCGAAGGATAGGATACTAAATATATAAATAATTATGTGTGTACAAACGCCAACACAGTTAACTGACCATTCGTGACACTTATTACAATGCATATAAAGTGCACGGATGGTTAGTTAACTGTGATGGCGATGATAATACACTCAGTTACTTATCTCAATGGTATAAGACCACAGAACAAGTAAATACTATAGAAACGGTAGTGGGCGGGGTGCGTGTAGCCGATGTTATGAGTGAACACTCATAACACTGTCAAACGCAGTCAAAACGCAAATCAGTTGTCTTGACCGTGGGTGACGATTTTTGCCGTATTAAAAATAGAAACATGCCGCGTTCTGCAATTTATTCGTGCCGACAGGCAAGCCAGGACCCAAAAGTTCCTCCGGAAGCGATTTTCGTGAGAGTGTTACCATGCTTAGTGTATGTACTTATCGATAAACTCAATAATTTAAAATTTACAAAGACATAAATTATCTAATAATATAAATATTCTTCTTCTTCGTGTAAATGGATCCAATAATTTAAACTATACTTTATTTTGCCACCTCTATATAAATATTAAATCGATTATTTCTTAAAAGGACACATTAAATGGTTACATAATAAACCCAGTAGAGCTATTATCTATGTTAAAAACTAGTAGACCCACTAAAGACAAGAAATATTTATTTGTCAAAAATATTTTCTCTGATGTTAGCGTGAAGCACGTTATGAATTTAATTATGTCAAATAAATAATATTTGTTATTAAAACAAATGACACGGTACATCAAGGAATTCAAATGTGCAATTTTATTATTATAATTATATGTCATATCTACCTACTCTGTGAGTATCCTTGTAAATATTAAAATTACTTTAATACTTGTACGTATTTTAATTAAAAAGTGTTAGCATGTTTTCGTGAGCTATACGATTTATCTGACAGTTGCTTTCAGCACCATCTCCATTTAGAGCGTTTGCGAACTGCGTGTATGAGGTCGCGGACAAGATCAAAATTTCGTTAATACCTACTTACCCAATTTCTTCGGATGTAATTTCTCATAAATAGCACTATACTGCTACATCTGACTGAAATTTATCAGGTTCGGATCGGCCGCAGTACGCAAACGCTCTTACTCTAAGAAATAAGGGCATTTAAAATTGATTTATAATAGATATTATATCCTATCCTATTCCTATCCTATTATAAATGTGAAAGTTTGGATGTTTGGATGTCTGGATGTCTGGATGCTTGTTACTCAATCACGCTTAAACGCCTGGACCGATTTGGATGAAGTTTTGCACGAAGATAATTTATAGCCTGGATTAAAATATAGGATAGTTTTTATCTCGGGTCCCAAAGTCGAAGGTGGAAACTAGTACTACCTATATAAACGATATATACCAAGAATATAAAATATCGATAATTATGATTTAAGTCTAACCTCTATTTTGTATTCTAAATTTCCAAATAGGTGTATCACCATAGAGTGTCATAGTAACATAAGACCTTTGGTTTTGGACATAATCAAACGTCAACTTCATTTGAACAGGGCCTCAATTTTGCAAGCAAAAAGTAAATGTCAATTTCCGTCAAAAGTACGTCACGCTCACACACGTTTAGTTATGATCTAATGCAAGAAGGAGAGCAGATATCAATACTATTCTCATATAATTTCCATATTTAAAAACCCCTTTCGAAATTGGCATATTGATAAAGAATAGTCTTACGTGACTTTTTTTTGGCATTGTAAATTAGACCGCAAGTAATGCAGTTTTGAGTCACTTTTTGTCCTAAATATTACAACTGTTGAAATCGTAATGGAATTAAAAGTTTTACCAATCAGAAGCGTTTTGCAGTAGTGTTTACATGTACAAATTCAGTTTTGATTGTGTTGGGCTAGCTACGCAGGATTCCGAAGTAACTAGCTAACACGCCGTTTCCACCTTATTTAAGTATTCCGTGTATAAGACGAATAAGTGTAGATATGGCACGAGCTTGACTTTCAGACACATGCTTTGCACACTAGGCTTTAAGTCGCGTTTTACGTGACGTTTCAGTACAGTACACCTAGTGTGCTAGCTAGGCTGGGCATGTTAACAATTGGGCATTATTTCCTTGTCATTTTGACACACTGGACACTCTGACACTTGGCCCAACATACCCCGGAGGGCTTTTTATGCTTGTTAGAGTTTCACTTTACTTTTTACCTTGTTAGCTCAAGCGATATTCACCTACTGCGGTCGAGCCCTACAAAAGCGGCGGCAGCAGCGTGAATGGAAGCACCTGCGCGCCATGGCGAGGCCTGAGGAGTTCGAGGCCGACCCCGCCGAGCGGGACATGGAGCTGCAGGCTAGACTCGACGCCAACAGGCGGCTCGCCAAGCAACGGGAGGCTGAAGTCTTCAGCAAGTAAGACGATAATTTCACCATTATTATAGCAAGGCCTGAGGAGTTCGAGGCCAAGCGGGACGAGCTGCATCAGGCCAGACTCGAGGCCAACAGGCGGCTCGCCAAGCAACGGGAGGCTGAAGTCTTCAGCAAGTAAGACGATAATTTCACCATTATTATAGCAAGGCCTGAGGAGTTCGAGGCCAAGCGGGACGAGCTGCATCAGGCCAGACTCGAGGCCAACAGGCGGCTCGCCAAGCAACGGGAGGCTGAAGTCTTCAGCAAGTAAGACGATAATTTCACCATTATTATAGCAAGGCCTGAGGAGTTCGAGGCCAAGCGGGACGAGCTGCATCAGGCCAGACTCGAGGCCAACAGGCGGCTTGCCAAGCAACGGGAGGCTGAAGTCTTCAGCAAGTAAGACGATAATTTCACCATTATTATAGCAAGGCCTGAGGAGTTCGAGGCCAAGCGGGACGAGCTGCATCAGGCCAGACTCGAGGCCAACAGGCGGCTCGCCAAGCAACGGGAGGCCGAAGTCTTCAGCAAGTAAGACGATCATTTCACCATTATTATAGCAAGGCCTGAGGAGTTCGAGGCCAAGCGGGACGAGCTGCATCAGGCCAGACTCGAGGCCAACAGGCGGCTCGCCAAGCAACGGGAGGCCGAAGTCTTCAGCAAGTAAGACGATCATTTCACCATTATTATAGCAAGGCCTGAGGAGTTCGAGGCCAAGCGGGACGAGCTGCATCAGGCCAGACCCGAGGCCAACAGGCGGCTCGCCAAACAACGGGAGGCCGAAGTCTTCAGCAAGTAAGACGATCATTTCACTATTATTATTGAAAGGCCTGAGGAGTTCGAGGCCAAGCGGGACGAGCTGCATCAGGCCAGATTCGAGGCCAACAAGCGGCTCGCCAAGCAACGGGAGGCCGAAGTCTTCAGCAAGTAAGACGATCATTTCACTATTATTATAGCGAGGCCTGAGGAGTTCGAGGCCGAGCGGGTCGAGCTGCATCAGGCCAGACTCGAGGCCAACAGGCGGCTCGCCAAGCTACGGAAGGCCGAAGTCTTCAGCAAGTAAGACGATCATTTCACTATTGTTATAGCAAGGCCTGAGGAGTTCGAGGCCGAGCGGGACGAGCTGCATCAGACCAGACTCGAGGCCAACAGGCGGCTCGCCAAGCAACGGAAGGCCGAAGTCTTCAGCAAGTAAGACGATCATTTCACTATTATTATAGCGAGGCCTGAGGAGTTCGAGGCCGAGCGGGTCGAGCTGCATCAGGCCAGACTCGAGGCCAACAGGCGGCTCGCCAAGCAACGGGAGGCTGAAGTCTTCAGCAAGTAAGACGATAATTTCACCATTATTATAGCAAGGCCTGAGGAGTTCGAGGCCAAGCGGGACGAGCTGCATCAGGCCAGACTCGAGGCCAACAGGCGGCTCGCCAAGCAACGGGAGGCTGAAGTCTTCAGCAAGTAAGACGATAATTTCACCATTATTATAGCAAGGCCTGAGGAGTTCGAGGCCAAGCGGGACGAGCTGCATCAGGCCAGACTCGAGGCCAACAGGCGGCTCGCCAAGCAACGGGAGGCTGAAGTCTTCAGCAAGTAAGACGATAATTTCACCATAATTATAGCAAGGCCTGAGGAGTTCGAGGCCAAGCGGGACGAGCTGCATCAGGCCAGACTCGAGGCCAACAGGCGGCTTGCCAAGCAACGGGAGGCTGAAGTCTTCAGCAAGTAAGACGATAATTTCACCATTATTATAGCAAGGCCTGAGGAGTTCGAGGCCAAGCGGGACGAGCTGCATCAGGCCAGACTCGAGGCCAACAGGCGGCTCGCCAAGCAACGGGAGGCCGAAGTCTTCAGCAAGTAAGACGATCATTTCACCATTATTATAGCAAGGCCTGAGGAGTTCGAGGCCAAGCGGGACGAGCTGCATCAGGCCAGACTCGAGGCCAACAGGCGGCTCGCCAAGCAACGGGAGGCCGAAGTCTTCAGCAAGTAAGACGATCATTTCACCATTATTATAGCAAGGCCTGAGGAGTTCGAGGCCAAGCGGGACGAGCTGCATCAGGCCAGACCCGAGGCCAACAGGCGGCTCGCCAAACAACGGGAGGCCGAAGTCTTCAGCAAGTAAGACGATCATTTCACTATTATTATTGAAAGGCCTGAGGAGTTCGAGGCCAAGCGGGACGAGCTGCATCAGGCCAGATTCGAGGCCAACAGGCGGCTCGCCAAGCAACGGGAGGCCGAAGTCTTCAGCAAGTAAGACGATCATTTCACTATTATTATAGCGAGGCCTGAGGAGTTCGAGGCCGAGCGGGTCGAGCTGCATCAGGCCAGACTCGAGGCCAACAGGCGGCTCGCCAAGCTACGGAAGGCCGAAGTCTTCAGCAAGTAAGACGATCATTTCACTATTGTTATAGCAAGGCCTGAGGAGTTCGAGGCCGAGCGGGACGAGCTGCATCAGGCCAGACTCGAGGCCAACAGGCGGCTCGCCAAGCAACGGAAGGCCGAAGTCTTCAGCAAGTAAGACGATCATTTCACTATTATTATAGCGAGGCCTGAGGAGTTCGAGGCCGAGCGGGTCGAGCTGCATCAGGCCAGACTCGAGGCCAACAGGCGGCTCGCCAAGCTACGGAAGGCCGAAGTCTTCAGCAAGTAAGACGATCATTTCACTATTGTTATAGCGAGGCCTGAGGAGTTCGAGGCCATACAATCGAGGAAATACTAACAAAGTTTCGCGATAGTGTTAGTAGGATGACACGTACGTGTAGTGGGGAAATTTCCTAAATTGGAAACTTTATGAAAACTTGTGAAAAAATCCTAAATTTACTTAGAACTCTCATATTTATTTAAATTTTCTAGAACTTGTACGTACCGTGTGAAGAAAATGCATGCCTAGAAAATGTACAACATGTAAAGTTTCTTGGCACCCAAAGGGTTAACAATTTTTGTTTTTATTTCAGATTCACAAGCATGGAGAACGTTCCAGAACTAATAGCAAGTACGAGCTTCCAAATTGCAGAACCCTCAGAACACGAAGACAGTTCGAGTGATGAAGAAACTCCGGCACAGAGCCATACAGTAGCGATTCGGAACCCTACAAAATCCATTCAAAACCCTACAAAATCAACTCAGAACTCTACAAAATCGATTCAAAACCCTACAGTATCAATTCAGAACCGTACAGAATCTACGGATTTGAGGGAAAATAACAATAATGACAGTACTAATAACTACGTAGATACGATGGATGTGGTGATAAAACAAGAACACGAGGAAATGCCGATAAATATTCAGTACCGGGGTGACATAAGTTTGGTGATAGAAATATCCGACTCGGAAAGCGATGATGAGTGTGGTGTTTTGGCGTTTTGAAGTGCGTTTAGGTTTAACAAGACAGCCGGGATCTTAGACTATAACTTAGCTGGATTTGGCAATATTGTTGAATAAGAAAATAATCTGCCGTTACTAAAAAAATGAATGTTAGTCCCGTGTTTCTTGTAGACCCCGCTATCAGAGGTGCAAAATGGTAGCTGTCATGTTCTAGGGATGGGTAATAGTACATTACTTACCTAGGGCGGTTAAACAAAGAATGTCTCAGATCGCAGGTATTTGACGCCCGAGCCGAAGGCAAGGGCGATAAATATGCGCTCTGAGGCTTTCTTTATTACCGCCCGTGGTGAGTACAAAATTTTACGTCTCTATCTGGCCAGGAAGTGGGGTTTTCCGCACGCATAGCGTGCGGTAATTCCTACTTTATGGCCAGGTATGACGTAAAAATTATTTTGATATACTAGCTATATGTCGATAATTTTCCTTTACCATAATGAGAGTCTAAGACGTGTTTATTTTATAAAACAGGGTTTTTTAATTAAAAAATAGTGTGTTTAATATTTTTTATTTTTATAAATAAAAATCTTCAATCTTTCATCATTACTATCAAATTATCGTTGTTTTCATAGTACGAACCATTCATAAATTAATTTAAAATTTAATAATTAATAAATCTCTCTTTTATTGCCACCAAATAGGGCTATCGTATTCTTAATGAACAATCCGTTTTTTAGATTCTCTGTAGTAATCTCGTGCAGCCACGATGAATATATTCAACAATAAACCCAGTATCTCAACAATAAACCCTCTTTCGAAAAGGTTTATCTCAAGACACTCAAGAGCGTTCATGCACTGCTCCTGCAACTCGAAACATAAGAAAAGTTAAATAGCAACCATAGTATCTTTGTTGAGACAATGATTATCATGGATCCCAAAAAAAACATGTTAAATTGTAGTCTAAAAAATGGTATAACCAAATGTACAGAATAAGTAAGAGTATCGATATCGATATCATAAATATTTTTCCCATCCCTAAGAACTTGACAGCTACCAATTTGCACCTCCGATAGCGGGGTCTATTCTTAAGATACGATCTTTTGTTAAAACCCTTCATTTTGCGGACTGTCTCGCTCTTGGGCGGTTTTTTATCACTTTATTTTTTTCTTAGGCCGGCGCTAGACCTACAATAACTTTGCACAGTATTTTTATGACGCAATATATTTGTCTTGTGTTTGTGCTTCAATACTAACCCTAAACGGTCAAGAACAATGCACAATTCGTAATTTTGTGCAATTTAATTGATCGTTAAGGGCCGGCCGGCTAAAAATAAACGAACAATTAAATTGCAAAAAATTGCGAATGGTGCAATGTTTTTGACCGTTTAGGGTTAGTATTGAAGCACAAACACAAGAAAATATTATTGAGCCATAAAAATATTGTGCAAAGTTATTGTAGGTCTAGGGCCGGCCAATAGGGAACTTGCATTTTTTTAATTTAATACGAAAATCAAAAGTATAATCCAGCATTAAAACAACTGTAGCATTAAAACTTTCTTATGATTTATTTTTCTGATGTTATATGCATTTGAAATCTGCACGCGCCGGCACCCCCCGAAAACGCTCTATATTAAACGGGCTTATGCTATGACGTCACAGCATACATTCTCGGCGAGTTTACTATGGAGTAAGTCATTAATTTGCAATTATCTCTACAAAATTTGCGTTTAAGTCTATACTTGTCTTACAAAATATCATTTCTATTTAATATTCTGTGTAACTGTTATATTATTTTATCGAAAAAATGAAAAAAAAAATTCGTTATTTTGACGTGAGATAAAACTAATAAAATAGTTTTTTTTTCTTTTGTATGATATCTCTACAGATATCCGCATCGATTGAGTGTAATTTATTCGAAATTGAAATCCCATGCAAGTTCCCTATTGTCCCGGTCGACACACCCATATTTATGGCAACCCTAGAAATAATAATACCAATACCGAACAAGATGATCCTATACAAACCGTTGTCGCCGTTTGTTGTCTTCGTCATACTTACACTTTGTTTCGTATGTAGCGAAAATTTGGCGTAGCGCCTTGACTTGAGGCGTCCACCAATCATGTGTACCAGAAGTACAGTGAAGTGTAAAAATAACATATTTTTGTGAAATTTTAATGCAATAGTTTTTACACTTCACCTAAACTTATTGAAAGTATTTTGTAAGTAGCATATTAATTAAACTGTAGGTGCTACTTGAGAGCTTGAGTCCTAAATCGTGTATGTATGTTTTTTAGTCTATATAGCTATATATATTTTATGTCGTTATTCTGTCTTCTCACTTCTCAGCCCACACTAGTGCCAAAGTGAGTAGTAGAAAAATGCCCATAATGTGGATTTCCGTAACGTGCTGGAATAACTCATATTTTGTATTGACTGACCCCCAAGATACAACTATGGCAATGAGATTGGCTCATTAAGTACATTTTGAATAACATGAGCGTCGATAAAAACTTATGTTTAATCTATGGCGACCAGCCTAATAGCTAACATGAGCGTTTATGTCAACCACAAAACATCGGTCCCTTATTAGCAAGTAGGTAAGTGCGTGAGGGTTGAATGCTTTAGGTCTAACATATGGTTGAGACTTATTAAAACTGTCATTGGAATTTGAATATTCTATATTGGACGTTAGAGTCGCTTATTGAATAGACTACTTTCATGGTATTCGGCCAACTCAAATAATCCCAAGTATAAATGTGTTCAAACTCTGATAAATCCACTCTAACCACTTGCGAGATAATTGACAAAAAGTGATAATAACGTTAATTGTAAGAAAATATGCCAAATAAAACTTTTATTACTTATTACTTACTTAATTCGATTATTTGAAAGGCAGTATTTTTTTTATTATAGCTATACCATTAAATAAACCCATGTTCGGCAAATTCAGCATTAAAATCATCCATTCTTTACAAAAAATAAAATTGAGATTGGATTTACCTTCATTTGATATAATCGATTGCAGTTTATCTATCTTTGAAAAAACTCAAGAAAGGTTATATTAATATATTAATTTCGTTGTTTTTGGGTCGTTATTCTTTTCTACCGACAGTTACCTGTACTTCGTCTTATTAATTCAATTCAATTCATTTTATTTCAGACAAGGTCCATACACATTTGTTAGTAAAAAATAATTAACTTATGAACTAAATGAGTGTTAGTTAAGGGGCTTACAGCTCCCAATGACCTTCGATCTTTTACCGTCCGTTTTTTCGTGTTTTTTGTGGCTTACCGTATTAACAACAACGAGGTTTACCGAAATAGTGTCCCATATTTACTTCAGAACTCACCGTTTTCGAGATATATGGCACCAAACTTTAGCAGTTTTAGGCCAAAAAACCTGTTTTTTGGACGTAACTTTTGTGAAAATGAGTTAAAAATAAAAATTCGTCAATACAGTTACATGTAAATTTCATATATAAAAATGCATAAACAACATACTAATATCAAAAACAGAGCTTTTTTGGACCATATTTGAATAAATCATAAAAAAATATGTATACATTTTTTTCTAAAAAACTCTCGTACAAAAGTAGATAAAGGATTGACGAACCTATTAACGTATGTGCCATTAATATATCTATTGTTATGATTATGACGGAGGAATATCGACTCAAAACTCATCAAAACTAGTCAATTAACGCTTGGAGCTCCTTAATACTAATACTCAGGGTCTAGAATACTCGTGCGTGCGTCTTTACCTGCACATGCATGGACGTCCAGCGGGCTAGCATAGGACTGTCCCAGCGGTAAGCGAACGGACCAATCTCCGAGCGTTTGAACCGCTCGTTTCTAACGTCATTGTCGGCTCAAGATTATTTCAGCAGAGGTAAACCCTACCGCGGAAACTTTAATCAAAAAAGACTCAGCACTGGTATTGGCTTACGTCTTATCAGTCCTATCAAAAGTGGACTCTCATATTCGTCTCTTTTTATTAGTATTTGCTGGCGACGACAATGACGAAAAATAAACGCTTTAAAAACGCTAAATACTTATTCGCCCGAACACGCTCAGGATGCTGTTGGGAGCCGCGCAAACGAGACAGAAGCGAGGCGCATCTCTTCCTCATCACAGCCGCGAAGCCATCTGTCCGCGCTTCGGAAAACATGCCGGACGCACTACACCATCGCGGCATCAGCACCCGGAACGCGTTATTGTATTGGACACGAAGTTCATTGTACGCCCTCTGCGTGTAATTGACCCACAGGCTGCATGAATAAAAAGATACACAAAAGGTAATTTTGACATCTTTAGTGCATCTTGCAAACCTCAACATATTGCAACGAACGGCCAACGACCTTCGCTCCCGCTCGATGTCCATGTTGTCGCTCAGGTTATCGGCATCATTAAGGCATCTCATTTGAGTATTCATGTTTACGGTTATATAATGTTCGAATGAAAGTCCATATTACTTTATTGATTAATATTATTTAATATTTAGCTTTCCCTAACAGCATTTTTTTATACGTTTGCTTTTCGTAGAATGCCGTGACAGAGTGTGACCAAACTGTGGTCCACACTGAAAGAGTCTACTTTCTCACATTGTTTAAAAAAACCGGCCAAGTGCGAGTCGGACTCGCGCACGAAGGGTTCCGTACCATTATCAATAAAACTATTTATTTTATTTTGTTTTTAGTATTTGTTGTTATAGCGGCAACAGAAATACATAATCTGTAAAAATTTCAGCTGGAACTATCACGGTATCAGTGAGATACAGCCTGGTGACAGACAGACGGACGGACGGACGGACGGACGGACAGCGAAGTCTTAGTAATAGGGTCCCGTTTTACTCTTTGAGTACGGAACCCTAAAAAAACAGCTGTAAAAATATACATATTGGCCTGAAAGGAAACTTTATTTAGTCCTAATGAAGAAACATATGCATTTTTTTAAATCGTAGGTACATTAAAACCACAATTTTTGATAGTACTAAAACCAAAAAAACAGAAAAACGTCAGTTCATTGTCGGTAAAAAAGAAAAACGTTTTCTTCCTTCGACGGCATATATAATATGTTGATGTTGTTGATAAATGATAAGTGCCTAAAAAGCGAAAGGTAAACGACTTAGTCCTCGATGTTGCACTAGTGTATGACATGGGCACTTTATGTCAAAGTGTATCCATACGACTAAGTCCTCGAGTTGCATTAGTGTATGACATGGGCACTTTATGTCAAAGCAATGTGGGTTAAATTCGAACTAAGAGGATTTGTCTTCATTCGAATTTAAGCTATGTCACTTTGATATAAAGTGCCCATGTCATACACTAATGCAACTCGAGGACTTAGTCGTATGGATACACTTTGACATAAAGTGCCCATGTCATACACTAGTGCAACTCGAGGACTTAGTCGTACGGAAACACTTTGACATAAAGTGCCCATGTCATACACTAGTGCAACTCGAGGACTTAGTCTTACGGAGACACTTTGACATAAAGTGCCCATGTCATACACTAGTGCAACTCGAGGACTTAGTCGTATGGAGACTACAAAATAAGACTGATTGAGTAATAGTTTTGTACTTATGTCATTGTATTTTTAACAGACTTCAAAAATGGAGGAGTTTCTCAATTAGTCTGTCTTTTTTTTATTCTTTTATGTGTGTTTGTTACGCGATAACTCGGTAATTTATGAACCGATTTGATTTTTTTTTTCTTTCTTTGGAAGCATATACTTTTAGTTTGGTCCCGTTGTTACCAAAATCCGGTTCTGATGATGCGATCCTGGAGAAATCGAGGGAACTCTTCAAAGTTGAAGCAATTTGGCTACTGATTTGAAGTCGGTTAAAACTTTGTTTTGTAAAGTTAATTATGGTACACGTTTTTGGCAAATGTTTAACGATGTTATCAATACGTTCAGTGCCGGTGACAACGCATGTGACCAAAAATTACTTAATCTAATTACGATGACCGGAACCGTCTCAACGAAATTCTTACTCCAATGCCGGTGACACGGATCCGTGTCAACGAATCTTACTCCAATGCCGTTGACACGGATCCGTGTCAACGAATCTTACTCCAATGCCGGTGACACGGATCCGTGTCAACGAATCTTACTCCAATGTCGGTGACACCGATCCGTGTCAGCAACTTTCTTACTCTAATGCCGGTGACACGGATCCGTAATGTTAACTCCAATGCCGTAGACACGGCTCCCGGTCACCAACTTTCTTACTCCAATGCCGATGGCATGGATCCGTGTCAACGAATCTTACTCCAATGCAGGTGACACGGATTTCTTACTCCAATGCCCTGGTAACACAGAGCATAGTTATGGTAATTTGATTGATTTAATTAGAAAACTCTAATATTATATGTAAATGTAAAGTGGCATTTTAACTAACTTCAAAAAAAGGAGGAGGTTCTCAATTCGACTGTATGTTTTTTTTACTCCAATGCCGGGTGACACGGATCCGTATCAACGGATTTCTTACTCCAATGCCCTGGTGACACGGAGCCGTGACCACGATAATTTCGACCGGCATAGCGTAAGGGTTTAGCGGATCGGTGCCGGCGCTGAACGTGTTAAATGTAATTATTTCAGACCATAACACACCTAGTAATTTGTCATAACAAATTGTTTTTTTTTTAAATCTATTTATTTGGGAGTTTTTGTCAAACTGCCGATGACAACTCCAGCAGGCCTACTACTACAATAGGGCCGACAACAAATATTATCACGCGACACCTCATAGCACTATACATATTACACGCATATTGACGTTATTGAAGCAACTTATCAATACATTTTTGAATATCGCGATAATACTGCTACCAAGATCTTGCAATAATAATCTGCCAATCAGTCAACTCAACCCCCTCGTATGCGGCTGTTAAAATTGTTCAATCAAATTATGTTTTTTTATACGTAAAACAACATGTTCAAACGCTTGGCACGGATCCGTGTCAAAGCATACGTGGAGTTCAAACGTGCAATCGTTAGAATGAAAGGTATGTATGCTGTCTCATTCCAACCATAGAGAGTTGTGACAAATTGCTTCTTCTTCTTCTCTTACTTAAGAGCTAGGCTCTTGTCGGTGTAGCTCAATGTAGGCCCTCCATCTACTCCGATCCCACGCAATCTCTTTGACCTCACGATATGACCCAACTTGAACTCTCTTTTTGAGTTGCTCCATGTAGTCTATTCTAGATCTTCCTCTTCCTCGCCTCCCCTCTATCTTTCCTTCAATTATGTTAAGTACGAAGTTGTCATGTCGTAAGAGGTGCCATATCATCTTCCCTCTTCTATTTTCTAAGTTCCTAACTAACTGCCTGGTTTGCCCCACTCTATTCAGCACTTCTTCATTGGTTACTGCTTGGATATCAAAATCACTCCACGGAATGTGGTTCGAATCTGAATATAAATATATGTGTGTGTGTGTGTGTGTGTGTGTGTGTGTGTGTGCGTGTGTTAGGCCGCGATCTGGACGCCAGCGGGTAGCGGGGCGAACAGCGGCAGTTCAATCGATCAACCACGAGCGATCTATACACATATCAACTTCCTTAAGTGAATGAATTGAATGTCACTTTCCGTCTCTAGGTTGTTTGACAAATTGCTAGGTGTATAAGCCTTTATTAAACTTATTATTTTCATAAGTGTGTTCAAATATTGCTTTAAATACAAATAATTTCGAATATTTTCAACTGCTTTTGTATATTGTGCTTATGTTAAATCAGGTTCACAAATAAATAATTTTTGGTTAATGTTATATTTGGTGAGCTCGAAAACAACATATGTCGATGTTTGTTTCCTAGTGCCATCCGCCTAGCTGATTGAGTTTATGTCGGCCTATTTCTACCTACGAGCAAGTACGTAAGTGTAAGAGAGACGAATGGTTTAAGTCCGACATAACTCGACCATGCTAGCTAGACAGGGGCCCATTTGACAAGGCTTGTTACTTTGAATACAATCGGAAGTCTTTATTATATTATTTTTATCAGAAAGAGAAAGCCTGTGAAATGAGCTCCAGTTGTTTTCGAGTTTATCCTTTCAATATATCTGTTATTATATTGCATCGCGATAAAGTATTAAAGTTTCGTTTAAATATTGACGAGCCAGTTTCATTTGACATTTGACCCTGTTACACTCATCATCATCATATCAGCTGAAAGACGTCCGCTACTGGACATAGGCCCCCCCCAAAGAGTGCCAAAGTCCTCCTCCTCTTCTTCACTGGCATCCAGCGGACTCCCGCGACCTTTACCAAGTCATCAGTCAACCTTGTGTGGGGGGGGGCCTACCCACGCCGCGCCGCGCCGGTACGTGGTCGCCACTCGAGAACCTTTCCGCCCCAATGGCTACGTGCAATGTGCCCCGACTACTGCCACTTAAGTTTAGCGATTCGGAGGGCTATATCGGTTACCTTGGTTCTGCTGCGGATAGCCTCATTTCTGATGCGATCACTCATAGAAAATCCCAACATAGCCCTCTCCATTGCCTTTGGGTGATTTTGAGCCTTCTTATGAGGCCGATTGTAAGCGACCACCTGTTAAACTGCCCTATATGAGATTGAGTTGGCCGAATTGTTTCAAAGTAGTCCGTTCATCCAGCAACTACCGTCCAAGGTAGATGATTCCAATAGGGGTGTAGACTCAACATTTTTTATTACTTCAAAAGAAAGAAGGCAAAAAATATGCCGAATGAAGATAATTCCATTCGAATATCTCAAAAAATTACGAAACTACAACCGTTTTATTATTGCTTGTTAGAGAGAGAAAGCGCTCCAGGATCGTGACGTAACTGTCACGATTGTCACAAATGACAATCGTTTCATATAAAGGTGCGTTTTGCGGGAAAGGGACAGAACATGGGGTATGTACTCTAAAAACTTTGGACGCTTATAACTTTGTGATTATTTAACCTCTTGCGTTGTTTTTTTCTCCATTTGACTACATTATTAATCCTTTTTCGAGAAAATGCAATAACATTATTGATTATTTTATTTAGTGTCTACACCCCTATTCTAATGACAGTTTTATAAGTCGGCCACATTAAATAAATCTTAACTATACTTACTGTTTACACTAGCCGGATTCTACCAACCAGGAATAAGGATTTAATTTGACTTTAAACGTCGGCTTTTATTTACTAATCTTGGAATAAACTTTATTCTTGTTTGAGATTTTTTAAGCTTTCGGTTGTTTCTTGACGACCACGCACACAATTTCAGTCCTTTGTGCATTCATTTTAAAAACTTATTGTATTTGCTCTATACGGCGCGACCGAAGCTTGAACCCACGATTTTATTAAGCAAAAACATATAAAATCAAAAATAAGTCCCTAACCTTTTCGACGCTCTGTCAAAGAGAAAAGTTAACCACACGCCAAGTCAACAAGAAATTTAGTGCGGAGTTAAACCTTATGCCAATGCAAGAAAGTTGCTATCGCGCTGGGTTCCTTGGCGCACATATTAGTCGTTGGCGTTGAAGGTTAGTTGTGTTTGGCACCGACTCGCACCAGGCGTCTGGTATTCGGAAATTTCATAAGATTAAATGAAAAATGTCACTGTGTATGGGTATTAAAGGGTTTGGATCGTCAAAGGCTATTTTTCGAGTTCCCGCAGAGAAGTATTTGTATAGATTGACCGGCCGCCAACGACATACGTTATATCGAGCTCTTTAAATTAGGGCTTTAGGTACAGTCAACCAATTTGATTCCTAGGCCACCGTAGAACCCTGTAATTTTAACTGCTACATAGCGACGCAATAATCTTAGTAACCCGTATTGACATAGCATTTACAACGGCAAGGTTCTATGATGGTCTAGGAATCAAATTGGTTGAACGTACCTACATATATTTAACACCAAGTTGTCGAGGTGTCCAATATGTGAAAAACCATCTTCGCTCGTCTCTGGTGGATTGACCCTTAAAGCAATTCAATTACTTACTCAGTTTTCAAGTAAATATTTGTTTTATTTAGAGAGGCCAATACGATAACAAGTTGTGTAATCAATCGCAACATAAAAGAAATGGTTATTTGTTACAATAATAATTTTATTTCAATAATATAATATTGAATCTCTTATAGTTTAAAGAATAAAATACTATAAGAATGTCAGTCGGACTTTAAACAAATACTTTCAATCATTCAATGATTTTAATGTTTAGTTATTATATTAATGCAAATTAAAACAGGTTTCTTCTTATACATCCTAACTAACATTCTCAATTAAATAAAAAAACACTAAGCTATAAAAATGCAAAGTAAACTATGAGATGACATATTGGGTGAAGTTAAATAATTAATTTACATCAAATTATTATATACATGTAAAACATAAACTCGACAGTCATCAATCATGGTGTTCTTATTTTAGATTTTTACAGTATATTTAAATAACTATTTTCATATATTACGAATTACATCTTGAAATATGGACTAATATCTTCAAAGCACCATTGTGGTTGCATTGAACTAACACCATTGCTAGTTTTCTTTATTTATATATATATATATATATTTAACCATTTGGACGCGAAGAACAAGTAAAAACGTTGAGTGTTGTGCCCACGGCGCCTTATGCAAAGATACTTGGCGCTTAAGTGACAATTCCAGGGGGCGTACTTTTCATGCCGATGACATCAATTTGACGTCACGTTGCATATAGGATGATCCCAAATAGTTTTATTGTAATTATTAATCATTAGTCGTCAATCATTTTAACACACTCGTGGAATAATTAATAGGTACCTACTTGATACGTGAAACGTAAATTAAACTATTTGTTTTGTTTTTATACATACATTTTATTAAATGGTATTGTTACCACCAGGGCCCGTACTAGTTTATCATGCCGTTGACGCAAAAATGACGTCACGCTGCATAGAGTTTGATTGCAATTGTATGTATAAAAACAAAACAAATAGTTTAAATTTACGTTTCACGTATCAAGTAGGTACCTATTAATTATTCCACATGTGAATAGATTACTTTTGAAGTAATTTGTATACATGATTAAAATGATTGACGACTAATGATTAATAATTACAATAAAACTATTTGGGATCATCCTATATGCAGCGTGACGTCAAATTGATGTCATCGGCATGAAAAGTACGCCCCCTGAGTCAATTACATACGTGAAAAATGGCGTCCAAAGAGTTAAGCATTAAAGTAATATGTTATCAATATAACAGATATTACGGAAACCATCTGTGACGCAAGATTACTCGCACAAAATTTTAAATTATAAATAGTGGCAAACGAACGCACAGCCCGACTGACAGTAAGCTGTCACCGTAACCTATAGACTTGTGCCGCCCTATGTGCAAGTTGTGCAACAGAATGCACATTCCATTTCAATGGAATTTGGAATGGATGAACATTTTAGAAGTGCCTGATAATTTTTTTGGTGATAGGAATAACCTTCCTTAGCACCAGAAAAAAGTTGCAGACTAATATGATATAGTGCCTCATTCGCCGTCCTAAACCCAAAACGTAAACTAAGTGAGGAAACTGCTAATATATTTAAAAAAATATTGACGCAGCTGAAAAGCCTCTCACCAAAAAAATAATCTAAAATTTTCATCCATTCCCAATTTAGACCGTTCGAACACTTAGTCTTATTTCTTTTGTTTCATTAAATTATAGATAAAAATAAGTTCAACTCCATTTCCAAATTAATTTTAATGTAATTTCACTGAGCAAATTATTATATGGCGCTCTTTTTAGCGACTAATTTGACTCCAACTGTCCACAAAACAATCTTCAAATCAATACAGGGTCGGCAACGCGCGTGTGACCTCCCTGGGGCCGCTAGCGTCCATAGGCTACGGAGTCTACTTACCAACAGGCAGGCTGTATGCACGCTTGGCAACGTTTTATAAAAAAGCGTCAACGGTCAATCATAAATTGACCTATGTTAAATAATGTCTTTGTCCATGCTATACTTTGTTCATGTTTTATAATTGGCAAGCAAAGTACAGAAATAAACGCGATCTGTTATACAATTAAATTGTTAACGTACATATTACTTCAATGTCGTAAATTACGTTATATTAGCTAACAAGTTTCGAGCAGTAACCTTGTGCAGTCTAGAAAGATTAAGAAGAGAAATGTTGAGTTTTAGATTGTTTATCGTAATCTGCTACTGGAGACTTTGAGCTTGTCCTAACGTCGTTGTTAATATCTACTATTAATTCACCCAGTATTCACCTCACCTGAAACAACAATAAGTTCGTTATTAAGGCGACGTGAGCTCCAAAAACAGATTTTTAAAAAATCGTAGCTCTTGTTTGGATAATACGGCTGCCTTAAATTTAATTAGCAATCTTGAGGCTTTTCTCGAGGGAAATCAGCTATTCTAATCCTGAGTTTTTGACTTTCCCCCGATAGAAAAAAATCACTAACATAGGTCTAAAATACACTTCAAAAAATCATAACAAATTATGCACAACAGCTAAACATATTAAAATTGGTTCTAAAAATCAGCAATGTCATGTTTGACGGAAATATTACTTTTTTATTTATTAAAACGAACAAATCGGCAACGCAACGCATCAGCATTGCAATTCAACGAGGAAATGCCGCCAGCATCCTCGGTACAATGCCTCGAGGGCCTTTTTTAGATTTAACGTAGTTTTAATTTACTTTAGTTTATGTTAATTATCATCTTGTATTTACTATAGGAAATAAATATATGTTTTAATAAAAATAAAAAAAACAAACAAAAAATTAAAATTAAAAAACATGATATCCGCGCTTCCAAACACGCACTTCCATCTCGCTCACGCTTATGCTCAGAGAGAGGGAGATAAGACCACGAACCTACGTCCCCTTAATACCGTAAATAGGGAAGGCGATTACGAAAGTCTATGTTAGTCATTCGATTACGTTCTAAATAATTAAGAGTTTAAGACAGCTTCAAATACGAAATTCGAGGTTGAAAACTTTCGTTCAGTAGTCAGTCACTAAGACCACTGGCTTACAATCATCGGCGAATGCGACGTCGAGGTCAGAATCGGGAAGCGTGGCCGCCATTTTGGAGGCGTATTCACTAAAATGTGCGATTTTTACTTTTTTTCTCAGTATTTAGCTTTTTTTTCCATACGTTTTTTAGGATTCCACATTGTGACTCCATACAGAATGTATTAAAAAACGTCACATAATGGAATAAAAACTGGGGACACTTTTTTCCTTATCGGGATCCAGAGTGCTCATGATTCTGAACAGGAAAATTAAAAAAAAATTTTTTTTGAGAAAAAAGTAAAAGTCACACATTTGCGTGAAAACGCCGTTGGACATTTTTGTTAGTCATCCGATCCCGTTCAAAATCGATGTAAGGGCCTAAGAGGGCTTCAAATACGAATTCGAGGTAAAGGGTGAGGTAGCGAAGAAAAATCTCCCCAATAACATAGATCACACTTCACTTCCTATTGATGTATTTTTTCCCTCGCACACCCCTTCGCTATCCCGCATAGCTGTAGCTAGTGGAACCCTAAAGTCCTTCGTTCAGTTAGTCTAAGTCTATCGGTTTTATTAGTCAGAGACGAGTTGTGATCCAGGCAATTATTAGCGAGCTAGCTAATAGTCCTGAGGGCGTAGGCTGTTTGAAATTTTATCACTTATTGCAGCGGGTAAGGCATCAGTCAGGTTCTGATGAGTATGTAAGTGCGAGAGTGACAGAATATGTTTTATCCATATTTTATCGATAAGTCATAAAACGGCAACCATCTTAAGCCCACTGGGTATTGTCATTCAGAAAACTTCTTAGCTATAGAGATTAGTGGAAGTTCAGGGGTTCATTTCAGTCACTGGGCAGTCAGTAGGGTAGCAGGTCCAGGATTTTGACCTTAATGTGGTGAGATTTTGGAGCCCCTGGATCAGCTATTTTAGTACTCACTGGGCGGTCAGTCAGTCGGCGGGCGCGTTGTGCCAGCGCTGCAGCGCGACGGAGGTCAGAATGCCGTGGCAGCCATTATGGACATTTTTGTAAGTCATCCGATTTCGTTAAAAATCGGTATCTAAGGGTTTCAAATACTAATTCAAGGAAGTCCTTCGTTCAGCAGTCAGTCTGTTGCTTGCTTGAGCTTTGTCTTGGGCCCATAAGACCCTACCCTGGATCAGCTAAATCAGTACTCAGCGGGCGGGACAGTCGGCGCGCGCGTTGTGTCGATGCTGGAGCGCGACTGAGGTCAGAACGATGTGGGCGCCATTTTGGACATTTTTGTTAGTCATCCGATTTCGTTGAAAATATAAGGATTTAAACTACTAATTCAATCAGTAGTCAGTATGTAGCTTGCTTGAGCGTTGGCTTGAGCCCCTTAGACCCACCCCCTAGATCAGCTCACAGTCAGTAGGCGGGCAGTCAGTCGGCGCGTGCGTTGTGCCGGCGCTGGAGCGCGACGGCCAGGTCGTGGCGGAGCGCCTGCGTGCGGCGCTTCACCTCCGCGGGCACCACCGAGCGGAGCCCGGTCACTATGTCCGAGGTCAGTAGCCAGTACTCACTGGGCGGGCAGTCAGTCGGCGCGTGCGTTGTGCCGGCGCTGGAGCGCGACGGCCAGGTCGTGGCGGAGCGCCTGCGTGCGGCGCTTCACCTCCGCGGGCACCACCGAGCGGAGCCCGGTCACTATGTCCGAGGTCAGTAGCCAGTACTCACTGGGCGGGCAGTCAGTCGGCGCGTGCGTTGTGCCGGCGCTGGAGCGCGACGGCCAGGTCGTGGCGGAGCGCCTGCGTGCGGCGCTTCACCTCCGCGGGCACCACCGAGCGGAGCCCGGTCACTATGTCCGAGGTCAGTAGCCAGTACTCACTGGGCGGGCAGTCAGTCGGCGCGTGCGTTGTGCCGGCGCTGGAGCGCGACGGCCAGGTCGTGGCGGAGCGCCTGCGTGCGGCGCTTCACCTCCGCGGGCACCACCGAGCGGAGCCCGGTCACTATGTCCGAGGTCAGTAGCCAGTACTCACTGGGCGGGCAGTCAGTCGGCGCGTGCGTTGTGCCGGCGCTGGAGCGCGACGGCCAGGTCGTGGCGGAGCGCCTGCGTGCGGCGCTTCACCTCCGCGGGCACCACCGAGCGGAGCCCGGTCACTATGTCCGAGGTCAGTAGCCAGTACTCACTGGGCGGGCAGTCAGTCGGCGCGTGCGTTGTGCCGGCGCTGGAGCGCGACGGCCAGGTCGTGGCGGAGCGCCTGCGTGCGGCGCTTCACCTCCGCGGGCACCACCGAGCGGAGCCCGGTCACTATGTCCGAGGTCAGTAGCCAGTACTCACTGGGCGGGCAGTCAGTCGGCGCGTGCGTTGTGCCGGCGCTGGAGCGCGACGGCCAGGTCGTGGCGGAGCGCCTGCGTGCGGCGCTTCACCTCCGCGGGCACCACCGAGCGGAGCCCGGTCACTATGTCCGAGGTCAGTAGCCAGTACTCACTGGGCGGGCAGTCAGTCGGCGCGTGCGTTGTGCCGGCGCTGGAGCGCGACGGCCAGGTCGTGGCGGAGCGCCTGCGTGCGGCGCTTCACCTCCGCGGGCACCACCGAGCGGAGCCCGGTCACTATGTCCGAGGTCAGTAGCCAGTACTCACTGGGCGGGCAGTCAGTCGGCGCGTGCGTTGTGCCGGCGCTGGAGCGCGACGGCCAGGTCGTGGCGGAGCGCCTGCGTGCGGCGCTTCACCTCCGCGGGCACCACCGAGCGGAGCCCGGTCACTATGTCCGAGGTCAGTAGCCAGTACTCACTGGGCGGGCAGTCAGTCGGCGCGTGCGTTGTGCCGGCGCTGGAGCGCGACGGCCAGGTCGTGGCGGAGCGCCTGCGTGCGGCGCTTCACCTCCGCGGGCACCACCGAGCGGAGCCCGGTCACTATGTCCGAGGTCAGTAGCCAGTACTCACTGGGCGGGCAGTCAGTCGGCGCGTGCGTTGTGCCGGCGCTGGAGCGCGACGGCCAGGTCGTGGCGGAGCGCCTGCGTGCGGCGCTTCACCTCCGCGGGCACCACCGAGCGGAGCCCGGTCACTATGTCCGAGGTCAGTAGCCAGTACTCACTGGGCGGGCAGTCAGTCGGCGCGTGCGTTGTGCCGGCGCTGGAGCGCGACGGCCAGGTCGTGGCGGAGCGCCTGCGTGCGGCGCTTCACCTCCGCGGGCACCACCGAGCGGAGCCCGGTCACTATGTCCGAGGTCAGTAGCCAGTACTCACTGGGCGGGCAGTCAGTCGGCGCGTGCGTTGTGCCGGCGCTGGAGCGCGACGGCCAGGTCGTGGCGGAGCGCCTGCGTGCGGCGCTCCACCTCCGCGGGCACCACCGAGCGGAGCCCGGTCACTATGTCCGAGGTCAGTAGCCAGTACTCACTGGGCGGGCAGTCAGTCGGCGCGTGCGTTGTGCCGGCGCTGGAGCGCGACGGCCAGGTCGTGGCGGAGCGCCTGCGTGCGGCGCTCCACCTCCGCGGGCACCACCGAGCGGAGCCCGGTCACTATGTCCGAGGTCAGTAGCCAGTACTCACTGGGCGGGCAGTCAGTCGGCGCGTGCGTTGTGCCGGCGCTGGAGCGCGACGGCCAGGTCGTGGCGGAGCGCCTGCGTGCGGCGCTCCACCTCCGCGGGCACCACCGAGCGGAGCCCGGTCACTATGTCCGAGGTCAGTAGCCAGTACTCACTGGGCGGGCAGTCAGTCGGCGCGTGCGTTGTGCCGGCGCTGGAGCGCGACGGCCAGGTCGTGGCGGAGCGCCTGCGTGCGGCGCTCCACCTCCGCGGGCACCACCGAGCGGAGCCCGGTCACTATGTCCGAGGTCAGTAGCCAGTACTCACTGGGCGGGCAGTCAGTCGGCGCGTGCGTTGTGCCGGCGCTGGAGCGCGACGGCCAGGTCGTGGCGGAGCGCCTGCGTGCGGCGCTCCACCTCCGCGGGCACCACCGAGCGGAGCCCGGTCACTATGTCCGAGGTCAGTAGCCAGTACTCACTGGGCGGGCAGTCAGTCGGCGCGTGCGTTGTGCCGGCGCTGGAGCGCGACGGCCAGGTCGTGGCGGAGCGCCTGCGTGCGGCGCTCCACCTCCGCGGGCACCACCGAGCGGAGCCCGGTCACTATGTCCGAGGTCAGTAGCCAGTACTCACTGGGCGGGCAGTCAGTCGGCGCGTGCGTTGTGCCGGCGCTGGAGCGCGACGGCCAGGTCGTGGCGGAGCGCCTGCGTGCGGCGCTCCACCTCCGCGGGCACCACCGAGCGGAGCCCGGTCACTATGTCCGAGGTCAGTAGCCAGTACTCACTGGGCGGGCAGTCAGTCGGCGCGTGCGTTGTGCCGGCGCTGGAGCGCGACGGCCAGGTCGTGGCGGAGCGCCTGCGTGCGGCGCTCCACCTCCGCGGGCACCACCGAGCGGAGCCCGGTCACTATGTCCGAGGTCAGTAGCCAGTACTCACTGGGCGGGCAGTCAGTCGGCGCGTGCGTTGTGCCGGCGCTGGAGCGCGACGGCCAGGTCGTGGCGGAGCGCCTGCGTGCGGCGCTCCACCTCCGCGGGCACCACCGAGCGGAGACCGTTCACTATGTCCTTCGTTTTGCCTGGAGATAAAAATAGAATGAACTAAGTATAGCTAGGTACTCCACATAATAAATATTACATTTGACAGCAAGCGCGCGACTAAAAGCCTAGGAGTCATACACGGTGTTTTATTTTGGGTTATTACTGCACCGATACTTACAGTACCGCTCAAAACAGGTGAGCTGTATTGCTAAGCATAGCCGTAGTAAATCGGTCTGTGGTTTTCAATTAGTAACATATTAACAGGAGCTTAGGGAGAAGCAAACATGTAAACGTAAAAAATACTAGAACACACACACCATTTTTTTTATAGTTCTCTAAATTCGTGACAGGTTTACTACGATTATTCAAGTAAATCAATGCTTACTCAGATGCAAAACTTTAATTGCTATTTAATGCGTGCAAACTCTATTGCCAGGGGCCCATTTCACAAATAAAAGGAGTAGAAAAAAGAGGTTTCCGCGCGTATTGGGTACACGTTACAAGCCTTTGGGAGCCTGGTTGTCAGATACATCTATGAGGAGATGTTGTCAATCTTACCGAAATAGATGTCATTAAGTGTGTTTCTGATCTTGTTCTCCATATCTTCGACCATGCGGCCGATGTTGGCTATGTGCGGGGTCACGTCGCTCACCGCCGAATCCTGCTCCGCCTGAAACACAACAGATAGAAACATTTATAAATAGATATATGGGCATTTTTTTTTCAAAGTGTATAATTTTATTTGAATAGGCGTCATTCCATTACTTAATAGGGCTACTTTACCATACAAATAGTAACGGAATGGATGTAACGGAACGAATGCTTCGCAGATTAAAACACGTGTTTAATATACTGTTTTTAACAATTGTAATAGTATTTTACTGAAATCATGGTTAAGACCACGTTATCCGAAATCGACCTATTTTACATTCAATAATAAACAATTAAATAATGATTTTTTTGATGGGATATTGAGATATGTTATAGTTTAATAACCGCCCATGATACTTTTACGAACAAAAACACAATATTTTAAACTTTGCTGGATCATATCATGCGACGAAAAATGGGAAATGCTGATCTTATTTCGAGTTGTACATAAAGTAGGCGCAAAATTGACTCAAGTGAACAATTACAAAATATAGGCAATGATGTAAATAGATCTTTTTACGAACACTTTCTTTAAAAATGGCTTTATATTTATTTATACACAATTTATCTGGGAAACTGACCTGCGCGTCTCATTTTCGTAGGCAGATGGCCATGTGGCCTCGAGCTGGACGGACGTCTGTAGCGATTTTTGTCATTTTGACAACTGTGTAATTCGCAAGTTTAATACCAGCAACCAGATAATAATATGTTGTTAGGAAAAAAATAAAGAATGTGATGTGGTTGGATAAGCACTGAAACTAGATTTTATGGTATTTTTACAATACGCACTAATATAAAAGTTCAAAAAAACGGGACACATTTTACCACTTTGGAAGTGTCTCTCGCGCAATCTATTCAGTTTAGAAAAAAATGATGTTAGAAACCTCAATATCATTTTTGAAGACCTATCCATAGATACCCCACACGTATGCGTTTGATGAACATTTTTTTTTTGAGTTTCAGTTCTGAGTATGAAGACCCCTAAAACTTAATGTATTTTTTCAATTTTTGTGTGAAAATCTTAATGCGGTTCACAGAATACATCTACTTACCAAGTTTCAACAGTATAGCTCTTATAGTTTCGGAAAAAAGTGGCTGTGACATACGGACGGACAGACAGACGGACGGACGTGACGAATCTATAAGGGTTCCGTTTTTTGCCATTTGGCTACGGAACCCTAAAAACACACCATTCGAACACGATTTTTCATATTTTTTTTCTTCGATCCCTTTATTAATGTAAAAAGTTCGAATTCGTTTCTTTAGCACGTGGAAAATTTATATATTACACAGGCCACATTGTCTTATATGGCGTATAGGTGTATGTGTGTGTATTTATGATAGATTTATAGTAACATCTGACATCAATCTGACATATTAGGTAGGTCTGACATTTGACATTTACACTGTTTCTATTGATTTTGCAAAGCTAATATTCTAAATAAATAATATAAAGTACAAGGAGCACCGTATCATGTACCTACGAAATATGAAGATTGTACCATTTATGATGTTGTAATCGTGGTCCTACCATAATGTTTACGCCATCCATTAAAACGCAGTGCTGCAGTGCCTACAGATGGAATCCTAATCATTAATAGAAAGACATACTTAGTTACAATATTTATAGGATCAAGCCGGGATCGTCTACAATTGAACGTTGCGCTGATCTCCCGGTAATGCTTCTGCTGCTGTATAAACTATCGATGACATAAAGACATAAATATTGCAGCCGTCATGATGCTTCAAGATACTAAGCTAGCTACCAGCACAATTCAACTTCTTCATGTTTTTGAAACTGAAAGTCAAATGAAGAAGAACCACCTACAGTATGGCATAAACCTGTGTATAATTTGTTACCTATAATAACTGTCATAAGTCATTAACTTAAAAATAAAGCTATTTTATTTGCGAATTAGATTGGTCATTATATGATTTAATCTACTTACATAAAGATGATTAGATGTATTAAATGAAAATAAAACAACGTAATAACTTCGTATATAATAAAACAAGGCATGTAATGGTTTCATTTTCTTTACTCTGAGGTTATGGAATTCTATAAGACATTATAATTATAACATATGTTGGTTATACTATACTATAGGTAAGTACTTTGGGTGGACTATATCTAATACATATGTATACTGTAATACTGTATCTATCTTATAACTTCGTATCACTGTTTGAATTTTCACAGCTTCAGGGGATTGCAGACTTGTATTTGATTTTTAGGGTTTCGTAGTCTACAAGGAACGCTTATAGTTTCGCCATGTCCGTTTGTCCATCTGACCGTCTGTCAGTATGCGGTTTAGCTCAGTGACCCTTACTACTAGAAAGCTGTAATTTGGAATGGGTATAAAAATCAATCACGCCACCAAAACGGTAGCATAAAATCTTGAAAAAATATATATTTTACCTTATACCTTACCTTTTACCTTATACCTTATACGGAAAGTGGGGATGTATTTTTTTTCTCTCTTAACTCATGTGGGGCATCTTTGGATAGCTTGTTCAAATATATTATGGGTTTCTGAAAACCACTTTCCAATCAGCCGTTTGCGTGATATTGGGCTTTTTAAAGCCCTAATTTTGTTCCAGTCAATGTAGTCAAATGTAGATAGCATGTGACTAGATTCATAAAATACCATGGGTCAGTTTTATTTATGGCCACACGCGGTGATGATAATGATGTGATGTAGCAATTATTTTATAAGACCGCGGATAGTCGGGTTGTAAAAGACACACACTTCTTCAAGGTTCATTCTAATCTGTCCTTAGAATACTATGTCCTATTGTTTATTTTAAAGTCATAAGTGGAACTTTTGTTCGCGGCATGCGAATCTCCTCGCTACGTAATTTTTTGAAATCACTTTCATTATTCATGGATTCTCTTAAAACGTATACTGGAAGATCGATATTTTTTGTAGAAGTTGGTAAAATCATAGCAAATTGTAATTTATGTTCTTCTGATTATTTTCATGCAATTTTGCACCTAAGTGAAAGCCGCATAGAGTTGTCAATCTAACGTGGGTACTAGGTAGCATTGACTATTCAATTGTATGTCACCCACCGAAATATATCTAATAGACCGTCAGCCCACTTCCAATACGCCTACGTCTTATGACAACACGATAAAATGCCAGGCACCTTTGACACCATCTGCCAAGTAGGTACTTCCAGCCATTTCAGGACTGACAGACTAAGTTTTACTCTCTCTACGATTAAAGTGCTAAATGATGCCACTTGTCTCGTACTGTTGTCACATGACGTAAATATACCTACCCTTATAATTTTGACCGAAAGTGAAGGATATTTCAAACTTTCGGCCAATTTTAGCTGCGATAATCTTCTGATTCTGGCTTAGCACAACTTTCTTGACCTGTTGCGATGCATTTGATGGTGTTGTCATGAGACATAGGCGTATTTGGAGTGGGTTTACGGTCTATAAGAAGCATACTTAGAATAAAATACGAAAATATAAATAAGTCACTGTCATTTTCCAGCAAGATGTTTTGACAGTTTTGACAATTTTAGTTTCTCTGAGGAGGTTGGTGACTGGTTAAAATTCTTTGTCACTAAAAATAAATTAAATCTTAGGTCAGTGACCTGTCACAGTAAAGTGAGATAGTGTGCGTGAAATGTAGTGGTGTGCGTTACTGGGGAGAATTACGATAACGTTGCGCCGCCAGCGGATTTTTTGTGTCGCGTATGTAGTTTCAATTCAATTTAGAAAGCCTTAATGATAATGACAGATTAAGATAATTGAGTCGCATTAGCAGAAAAATTATAGGAACCTTCGTAATCTCGTAACGGAACCAGGACAGTAGGTTTTGGGTCCACCACTCTACGCACCGTTCGCGCGCGATTTCTAGCCACTACTGACAGTTTGTAAACAAAACGAATGATGGTACGTAACGGTATGTGATGCTAGATGAAAATAAACACCTAATTTTGTAATAAAAATACCTCGTTCTCACAAAATCATCGTAACGGAATGTGGACATGTCCACTTTTCCAAAATCACTGGACAAGATTAATTTTAGTTTATTATGTAAAAAATACTTTAGCGAGATAAATATAAGGTTGATTTAAGAAAATTCATGTTTTCCACTATCAGAAACAAGTATTTCCAGGCACAATATACAAGTCCTAATACTTCGAATCGATACTTGAAGTTGGCTTTCCGCAGGTGGACAGGCAAAAATCGTGGGTCGGCAGCCAGAAAAACCAAGAAAATGTGGTAAATTTAATGCTAAATGATAGGTTTTTTTGGGTTTTTATACGATTTAGATATATGTATTATTGACGTTTTAAAATCGCTACAAGTACAATTTTTCAACGTGTTTCGTATTTGTAGGGTGTCAAAGGCACTGGACACGCCAAAAACATCAAGGTACAAGAAAAATAAAAAAGCGGCCAAGTGCGAGTCGGACTCGCACATGAAGGGTTCCGTTAAATAAATTGCAGTTTACGATTTATGAAGTATTAAAAAAAACTACTTACCAGATCTCGTTCAAACCAATTTTCGGTGGAAGTTTGCATGGTAATGTACATCATATATTTTTTTGAGTTTTATCATTCTCTTATTTTAGAAGTTACAGGGGGGGGACACACATTTTACCACTTTGGAAGTGTCTCTCGCGCAAACTATTCAGTTTAGAAAAAAATGATCTTAGAAACCTTAATATCATTTTTGAAGACCTATCCAATGATACCCCACTCGTATGGGTTTGATGAAATTTTTTTTTTAATTTATGTGTAAAAATCTTAATGCGGTTCACAAAATACATCTACATACCAATTTTCAACAGTATAGCTCTTATGGTTTCGGAAAAAAATGGCTGTGACATACGGACGGACAGGGGGTGTAAGGGGTGGGTATGTATGCACTCAGGTGTGCAGCGCTGAGCTGCAAGACACACACTCACCTAAGTCCTTCTTACACGTCCACGTCGCCACTGACTCTGCCGTCGCAGGTCAATGGTGAGTCTGCTTCTTAATGGAGTGGACCGTGCACCCTGGAAATGCTGGCGATCACAACGGGCGCTGCACTCTCACCATCTACCCCGGATCGCTAGTAGCCAAGTAAGAAGGGCCATACCCGGCTGGAGTTCCCACCAGTCGAGTAATCCTTTACCTTTTATCCCATGTTCCCAAACTCTCCTTCCCTATCCTCTCACACTCCAAACAACCCCGTCACACTTCCCCAAATCCCCTCCAAACTCCCCTCCTTTGGAATATTTCCACGGTTCTGACGAGGGTGTAGGTGACCTCGGTGGACTACTTCCACCTACCTGCGCTAGTCCTACGCAGTGAACGCCGAACGTCAGGATGAAGGAAGCCTGGGGGGTTGAGCCGACCAGGAGTCGGGGATTAGTTACTTCTGGGACGCAACACGCCCTCTTTGGACCTGATTTCAGGCAAAACGGTAGCCCTGTGACTAGCCACCACAGGGTAATGGACACGCGTCCCGTACGGTCGAGGTGGTACGGTCCGCAGGCGAGGTATGGAGGGAGTGTTCTCTGGGAGAGCACTGGGGCTCGGCCATGCTGACGGAGCAAGGGCTGGTGGACCAACTGGGAGAGATAAGATCGTCTGTCCCAGCCACCCGTCTGCAGCACCTGATGTCGCGCATGAGCAACAACTCGCCATACCTATACCTCTTGGGTATTCCTGGTGTCCTGAGGGACATCCCCAAAGGTGCGGGCTCCACGGAGGGTGGGAAGCTCGAGGGGTGAAAAAACTCACAACAAATTATGGATTCCAAACGATCTAATAACCTTACACAAAAGGTAGACGGCGCAGCACCCGCTGTACCCGATACTAACAACAAAACACAAGGTGCAGGCGCTGATAAAACAGTACCTCCCTCCACAACACGTGCCTACAGGGAAACGGAAGTGACCCAGATAGGCACTATAAAACCTGACGATGGCGCTGTGTCTACAGTACCGAAGTATAGGACAGGCAGGGGTGCATGGGGCAAAAAGGCCGCCGGGAAGCCGGTGACCAAGAAGCCCAAAAAGCACCCAAAGCACAACACGGGCCCGGTACAGGCGACAGGCCGTACCCCGACCGCTACACAGGGTCCCACTGCGGAGGCAGTTCCGGGGGAGGAGAAATCCATCATTCCGGAGCTTGCTGCCACAGAGGAACCCGAAAGCGACCCAGACATACTACGGCTGAATGCTGGGTGGTCCTTGCCGGTACAGTATGGGAAGGCGAAGCGCGCTAAGCGGGCCGAGCCTAAACCGTCTCAACCCAACAGAGTCTCTTAATAAAAGAGGCAATGCAACCTGGCAACAGCCAGTCCGTGGGTCCACAGTTTCGGGGGAAACCAGTTCAAACCAACGGTTCCCTGAGGCTGTGGTGCGAAGACAAGACCACTCTCGAGTGGTTGAAGCGCAGCGTGGCCGCTATCACCCTTTCTGACGGGCAGAAGCTTGTGGTGAAGCGCCCAAGCGAGCTGCCGAAGCGCGTGCGCGTCGGCATCTTGCTTCCGGGGATCCACAAGAGCCCGAACGTGGTAGCACGCATGCTGCGCTACCAAAACAGATGGGCAGACATCGATAGATGGCTGTGCATCAAATTTGAGGAACAGGCAACGGATACGTTCGCCACGCTCAGCGTCCCAGAGACGGTGGTGAGGCCCCTGATGGACCACGGACGCCGACTCAGCTTTATGCTGGGTTCGGTGTACGTCAAGTTCGAGGGACTCAATGGCAAGTTTAGGGAGAACCCCCCAGCCAAACCTACCGACTCGACGGACGACAAAAAACAGGACACCCCCCCTACGGCGACAGCCACGGTGACGCAAGTTGCTGAGGCAGCCGCGGAAACAGTTTCCCTAGTCCCAGCGCAGATCGACCCCACTTCCGAGCCGGACGAAGAAGAACTTCTTCGCGACCACTCGGAAAATGAGGAGGGATGCGCAGAGGAACTAAAGAAGCTGGCCATCCGTAGGGAAGAGGGCAAGGAGGAGAGCGAGATGTCGACGGAAGAGATGTCGACGGAGGAGACCGACGAAGATGTCGCCGTCCCCTTCCTCTCCTCCTTGTAAAATCCTCCAAGCCAACCTCCACCACAGCGAAACCGCAACGGCTCAGATACGTAAGTGGATGGAGGTCAACACTACATCCATAGTACTGATCCAGGAGCCGTGGGTCAGGAAGGGTACCGTCTGCGGTCTCCGCAGCACAGAAGGTAAGCTGACAGTACAAGCGGGACCGGAAAACCCCCGGGCCTGCATCTATACATCAAAAAACATACAAGTGCACCCTCTAACAAGTTTCTGTTCCAGAGACCTGTGCGCCATAATGGTGCGAGGAGTGCAGGACTCTAAACTACAGGAGGTGGTAATGGCTTCGGTCTACATGCGGAAGCCGACGACTCACCACCACACGACATGACAAGGCTAGTCAACTACTGCGAAGAGGCCGGACTCGAGCTCATCACGGGCACCGACTCGAACGCACACCACGTCCTCTGGGGCATGACTACAGGGAACGACAGAGGTAAGAAACTTGTCGAATACCTATTCACTACAAACCTAAACATAATCAATACAGGTTCATCTCCAACGTTTGTGAACAGACGAAGCAAAACAATCATTGATTTGACACTAGCAACCGAAGAAGCATCGAAGCACATCTCAAACTGGCATGTATCGAGTGAACTCTCATGCTCAGACCATAGATGGATTCGATTCGACATTCAGGTAAATACACTTGCGGCAACACCCAGGAGGAACCCCAGGAAAACGAACCGGGCCCAGTACGCACAGCGAATAGGGCAGGCACTCATACGTACGGAGGTTCCTCCTAAACTAACAGGCACCGCAGAAATAGACAAACAGGTAGGTGTCCTTACAGATACCATCATAGACTGTTACCACCAGACATGTCCTCTAAAAACCCCGCCGACAGGCAATGGTAACAAAGCCAACTGGTGGGGACCTGAGCTGGAGAGACTCAGGAAGAAAATGAGGAAACAACTAAACAGGGCAATGAACACCGGTGCAGACCAGGACTGGGATGATTATAAAATCACCAAGTCCAGGTACAAAAAACGGCTCAGATACAGGAGCACAAGCTCATGGCGCAACTTCTGTACCAACATTGAGTCCACTACACAGGCCAACAGGGTAAGGAAGGTTCTCTCCAACAACACAGCCTTAACTCTAGGATCCCTGCGTAAACCTGACGACACCCTCACCAACTCACCGGAGGAAACAGAGTGCGTCCTGGTTCAGACACACTTCCCGGGCTGCGAGATAGCGAGTCCAACGGTACGGTTGGATGAGGAAACCGCCCCGACAGAGGAAGGGTGGCGACTGGCCAGCGAGGTAATAACCCCTCAAAGAACTCAATGGGCCATTGACAGCTTTGACTCCTACAAATCCCCAGGACCGAATTTTCCCCGCCCTACTGAAATGGGGCGGGAGGGCGCTAACGCACAGGCTCACCATCGTCCTGAGTGCCTGCTTGGCACACACGTTCGTGCCCAGGCAATGGAGAGAAGTCAAGGTCATCTTCATACCGAAACCAGGTAAAGGAGATTACACGGACCCCAAATCCTTTAGACCAATAAGCCTAACCTCCTTCTTGCTGAAGACGTTGGAAAGGCTGTGTGACAGACATCTGCGAGAGAGGGCGCTAGTGCGGGTGCCCCTGCATCAGAATCAACATGCCTACAGTTCAGGTAAATCAACAGAATCAGCGCTTCACGCAGTGGTTACCAAGGCCGAAGTCGCGATCAAAAACAAGACTATGTGCTTAGGCACCTTCATTGACATCGAGGGAGCCTTCGACAAGACTAAATTCACCAGCATAACTGCAGCACTGGGAAGGCATGGAGTGAATGCGGTTATGATTAAATGGATACACAACATGTTAAGTCAAAGGGTCATTAGGCTCGGGGAAGATAAAACAAAGCAAGCACAAGTAGCGAAGGGATGCCCCCAGGGAGGCGTCCTCTCACCACTACTCTGGAACATGGTGGTTAACGACCTAATCACCAAGCTAAACGACAGTCATCACTACACCATCGGGTATGCTGACGACATAACAATACTCACCAGCGGCATCCATGCAGGTACAGTGTGCGATGTCACTCGCTCCGCACTCGCCATAGTGGAACGCTGGTGCAAAGACAATGAACTAACAGTCAACCCAAGGAAGACCGAGCTGGTAATGTTCACCAACAAACGGAATCTGGGGACCTACCACCTGCCCAGACTGTTCAATACAGAACTCCAATTGTCAACAGAGGTAAAGTATTTGGGTGTAATACTCGATGCCAAACTTAATTGGAGCAGTCATCTAGACAATAAAATCCAAAAAGCTACAGTCGTCTTCTGGCAGTGCCGTAGAATGGTAGGTAGGACCTGGGGACTAAACCCCAAAATCACTCTATGGCTCTACCAGGCAGTAATCCGACCAATAGTAAGCTACGGTGCCATAGTGTGGTGGCCTCGTACCACGCTAACCACGGTCAAAGCTAAACTACAACGCCTCCAGAGACTGGCCTGTATGGCGGCAAGTGGCTGCATGAGGACTACACCGACTGCAGCCCTGGAAGCCATCATGGACATTCCGCCGCTTCACATTTTCATCAGGCAAGAGGCTCTGGCAGCAGCCATAAGGCTCAAAAGACAACATCTCTGGAGACCGCCCAGGGTTCCACACACCGAAATACTCTACGAGGCTGTAGGTAGGGAACCCTTTATAGAGGCAACTTCAGACATTATTCCCAGACAGTTCGTCTTTGACAAAAAGTACAAAGTGAAACTTTACGAAACCCCCCAGGAAGGACTTAACCCCAGAGAGTTAAGAATCTTCACGGACGGGTCCAAGACAAGGTCAGGCACCGGATCAGGAGTATTCTCGGAGGACCTAAACATACACATTTCGACACCATTAGGGACCCACAACACCGTCTTCCAGGCAGAGTGTATGGGCATAATAATGGCTGCTCATGCAATCGCCTCCAGGGAGGTAAGGGGATATCCCATCCGCATACTTTCTGACAGTCGATCCGTACTGCAAGCCCTGCAAGGTCACGCAACAACTTCTGGGCTGATACACGAGTGCCACAAGGTCCTATCAGAGGTATGTAATGACAGCGACATAACCCTGCAATGGATCAAAGGGCACAGCAATTCACGCGGTAACGATGCAGCGGATGCACTGGCTAGAGAGGGTTCAGAGTCAAGAGCTGTAGGACCGGAACCCACAATTCCTCTACCCTCTGCATGGCTGCGGAGCACACTGCGACTAAACACCAAGGTAGAACACCAAAAACATTGGAACACCCTAGGAACCTGCAGGCAAACCAGGGAGGCCCTCCCGAAAATCAACCCCGGATTGTCAAGGAAGCTAAAACAGCTAAAGAGGCCGGCACTCCGTCTTCTGACAGGAGCTATAACTGGTCATGCACTACTAAACAAACATCTTTTTACTTTAGGTGTTACAGACAGTCCTCTCTGCAGAGCTTGCATGGAAGAGGACGAGACAGCCGCCCACGTCATCCTGACATGTCCTGGAGTGGCGGAATACAGGGCAAAACACCTCGGAACACCGGGGTCACTACCGGAGGCCGTCGGCAACATAAAGGGTCTGCTAGGCTTCCAGGTAGAACTGGGTTGGCACGAATAACAGTAGTGCCAAAACCCCTACGCAAAATAGGCGCATTTATGACGTCGAGTTGCGGAAACCCAGCCCGCGTACAACCTATAACCTATATACGGACGGACAGACAGACAGACGGACATGACGAATCTATAAGGGTTCCGTTTTTTGCCATTTGGCTACGGAACCCTAAAAATGCCCATATAAATTAATTATATTTGGCATTTTGCAACATTCAACAAACAAAAGTTGGTTTAGACAAGTCGGTTTACGGACGATAATTTTACGTGATAACGTCATAAGAAAACATTGTGCTGCCATACAAATTTTGGACCCCCATTTCACCCCCTTAGAGAATGAATTTTGAAAAATCCTTTTTTAGTGCACCCCTAGACCTTTTATAAGGAACCTACGTGCCAAATTTGGAATCTCTAGAACCAGCGGTTTGGGCTGTGCGTTGATGTTTCGTGCGCGCAGCCGGCGTTCAGAACGGGACAATGAGTCACTCTTTTTCGTGCGTGCAGCCGGCGTTCATCCATTTATAAGACGTTATCACGTCAAAATGATGTTAGTCTTATTCCATTGGTGGCCACGCGAGGATCGCCGCAGCGCCGCAGGTAGCGCGATTACATCATCCAAATAGCGGGCCCCACCAGGCCCAGAATACTCGTTGCCGCAGACAAAACCAAATGACACAAGATGGAGGAGAACTTCGACTCTTCGACTCCCGCAACCTTTACCAGGTCATCAGTCCAACTTGTCCGGTCTACCCACGCTGCGCCTTCCGGTACGTGGTTGCTTGAGAGCCTTTCCTTTAGTACAGATGAAATTAATAGCCCACCTGTCTGGTGAGGCTGCCGCCCAGGTTCATGGTGCCGCTGCCCTCCTTGTTGGTCTGTAGCCACAGCATGGCGGTGGACGTGAGCTTGTAGTGCGCGTTGCGGCCGGAACTCTTCTCGACCACCTCTACCACGTGTATGGAGTCCCAGCAGCCTTTAATCTTCTGGGAGCCGTCGCCCGCTTTCTTTATCAATATTACACCTGGAATGTTTCAACAGTATTAGAAAGTGGTTTAGAGGAACACATCTGATCCTGCACGAACGGAGCATGTGCGGTAGAGCGAAATGCCAATAAAAACGCATAAAATGGGGTTTTCTACATGATTCGTTTACTTCGACGTCAAATTTAAATTTAATGAAATATAAAGTAACAAATTTTCCTTGTTTATTATTACGTTGCACTATTTTAACGATGCGGTCCTTGACTTATTTTGTCTCATAGAGATATTAAACAACATGTTTCCTGTTAAGTTTCTAGACATGTCTTTAGAGATAGTTACAAAGGATTTCAGTTTACAGTAGAGTCCGTTTATTGAACCTGTTTAGAAAAATTATTAACTAAGAGTCCGTAAGCCCGCTCCCAATATACCAACGTCTCATGACAACACGATAAAATTTCACAAGTTCGAGAAAGTTGTGCTGAGCAAGAATCAGAAGATTATCACACTTAAAATTGGCCGAAAGTTTGAAAAATCCTTCACTTCTAGTCAAAATTTTAAGGGGATATATTTACATCATGTGACAATAGTACGAGACATCTGGCATCATTTAGCCCGTAGAGAGAGTAAACCTAAGTCTGTCAGTCCTGTAATGGCCGGAAGTACTTGGCAGACGGTGCCAAACCTTTCAGTTGTACATTGACTTATTTCTTGTTTAATAAATAAGCAATACACTTGCTATCTAAATTTAAAAGACTTAGCCCTTTTCCAGGCCAGCAATTGAAACATGACAATCAAATGTCAGTCTTATTCATTGACATTAAGATACATGTTTGACAGTCTGTAGGGACTGTAGGTGGTCAACATAACGCCACAGCCTGGAAAAGGGTTAAATAATTATGAAGAATTTAATTGTACAGGAAAATGTTTTTTTTTTGTCTTGAGTATAACAAATCTACAGTTTTCAATGCAGAAAGAATCTCATGTTATGTTGAATACTATAAAAAAATATCAGTGTGTCATTCTGTTGGTGTCAAGTAATATCAATGATCCCATGGATGTTGCTACATCCGGATTCTACTGCATGTGAATGAAGGTTTAAAGTTATTTAAATAAGTAAAATAGATAGTTTAGGTTGAGTATGACATTACCAGCACTCAGCGCTCAGTTATAACGAACAATACTGTAGGTTGACTTGTTGAATTTTAGTTTGCTTGGTTAGAGAAAATATATGTGTTGTCATGACAGTACCACAGTTTAAACAGTAACAGTGGACCAAAGCCTTTGATTTTTGCGGGTTTGGCACTGTCATGTCACGAGCTACACATATGCAGCTCCAGCTTGCCCTATATGGCCCTGACACCCCGCACAATTGCCATATCTAGACAGCTTCGTCGAATGACTGTATTGGTTTATAGACTGTGACAGCACTGTATGTAGTATCGCCCAACAGTACGGGTTCACACTTTCTCACCGAAATCTCCTGCACACACATACAATGCGGTCGAAAAATTACCCTAGAGGTGTGAACCCGTAGCGTTGGCCGATAGTACACTGCCCAAAAGTGTCTAGGGCTCTAGTATGTTCTAGAGCAGCGGTCGGCAAAAGAGGGCCGCATGCGGCCCGCGAGGCCCTTGCTTGCGGCCCGCGAGCCTCCCTGGCTGTTTTGTAGGTAAAGGTAATTGAATTCGGAATTTTGGAAGTCACAAATAATTAAGAAGTGCGGCCTGCATAATTTTTTGTTAGCTCCTATGTGGCCCTTGGTTACTAAAAGGTTGCCGACCCCTGTTCTAGAGTATAGCTGCAATTGAGGTTTGTTATAGTAAAATAACTCTCTTTTACTCTCTCTTTCTTTTATCCTAGACTTTCAAACTTTAATTACTTCGGTATTGCCATTATTGCCACGGTTGGATGGGCTGGTATTACAGCTATTGTAGTATGATAAAAAAGTGCCCTAGACGCTTTTGGGCAGTGTAGTTCTCATTATTTCTTACAGCACTAATATATATGTTGAGGAGCAGAAGTAGCTATGTGTATAAGGTATAAATGATCTTTACATCTTTGTTGAAAGGCTATAAGGGCTAGTGTAGATAATTTTGAGAACTTTGCCAGCTACTTCTGTTGCTAGCTATACATTAGAGAGGAAAAATAATTGAAATTATTTTTTATTATATGTGTTTGGCACTCATGTGTAGAATTTGATAGGCATACATTATTACCAGGATAACATAGAAAATATAGTAAAACTACAAAATCAATTAAAAATGCATGTTGAAGATACATAAAAGGAAAAGGCTGTGATAAGAATTTGAAACACGCTTTTGTCAATTAACAGTATTATTAGTGACAAAGCAGTAAATAATATTATTAGTATTATTCTAGAATTCAGCCTGCAGTACCCAACTTCATTTTAACAAGGTTACCATGCTCAAACTATTCATGTCACAACAATGTTGTGTAGGTAAAGTAAGGTAAAAGTCCTTATCAATCCTGTTTACTATCAGCAAAGTTACAAACCTGCAAAACCGTGGTCCATGTCCCACAAATACACTGAGCTTACGCCGCCTTCGAAGTACATTTCCCGGTACTGGTCGAAAGCATGATTGGCGTCAATTTCTAGCTTTCTTAGCCTTTCTGAAGGCATGGAGCCGTCCTCCAGGGGAGGGTCGTACGTGTTCGACCATGGCGACCTATACGAGTCGCCGTCCCTGTTGTAATCGCACAGCAAATAGTCCTTTCCATTGCTACGGTCCTTCGCGATCTTCAATGGCTGATCGACGGAAGACAGCAAATCCTCACACAAACTTGGCACAAGATCTATTAAATCTGTTAAATTCTTCTCAATCTGCTGGGGCGGAAGCCTCCGCATCAAGTCCAAAGCACAATCCATTTGCTGCTCCGTCTGAAACAACCGAAATGGTAACCGATCTGGTGAGCCTACTGAGCCTTCGCAAAATCCAGGCATTAGTCATCACAACAATACTATCGAATTCGCCCTATTTACAAACGTAATGAAACAAAAAATAGCTCACCATCGTAAACTTAAACTGTACAGAAACGAATAACTAAAAGAAAATAACAAAAAATACCAATTGCACTTTGGAAATGTTCAATTACAAATTACCAAACCAAACCCAAAAGACTCCAATTGATTGACAGTAAACTTAAACTACGTAATGTTTTTTTGGTACAGTAACTACTACTTATTCAGGCTAATTTTAACGAATGAGCGAGCAATAAATATAACAGCTATGAATATGATTGGTCGATTTGGCTTATATGACGAAGTGTGACGAAAACAAAAATAGACTTATTGCTTCGTTTAGAAATAAGGAAAATCCTATTAAAAAATTAACTTTGTTAATTCATAAAAATGAGAAACCCATTTGTTAAACATATGTATCTACTACAAATATAAACGATTTCAATTCAATGTAGCTACGAGTCGTTCAGATAAAATTATATATGTCCAGTTTCAAAGGTAGGGTCGAAAAACTATTCCAAAACGAATATGGCAACACCTTCTGCCAACAGACCGGTATATCTGTCACAGTTACACTTTTACACGATAGCCCTAGTGAAACAGAGACAAAAGCGTCACCAATTTTTTTTATGTTTCTATTGTTGCCTACCTGCAACTTCCTATGAATGTCAGGAAGTAGCGGTGTGTCAGTTGGAAGTGTCAAACTTTTGTTGATGTTTTATAACAGGAATTAATTGATAAAGTTCTCGGAGTTAGTTGCTTTTAGATCTTCAATGAGACTGTAATCTCATACATCACCTCACTTCAGTGCCTTATTCGTGTTCAAATAACGCACCTTTAAAGGTTATATCGTGTAAGTATCGAAGTGATTCATGTTATGGGAATGTTTGTCATGTTATTATGGTAAAGTAGCTATTAATATTGTCGAAACAGGAAGCGAAGCGTAAATGTAGACTTATTGTAAAGCCACAAACAAACAAATAATACAATTTTATTGTAATCCCTGCAGAAGGTTGGGAATGAAGCCTTACAGTGAGGCTTATTAGAAAGTGCATAATATCTGCATTTTATTAAATGCAGTGTTATTACAGGCGTTTCTTTCAGTAATAGCTGTCCTTCAGTAATGGTTTTCCTTTTAAATATCGTTTTTAAATTAATATTCGTATTTAATTGACGATATTTTCATATTTGAGTTTAGTATGCTTGTGAGGTTATCTTAGTTTTAGTCTGAAAATAGGCACAATACAAAGATAATGTTGTACACAATGCATTGTCATTGTATGATTCAGCACTATAAAATATCCAAGTATTCTAAAGGGTCAGCATGTCATTTTAAAACATAAAATAGGGTTTCTACTTTTATTTATCGTCGGGGATAGGGCAAATCCGCGTAACTAGAACTGGTAAATACTGCGTATCTACACAACACCCATAGTGCAAAGCCGCGTAACTAGCACTGGTAAATACTGCGTATCTACACAACACCCATAGTGCAAAGCCGCGTAACTAGCACTGGTAAATACTGCGTATCTACACAACACCCATAGTGCAAAGCCGCATAACTAGCACTGGTAAATACTGCATATCTACACAACACCCATAGTGCAAAGCCGCGTAACTAGCACTGGTAAATACTGCATATCTATTCAACACCCATAGTGCAAAGCCGCGTAACTAGCACTGGTAAATTGCACCATGGGTGTTGTGTAGATGGGCACTATATACTACTGCTAGTTGCACTATCCCGTCTGTCAATCTCACCTAACACTTTTTATTTTACCACCATTGTAGTAACATGACTCTGCTCTATTAAAACAATAACGCAATACAAATACTTTCATTTATTGCCTGATCTAACAGGTTATGGACCCAGAGTATCGCGTGTGATTAAATAAAAAGTCGGATCGGTCGTCGGAAAGTTTTCTACGTCTCGGTATTGCGTCAGTTGCACGTGTGTTTGTAGCGCGGCACTTGGACGCTGAATTACCAATGGATCTCGGAGGTCTTGGCGTCGCGACTGCGAAGAAGTTCGCAGGCGACAATTACAGACAATGGAAGTTCCAGACGACACTAGCCTTGAAGGCCAGGGGCCTGGGCGATCACATAACCTCTTCGTTGTCGCCGGCTGGGGCTGATGCGGACGAATGGAAGAAAGATGCCGCGAAGGCGATGTACATAGTTACAGCAAATATGGAATTGCCTCAAATAAGTCTGATAGAAACATGTGAGACGGCACGTGAAATTTTTGATAAATTAGACTCGATTTACGACCAAAAAAGTGAAAATTGCAAAATGTTGTTGCATGAGAAATTTCACACGATTAAGTTCACGGAGGGCGATAGCATTGCCGAACACATTTCTAGAATAGAAAATATCGCGAAACGGCTAAAGGACGCTGGAGAAACAATTTCAGAAATGGCAATTGTGACCAAAATACTGGGGTCATTGCCCGAGCGCTATCGCATGTTGCGACAAGCTTGGCTGTCGCTTGAACCAAGTAAACAAACGGTAATCAACCTTACGGCGCGTCTTCTAGATGAGGAGTCGAGTTTTAAAGTTGAAGAGGAAACAGCATTGTCTACTGAGAAAGTGACTAAAAAGTCATTTAAATGCTTTAAGTGCAAGAAGGTGGGGCACTATGCCCGTGATTGCCGATCTAGCTCACAGTACAGTAGTCTGAATAGCCATGGTTCGAAGTATGAGAACGATCAGTCTGCCTTCATCACCCAGCTTGCAGCAAATATCGCAGAAGATGAAGAAGTATGGATTTTAGATAGTGGGGCATCTGCCCACATGACATATAGACGGAATTATTTCTCAGACTTCAAGCCGAAGTGCAGTTGTGTGCGGTTAGGTGATAAAAGTGAACTAACAGTGCAAGGCTCAGGGACAATTAAAATAAAAAAGTTCTTGGACGGTAAATGGTATGACTCCACCATCAATAATGTGCTTTATGTGCCTGATCTGAAGAGAAACTTGTTTTCAGAGGGTATTGTAACATCAAAAGGATTTTCAGTGACGAAAAACAAGGACTCAGCCTTTATTAAAAATAGTGATGGGAGCGTTGCGGCCATTGCCATTAAACAGCCTAATAACCTATACAAATTGTTGTTCAAGCCCGTGTCAGTGGACTGTGAAGCAAATGTAGTGACCTTGAAACAATGGCACGACCGTCTGGGTCATGTCAATGTTAAGACATTGCGTGAAATGGTGCAAAATGGACATTTACCGTCTGTTAGTGACCTTAGTGACTTCTTTTGTGAGGCTTGTGTGATCGGCAATCAACACGGAGTACCTATCAAGAAAGGTTCACTGGGCACCCAGAAGAATAAAGTGTACAGTGACCTGTGTGGTCCGATGCCCACGCCATCTATTTCAGGGGCTAGATACTTTATTACATTCCTGGATGCAGATTCTGGATTTATTACTGTTTACATGCTGAAGCGCAAAAGTGAAACTTTGCCGGCTTTTCAGAAGTATGTGCAGCTGCTTGAAAATAAGTTTGATACCAAAGTCAAGCTGTTACACAGTGACAACGGAAAAGAATACTGCAATGAAGAATTCAGGAGATATGCAGCTGACAAAGGTATAGAATTGGAATATACTGCACCTTATACACTGCAGCAGAATGACAGGAGAGTGAACAGGACCATCATGGAGAGTGCCCGGTCCATGCTATATGCGAGACACCTACCTCTAGCACTATGGGCGGAAGCAGTGCAGACAGCTGTTTACCTGTTAAACAGGAGATGTAACAAGGTGAAGACTCCATTTGAATTTTGGACTGGGTCAAAACCGACTCTGACACATGTAAGAGCATTTGGATGTGCCGCTTACATGCATGTTCCTAAGGAAAAGAGGAATAAACTAGAGCCAAAAAGCAAGAAACTTATGCTAGTTGGCTATGAAGGTAACTCTGACAATTACAGGTTGTTTGATCCGGATACCAAGAAGATAAGTGTATCCCGAGACGTGACTTTCAATGAGAATGAGCCCTATTCAACCAACAGCCTGTCAGAGACATCAGAGGACCCGGTGGACCTTGATCTCTATCATAGTGAAAAAGACAAACCTTGGGAATCCCATATGTATGATTATGAAGCTTTTGAGGATTTTTACCAAACTATGATAAATGAGGTGACAGAGAACAGTGCAGAAGCAACTCCAGAGAGCCAAGAAGAGAGTGAGAGAGTATATAATGAAAATAACGAGAGAAAGGAGCCAAGATATGACCTGCGGCCTCGACCGCAGAGAATCACAGTAGCGGAAGCAAACTTCGTAGAAGTATTGCCCATTACATATACTGACGCTCTGAAAAGTCATGATAAGGAAAAATGGATAGCAGCAATGAACGAAGAACTCGATTCTCATGATACATGCAAGACATGGGAGCTGGTGGAGCATCCAGCTGACAAGAAGCTGGTTGGTTGTAAATGGGTTTACAAGATAAAGCAGAATGCTGATGATACCACACGATACAAAGCTCGACTATGTGCAAAAGGCTATACCCAAGAAAAGGGGATAGACTATGGTGAGACGTTTTCACCGACAGTACGCTATGATACCATCAGAATGATGCTGTCACTAGCAGCAAAAGAAAAATTGAAGATGACGCAGTTCGATATAAAGACTGCTTTCCTATATGGAACCCTAGATGAAGAAATCTACATGGATACTCCACCTGGTCTTGACACAGAATTAGTCTGTAAGCTCAATAAGTCAATCTATGGGTTGAAACAGTCGCCCAGGTGTTGGAACTCCAAGTTCCACTCTTTTATGGAGGTGAATGACTTTAAAAATTGTCAAAGTGACAGGTGCCTGTATGTCTCTCTAAAACATGAAGCTCCCTTGTATTTACTTTTGTTTGTAGATGATGGTTTGATTTTGTGTAAAAATCGAGGTCTTATTGATGGATTTGTAAATAATTTGCAAAAAGAGTTTCAAGTAACTATCATGAGTCCAAAACAATTTGTAGGTCTAGAAATTGAAATTGAAAGTGATGGCTCAATCTTTGTACATCAGACCAAGTACATCAACAGCCTACTTGATAAGTTTGGAATGGGCCTAAGTAAACCTAGTTCCCTGCCAGCTGACCCTAATGTGAAGTTGGATAATTGTGAAGGATCAGCTGACACGCCAAATGTACCATACCGTGAGGCAGTAGGCTCACTTATGTATGCTGCTATAGCTAGCAGACCTGATATTTACTTTATAGTATGCTCACTGAGTAGATATCTGAATGACTTTAGTAATGTGCACTGGGGTGCAGTAAAAAAGGTGTTTAAATATTTAAAAACGAATAAAGAGTTGGGCATACTATATAGTGCAAGTTTGACTGAGGATAGCAACACCAAAGGTTTTTGTGATGCTGATTATGCAAATTGTACTGTGACACGCAAATCTGTAACTGGTTATGTGTTTGTAATGAATGGTGGTGCTATCACTTGGAACACTAAATTACAAAAGTGTGTAGCTCTGTCAACAACAGAAGCAGAATACCTAGCTGCCTGTGCTGCTACGAAGGAGCTTGTTTGGATTAAAAGTCTTATGAAAGAAATTGATTTCTCTGAAAACATTAAGCTGGTTATTGATAATCAGAGTTCAATCAAGCTGATTCGTGGTGCTAACTTACATAAGAGATCTAAACATATAGATATCCAATATCATTATGTTAGAGATAAGCTGCTTGAAAATGTAATGGATGTTGAGTACTGTGAAACTAAACTGCAGGCAGCAGATATGTTCACCAAAAGCCTTCCCAAACCTCAGTTTGAATCTTTGAGAGGGATGATTGGTATGTGTGATAGAGTACGCATTTAGGGGGGATGTTAAGAATAAAATGCGCACTCTGTGGTTTAGACCACCGCCGTCAGTGACGTCTGTCAATCTAACCTAACACTTTTTATTTTACCACCATTGTAGTAACATGACTCTGCTCTATTAAAACAATAACGCAATACAAATACTTTCATTTATTGCCTGATCTAACAATATACACAACACCCATAGTGCAAAGCCGCGTAACTAGCACAGGTAAATACTGCGTATCTACACAACACCCATAGTGCAAAGCCACGTAACTAGCGCTGGTAAATACTGCGTAGCTACACAACACCCATAGTGCAAAGCCGCGTAACTAGCACTGGTAAATACTGCATATCTACACAACACCCATAGTGCAAAGCCGCGTAACTAGCACTGGTAAATACTGCATATCTACACAATACCCATAGTGCAAAGCCGCGTAACTAGCACTGGTAAATACTGCATATCTACACAACACCCATAGTGCAAAGCCGCGTAACTAGCACTGGTAAATACTGCATATCTACACAACACCCATAGTGCAAAGCCGCGTAACTAGCACTGGTAAATACTGCGAATCTACACAGCACCCATAGTGCAAAGCCGCGTAACTAGCACTGGTAAATACTGCATATCTACACAACACCCATAGTGCAAAGCCGCGTAACTAGCACTGGTAAATACTGCATATCTATTCAACACCCATAGTGCAAAGCCGCGTAACTAGCACTGGTAAATTGCACCATGGGTGTTGTGTAGATGGGCACTATATACTACTGCTAGTTGCACTATCCCCGACAATATGTAAACTACTATTGAGTCGTTTCACTGTCATGCTGGTTTTCAGTATGACCCTTACATATAAAACAATTTGTTCATGGATATTAATTGACCAAATAAGACAAAAAAGGAGTCAAATTCTATAACATTTACATACTACTTTTTCCGCCCCTTACAATTTCTTTTCTGTAAGACTTACAGAATAGATAAATGTTGTATGACAAACATGTAAGGAATTTAGTCATCTTTAAACTTGGCATATACACTTTGGTCATAGAAGCAACAGTTAAAGTGCTATTTCAAAAACACCAAAAAAAAGCCCTTTTCAATTGAGGGTGGTTGCAAACACACACATGGCCCGAGGTCGGAAACTTTTTATTTTTTTCATGACCGGGTATGAGGTCAAATATAAATCAAAACATTTTCCTTTCCACCTTTTGCAAGGCAATGTATGGAGGCCATTCCCCACCCCACAAACTGGGTTACATGTTTTAACTACCAAATATTTTCAAGATATTTTCATCCATTCCCAATTAGACCACAAAGGCACTTTTACAAGTAAATAAGTATATCTATTTATGCCTATTGTTGGTTCTAAATTAATTCAAAAGAAAATAAACTACATTATCAATATTATCAATGTCTTACATATTAAAAAACATTCCTAATTCTTAGAGATGTATATCTTAAGGCACTGAAAATGTATATAAGGGCTTAATATAACATCTGTCAAGCAGAGGCACAAGACAAACCCCACCAGTTTGCGTCTTTAAAAAAATGACATTATAATTCCAGATAAGTGGTCGCGTAATGATGCCGACCCAAATGGTGAACCAGGATAACCATGACAACGATGTGAAGGTGAAAACGGTGTACAACGGTGATGTCATGATCACGTACATCAACCACAGCATAACACTTGAGGAGTTCACGCAGGAGATGATTGCTATCAGCCGGTTTCCGCCTGATCAGGTAATTTGGATCAATTTTAAACCTTATATGGATTTGGCTGGTAACTTTTTGGATGCTTATTACTCGTAATACTGACAGTGGTGAAAGATTTTAAATTTCTTGTTTCCTTCAGTTTTCGATAGGGTTAGTCCTCCCCCCCCAGTTTTTCCTCTGGGTTGGAAGGTCACATGGCAATCGCTTTCGTAAAACTAGTGCCTATGCCAAATCTTAGGTTTAGGTGACCCCGGCCTCCTCTAGGGCGCAACCGGAAATAACGCTAGAAGGATGATGATTGATGACTATAAAAATATTTTTGTTGTGTAAGATAAAAATCTCTCAAATGGATACATCTTTTTGTAGTTGAAAGCAGGAACAAGGGGTTGAGCATAATATGAGGCAGGAAATAAATATTTTGACAAAAAGATCAGTAGTTCAACCCCTAAAGTAGCTGAAAACACCCCATTCCATTATTTTGGGTAAAAGAGTTCACATAAACAAAATACGAATAATTTCGCTCACTCAGTCACTCTGCTACTGACATTAAACAATGTTTTACAGGATTAATGAACAGCCTCTAACCATTGCAGTTGAAAAGGTATTCAACGTAAGTTAAAGTTACAAGGAAATACCTTTCAGAATCTATGTATGGTTGCCTGCAATAATATTTGACTCAGCAGTGCTCAAATACCTTTTCGGGCACTGTTTCACAAAGCTACAAGTTACAATTTTACACGTCTAAAAATCAATTATTTATGCTGCAAATAGGCCACAAGGGCGGCACTTTTACATGTCAAATGGTAATTTACAATAAAATAATAATAATCTTACACAATTAAGTCATGGATTTTAGATAAATGTTTCTATAGTTTAAAGGAATACATGGAACTTAAATATTTTTGTATTATGCAATTAATGTATGTTTAATTATTTAACATTAGTGGTAAAAGTTGTATACAATATTGTTGACATTTTAATGAAACGTAATACTATTAATTATTAAGATAAGCGTGTACACCTGCAAAGGTAGAGTTCAGTGAAACTTTCTTTATGTAACTATATCTGCAATTGTAACCTGAATTCATTATACGGGTCAATCAACTATTTCTTGTGGCTCGTTGCCATGGTTACGTCTCCTGGGTCACCCTTTAAAACTATTATTTTATGGGGTTTAAATCCACTAAACACGTGTTTTTGTCATATTGGTAAACCCATTCCATGGTGGCGCATCTCCTTAGCATGATAGGAGTCCAGTTTGTAGTATTTTTTCTAAGAAAGTCTGTTACTGTTGTCTCTTGGCTTACCGGGACAGAATAACAACAAGAAAAAGTTGATTGACCCATACGCAATAAATTTCAATTTCAATTTCAATAATCATTTAAAAACTGCAGATTAACGACCGATAAACGGTTAACAAACTAAATGAAAACAAAACAATATTTCAAAATATGATTTATTAATTATCAAGAAGTTAATGATATTAACTAAACTGGCAACACTTCGTGACATTGGCCTCAGTCAGTATTGCCACTACATTATGTAAACATCTATAAAAAAACGATAACTCTTGCAGGTGTTCAATGATTAATGCTCATTAACCATCTACAGCAATTATTAACTCTGTGACATTTTTAGGGTTGGCAAACTTTAATTGTTGAGCTCACTTTATACTGGTCACTTCAAAGCTTACTATGAAAACCAAAGGGCCTTGCGGCCTTTTGGCTGGGTCGGTAGTTTAGTATTTTCGGAGTAACGCGTTAAATATAATCTTTTTTAGGGTTCCGTACTCAAAGATTAAAACGGGACCCTATTACTAAGACTTCGCTGTCCGTCCGTCCGTCCGTCCGTCTGTCTGTCACCAGGCTGTATCTCAAGAACCGTGATAGCTAGAGAGTTGAAATTTTCACAGATTATGTATTTCTGTTGCCGCTATAACAACAAATACTAAAAACAAAATAAAATAAATATTTTTATTGATAATGGTACGGAACCCTTCGTGCGCGAGTCCGACTCGCACTTGGCCGGTTTTTCTTAATTAAGCGAGCGCATCGCCAACAAACTGCTTCGCAGCTGCTGCATTGGCGAATCTTTAGTTCAAGTTACCAAAATTGTATTTTTTTTTCCCAAAAAGAAAAAAAAAATCGGTGACAATTAAAGTCCGTGACTGTACCACGTAACGGCTAGTAAGTGTACCTACGGCCCGCCTGATGGTAACCGGTTACCGTAGCCTATGGACGATTGCAACTCCAGGGGACTCGCATGCGCATTGCGGACTCTTTAAAAACCTGTAAGTACAGGTTATTCCCACCTACCACCAATTTGTTACCAGTGGTAACAGCTGGGTTTTTGACGTGATGACGTCGTATATATCGATGAACACCGGCAGCACGCACGAAAAAGTAAGACTCATTGTCCGTTCGGCTTTATGACGTTATCACGTAAAATTATCGTCCGTCAACCGACTTTATAGACAACCATTTTTTTTTCTCATCTGTTACCACTAAGACGTTATCACTTATCACGTAAAATTATCGTCCGTAAACCGACTTTATAGACAACCAATTTTTTTTTCCGTTCTGTTACCACTAAGAAAAAAAATGCACGTAAAATTATCGTCCGTTAACCGACTTTATAGACGACTAATTTTTTTTTCTCATCTGTTACCACTAACACGTTATCACGTAAAATTATCGTCCGTTAACCGACTTTATAGACAACCAATTTTTTTTCTCATCTGTTACCACTAAAGTACTCAGTGGTATAGTGCGTGCTAAACACATGCGGCTGGCGGTGCTTCAAAAGATCTTGATACTTTTCCTGTTACCTTTCCGTTTAGCAAAATTAACACAGTTCAGTTGTTGTTTGAACTTTGAATTGGTCAGAAACACAATACGAAGAGAAAACGTCACACCGACCATTGGAGATAGTGTCATAACTAAAACTCGTGACATTATTAATACTTCGGATCCGATTCTGTGGAAGAATTTTTTTGCAATCACTGTAAAAAAATTGAAGGAGGATTTTTAAATACACCATGTTCCGCCTTTATAATCAATGTCGGAAGTGACTCTGACACTGAAAGTACCGAAGATAATTCAGAAACAGAAGAAATATCATCATAAGATCAAAACTGAAAAACCACGGATTTTAATTTCGTCATTTATAAATAAATAATTTGTGTGTTTTATTATTGTATTTTATTTAACATACCTGAACGTAGCTGTTTTTAAATTATTATTGATAATATTTAAAAGTATCAAGACTTGTTCGTCTGCACCAAAACGGGTAAAACCGAACCCGCCCTTTTAAAATGTTTATGGCTTCTACGTGTGTTTGGTTTATTGCCTATATTGTTTGCGTTCAAGTGGAATCACGCCATCTTATATTGAACGCACTATAACTACTGGGAATATATTTCCCATCTTTTACCACTAAAGTACTCGGCACTGGTAAAAGATAGGAAAAAATCTCAGCTGTTACTCTGGTAACAATTTAGGTGTAACAGGTGGAAATAACCAGTACACTCCTTGAAGAACCCGCGTACTGTATTCCCTCGTGGGAGAAAATTCCTCTGGAACTGTACCGTGTGCGACTGTGTGGTTACAGGCTCAGGCTGAACGCCCTACAGGCAGTTTAACTATATTTAGGAGCTAAAAGGGCATGACACTTTTCTAGAGTTGGTTGAGGGGACGTAGGTTCGTGGTCTTCTCTCCCTCTCACTGAGCATAAGCGTGAGCGAGATGGAAGTGCGTGTTTGGAAGCGCGGATATCATGTCTTTTAATTTAATTTTTTGTGCGTTTTAATAAATAAAAAAATAATAGCTGATTTCCCTCAAACATGACATTGCCGATTTTTAGAACCAAATTTAATATGTTTAGCTGTTGTGCATAATTTGTTATGATTTTTTAAAGTGTATTTTAGACCTATGTTCGTGATTTTTTTCTACCGAGCGAAAGTCAAAAACTCAGCATTTGAATAGCTGATTTCCCTCGAGAAAGGCCTCAAAATTGCTAATTAAATTTAAGGCAGCCGTACTATAATCCAAACAAGAGCTACAATTTTTTTTAAATCAGTTTTTGGAGCCTTAAGTTTAACGCTTACTAGCTCGCCCATCAGGCCCCTATTTCACCAACTTGACAATTGTCACCTGACAATGACAATGCGCCATACATTGCTTGTTCTAGAAGTTAATAGTTGCCAAAAAAAGTTAAAATTAATCAGTTTTGACATCCCTGCTAACTGTATAAGTAAGACCTTGTCACATCGTGTTATCAGTTACCACTGTTTGCTGACGCGACAGTGTGCTGTTTCACTGATACATATTTTATAACATCTAGTTTTTATAACAAGTATCTGAGCGATATTGATCCTTTCCACAAATCATTGTTAAGTGTTAAATTGTTAGTAAAATGTAAGTTATTTTTAGCTCATCCATGAGAACAATATTTACTTACCTAAGATAAATTTTACTATTCACATCACCTGAAAGTCTAAATCCAAAATGTCTTCATTAATCTCATATACCTACTTATTACCTACCTTTAACTTGTGCATGCATACTGCGTCGATGACCGGTATTGTATTATATTAAATAATTTATTAAGTTTATTCTAGACGAAATAAAAAGGCACTGGTTTTGGTTGAAGAAAACAAAAGTATAATGATGTCAAATATGACAATAAAAAGTATATAAAAATCAAAGACAATAACGATATACAAAAAGGTAAAAATACTATAAAAAGTTGTGCAATCTTGCACATTCTCCCCTTTTTTAAGTGACAAGGACTTTCGCCAGCTTTTTTAGAGGCCTCCGAAAGGTGCCTGCAGCGGTAGCGACATCCGCCACTCGAACCACACCGTCTCGCCCTGGGAACAGCCGTGCAATGCGTCCCTTGGGCCACGAACCGCGTGGCAGGTTGGAGTCGCATATGATCACGACGTCGCCCTCGGCGATACTTGGGGGAGTTCCGCCTCCTGTTCTGGGTGATAAGGAGGGCAGATATTCATGCACCCAACGCTGCCAAAAATGGTCGGCTAGCCTGAGCGCTCTTCGCCATTTGCTTCGGTTGAGATGGTCCGACTCATCAAGGGCAGCTGGGACAGGGCGCCCGGACGATGATCCAAGAAGAAAATGCGTTGGCGTTAGCGCTTCGTCGGCGTCGGAGTCCAGCGAGACGTGTGTAAGAGGTCGCGTGTTCACCAATGCCTCAGCTTCCGCCAAAAGGGTAGTCAAGACCTCGTCAGAAGGAGTTCTGTCTCTAAGCGTCACTTTAAGTGCATCCTTAACGCTACGGACTAGCCGCTCCCACGCTCCACCCATAAAAGGCGCCGCAGGGGGGACAAAACACCATTTGATGGACTCGTTAGCAGCATAATCTTCAACTGACTCGCTATAGAGCGCTTGTAGTTCTCTACTGGCCCCCACAAAAGCAGTTCCGTTGTCAGACCAAATCTCGACAGGAGTCCCACGTCGAGCGATAAAGCGGCGAAGGCACATTATTGCCGCGTCAGTTGAAAGGCTGTGGACTACTTCTATGTGTATGGCGCGAACAACTAGGCACGTGAAAAGAGCCACGTAGCGTTTCTCTTGTCGCCGACCAACAGTGACGTGAACAGGTCCGAAGTAGTCAAGGCCGACGAAGGAAAATGGCCTCTGGTGGTGAGCCAAGCGAGCCTCTGGCAGGTTTCCCATCGGTGGTTGGAAGGTTCTGGAGCGCCGAAGTTTGCACAGCTGGCAGTTATGGGCTACAAACCGGACTGCATTTCTGAGACCTATAATCCAGAATCTCTGATGCAACTCGTGTAAAACCAGTGCGTGGTATGCGTGAGCAGCCTTCTGGTGGTATTTGGCTATCAAGAGGCGTACAGATGGATGTTTGCCATCCAATATGAGTGGGCGCTTAACTTCATCAGTGATGGCCGTTGCTGCGACTATGCGACTGGACATCCTAAGCTGATCGCTGTCATCAATGAAGGGCGACAGTTTGAACAGGCGGCTGCTTCGAGGCAACGGCTCTCGATTCTTGATGCGCAAGAAGTCCTCTTTAAAAGAATCCAGCTGACTCTGCCGTACGATGTGGACCTCAGCTAGGCGTATATCACTCGCAGATATTCTTGCCGATGTACTGGAAGTATTAGGGATACTAGGAGAGGATGTGCAAGTAGGTTGGAAGGTACACAAATACCCTTCGAGACGAGGCATGTTAAAATTAGGATCTCGTCTCCGCAGACTACGCGTACGCAATAATGAAATGAATTGATGCGCTTTTGCTGTTGCTCGCACCATTCTCAACCATGAACTGAAACGGCTTGGGTTTGCAGAGACTGGTGCGGGCAGATCGGTTTCGGTGATGAGATGAATAAGAGTATTATGCTTGTACTCTTCACGGCCTAGTCCGCTGATATCAATCTAAGGCTCGGCGGGCCAGTCCGAAGAAAGAAGAAATTTGGGTCCCGATATCCAGCGAGATTCTGGAGATAGCACAGTACGCTTCACACGTGTGGCATCATCTGCCACGTTTAGGTCACTCGGGACCCAACGCCACTCGGCAGCATTTGTGAGGTCCAGTATCTCACCAACTCGATGAGACACAAAAGGCTTGAGCGTGCGAACGTCACTGCGAAGCCAGCCCAGAGCAGTCATCGAGTCACACCAGAAAATACGTCTCGAAGGCCTCAATCGGTGGGCTTCGCATATAGACGTCGCAAGACGTGCAGCCATCAGAGCGCCCTGAAGCTCTAAGCGAGGAATCGAGACAGGTTTAAGTGGGGATACCCTGACTTTGCTACAGATGAGAGAGAGTCCAACGTCACCATTATCGTAAAGAAATCGCCAGAACGCGACCGTTGCAAAAGCAGACTCACTCGCATCTGAAAACAAATGAAGTTCGCAACCCACTACCTTAGCATCGCTTAAGTTATAGCGCCGTGGAATTCGCAGAGTAGATACCGATATAAGATCCTGATACCATAACTTCCACGCAGCGCAGTCACTTTGAGGGAGCTCTTGGTCCCAGTCCACACCCTTGCGCCAAACGTCTTGAAACATGATGCGACCACGAACAACGATTGGGGCAAGGATTCCAAGTGGATCATAAATTCGCATCACGTGTACTAGCACCTGTCGCTTTGTCAGCTTATCTGGCAACACGGCCTCCTTTTTTACCCCCGTGTTAAAACCTATCACATCTGGGGCGGGTTGCCAGATGAGACCAAGCGTACGGACGGGCGTGGCCAGACGGCCCAAATCTATGTCAATATCATTGTGAGTTGGTGCCTCAAGTAGTGAATCCTTAGGCAACAACGAGAGCGCCAAAGGATTGTTCGATATCCAGGCACGCATCTCAAAACCAGCATGAGAGTGAACGGTATATATATCTGATGCCAGCTTGGCGGCTTCGGTGATACTATCTAAGCTAGTTATGCAATCGTCCATATAATGATCAGCGATGATTGCTCGTGCTGCGTCCGGGTAAGTTTCCTGCCATTCCGAAGCGTTTCTATTTTTTATATGAATGGCAGTAAACGGGCTAGAGGCAGCACCGAAGATCATGGACGACATGCGGTATGTTTTGATCGGTTCGTTTGGGGAATCGCGCCATAAAAATCTTTGCGCGTCCCTGTCTTTCCCTATAATTTTTATTTGAGGAAACATTTCACGAATATCTGCATTTAAGGCGACCTTTCCCTCCCGGAACCGCATCAGAATACCCAGTAAAGGTTGCAAAAGATCTGGGCCTGTCAATAACAAAGAGTTTAAAGATACGCCGTGAGATACGGCGGCTGCGTCGTGTACCGTCCGTAATTTATTGGGCTTGTTCGGGTTAGTAACGCCAAAATGCGGCAAGTACCAAAGAGGACACCTCGAATCGGGACGTGTCAAGCATGGTTCGGCGTATCCCTTTGACAACATGTCATGTATATTACGGCGATAGCGTTCGGCATAGCAAGGATCTTTCAGCATCTTTTTTTCTAAACTGAGAAATCTAGACAAAGCTAACTTGTAACTATCAGGAAAATCTAAATTATCGGACTTCCACAACAAGCCTACCTCAAAGCGGCCTCCCTCAACACGCTGCGCTGTGCGCTCGACAACTTGTATGGCGCGCTCGTCGTCAGTACTGCGGGCTTCATTTTTCGATATTCCTATTGAATCGATTTTAAATTGTTCTCTAATAAGGCGTTCTACAATGAACCGATCGCTTTCTACTTCAGGATTGTTTATTGTTATATGGTTGACAACATCAACCCGTTTAGTTTTGCTGCAACCGAAACCAAACAAAACCCATCCCAACGCAGTCAAAATAGCTACGGGTTGTGTCTTGGTTCCTTTGCGTGTAGCTTTAGCAATGGATAAATGCCAGTTGTCAATTCCTATGATCACCATAGGTTTTACGTCCTCGTAACAAAATTCATGAGCTATGTCTGCTAGGTACGGATATTTGCACACGCTATCATGATGCGCAAACTGGCGTGCAGCACCTAAATCACTAATTGATCTAGCTTTTTCGACGCGGTGAATTTCAGTGGAGTGTCGGCCCTGTAAAAGAAAATTGACGTACTGCACGTCAACATCCTTGCCTAAACCACCTACACAATCTAAATGAATTTGTTTTTTGGGTCCCGTGGCACCAATTTGAGCCGAGATCTCAGAGTCTAAAAATGTCCCTGTCGCACCGTCATCGAGTAAAGCGTAAGTGTCAACACTACCAGCGGGCCCTGACACGGTGACAGCAACGATCTTCAATAGCGGACGAGCAGAAGGCTCTTTGGGTGAGGATGAAGTTGCATGCGTCATTATTTCGTGTTCCGATTCGTCAGACGGTGACTCCGTTGCGGACGCACTGCTGGCCACGGGCGCGGCCTCGCCGGAGGTCGAGGGCGCGGGCTCGTTGTCACACGGCACGCTCAAGTTTCGACTCATGCAACAAAACGTTATGACGCATGCTACAACCTTCTACACTACAGACTTTTTTCATGCAAGAAGCTTTATTCTTATGAAAACCTATTTTCAGGCATCTGTGACAGATTTTCTTCTTTTTGATGAGTTGCCATCTATCATTAACCGTCATTTTGATAAATCTGTCACAGCGAAATAACTCATGACTTTGTTTACACAACAAACAAATATTGTCAATATTATTTTGCATATTGTTTGGCGTTGGAATGCTATTATTCGTATGATTACTCTCAGCTACAATATTAACCCCTTCCCTGTATGCGCTCGCGCTCGGCCGAGCCGCAGTGAACGGCGTGTAATCAAATACGCCACCAAACCTACACTGCAAATCTACCTCACGAGACAGGAAATTGGCGAACATTTCTATTTTAGAATCAAAACCATCGCATGAATGGGCATAATCCAACCACCGCGGACGCAGCAGTGGAGGCAGCTTGCTCCACAATGCTTGAAAAAGCTCGGGTGATCGTAAGTAGTCCGGTTGATTTAACAAACGGATTACTTCTACACAATTGCGTACCCGGCTTGCGAAAATTACTAAATCTTTGCCGTCGTAGCTTACCTTAGGTAGCGCGCGCACCGCCGCCACTTCGTGCATAACGACGAGCTCGGGACGGCCGAAGCGCGCATCGAGCGCGGCCAGCACCGCGCCGGGCGCGCGGGCCGCCGCCAGCAGTCCCGCCACGGCATCACGCGCCGCTCCGCGTACAGCGCACGACAGCCGGGCTAAATTGTCGGTGGCCGAGAAACTCTCGGCTGTATTTTCGTAAACACGTTTCAAAGCTAACCAATCTAGATATGACTTGCCATCGAAAATTGGCAACTCAGTCTTCGTAACGTGTGGATGAGGATTAACTTTATTTATTAACTTCTCCAACGAATTGACTAAATGCTTCACTCCTCCGTCTTCAGGACAATTCTGCTCGGGAGAGCGCCTATACTCCGCGGCACCCTGGCCGTGCGGCGCTCTCGATCCCTGTGCCTCGCACTGGGCCGCATTGTTGTCGTATCTGAAAGGTGGGTTGGCACTTAATAATTGTTGGTCGTTCGGATTAGGAATCACATTATTTACCCATTCCTGTACACTTGCGTGACTGCGCGTGCCGCGGCTGCCGCCACGCAGGCTCGCGCCCGCATCAATAGCCGCGAGTTCGGCTCTTAGTTGAAGTTCGGCAACGTGCCGCTCTCGCTCCACAGCCTGCTCCGCAGCGCGCCGCTCTCGCTCCACAGCCTGCTCCGCAGCGTGGCGCTCTAAGTCAGCTAGACGGCGCGCATGCTGCGCCTGTGCGTCCAGCTGCTGGGCCACGATGGTGGCGGAGGAGCGCGAGGTGGCGGCGCTCGACGCGCGGGAAGGTGCCGGCAGCTCTGGTTGATGGGATTGATCCGGGCTTGCCTGCGCGGACGGGGTTATTTCTTTTGCACCCGCTGTCACACCGTCTCCCGTGCAAGGAGCACTTATTTCACCTTTAGAACGAGTATGCATACTTTCTACCGGTAGAAGAACCAATATTCTAGACGAAATAAAAAGGCACTGGTTTTGGTTGAAGAAAACAAAAGTATAATGATGTCAAATATGACAATAAAAAGTATATAAAAATCAAAGACAATAACGATATACAAAAAGGTAAAAATACTATAAAAAGTTGTGCAATCTTGCACAAAGTTTAATTTTTTTTAATCTTTTCAGCTTTGTTTCTTTATTATTATTTTGTTATGTTAACATAGTTTTTAGGGTTCCGTACTCAAAGAGTAAAACGGGACCCTATTACTAAGACTTCGCTGTCCGTCCGTCCGTCCGTCCGTCTGTCTGTCTGTCACCAGGCTGTATCTCAAGAACCGTGATAGCTAGAGAGTTGAAATTTTCACAGATTATGTATTTCTGTTGCCGCTATAACAACGAATACTAAAAACAAAATAAAATATATTTTTAAGGGGGGCTCCCATACAACACACGTGATTTTTTTATAGATAATGGTACGGAACCCTTCGTGCGCGAGTCCAACTCGCACTTGGCCGGTTTTATGTGTTAATGAACCTCCAGGTCTTTAGATTTATGTCTATTGGTACTCTTTGTGTTCCCTTTATATTTTTGTTTATGCGACTATTTGTGTTCAAAATAAATAAAAAATAAAATAAAAAAAAAACACATGTTTACTCGGTGCGTATTAACATAGCGAGTGACTGTTTATACCTCAGAGCATAGAATACTAGAGAGAGGACAAGCCGCCGGCGGCCGTGTCGCAGCTGTATGCTCAATGGGCATACACTGCCATACTGTGCACGCATGCTGATCGCAGATAATGAAAATGAAAATGTTTTATTTCATAGATTGCTAGGTTACATTGAAAATAAGGTTGGGTCTTCCTAGTAGGTAAAAAATACCTGTGTCAGGAAGACCCGCTCCTCCATAAAAAAGCAGTTAATGTTAATTTCTTATATGTAGGTAAATATTTATAACATAAAATAAAAATAAAGACGAATTAGGTATCACAGGCATAGTGTCGTGACCCTAAAGTTGAGTGTGTGTGTGTGCGCGCGTGTGTGTGCGCGTGTGAGTGTGTGTGTGCGTGCGTGTGTGTTAGTGTGTGCGTGCGTGTGTGTTGTTTGATAAAGTAGGTATATATTATATATAACATTTTCCATTTTGTTATGTTTTACTAACTATAGAATTAAATTTAGAATAATAATATTACGTTTTTTCCCAAAATGCCTGATATGATGCGCGTTTATTGTCAAATAAGCGTGTAGGTATACAAGTGTGTGCGTGCTTTGTCTTGTCAATTACTTGGGCGTTGTGTGGGTTAATGTACTTGCGACAGGCTCACTCTATACAAATCGGCCGCCATGTCCGATCTCCTTATATTCATACATCTGTGGTTTATACGCACCGAGTACTCGGCCGAGAGCACTGTCTCGCCCGTTTGCTCGGTACAGTTCCCGTCAAACAACTTGAACATGCGGGACGAAGTGGGGGGGCAGCTCGCACGTACAATTCGCCTTTGCGCAGGCAAGGTCATTTGTTCAAGAAGTTTGACGGCATCTATACCTACGTGTGATCAAGGCATTAGGTAACACTGTGCTCGCTCACAATGCTGTGTTATTCATTTATGAGAATTAAGGCGCTATAGGTTCATGGTCTTCTCTCCCTCTCGCTGAGCATAAGCGTGAGCGAGATGGAAGTGCGTGTTTGGAAGCGCGGATATCATGTTTTTTAATTTGAATTTTTTGTGCGTTTAAATAAATAAAAAAGTAATCACTAAGTTCCCTCAAACATGATATTGCCGATTTTTAGAACCAATGTTAATATGTTTAGCTATTGTGCACAATTTGCTAAGAATGTTTTAAGTGAATTTTAAAATGTTTTAGACCTATTTTAACGGCCTCCGTAGCCCAGTGGGTAGTGACTCTGCCTACGAAGCTGGAGGTCCCGGGTTCGAATCCCGGTCAGGGCATTTATTTGTGTATTTATCACGAATATTTGTTCCTGAGTTATGGATGTTATGTATATAAGTATCTATATGTATGTATCTATTATATATATCATCGCCTAGTACCCACAACACAAGCCTTACTGAGCTTACCGTGGGCCTAGGTTGATTTGTGTAAGATTGTCCCGTAATATTTATTTATTTATGTTCCCGTGTGTGGAGGTCCCGGGTTCGAATCCCGGTCAGGGCATTTATTTGTGTATTTATCACGAATATTTGTACCTGAGTTATGGATGTTATGTATGTAGGTATATAAGTATCTATATGTATGTATCTATTATATATATCATCGCCTAGTACCCACAACACAAGCCTTACTGAGCTTACCGTGGGCCTAGGTTGATTTGTGTAAGATTGTCCCGTAATATTTATTTATTTATGTTCCCGTGTGTGGAGGTCCCGGGTTCGAATCCCGGTCAGGGCATTTATTTGTGTATTTATCACGAATATTTGTACCTGAGTTATGGATGTTATGTATGTAGGTATATAAGTATCTATATGTATGTATCTATTACATATATCATCGCCTAGTACCCACAACACAAGCCTTACTGAGCTTACCGTGGGCCTAGGTTGATTTGTGTAGGATTGTCCCGTAATATTTATTTATTTATGTTCCCGTGTGTGGAGGTCCCGGGTTCGAATCCCGGTCAGGGCATTTATTTGTGTATTTATCACGAATATTTGTACCTGAGTTATGGATGTTATGTATGTAGGTATATAAGTATCTATATGTATGTATCTATTATATATATCATCGCCTAGTACCCACAACACAAGCCTTACTGAGCTTACCGTGGGCCTAGGTTGATTTGTGTAAGATTGTCCCGTAATATTTATTTATTTATGTTCCCGTGTGTGGAGGTCCCGGGTTCGAATCCCGGTCAGGGCATTTATTTGTGTATTTATCACGAATATTTGTACCTGAGTTATGGATGTTATGTATGTAGGTATATAAGTATCTATATGTATGTATCTATTACATATATCATCGCCTAGTACCCACAACACAAGCCTTACTGAGCTTACCGTGGGCCTAGGTTGATTTGTGTAAGATTGTCCCGTAATATTTATATTTATTTATTTATTTTATTTATGTTCGTGATTTTTTTCTATCGAGCGAAAATTGCTTAATCGTGTTTCGAATCACTGATTTCCCTGCAGAACAGCCTCAAGATTACTATTCGTATTTTTTTGAAACCATATTATTATAATCAGACGCATTATATTATTTCTAAAACTATGTTCGCTTCACTTCGCTGAACCTATAGCGCCTTAAGCCTAGGGAAGCTAGCTAGCTAGAAAGCCTGTATCACGCCTAGGGAACTAGATGACACAGTTCCTACAAGTAAGCATTCCCAACGATTTAGTTAATAGTCGCATTATGTTTTTTTTTCTTTTGTTTATATTCAGGTTTAGGTACTTATTTTAACTAGTTTAAGTACTATCATTGTAATAAGTTTATTTTTGGCAACAAATAACTGACTGTTGAGTTTGTTTCGGCGTTTCTTCTTTAACAGTGGTCTTCTTTTTCAGAAACGCTAGTAGATTTATGACTTGTAAAAGTGCTATTGCGGCCTACTTGTAGACTAAATATTATTTATTTAAGTAATTCAAGATTGATCCGCCCTTTACCGCTGACGCGAATTCAGGTCAGATTATATATGTAGATCGCGGAAGTCCGGTAGAGGACAGGTCAGAATTGCTGTCTCCATAAATTCGTCACTTTATTTATGCAATACTTTAAAGATGCTAAATAAATAAATAAATATTAGGGCATAATCTTACACAAATCGAACTACATAGTGAGTTCAATAAGGCTTGAGTACCTACGACACGACGATATATTTCATAGATATAAGTAGTATATAAGACTATTCTAAGGACTTATTAGGAACCGACCAAATGAAAAGTAATGTGTTGCTCTGAAAAACAAAGTTTTATTTAAATCGGTTACAAAAGTTAAAGTATGTACTTTATAGCACACTAAATACACAAATATCATACCTGAAAAACAAAGAAACGACATTTAAAGTCCATTTATTGGCTTGTCGATTCCCACTTTGCACATTGTAATTATAAAATAACTCATTTAAACATCTTCAGTTCATAACCTCACAAATCACATTTGTCATCTTCAAAACAATCCCTGTTTCACCGACAGGTCGCTCCTGGCGGTGACAGCGCCATCTTTTGACATTTGAAAGAACAACTTCTGTTTTACCGACGACCATAGGCTGCACATCGATACAAAAACAAAATAAAGAAATCTCTTTTCTTTATAAGTATTTAAATACATATAATACATCCAAGACTCAGAAACAAATATTCATGTTCATCATTCAAATATTTGATGGATGATGAGTGGACTCCTTTTTTGAAGCAACACTAGATTCCTTCTTTAGATCTAAAGCCTTATATGATGTATAAGTATGCCTGTTGTTGTTCCAAAATAAATTTATTCTATTCTATTTGCCCTTACCGGGATTTGATCCCAGGACCGTTAGTCATATTACGAATGATTCCCCTCGGCTTTGTACAGTCGCCATCACATACATAGGTACACTATAGGTGTTCAAAAATGTCGGCACATGCACCCTAATGCCTTGAAAATAGAGGTGTGTTTCGATGTTTGTGACGTGCTTGTTTGTATGTATGTGATGGCTACTGTATATATTTCATATTACTTGTTTCCAATGTAGAACTCAATGATAACTATTAAGAACATTATTATTTATTAAATTTACAGCCTGTGTAGATACTTTTGAGCTCCTCGCCTGTTTAGATAAAGGTACGCTACTGACACCCTCTTAAAATACCAAATAGTCAAATGCAGTGCAAAAATGTGGGTGCATTGCATACTTAGATACTTACTCAAAAATAGGTGCCTATATCGGTGAATTAAAGTATCGGTACATTTTTATTAGAGAATTAATTCGATACATATTCGCACTTGACTGTATAACAATATAAAAATAAAAAACAGTTATTTATCCCGGTTATTGTGAATGTTTAATGTACAACGATCCCAGGAGAGCGCTCTGGCGGCGAGTAAATCATAGTGATGGAGCATTTGAACTTGTTCGCGGCGTGAATATTGTAGCCAGTATAATGACTTATCGGTACAGGCAAATGTTTATTTATTTGTGTAGGTAATTGCGCTTAAAGTATTTAGCACCTCGTGGTGCTTACCGATTTCAACTTTTTGTAACGTTAATTAAGTTTCTCATAACATAAGTGAAATGTATAATTTAGAAAAATAAAGTCCTCTTGACCTAAATATTTATGTGATGATGATGAGCATTAATATTTTATTCTGAGTCTTGAATGTTTTCTATGTATTTATTAACAATTTATATCTGTTAAATATATTTTCGTCTAGTACCTATTAACAGAAGACTTAAATTGAGCTTACTATAGGGCTAGTACGATTTGTGGAAGATTGTCTCTTAATATTTATTTTATTATACGCAATTGTTCCTTTGGGCAGCACCTTTGAAGGTACTATTGCAAATAAACCCATGAACTGCGAAGGTGGTTTATTCGCAGTAGTTGCTTCCAAAGGAACTAATGTAAATAATTCTACATGATAGTTCGTCTTATGAAAGTCATTTGCTGACTAATGGTGGTTGCGTTTATCGAATGTTATACAAGATAATGGGGCATTCCACGAGCTGTCCCGTACAAACGCGTGTATATCTCTGTCTATAGAGTTATCTTCGCAATTTTAATTGGAATATTATAATTCTGACCATAATTTGGCTATATGGTCGCAGAAAAATGAACTCCAAAACTTACTAAGTAATTTTCTGAAAATTCGTGTTCGTACGGGACAACGGTGGACTTTTCCGTGGAATGCTCCTAATGCGTTTGTCTGAATCGGTCACAGAAAAACGAATGCTTTAATGTTTACCTTTATTGACTAACAGCACGGCGCGCAACAGTCTGGATACCAAGCCAGTAACTTTCGAAGCTTATTTCTTATAACTTGCACAGTTTATGATGGGTAGTGTGTTTAGAATGCTCTGCGATTTTCAACAGTGATATATGTCATGCATGACGTAGCTGTCTTATCAATTAGACACATTAATGCTCGATTTATAAAGATAGGTAACGTTAGATAGACCGTGCCGGTTAGTAATGTAAAAAAAACTGAATAACAAAAAAAAATACTAATATCGGTCTAACACATCTTTATAATAATTCGGGTTATTCCCAAATGATTTTTACGTGGTAACAGTTGGGATTATTTTCCCATCTTTTACCACTAAAGTACTCGGTGCCGAGTATTTTAGTGGTAAAAGAAGGGGAACATATTTCCAGTAGTTTCCACTGGTAAAATATGGGAAAAAAAATCCCAGCTGTTACGACTGGTAACAATTTGTTGGTAGTAATTGGGATAACCCAACCGGGCCTGACTGGTTAATTAACCAGTTGTAGTAACAGCAACGTTAAGGCAGGGTTATTTTACTGTCAAATATCCCTAATTATTCAAACCCACCACCCATTATACAGTCAAGGTCACCAATATGTATACACCACAAACTTACAGAAATATGTATACAGACCTTATTACTACGGAAGTAAGGTTGTTGTATACATATTTTTGCAACTTTGGGTATATACGAGTACATATTGGTGACCATGACTGTACAAAATGGTGCAAGTTATAGATGACGTCAACCGACTTTGATGTTTCAATCTCAAGTCAAGATACTGGTTGCAACATAGTTTGAACAACTCTCCCTATTGGGAACGCGATTTTGTGTTGAAAATATTTTAAATTTGTGCGGTGAAATTTTGGATATTAATAATGGAAGCGATTGTGAATCTAAAACATTCTAGGTTATAAATATACGAAAGGTCGAAACATCATTGAATCGCTAAGGCGTTTACGTCTTTTTTTATTTAGATAACAAAACGTACGCCTTTTGCTTTATGTTCATAGTTAGTAATCCCCGTGGACTTGAATCAATAGATGAAAATAAAAGAGCTGCAGTAAATATCGAAACATTGCTTCCACAAATTGTGTTTTTATTTATTTGTAATGAAGTTGCGAAAGATTTACAGGACAATTCTTTGTATTGTTTTCTGTAGGTTAAGGTACTGGTTATTTTTTTGGTGATAGGAATAACCTTCCTTAGCACCAGAAAAAAGTTGCCCAAACCCAAAACGTAAGTGAGGAAACTGTTTATATTTTTCAAAAATAATTGACGCAACTGAAAAGTCTGCAACTTTTTTCTGGTGCTAAGGAAGGTTATTCCTAGCACCAAAAAAATAATCAGGCAATTCTAAAATGTTCATCCATTCCCCATTCTACCGTCTAAGGATTTAAATTCCAATGACAGTATCATAAAAAAACGGCTGCATTAAGTAATCTCAATTAAACTATTTCTGAGAGGACAGTTTCCTACTTAGGGCAAATTATACTTTATACTTCATTTATTATATTATAAACATCTGATACAGATATGTCCTTGGAACTAGAAACTCTGCTTCCAAAATAGGTTAAAACCTGTGCTTTGGGGTAAACAGTGCTCCTCCCCAGAACACCAATTACAAACGATGTGTATATACAGTGTAATTTGAGAAAAAGATCCTCTTCCTCTGCGGTCATACCAATGCCGTTTCAGCGGAACGGCCCCGCCAAGTTCGCAGGAGGTAGGGAGAGTGGCGCACCGTTATACCAACACGCCTCTCCCCCTGCGATCCCACCTCGGCCGCAGAAGAGGGAGAACGGCGAACCGCAATACCGGCACTCTTCTTTTTCTGCGGTCCCTCCCTAACGCATCCTAAGCGGGTTTAGGCAAGCCCGCTAGGAGCGCCCTCCTCGGGTCAGCCGGCAGCCGAAACAGGCCGGCCCTGGGTGCCTCTTAGCTTCGCCGTGGGTGACCAGTCCACGGTTACTAAGCCCCCCCGCCCCGACAAGGCGGGCACCCTCGAGGGGGATGGCAAACGTTACCTTACCGTAACCTTACGCCTTACGGTACCGTGGCCTTACCGTTACGTTACCCTAATGGCAAATAAAATTATGGATTTCATTAGTAACCTGCTAACAATATGTTTTGTCCAGGTGTTCACCATGAAGTGGGTAGACGAGGAAGGCGACCCCTGCACCATCTCCACCCAACTCGAGCTGGACGAGGCGCTGCGACTGTACGAGCTGAACCGAGACTCGGAGCTGACTGTACACGGTAAGTCGACCTTATTGTATAGTGCGTAGAGTTGTTAATCGAATGACAAAATGTTCTTAGAGTGACAAATGACGAAACTAAAGCGACTCGGTGCTCACGAAGCACTAGTCGACCTTATTAGTAGCCTGTAGAGTTCTTAATCGAATGGTAAGCTGAAATCGGATCGCAACCGGCTCAAAGCTAATAAGCAAGCACGGTGATTCGACCTTATTATCTAGCTCGTAGCGTTCAGAATTGAATGAAATCAAGTGGGTAAAAGAGGAAGGTGACTTGCGCACCATCTCCACCCAACTCTAGCTGGACGAGGCACTGCGGCTGTACGAGCTGAACTGGGACTCGGAGCTGACTGTACACGGTAAGTCGACTTTATTGTATAGTGCGTAGTTGTTAATCTAATGACAAAATGTTCATAGAGTGACAAACGTCGGAACTAAAGCGACCCGGTGCTAACGAAGTACTTGGCGACCTTATTATGTAGCCCGTAGCGTTCTTAATCGAATAACAGGATGAAATCGGGGCTGAAGAGACTCAGAGCTAACAAAGCGCAGTAAGTCGACCTTATTATCTAGCCCGTAAAGTTCTATATCAAATGACACAAAAATGACATGAATTAGCACAATCTCGAGTGGATTCTTACCCTAAGGACCTGGCTCCAACTTCGGGCGACGGCAGCAGCGGCAGTGGTCAACCATACGTGTGAGTCGTGAGAGCGAGAGATCGGACCGAGGCCTCTCGCTCCCACGTATGGCCCACCGCTGCTGTTGCCGCTGCCGCTCCAAGTCATGGCCCGTAAAGGCTGAGCTAAAATTGATAAGCTAAAGAAAAACTGAAAAGTACGCTAGGATGACTTATGCTATATCATCAAAACGGAACAACAGAAATTGGCCGTTTTGTAGTTTAACTAACTAGGGTAAATGGCCAATAACTGGCCACCCTTCAATAACTGGGTGGATTGCGAAAAAATTGTACATAATTAAGGACCTTAATCTAATCTATGCTTTAACTTTTTTCCATTGTGTAACGAAAGTTACCCATATAAAATGTATGGGTAATTGCCGTTACACAATGGAAAAAAGTTAAAGCGTAGATTGGATTAAGGTTCTTAACTATGTACAAATTTTTTGCAATTCACCCAACTGCCCCCTAATTCTAAAAATTAACTCTGATCCCCTACAAACAGAATTCAATTTAGTATAACGTGGCCAGTTATTGGCGATTTACCCTATTACCACGTTAACAGAGTGAAAATGTTTTTCTGTAGCTAATCCTGTGATTATCCCTTCCCATTCCCACAGTTCCTACCCGACTCCAACGATCCCATATTCCCGCGGGACTCCAAATATCCCATTTTCCTGTATCCTCCTTCGCCTGTATGTGAAGATGAAGACTCCACGGCATTTGTCAAAATGATGTAAATCTGTCGATCCATTTAGAAGACGGCGAAAAAGATACGCTGTCAAATATACCTATTAATCTTATAAACCGATGCAAATGTGAAGGTAAATATGGCTGTTCTTTAGTTAATGGACTGTATATTACGAGATTAAATTTGTACGAAAATGGCGAAATAATGTACTGTGTGGAATAGGGTCTCAAGTCAATCAAATTGAGTACTTACCAGGCTTTTCTGCGATTGGAGTATGCAGAACTCGGTATCAGCATCAGGGCAGATACACCACCAACCTTCGGACCGTCGACTTACCTCGAGTCCGCGAAATACCTTTCCTTGAGCTTTCACCGATAAGAGTCTCGCCCGGCACTCAACTTCATTGACTCAGAATACTCGGATCTTGCTTCCACAAACAAGTTAAATATTAAAAACTATATTATCCACAACTGCGACACGACAAATAGTTGCTTTACGGAAAATTCAGAGCAAGCTAATCAAAAACGATACGATAACTATAGCTGCTTTGAAACGACTCAAATTCGACTGGTCATTCCATAGACAAAATCTATTTTACTTTTTTCTTAAATCTTAGACCGATAATGTTGCTAACCGGATGAACGCCTGTTTTCGCTCAACCCAAAGGCGCGTCCACCTGGTTTTGACCATCCACGCAGGGTGTGGTGCCAATTAAACCGCATAAGAACAGGCATTGGTAACTGCGCCCACCACTGGTATAAATGGGGCTGGTGCGACTCCTCTCGGTGTGTGTGTGGAAACCACGATAAGACAGTCAACCACATGGTTCTGGAATGCCCATCAACAAAATTTTCAGGGCAGATGGAGGACCTCAAGAACCTTACTGAACTTGCTACAGAGTACTTGAAGAGGACTAATCTTAACCTTTGAATTAATCAATCTTATTATTATTATTTTCTTATATAGCTTTTATATGTAATCCAGTAACCAAAATGCCATACGATAAATAAATAAATAAATAAATGTTGCTAAGCGATAATTGGTTAGTTGCAATCTTTAACATGGCAATAATGTTGACAGACTGCGTATAGTTTCCCAATAATTTCGCTTACAGGCAAAATTAAAACCTTTAAAAAAAATGGCTATCAACTTTTAATATATCCTTTCCTAATATGTGTTTTCGCTTTACATGATCATTAAAAAACCGGCCACGGGCCAAGTGCGAGTCTGACTCGCGCAAGAAGGGTTTCGTACCATCGGCAAAAAAGTCACGTTTGTTGTATGGGGGCCTTTTAAATATTTATTTTATTCTGTTTTATTAGTATTTGTTATAGCGGCAACAGAAATACATCACCTGTGAAAATTTCAACTCTCTAATTATCACGATTCATGAGATACAGCCTGGTGACAGACGGACGGACAGCGGAGTCTTAGTAATAGGGTTCCGTTTTACCCTTTGGGTACGGAACTCTAATGTCACCACAGATCATAGTCACCCTGGTTGCATTCATAGGTGAACTCACTATGAACAAGTTAGTAGGGCAGTTTCAGATGATAATGTGGACACGCTGCACAAAAGCACCAATTTTTTTCAGGTACTAGTAGTCCAAGCTCGGATTCATATTAAGAGGCCCCGCGGCCCCTCAGATATCGATTTTGAACCAAATCGGACTGTTTTTCAAGAATTTCAAGATGGCGGCATTTTTTTTACATTCCAAGCTCGGATTCATATTAAGAGGCCCCGCGGCCCCTCAGATATCGATTTTGAACCAAATCGGACTGTTTTTCAAGAATTTCAAGATGGCGGCATTTTTTTTACATTCCAAGCTCGGATTCATATTAAGAGGCCCCGCGGCCCCTCAGATATCGATTTTGAACCAAATCGGACTGTTTTTCAAGAATTTCAAGATGGCGGCCACTTTTTTACTATCCAAGCTTGGATTCATATTAAGAGGCCCCGCGGACCCTCAGATATCGATTTTGAACCAAATCGGCCTGTTTTTCAAGAATTTCAAGATGGCGGCATTTTTTTACAATCCCAGCTCGGATTCATATTAAGAGCCCCCGCGGACCGTCAGATATCGATTTTAAACCAAATCGGACTGTTTTTCAAGAATTTCAAGATGGCGGCCACTTTTTTACAATCCAAGCTCGGATTCATATTAAGAGGCCCTGCGGACCCTCAGATATCGATTTTGAACCAAATCGGACTGTTTTTCAGGAATTTCAAGATGGCGGCAACTTTTTTACAATCCAAGCTCGGATTCATATTAAGAGGCCCCGCGGACCCTCAGATATCGATTTTGAACCAAATCGGACTGTTTTTCAGGAATTTCAAGATGGCGGCAACTTTTTTACAATCCAAGCTCGGATTCATATTAAGAGGCCCCGCGGACCCTCAGATATCGATTTTGAACCAAATCGGACTGTTTTTCAAGAATTTCAAGATGGCGGCCACTTTTTTACAATCCAAGCTCGGATTTATATTGAGAGGCCCCGCGGACCCTCAGATATCGATTTTGAACCAAATCGGACAGTATTTCAAGAATTTCAAGATGGCGGCAATTCCATTTGAACGAAATGAGACTGTATTTAAAGAACTTCGTCTTATATTACAATACCTCGAGCCCTCAGATATCAATTTGGAACACAATTTAAGTGACATCATAAAAAACCAACTAAACCTTACCGATATTTAAAGTCGGTTTTATGAAAAGTCAAACTTGACACCCCTTCAAAATTTGAGTTTGCGCTAAACTTCCTCGTCTCCCGCTTCCCCGCGTTCCTCCCCTCTCGTAAACCCGCGTGGCCCTAAGCTTGCAGACTGTATGTAGTTAGACTGTGGTATTACGGTTCTAGAGATATACCGTTTGTAATGGGCGAGAAAAAAAACAACTTAAAATGACATTCAATGTATGGGAGCACTGTTTAATTTTTAATACATTTTTATTCTTATTAATTTTAGTTATAATAGCAATAGAAATAGCTATTACTGACACGCAGATAGACGGACCCACAGCGGAGGCTTAGTAACAGGGTTCCGCTTGCTATCCTTTGGGAATAAAAAATAATAAAAAATATCTAGTTGAATTCACAGACCCCAAATATGTATACTTAGACACCAAGTTTGTGATTCTAAGTGATTTAGAACCCAAGATATTAATAATATACCTATAATACAAAATGACACCCATAAAAAAATATGGCCGGCGGAGGAGCTGGTTCCTATCAAAAACTTAAAGCTATGTACCTAACTAGTACCTGAAAAAAATTTGGTGCTTTTGTCCGGTGTGTCCACATTTACGACAATTTGTTCCGGGAGTCTGCGCCACTAAGTTGAACAACTAGGAATATACTAGGTATTAAGAAAATTTTAACTTGCAAGCTTTAAAATCAAAATTTAACCCTTTTTGGCTCGGACTAAAAGGCTATTTGGCTTGGTTACAAGTTACTGCGCTTACTTTTTAAGAAAAAAGTGACCTACATGTGAAATGGACATATATCTTTATTCGCCAATCCGTGCCTGTGCCAAATTTTAAAGATAAGAGCGTTAGATTACATCCATAAATTCAAAGAATTAAAACCATTCAGCGTCAATTACATGCGTCAGAACTGTCAGAAGGCTACAAGCATTTTCGCTACTAATAAAAAAAAAAAACATTGCGGACAATCTTACACAAATCGACCTAGTCCCAAACTAAGCAAAGCTTGTACTAAATATGGGTACTAGACGAAGCTAAACATACTTATATAGATAAATAAATACTTAAATACATAGAAAACATTTTCTCATGTGCTCATCACACAAATAAATGCCCTTACTGGGATTCGAACCCAGGACCCCTTGCTTCGTAGGCAGGGTCACTACCAACTAGGCTAAAGCGGTCGTCAAGCATAATATTATAGCAATTAAGATGCTACAAAATACGGTTTAGTATTATGTTTATTGGCGTATTAAGCAACTGATATCTACTCGGACGAAGAGCTTATAAACTTGTACACGAATTTTGTATTGAATCAAACTGTTTACGAAAATTATACCGTTGACAGATCAGATCGATCGGATTGAATAATTGGTTGAGATCTAGTTGAGATCGACTTTTTGGCATGTATAAATAAATAAATAATAAATATTGCGGGACAATCTTACACAAATCTACCTAGGCCCACGGTAAGCTCAGTAAGGCTTGTGTTGTGGGTACTTATAGGCGATGATATATATAATAGATACATACATATATATACTTATATACATATATAGCATCCATAACTCAGGAACAAATATTCGTGATAAATACACAAATAAATGCCCTGACCGGGATTCGAACCCGTACCCGGGACCTCCATCAGCTTCGTAGGCAGAGTCACTACCCACTGGGCTACGGAGGCCGTTATGTATACACGTATACATGCCAAAAAGTCGCGAGTTCGTATCTTGCTCGGACCAATCGATTTTTTTATTCTTGTTCCCTTTCATTTGTATAATTACGCGATTATTAACGGCCTCCGTAGCCCAGTGGGTAGTCTGCCTACGAAGCTGGAGGTCCCGGGTTCGAATCCCGGTCAGGGCATTTATTTGTGTATTTATCACGAATATTTGTTCCTGAGTTATGGATGTTATATATGTATATAAGTATCTATATGTATTTATCTATTATATATATCATCGCCTAGTACCCACAACACAAGCCTTACTGAGTTTACCGTGGGCCTAGGTTGATTTGTGTAAGATTGTCCCGTAATATTTATTTATTTTAATTTTAAAAATTTCACCTTTATGTACTTTGATTACCAGAGACCGGAATTTTTGTGGCACGTTTGAGCTGTCATAGTGACTATTCATTCATCGACTTCGTGATATCGATATTCACGTAATAAAATCTCAACATTTTTGTGTTCGTGTCTGTGTGTCTGTCTGTGGCATCATAGCTCCTAAACGAATGAACCTATTTGAATGTGGTTTGCTCTAGTAAGCTGTCGTGGATAACAAAATAAAACAGTTTGAACGTTATTAATTAGAACAATAAATTGCTCTGTTGATTACAGTTGTTGTTATTTTTCTTGTCATTCTATATCAACTTTATTAAGTACTATTTTCAATAATTAAGGTTCAGTTATACATTATGTTAATTCTAAAGAATCTTAAAATATTGTATTATAAATTACAAAAAAAGATGTAGGTAGTAATGAGGAAAGTTAAGGTAGAAATGCACACGGCCTAAAATATAAGCACAGCGAATAAACCATCCACAAAGGTTATCGTGTAGTTTACGTGCAAACTCCTTGCAAAGCGGTGTAAATCACTACGAAAATATCTTACACTGTAACTACAACAACTTTTGCCACAACAGTGCAATTTATTGTTCTAATTAATAACGTTTAAACTGTTTCATTTTGATATCCACGACAGCTTACTAGAGCGTAAGCTTTTCATGTATTTATGTTAGACTAGCTTCTGCCCGCGATTCCGTCCGCGTGGAACTAGTTTATATACAAACTTTCACCCCTCATTTCACCCCCTTATAGGATGATTTCCGGAACAAAAACTATCCCATGTCCTTCTCCGGAACTCACACTACATCTATACCAAATTTCATCTAAATCGGTTTAGCAGTTTAAGCGTGAAGAGGTAATAAACAGACAGGCACACTTTCGCATTTATAATATTCGTATGGACTAGCTGCCCGCGCGGCTCTGCCCGCGTTTCACAAAGAACAGAGGCGGTGCCGCGGGATTAATTATAGGCTATGTCCAAACCAAAAGTCCATTCTATATATTGGTGAACTTTTTTTAGTATTTGAGTGAGAACCTAGTACAAACAACTTTCAAAGTTTACTTTAACGACCGCTTTAGCCTAGTTGGTAGTGATCCTGCCTACGAAGCAAGAGGTCCTGGGCTCAAAAGTGGTCAGTGCCACTCGTTTTTAAATTTTCTATCATTATTTTAAAATAGTATTTCATAATTTTTGACAGTTTTCGAGTGAAAGAGTCGAGCGCTCGAAAGTCAAAAATCGGTTCATCTCAGTAGCGACGAAATAAGTTCAATGTAGATAAAGTCGCGGGCAAGATCTATGTATAGAAATCAGTTATACCTACATTGTCGTAGGTCATGTAACATGTTAGATAAGTGAGTAGTTTGTAGGATAAACCCTTTTGGGCATGTCTTTCTCAAACTAAAGAAAACAAGCGACTTTTCCTGAAGTAAATATTCCCAAGCCACACTTGACATTAAAATTTACTTTAGCGCACGGCATTCCACGTACATACCGTAAATGAATAATTTATACCCAAATAGATCACTACGGCGCAGTTGGAATTTCCTTTTATTCCGTTTTGTCCCCAAAACTGGCTTTGGCGCCATTGCCAAAATAATGCTACGGGCTTAACTTCAAACCTTTTTGATGATTATTTGCGCCTGCTCCAATTGTGCTGTTTAAAATACAGTTGGAATTATTTTAGAACTTATTTTGAGGGTTTCTGGTTATACTAAAGTATTAGATACCTATGCTCCATTGACAAAGGCTTTATTTAAAATGTAGATATACTTAACTTACTAAATTTGTGATAGGTCGCGAGTTTGGAACGCATTGCAAGTTTGTTCATCAAAGACATATAGTTTTTCTTACTTACTTACTTACTTTATTATTACACAAAATACACTGTTACATAATAGGAAAGCGATATCTGGTGAGTCCCAAACTAAGCTGGGTCTGTATCTTGGAACTCATGGAGTTATCAGTTACACCTGTTATCTATAATTGGGTCGTTGTCAGTCACAAAAACAAAAATCATCTTTCCGGTGGTCAATACTTAAGGGCTTACGTTTACATATAATATGTTTTTATCACATAGAATTGTAGAAGGGGCAACGCCGTTTATGCGGATTCAGAGTTCAACCAGAAATTAGGCTTTATAGTCCTTAACTTTAGCAATGTCCACCGAACAGACGCGAACCTAAATCTGACAATGACCCAATTATAATGAGCCACAAGACAGAAGTTGTGTTATTTGTGTAAATATGTTGTATAGGAGTACCGTGTTATTATTTTATAATTTGTTATTTGCACTGCCCACAATCTTTTCCGCTTTGTCTAAAGGTTTGACTGGTAGAGAATACCATATGACATTAAGTCCGCCTTTTGTACGATAAGTTTATCTTTTGTGCATTACAGTTTAAATATTTATTAATTCATTAATTTATGAATATACCGCTAGGGAAATACTATTTGTGTAGTAGTGTGTAAATACATTTTTCAAAACCTTTTTAATATAAATATTTTTTTTTAATAAAGAAAAAAAGAGTTATTTTATTTAAATACAAAAAAACTAGTATAATATAATACACACGTCAACTACACTACAACTAGTTAACCCCGTTCGTTATCACTTCCGGTGCAAAAGTGCCCATAATGCTCACGGCATTACCCCGCTGGATGCTCTATGGCTATGGACAGTCTCTGCACCAGAAACGATTCGGAGCGGGGGTCCTCTCCCTTTTGTCTGAGTCGACGGCCTATGTCACGTACAAATTGTTTCGCGTCAGCACCCCAGCAGCCCGCCGTTTCCACCGCAAAAGGGACGAAAATATACCCCGAGCCCAATGGAGCATACTTTTGGCGCTTCACCGCCGCCTGAGACTCGGCTGCCGCTCCAGCCGCGCGTACAGTGCGACTGATATGAGAGGCGGCGAAGGTGCTGACGCAAAAAGCAAATAAATCGCGTAAATCAAAATGGTATTTGTTAGTCTGATTTCCATAAAGAAGATAAATGCGCGCCCGTTGACACTTTCTAACCGCTCAACATTTACCCTGAACATTTCCCACCGAAAAGCTATGGCATAGCTGCTATGCTGTAAATACCTATCTTGAGTACAATTAGTGATGTGCCGGGTAATATTCTCCAAACAGGGAATACAAATCGGGCCAATTGAAATTGTAATAAAAGTCAGTTACAATTAAAAGTGCTCTGATAAATAAAATAACATTCGCCAAAAACTGCATTTTTGGACAAATTCAGACGTTTTATCTTTATTAACATTTAATATCTAAGGTTCTATCGGAAGACCAGCGCTGGCAGCAATGCCAGCATTAAGTATGCTGAGATAGAACCGTTTCGTGACAAACGCTGTGTGTTGTTTGTCTTGAATAAATGTTTCTTTCTTTCTAATATGTGAATATTTTGTTTTCGTTCGTAGGTACATATTAAATAGCATTATATTAGCAAAATATATAAGGGCCAATCAACTTTTTCTTGTAGTTATTCTGTCCCGGTAAGCCAAGAGACAGCAGAAAATATTGGACCATGGTTTACCAATATAACAAAAACACGTTTTTAGTGGATTTAATTTAACACCATAAAATCATAGTTTGAAAGAGTGACCCAGGAGACGTAACCATGGCAACGAGCAACAACAAAAAACATAGACAACTTCAAAATTCTCCTATATTCCCTTGCAAAGGAAACGGCACATCACTAAGTACAATTGGGAATGGATGAAAATTTTAGAAGTGCCTGATTATTTTTTTGGTGATAGGTAGGAATAATCCTTAGCACCAGAAAAAAATTTGCAGACTTTTCAGCTGGGTCAATAATTTTTGAAAAATATAATTTTTTGTAATAGGAGACGGATCAAACAAAGTGTCTAATTCGCCGTCCTAAACCTAAAAGTTAAGTGAGGAAACTGTTTATATTTTTCAAAAATGATTGACGCAGCTGAAAAGTCTGCAACTTTTTTCTATTCAACATCTTTATTCTATAAGGAAGGTTATTCCTCTCACCAAAAAAATAATCAGGCAATTCAAAAATCTTCATCCATTCCCAATTAGACAGTTTCATATTCATTATTTAATAATATTTACTAACTGTTGTAAGCCAGTTTCGTTCCTAATTCGTATTTAACCAGTGTTTACTTTGTATAACAGCATATCAATTGAAATTCACCCTAAAATCTGCACTCCAGCTCCAACAAAACATTTCGAGACCATTCTCTTCATTTATCAGCACTTCAACAAACACAAGCTTCCGAACCCAACATGTCCCGGCATTTCATTTAATACATTGTTTGCTTTGAGTTTTCAAGTCATTTGTGGGACAAAAGCGCTGCACCGGAACCTTATCGAGGCTCTATATTTCGCAACTTATCGGGAGCATTTCGTTCATACTCTGCCCGGCACCTACATTTTTGCTATAAAACCCTTATCTACCCGCATTGCGAATCCGGCATTTCCATATTCAGATTGCCATTCCGGCGACGTTATTCCGATTTTTTCGCTACTCGTATCAAGGCACGTCCAACGTGGATCCAGTTTGAGTAATAGCTTTGTTTCGATTTCCCCGATCGCTGGCGCTACGATAGTCCAACAATCAGCCTGGTTTTAAGTGTGTAATTCGCTTAGGCCTTGTTTATGTATTGGCAATAAGTTTGACGTGCTGTCGGGCGTGTCTTGTCGTCGAACGTGTCTCCTGTATATAAACAAGCCTTTATCAGCGTTTTTGTAGCCATAACTGTGCATTTAACGCATCTGGGGATTTACCGGGGCGCTCTCGAAGTTGCGAGGGCAAATAAAATGGAAACCCAAACTTGCCTGCAAACAGGGCGGCGAAACTTGTTCTAATAAAGTACAAACATTGCGGCACGCTTTGGCGCCCGAGTTTGTTAGGGCGTCGCGCTGTCGCTGCGCAATTAGGGATATTTTAATTAACTTTCTGAGCGTTATGAGTGCCGATTCCGATTCCCATTTCGTTAATTGAATACGTGGCCGGCGCGTGAGTGGGATCACTGTTGTTTGCTTACGGCTATTCATTTTAATACGTCCTGGTTGTTCGCTAATTACTTTCTGTCGTGGACTGTCGCTTCTGTTCGCTCGAAATCGTAATGGCCGCTCGTTACTTTTGTTTGATTGTGCGCTATTATGTTGTCATTTAGCTGACTTCCATTTATTGTCGCTTGCTTGCGATCCTTGTTAAACCTAGATGGATGCTTCTTTGCCAGTGCTAAGCTACGAATAAAAGCCCTTACTTATATGTAGAATAAATGTTAGTTTGCGTCATATATGCTGCGTTACTGAATGCTCCTGGCTTCAGCACCTGAATGTGATCTGTATACAGGGAACATCTAAGATTTTGTGAGATGATGCTGGATGCTAGGCAATCTACTTAGTACCTAATGTGTGATTAATTGTTTTGAGTTTGAATAAGTCCGTATTTTTTATCTCGTGCATGTATTAGTTTAGTTTCTCGGCGTTTATGTATCTGTATTACTGTGTAAATATCCCTTATGTCAAATTATTAAATAACTGTATGTTTTCATCAAATCAATCCTGCTAATTTACGTATGCTAGTAATATGGAACTATTCTAAACTCTAGTAGAATCAGTCTAAGCTGGAAAAGGCCATCTAGGGTTCCTCGGAGAGAGTGTAAAACGACCGTTACGTATAAACAAGCATCTTAGAAACTCGCTCTGTTCGCACGACCGCAGCAGCTGAGATGACGTCACGAACTTCCCCTAATTAATGTATCCTGTATGTCGCACTATCTCCTATATTAAATTCATACCGTCACGTCTCCGTAACCAAATTTGCGAATCAAATACATGTCCCCATACGGCATGATTCTTATGAATATCATTAACTTGGGAATCCTTATTTCTTTTGTTTGTTCTTTTGTTTTAAATCGACTGAGCGTTGAATATTTATGCAAATGTTTGCTCGAGTTAGCGGTGCGATTAATCATGGAATGTAGGTTGAAAGACGTGGTTATAGATTGCTGAGTTTTGCCCGCGGATTCGTTCGCGTTAGGGAATGATTTTCTTGTATTCAGGATACATAATCCTTCCTCAGGGCTGTGTTATTCGATTTTTACGGGCGTGGTCGTTATTAATAATCAGACTGTTATGCATCCACTTGCAACCTCCATTTTACACATTTAGGAGATCATTTTCGGGATCAAAAGTATCATATATCCTCTGAGACTCAAACGATCAATTTTGTAGGAAAATGTTTTGTAGGTACGGTCAGCCTCACAAGGGGCTTAACACGTTTGTACCGTGTCTCATTAAACGTCATGTTAAACTGCCATATGAAGTTGTCAGACGAGTGAAAACGACAAGGCACGTTCAACATATGAGGCCGACTGGCGTGAAAAGGTAGCAGAAAGGCAGAATCCTGAATCTTCAGTCTGTATACGTACCACGGGTGAGAGGAAACAGGCAGTAGTCCCCATTCTGGCCCAGTGCGGGTTGGGCAGGGCACTTCATTTATTATATTGAATTTCTTGCACAGATGGACAGGCAGAAACTTTTTCCCGTCCAACTTATTATTTGAGAAAGCTCCAGCAATGGCTAATAGAAAATTGCTTCTATTCAATTAAATAATATTTTGACATATAAGGGATTCTTGATTATACGTAATTAAATTATATTGGTATTTAATATCTTTAAATTTATTTATTATGTAACTGAATGGTGGCTTAATTTATTGTATTTTTTTTGGATAAGTAATTTAATTGACGACCGCCTTAGCCTAGTTGGTAGTGACCCTGCCTACGAAGCAAGAGGTCCTGGGTTCGAATCCCGGTAAGGGCATTTATTTGTGTGATGAGCACGAATATTTTTTCCTGAGTCATGGATGTTTTCTATGTATTTAAGTATTTATTTCTCTATATAAGTATGTATATATATGTTTGGGACTAGGTTGATTTGTGTAAGATTGTCCGCAAATATTTATTTATTTATAATTCTCATTGACATTAATTTTACGTTGTAATTTAGTAAAGTGTGTAATTGTTAAACCGATGTACAGTCGCCATCACATATAGGTACCGACACTATAGGTGTTCAAAAATATCGGCACATGCACCCTAATGCCTTGAAAATAGACGTGTGTTCCGATGTTTGTGAGCTGCTTGTTTGCTCCGATGTATGTGATGGCGACTGTACCTATTTAATTGTTTAATGAATTAATTTGCATGCCTAGTTTCAAGTAACTTTAATAATTTTGCATGCCGACAATGTTGGCGAGATATTATAGGCCCGTTATTATTGTGAAATTATTCTACCACCTTATGTAACCATATGTCTAGCGAAATAAACGATTTCATTTCATTTCATCTATAATTTTAATGGACTTATCGATGATGGTTTTGTTTCTTATATTTAAGGCATAGACGCTGGTAATTGATCGACTGTTTTAGAATACCTCGGGTTTCCAACGCGAGCGTTCGAGGGGGTTTCTACTAATGATCCGCTTGTGTGTCCTGCCTTTATAATGATGTTTGTATCTAAAGGAATACTGCCGTTTCAGTTGACTGAAGATTTAGCTATACTGAAAGTTTTTTAAAGTGCAACTGGCCGTATTAAACAAACGGTCGAGGCCTTCGCCCAAAAGGCTCATAATAAATACATAAACAAAAATTGCCGATTGTTAAGACAAATTTAGAGTTAGTCTTCCGGGTTAAAAATAATCCTCCGAAACTCCAAAAATATCCATACCAACTTTTGTTTAAATTGGTTCAGAAGTGAACGTATGGAAACGGTAAATAACAGATAGAGAGACCGACGAAGTTGCTTTCACATAATATATGTCATACATTGATGGATCGTTTTCCTTGCTTATGGATGCGGGTGGCGCAGGACCGGTCATTAGGGCACTCTTTGGGGGAGGCCTCTTTCCAGCAGTAGACGTCTTCTGGTTGATATAATGATAATGATGATGATAAAACTAATGTTTAACTACTTTGTCATATATATGTATACTACAACCTTATTGTTCCAGAAATAAGGTCTGTGTACATATTTTTGAGACTTTGTACGCATACATATTGGTGCCCTTGACTGTTACAGTCAAGGGCATCAATATGTATATACGTACAAAGTCTCTGCTGGTACGTACGAGTACGTACTAACGCTTGATAACCCCCCTCTTGCGGGAATATGCATCGTTCCGTTCCACCATAGAGTAGGTACCTATACTTTATTTATGGTGCCTATTGTAGGTACTGGCCACTTCTCGAGTTATTGGCAAATTAAATAAAATGTCACTGTCATGGTTTTGGTTGTGTCAAGCAAAGACTACAATATACATACTGAGATAGACAGGCAACTCGACCAAATTGAGAAGGCATTTAATGCTTGCGTACAGCAGGCGCCATCTCTTCTGCGATACTGTGTCAAGTTCAGTGTATCGTGAATAGTATTTTTATAAATTTATTAATTAAAAACGAATGGCAATTATTGAAAAACATAGAATTGGTGCAACAATACAATACAAGGTTTGGAAGACTGCGTTGAGGACAACTGACAAGCAATATAAACTTCGTGGCAGTAAAATGCACAAAAGGATTTGTTTGGTCAGTACTTTATTTATTTATTTGGGTATTTAAGTATAAGGTTTTAAAATGTGTACCTAGTACTATATTAGCTAATATGTTACATAACGTGCAAAAAGAGTTCACGTATTAGGTATTGTATTGAAATAAGATTGATTTTCGCATGGCTAGTGTGAAAAAGTTTTCGCCATTTCTTGTTTATGCATTAAAATTTCGTCTGAGGGTAAAAGATACATGCTACTGGAACCTAAACTGATAAAAATCTAAGAAAAGTTAAGCTTTTTTAATTCATGATTTAAGAGAATATAGTTGTTAGTCCATAAAAATTTGATGTTTAACTTTAGGACTTATCCTTACTCCAATTTTTGAATACCATTTCAGTGAAAAACATGCGTAGGCTCGTCTGATGGTACAGTCAGCAGCAGAAGTAGCTTAGCGGGCCGCGTGTTCAAAATGACCTGCATACGGCTTTATTCTTAGGAAATTAAGAGCGTGTGTATGTCATTTTGAACACCCGGCCCGCTTAGCAACTTTTGCTGCTGACTGTACCTAAGTGGTCATCGCAGCCTATGGTATAGATTTTTTTGTCGAATCCGGCCTTAGTCTGAGTAATTCCTATTCAGTGATGGTGTTCTTTTTTTAAATGTTTTACGAGCCGGATCAATGAAACATTGATGTTAATGCCCATTTTACTGGAGCAGTTCATAAAAAAACGTAATAAAGTTGTTTAGGCGCAATATTTATACGAATTTGAATCCTCTTCCATCGACTTAAGGTGTAATATGAATAACGCTTTATGACTTAGACACAGTGCCTCGGGAAACTGTTCTGAAAAATTGTGTATGATATTGAATCGTATTCCAACGATATAAGACTCTTTTTTTCAACGGTTTAGGTTGTAGGCGTCGGGCAACGGCCGCGCGGGCGCAGTCCTGTGACGTCACGTCGCCAATTCCAACTCATCATAAAAATTACGATCCGGTGTGTACTCGATATGATTGCTGGCGACCAATCACCGAGACTAACTGTAACGATCTGTCGTTTCATAATTTTCATATGTCGTGATTACGAATTCAGCGATCGAAATAGTCATGTTAAAGATGTTTGTTTTTGGCGTATAAACTCCGTGAAGTTAAAGTATTAATCGGTTTATTTGCATTGAACATAGTACAATAAAAGTCATAATATTAGATAAGTTTACATGTCAATAAAAGTTAAAGTGGGATGTAACTCATGTAACATTATGATTATTTAAACTTTATTCCACAGCTACAAGATACATTTACAAAAGGAGGACTTAATGCCATAAGGCATTCTCTACCAGTAAAACGGATATATCTTAGAAAAGCATTCTGTAATAGTTATAAGTTACCATAGGAGTACCAAGTATAGTAACGTATGTAGAATGAAATTTGCACAAAGTTTTAAATATGTACAATGTTTAAAAAAATCAAGACAGCAATTGCATCTTACGGTTAATTTAAAGACTACATATCTGTCAATCAATCTGGTAAGTTTCATGGACATTGGATTTTTTCTCTTGAAATTATGGCAAATCGAGAAGAACGACGTCGCGAAACTATTTGTAATTTCTACAGTACACATTCCCTACGGCCGAAACTGAAGATAGTGAAACATTTTGTGCAAATGGGTGAGAGCCGAAGCTCTGTTTATATTATTTTTGTGTCCTTTTCTTTGAGAAAAAGTACTACTAGAAGGACTGGTTCAGGGAAACATTCCAGCTTTAGCCAGTTTTCTGAGGGGGCTCGATTAAAGAAAAATACGGCCGGCCGAGTCGCAAAATCTTACAGAGAGCTCAGAGGAAAATCAAATATGACAGCAAAACTGTAAAAACATGTCTTAAAGGCATGGACATCTTCAATCGTTCAAGAAAAGTTAAGCCCGCCGTCTCCGAAAATCATAGACTTACTCGGAAAATGTGGCTACGTCATTTGGTCAAAACATGTAAAAACTAGCGGTTTTTGCGTTATGGGATTTATGGGTGACGAATCATAAGTCACTTAAAATGGAAATTCGTGGCAAGGTAACTTTTATATTGAGAACACCAATAGTCCAACGGACGACATCGTGAAATATGACGAGCATACGAAGTTTCCTAAAAAAGTTTTCTTAAGAAGGATAAAATTGCACCTAAAAAAAATGCTTATATCTGTATTTTCGACAGCGATGGACAAAGTACCACAAAACTGCCGTAAATCATTTCGCATTGGAGTAAACTTTTTTTAGCATTGAACGTCGTGAAATACACTATTAAAAAACATTAATATTTATAAAAATAACCATGTGTTTTTTTATTTAATACGACATTTAACTTTGTGCAAATTTCACTCCGCATACGTTATAGTCGCATATCGCGGTGGGCAAAGTATCCCCACTTGTTGGAAACTGACTAATGTTTCATCTCTGGCGATAAACGCGACTACGAGTACAATGCGCGTAAAATACAGCGCAGATAATATACGCAGCTATACACGCTAGCTTTCCTGATCATGTGGTAGATTCCGCAACCTCAATGAGAGCACCGGCAAAGTTATGTAAATTTTTAAAGCATCATATTTTGGTTCATTGTTCGCGCACCGATGATTGTCAACGCCGCGACAACAGTGGCGTCGAGAAAACGAACGCGCGCGCGCGTGTTTTTCGCTAGACGCGTGCGCCGTTCCAATCGGTCAAAAATTCGATTTTCGAAATGTCCGCGCGGACCGGTGAATGGAACGGTAGTGATGTGAACCAACGGCCTCGCCACCGGCAAAGGCCGTTGAGGTGGTTTTGTGTTTGTTTGTTTGTTAATGATAACGCATGACCCACATTTGCACAAGGATCTTTCGAAATTTGCAGAGGTGTGTGTTGTGTTTGCTGCGGGTGCAGTGTTCAATACTGCAAATTCCAACCGATACGGGCACAGGTTTAATCAGTTGCAAACAGAGGACTGCTATTCTGTTATCGCGGGAAATTGTTATGAAATTGCGTGAACGGAATAAAAGGATGTGGAATAAGCGTAATAAATAAGGCCGGCCTTCGCAAAAAGTGCAAAAAACTAATGTGAACGTCCACTGTGGAGTTTTGACAAAACATGGTGTCTGCGGCGCGGCCGGCAACAAAGGAATTAAACTCGTAACTTTAAAAACTTGCGGTATTCTCACGAGATGAAATTTCTGCTGCAAATTTGGTTAGAAGGTTGTAAAAAATTCAATGCAATATCGCGCCTGAGCTTTATATGATTAATTTATAGCTTAGATCTCATATCCGTGCAAACTAAATCCGACTTTAACTGTAACACAATAAAAGCACATTTAGATGAAGCGATGTGGCATTTAGCTAAGCCAATATCCTCCCTTCGGAACAACCTTGATCTCACTTTGACACACTTGAACACATTATAGCTGTAACTACCTTATTTGCATGCATAATATTATAACTTATAACATACATGGGGTTCTTATCAAAGAGTAATGAACCTTCTGTTTTTATGCCTTTCATTATGCAAAGGCGTTTTTTACTCGTTTAACTCGTGCCATGTAAAAATATCGCTGTGGAATTAAAAAAATACAAACGCACGCCGTATAAAATACTGGTAGTCACTCCAAGTGCTAGCCTACTTGGCACACTGCTGTAATCACGTACGATATTATTTTCTGAGCTCCCGTATAGTGTTGCAGACATTTTTATTCTACACGGTGTTCTCACGATATTTTTTGCTCTTAAATATGGCCGTCACGCTTAACGGCCTTTTCCTTAAGTCTTAACCTTAAATCTAATTTATTAGACTGGTTTTGTTTCTTACTTTATTTGGTTTTTGATAATTTTAAAAGGATGTTAACACTACGCTATACCTACCAACTTGCTTATCGTAATTATTATTTTATTTTATTATACAAATATTTCCTTCTTTAACGCTTATTAAACACGCAGAAAAATTATAATCTGTACCTAGTATCGTTTTTGTATCATGTTTTTTGCGTTTCAATGATTGTTGTCACAATTAACTGGCCTGCAAAAAATATCAAGGCCTAAAACATTAAAATATTAAAGATTCGCACTCGGCACAAAACATGTGTTATATACGGCTTTGTTTTCTAGATACACTTATAACAACTTGTTCTTTAAAGTGAGTGTGATCACCAGCATCTTTATTTCCGTTCATTTTTAAGAAAAAGACATGCAGAATGAGATCTAAAAAACTAGATTTCTTCCAACATATATATGTAAATGGAAAATAGTTAACATTTCATTAACATAACTGAGCTCTGGTTTGATATGAAACGGTGTTCCTCTTTCTTTTCTTCTTTTTAAGCCAAAACAACGTTGTGTATTGCGACATCTTTATTTGAAGTATCCACAGATAATCACAGAGACCATATATTAAGTGTATAATACAATACTGATATTACTTTAATATTTTCTTCATCCATAAAATACGATGTCAAGAATTATGCCTACTTCAATTGGCAAAGAGGGTCCAAGTCCAAAGAGACCAAAATCAATAAAAATACCCATCTTATAAGAGATGCTCTCGATACTTTTACATCGCGATTATTGCCCAGTCAGCCAAGTTTAAAGTCTTCGGACAATATTCGAGTAAACATTAAAAGAAAACCAGGAGTTCTTATTCCCAACTTAAACGCGATTCCGAACTCGTATTAAGTATACTCGCAGACGAAGTTTTCAGCTGGAGACTCGCCTTGGTACCGCTGTTTATTTGTTTCCCTTCTTACTCTAAGGAATCGTGTAAATAGGAAAAGTTGTTATTTAAAGAATGAAATATAGATACATTATACATTTCACAAGTAGCGGGGTTGGTGTGATTTATATGTAAATTCGCAACGCGTATCTTTGTTCAATGCTAATATAATTTACATGTAGTTTACAATACAATAAAAAACAAAGTTACTACGTTATCGTGTAAAATTGAAAAAAACGCCTTTGCGTCAAAATAAAACTAGAACTAGAGTGGCTTAAAGCCCTCGAATCCAAGTCGTAATTTTATTTAAAAACATGCGTGCGATTTGTTTTTCCAATTTTAAAATGTAGTTTATTACAACATGCAGCATCAGCTTACCGTATCTCACGCGAGACAAGCGCAACAATATCGCATTACATACATTTAATATCGGTAACATGACACGTTTCGTAATGGACTTTCACCCAAGGCCGAAATAACCTATTATTGCATCCACGCGGGCAACCAGTCAACCGGCACTGCATCACTTTCGCACAAAGCAATACAGCTTAAGGATGAAAGTGACGGAGCATGCCTGTCCAAGAGAAAGTGATCATTGAATATTGTTCGGTGTCGTGCGAATTAATTCTTTGTTTTTATTCGAGATTGGATTGTAAATACAGGGAGGATTTCACCTAAGATTTACGATTACATTTTATCGTGATATGAATTCATCCACAATTCATCTTATTTCCCCTGTGGGTAACAGAAAGAATATGGCTCCGCAGCGTAGCTTTTAATACACTTTTTCGTTTTTATTGCCTTGTCTGGGTCGTATAAAGAGTGCCTATGCCTACTATATTATCGAATATGCTGACTTTCTCTGCATTCTTAGATAACGATTATCAAAAACAAGATCACAGACAGTCGCTGTTTTCAAGAATACGATATATGCTTGGAACTTATTTCACGTTTTTTTTATACTAATGGCCTTTCTAATTATAAGCTGACACTGTAGCCTATGGACACTTGCGGCACCAAAGGAGTAACAAGCGCGTTGGCAACTCTTTATTGATTTCAAAATGCGTTGTGTCGCCAGCTTTAAAATAATGTCCAGCATGGCTAGTTACAGAACAAATATATTCTCTAGCAGCAAAAAATACAACATACCTTAAGCAATACAATGTGTAAATAAAATAGCTGAAAAACGACGTGTTCTCTGCCACTCTCAATTTCTGAACATGATCATAATTATCTGTTTCTCTAATATCGACCACGGTCACATTGGAGTAGCTGTCAAAAACTCAAAACACAACAAGGACACATCACAACTAAGTAAGGTACGGTCAACCAATTTGATTTCTGGGCCATTTCGTACCTTGTCACAGTGAAAGTCAATATGAAAGCCCCTAGAGATCTCATATCATTGTCATTGTGACAAGGTACGAAGTGGCCCAGAAATCAAATTGGTTGACTGTACAGTTTACTCGGATTACATTGGAACTGAACATGATCAAAAATATCTTGCCATGGCCACAATAGATTATACAATACAAATATTCCATATCGCTGATGAAAATTACACACCTAATTAAATCCTATAATATTTACACGAGTAATATTTCCATGTAAATATATCAACATCAAAGAAGAATGGAATGGATGTGACAAGATTTTTGCTTACTGGTTTTTGGTCAGAGGGTTATGTATACATAGGTATACATACATACCCCTCTGAGCCTCTGACCATATATTTGCAATCACGTCCTCGAAAGCGGCTCGAACGATTTCAATGAAATTTGGAATATAAGGATTTACGGAGGCGAATTATCGATCTAGCTAGGTCTCATGCCTGGGAAAATTCATTGTCTCCGTATTTTCTTTATTTTCACCCCAGCAGAGTTTGCCCAGGCACTTAAAATTGAACTAGGTAAAGTAGATACCAGCGGCGCTACCACGAACTTCGAATCTCGAACTTCGTATATCTCCGTCTCTGTCGCTCGAGTACCATAAACCATAAGTGCGATAGAGACGAAGATATACGAAGTTCGAGATTCGAAATTCGTGGTTATAGCTCTGGCGGTCGATCGCAAAAAATAACGTCCGATTTAAAGCTCACACAGACACGCGTCGCTACGATAAACTTAAGCCCGGTTCACATTTGTCTGTCGTGTTTTGTTGTGACGCATCAGAATGTGTATCAGTTTCATACATTTTATATGGTTTCGTTCACATTTAATTCAATGTGAACCGGGCTTTAAGCGGACTTCGGCGGGTTTTCAGTGAAGCTCAGGGCTATAAAGGTCTTAAGAGACTAGTTAAATACCGCTTCGCTAATATATTTAGGTAACTACTATGCCATGGTCAGTTATAATAGTGTAGACACAGAGTAAATCCTGTCGAACGAATGCAACCGAAAACGACTTTTCGGTCTTAGCATACGGTAGTTTTTGGTTTACGTTTTTGTACAGCATTTATTATTACAGTATCGTTTCTATGGTAATGGAAGGAAAAAGATCTTGAGCTCAAAAATTGTTACTATGTCTTACCGTAGACAACACGCCTCTATTATCTAGGCCATAAGAGCGTGTCCTGATAATTTAGACCCTATTATTGCTATGTAAATGAACCGGACTGTACTCGCCTTGGCCAATTGCCTTCAATTATCTCAACCAATAAAGAGTGTTGTAGTTAAATGGTTACATTAGTCACAAGTATTATTCTTCATACTTATGTGAGAACAGATAGTGACGTCATAGTTTCGTGCGATTTGCGACCTTAAATTCAAATGTTTAAGACCCATATTGATAAATTCATGTGTTAACAGACTTCGCGCGGGCGCAAAATGATATCTGTGCTATAAATAATTAAGTTGATATTACTTTATCGATATCATGAAAGAGAGGAGAAGCTTATTGAAATTACACTGTTTAGTGCAGTTCCTTGTGATAATAAAATGTCTTCTGTGAACAATGATTACAGTATCCAATAATATTATGTTAGTCAAATGAGTTGTACAGATAACGCTACGAATAAGGTCCAATTTTGAATACAGTCTCCAATGTCTTTGGCACTGCGCTAAATTACGCCTGAAAGGTCGTAACACTTTGTATGCACACATTAACGCACACAAAATAGTAGATGTGTCTCAAGGGAGCAAAATTATATATTTACGGCGAGGGCGGTAGGTATTTTGAATCCTTTAAAAATGATATTGAGGTTTATTACCCACAACACAAGCCTTACTGAGCTTACCGTGGGCCTAGGTTGATTTGTGTAAGATTGTCCCGTAATATTGTCCCGTAATATTTAATATTATATTTTTTTTTCTAAACTGAATAGTTTGCGCGAGAGACACTTCCAAAGTGGTAAAATGTGTGTCCCCCCCCTGTACCTTCTAAAATAAGAGAATGATAAAACTAAAAAAAATATATGATGTACATTACCATGCAAACTTCCACCGAAAATTGGTTTGAACGAGATCTAGTACCTAAGTAGTTTTTTTAATACGTCATAAATCGTAAACCGCAATTTATTTTACGGAACCCTTCATGTGCGAGTCCGACTCGCACTTGGCCGCTTTTTATGAATAGCAGGTGTGAAAAAAAAAAAAACAACCCAACTACGTACATAAAAATTCAGGGAAATTAATAGTACTAGCGCCCCATCCGTTACAAAAAACAGGGACCTAAATATCTAGTGCAGGAAACGCGTTATTAATGCCTAGGTTGAGTGCCAGATTTTTTTGGCGAGTGCCAGGTACCGATAGGCTGGAAAACAATAAAATTGATGTAGTGCTGAAAGCGGTGATAAATTTCTGTAATGCAACATTGGTGGTAGGAATTACTTTGTGCCCGTAAATAGCGGTGCGAAAAGTAATAGCGGGCTCTTGACAATATCGCAGTGTTTTACACCCCCGACGCAAAGGGGGGTTATAAGTTTAACACGTGTATCTGTGTGTGGGTGTGTGCCTGTCTGTGGATTTGTAGCTCCTTAGTCCGTCTTAATTAATTCGAATTATTGTAGTGAAATTTTTATCGACATAAAGTAGTGTTTACTGTATACGCGCCACAATTTATTTCTGAATCTGATTCTGGCAATGTTATATTAACACGTCCACTGTCCCCATACAAAATGATCTGATGTCGGACTCCTGAAAAACAGGTGACCCATCATTGGGGGCAATCGGACAGGGCATGTGTTAATTTTATTAATAATTTATTTCGGACATCAACGTTCCATAGACTGTTAGGTACAATTTCCTTATCACTATGTTAATGCTACGGGTTTTATCTATAGCGACAAACCATTGTAAAAAAAGCTTATATTCGTGAGAACAATAATTTAACATTGACCATAAAAAGCCCAGACTTCCTTCGCAAAGTTCAACAGTCTCATAACAACTGTACGCACACACGCACACATACGTAATTCGGTAAACAAATCGCTGTGTGCACGTGTACGAGCGAGTAATGATGCTAATGTACTAAGTGGTTATATTTTACAACTAGTGGCCCGCCCGGCTTTGCCCGCGTATTACGGGGAACCCAGTAGTTACCGCGGAAAAAAAAAACCTAAGTCAGTTCTAAAGGTCCATTCTGTAAAGCCGGCCACCCCACGCTAGGTTATTTATAACCGATGCTAACACACGTTCAGTTATGCCTGCACAGTTCATTTGTGCAGGCATAACTGAACGTGTGTATGACATAACTGAACGTGTGTGTGACATAACTGAACGTGTGTATGACATAACTGAACGTGTGTATGACATAACTGAACGTGTGTGTGACATAACTGAACGTGTGTATGACATAACTGAACGTGTGTATGACATAACTGAACGTGTGTATGACATAACTGAACGTGTGTATGACATAACTGAACGTGTGTATGACATAACTGAACGTGTGTATGACATAGCTCAACGTGTGTATGCACAGTTATGCCTGCACAAACGAATTGTGCAGGCATAACCATCGGTTATAACCTAGCGTGGGTGGGCGGCTTTAGGGGCTGTCCATATATTACGTCATTTCAACATAGGGGGGTCTGACTATTGGATGACGGTAGTCATTTCATTTTGTTAGGCGGGGAGGATCCATTCAAGGAATGAACAGGACGATGACATGGAGGCCCCCCTCCATGTCATCGGTGTCAAAAAACGATGACGTAATATATGGACAAGCCCTTACAGGTGGCTTAAGGCACTCTAAGCTCTTCATAGAAGGAGTGGACTCGGGCTGGACCAGAAAACTCTGGAAATCCAGTAGGAAGCAACTCAGAATTATATCTGGGGTGTTCACTGGTCACTTCGGGGTCAAGGATCTCTTGGCCAAGATGGGACACTATCTGATAGTTTAGACTGTAGAATGTGTGGCGAGGAGGATGAGACTATGGAACACTTATTGTATGAATGTCATGCCCTTGCCAGACAAAGAATGAACTACTTTGGTAACGGTTACCTGCAACCAAAGGAATTCAAGGTGCTCCCGGCGAACTGCATCATCCGCTTTGTGGAAATGGTGGAGCAAGCCTGGGAGCAGGTATAAAGGAGAGGGCAAATGCACAAAAGATCCCACTGGGTCGAAGTGCATCCGAAGATACAGGTGAAATAATTTTTGAAATCAGCTTATAGTTCCGAAGATTATCCCTACATACAAACTTACAACCTCACAGGCTTTTCCTCTTTACACTATATATATTCATAAGATCGTGTTAAAATTCGCTCTGTCTTTTTTAATAAAGCAAAGATCGTAATAATCAGACTTTATCGAATACCTACTTGGCTTGCGATACAAAGAAATTGTCTCCGGAGGGGTATTTACGTAAATTTTCGAGCGAGCGTTTTAGAAAAGTCAATTGTCATATTCCCAAACAAAAAATGACATCTAGATCTAAGTAGGTACAAAAAGGTATATATACACCTACATACAAAATGTTACGCAATCAACCAGCTGTTCCCGGAATTTAAGCACAGTAGCTTGCAAACAAATAACTCATATCTTTCTTTGGAGTAACAAATGCGAGCGTAAATAAGTAAAAGCTAGGATGATTTTCTCATCTCCTTTCACCTATGGACCAGGCTTTGGCATTTATAGTCTCATGCGAATTAAGTCCTTTTACGGCTCATACACATGTTGCGATATGTACACAGCGAACCCGTATCGAGTAAAGCATCCGACGCACGGACTATAAAGTTGGCTGTTTCGATACGAATTTATAGAGTAATCGGAAAATTGTATTTGAACGTAGGTAAAGTCGGGGTTTCAGTGCAAGCGGACTAGTGGTTAAATTGGTCATAATTGATTAGAATGTACAGTAAAGTATTCATGGTAGATTTAGAAAAGTTTCCGACATATATGGACTATAAAGATGGCTGTTTGGATACTACGAGTAATTTATAGATTAATCGGAAAATTGTGTTTGTTTGTACGTAGGTAAAGTTGGGATTTCAGAGAAAGCGGACTGGGTCACTGGGTTGATTAACCCATCGTATGCTTAGGCATGGATCTGGACTAAAGTTTTTTGAGCCTATAATTTTAAATCTCAAGCTCATTACCTGATTTTTGACATCCGCATTTGAGGGGTGAAGAAGTAGTAAAATATTTGCGGTATGTGTAGTTCTGTTATTTCCTATTACTAATGCGTAATTGAATTAGAATAGTGAAGTGAGTGACACTTACGAGTGAGTGAGATCCACGATAGTTCAGTTGCAAAGAGCATTGCAAGGAATGCAAAGGACGCGGGTTTAAAACCGTATAATGACATACTTAATTCTTATTTTTCGCTCGGACTGAAAATTGATGTTTGTCTTGGATTTCGCTTGTTTTGATACATTGGCTTGAAATCACATAGTGAACCAAATTGACCCTTCAGAATCGCAAAAATGTAGGGGAGAAGTGGCATGAAAAAGCCAGTTTTCTTTACGGAAGAAAAAATACTACTTGTAATGAAAAAGATGTATTTTTTATTTTAAAAATTATTCTTTATTTATTTGAGTACGTTCCTTCTGAACCTCGCAGCGCACACTGGAACTCTATCAGCGACATCGATACGAATATATATATGTACCAGTGTGTAACCGCCATACGATAAATAAATAAATAATTTACGTACGTATTTTCTACGTAATTTTCTACGTAATTTCGTACAAAAAAATCTTAAATAATATATAAAAATCAACGTAATATGCATTTAAAAAAATGTGTCATTCGGCTCTTTCATAATAGCTCGGTATTGAAAGAGCTGCCATAAGTTTTGAAAGAGCCGGTAAGTATAACATAACGTACATACGTAATTATGAATATTATCAAAAAAAAAAAATAACTGCGACAAAAAAAAAACTTAAATACAATTCTAACAATATTTTTAAGTAATTGCTAACATTTCTTAACATATTAATCAGTCAGAGGTACATATACGTTATACAGAACTTAACATATAAGCGGTTTTTGATATTAATAACAGTCTCTAAATAAAAAAAAAATCTTCTATCAAAACCAACATTATTAAATCTCCTCTGAAAGAGCCGGCTTTTCAATGCCTATTGACCCGGCTCTTTCACGACATGTTCCAAAAAAATATATATCCTTCAAAATAACAAGAATATCAGACCTTTTGCAGATAAGTTTTTATGCAGCTGCAAAGCCAAATATATGTATATACCAACACCAACTGAGTCTATAACCCATTTGCCTATAATTGTTAGCAAAAAAATACCAAAAATCGGCCAAGTGCGAGTCAGACTCGCGCACGAAGGGTTCCGTACTATTGTCAATAAAAATATTTATTTTATTTTGTTTTTAGTATTTGTTGTTACAGCGGCAACAGAAATACATCATCTGTGAAAATTTCAACTGGAACTATCACGGTATCAGTTAGATACAGCCTGGTAACAGACAGACGGACGGACGGACAGCGGAGTCTTAGTAATAGGGTCCCGTTTTACTCTTTGAGTACGGAACCCTAAAAATCAACTAAAATGAAACAAAAAACTTACTTTTGAGTGCTTAAAACTTCGACTCGATGAACCGATGGCGGTTGGTTTCGTCGAACTGTCAAATGTTTGTGGGGGACGGGAAATCAGTGTTGCCACCTAAAATAATATTGCCAACCAAATCTGTTCTAAAACTACCGAAATAATGCAAGTGGCTCTTTCAAAACCTGGCTCTTTCATGCCACTTCTCTGCTTAGTGAATTTGATATCAGTGAAACTTGGGAAATAAGAATTGTTAAAAATTACGAACACATTTTTTTAATACCCACGAAGAGAAATAAAAATCAGTCATAAAATCCATCATTATTCTTGTTCACATAAATACACGTCCGAAAAATGTAAGCCCCCTGACGCAATCGGGTAATGATAACGAAAATATGTAAAACATTTGAAGCTACAGAATGCAGTCAATTTTTATAAATAGAACACAATCAAACGGAGCGGCTGTCAAACTAGGAGTGCCACAGGGCTCTATTTTAGGACCTTTTCTTTTTTTAGTATACGTAAACGATCTGCCATTCCTTATGCAAAATCATTGTAAAATTATATTATTTGCAGATGATACATCCTTAATCTTCAAAACACCTAGAAATACAAAGGACTATGATAGCATTAATAACATCCTTGCCAAAGTGTTAAACTGGTTTACAGTTAATAACTTATTACTCAACTCTAATAAAACGAAATGTCTACGATTTATTTTACCTAATGTAAGAGCTAACAATGGCAATATATACTTAAATGGAGAATGCTTGGAAATCATAGACAAAACAACTTTTTTAGGTCTAACCTTGGACAAAAACTTACAGTGGAGTCCTCACATATCAAAGTTGGCTAGTAGGTTAAGTTCAGCTGCTTACGCTGTCAGAAAAATAAGGTATTTGACTGACATAGAGACAGCGCGATTGGTTTATTTTGGCTACTTTCATAGTATAATGACATATGGAATTTTACTGTGGGGAAAGGCAGCAGATATACATTCAATATTTGTCTTACAGAAAAGGGCTATTCGTTCAATTTATAAGATGGGGTCGCGAGAGTCACTAAGAGACCTGTTTAAAGAGGTAAATATACTGACAGTAGCCTCCCAGTATATTTACGAATGTATTATTTATGCGCTTAAAAATATAGGATCGTTTAAAAAAATGAACAGTAGGAGATATAAACATAAAATTTCAATTACTAAGTTCCGTGTTCGCAAAGTATATAAATCATTTATGGGTCAATGTCAACTATTTTACAATAAATTACCTATTGAAGCACTTGAATTGCCATTACCTGCTTTGAAGAAATATCTAAAATCATCCTTGCTAAAAAAGGGATACTATACTGTCGAGGACTACTTAATAGATAAAAATGCTTGGCCCAGCTTAGTAAAAAAATAAAAAAAATAATGAAATGTTGCTAATTAAGTATTTATAACTGATTACCTTGACATTACTTATTATATATAAACTATGCCTATTTACTTAACGTATTAATTGTTAGTTTAACTATAGACGATGCACATACACGAAGCTGAATTTAATTTCTCCATTTTATTATCTAAGGTATTTTAAAAAACAAATTTTATGTAAAAATCCCTTGACAATGTTGACATGTTGTAATAATTTTAAGTTTTAAGTATATTTAATAGAACCTGAGTGTTTCTAGTGTTGTAGCTGATGACTGACGATGCAAAAGTGGTTCGACGAATCCTATTTGAATAAATAAATTCTTTCTTTCTTTCTTTCGAAGTGAACTAATCGCTGTCAGTGTGGCGTGACCTTCATGTGGCCTTTTTTGTTTATGCATTTCATCTACAATCCCGAGCGCTGTCATTTGCAGACGTAAAATTGATTCTGTTTCATGGTGTTCGTTAACTGTCTATCGCTTTTTTATGGAGGATTACATTGGACTGATGTTTCAAAGTGAACTAAGAGCGCCAGAATAGGGAACTTGCATCTTTTTATTTTATTACGAAAATCAAAAGTATAATCCACCGTTAAAACAACTGCAGCACTAAAAGTTTATTTTATTTATTTTTCTGATGTTATATGCATTTGAAATCTGCACGCGCCGGCATCCCCCGAAAACGCTCTATATTAAACTGGCTTATTCTATGACGTCACAACATATATTCTCGGCGCGTTTACTATGGAGTAAAAAGCTTGCAATTATCTCCACAACATTTGCGTTTAAGTCTATACTTGTCATACAAAATATAATTTCTAATTCAATATTCTGTGTAACTGTTATGTTATTTTATCGAAAAAAACATTTTTTTTCGTCTTTTTAACGTGAGATAAAACTAATACAATCGTTTTTTTTCTCCTGTATGACATTTCTACATATATCCGCATCAATTGAGTGCAATTTATTCGAAAATGAATTTCCATGCAAGTTCCCCATTATATTTGTGTGTTGTAAAATAAACTGCTTCATAATGCAAGTCTTGAAAATCAACTCTGGGAGGTGGACCAGCTATTCGTCTGTGCTTTGTCACATCATGAACCTATCTTTGAATTATTTAATGTTTTTCCGACTGCGGCAGAACCGAAAAGAAGGGATACGTTTTTATTTTCGTGTGTTTCACCATAGCGTTAAGATACTAAACCGTTTTTGATAAATGAGGTGTCAGTCGATTTGTATGATATGTTTATTTATAATTTTTTTGTTGCTTATCCGTGAACGGGTTACAGTTTATTGAACTGTTTATAAATGTGTGTTTACTTTATACCTTGATCGAAGTAGGTAATACGGGTGTAGACTCAAAATTTATTATAACTTCAAAAGAAAGTAAACAAAAAAATATGCCTATTGACGAAAATCCCATTCAAATATCTCAAAAAAATACGAAGCTACAACCGTTTCAATGTTGCTTGTTAGAGAGAGAAAGCGCAAGGGGATCGTGACATCACGTTCCACGAGCGTCATAGTAAATGACAATCGTTTCATATGATGAAGGTGCGTTTTGCGAAAAAGGGACAGAACATACCCCCTCTTAAAACTTTAAACACTCATAGCATTGTGATTATTTAACCTCTTGCGTTGCTTTTTTCTCCATTTGACTACATTTTTAATCCTTTTTCGAGAAAATACAATATTATCCATTATTTTACTTAGTGTCTACACCCCTATTAGTTAATCAACTTGTTCTAAATGCCTCCCAAGTATTTAATTAATAACAATACTCTCAAATTATAACTATAATAGTACATTGTTGCCCAGGTATAGAAAGTAAGCAATAGATGGACGAGTTAGTTCGCGGGCCGAGCCGCAGGTGAGACCCGCGGAGATGCGAGTCCATCCATTGCACTTTCTACCGAGGCATTTACTATGTGCTTTTCACGCCTAATGTAAGGAAATAAAACAGGTTGAGTACACAGTATAATACACAGTTTAATTAAAAGTAATATTGATATTCGCATTAGGGCAGTTGTGGAATAAGAAGGAAAAATTTTTCCCGGAACATTTATATATATTTTTTCGAGAGTTCATCAAAATACGTCAGCATTACACTTTCAGAGAAAAAGTTTGTTTTTTTATTTATTTGCCATGTCTTGAAATTTTCATACACTTTCTTATATTTATTTCGGGATTTAATGGGCATTAAATTTCGAATCACTGACTTTGCAGTGTTTTGAATTTCCGGCGGTGTAAGATCCACGCCCGTACTCGTGTCACTCATTGTTATTTATTTTTATTTCAAATAGTACAGAATTATACACAATTATCTGAATGTTTGTTTCCGATCTAAAGAACAGACAGAAGATTTTTTTCCTTCCCGCCTTTCCAAATTTTTTATTTATACTTTTTTTAAGCATGCAAAGTCGTTTTTCACATACCTATATACTTAAATAAAAAAACGCTTACAATCGTAAAAGTACACATTCATTGAGCGAATTTGACGTTATAATTTTTTAATTAAACGCACAAATGTAATGTTGCTCTAATAATTTTGCTATTTTCTGAACGAGTTACTAATGTCAAAAATAATCGACCAATAGCAGAGTAGAAAGTAAAAAAGGCCGCTAAACACTACATTTTACTTTGCAAATCTACATTGTTTGACTGTTTTTGAATTGTACTACTAAGAACTACTTTCTACTCTCATTTCAATCCATCTTTGGCCATATTTCCGAGCGGTGGCGTGAAAAAATATTAATGGTGTTGAAACGTTGATTTCTAGGGAATTTTACATTGGTAACACCAAGATTGTACTCGTATTGAATAAACTGTAAAATTACGATGCTCATATGTTCCCATTATAATCCGATAAGCTTACCTTCTTTCTAAAAAGGTTTTTCATTTATTTATAAGTGGATTTCACCCAATCCTGTTATAATTTCCGAATTCGAACTCCTCAAACGTAATAGGAATTGGGCAAACGTCAAGTTGAGATGAGGGAGTAGAAATTGGCGGTGACATCCGGGGAAACCGACTCAATACGTTGGAAAGAGTAGGCAATCGCTATTTATTGTAATACGGAGGTATGTTGCTTCATTTGAACTTCTTACCGGGTAAATTCCGGGACATGCTAAAACGTATTTAATTAATGGCCTTATGCATTATAATATAAACATCCATTACACCTATTTTTAACCGACGTCAAAAAAGGAGGAGGTTCTCAATTCGGTTGTATTTTTTCTTTTAAATGCCTTTCGTTAAAATTCGTTTATGGCCACACACACGTGGCGGCAGTCACATGGACTGGACACAGTTGTTTAATGTTTAACCAGATGATATATCAGCGCGTCATGACTTGTGGCGATGCACTATTCTCTTACTCTAAAAGAGATCTTAAACGTTAAAGCCAACCCAGATTCGAACCAGTGACGTTTCGACTGATGGCTGAAATGACTGGACTGATCGCCTTTTGCCAACTGAGCCTATACCGTTGCTCACTTCAGCCTTTTTAGGGTTCCGTAAAAGAGTAAAACGGGACCCTATTACTAAGACTTCGCTGTCCGTCCGTCTGTCCGTCCGTCTGTCTGTCACCAGGCTGTATCTCAAGAACCGTGATAGCTAGAGAGTTCAAATTTTCACAGATTATGTATTTCTGTTGCCGCTATAACAACAAATACCTTCTAAAAACAAAATATTTTTTTTTTAAGGGTTTATAGACGTTTTTATAGATAATGGAACGGAACTTGGCCGGTTATTTTTTCTTGTGTCGTCATTTCTGTTGAAACTTTTCTAAACATCTTTTCACTAGCTCACCAGCTGGGCACACATATTTAGTGTGAATCAGAAAGCTCGGCATAGTCACAACACGTGTGTTAAACAAGATTAGGGCAAAAAGCCGGCGGTGGCGTAAGCCACTGCATAATGGAGGTACACCTCGCCACTGCGGTACCATTTGTCTGAGACGGACAGTCCGAACTCACTTTAAACACACCTCTTAACTCAAAGGGCATTGGGCAACATTGTAAGAAAAAAAAGGTTGTTTTGTTTTTGCAGCGGCCAAGGTTTTTGTTTTTATAATCGCGGACCTCTTATAACGCATAAATATATTAAACGCGTTTAACAATATCGGAGCCGAGATATTTAAGTTTTGTTTATTACTTTTCAATGTGACCTGTGGAAATATATATTGCAAATATCTCGGCTCCAATCCAAATTCATATTTTAGACTATTACATTTCATAACAAAATGTGTTTGTTTTGAATAGATCTATCACAATCTTCCACTTTTACGAGTGGCCGCTTGCCTAAAAAAATAGTAAAATAAAACATAGGTATTGCAAACTGCACAAACCTTAGAAAAACAAGTGGTTTTATGCTATGTATAATGCCATAACAGATGCAGACCATTCCAAGGTCGACATTAGAAAAATAATGCGCTTCGTACGATAAATTGCAAACCCATAAAGCAAAAGTGTTTACTGCGGCGGAACAAAAGAGGACGAAACAAATACATTTACATTTGTTTCTGCTTCGTGAAATACGCGTCATAAGTCGGGATGCGGAAAACCGACCCGCGAAATCCTATCGAGTATCATACGTTTATTTCTTTAGATATTTCATGGTAGCGCTCTGTGTTGCCATACTGGCACAGGTTGCGGTATTTTTGCACGTATTTTAACCCTTTTCCAGGTCGGCAGTAGGAAAATGACAATCGGATGTCAGTCGTATTCATTGACATTAAGACATATGTTTGACAAGCAGTATGTGGTCGATATAAAGCCTCTGCCTGGAAAAGGGTTAATAAATGTTTAATTCAAATGCTTGATGATACCATACCTATAGACTCAGAAGCGAATTAAATGTCGAGAGCACCCTAGGCCAGCATCTTACCGGCGCCCCTCTAGCGGCCATAGTTAAACAATTATAACGAAAAAAAAATCGTAGGCGCGCTGCGCGAGGCGCGTTCTTTGGAATCCCGCGCCTCTAGGCACGTGCCTAGTTTGCCTATAGGGATAATCCGCCTCTTCTAAGACTATACAAGCATTGTCAAGTAGGGATACAACGTCTTTCATGGCTGTGAAAGCCAGTGCGGGAGCGGCATACACGACCGCAAGCCTGGCAGCTGTAATTGGGAATGGATGAAAATTTTAACAGTGCCTGATAATTTTTTTGGTGATAGGAATAACCTTCCTTAGCACCAGAAAAAAGTTGCAGAGTTTTCATTTGCGTCAATTATTTTTGAAAAAGATAAACACTTTCCTCACTTACGTTTTGGGTTTAGGACGGCGAATAAGTGTCTCATTCGCCGTCCTAAACCCAAAACGTAAGTGAGGAAACTGTTTATACTCGTATTTTTCAAAACTTATTGACGCATCTGATAAATCTTCAACATTTTTCTGGTTGTAAGGAAGGTTATTCCTTTCACCAAAAGAATAATCAGCCACTTCTAAAATTTTAATCCATTCAAAGAGAGCGAAGCGAACTAATTTCTCTGCTTCAAATTCTTTCTGATGTCCGTATGTCTAGCTGTTCTCTCTACAGGTAGGGTTGCCATATGGAAGAATTGAATGTCCTGATAAAAAACCTGACATTGACATCACCCTAAAAATCCTGACATTTCTTGTAACAGAGATTTGGCGTAGCTTGAACGACGCCCCGGCGCGCGGCGGCGCGCTGCGCTTAATTTATACGAGTACCTACTACCTATACTTAACCATGTTGATTATGATTAATACCTGTTCTATTGTGCAATTTGATGAATAATTGAAACCAAATAACAAAATGTAGGTAGATTGTAACTAGAGTTTTAAGCAAAGAAAATATTGAGATCTCTTATAGTTGTAAGTTTTCCTATTTTCAATTATTTTGACAGAAATATTGTTGTTTTTGTTGATTATTGACTACTTTTATGTTTTCTTTCACTCATAAAAACTGTGTAAACTTTGTAATAAATATATCCCGTAAACTTTTTTTTATGAGGTCATTCCTAAAAATCCTGACACTTGCCAAGTCGGCGGCCGCAATCCGGACAAAGGGTCAAAAATCCTGACATGTCCGGACAAATCCTGACGTATGGCAACCCTATTTACAGGTCGCATTTCTCAACCAATTCACGTGAATTTTGTGAGCAAGTTCGTTATTTATATATGTGATTATTTTTGTTGATTCAGTTTTGGGATATTTACGTTTTTTAGGGTTCCATAGCCAAATGGCAAAAAACGGAACCCTTATAGATTCGTCATGTCCGTCCGTCTGTCTGTCTGTCCGTCCGTATGTCACAGCCACTTTTTTCCGAAACTATAAGAGCTATACTGTTGAAACTTGGTAAGTAGATGTATTCTGTAAACTGCATTAAGATTTTCACACAAAAATCGAAAAAAAACAAAGTTTTAGGGGTCCCCATACTCAGAACTGAAAATCAAAAAAAAAATTTCATCAAACCCATACGTGTGGGGTATCTATGGATAGGTCTTCAAAAATGATATTGAGGTTTCTAACATCATTTTTTTCTAAACTGAATAGTTTGCGCGAGAGACACTTCCAAAGTGGTAAAATGTGTGTCCCCGCCCTGTAACTTCTAAAATAAGAGAATGATAAAACTAAAAAAAATATATGATGTACATTACCATGTAAACTTCCACCGAAAATTGGTTTGAACGAGATCTAATAAGTAGTTTTTTTTAATACGTCATAAATCGTAAACCGCAATTTATTTCACGGAACCCTTCATGTGCGAATCTGACTCGCACTTGGCCGCTTTTTTTTAGCTAGACTCGCGATTTCTATAATTCACAGAGTTGCTAGTTAACCTCCATTAAATGAGGCATGCTACATATTTATTTGTTTGTATAGGTCCTTGAAATGGCTCTCACGATTTCGGCGAGAGTACTAAATAGATCTCATTTTCGGGATAATATAGTTCGATGTTCCCATAGTAACGCTGCCAGCTGCCATATTCCGAAACGGCCGCATACGTTTTTACATTACTAACGACAGCGGGCAAGTGCAGTGTTAAAAAATAATACACTGCACTGTTGTGACAACGCGCACGCGACCGGCCAGGGTCATACAATACACAGTGTTTAAAACAAAATTCGTCTTTCCCGTGGTCAATACTTAAGAGCTTACGTGCATAAAAATTATGCTATAATCGCATTAATATATAAAAGGAGAAGCTGTTTATGCGGATATACTCGTAGAGTCCAACCTAAAATTATGATTAGGAAAGACGCGAAACTAAATCTGTGTATGACCCCCCGCCTATATGCTGACCGTTTTCCATTTAGATATTTGACTATTGACGGAACTGGCCATTTGGGTAATAATTTAGAACAATAACAAGGCGTGTTTTCTGTAGTAGTGTAGTGTTAATAGCATAGGTGCATGTAAACTATGTTCCGATAATAGAAGTTAAGAGCGCACATTAGCTGAGCCTTTTTTCAGATTCGAGAATTCCCAATAAATATTTCTGTCGCGCTGACGGAGGCGGGGCCGTGCGCGAGCTTATGTGCACGCACACACACATACAGTTGCATTTCAATTTAGAATACAATGTTACAAAATTCATCGGCGATGTTGACATACCACTGTTGGCTATTAAATTATGTCTTTCACGACACATTTACCAGTCACAAATAAGTAGATTAATTTCGAGTAGTAATGTATGTCACATCGTGGCGTGGTCACGGCTCTAGGAATAGAGTTGTCATCAGATATTTTTGCGGCCTTTGATCTATCTTTTATTTATGCCGGTGACTGTACCATAATATCGAATCGTCATCCAAACTTTACTTATACTCAAAATTTCAGCCCAATTGGTCACCGGGAAGTGGGTCAAATTAAACTTGCAAGATTTGATTACAGACAGACAACGGGACAAGTAAAATTAAAAAAAATAAAAGCTTGTAAAAATATAAGATTTTTTAAGCAAAGTAATTATTTTCAAATAGTCACGTTCAAGTCACGATCATAAAATATGGTATCATATGACAAAACTAGCTAATTTCTATTAGTCACTGCCCTATCTATTGTCTTACAATTTTAACGGGTTAATTCACAGTTAATTAATACACATTTATTAACAAAGTATTGCACTTGTTGGGTATTTGCTCAGCAGGTGAACTATCTGCCAGTGCCAGAGTACCTATTTTACGGCATTATGATATTCGAAATAAACATTTATTTTGACTTATATACTATCAATAATACAAGTGAATTTCCCCCTTATACTTCTCACAAAAGGCTAAGTATATAGAAAGAAGATATCGATGACTTTAGATTTATCGATAACTTTTCACACAACTAGGATATCGACCTTTAGTGGCGACGATTGCCTATCACTTTTTCGTATGTGTACGTATTTACCAGGTCGTTACCGCCCCAAAAATTAGTGTTATAAGGACAACTGCAGCTGCGACTAAAAGTCCCAAGTAAAAATCATAAGAATCGAGGTTTCGTTCTCGACTGTTTTCTCCTCCGAAACTTTATCAATCGTAACCAAATTTTAGTAAATGAATAAGAAGGAAATGTTAAATGTCGGGCTGTTTTGATTTTTGCGCTTTTTGTTAACAGATTTGTGTAATAGACTATGTAATTGGGCCGTTTTAAGCTTTCTTTGAAGTAACCTAGCACTTTTAAAAATAAGAATATCAAAAAAAACAAAACGTACCGACACAGATATTGATGATATTAATATTATTTCAAAAAAACATAAATCTACGGTCAAAAACCTCGGAGGAAACAGTCGAGAACGTTTGTATGGAAAAATGGCCAGTGGTCTGTCCTCTTAAGTCAAACTCAGCGACAACATTAGACCTTTTAAAAGACATTTTGTGTCCCAAGGAAAGACACCACTTACTCATTCTAAAATCGTTTTTGACCCATTTATATTCTCGTGTTTTTTTTCGGTATCGTAATTAAAATACAGTTTTGAACTCCTCGTGGCGCCCTATGTGCCTATGTGTATGTGTGAAATAACATTTCATTTCGTATATGAAAACCATTTCCATTCGAAACACCTACGTGTTTCGTGTATTGAATACTATACACACAATACATAGGTAGTACAGGATTTTTTTTTTAATTTTTGGAGGCAAAATATGTACACCAATGAAACTTTGTTCATAACTTTATTCTGGCACTAGAAATGAAATGCCGAGGCCTACAAAAATTTAGGGGTACTACCCCCATCGATGGGTGGCTTAAATTCATATGAAGATTTTTTTTCTTTCAATGTGTTAAAATCCAATTTGATGAAATTAAATCCATATTGACCATATTGCTTGACATAAAGTGCCAATGTCATACACTATTGCAACGTCGAGGACTAAGACGTTTACCTATTTTCCCTTGAAACTTCGTAAAGTAAACGTCCGAGTGCTCGACGCTGTACCAGTATATGACATGGACACTCTATGTCAAAGTGACATGGCTTGAATTCGAATGAAGAAAAATCATTTTAGTTCGAATTTAACCCTTATTGCTTTGACATAAAGTGCCCATGCCATATACTAGTACAGCGTCGAACACTCGGACAATTACCTTACTAATGAAACGTTTTACTTCTCATTACTTAGGTGCAATTTGCTGATTTTACCTATTTAAAATTGGCTTTTGCGGCATACATAATGAGTGAAATTTCACTTCACATTTAGGTATCTAATTTCAGTTAAATATACAGGGCACTCTTTATTCAGTATCATTTCAGAATAAAAGAATATGGCTGTTCGCAAGCCCTTGGGAAATTTACCCGGGATAGTGTGCATAATTTTCTAGTTGTTCAGTTGACACTGCAGAGTTGCCGGAGATTATGCGACAATCATGCTACTAGCAGCCTATTGGCACATCATTATTAAAACTCACACTTGTTTTCCCAAAAGGCGTAGGCAGAGAGATGAAATATAATTTAAATTGAATTTGCTCTGGAAGTGCGCCTTTATATGGTTCAACATAAACACGGGAAGTCGTCTATGCCGGCACGGCGGTGCCGGGCGGGGCCAGCCCGTGCGGGAATGGATTTCAGGCCAATATTGCCACACGTGCGAGAATGAGATTTCATGACAGTTAGAATTTCAGTTTTATGTAAAAAATAATATTTCCTCGCATGATGCATTGTAAAATGTTGTATGATACACGTGCGGATAGGTAATTCCCAACTCGTGTCGATCAAAAACACTCCCTAACGGTCGTGTTTTTGGTCATCGCCACTCGTTTGGAATTACCTACTTTCCGCACTTGTATCATAAATAACTATTAAAATGCGTCTTCTAGAAATTATATGTTGGTTTAAAAGTATAGGTACCCCAGTACGTTACCCACTTAAAAACAGTATTTAAAAAGTTTTGTTATGTCAAATAGATGCAATCCAAATGTTTAAACGTAATATTTTGACCGCATTCACGGGTGCGTTAGTTTCCACGTGGTCGTGGTCGGATCGGCCAGCGCCATGGACATAGGATACTATGGACGGGCTATGGTAATAATAATACCACGAGCGAGCACGACAGTGCTATACCAAACGCAATAAGTGTGACAGAAAGAGATATATCATTCGTTGTTCTTGTCATAGATCTACTTTTTTTGTTGGGCACAACTGATTAAGTATGAAGTTGTGCCCAACAAACCATTACCCGTCCAAATTAAGTAGGTTGTTTATGGTAAGCCATCAGCCATTTTAAGACCAGTTTTTAATTAAGCTGCATAAGGAGCCTTTCCGTCCCTCGTTGTGGCATCACGTATAGCCTGTCCAGAGTATCCTATGTCCATGAGCCAGCGCAGTCACGACGACGCCAATTGGCTTGGCGGCGCTGGATTTAAATTTTTAGACCCTTCAACTTTGACATTCATTGATGGAGCTTCGTAAATGGCCAGCTTTACATCAGGACCATGAACCTATGATTACTCTAAGATCAGGACCTTTTCCATATACAAGTCGTTGCTTTTAAGGTCGCCATACACCACCTATTGCTTCAAAGTTTTCAACCACGTACCCATTACGTGTCGTTCACTCGTTACCGTTTGGTATCGATACTCGTATCGTAAACGTGACTCACTACGGAACGAACAATGAAATGATTAGCCAAATTACGTATACGCTACTAATTTATGGCAGAATTTTCCAGCATGCGAAACTTTAATGAGTGACTATTGAGTCGTGTCACAAAAACAAAGAGGCGTTTTTTTTTTTGAATCTATATTGTAGTAACACGGAATGCATTGCGATTTGCGAAGTGATAAGTATTATATCAAATATATATACTTAAAGAGAAACAGTCAAAAAGACAAAAACAATGAATAGTACACATACGAAACCGCCGATACATTCCATCAGTCGTTTTTCTAAGCGTAATTCTGCTGGATTTTGTTCTTACGAGTACAAATTTCCTGAAAATTTAAAATGGCTTTAAATGCAGATTCCCGATAGATTACATAATCTATTTAAAAAAAAAAGTAATTAACCAAATCTGTTTTTTTTTACAAAATACTTATTCCAAAGACTCCGTGTTTAGTGCCTTCGAATTCCAATACCTAACTATGAGAAAAGTATTTCAAATCTCAAACGATGACAATGGTAGATTGGTATAGATGGAGAAGTTTGACAAAGACGGATGGCTCTAAATCAATTATTTGTGGTTGCCATTGTCGCCTAGAAGCCGGTACAAACTCCACGGTTATTCCCTGTTCCATATAAGGTTTAAAAAATCGTGCGTTAATCGCCATTAAAGTTCAAGGAAACGTAATTTGAAACACAAAAGAAATAGAATTGCTGTTCGAAAAACACTTCGAAATAAAAGAAAACAAGTTTTCCTTTGATATTTAATGTTAAAATTTTGAAGTTATCAGGAATATATTAATGTCTATGAGGTTTTTTAAAGCTACGAAGGTTGTTAACAAGCTTGCTATTTGCCTGGTCGTAAGCGGTAACCGTAGCCTATGGATTTTCATGTATATTTTTTATAAAGAATTAGTTAAAGTGTTATCCTAATTAGTCATACCTAAAAATCTGTAGCATTTGCCCGGGACTTTTTCATCGTAAACTCCATCATATCCCTATTTCCCTTCGAGGGATGATTTTAGGGATAAAAGGGACTAACTGAACAAAATATTAGTATAGGATAAAACTGCGAAAATTATACTCGTACCTCCTTTTACCGTAGTTAGACGAAAATTAAACACGACGGGGTTCCCTCGCAATTAGCTTCGATTTAAGGCAGTTATACCAACGCTATCGACGTCTAACAAGCCAGTCGTATTAAACCAAAATTGGGAAACTTCAATTCGTAATATTCCTTCTTATACCTCCTATCTAACATCGTAGATCATCTAGTTTTAAGCCTTAAGTCGTAATGTTTAGGTTGATTTAAAGTTGTTTATTTGGTGAGATGCGAGGTTGTGTTAGTTGCCTGGATTGCGCCTCCGGGCCTCCTTGGAAACGTTCTCATTTAGCCTTGTGTAATCTCATTATGTTCACCTTAGAGTTCTAAAGATTTTGCGTTCCGCGTATCAGCTCGTGCAGATGAAAAGAATTATGCCGTGTTGGTGTTGCTAGATGTGGCTTTTTGACTCGTGTCGTGTTCCTTTGTTAAGCCCAAGTGAAAGAAGAAGAGTATTGTTAAATGATTTGATAAGTATTCTTACGCAAAATTCAACCTTAAGGTTAACGTCACGGTGCACTTTTATATTTTTGCAATAAATAAATACTTATACTGAAACTGATATGCATAACAATTTTGACTTGTTATTGTTGTATTTCCTCAAACGTTATATTTGATTTCCGCGAATAAATAAGTGCATTTTTTTTGTGACTCGGCGACCGTATCGCTGCCTAATTGCAATGTTCTAGTCGAGTTATAAACCAACAATACCGTCCTATACCGTACCATATTTGCTTTCTTTCCTTCCGATGCCAAACACACCTAGAGATGTTGCGTTTTGTCGTGCCCACGACGCCAAGAACGACTATAGATGTATGGCGTACACCGTCAAAGTCACCTTCATGCTTGCATGTAAGGTTTATAATCACTTTCTTACAAAAAAAAGTTGGTGTATAGTTGGCATGACGCAAGGTTAAATAATAGTCTTTTTTGTCTCCAAATTTAATCAGAATTCATCTCTTCAATCATATTGTACTTGAACCGAGAAAATGTTTCGTTATTCAATTTGAAAATCAAATGCCAGCTATGATTTATGTGCAAAGCAATCCCGTCAACTGATTTAATATTAAAATTACAAATGTAAATTGATCTGCACAAAAAGCAGAATTGTTTCCCCGCAGTTTTATTTATTCAGAGCTGCCGTCCAACGTCGCTCCAAAGACGGTCACCAGAATATTCTATACGCTTGAATAATGCCATCCTATAAAGAATGCACCCCGCAACAGGCAGCCTCAAAATGCAATATCGCACTCCATTTGCAAACACCAAACCACCTCTTGTGTCCCACAGTAAACCAGGAATGCAGTGATGGAATATCTTAAATGTGTGAACACGCTGAAAGCACTGAAGATGCTGGTGCTATCCAACATATTTCGCGGCGGACCGCAAAAAATGACGCATGAACTCACCGTCGAGAAATCGGACCCGAAATTCGCATCGACAATGCGAAGACAACGGACAAAAACTATAGAGAATATAAGCCAGGCAGAAGCGAAAACCGTGCGACTTTCCATGAGCGTTGACGCGATCGCTACTCATGATACGGAAAGCAAAGTGATATGTAGTGCCAAAGGTTTGTTAGAGACTAATTTAGACGATCTTTTTGACGATGATTGGGCGACGAAGAGCCTCGGTGCTAGTGAGCCGACGTTGAGTTTTAGTGATGGGAAATGTAGTGCGAATCGTGAGTCGATGTCGGATAGTGAGTCGGGGACGGACAGTGACTGTTTGGATGAAGTGGTTAGAGAGCAGCGGAAGTGTATGGGAGCGCGTCGCTTCGGACATTTGCTGAGGAGGGTTATATCTCGAAATGGTAAGTTTTCGAACTTTGTAACTTGGTGTTAAGATTATCTAGCCGCCGCGTTTAGAATGCGGTTGGAGGTGACCGTTTTGCCATATACCTACTTCAAGTCAAAATGTTTAAGAATTGACAGCTGACCCATTTCCATATGTGATGATTTTGTAAAATAAATGGGTAGTTTCATATAATTTATTGCAAATTAGGGTAGTCAATAATAATGGAAGCCTACTCGGACGTTGTAGTTGACCATCCCTCCCTTTTCAGTGGGGTAGGGTGAACAAAAAGCCGATGTCTGGGCAGGAGCGGGCATTCTTACACGAGCGTTAGCAACGCGATGAGGTGCTGGATACTTAGTTAAATTAATTAATATAATTGTGAATTTCTAGAAATATGTCCTAAGTATATGTATAAGTAACTGAGTGACAGTTTATAAGTGCTTCAAGGAAAATAAAGTACTATACATGTCGTAAGTTGGAGTTTTCCTTTTCACATACTTATTGCGGTCGAAAATACAAGTGGAAGAACTTTTCAAATAATAATAATATTTATAATTTTCTCTCTTTAAGCTGTCAACTCAGCGAAAATCCATTAAGCCTGAATCATACTGGCGCGGTCTGCCGTCGCCGTCGCGGTCAATAGTAAACTTAACAGCTAATGTCAAGTTTATTACTGACCGCCACCGCAGGCCACGCCAGTCTTATTCAGGCCTTATAGGTCCGCAACGCGTATCATCTCCGATGTTGCATGCGTTCATTGGCTGTGCGTTCGTATACCATCAGTCAAACTTCGGCTTCACTTGATTGTCACCATTGCGGTGTTTTAAAAGACGGACTGCATGTACGCTAGTCAATGTTGTGGTTTAAAAAAAATCCTACACAACAACCCTGAAAACTTTGAGGGTATGGAAATAAATTTGGGTATTTCTCAAATAATGTGATGAACTTGTCACAACCATGTGCAAAAGTTAACGCTACTGGGGAATCTCAAAAAAAATGGCCGATTAAGGATAACTAAAAAGTGATGTTTAAGTCACGTCTAACCTGTCGGTTTTGTTACTAAACGTAGGCGATTGACATTGACTGTCGGTTTTGTTACTATCCTTAACTGTCCGTTTAAGGGTGCAAAAATAATGAATATCCCCTACTAATACTTAATTGTTCTTATTTTATATACGGACCAACAGGTTGATAAGGACAGCTATTAGGGCTTGTGCACAAATCACGCGAGGTTTTTTCGGCTACTTTTTGACCCCCCCCTACTAACTAGTATTTATATAGTAGAATAGAAAGATAGTAAATATTGTTTATTTTCTATCTTAGTAAAAAAGACTCGCTATTTTGAAGTGCTAAGTAAAGATATATGTTTAACGAAGCCGAGAAAAAGTATCTACTCGTGTGGTAGATATTTTATTTTAGTTTCGTTCTCTGTAGAAAAATACACGTGAGGTATCCTTACCCCCCCCCCCCCCCCCCCCCCCCCAACGTGATCTTTCGTGATTTTTTCCTGACCCCCCCCTCCCCTATCGAACCTCGCGTGATTTGTGCACAAGCCCTTATATAAATAAATATAACAATATTTCACTGTTCGGAAATTCTTAACTTTTGCACATGGTCGTGACAAGTGACGTAAACTATTTTGAGAATGACCCATTTACGCTGCCTACTTTTTAACCGACTTAGCTTCTCAATTCGTCGGAATCTTTTATATTTTATGTATGCTCCCCGATTACTCGACGCCTGGGCCGATTTCGAAAATTATTTTTTTGTTTGAAAGGGCACCTATCCTTCCCAGGTGGTCACATGGTCTGATGATGGGATCCTGGAGAGATCTAGGGAACTCTTCAAAGGCGAAGTACTGAATTGAAGTCCGTTAAAACTTTGATTTTAAAGAAACACATTCGGTTATTCGTATGTGGCTATAGGATATCGCAGGAAATATGCGTTTACTTTCGAGATATTTAAGTTGTTAACATTTGACTTTACTTTTATAAAGCCTTATCACAATCGCATTTATCATTTTATAGTGAACTTTACTAGTTAACTCTTAAAGATTAATATAGATTGCAGTTATGAGGGCGATAAGCCGTTGCGAAAAATCACTCCTCATTAATCTGAGCACGCAATGCGTATGGTTGATCTAATGTCGCTGACTTTTTATAAAACTGTCACTGGAATTGGAACCTTATCGCTTGGACGGTAGAGTTGCTTTTAGAGTAGACTACTTTGATGCAATTCGGCCAACTCAAATAATCTCAAGTGTAAAACGAGTTCTTATAATGACTGGGTGCACAGTTACACACCTTAAACGGTTTGTTTGATTGAGCTAATTTGATCTACTTTCGGTCCTCTAGATCTGTATCTAGATTCTAGGCAGGTCGAGTGAATATCTAGCTTAATCTATGATCGGATAATGACAAAACATAAATAATACATTTCTGCTATTGACTGTTCGGATAATAAATTTCTGCTATTGACTATTAACATCAAGCTAAAGATACAATCAACATTGTAGCTTGATTAGAAGTGTATTAATAAGGCAATAAATCTATAACGGTTTTATACAGACCCTTTAGATCATATGTTGACAGAAAGAATTTTGATGTCGCTGTCTATCTGATTTTGAAGCATTGCGACAAGAAAGTGGAGATGGAGACACACCACTTCTGTCAATGATCGCGTTATCACTACATAGTATTAAACAAAGTAGCTTCCCGCTGTCTGTCTGCCTCTATGTAATTATGCTTAGATCTTTAAAACTACGCAACGGATTTTGATGCGGTTTTTTTAATAGATTGATTCAAGAGGAAGGTTTATATATGTATAATACATGCATGTATTATTTATACATATAAACCCGTGCGAAGCCGGGGTGGGTCGCTAGTATTATCAACGGCCTCCGTAGCCCAGTGGGTAGTGACTCTGCCTACGAAGCTGGAGGTCCCGGGTTCGAATCCCGGTCAGGGCATTTATTTGTGTGTTTATCACGAATATTTGTTCCTGAGTTATGGATGTTATATATGTATATAAGTATCTATATGTATTTATCTATTATATATATCATCGCCTAGTACCCACAACACAAGCCTTACTGAGCTTACCGTGGGCCTAGGTTGATTTGTGTAAGATTGTCACATAATATTTATTTATTTATTATTATTATTTATTTTATTATAATGTAAATGATAAATATACGTCTGTGCCTAAGTCTGTACATATACAAAACTCACTTACATACAGTCGCCATCACATACATCGGAGCAAACAAGCACGTCACAAACATCGGAACACACCTTTATTGTCAAGGCATTAGGGTGCATGTGCCGATATTTTTGAACACCTATAGTGTACCTATGTATGTGATGGCGACTGTACATGTCATACCTACATCAAATTTTTTTATTGCCGTTAAATAAAAGCTTGTAAAAGGATCTTATTTGTTATGTAAACCATTTTTGCCCGACTACGGCAGAGAAGAAAGTGAGGGATATGATTTTATCAGTCTATGTTTGTATTTTAAGATGTGTTCCACCGCACCGTAGCGTTTAAGATAATGCACCGATTATGATGAATGATAGTCCAGGCAATGAACTGACAACTTGTATGGAAAAAATGACAAATTTGGAAATAATTTATAATAGCAGATTTTATCTATGTAATGGATATATTATCAACTAGCTTTTGCCCGCGACTTCGTCCGCGTAGAATTCGTTTCACTACACAAATTGTTGTTATTTTACCCCCTCTAGAGATTATTTTCTTTTTCATGCCATTTATAATTAAAACTAAAACAAATTACTTTGCTTACCTAGTATATTGTCAGACAATAAAGCACCTAAGCGAAAAGCTTACAAAAATACTGAAACTAAAAAAATAAGTTGGCTGCTTCGCCGCTGCTACTTATTCCAATATACTTCTATAAACTATATTGTATGATTTATTTCGTTCTACTAAAACATGTAGATTTTTAGATTTAGACACACGTGAGCAAGCTACATACAACTGCCCGTGGGAAAAACATGGCGTGCCTAAATGTAATCCCGCTACTTTTAAGGTTTGACCCTGCGATTTGTTAATTGTCATTGAAAACGCTACTTTTAAAGGGAACTGTAGCTCTAGTATAAGTTTTATCGATACATTACGTTTTCGAACGCGTTTGCGTTTAGTTTCAATTTGTATGGCAACGCGAACAGAGCCTCTGGTGTTAACTATTAGGAACTACGAGTTGTCATACAAATTGAAACTAAACGCAACGCGTTCGAAAACGTATATGTATCGATTAAACTTATACTATAGCTACTGTAGTCGTTTAAAGTTAAATGGCAAGTTATTAGGTATAATTGGAATACGGGGTATGAGTATATCTTCTCCTTTCGCTTCACCAGTTAAGATTGTGCCCTTTACTATGTATTTTCCCAATTCAGTGACCCGTAATCTTGTTCCATTAACATTACGGGTACGCCTACTTTTAATTCGAGTTTGTGGGAAGGTACCCCCGATTGCTCCAGAGAGTTTAAGAACTCAACCGGGTAACTGGTGCTGTCGTCGGATGTCATTACTGTATCTATGGAGTTGTACACTGTTGTTTTGGTTGATATTTTTTCCAAGATTTATTTATTTATTTTTGATACTGTCTCATTTTTTGGTGCCAGTATGGTTCTTTCACACAACCAATTTTCATCCAGAATATGTTGTTGCAGATTCGGAAAAACTTGAGCAATAAGCTCGTCTTCCGAATCCACAACTTGACAAAATTGGTTGGTGAAATCATACCTTCATCATCAGTTTTTAATCGACCGTCGCCTATCTCGAGCAATTTTTGAGCATACGCACCCGACTCTACATCATCAAACAGCTGGACTCGCATGTTTGTCGTGAGATGGAACTTTTCCACCTTGGTCCACACGCGTGATGCTTTCAGACATGCGTTTATTTCGTCTTGAGACAGGTCTCGCCATCTAGTGATCAGTAGCTGACTTATACAAATATGTCGCCTTCTAGTAAACAGTACATTTTTATTTTAAAAACACTGATATTGTAATTATAAAATCATTAAAAGATAATGTAACCTTCAGAAACTACTTGCCTATATGTAGTCTAATAGCGATGAACACTTCGCAACAATCACCAAAGTTAAGCAACGTCGAGTGAGGTCAATATTTGGATGGGTGACCGTTTTTTTTTCATACAAATTCTCAAACGGCATTTGACCCCCTTAGGGAATGAATTTTCAAAAACGCAGAAATTAGTTTTCTAATATTTTGATATAAAATCAATCTACGAAGTTTCAAGTTTCTATGTAAAAAAAAATTAAGTCCCATACAATCTTTGGTTCCTTATTCCACCCTCTGAAGTAATTATATCTAAAAAAACGGCCCGCTGTGTTCTACTCTGAGGTATAAAAAACAATATTGGAAAGTTTCAATAAAATCAGTTCGCATATTTTTGTTTAATCTGTCCTCAAAGCCACTGGATACATTAGCGAAGAATCCTTGTCGCCACTGGATACCAAAAGATGGCGCTGGTGATGTATTTTTAAATCGGTCATTCTCGAGCTCTGTCTACGGAATTTAAAAGCATAGAAAAATCGGAAGAATTACCTACTACGGCTAGAATATGCCTGGAAATGTGTGACGCGCTGCATCGTCGATGTTATTTTATTATGTATCTTTGACCACATGGATTTCCATATAGATACTGTTTCACATTATAATATTAGTGTGATTAAATAGTTACCTAGCGAGAAAATCCAACAAAATGTCACACATCAAAAAAATTATAACTCAACTAGCTTCTGAGAAGTCAGAAAAAATATTAATAAATCTTTATATTGGTTCATTTACATTTGCTCTATTTCGTCTTGATTCAAGATAAATAATAAAAAGAAACAATTCATGCTTTATTTAAATCTATATAATGACTTCCGGGTGGAAAATTTGTTGGATTCCTGAATAAAGCTTCTTAGAATAACGTTTTAAAATGGAATAAACAAAAAAAAAACGCTATTATAAATGAATGTTTATGAACTTTTTATGCTCGTTCAATTACACGGGAAGACACCACGAGTCGTCACCGCTAATTCTACTTGGTCTCAATATCATCGCGTGGCGAAACTAGTTGTCGCCATTAATCGACTCTCGCTTGTTTATAGTGACATAGAAAGCCAGCCGACGTGTCTATCTAGCGACATCGACGGTTTAAATGAAAAGGCGTAAGTGGCATAATCTAGACAGAGGGCCTACCGCGAAAGGCATTCGAAGTTTCCCCTCTCTGTCATACTTACGAGTTCGTACGTAAGTGCGACAGAGAGGGAAAACTTCGAATGCCGTTCGCGGTAGACCCTCTGGTGTCTAAGTACAGTCGCGAATGTTGCCATCAAGTGTCCGATATATTTGGGCACATAACCAATATTATAGTATGTTTTTATAAAACTCATTGTATGTAATTGGAATATTGCTTTTTGAATGCACAACTTTCATGCAATTCGACCAACTCAAATAGGGAACATTACTGCAATGTTCTGCCGCCAGAGTGCAGCACTATCACAATTAGTGAACAGTTTTTTTGACAACTTTGACAAGTCCTTCAAAGCTCTGGATCAAATAGGGAAGAAAATATTTCAATACATAAAATGCATCAGTGCTGCGTAATTGGATGCAAGAATGAAGGGCATCATTCATTTCCTAAGGAAACGATGATACGAAAACTATGGGAAGCGGCAATACGTCGTAAAGCAAAAAAAGGCCTCATCCACCTTTAAATAGCTATAGGATGCCATTTTAATATCACAGTACAGGTATTTTACACACGAATGATAATAAAACGATTGTAGTTTAACGCGTTTTCATCAATTATTTGTTAGGTAAATAAATATGACATTGTACGTCATGGCGGTTTGTTTACGGGTTGTGTTAGTGTCGCCCCCTACGCAGAGCTTTGCGTAATGTTCCCTATTATGTCAACCTACTTACTCGTGATAGGCTTGTGACCTAAGATTTATTTACGATGCCTTTCGAACCAGTTTTTGGAGAGGAACAAATGTTTGTATGAGAGCAACTACTATTAAAGAGCGTAAATACCCAAAAAAAATTGTTATAGACTGACCTCGCTGGCGGCAGGCGAAACGCTTCATACTAATTGACGTTAATGTATGACGTCACACGTTGCAATTCATACTTATCGTTGTATGGAAAATTATGCTGTTTGGGCGCGAAATACTTCAGGTCCATAGTCGTCGTACAATTTTGTTTCTATAAAAGAGCAAGGATTATATTGATAGCTTTAAATTTACTCTTGGGATGTAAACTTTCAAGGTCCATAAGTTTTTATGACTTTAATTAAATTTTGAAATTTTTTACTTTATTACAATAATTTGATGGTTTACTATCCTATTAGCAACACTACGTTGTCAATTTTAACATGACGCAACTACCCTATTGGTCCTCTGTCTCACTAACCGGATGTTTGACAGCTAGAAAATTCAAATAATGACATCCCGCTAGTGTTGGTAAATACTCAAATTTTGAAGTCTAAATTGCTAGAACTCGAGCCATATTTACGGGACTTGTTTGACTTGTACTTAAGTTGTGAGTCCGAGTCCTTTTTCGATTCTTATCGAGTCCTGTAGTCACAACACATGCTTTAAGCCATCGTATCTATTATAGTCTTTTTTTAGCTTTATATTAATATTTTCTGGGTTGTGATAAATTAAGGAAACCATATTAACAGACATAATTAAAAACCGAAAAATATACTGATTGCTACGTACACTAATTTACTGAGTAAGTTACGTAGTCTCAAGTGTTCCTACAAGTCCACTGAGTTCTAATAATAACTCAGTCGTTCCAAAAGCCTTAAGCGTAAACAAAACACTCGAGTCTGTCTGTATAGATGACTCGAGTCTTTATCTACTCACTTGCTTGTGGCAACCACAGTGGCCAACTTCGTGCACCCCTAAATTGCTTCTGGTAAATTTTAACCGACTTCAAAAAAGGAGATTAAATTCGACTGTTTTTTTTTGTTTTGTTACGCGATAACTCGGTAATTTATGAACCGATTAAAAAAAATCTTAGAAAGCATATACTTCCAGATTGGTCCCGTTGTCACCAAAATCCAGTTCTGATGATGGGATCCTGGAGAAATCGAGGAAACTCTTCAAATTTTATAGGCAAACTTGAAGCAATTTGGCTACTGATTTGAAGTACTTTGTTCTAACATAAACTTGTCAAAATTTTGTTGCGCTGAAGACTGTCGATATCAACAATGTTTACTTACGACGTTTGCTGTACCTATATAAAGTGTCACTTACAACATTGTACGCTTGGCGCGTTGCTATATGATAACGCACGTCACCGCGATATGTAGAACAGCGTTTGACATCCTGTAGACCCGATCAACGAGGTAGTTGGTTTTAGAAAAAAAAACACCATTCGGGAAATTTGGTGTTTCACTGTCGGCGATGCCTTAGGTCACTTCGAGGCCAAATCGGTATGCGGTATTTTGTAGTTTACAGAGAGAGCCCAGATATTCTTAAACTATAACTTCAAATCATTTACCGTCGGTATACTACCAGCATTAGCCTATGCACACCGCGTTTTTACAACGTATGTAAATAATATATACAAGTTGTCCGTCAAAATTTGCAATCCATTTTTCAGTCATTTGCCGTTATCCGATTGAGCTGTAATTTGGGGTAAAGGTATATATTTAATGTTATGACAATTCAATATTATGGTACCATCGAGCTGATCTGATGATGGAGACAGAAGGTGGCCATTGCAGTACTTAACCGACGTAACCCCGTTGAGTTTGGGCTAATCAGAATCGTCTCAATGAGAAGTTGATGCCGGTATTATACAGAAAAGTACAGTCGGTAATAAAAGCTTGCACCAAAAAATTTTTTTTAACAGAAACTTATTTAAACTTTAGTGCCTCGATTCCACGCATCCCACGGCAGTCGCGGAGCACTCATTTGAATTGACTGGTATTTGACAGTGTTGATACTAACAGGTCTGACAGCTGTTACTGCAGAATCAGAATCAGAAATAATGTTTATTGTAGAACATAGGTAGGCTGTAAGATACAGAGTTGTTAAAATCCAATTGGTGATCATACTATGTCTTGCCAATGGGCGTACAAAACATTCGGTAGGCTGGAATACAATGCATGCTGCAGCTGTACTGATCCGCACCGAGGCCGCATCCACAAACGCGTAAGTGGCCTTAGACTGTGCATCCACTAGAGATGTTCTATGTTGTGTTTTCATAAGAATCGCTAATCTACAAAGCTATAGGTATGTTACATATGGTCGGTTTATACTTTAGACCAAGCGAATCATTGAGTTTTCTGGGTTAAATCTAAACGTCACGGTGCACTTTTCATCAGACTGCATTACTTACTTATTTATTTATCGTATGGCGGTTACACACTGGTACATATATGTATTCGTATCGATGTCGCTGATAGAGTTCCAGTGTGCGCTGCGAGGTTCAGAAGGAACAGTGCAGCTGCCGAGTTTGTTGTTCTTTTAGCACCACCCGGAGGTCACGTGTAGGGTTTCTAGGGTTATTCCTACGGACGTAGAACAACAACGACCTCCAATTACTTAATTAACTACAAATCATTTTCATAGTTATAATTTAAATTATAATTTTTAACGTCAGAAATAAAGTTACCTAAAGACCCGTGTAAAATAAGTTTAAAGTGTTATATTTTCATACTTTTACCATATCGGTGTTCAATATTGTTCAATAACGTTAAACAAATAAAAGAGTGCAAGTCCACTTACTTTCATAGCCATTGGATTGGCTATGAAAGTAAGTGTGCCGTGTCGAATGACGCGGACACTCGTTTTATTGTTTCCAATTGGACAATTCCGTTAACTATGGATGCATAAAAGATGTTTAGCTATAATATGAATTACTGGAGCCGACTGGGCTGTTATTCTTTACGCGCTCATGCGCCTCACTCGGCTCACTCCACCCGTCATGCCTAACGAAAGTAGACCTCTACCTACGCTTAATAGTTACTAAGAATCGCATCGAATCCACAGCGGAATGTCATCTCGCTCGTATGTGGAGCAGCCCAACTGGGGAAGTACCTCCACCTTACAGAAGACCGTAGCCATAATAGCACCTAGTGTTGCTATATTATTGCATGCTATGAAGTATGTGGTGTTGTGTTCCTGGTGGTGAGTAAGGTTGCCAGAGCTCCCTAGGATGCGCTGTGTGGGAGTGAGAGACCTGCAGGTCTCTATCTGCCAACACAGCGAATACTCAAGTGAATAAAGGGTCGGCAACGCGCTTGTGATTCTTCTGGAGTCACAAGTGTCCATAGGCGACGGTACCAGCTTAACATCAGGCAGACCGTAAGCTTGTTTGCCACCGTCGTAGTATAAAATATATATATTTGTGGGTGAAGGTTGAGATGAGGTTAAAACAAGTTACAGAATAACGGGGCTGGAACGATCCGGCGATTGCATGTACCTATTGTTAGCGGTGTTTCCGAACGCACCTTGTGCCTTGTGATGAGGTGGCAACATTGACAGTATCTTGGTTTCTCGCGCATATCGATACCTGCAGACTCAAAGGGCGTAACAGCCTGTTGTTGTAATGGCTGTTACGCCCTTTGAGTCTGCAGGTATCGATATACGATTATGTCTACGGGTCGATGCTTTGTGACTTTGAAATATAAATTATCATTATCTAGGAAACCAGAGCATTTATTGTTAAATGTATGTATAAATATTTGTTCAATGATGACTTGAAGTATCGTTCGGATCGTCGTGAAATTTGGTAGGCGAATTAATGAGACAAAATTATTTTTTAAGTTCGAAGATGAGATAAATCAGTCAAGGGGTTGCCGAGATACAGGCGGGTTTTTTTAAACGAGTACAGTCGATGTCAAAGACGTGCATACAATTTTTGCCTTATTACAATGGAATAAGGTGCAAAAAAATAAACATATCTTTTAGCTCAAAATGTACATTTCGAGATAACAGGTCTGGGTGAACCGCTGACTTTATACCGGATACTTATCTATAGGTAGGTAGGTACTTACGTGAAAATGTATACACGCCTTTCTTGAAGAACCACATGCCATCAATACAGTAGGTAGTCCCACGGGGAAACCTATGCTGGGAGCTCCTTCCATAACCAGAGCGTTTCTCGACAATCGTATACATATATAGTTATCTACATTTAAGCCCGTATTCACAGCAGGGGGTAAACAGAGCACATTCAATTTAATTTTCTTTGCCATTTTTAGCAATTGTCAGTTTCAAGATGAAAATGTAATTAAACGATCGAGCGAAGTGATCGTAGCTCTCCGTACTGTTGGCCAAAAAATCTTTCGTGTGTCTATCTGTCCGGCTGTTCGCCTCTGCAAGTCGCATTTCTCAACCGATTCTCCTGAAATTTTGTGAGCATGAGCACGTTCAATAATGACCTATATAATATTTTTTTTGTCGATTCAGTTTTTTGAAATAAAAAAATCATATCTTTCTAGCGTTATAGCCAAAGCGGACCCCGGGCTCCTTTAAGGTATAACCGGGAGCCCGAGCTCTGGTTTGATACCTATTCCCATGATTTGGCATAGGCACTAGTTTTACGAAAGCGACTGGCATCTGACCTTCCAACCCAGAAGGAAAACTGGACACACTAGATCTCATTGGGACAGAAAAAAATTAAAAAAAAAAACCGGCTCGCGATATCTATAGCTCACGGAGCCATTAGAATTGCAGTGACAGGTTGTCAGGCCCGCAACACATCTCAACCCGATCCCGTAGTATAATTTAACTTTACCCACGGGAACAACACTATTCCGGACAACACAGGACAATTGTCAAAGTACTCAAATCTCTAATCGAACCACGCGGCATACGAAACGCCCAAATACGTCGGCACCGTTCAGACTCTGACGTCATTAGCGGAGCCGATCGGGATCACCGTAACGAGTCGTGGAATCAGAGCGCGAGCAATTTGCCGCAATTGACTAGTGCGCTGGCAACACTGAGATAGGGCCTCGTTTACATGAGCGTGTGCGAGGTACGCCCGAATTTTCGGCTCCATTTTCTGTCGAGTGAGCGAAGTACAGTCGATGGTGGACACGAATACGTACATAAATAATCACATAAATATCTGTACATGACTCTATTGTCAATGTCATAAAGGCGTGTATATGCGATAAGTGATAAATGTAGGTTCCTGGGCTTCACTCTGGACTCTCACCTTAACTGGAAGTGCCATGTAGACAAACTATGTGATGTATTGAGTATTATATTAGTGAAGTTTTTGCTTTGCGTAAACTAAAACCTATGGTATCAGACGATGCCATGAAGCAGGTGTATTTTGCTCATTTTCATTCGCTGATGTCCTACGGTACGCTCATTTGGGGAAACTCAACGGATGCCAAAAGAGTGCTGCTTATGCAGAAACGTGCCGTAAGTGCGATGATTGGGGCAAAATCGAGCACTTCGTGTAGAGGCCACTTCCCAACGCACGGTATTATGACGCACTACTCACTCTATATATTCGAAATTATAATGTTTGTAACGAATAATTTTTCCTCGTTCGATACCGTAAATGTGATTGGCAAAACACTCCGCCGCACTGGGCGTTTGAGAACAGTTCCCCGTCGCATGGCACTTGCAGAAAAGAACCCGCGTGTCATCGCGCCTACCTACTACGAGCGACTACCCGCTGATCTTAGACTGTAACCATCTGACGAAGCATTTAGACGCCGCCTGAAATACCTTTTATTGGAAAATCCATTATACTCAGTTAAAGAGTATATGGATCTTGATCTGACATGTTAAATTATTATTTGTACCTATTTACATTTGTTTTAATATGATTTGACATGAAATATCACCTATATTCTAATGCACATTACACTATATTGTAAATTGAATGACGATACCTAGTGGTTGACATATTTGTTCTTTTGATTTTGTTTTATTTTTATATTTACCTGTTATTGAGTAAGTTTGTTGACATTGTATTAATTTAATATTATATCTTTATTTCTTCTTTGTTTTTGACGATCGTGATAAATAATCTTATTTTTTTGACATGAAAGCAAATTTGTAATGTATTTTTTTAGCATGAAATAAATAATCTAATCTAGTCTAATCTATAATATTCGTTCACCCTCGACTGGCTACTATCCTTCTGAGAACGCATACAGAAAAATGCGTTAAGATTTGAACCAATATGCGGTTTGTATAGTAGGTTTGAATGTGGACATGTTTTAAAATAAAACAAAACAAAAGAAATACAACTATCTTCTTTCAAATTCAGTTTGTATTCTTTTGAACCATTTTGTATTTTTTGAGGGAAACTAATGGGACTCTGAAGCTTATCAGTATAGTCGTGTAAACATTAGGTAGTTTCGGTAGTTAAAGTTCGGAACTAGTGAAATTACCTACCTACTACATAGAGTTACACGGCGACTGATCACTAACTACAGCAAAATTGCTAAAAAAAAAGAAAGTCTTCAGTGCTTGACAGTGGCCAAAAACTTGACACTTTTAATCTTAACACGTTCCCTGTCCGAGTGCCCCCAATGTGGGGCCACGAACCTTTTTTTCAGGAGTCCATGTCCCCACTATGGGTCCACGGGTTGTTCACGGCTCCGAACTACAACTGTCACTTGGACTTATGACATTGACGGACAATTTTGTATGGGGACAGGGAACGTGTTAATTCATAAATAGGGATGAACTTATAGGTGTCAACTATATACACTACTCATGACACTATTGTGTCGAACATTGGTACTTTTTCGATTATTATAAATAGTAGTATTCTTTAAGTTATCTGCAACAAAATGTCCGATAATAATAAACTCCCAAGTATACGATAGAAGCAAATTTTACGAGCAAAATATTTAAAATTGAAGCGCATTTCAGTATTTCCTTACCGCGAGGTATCCAAACCCTCGAAAAGTTCTGGAAAATACTCCTTTTAGAATAAAATTATTTTCTAGTGCACTACCTTGGCGTGTCTATTTATGAAGTAATAACCTTATTCGGATAGCTTGTAAGTGGAGTTAGCACAGTATGAAAATGTAATGCAAAATGACGTTGAGTAGTTAGTAGTTTATTTTATTGCGTTCCCTTTCTTGTTGTGGAGTACGAATATAACTTAAACAATTTACGATGGGTTGTAGGCACTTATATTAGAGGTCTGAGATACTTTGTGAGTTTTTACAGTGATACGTATTAAACGTCACACCAGTAGCTCTATTTATAAGTTTTATCGATACATTATATGTTTTCAAACGCGTTCGCGTTTAGTTTCAATTTGTATGGCAACGCGTAGTTCCTAATAGTTACCATCAGAGGCGCTGATCGTGTTGACATACAAATTGAAACAAAACGCAAACGCGTTCGAAAACGTATATGAACTAGGGGTGACAGAAGGAGCTTCTATTCGCATGTTCACCGTCAAATTCGGCTCGTACCGAATAAGATTCTTTATTTAACTGCCTAGTTTTTTGTTTTTAGTTTAATAGTAAAATTTACTTTAATGTGTAACGTAGTTATTATTTTATTAAAGCTGCATGTAGGTAGTGCTGTATGTATTATCTCACTATGTATTTATGTTTATTTCTCTCTCGCCTTGCACAATTTATTATATGTATAGTTGTGTAATTATAATTGTATGACGTTTCCGTGAGTCACCAACGGTGCTGGCTGAAAATCAGCGCTGTAGGTGTCTGACTGACACCTCAGCATAATGCTGAGCCAGTGTCCGGTTCACGGCCGCAGAGACACACTTGTTACATGTTATTTTTATTTATTTTTGCTTAATATATGTGTCCTGTGTGTTAGTGAATAAATGTATCTTTCTTTCTTTCTTTCTTTCTTTCTTTAGTTACGAATGTAGTCTAGACTGCACTTGGGTCTAGCGTGCATACGTATCACGTAAACCTTGTCTAACTTATGCCGCTGCCTTTGCCGGGCGACGACCCTAGTTTTTGTGGTGTCAGTGCACGATACGACCTGCAAAAACTTTATTATTAAAGTGACATTTGTAATGTTGTTGAGACCAATTCTTAGCGGTGTAAATTGGTTTGTCACAGACAACTGTGTTATTTTTTAAACAGTTGTGGTGTGTACCACTACGACTCCTGGAGTCCGATAATAATCATAGGTTATTTATTTATTGAATAGCCTTAAGTGTCCCAAATCTGGGCAAAAACCTCCCTCTTTTTCTCCCACGTATCCCTATCTTGGGCAGTCTCCTGCCAGTCTTGGTCAAATACCTCAAGCTCGTCTCGCCATCTTCGACGAGGTCTACCTCGACGTCGTGTTCGGTTGTGTGGGACCCACTTGGTGGTGATTTTCGCCCACGTCTTGCGTTTTGGAACGCAGTATTGTGTTCCTAATGCGATCTGTTATTTCACGCCCAAAATACCATAGGTACACTTCCAGTATTGGAGCAGCCTGGAGCCTGCTATCTATTTAACACATTCAGCGCGAACAGTTTCGTAGAGCTACGTACAAAAAACCGTTTGTATAGAAAGCTGCCTGTGAACAGAGCGCCTACCCAGCTGGTTTCTGCCGTTCCTTGCATTGACAATCTCAATAGGAAAGTGTTGAAAAGTTGACTTAAGTCCAAATTGATTTTACCAAAATCCCTTGATCCCTACTTATCTAACAGTAACTAAGTTATATATTTACAAAACATATGTAGTTATCAACTCGTAAGTCGTCGAATCCGATCTACGTGATCTTCAAGCCATGATCTGGCGCTAGATCGGGACAAATGGCGACAAATCGTGTCCGATGCGAAGACTCGCTTTGGGTCGGTGAGTAATCGTGTCCGAGGCGAGGACTCGCTTTGGGTCGGTGAGTAATCGTGTCCGAGGCGAGGACTCGCTTTGGGTCGGTGAGTAATCGTGTCAGAGGCGAAGACTCGATTTAGGTCGGTGAGTGATTGTAGTTAGCATTAGTTATTAACTCATTCGTTTTGTTAGAATGTACAATGCCTGGTACATTACTCACTCGGATAGTTTCCAAAGTATGGTTAAGATCGAACGAGCGAGCGAAGCGAACGAAGTCCTATCCTTCAGCTTGGGCGTGAAAATCGTTCGTATGTCCGGTGTCTGTCACGCTGTGCGGCTGTCACGCTGTCCGACTGTTCTCCTCTACAGGTAGCATTTCTCAACCGATTCTCGTGAAATTCGGGAGCAGGTTCGTTAATTATACACAATATTGCCCGAAAAAATTACTCTCGGCATACTTTTTTCAGACGAGTCCCTAGTTTTTATAACCAGTATCTGAGCGTTATTGATCCTTTCCACAAGATATTGTTAAGTGTTAAATTATTAGTAAAATGTAAGTTATCTTTAGGTCATCCATGAGAACAATATTTTCAACACACCTGCTCGTAAAGCAGGTCTTATTACAGCGTATTTACACTGATAATGCAGAATATTACCCATGCCGTGCCTTTTACATTACATTATCGCACTAGTGCCTTTTCATTACATATCTTTTTAAATATTAGCAAAATAATGCAGAATATTACCCATGCCGTGACTTTTACATTACATTATCGCACTAGTGCCTTTTCATTACATATCTTTTAACATTTTCATTTTTTATATTTTTTTTTTCCTCGCAAATGTGTTGAAAAACGTCGTATGAAACACGTGAGCATTGGTCATTACACTTCTCGTCTCCATTAAGCCTTCGCCTTCGGCTCAGGCTTAAAAACCGACTCCAGTGTAATGACCAACATAGCACACTTGTATCATAATGTACTATTACTTACCTAAGATAAATTTTAGTAATCACATCACCTGAAAGTCTAAATCCAAAATGTATTCATTAATCTCATATACCTATTACTTATTACCTACCTTTAACTTGTGCATGCATACTACGTCGACGACCGGTATTGTATTATATTAAAGAATTTATTAAGTTCAAATTTTTAAAATCTTTTCAGCTTTTTTTCTTTATGATTACCTATTTTGTTATGTTAACATAGTTTTTATGTATTAATGAACCTCCAGGTCTTTTGATTTATGTATATTGGTACTCTTTGTGTGCCCTTTATATTTTTATTTATGTGACTGTTTGTGTTCTAAATAAATTAAAAAAAAAAAAAAAACAAACAATATCTTTTTCGAGTCACTTTTTCGAAATAAATATATGTAAGTATATCCATTCATTTTTTAAATGCAGGCTCGCTCGTTCTACAGCTTACAGCCTTTATAACAAATAATAATTTGATTTACATTCAATTAAACATAGGTACCTAATACAAAGGAAAAAATAAAAGTCTTCCAGGCTCCGTAGCATGGATGGGCCTTGTCATGCGATAAGTGACAGGATAGAGCATCCGTCCCTCGCTGACACCGTTCGATAGAATGAGACGACGCGCTTATCCTATCACTTATCGCGTGATAACGCCATCCATGCTACGGGGCCTGTAGTCAATAGTTAACCGCTTTTGTCAAAAACTTAGATACATGTGCACAGGAGACACCGTTTATGCGGATTACGAGTTTAACCGAATTGGTCGTATAGTCCTTAACTATGGCTAAGTCCACAGGAAACACGCGAACCTAAATCTTGGTACCTATGACCCAAATATAGTTTGCTGTTCACACGTTCACACTGTGTCGATTCGTCTCAGTGCTCGACTTGTTAATGTGATCACACTTCCAGTTCCCGGAATCCAGCTCGAAAAAGTCGTAATCGCCGCAGATTTTGTACTAAATATGTCGTTTTGAATTGTACACACGGCAAGATGCATTACCGCTGGTGCCGCGAGCGTTATTAGATGAATTAGCAAACATGCAGGATTCCTGTTTATGGTCTGTGTTTTGGGTAGGCGTTTGCTATTACGTACCGATTTGCATTATGCTAAGTTTAGGAATGCGATTTTAACTTCAGATGTGTATTTAACACGTTTAGCCTTAGTTACGAATAGAGGCGCGATCTGCACCCCAATTAATGGATGAAAAGTATTTTATATCCAGACGTCGGGGTTTTCGGAGCGGGAATGATTTGAGAAAGAGTAGAGATAAACAGATATGTTAGTCTAAGAAAATATCTTATTATGCCTAATGAATAACTACCTCTCTGTGAGTTGTATACAATCTGTGACAAAGTTTTATTTTAATTTCCGTAAAAGTCTTATAACTTATAAGGTAACAATAAAAATAACTTTAATTAATTACCTGCTGTAAATTGAATAGTTGACACGATTTTCAGAATAAACTATTAATATTTTTTCTATATTTGGGACAGTTAATCTACGGCGTCTTGCTGTAAATATCCATTTCAAGGAGCTAAATGATCTTTCCACGTCGACAGTTGTAATAGGTGCATATTTAAATTTTTTGTAGGAATCAATTGATGCACGAGAAGTTTGAGATTGAAGTTCTATTTCTTTGCCTTGTACCAACTCATTTATAATTTTTAGTGTGCTATAGCCAGAATTCTTCTTTAACACCAACTTCAGTTTATCATAAATCTGTTTTCCTTTTACGCTCATGTTTAATTTGGAAACATCTCTATAGGTTTCATGAACTATTTTTAAACTATCGCTGATGGACAGCTTCGCATCCTGTAGTTTTTTAATAGCATTTGGGATAGTCATCAAATGATTTGCTATGAAATTTAAGTCGCTTTTTATATTTGCATTTCCAAACGCTCTTTTTGCCTTTCTAATACTCTGGGCTTCGGTGGGACTGAATGTATTTAGAACACGTTTCACTTCATCGTAATGTTTGCTGTAATACGTTGCAGCTTCTATCCAGGTTCCCCACCGAATAATTGTTGGTCGAGGTGGTAAAGGCACTCCGGGGAGCATTTTTTTAAACTTTTGTATTCTTTTAGGAGATTTCAAAAATGTCTTCTTAACATTTGCGATTAAATCATTCACATCTGGATAAAGTTTTCTTACTAGTTCAGCCACTCTATTTAAACCATGAGCCAAACAAGTGACGTGCAAAAGATTGGGAAAAATACATTTTAAATTTCTTCCAGCCTTTAGCATGTAGCCCACACCGTCAGTTAAAAGTAAAAGTACTTTATTGTGATTATTATGGTTAGCACCCCATAATTCATCAAGATCACTTGTGACCGTATTGGATATTGATACATTGTTCGTGCTGTCTAACCGTTTACTGGATATCAAGTGTTGAGTGCCAATGTGATCATCACGTAATGCTCCCACTATTACGTTAGCTATTTGACGACCATAATCATCCGTGGTTTCGTCAACACTCACATATATATATTAATTTTTTAGCTCGCTCCGTATTTTATTCATTTTTTCATCGTAAGCTTTATTTAAATATTCCCGTCGCAGTTGACATTCCGAAGGAACTTTTGCAGTTTTTCCAAATTTACCGGTAACACAATTTTCGATAAAATCTTTAAATATCGGATTGTTTACCTGCGTCCATGGTATATTACAGCCCACAACAAATTTCAAGAGCTCACTATTGAAATCATATTTCATACCTGTATGTTTATTAGATGCGACATGTCGCGTTACACTAGATTTCGTTTGAGCGAAGCTCACATTGCACTTGGTGCAAAATAATAAAGAATCTCGAACCTCTATCTCTGGATTATTTTCTATCCACGAACGCATAAACTCGTAACGAGTTTTTTTTCTCGGAGGCATATTTGTGTTGACTGATTATTTACAGTTTTTTTAAAATACAATTGCATATAAGTTTATCTACTAGACAAGCAAGGGTAACGGTTGACAATAGGTGTCTAATACAATGTCAATCTTGACGCTCGATATCTATGAAGCATTTTCTTATAAATGAATAGACTTAACTGAAGAGGTTGATAATGAATGACCAATATAAAATATGTACCTATATGTATGATTAATCTTTATTTATTTTTCAATCAATTATTCATTCGGTAGAAACCTACTAGGGTACGATCTGTTTTTAAGTAAATACCTACTCTTTGGCTAATGTCAAACGTTCCAGCTCCGAAAACCCCGATGTTTGTTTATATCAAATGTGTACATGCAAACCACCTAAGTATTACATTAAAAAATAATTTGCCTATGGGTAGGCTACAAAAGTCCTGGCCAAAAAAGTATTATTTTTTTGGAAATATTGCACTCAATTGTTTAACGAACAAATTTTATACTAATCGAAAGTATGAAACCTATAGAATATACAAGTCAGGGTTGTCTATTCTTTTCCTGGTCTAACTATTGAGTTGGCACTTTGGCAGTTATAAACAGGTAAGTCGCAACTAATAATTTACACTCATTTTGTTTAATACATTTATTCATACTTTCAATTAGTATAAAATTTATGCGTTAAACTATTGAGTGCAAATTAAAAAAAACTATAAATTTTGTTTTTGTTCTTGCCAGGAATTTTTTAGCCAACGCATTAGCAAAATAAATTTTAATGTAGGTACATACTAAATTCGATATAAAATACTTTATATATCCAAATATCATAAACCCTCCATGATGCGTTCAAGAATCGCACATTATGACCACCATAAAAATAGACTGTTCTGTTAGAACAAATTTCTTATCTGTGAAAATGTTATTATTGCTAAATAATAACATCGATTTCGATAATATTATTTCATTCAAATTTCGAACATCTCTGAAAAACAAAGAAATTTGATTTGTCCTCTATTCTGATATCAGTCGAGATGACGTTTAGTTCGAAATGAATTGTTTAACCATTGAAGGCTGGGGGTTCTGTGATTTACGCTTGTTTAAGGAAAAGGGAATTCACTCACAGAGGAAAATAGGTGTTCTGCTCTCTAGGCTAGACGAAATTGGACTGCCTTTGAATATCGCGCTCGGCACACGCAGTCTCAGTGAATGGATGAGTGAAGGTAACGAAAGGTGAATGTATGTAAGTAAGGTTTAGTCTACAAGGGTTAGCACAGACGTGTGTGTAAGGGTGTGGCTACACGTCTGTGATGAGGTGTGTTTGATAGCATGCGCTACAATTGTCAATTTGCGTACAAATTAGACTAATGTCGCACGTAAGTAAGATATCGAACGATATGATAGTTGGATCCGACTCTAGTTTGTCTCTGAATTAAAAATAACTATGACAGCTGCCAGAAAACAACGCCGCGATGCCCGCGATGCCGGTCATAATATGCGGCTCCTGAATGCATCATGGAGGCTTACGATATGTGGATAGATAAAGTAGTGTATGTAACTGTACTTAATTAGGCATTAAAACACTCGTGTGATATTATTATGAAACTCGCCTTCTTCGGCTCATTTCATAAACCCACACTCGTGTTTAATGCCCTTCATTATGTACACTCACATAAACTACTATTTCATCCATAAACAGATGAGTGCAACTCGTGCCTGTATTTTTATCTCCTACTAGTTTATATGTGCATGTTTATTATGCCTATGTCTAAGTACTTAATAGTCGTAAATACACATATGTTCACGGATAGTGAACATGGTGAAAGATTCCAAGACATGATTTACCTATTTCATAGTTATTTTACTACCGTTATTAGAGAATTTTGGGAGCAACCAGTCCTGAGATTTTATATTGGTACAGCACCAATATCCGCATAATACCTATTCTTGGCGTTGAAAAGGTTGATCTCTGATACACATTTTACTTCTTGATTTATCCCACTGAAGTTGTTGCATTTCACGAAGGCGAGTCTAATTTCTTCAAATCCACTAGTTTGTCTTCGTGAAATGCAATATAAGTAAATAATAAATAAATCTCTGCCACGAAAAGAACCGGCGTAAAAAACTCGGCAAAATATCTTTTTTTGTCAAAACAGTGTACCAGTTTCAATATATTTGGTTTTCGATAGTGTCAATATACATTCGTGTATATTGACTATATTGTCACTCATCAAACTTTCCCATATGCGTGTCAAACAAAACGCTCCTCGCCACACCCGTCACGGCTGACCGCGGGCGCGGCCAAATGGTCCGTTCACATGTCTTTCTGTATACTTAATGTTGCGTTTGTATGGTTAATGGGTTTGAAAGGGGAAATTGGGTCGGTTTTACATGCTTTTATTTGACTTGCTCTGTTCGTATATACCTACGCAGAAAAAAAAACTTGAATCAAGGGAAAAATAGAAAACGGTCTTGAACTGAAACAGATATAAGATAATTCTGTCGAATCAAAAGAAAACAAAATGCCCTAAGATAATGTCGCGTAACATCTTCCTAATTAATTCCTTGGTTCAAGAATATTTACCTCGCAACAAGTATGTATAGTTATGTAGTGGCGGCGCATGAAAATTTTCGATGGGCAACCCGGAACAAAAAAAGTTATGAAAGAGTTTAGAGTAGGTACATTTATAGGTTTGCCTGATAAGACATTTTAATCAAGCCGGTTGGGAATCGGCTTGTATGGGCGCTCCGCCACTGCCTACATATCCTTAAAAAATTAAAACCAATTTTCAGCCACTTCCCGGTATCTGATTGAGCTGAAAATTGGTATCGCTATGGCAACCCCGAGCTGATCTGGCCCCTATTTCACCAACTTGACAATTGTCACCAGACTCTGCCAACTCGTTATACATTGCTTGTTCTAGAAGTTAAGGTGGTCGCTAGGTTACTTGTGGAACCAGCAATGACCAGAATTGTTGTTGTCAGGTGACAATTGTCAAGTTGGTGAAATAGGGGCCTGATGATTGAGACAGAAGGTGGCCATGACACCTAAACTGAACAAGATAAATATGTCGTATTTGGACTCATTAAAACCCTCTCAACGAGTAGTGGACGACTGTGTAAGTAAAACTAAATTCTGCAACAAAAGCCTGTAAAAATAATGTTTTTTTTGACACTATCTTATTAAATTAGAGGACACTGTTACTCTTGCTCTTATAGTCAGTCTAGCTTGATATTGATAAGCGCATTCCTATTTTAGGCCGCCACTAACCCGACGACCATCTCTCCTCGTTCCTCGTCGCTAGGTGTGCCCACCTCCATATTTAAATAAGAAGATAATAACTATATTCCCGTATAAATGCAAGGTTCCCAAGAGGTTGCGGTACTGATACTCCACCAAGAAAGTTCAATTTGGTGCAAAAATAGCAAAACCACGGGCGAGGCGGAGCGGCGTTGCAGCGCTAGTCTCGAAACTAAACTTCTTGCAGTCCGTGAAATTGCTGCGGTCCCGCGAGGCCTGTGTTCTAGTTACCCTAATCAACGCAGTCATTTTATATACGCCTTTATTTTGTCCATCTTTAAAAATGTCTTTCACTTACCTGGCACTGTGAAAACGGACCTTAGAAAGCATTTTTCGAGATATCACATCCTGATGAAACTTTTAAAACGAATTACGATACGATGTTCAATTCCCGAATAATTAATAGTTTCAGCAATATCAAAACAAACAAACTCTTGTCTAATAAGACACGAATAAATATATAAGTAGGTACGACATACAGGCAGTGTAATTAATTGAACATTGAGATTGGGCGATGGCGTCCGGCGATTAACAAAATGACCATTTGTTTTTTTTTATACCACGTCGGTGGCAAGCAAGCTTACGGCCCGCCTGATGGTAAGTGATTACCCTAGCCTATACACGCTTGCAACTCCAGGGGTATACACTCCTTTTTTGAAGAACCCCATACTGTAGCCCCTCGGGAAAACCTCGACAGGGAGCTCATTTCACAACCAGAAGTATGTCTTATTCTGGGCTCGTGCAAATTAATTAATATATAAATATTTGGGGACAATCTCACACTTATTGACACCTAGTCCTAAGCAAAGCAAAGCTATTTATGTGTACTAGGCGAGGAATCTTTCCTCCTTAAATCCTTGCGATAAAACTTCAAGAATTACATAACTAACAAAGGTTATAAATGGGTCTTCTTCTCGGGATGTTTATCAGTAAATGTACAGTTGCATAAATATTAAATACTTAGGTAAACAATTGAGTACGTTCACGGCCTCGTTGATCAGGGTAAGTTTACTGAAAGCCATGGCTGTTTTAATGTAAACTGTACGTTTGTTCGCTTTATAATGTTTGCGTTTCGGTCTCTAGTCTAGATATTTACGGAATATAATAGACCTGGGAGTACTTGGAGGATAATTTCCTAACCCGGGGATTCTTTATTGCGACTTCGTTGTTTTGTTTGTTTACGTTATGAACTTAATTTTCCAGGAGCAAGTACCTAGTTATTGTGTCTAGATTACTAGTAACAAGTATTTAGAGACAGTAACGTTAGTAACCTGTCTAGGTTCGACCCTGTTTATTTGTTTGGTAATGTTCTTTTTATGTAAGTATGCTCTCGATCGTCAATTTAAACTTGTTAACTAAAACGATCACCAAACTAGAAAAAAAATACAATAAAATGTTCCAATTTAAAGCGCGACATCTGTAATTTGAAATAATGTAATTTTGATTGAAGAGGATTCAATGCCTTTTAAAGAGTCTATGGACTTTGCAGTTTTGGACTTCACTAATTACAATAAAATATATTAAAAAAACCAGAAAGTTACGTACCTACGAAGTAGCAGGCAGCAGGCATAAACTAGTGAGAATCCATTTGCCGAGAATTAAAAACAAACCTGTATAACCCGGTCAATTTAAGAATGCGCCGAGTCCATACATACCTACACCTTGCTGCAAGGTGCCAACGTGTCTTAATCGGGATATACACATAACTACACGAGAGTCGTAATGTTATAAAACACGCGTGTTTAATACCCAGGATTATGAGCATAATAGCGGCACAATAAGAGGCACGTTACGACTTACGAGCAAAAGTGTTGAAAATTTATTTAAAATACATAGATGCCTACATAATTATATGCAAAACTGAATATTCTCCTCGCATTCGACCAATAACAATAACCAAAACAAATATACCAACCGTCCCCGCATTCCACATTTGAAATATCGAATTCCGGCCAATAATTCCCTCCATTGTTATCCTGCGATCGATTCAGATGTAATTGAAAGCGTCTTCGGCAATCACCCCGTTCTATGCCGTAATGGGCATGCTATAATAGCCCTTAATGCCTTGTATTAGGGTTTGATCATTTGTCTTTGGGTAGTCTTGGCACACAAAATACATAGCGACAGAAGAACTTTAATGTATATGACATATATATTTGTAGTATTAGCATTTTTCTTGACGTATGAAGAACTTTAATGTATATTACATATATATTTGTAGTATTAGCATTTTTCTTGTCGTATAATTTACTTTATCCATTATAAATAAATGACTATGAGTTATGAGTATCAAAATAGAATATAATATAATTTACGTCATACCTGGCCATAAAGTAGGAATTACCGCACGCTATGCGTGCGGAAAACCCCACTTCCTGGCCAGATAGAGACGTAAAATGTTGTACTCACCACGGGCGGTAATAAAGAAAGCCTCAGAGCGCATAATTATCGCCCTTGCTGCCTTCGGCTCGGGCGTCAAATACCTGCGATCTGAGACATTCTTTGTTTAACCGCCCTAGGTAAGTAATGTACTATTATATGTGTAAATAATATTATTATTTACATGTATTCTATTATTTCACTAATTGCATAATGACAATTCGTTGTTACACTAATGACAATGCTGAGTACATTTTTGCGTTGACAAGAAACGTGGGACCATTTCTTACAGCAGCGTCAGCAGCCCAGCTACCTTAGACTGACAATTCTTTGGGCATTTCTGTAACGACAGCTGACTGATAGCTGGGGCCTATTTCACCATCTTGACAATTGTCACCTGTCAATGACAATTCCACGTACATTGCGGGGTCCAGCAACCACCTTCACCTGTCGACGCAGCCATGTAAGTCGAATTGTCATTGTCAGGCCACAATTGTTGATTTGGTGAAATAGGGGCCTGCATAGTAGCATGATACGTTTTATCGTTGTATTTTACGTGACATTTCAGTACCGTAGAATGGGCTTACTTTGATTCGCGGGGCGGATTTGATCAAATAGGTTTTTCTCCGAAATCATTGTTTTTACTTGTGGGTGAACTGTGGCAGTGAATATATTAGTTATCTATCTTGCTGTATACTCGATTAAATCTTCTTAATTTCAAATAGTTTTGCTTTTATACTACATTCTAAATGATCAAAGTAGCCCCATTTTTTCCTAAACCGGTACATAAGGGCCGTAACGTGACGATAAAACCTATCGTGCTAGCTGGGACGCTGTAAGAAATGTTCCCACGTTTCTTGTTGATTCCGGACCGCAACTTCTGTATCAGTACCCACTGTTGTGATGTGCCGACGTGGCGGCAATACTGTCTATTTGCACTACGACTATTTACCTACGAATTAAGTGTATTGGAACTAGATTAATGCGAAATTTGTGGTTGTGGATCTCGGGGATTGAGCGTTGATTAATCCACAAGTTTATGCATGATTTAGTGTTGCCAATGCAGTATATTCCGATTTCCGATATGTTAACGTTTATAAACAGAACGTTGACATGTCAAGGGAAATAGACCTGGCCCAACAGGAATAGGAATTTTGTACAAAACGTATTTTCAATAATACATATTTTCGTTGCTTGCGATTAAAAACTCACCTTTCATAATTATAATTAATACGTAACGTAATGTAAAAATGATAAGCAAAGGTTACATAATATATGACGGTAATTTGCGGAAACCAAACCCGCGAAAACTTTAAAAATATCTGAGGAACCTTATACCCTTGACATCAAAGCTCCCGTGCATGTTTTTGTCCCGTGTTGAGAGTGCGGGAACCGCTTTCGTCTCTAGCTATCAAAATAAATATATGTATGTATATGTATGTAACTATGTAAATAACTTTATTGTACACAAGACAAGACACATGTAAAATACAGACAATAATTTACTTTAAAAAGCCAAGCCACATAGGTACATGAAAATTTCTACATTTCCTTTCCAATTCACCACATGAACTGCTTTCCGAGAGCAAATGCGTTGCTTATTATAGAAAAACCCCAAGTCGCTTAAGTTTGCAACTTCAACGGAATCATGTCAGAATCTTTGACGTACTTTCTTCTTTGAGGAGTTTCATAAGTCATCGGTGGTCTTCATCATCAGGTTCACTTCACCAAAATAGCGATTTCGAAGGGTAAATACACGAGTTATAATAAAAAATAACGAAATTACTACACGCGTGCCTATAAAATGTAAGGTTTGCCCTCAATTTCCCTGGGATCCCATCATCAGATCCTGACTTGGTGACTATGGGATCTCCTCAAAAGTACACTCTGTCGATTAAAAAAAGAATTTTGGAAATCGGTCCACTATTGACGGAAACATCTCCGAACATACATAAAAAACAATACATACAATGGAACATAAAACCTGCTCCTTTTTGAAGTCGGTTAAAAATAAGTTAAATCTGTACAAAGGCGAACTTAGACCTGTAAGATGAAAAAGGGATAAAGGGTCGGTCACTTGTGATTCTTCTAGAATCGCAAGCGTCCGTAGGCCAGTGTCTGCTATCAGGCAGTCTCATGCTTGTTGGCCAACGTCGTAGTATACAAAAGTCGTGTTCACATATTTTTGATATGGTCCGTGCACATATATTCGAGCTCAACTGTGGCCCCGCCAGGTGCTAAAGTGGATCCCGGGCTTTAGGGCACAACCGGGAATAACGCTAGGAGAATGACTGTGTGGCACAGTCTGGGTCCTCGCCAGTCGCTCGGGAGAAAATTGAGCGTGGCATCACGGCGCTGTTAGGTCACCGTCCACGGCGATCCTATTACCGTTGAACAAGCTACGAGTACGTGGACATGACATTGCTTTCTTGTAGCTAGTGATATCGTAATTTAGTTTCAATAATAGCGTTATAATTATAAAAACAACGATGAAGTAAAGAAGATGCAATGCATTCGATCGCTATTTTAGTCCACGGCCGAGCCGAAATTATTTGCAACACTAAATTCCTTCTTTAGATTTAAGCCTTATGTGATGCATATTCCTGTTGTTGTTCCAAAATACATTTATTATATTCTTCAACGCTGTGTGTTCTTTGTTTGCTGCGTCCTCTAATGAATCTGCGACTGTGCTCAACTCTTCTTTTCCCAACTTGGATACTACCAGATCGAATTTCGCTTCACTGCCTTATTTCTGCGGTGCCATAATTGATTCAAATTGCGTGAACCACAACTTAGCCATATCTCTCCAAAATGGAGCTATCCTTGAAGACACAGTTATCGCTGCTAAATCGCTACCGCTGTTCACCATTTTCGCGTCGCCGGGCTTTTTTTCTTGAACGCTACCGGTTGCGTTTGTGGCTGCCGTCGGTGGTGGTGGTGGTGGTGGTATCTGCCCTCCGATAATTGGTGGAGGCGCCGAAATAATACCGTACATTGAAAAAAACTGATTCACTCCCGCACTGTTTACGTTATGGCACGCTATCGCTACGCTACCCGCCTGGTCCGTCACTACATATATAATTGTTCATTTAAATGTTCTGGGTCACCACTGTAGATATTTGGGGCACGCTATTAGATAAATGAAACTGTAATGTCCTTTACTATATTTATTTGCAAACTGTCTTAACACTGATAGGATCACTGAACTGACTCCTAATTACATTTACAAGGACACGGGACCAGGCCGGGCTAGTTGCTCTATTAATGTGTACGCTATGCCGCGCAAATACCAACTGACTACTGGGTCCGTTCCCGTGCTCCGTATACAGAATTGCTGACGTTAAACTATATAAATAAGTTGTTAATTGTATAATGGTTGTATAATATGTAATTTGTAATTTAAGTAGCATTAAGTTATTATCATTATTGTCATTAACATAGTTCATAAGTCACCACTGTTACTAACATCATATGGATCGAACCAATGATCTGAAATAAAGATATTTTATTTTATTTTATTAAATACAGGGTGGAATTTCATAAACTGTACAAAATAAAAGGAGAAAAATTTCAGCCAATTTCATCGGTGAAACGGTGTTTTTTTTTTTTTTCTAGTCATTAGTTTTTTTTTTACAGAATTTTGAAAATTTTTGTAAAAACTCGGGTAATACACCTAATTCAGACGGTATAACTTTTGATCCAATGGTCCTAAAATGAAAATAAGAAACAGCCGTTGTCTCACATCTAACATCACATCTTCCAAAAGCTCTGGGAGCTCGTCTCTCAGTAACAGTAAAAATCTGTCGGCGTTCAAAGTATTCGGTAAGAAGACTGGTCCAATCAATTGATCGTCGAGTACCGCTGCCCAAACGTTTATGGAGAATTGGTCTTGAAAATTAGATGGTCTTACTAGGTTTGGATTATCGTGAGCCCATGTGTGTAAATTTCTGAAGTTAGTTATTCCCGTATGAGTAAATCTTGCTTCGTCCATCCATAAAATTCTTCTAGTAAATTCCGGATCCCTTCTGATATTGCCAAGTATCCAAGTCGACATAACACACCTAACGCGGGCATCGCCAATTTGCAAATTGTGTCCTTCCTTCTTCAAAATTTTCCAGACAGAGAATTTTGAGATTCCGTGCCTCAATGCCAAGCGTCTTAGACTCGTGGTTGGGTCCGCGTACAAGTCTCTGAGAACTGCTTCTTCTATGGCAACATCAATTATGTTTCCTGGCTCTCGGCGATCTCGGCCACCGTATCCCAGGCCAATATTGCACAACCGGCGATGAACTTCTTGAAAGTGGCGAGCAGCAGGTCTTGGAACGTCATTAGGATACTGCTCCAAATAGGCGATACACGCAGCTCTTGCAGATCCATGGCACAATCCATAATAATAGTGCATGTTGGCTATTTGTAACGGCGAAAACTCTCGTAAGCGGGGCATGATGATTCAAACTGAACAAGTACTGGAGTAATCAAAGAAGTGGCGAGCAAAGACAAGCAATTGCGATTTGCGAGCGACTGAATAGTTGACCTATTGCCCAATGCCTTTATACCCCTCATGTTATCTCCACCTTCAACCCAAAAACACCCTTCAACTACCTGGGAACAAGCGGTCATTAAGGATTTTAAGAGGATTAAAATTAATAAAATTATGGTTTGATTTACGTACCCATTAGCGTGGTATTTTTCAAAGTCTGAGACAGTTTAAAAACGGTTTTAGAATCGGCATTAAGTGAGGTTTAATACTAAGCAAAAAAAATGGTAACTAAATCTGCGTTTTTTTCAGAAAATTGTGTTTTTCTTTTAAAATTCGTAATTTTTGTAGCCATTTTTCAAAAACAATAATTTTTTTTGCGGATTTTCTCTTCTAGTTGGTTTTTTATTGTTATTAAGAATTATTAACCTGTCCCTTGGTAATACTCTGCATTTTTTATTTTCATTTTAGGACCATTGGATCAAAAGTTATACCGTCTGAATTAGGTGTATTACCCGAGTTTTTACAAAAATTTTCAAAATTCTGTAAAAAAAAAACTAATGACTAGAAAAAAAAAAAACACCGTTTCACCGATGAAATTGGCTGAAATTTTTCTCCTTTTATTTTGTACAGTTTATGAAATTCACAGGGTGGAATAATACGTCATCGTGTGCCGCCACACTATTCTATTTGAGCAGTCTATGTTTGTTTTTACGTGTGTTCAATCGTAGCGTTTAGGATACTGAACCGATTATGATTAATGCGGTATCAATCGATTCGAAATTATATGTTCCGGGTGACATAGACTGCCTTTTGTGTGAAAAAAACAAAATAGTACAAGCCATTCAAAATATGAACCATTCTGCCTTGGAAAATGGTCGTCCAATCAAATCTGTGCGGTATCATCGCGTTCTCTAACAATTGGGAACCCGATTAGTCAATTAAGGCTCGCTTAGCAAGAATTAAGTTCTTGCTCAATTCGTTAGGCGGCTAGAGGTGGACTACGTGACGAATATAATCTAACTGACAGAAAGAGGCATGGCCCAAATTCATAATATAATTGTCATTGTATCACGCCTAGGGAACTAGAGGACACAGTTCCTACAAGTAAGCATTCCCTTTCATTAGTTAATAGTCGCATTATGTTTTTTTTTCTGGTGTTCATATTCAGGTTTACTTTTTTTAAGTAGGTTTAAGTACTCATCCTAATAAGCTTCTTTTTGGCAAAAAATGTATGACTGTTGAGTTTGTTTCGGCGTTTCTTCTTAACAGTGGTCTTCTTTTTCAGAAACGCTAGTAGATTTTTGACTTGTAAAAGTGCTATTGCAAAATAAAATTCATTCATTTCATAATGAAACGGGTCCCTCACGCCTTTAAGGTTGTATGTCACATATATATATTGTATGTTCATAATATTTTGACGAGTGGTTTAGCCTAGTGGGTATACCCTGCCTATGAAGCTGATGGTCCTGGGTTAGAATCCCGGTAAGGGCAAATATTTGTGTGATGAGCATTCTATGTATTTGAGTATTTAGGTATATCTGTCAAATATAATTATATTTCAATATGTTTGAGATACACGTGAGATTTATTTAATTTGGTTTTACTTGTTTAGCATTATTCGCAAAAGGTTAATTTCGCCTCTGTTTCCCATATCTCTTTTCTGGAATATCTTCCACGATTCTTATGAAACAAACCTTACCTGGTGCGCGGGGCACATTGCACGTAGTACCGATGGCCGTTGGGGCGGAAAGGTTCTCGAGGGGCGACCACGTAGCGGAAGGCGCAGCGTGGCGTGGGTAGGCCACCCACATGGAGGACTGATAACCTGGTAAAGGCTGGGAGTCCGCTGGATGCGGGTGGCGCAGGACCGCTCATTGTGGCACTCTCTGGGGGAGGCCTATGTACAGCAGTGGACGTCTTTTGGCTGATATGATGATGATGAAACCTTACCGACGAGAGAACCTGCGAACCCGATGCCCAGCGGGTGATGGGTATTTCTATCCACTAAAAACTACACGGCGGCCGCCATCTGCGCTCTCATGCGGAGGACTCCATGATATCACTGCGCACTGAAGCCCCCGTCGTGCCTCCCCCCATTTGGCTCGTCCTACAACGAAAAATGAATAGAACATTGTTATTACTCGGTAGACGAATTCCTTGACGATAAAAGTTTAGTAATATACAAACCACAATAAAAATAGGATATTTAAGTTAGTTTTAGATCTAAGACATAAAATAATTGTATCTAACTTAATTTGATGACATATTATATACCTAACTTGTCTGACATATGTATTACCCTAAATGTAATTAATCAAGTAGGTTAAGTTTTCGGTTTTTTAATCTACCTAGAATTAATGTTTTAATTTATTGTGTGCCCTTACAGGGTGTCATTAAGTGACTTATAGCAAAAACACCTTATTATGTACTAGCTTTTGCCCGCGACTTCGTCCGCGCGGAACTCGTTTACGTTCGTAACTTTCTCCCCCCTTTTCACCCCCTTAGGTGATGAATTTCCAGATAAAAACTATCTTTAGTAAGGACTCTTTGGAAAGGCCCCGGAATTCAAAGTATCTCTATACCAAATTTCATCGCAATCGGTTCAGCGGTTTAAGCATGAAAAGGTAACAGACAGACAGAGTTACATTCGCATTTGTAATATTAGTATGGATTGTATGAAGGAAAGGGTATCGATGCATGTAGGCTTTTTTCAGTGTTATTTTGCATATTTTCATATCACACGGCCGTAAGGACCTTTTCTACTAAACCGTAGGATTAAATTAACTGACTTGTAATTTAAACATTTTATATGTTACATCTAATAGTTTTCAAAATAGCCATAATCAAACGTCTTTTTTACCCCGTTTTAGAAAACATCTTCAAAACTAAGGCCGCCATAAGGTACCTTTACCCTTGGAACGTCAATTTACTTATGTAATGTTAATGTTCCTATTCCCCAGGACTCCCAACTACTGCTATACCGTAAATAGGTTCCATCCAAATTTTCACCCCCAATTGACCCCCTTAGGGGATGATTTCTGGAATAGAAACTATTATATGTCCTTTTCCAGGACTCAAACTATCGTTCAACCAAATTTTATCAAAATGTGTCACAAACAAATTTCCACCTCCAATTACACCCCCTTAGGGGATGATTTTCGGGATAAAACCATCCTATGTCCTTCTTTATCTAGCGCTATACCGTAAATGGGTTCAATCCAAATGTTGGATGGGGGGATGATTTCCTCCTTTTATGTGTTCCGGAATAAAAAAAAATCTATGTTCTTTCCTAGGACTCTACCTCTCTCTATACCAAATTTCATCTAAATGGGTAAACCCTCATTTCACCACCTCAGGAAATGATTTTTCGGGATAAAAACTATGCATTGTCCTTCCCTAGGACTCCTTCTATCTATTTACCAAATTTCATCTAAATGGGTTTTATCCAAATTTTCACCCCCTATTTTATCCCTGAGAGGATGATTTTTGGGATTAAAACTATCCGTTGTCATATTCCGGGACTCAAACTATCTTTCAACCAAATTTCATCAAAATGGGTCACAAACAAATTTTCACCCCCAATTACACCCCCTTATGGGATGATTTTCAGAAGTAAACTATCCTATGTCCTTCCCCAAGACTCCAACTCGCTATACCGTAAATGGGTTCCATCCAAATTTTCATACCCCATTTCACCCCCTTAGGAGATGATTTCTGTACTTAAATTATGTTAAGTCCTTCCCCAGGACTCTGAACTATCTCCATACCAAATTTCATCTAAATCGGTTCTATCCAAATTTTCACCCCTCATTTCACCCCCTCAGGAGATGATTTAGGATAAAAACTATGCATTGTCCTTCCCTGGGACTCCTTCTATCTCTGTACCAAATTTGAACTAAATGGGATTTATCCACATTTTCATCCCTATTTCATCCCCTTGGGGGATGATTTTCGGGATTCAAACTATCCATTGTCATCCTCCGGGACTCAAACTATAGTTATACCAAATTTGATCTAAACGGAGTCCATCCAAAATTTCACCCCCCATTTCACCCCCTCAGGGAAAGATTTCCGGAATACAAACTATCCAATGTCCTTCCCCAGAGCTTAAACTACCTCTTAACCAAATTTCATCAAAATGGGTTACATCCAATTTTTCACCCCCCCATTTTACCCCCTAAAGGGAAGATTTTCGGGATGAAACCTATTCTTTAACTTTTTCCGGGACTCAAACTAATCATATACCAAATTTCATCTAAATCGGTGCAGCGGTTTAAGTAGCTCCATACAAATTTCACCCCCCATTTCACCCCCTCAGGGAAAAATTTCCGGAATAAAAACTATCCAATGTCCTTCCCCAGAACTTAAACTACCTCTTAACCAAATTTCATCAAAATGGGTTACATCCAATTTTTCACCCCCCCCCCCCATTTTACCCCCTAAAGGGAAGATTTTCGGAATGAAACCTATTCTTTAACCTTTTCCGGGACTCAAACTAATCATATACCAAATTTTATCTAAATCGGTGCAGCGGTTTAAGTAGCTCCATACAAATTTCCACCCCCCATTTCATCCCCTTAGGGGTTGATTTCCAGTATAAAAAGCCTAAGTCCTTCCCCAGGACACAAACTATCTCTGTGCCAAATTTCATCTTAATCGGTTCAGCCGTTTTCACGTGATGCGCGGTCACATAAACAGACAAACAGATAAACAGACAAACAGACAAAAATTCTAAAAACTGTTGGAACGTGTTCTGTTATCGATTCTAAGTATCCCTAGCCAATTTTTTTTTCAAATATCTTCCATGTACAGACTTTCGATCCTCTTCAGCTTTATTATATGTATAGATAGATAGATAGATGCATGACATAATTAACAATGAATAAATGAATAAAAGGTGTTTGTTGTCTTTTCTGTGGTTTTTAGGTGAGTGCCAATGCCAAGGCTCCGCCGCATGGATCATTTGCGACCCCGATGACCCCCTTTAGTCGCCTTCTAAGACAGGCGGGGGAGACCGTAAACCCATTCTTGCCCACAAAGTTACATACTCAAAGATTTTCTCGTTGTAACCGCCTTCAAATAAGGAGGAGGCTTTATTTTCTACTGAATGAATGTATGTGGTCCCATTGTCACCAAGTCAGGTTCTGATGATGAGGTCCCATGGAGATTAAGGGCAACCCTCAAATTTTATAGACACGCGTTTAGTGATTTCAGTATTTTCTATTATAGCTCGTGTATTTACCCTAGGAAATCGCAAGTTTTGTGAAGTGGAACTGATGATGAAGACTACAGATGGCTTATGGAACTCCTCAGTGATGTAAAGTACGTCAAAGGTTCTGGTACGATTCAGTTGAAGTAGCAACTAATGAATTGTCAAAGGTTATTCTGAGATCCTTGAGGAATTGACGGAACTCCGCAAATATTATCAGCCCACATATAGCGAATAATAATCGATGCATTTGCTCTGGGAAAGCAGTTCATGTCAGTGGAAAGGAAATGTGGAAATATTCATGTAACTACGTAGCCAAGCAAACTACTGATTTGAAGTCGGTTTAAACTTTGTTTTGTAAGTAAATTATTATTAATGTAGTAAATTATTATATACTTAAGTGTAGACTAAGCACTAAGGATGGTATGCCGTGAATTCGCCAAATATATCTGAAATCATTTGAAGATCCATCAAAAAATATCGATATACCGTGAAGCATTGCGGTGGAGCTCTAGTCTATAGTCAGATTAAATCGGAAGGGCGATATCGATCTCGTTGCCATCAAATTTATTTCGTCTCTGATTTATAACCGACTATAAATATAAGTTATGGAATGAATGCTTCTTGCGTACCGATGTTTTATGTAATTTTTTCGGGATTAGTTATTTAGTAAATGAAATGGTTGCTTGTGGCTATTTTAACAAATGCTCGCAACGGTCGTGGTTATTTTAATAATTGCACGGTAAGTACAACACACCAAGGTAAGTGGTTCCCGGCGATGTATCTTGCCTACGTCATACAAATGTTGATGCCATCTCCATTGTGCATCAAAGTTGCCACACACAAACGTTGCAATTTTGTTAATGTTAATGCATGATTAATATTTAAGAAAATGTTAGCTAGTTTAACTATTTATTTGGGGTGAAAAGACAACTGTATAGTTACATTGTAAATATTGATTGAAAGCACGTAAGTGAAGTAATGCAATTTACACGGGTAATTTCGTTTTATACAGTGGCAACACACTGATAGCTCGCCATTTTTAACACATTCACTGCCAGGCAGGAATCGCTACGCGCTACCAGGCGCGGCTCACTCGCGATTTGTGTTTATCGCTACATGTACATGCCGGTCGCCCCTCCGAAGGGGCTCTATACAGTAGCTGCCGCGCGTTGGAACGGGACGCTCGCACGGGTTGCAGCGCGTTGCATGCGATAGAAAGGGATGACCACATTTAGGCACGTTTGGCGTACCTAAACAGGGAATTTGTTAACAGAGAACCTTCTGTACGTATTTAGTACTATTACTTATTCTGTGGCGCTACGCTCGTCAGTCGTACGTAGCCGATCCCCTAGTTTTCTCACTAAGTAGTGGAAAGCGGCTACGGCGTAAGCGTAAGCGTACAAAATTATTCAAAGTGCCGATGTCGGCTGTATAAAAGAATGTGAAGATATTGACAACCTTTAAAATTAGGTATTCGTGGCTATTTCTCATAAAACCTTTTTTGTAACCCTAACAAAAAACATAATAACATTATTTACATACACGATGCCTCCAAAGTGGACCTTTGGCATCAAATTGCTAAACGAATAGCCTGTCTAACAAACATATTTTTTACGACCCAATCAGCCCAAATCCATTTGTAACCCGAACCCTTTGATCCTGCGTCAAATTCTAGCTAGACAAAGCCTAAGTACCCTGGGAATGCATTTGACATGACGTTTTGAATTTATATTGGTATGATATTTGTTGCATGCATCATCTGATCCCTTCGGCCGCGCACGTAACCGCAGGTTCCAAATTGCGGTCGATTATTGTTTATATTAGGTTTTTTTCTTCCTTCGCATAATGGTAGGTTATTAGGTGTGGTTGAATCCTGATGATCAAGGCTCTGAAGATTCCCGATGGGAAAACCGCCTAGAAATAGCGCTGCGGGGCAACGTCTAACAAAACTGTAAATTGCGAAAAAAATCGTTCTAATTGGTTTCTAACAAAAAAGTCAAGTTCCTTGATGCCAACTGGTTTTGCTCGAGGTCAAAAAGCATTCAATTGTAACTGTTTACAAAGCTTTGCTAACGTTCGCTTCCGAAAGGATTCTGAAACGTAGGCTGGACGCGCTTAGAAGCGAGCGCGGCCGATAAATGTCATGCCAATGCACAAACATCATATAAAGTACGTCGGTTCACATATACCTCTTTGATGCCCTGGTATCGGCACCCTAGTTTCACACAATGGTGGCCATCTTTGAATAGTTACGCTGAGTGCTCGATTGTTAGTGACCGAAGATTATCTGAAGTGATGTATGAGAGATTGCTTCGGAATGGCATATTATAATGCTACAGGGGAAAGTATACTCATGCAAATTAATTTCAAAATCATAAAAATCCATTACAATGTGTTGTGTTACAAAGAAATACTAATAAATTAATTGTTCATAAGTATCAGGAGAGCATTTCTATTTAACTAAATACCTAATTATTTTAGCTATTTTATTTTTCAGCCAATAAAACTCTCATTAGATGATTATTTTATAAATAGATTCACCCACAGCATTGTCTAGTAAAACCTACACAATTTTTTTTTCCATTTAAAGACTAAGTATAAGTACTTGTATAAGTACATAAATACCTACAGATCTTTGTACAGTCGCCATCACATACATCGGTACACTATAGGTGTTCAAAAATATCGGCACACGCACCCTAATGCCTTGAAAATAGAGGTGAGTTCCGATGTTTGTGACGTGCTTGTTTGCTCCGATGTATTGTGATGGCGACTGTACTCTAAATCCGTGTTTTTGTAGAACTAGTTAAAAATTGTTCGTAATTACTCAATTAGACTGCCCTGCCCCTGTATGGTACTAAAAGTTATCATAATCCCCATTAATTTACCATACTGGAACAAAGCAAACGCTCCATATCAATAGCGTTTACAATATCTAAATATCTCTGTTAATCGTCTCCTTTGTGCCCAAGTGAACTAGGGAACAATTCCCATTAAACTGCGACCAATTACAACTTTGCTGTTTGATATTGTCTTATCTTCCTTTGTACTTAAATGGATCTGTTTTAGGTATTGTTTTTTAATTAATTTTGTAATTAAAAGTTTTGTTTATTGGAGTTTTGTTTCTTTGAAATGTTTCTCGTGTTTTAAATTTGTGTTTTTATTTTCAGGTAAGTCAGATAACGGTGCATGCGATTCTCCAAATGACAGATGAATTAGTAAGTAGTGTTACTACCTTTTAACATCCATTGTATAATGAACATGATTATTGCAATAAATGAATTGAATTGGATCCGGAAATATGCCGATATTGACGAGTTCAGGTTTTGGGTCAGAGTTGTTTAGAATCGTCGGCGAAACGAAATCCCATAGACTTTACTGGTTCGGTAATGTTCTACAATGAAAAGGATCGGGCTGTCACGAGAGCGTACTTGGGTCGACCGACTGGTCGCCCCCCAGGGCTGCCCAGGTATCGCTGCGGGGATAGCATTCAGGCGGATCTATGTCAGCTTCAAGCTGGAAACTGGCATCAAGTGGCGCAGGATAGGGAAGAGTGGCGTGCTCTCGTTTCGGAGGCCCTTTGGATGACGGCCAAAATAGTTCGAGCTTATGTTAGATTAAGTTGGTTATACTTATAACAATCAAGCTCCTGTAATATGTGGTGATTATATTTGAATAATATATCTATTCGTACTATGATAGAGATACATGTCGATTGGGAGGATATTTTACGCGGAAATGGCCTGGGAGGTTGTGTTCAAGTCATAGCAATTATATTGCCTATATATATGCGTTCCGGTATTCATTTAAACTTTTACGATTTTCACACATTATTTTTACTAAAAGCGAATTCATCGCGTATAAATAATTAAATAAACTTAATTACATATACGTGATTAAGTCTAGTTTAGTAAAAATTAAGTTCAGGTAGGTACCAGGTCCCAGATCATTAAAAAACCGGACAAGAGCGAGTCGGACTCGCCCACCGAGGGTTGGGTACAAAATTATGAATGTATACTGTAGTACTTGTAGTATAATACGATATTATTTGCCAAATTTCATAGTTCTAGGTCAACGGAAAGTACCCTATAAATTTTGAATTCCTTTGAGAGTTTCGAAATCTACGTTTTTTGCTGCATAAACGGCAGTATCTTTTTTTTACGTTAACTTAGAGGTTTGATTTTTTCACGGCTTCAAGGGACTGTAGATTTGAGTATATGGTGTTAATTTCAACTTGATAAGCACACGTTCTCCAGATAAAGGGTCTTGACAGACGGACAACAAAGTGATCCTATAAGGGTTCCGTTTTTTGCCTTTTGAGGTACGGAACCCTAAAAACAACTAAATACTCATGCTTCATTCCTTCCATCCCACAGTAATTTCATGCACCGGTCCTTTAATTTTCTCCTGCTAATTAATTGGGCTCTGATTTAAATTGTTAATGTACACGTTTTACCGATTTAAGTGCAATTAGCAGGTGGGAATTAGTTTAGCTAATGGACGGCCATTTTGTGAACTGTAATGGCGTGCGTTTTTACTGAATTTTATTCTTTTAACGTGACCAGCGTTCAATAATTACTTTGCCTTTATTAGTTCGTAGATGGCGAGCCGAGTTCTTGATTCTAATGCAATTTTTGTGAGTGCAGTGGACGATATGTTGGTGGTTAGTACCTTTTGGAGCTTGGTAGTATTGATGAAATCTCTATTTTAGATGGTATTTGACTGCCCTCTAACCAAATGCCACGGGCAAGTTGAGGATTTTAAAACTTTAACCAAAGGCGCGGTAGCGTATACTTGAAAACTGTAAATCGTTGAAGTAGAGTAATAAAAAAATGAGCCATACGATAATAGTTATTTATGATACAAGTGCGGAAAGTAGGTAATTCCTAATGAGTGGCGATGACCAAAAACGACAGTCAGGTATGTTTTTGATCGACACGAGTTGGGAATTACCTATCCGCACGTGTATCATACAACATTTTACAATGCGTCATGCGTGGAAATAAAAAAAAATATGCATAAAAGGTGAAATTTTAATTGTCACGAACTCACGAAATCTCATTCCCGCATAGTGTGCGGGAATATTGTACTGAAATCCATTCCGCACGGGCGCGGTCCACCCGGCGCCGCCAATGCTGGCATCGAGCACTTCCCGTTTTTATGTTGAACCAAATAAAGCAACATTCAGAGCAAGTGCATTGTAAATAAATAAATAAATAATTTTAGATGGTACGTTTTAATTTAATTTTTTCTTGTGTCCGGATGTATATTTCTGTCGATTCGTAGCAAATAACAGCTTTATGTATTTATCTGTTCATTATGATATGTTTACCTTACTTCTACAGTAACCATTATGGCGCAGTTGTAGCAGCCAAAGTATTAGCTAAATATGTTACACGTCTTTATTTGTAAGAGTAAGGATGTGTTACGATATATTTGGGTACTTTGGCTGCTACTAACTGTACGAGGTACGATGCTGATTGCTGACTGTACTCCACTTAAATTGTTTAGATATGTAGGTACGGTCAGCCTCATAAGGGTCTTAACACCTTTGTACCGTGTCGCATTAATAGTAGTTTATGTGACTGTACATAATGAAGGGCATTAAGAACGAGCCGAAGGCGAGTTTCATAATAACATCACACGAGTGTTTTAATGCCTAATTATGTACAGTTACATACACTACTTTATCTATCCACATATCATGAGCCTCCATGATGCATTCAGGAGCCGCTAATTATGACCGGCATCGAGGCGTTGTTTTCTGGCAGCTGTCATAGTTTTTATTTAATTCATAGACAAACTAGAGCCGGATCCAACTGATCCGACTATCATATCGTTCGATATCTTACTTACGTGCGACATTTGTCAAATTTGTATGCAAATTGACAATTCATTTCGAACTAAACGTCATTTCGACTGATATTAGAATAGAGGTTAAATCAAATTTCTTTGTTTTTCAGAGACGTTCGAAATTTGAATGAAATAATATTATCGAAATCGATGTTATTAATTAGCAATAAAAACATTTTCACAGATAAGAGATTTGTTAGTCTATTTTTATGGTGGTCATGATGTGCGGTTCTTGAACGCATCATGGAGGGTTTATGATAATGGGGAATGGATGAAAATTTTAGAAGTGCCTGATTATTTTTTTGGTGATAGGAATAACCTTCCTTAGCACCAGAAAAAAGTTTCACACTTTTCAGCTGCGTCAATTATTTTTGAAAAATATTACCAGTTTCCTCACTTGCGTTTTGGGTTTAGGACGGCGAATGAGAATCTTTCCTTAATCCGTCTCATATTACAAGAAAATATCTTAAAAATCCGTGGTAAACTAGCACTGACAATGATATTGACAGCTGCAGCAGCTAAATTTGTCATTGCCAGGGTCAGATATTCAAAATATTTTTTTGCAATATGAGACGGATCAAGGAAAGTAGACATTCGCCGCCCTAAACCCAAAACGTCAGTGAGGAAAATGTTTATATTTTTTAAAAATAATTGGCGCAACTGAAAATTCTGCAATTTTTTTCTGGTGCTAAAGAAGGTTATTCCTATCATCAAAAAATAATCAGGCACTTCTAAAATTTTCATCCATTCCCACGGTATTTTTAACTGCCATATGAAGTTTCGAAACGAGTGAAAACGACAAGGTACTTAGAAGTTCAGCAACTATTTAATCTGTCTTTTTCTCAGACATAAAGTACATGATTACTGCCTTGCTTTACTTTCCTTGCTGCGTTTAATGAACACGGTATGGTTTAATTAGTTTCAGCATAAAACTAGAATAAATGCAGCTTAAATTAACTTAACCGTATACACGTTATAAACCGTTTTACGACTTGGCACGTTTGCGGCTGTTTTAATATAACTTGGTGTAATGTTTAACTCGGAAAATGTATGAGAGAAAAGAAAACGTAAGCACGCCGGTGTTTTGTGCAATAGATACAGCGCACCGCAATGCGTTCGACGACGACGATTTTACAAGCTTTCTATTATCTTGCAATGTATGTGTAGTGTATCTGTGCTTATCTAGTGCGCATACGTCACGATGACAGCAGTCGTGGTCCGACCGTTGCAGGGAATGGTGGTGCGTTGGCTAGCCAAGCTATACAGATATACCTTTAGAATCGGCAAATAAGTGAATACTACAGTATGTATCTAACTATTATGTATGTATGTATTGTACCTAACTATGTTCGTTCGGGTGGAATCTTGCAACTCAATTTTGAAGCAGATATATTCAACCGATTGAGCTGAGATTTTGGTTAAAGGTATAGTTTGAATGGCAATTCAATATTATGGTACCATAGAGCGGATCTGATGATGGAGACAGAAGGTGACCATGGGAATACAGTATTTAACCGATGTAAACCCGTTGAGTTTGGGCTCGTTAGAATCGTCTCAATGATAAGTTGATGACGGTATACAGAAAAGTACAGTCGGCAATAAAAGCTTCTTCTTTTCTTACTTAAGAGCTATATTAGGCTCCTGTCGGTGTAGCTCAAAGTAGGCCCTCCATCTACTCCGATCCCACGCAATCTCTTTGACCTCACGATATGACCCAACATCAACTCTCTTTTTGAGTTGCTCCATGTAGTCCATTCTAGGTCTTCCTCTTCCTCGCCTCCCCTCTATCTTTCCTTCAATTATTGCCCGATCATAATAAAAGCTTATTGAACCAAAAATATATTTTGACAGAAACTTATTTTATATATCACACTAGTGGCCGTGCGGCTTCGCCAGCGTATTACAAAGAACGCAGGCAAACCCACGGGATAAATCATAACTGATGTCCATCCAGACAAACAATTATTTTCACAATGATGTATTTCTGTTGCTGCTAAAACAACAACGGAATAATTAAAAAAAAAAACATTTTTTTTTCTTTTACAATCTTACACAAATCGACCTAGTCCCAAACTAAGCAAAGCTTGTACTATGGGTACTAGACGACGATAAACATACTTACCTATATAGATAAATAAATACTTAAATACATAGAAAACATCCATGACTCAGGAACAAATATTTGTGCTCATCACACAAATAAATGCCCTTACCGGGATTCGAACCCGGGACCTCCGGCTTCGTAGGCAGGGACACTACCAACTTGGCTACAAGGGCTCCCATACAACAAACGTGATTTTTTTGCCCTTTTTATAGATAATGGTACGGAACCCTTCGTGCGCGAGTCCGACTCGCACTTGGCCGGTTTTTATTTTCTAAATATGGTCAGAAACACGCTTCTAAAATTATTTGGATTCCTCCTGAGCAAATAAATTAATTGCTAGGTATGTTAATTTCAGTGGCACACATTTTCGACTATATACTTATAGCTTTTAGTTTTTATTCGTATGCATATATCGTAAATGTAGAATATTATAGCAACATTTTGGTGACATTTACAACCATTATCAACACGGACGTTGTAAAATCGCGTCGGTTTAAGTATCTCATAAATCCACTCTAAAAGATAAACCGAAGTTGTAAAGTTTTTGGCGCATCGAATCTAACGTTAGTCGAACGGCCGTTGGGGTTGCCAGCATATTTTTGTGTCATAGATTTTTAGCATTTTCTTTTACGAAGTTATTTATCATGCCGACTACGTTATTAGCAAATTATTTGGGATCTTCAGTCGTTTTCTCTTAAGCTGGTAACTACCTCTGAATAGCGGGATGACGGAACGTTGTCAGCTACATTTCTACTGACACTATTTATTTGTCAAATTATAATGCATTTTCTAAATTTCCCAGCTCTATCTGATTTAAAGAGAGGCTGTCTGTAATGCACGAGAGTAATTATGACCCTATCTCAGAATAGGTATCTCCGCATTCTCCGCGTTAAGGTGGTTCGATTGCCATACAAAACGTTATTTGACATTCGCAAGCCAACGGCGTGATATTTTAAGAAACTTATGTAACAAACTTTCATAAATTGGCTTTACATTTGCGCCAGATTACCCCTTTCCTAGAATAAACTTGTATCAACTAGATTAATTTGATAAATTGGTTTGGGACGTGATATTTTGGGAAAACTATTTTTCTCAAATTAATCTAGTTTATACAAGTTTATTCTAGGAAAGGGGGAATTTGGCGCAAATGGGAAGCCAATTGATGAAAGTTTGTTACATAAGTTTCTTTAAATATCACGCCGTTAGCCTGCGAATGTCAAATAACGCTTTGTATGGCAATCGAACCACCTTAAGCACAAGCAAATAATTATGTGTCACTAACCTTAAACGGATAGTGAAATTTCGTATAAGCCCAGGTAAACCAATATTATTACCGTGTAGAAATATCATAACAAACTACATGAAATATGCGCCTACATTTGTCACCAGTGTTCATCTCACATCTACTTCGTTTAGACATTTTTAGGGTTCCGTAGCCAAATGGCAAAAAACGGAACCCTTATAGATTCTTCATGTCTGTCTGTCTGTCCGTCCGTATGTCACAGCCACTTTTTTCCGAAACTATAAGAGCTATACTGTTCAAACTTGGTAAGTAGATGTATTCTGTGAACCGCATTAAGATTTTCACACAAAAATCGAAAAAAAAACATTAAGTTTCAGGGGTTCCCATACTCAGAACTGAAATTTAAAAAAAAACATTTTTTCATCAAACCCATACGTGTGGGGTATCTAGGATAGGTCTTCAAAAATGATATTGAGGTTTCTAATATCATTTTTTTCTAAACTGAATAGTTTGCGCGAGAGACACTTCCAAAGTGGTAAAATGTGTGTCCCCCTGTAACTTCTAAAATAAGAGAATGATAAAACTAAAAAAAATATATGATGTACATTACCATGCAAACTTCCACCGAAAATTGGTTTGAACGAGATCTAGTAAGTTGTTTTTTTTTAATACGTCATAAATCGTAAACCGCAATTTATTTCACGGAACCTTTCATGTGCGAGTCCGATTCGCACATGGCCGCTTTTATTAAACTGATATAAACCAGCACGGCTATCACAAGACGGCCCGCGAGCTGTTTCGCAGCTACATAGACAAACCGTCTCTTTCTAAGCGTTGTAATTAGAAAGAGACGGATAGTGTTTCTCGCCGTGACACAGCTTGCCGACATGTTATAGCCGTGCAGCAGCACTGGCTGCTTTCATAATTTATTGGACCAAGGTCATTATTTAGCCCTGTATCATCTGAATGCGCAGGTCGGGCGCTCCAACATAACCAACCAAACGACCGGATATTAAGTTTGCAATGAAAATATCGTATGGATATATTTTAACGTCAACCCGCTCTCGTACGCCGATCCATGTTTGAATTTTTAGTCCGTGTGAGTTGTCACAGATAATACAATTTTGATGTTTTTATGCAGACTTTTTTTATGTAGATGGCGTTAAATTTCCACTCCAGATGTCTATTGTGGATTAACGTTCCAGATACTTGTCAGATTAGTATCAATAGATAGCAATAAACTCACAGTGCAAGCAAAATGGCGTTATAATTCCATGCTATAGTCCATTAGTCCACTAAAAACCAAGATTTGCACAGATACACACACTTGAAATTGTTCTAAAACTTTGTAAATCCATAAAATCCATGAACCGTAGAACTTTCGATGAAATTTCGTTCTAGTATTTTATGCAAATGTTGTATAAGAAGGGTCTTAAAACGCGAGTGGCGTGGGTTGATTACAGACGCTACGAGCGTTTTTAGACCAGTTATACACCGTTGCATACAATACTTTTTCTACGACAAATTTTAAATAAATAGCAGACTACAGAATAGTTAAACTTTTCAGACATCAAGTTTTCTATTCGTACTTTTGCTACTCACGCAATTTCTTCTGGAGTGCAGTTATTAATTTCTTCGAACATTTTAAAAGTGACACTTGTACACTTTCGTCTTCACAAACACGAATCAAATCATAATAGTTTAGGACTAATAGTTTATCATATTTCGTCTTTTCATTTTGAACTGTATTTTGGTGGGAAATCGGTAATGTGACACCTCTTGCTTATGGTTAGTTTTGTTTTTAATTTGTTTGCACTTGCCATCTGAACCAAACTGAATCCGGACCCGGAACGAATTTGAACTGTTTATTTTTTATAAATAATACCAAGAATTTATAAAACATGTAATTTAACACACAATAGATGATGATTTATTATTATTGTAGTAAATAATTTATAATATACAAATGTTAAATTGTAAATAAATACTTTTATTTCGAAATATTTTTTTATGAAGTTGGCACACAACTGCAATATAGCGACCTATTAAAAAAAATTAAACAGTGCTTTTATGAAAAATGTATGAACCAAAAAAGTACGCTAAACAGTGCGTTTTTGGGCCATAGAGTATAGAGTTTTTCGACGACTTATTAGTACTGTCAATGTATTTGAGCTACAGCCTATATAAATGACAGATAACGGTACAGGAGTAGAAAAAATGTTTTAAGTATCGCCAGCTTCTAGGTTTTAAACTTATTGTTGATCTCACAACTATAATGATCTATATATGTATGTGGGAAATGATAAAACTTACATTACTATTTAAGCCCGTCTTAAGGATACCATAAAAAGTTAACGTTCAATTTTATTTCACTTCGTTTTTTGTGCTCATTAGCATAGCGGACAAATGCGAGGTTTCCGCCAAAGTAAAAGCGTTTCTGCGTCAACCGTGACAAACAAACAATAGAACAAATTAAAAGTACCAATTGTCTAGAAAAAAGGCAGTACAATGAAAACAGCAGAGAAATGTAAACGGTATTGCTCGACTTTCACAGCGTTTGCCGCTTCTGTCTAATGGGGGTGTAGACACCAAATAAATAATAAATATTTGGGGACAACCTTACACAAATCGAACTTGCCTAATATAAAAAAAAATAATAATAATAATTCGGACAACAAAAAATAACCCATATTGGGTTAGTACGGTACACTTAATTATAAGAAGTGTTAGGTTACATTTACATTATAATTCAAATATGGCTAAAGAGCGGTGCAGGCTTGCCCAGTGCTGACTGTAGCGACTGTCAAGCCTGTCCGCTATCACTCTCAGGATGCTGCTCGTACTGTCGCACACTCTGCGGCGCGTCGCTGCGGCGCGCCTCCTCACTGTGGCGTGGAAGCCGTCTACATGGGCGTCCGCGAACATACCTGACGCGCTGCAGGCGCGCGGTAGACGCAACAGCATCCTGAAGGCGTTATTATATTGGACCCGTAGAGCGCTGATCGCTTTCTTCGAATAGTCAGCCCACAGGCTGCAAGTATAAAGAGATGTACAGTACGCTCTAAAAAGTGTTACCTTAACCTGCGCTGTACAACCTCTGAAAAAGCTGATAAAGCTTGTGTTATGATAATTAGACGACGACAGTGTATTCCCGAGGCAGCTTTCTCTATAAGAATTTTTTACTCCTTAGGGCCTCACAAGTACAATTATTTGGAATCCTCACGGGGCACCGTATAAATACCTACCAAATATTTACATAATATTTTATTTGTTAAACTTCGGTGTTTTAGTTTATGGTTTGTATCACTATGTTTTGCCTGTTAGGGCACACAAATAGCATGCAGCATGCGTACTTACACACTAAATATAAAATCGTTAATTATGCTATCATTTGCTTATGTTATGTTAGGGTCTTTTAAATATTGTTGTATGGAATAGTATGCTTTGGCAGCTAGAAATTTGAACAATGCTTTTTTAAATAAATGACGGTCATGGAGTTTCAAAATTGCTATTGGCAATTTGTTAAAAATTCTAAGCGCCATTCCAAATAATAATACTAATATATATGTTGCATTATCCTCTGCCGTTCTTAAACAGTTCGCATATTAACTTACACTTCTAACTAAAATTATAATAATTATACCTCAATGTAAAAAAAAAAAAAACCGTTTACAATAAGTAGGGTAAAAATAAAGCACTGCACATCCGTGCCGCCAACAGGTCGTAATTTCGTATGAACTCTGTAGGGACTTACGGCCTTTTGGCTGGGGCGGTAGTGTAGTGTTTCGGTGTACCGCGATAATATTATCTTTTTTATTTAAGTGAGCGAATCGCCAACAAACTGCTTTGCAGTTTGGCGAATCTTTAGGTTAAGTTACTAAATTTGTATTTTTTTGATTCCAAATAAACAAAAAAAAAAAAAAAAATTAATAATATGCTTTTCGAAAGTAGGGCAGTTTTGTATGGTCCATAGTTTATCTTACCCTGCATACGGGCACTATTTAAGCTCGATAACTGGTTACTGTTGTGTTTAACATACATGGCTGTTTCAAAAATATAGAGTGATGGGAATGACAAGATATTTAATTTAATAAAACAGGGGGTACCTAATCACACAAACAACATCTAAGACTAATTTTCATCCCCCCAAAGTTTTCACGGTACAATTATTTATACAATAATTGTACCGTGAAAACTTTTTTTTACATATTTCACAGGAGAAAGCCTTTGCTACCGCATGGGCTAGTTTATGTTCTTTTAAGTTATGCAACAGCGTAAACTCTTCCTTACATATATCACACGCGTATGGTTTATGACCCGTGTGGATAAGTTTATGACTCTTTAGAGCGTATGGATCTTTAAATCGTTTGAAACATATTTCACACGAATATGCTCTTATTTCCGTGTGGACTCGTCGATGTTTTTTTAAATTAATACTATCCATTTCATCCCCCAATTTTCTTTACTAGGATTCGAACTCGGAACCGTCAGCATAGCCGTAGGCAGGGTCACTAGACCGTAAACGGTCGTCAAATATTATACCACCTTATTAGTAACTCCTACGCGCTGGACGGTTTCTATTCGCAATTAGTTAAGTAAAAAGATAGGAGGAAAAAAAAAAAAAATGGACGGTTTCTATAAAAGCTGCGAGACAATCCACCATAGTCCAGTGTTCCCGTGATTCTGAAGACCGTATCAAGTAGAGGGGCATCGCGAGGGCTGATTTATCCATACATCATCATGAAACCACGACCACTCTGGTCAAGAGTGAACGACTGAAGAGAGAGAATGCATTTGATAATTTTGTTCTGTAAACGGCACGCCTAGCGCCGAGCCCTCAGAGCATAGAATACTAGAGAGAGGACAAGCCGCCGGCGGCCGTGTCGCAGCTGTATACTCAATGGGCATACACTGCCATACTGTGCACGCGTGCTGATCGCAGAGAATATTACGTTTTTTCCCAAAATGCCTGATATGATGCGCGTTTATTGACAAATAGCGTGTAGGTATACAAGAGTGTGTGTTTTAGATGTGTGCGTGCTTTGTCTTGTCAATTACTTGGGCGTTGTGTGGGTTAATGTACTTGCGACAGGCTCACTCTATACAAATCGGCCGCCATGTCCGATCTCCTTATATTCATACATATGTGGCCGAGCCACTTGGCCTTTGATAAGCACAATTGTTCAGGCTGCTTTGTCCTCTTGTTTTAATTATTGTACATTTTAGATGTGGAAACTACCTAGTTCTCGGCGGAATATTTTATGGTGGCGCTCTGAATTCTGACGTTATATTCTGGCTATGACGTGACGTGAGATGTGTTACACTGATAATAATGCAAAAATTGAAATTATAATATAAAAGATACAGGTGTAATATATAATCATCATAGGTAATAAGGTATGATCAAAGGTCACCAGAGGGGTAATCACGTAACGTTTCCAACGTGCGTTAGGACAATACGACTGTCATTTTTCACGAGTTTAGTCACGAGCTTTAATTTGGGACCCGCCTAAGGTGGAATATCGTATAGCAAACTGAAGACGTTTAGAGCTAATATTTTTATGTAGTGTCATAAAGTTTACCATAGACAACTTACGTTTACACGTGTCTAGGGGCAACCGGGCGCAACGAGTCAAAACGATCGTTTCCGATTTATTCCGAGTAATTGTCACTCGTCTTTTTGGCCCTGTCCTCTCCGGCCATATTTGTTATTTGCAAATATATTCCGTCAAATTGTCAGTTTTCTCAATTTTCTTGTCTGACACTGACGCATGTTCTTATTTAAAAAAACCGTAATTATATAGGTAAGCTTTTTGCAAAGAGGTTATCAATTCAAGGATCCATTCGATAAGATATTTAATTGTCTTATCTTGACACTTCACCGCTATTATTGAACTGAAATTTTCGACCCTATTGCATTGTGAATGTTCTAACTACATTTGAAGGAAATGAGTCCTAAATTAAAGCTCGTGACTGTACAATGCGTAACGTGATCGACCTGCAGGACGCACGACTCTCTATACAAACGTAGTTTTTTTTAAACGACTTGTTTGAATAACATAAACCTTTGAATACCTACACAATGGGATCCGCCAAATCTAGGAAAGAAACTAGTTTCTGATGTTAGAAATTAAAACAGAAAAAAATGAGGAGAACGGTGCCGGTTAATGTACGGCCCAATAATTGGCGTCAACTATATATATATCTGTCTCTTTTTAACTTATGCTAAAAGAGAGAAAGATAGATGGACGCGTATTATCGGGCCGTACATTAACCGGCACCAGGAGAACTTTGTTCGTATAAATTGTCTAATAGCTTCATTTTATTTCTATTATATTTCTATTATAATTTATAGCAACAGAAACTAATTTCCGACCTAGATATGGTAGAAAGTTTCATGTTATTCCAGTATCATCCTCCTAGCGTTATTCCCGGTTGTGCACAACCGGACCCCGGGCTCCTTTAGGGGCATGCCCCTAAAGGAGCCCGGGGTGTGCTTTGACACGTTATCCCAAGATTTGGCATAGGCACTAGTTTACCGAAAGCGACTGCCGTCTGACCTTCCAACCCAGAGGGAAAACTAGACCTTATTGGGATTAGACCGGTTTCCTCACGATGTTTTCCTTCACCGAAAAGCTAACGGTAAATATTCCGTACATAAGTTCCGAAAAACTCATTGGTACGAGCCGGGATTCGAACCCACGACCGCCGCTTGACAGCCGCATGCCTGAACCACTAGGCTACCGTAGCTTCTTTTGTTATTCCAGTATGTCGTTTTAAAATCTTTTAAGTTTTTTTTTTTTCTATGTTTCATTATGATTAGTATGTTATGTTAAGGTGGTTCGATTGCCATACAAAGCGTTATTTGACATTCGCAGGCTAACGGCGTGATATTTTAAGAAACTTATGTAAATAACTTTCATCAATTGGCTTCCCATTTGCGCCAAATTCCCCCTTTCCTAGAATAAACTTGTATAAACTAGATTAATTTGAGAAAAATAGTTTTCCCAAAATATCACGTGACAAACCAATTTCTCAAATTAATCTAGTTTATGTAAGTTTATTCTAGGAAAGGGGGAATTTGGCGCAAATGGGAAGCCAATTTATGAAAGTTTGTTACATAAGTTTCTTAAAATATCACGCCGTTAGCCTACGAATGTCAAATAACGTTTTGTATGGCAATCGAACCCCCTTAACATAGTTTTCATATATTAATGAATCTCCAGGTCTTTAGCTTTATGTCTATTGGTACTCTTTGTGTACCCCTTATATTATTGTTTATGCGACTGTTTGTGTTCTAAATAAATTAAAAACAAAAAAAAAATTAGAACCAAACTACGTTTGTATAGAGAGTCCATTTGAGTCGACCGTGCTGGGGCCTCTTATGTACCTACCTATAATTATAAGTAAAAAAAAACATAGTTAACTATGTAAAACTTATCCTAAAAACCTAACACACGTAATGTAGGTAGGTACCTATGCAGCATATCTTTATACTCGTACCAAACACAGCATGTACTTTTGAGAGACTGTTTTGGCAAAGATATAAAAATAAATTGTTGATAATATCAAAATCTATAACTTTCTAATTTCGCAATCTTCTATATACGTTTCAATTCGTCCTCATATACAGAGGCTCTAGTATAAGTTTTATCAAGACAAAACCATATCGAACGCGTTTGCGTTTAGTTTCAATTTGTATGGCAATGCGAACAGCGCCTCTGGTGGTAACTATTAGGAACTACGCGTTGCCATACAAATTGAAACTAAACGCAAACGCGTTCGAAAACGTATATGAAGCGATAAAACTTATACTAGAGCTACAGGTAGGACCTTTCGCTCAAATCTTAATTAGCTCAACTAGGCAAGTCCCTCCACTTTACAACATCATGATCTATTGAATTGAAGTCTCTTCTGAGTCGTGCACTCTTGACCGAGTGGTCGTGGTCGTGATCATGTCACGGTCGATTTTTAACCCCCGACGCAAAAAGAGGGGTGTTATAAGTTTGACGTGTCTGTCTGTCTGTCTGTATGTGGCTTCGTAGTTCCTAAACGAATGCACTGTTTTGAATGTGGGTTTTTTTTATCCGAAAGCTGACTCGATCGAAATGGTTCAACGAAATCGGTTTACCCGTTTTTTGAGATTTTGAACTTTGAAATGAAATTGTCGGGGTTTTTTCAATTTTTCCAAGTTGTAGTTCATCACCGCAGCTCTTGCAATGCGTCGCCATGCGGCTCTGTTTTTGACGGAGTGAGAGCAACCATTGATTGTGTCTTCTGTGACCGCTTTGATGAGGTCTGTCCAACGTGTTGGAGAGCGCCCACGAGATCTGAGAGATTGAATTGAAGTAGCGATCACATAATTAGAATAAGAATAACAATAACTTAATTACACAAAAAGACCCTGTTACATAATAGGAAAGCGATATCTGGTGAGTCCCAAACTAGGCTGAGCCTGTATCTTGGAACTCATGGAGTTATCAGTTACATCTGTTATCTATAATTATAATGAGTAATGAGCCACAAGAGAGAAGTTGTGTTATAAAAAAGAAAAAAGTATTTATTCAGTAACATAAATGATTGATAAAAATGCAGGTTGGTGTCTCTTTTTAAGCATAACAAGACATACAGATAATTGGAAAGGGCTATATGAAAACTCAAGGAAATTGCAAACTGCATCACACTCAATCATATAAAATCAACATCATCATCATCATCATCATCATCATATCAGACGAAAGACGTCCACTGCTGGACATAGGCCTCCCCCAAAGAGTTCCAAAGTGTCCGGTCCTGCGCCACCCGCATCCAGCGGACTCCCGCGACCTTTACCAGGTCATCAGTCCACCTTGTGGAAGGCCTACCAACGCCGCGCCTTCCGGTACGTGGTTGCCACTCGAGAACCTTTCCGCCCCAACGGCCATCAGTTCTACGTGCAATGTGCCCCGCCCACTGCCACTTAAGTTTAGCGTTTCGGAGGGCTATATCGGTTAGCTTGGTTCTGTTGCGGATAGCCTCATTTCTGATGCGATCACGCAGCGAAACTAAATACCAACATAGCCCTCTCCATTGCCCTTTGGGTGACTTTGAGCCTTCTTATTAGGCCCATTGTAAGCGACCACGTTTCAGTGCCATATGTCATCACTGGCAACACACACTGGTCAAAGACTCTCGTCTTGAGACACTGCGCACTAATCAACATAAATCAGCAATATACATTCGATTTTATTATAATATTAGTAGCAGCCTCCCAGCAATCCAATTACAGATGGTTTCTGTAGAAGCTTGTAAAACTGCGGCTGGAGATAGTTCTGCATATCTAATGCTGCTGCCAGGGTTGCCTCATACCTAATAGGCTTGTTGCGTGGTGTTTAAATTGATAACGCCGTGTTGTTAAATGGATAGTAAACCATCAAATGATTGTAATAAAGTATAAATTACAAAACATAATAAATATCATAAAAAGATATGAACTTGGAAAGGTCAGAAAAAAAAGTTTTTTTATATTCTCGTATTGTCCAAGAGTAAATTTAAAGGTACCTACCTACCAATAGAATCACCACGCGTTTATAGAAACAAAATTGTATGACAACTATGGACCTAAACGCAGTATTTCGCGATCGAAACAGCAATTTACTTCATTTTCCATGCAACGGTTAGTACAAATTGCTACACCGTGTGACGTGATACTTTAAAGCCAATCAGTATGAAGCGTTTCGGGTGCTGTTAGCGAGGTCCTTCTTTAACTAATTTTTTTTGGTATTAATGTTCTTTAAATGTAGTTGCTTCCATACAAACATTTGTTCCTGTACAAAAACTGGTTCGAATAGCATCGTAAAATTTTTTAAGGTCACAAGCCCATTCCAGATTACATGCTTCGTTTATCTAGGATATCAAAGGGAAATATTGTACTAATTTTAATTTTTTCGATTATTTAGTGCTTTTCAAACATAACAATACAATTTTTCTAGATTTCACGATGGTTTTCTTTGAAGTCGCAGGTCAATTAACGCACGAGACTGTCCTATCCAGATTGGTGGTCAGACTTAAAACACTTTTTAGGGTTCCGTACTCAAAGAGTAAAACAGGGCCCTATTACTAAGACTTCGCTGTCCGTCCGTCCGTCCGTCCGTCCGTCCGTCCGTCTGTCTGTCACCAGGCTGTATCTCAAGAACCGTGATAGCTAGAGAGTTGAAATTTTCACAGATTATGTATTTCTGTTGCCGCTATAACAACAAATACTAAAAACAAAATAAAATATTTTTTGATTGTTTTGCCGTTTTTATAGATGATACGGATGGTACGGAACCCTTCGTGCGCGAGTCCAACTCGCACTTGGCCGGTTTTTTTACTTTTATCGCAGTTAATCTTTAAGGTACAACCGCGAAAAACGCAAGCAGGAAGATGATCGCTGCTTTTATTAATATTTTGTTTGTGTAGTCGTGAATTAAAGTTTCCCATCTTCTTCTTTTTTACTATGTGTCAGCAGAAAAACATGCAAAAAAAAAATTACTTATCAAATACTTTTTTTGCGTGTTATCAGATATCGTTAGCACATGTAGCATTATGAAATCTTTGAAATTGAATATGCTAAGACATATGAGCAAAAGAGTTCTCACGTAGGTATGTAATATATGTGAGTAAAGGTGTCCATGTCTAGCAGCCCTACGCTCGTAGTAAGACAAAGCGCCTACTTTACCCCCGTATTACATTCAATTAGTATTCAGTACGCATCGCAAACTATTCGCGATATCGCCCCGAGGGCTTGTTACGGCAAAAACTGACGGATATCCGCTACGCGTGTAGTTCGTTTGATCTAGGACATCTTGTTTATACAGGTACGAAAAGGTAGGTCATGTTTAAATTACTGTTTTACACGGGTCTAACGCGATATTTATTTACCTTTATTTCTGTTGTTTCGACACGGGTTGCACCGGTCATGGTAGCAGATAACTGTCGTCCCAGCAAGTTATCAACGGAGAAATGGTTTTACAATATTTCACTACCCTCCAAAAGTCGATAAAAATCCAACTACCCGTCCGTCTTTTGCACCATGCACCAATTCGTGTCGAAACGTCAGAAATAAAGGTAAATAAATATCGCGTTAGACCCGTGTAAAACAGTAATTTAAAGTACAAAGCACGAGAGTTTAAAGTGTTATAAGGTATATAGGTCATATTAGATAGAAATTCATCTGCGGATGGAAGGATGAGGATGATTTTGGATAAAAATGCCCGGCCTGGCGCCGCATCAGAACGGATGCACGAGCACCCGGCGGTACAGCAGTCCACGTACGCGAGGAGTCGACGGGCCGCAAATCCATTCAAATATTAAACGTAACGTCTGTACTAAAGCTTCAAATTCCTTTGGCAACACGTCAAATGCGCTCAAGAAAGTGAGAATCGTACATTAGACCTTAGACCTCGTTTAAGCCTAAACTTAATATAAATGTGCTTAAATGCTACTAAACAGTGACTGTACTTTTAGCTAGGTGATATTGAGGTTGTGTGACGGCAATGGCTTACCTCACAACCGCATTATCCAGGGATCTAACGGGTCTAAATCTCCGCAGCTTACATCTGAGTTGGGAAAGGAATGGTTCGGCTTGATAAGCGGCACATAGGCCACAATCGCAGACATTACGTAAATTCTTTTTTTATATTCAAAAAAAAATCAGTAATGTTTTAATAACTAAATTACAAAGTAAATTCAATAACAGTTAAGAATGCTGTGTATATATATGTATGTATGTATACATATATATGTGTGTATATATGCCCATATATACATGTATGTGTGTGTGTATGTACGTGTATGGATATATATATTATTTTAGTTCTGTTATGTAATAATAATTAGAGTCTCGTCTGCCAACAAATCGCACTGTGGTTTGGCAGAAGTTTTACATTTTAAGTTTTGTTTCTTGACAACCAATAAAACTTTTAACTCTTTTTCTTTACTCTTTACTCTTAAATGCCAGTACTGATACGAGTCGTGATATTAAATTTTGCTCAGTTATTATCTATAGTGGCACACTATAAATAATAATCCTCCTAACAAAACCGATGTTTGAAAGCAAGAAAATTCAACTCATGGCATGGCATCCCGCTCTTCCGCATGGCATGTGCTGTTAGCTAGTTAACCCACTTGTTACTATCGGTCGTTTAAAAGGACACCATACATTTAAAATTCTCACGAACAATGAGGGTACTTATAACATGTTTGTTGATACGCATTCGAAACCTTTCAAGTGTTGGAAGTGGACATCTAATTAACTTTACGTGCTCAAAACAGTGTTCTATTTTTAAATATTGTTATATTTGGATAAATTATTCATGGAAACTTCAAGGTACGTAGTATTTGAAAAATATATAAACACTTTTATTTTAAAAAATAAGTACATTTCTAAGATGTACCTTAGCTTTTGAGTACAAGTGATATTATTCTTAGAATATATTTACAAATCATATTTTGTATTGATTATTGTTGGCGTCCTTTTAAAAGGCCAATAGGGAAATGTACTACTATAGTAATTTTCCATTCTAGGAGGCGAAATAAGATTTGGTCGCGGCCTTTGTCATTAAATTAAATAATTGATGTGCTTGAAGAGGATGACCAGGAAATACCAGATTCTATCGTTATTTTGCCTCCCGAAAACTGTAACGCTGACGTCACCGATGAGGATTCTTTACGTCTATCTATCTCATTGATGAGTTGAGACTGCGAGGGGTTCGAGCAACTGGAACTGTACGAGAAAATCGTATCTCAAAATGCCCATTGCCTGCCAACAAGGTATTGCAGAAGACACCTAGAGGAACATTCAAATATCAGTCTACAAGTGCTGAACAGATCGTAGTATGCAAGTGGCATGATAACAGCATTGTCACTGTTGCATCAAACGCAGCCACGATTGAACCTGTTGCAAAAGTAAAGAGATTTTCACGACAACAGAAAAAATACATACTTGTAGATCAGCCAGCTGTAATTAAAAAATATAACGAGAATATGGGAGGAGTGGATCGATCAGATCAAAATATTAGTCTATATAGAACATCTGTAAGGGGAAAGAAATGGTACTTCTCTTTAATTTGTCACGCACTAGACATGGGTGTGCAAAATGCCTGGCAATTGTATAAAAATAATGGGGGCGACTATGAACTTCTTCATTTTCGCCGATATGTTGCGACATCTCTTCTTGAGAGCTATAAAAAAAATGTGGAACGGAATACACGTACCTCTCAAAAGTATCGAGATTGTGTTCGTTTGGATGGGAAAAATCATATGATAAAATACAAAGATACTCAAAGCAGATGTATCAAGTGCCACAAAAAAGCTAATTTCATATGTACAAAATGTAATGTAACCTTACATCCCAAGAATTGTTTTGAACAATATCATATTGCTGAATAAATGGTATAAGTGCACCTCAATAATTATTTTATTTCAGTTTAAGTGAATGTATAAGTATCGTACATTCAAGGTAGTATATGTTACTATCGTCCTTTTAAAAGAACACCATTTTCCTGGTTTTCCATGACAGCACGATTTTTTTAAATATTTTTCCCATGTAATGTATATTTTTTACTATACTTACATAGAAATTTATCAAAATCAAAGGTGTTTAGTGTGTTCAGTAACAAGTGGGTTAAAGCCTTGTTTACACTATGCCGAAGTGAGCAGGGACGTGAGCAGGAGCGCGAGTATGTTAACACCAACTCGCGCTGCCCACTGCTCAAGCCACTGCCCTACGCTCCCTTTTTGGCGGTTTTTGTGGCGGAAGTCAAAGGACTGGCAGCGGCAGCGCGAGCGAGTGTCGTCACACTCACTCCTTCGTCAACCGTTGCCGCGTTATCAACGTTTGTGTAGCCGTGCTAGTTAGTGTACAAATGTGATCATGCCGTTTCAATGGAGTAATGATGAAACACTTTCAGCGTCCACCATTTCCTAGTACGACGACGACGTTTTCGCCATCGAATACTTTTCATAACATTTAAATAGTTAAACAAACTCAGGAGGCAAAGCGCAGAAGGTATGAGTAAGGCGTCCCCCATTCCACAATAATCTAAATTTAGCTGACTTCTGTCGTCCTCCACTGCTCGAGGCCCAAAACAAAAGAAGTATGGAGTGGCAATGTAAACGCTCACTGCCCTTAGACGCTGCCACGGAAATATTTACGGCAGGAAGCAGGGCAGCGTGAAGGCCAGTGGAAGTGGCATAGTGTAAACCAGGCATTTGGTTGTCGTGTTTTGTGTAACTGACACTGATAACACCGGCCGTGCGAGTGCGAACCATAGTGCGACTTTGCGGCGGTGTAAGCCGCGTTCGGGTGAATTTACACCTCGGAGGTGTGTGAGAGCAGGGTTTAGCCGAAGTGGTAAGAGGGACAGGCCTGCTAATGCCTGACCTTAAGTTGACTTGAAAATGTATGAGAGCCAAACTAAGTTTTTATGGCGAGTTTATCCCGCAGTTTCGCCTGGCCGCTCGGGAAGTTAAAACCACCATGTTCTATTTGATTTTCATAATAGAAACTTAACTCTCATCTAAGCAACTGTACATATTCATACCCGCAAGAACGAGGTTCTCTCATTTACATACTACCGTATATAGAACGGTGCGGACCCGGAATTTCCGCTCTTTCAACTTGCCGGAAAAATCCGGTCAGAGATAATCCCATTATCTCACATTTCTCTCCAATTTAGGGGACCGTTCAAAGAAAAAAGTGTCCTATTAAAAAGAATTCTATTTCGACTTTAACTTATCTTATGAGTTATGTACCTAGTTCCTCGGTTAAACGTGCACTACTTGCATAGTAAAATTCATCTATTTCATTTTAACTCTCGTAAGCCCATAAGAGAGAGATAGATTAAACCACATTATCAAGGAAAAAATTAAAAAGTAATTATCTTGAAATTTATTTTATATTGCATAATGCTCCAAAAAGTTGCAATCAACCTCCCGTGACCCCTTAATGAATAGTTGAATTACCAACCACTCTGTATATCTTACATACAATTTATTGCAACAAACTTAGTTGTCATTGTGTCTCGCATACCGTAATAAAGCTGTGAAAATATTCACCCTTGGCTGGCCGATATGATCAATTGTTTTGTTGAATGACAAGTAAGATTATGATTATTATGAAGTTACCAGACTGATTGATGGGATGGCGGGCGGGACATTTATTGACCGCTTATGGTCGAATATAATATATTTTTCTCAAACATGCAATGAAATGTCGTCATTACGTGCGTTATATTAACATGCTTAAAAGTATCACGTTTCGGGCGGAACAACTAGAACTGTAAAGAAGGTAAAGGAATTTTATATAAAAGTATTTTTAATCTTCATTCCACATTTTGTGGCTCAGCATCACGGCGTTTAGCCAAGATTTGTTTGATTTCTTGGAGTTTTATTTATTTGTTTCATTGCATATACATGCCTGGCCGTGAAAAGGGCTTGCCGGCTTCGTATCACTATCCGGCCTCCGTACGGTCCCTTCTACCCTGGTCTGCAGTAATAAATAATTAAATATTTGCGGACAATCTTACACACATCAACCTAGTCCTAAACTAAGCAAAGCTTGTACTATGGGTACTAGACGACGATATAGATACTTATATAGAGAAATGAATACTTAGATACATAGAAAACATCCATGACTCAGGAACAAATATTCGTGCTCATCACACAAATAAATGCCCTTACCGGGATTCGAACCCAGGACCTCTTGCTTCGTAGGCAGGGTCACTACCAACTAGGCTAAAGCGGTCGTCAAACTACTAATGTACTATTACTATTATGTTGTAGACCTAATACTTGGTTGTAACCAAACTATTTCACTATTCTTGGGTCTTTAATGTATTCGTTAACAAATGTTTTAATTTCTGATTACTATCATAATTATTCAGAATATTGGCCCTATTCATAAAGTCTATTAAACCCATTTTAGTTAATATGCCGTTCAAATTCGTTTATTCTTATCTGCCACTTCAACAATTATGTTTGTGAGAAAGGAACAAGGTTTGTTAAGTTTTATCAAAATCAAGTTATTTAGGTATGTACAATTGTGATCCTTAATAATTCATCATCATCATATCAGCTGAAAGACGTCCACTGCTGGACATAGGCCTCCCCCAAAAAGTGCCAAAGTGCCAAGGTGGACTGATGACCTGGTAAAGGTCGCTGGAGTCCGCTGGATGCGGGTGGCACACGAGCTTAATAATTGCAAATAATAGTTATTGTTTTCCTAGCCGTATTCACTATGATATGCAAATGTTATTTAAAATAGCAGTACCTAACTATAAATATACCATATTTTTTCTAGGAAGATTATCACTTCATGATAGCATGTGACTTTGTAAGGCGGTACCTGAGCGAAATTCATATTTTTTCCAAGGGACAAATATTGCTTGTAAAAATTAAATCAAGTCTAATATGCGGATTTCATATAGATTTGATCTCAATTCAGTTAATAGAAGGTCTAGCTACCGTGAAAACACTACGTAATATTTACTTATATTCTTAAGTGAACGTCATTACAATGTTGTTTCAATACGCTTGGATTGCTAGAGCTGAGGGTTATCGATTAAGAAAAAACTATGTAATATTGTGTAACAAAATAAGGAATTGCAATATAAATACCAGTTTTTCATAACTGTAATAACATACCTGTCAAATTATATTAGTGGCAACATACATAAGACCTCCGTGCCGTGACTTTTTATTTCGATTCGAGTACGCAGTTCATAGTTATGTGATGAAACATAACTATGAACTGCGTACTGATTTTATTAATTTTGTTTTTTGAGTATTTGAACTGTTTTGTTTTGTTAATATGTTCTCTGTTACGTTTTTGTGATGCCGAAAAGAACGAAAAAACCATGCTTAATTGCCAGTGTCGTGAATTTATCGTTCACCTGAGCGATTATTTCAATACCGTTACATTTCCCAACAATATTATACCGTCGATACTTTTAGCACTAGGTATACACACACTACATTCGAATAGTATCGATAGTTTGCATAACAGTGTGGTAGCACCTCTAGCTACGTCAGTTTGGCATTTATCATTCTAAACTTGCTTGATTAAATATGGTATAGAACAAAGAATTTAAAATTATGTACAATCAACGTGAACGTTTTATCTATAATTATACATTTCGGCCTTATTACCAAGGAATAATGTACAAAGTTGTAAACATGTCTTCGACCTCGTCCTTATATATATAAGCCCTAAAACTCCTAAATCATCACCTAGCTCCAGACCACAGTATGTTACTAGGACAATTCCCAACTCTCTGAAATTACTATAGAACACTGAGCCATATTTCAGACGAACTAGCCACCGCGCCGCGCCTGCAGTACTATAAATATCTAGTATTTAGTGCGTACTCGGTATATTCAGTACCAAGTATGATTAAATTTTCACATAACAGGTATTTATACTCTGTTCGTGGTAATTAAGTGGTGTGATTTATATTAGGGGCCGTCTTGAAGTATTTATCTGTTTTGTGAACTCGATGAATGAAACAGTGATAGTTTAGTAGTTGTTTTGTGTTAGAGTGAATTATGTTAGTGTGCTGTGGCGTTTCATCCTTGTCGGCACGACATCGACAGTGACATATTTTTAATAAATATTATGTTAAATTAAGTTCAATATTTCTTTATTAAAAATTGTACATAGGACACAATTTTAATTTTATAGAGGAATTAATTTTATAGATTTTTCCTCTATATTTAACGAGCGGCCGAAGCGAACGAAACATGGGGAAAAATTCGTTCGTATGTCCGGCTGTCCACCTCTACAGGTCGAATTTCTTAATCGATACGCGTGAAATTTTGTGAGTACATGAGGTTCGACAAATTTTTTTTTTATACAACGACTGTGGCAAACAAGCTTATGGCCTGCCTGATGTTAAGCTGGTACCGTAGCCTATGGACAACTTAAGAAACCATTCTTGTCGATTCAGTTTTTAGCCTTTTTAATACCAATGCTGTCTAGTTTTCTCTCTGGGTTGCGAGGTTAGATGGCAGTCGCTTTCGTAAAACTAGTGCCTTCGCTAAATCTTAGGATAATCCCTAAGCTTGTGACGACCTGACTCCAGGCGCCACCGACCACGGCCGCGGCAGCGACACCGGCCAGCAATACCGAGCAGCCAACACCGGCGATGACGTCAGCACCCGGCAGCCCCCCCGCCGCCGGCCACACGCCCGCCGCCTCGCCGCCGCCCCGCGCGCCTCTATAAAAAGGCCTGCACACAGAGCCGACAGGCAGTCGCTTGCGCTCCGTGGCGTGAACGCCTGCCCACCTAGTTAGTGCGAGTGAAGGCTCCCCGCGTTCGCACGCTAGGTTCCCAGCTTAGTAGGTTTCTTGGTGGCGGTGAAGGCTCCCCGCACTTCGTCCCAGAAACCTAACCCTAACCTTCCTATTCACCCTAGGTCTCAGCGGAGTGGTATTTTCCACCGCCCTACGCTCACCTAGGATCCCTCGTTCCCCGGGGAACCTCCGCTCCAACTTCCGTAGCCAGGATACACCAAGGCCCCATCAGGGCCAGATAATAGAGCTCCGCGCCGTGGTCGCCTAGGCCCTCATATCCCGCCGTCTGTATATACTAGAATCGCTATTAATAACTGTGTATAATAAAAGGGCTTAAGACCCGTATATTGGTGTTTGTATTTACTTACCTATCCGCATTCTCCCCACGTCTGAGTTAGACAGGAAACCTCCGCCCAAGGAGGATATGTGATAGGCGGCACCCCCGCCCATCATCACATTTGGCGCCCAACGAAATAACTCACGTGAAGAGTCTTAATAAGCTCGGGGAGAATAGCGGCATTTTTCGTAGTAATTCCGGATATTTAGTTACAACGCACTATCGCGATTAAACTCACTCGCCCGTAAAATATAACCGCGCAGTTTCGGCCGTAATCTAGGCACAGAGTTAAAGCCTAAATAGGTTTAAAAATTCCGCGAACCGATCCCGTCCACTTAACCGTAGCCTAGGCAGTGAAGTGCATAAAATAATATAATAATAAAAATAAAAAAATACAAAACCGCCGCACCGATCCCGTCGTATTATAGGCAAGCCATACTCAGATACCTACATGCCTACAACGTGGATTTACCACCTCAAGAAGCCAGAGCTTATAAAGGAAGCCGAGGAGAAGGGCATAGCGACAGAAAACTTGACCGTGGACCAAATACGTAAGGTACTCGCAGAATCTATCACCAGCTCGGAGAAAGTCAAGACACCGCCGGAGAACCAACCTCAAAACATGGAAAGTGACGAGGGTAAAGGCAAGGTAAACCTGAACAAGCTTATCAGGGAATGGAACTTGTCATACACGACATCCGACAGCGCCGTCGAATTTATTGAGAGACTGGAAGAACTGACCTCAGCCAGCGGCATAGAAAAGGAAGAAGTTCTACCCGCGCTGCCGCGAATCCTACAAGGTAAAGCCCTGCTATGGTACAGGAATAACGTACATACCTGGGAAACGTGGGAGGAATTCCTGGAACTCTTCAAACTCTACTACTATCCAGCAAATTATGAAGAGGACCTAATCGTAAAAATAGTGGCGCGAAAACAAAAGTTTCGAGAAAGTTTCACCGACTACGTCACGGATTTACAGACACTTAGGCGCAGATACGGCCGTTTAGACGGAAAAGAAATGTTATACCGCATACATGAGAACATGCTTCAAAATTATAAGTTGTATGTAAAGAAAAGCGATTACACCGACTTACCGGGCCTGTTAAAATTAGCAGCCGAATACGAGAACATTGTGCAGTCAAACTACGGCAACCAGTCCACGAGCTATCAACGCCCATACACCGACAGAGCGATTACAGACACCAGGAATTACGGAGGACGAGTAAATACAGGACCACATTACGCCGGCACCAGCGGGAACGGTTTTAAACCACAACCACAGGTACATAACGAGAGAGATACAAAAATACATCCGAGATACGACGCGCGCACGTGCTGCTGGTCTTGCGGGAAGCCGGGACATGACACGAGACAGTGCAGGTCCAGACAACAGCTATTTTGTAGTGGGTGTGGAAAGCTCGGCATACTGAGCAAGAAGTGCTGCAAGAAAGACTGGCGAGAAGGAAAAGAGGCCGCAGGGGCCGCAGGAGAATACGTACGAGAAGACAACAGGTTGTACACCGAAGTCAGGATGATGGGAAGCAAACATGTAGGCCTTATCGACACGGGCGCGACTAATACATACGTGAATCAACAAATGTATGAAATCTGCAAAGCACGGGGAGCAATCGAAAAAGTCACGCAGAAAGAAATTTTGCTCGCTAACGGAGACAGGGCGCAAATATTACAAAGTATACTCGTGGATATACAGATGAAAAACGCGACATTCAAACACTGGGTACGAGTGATACCGGCGGCAACGGGAACGATCCTAGGAATGGACGTATTAAGGCGAGTAGGAATGGAAATCTCATTCCCGGGAGAAAAATTACAACCGCAACCAGAGACACAGGACGCCCACGAATACAACATAAGGACAACCGAGCAAAGAGAAACCGAGAAAGAGGCCGGCGAAATTAGTACGCCGAACCCGGACCTAACCTGCAACGTAAACGCTGACTCGAATTACCGCTTCAACATAGACCCGGACCGAGCACTTACCGACGCGCAGAGGAAACAACTCGAGGGGGTCTTACAGTACGAATTCAACTCGAGCGATAACAGTCCGAAAGGGAACTCATGGGTGGAGCATGAGATTAAGCTGAAAAGCAAGGAACCCATTAAACAGAAATACTTTCCAAGAAACCCAAAAGATCACAACGCGTTCCCGACACCCCAATTACAAGAATTAAATAAGCTACAAGAGATCTATGTCACAGTACGCGAACACCAACGCAAGGCTTCCGAGACGCAGAAAACATACTATGATAAACATAGAAAATATTGAGAACCCGCGATTGGGGAACTAGTACTAAAAAAAAACTTTGTATTGTCCGACGCGAATAAGAATTTCTGCGCGAAATTAGCATCCAAATATGTAGGACCGTTTAAAATACAAAGCAAGAAATCACCAGTCATATACATACTACAAAAGCAAGACGGAAGCAGACGGACACTCACTTGTCACGTCAAAGATTTAAAAGAATACGCACAATAAATAGACGAAAAAAAAAAGGTATAAAGCAGCGCAATACAACCGCCAACAACCAAACTAACTTGAACCCAGAACCCGAGAGAACAAGCCGTGAAGAGAGGTCAAACCAGAACACACACAAACAAGTCGCTTAAACGGCGCAACTCGCCACAGATAATGACCAGTATATCGAGAACCCAAGGACCATATGAATTGGTTACCACCAGAGACCGAGCATAAAATGGTTACCAGCAAATAGATACGATCGAGAGACAGATTCACGATCACGCCGAAAGCGTGTCGAGAACACACCAGTGTAACAAGGACCTCGAGCTTACGGGCAAAACACGTAACAGGAATCCAAGCTAAAGCGAGCCGACATAGTGAATCGATGACTAGAGATACGAGAACACAGACCCAAGGCGGCGCGATAAGGCGAACGTCGAAGTAACCAGAGACCAGCAAAAACGAACCATAAAAACAGAGACATAAGGTCGATTTTCAAAGGGGAGCCACGCGGAAAATAAATGTAAACAACGAGTATTCAAGTAAGAAGCACATTGAAATCTACCGTACTAAAAATATAGTTTAGGGTTAAACGCAAATAATAAAGCAAACCCGAATTGATAAATAGTAGGAAAGGTGACAGGGGAACACATACAGCATAAATAGCTCACAGAAGCAACAGAGCAACAACAACCGAGCCGTCAACCGTCACCGACCGGGGGGCCACAAATGACCACAGAAGACGAACCACAGCAGCCCCAACCCAGTCAGAGGAAGCGGAGGAGGCGCCGGACCGGCAGGAGGAAGAACGGGGGCAAACGCCTGGGCCTGTACCGAGGGAACCGGACGAAACAACAGCCCCGTGAACATCACCTCACATCTAAAAGGGAAGGGTGAAGTTACATATTTTTTTTACTATTACCGTTTTATATTTCATTTTTAACCCACGTTAAACGGGCACGTTACAAAGTTATGTAGTAACCTAAGTTTTATAGTCACGTAGTTTTAATATTGCGTGAAGGTTATAGTAACGTGGCGAAAGAAAGCCGAAAAGTAATACTCCACTTGTGACTAATTTATTTTGTTTACCGTTTTATAATTTTTTTTTACCCACTAAGTTGTATAATAATGGTATTTTAGCGGGTTGGAAGTGTATTAACGTGGTGCAAATTCATATCCCGTTATTACCGGTGTTTGAAGCACACAAACAGTTTCCCACTTTTATATTTGTTTTCACAAACATTTAATTTTACTTTTACATTTGTATGATAAGGCTGAAGCCAGAATCACGTTATCTAAACGAAGAGGTAACGAATTATTGAACCGAAAGAGGCTCGTACCAAGGTACATATACAGACTATAAAGGTGATTTTTCCCCATCAGGCAAAAATCTTCTCACCGGAGGGAGGCATGTGACGACCTGACTCCAGGCGCCACCGACCACGGCCGCGGCAGCGACACCGGCCAGCAATACCGAGCAGCCAACACCGGCGATGACGTCAGCACCCGGCAGCCCCCCCGCCGCCGGCCACACGCCCGCCGCCTCGCCGCCGCCCCGCGCGCCTCTATAAAAAGGCCTGCACACAGAGCCGACAGGCAGTCAGTCGCGCTCCGCCGCCGAGCGCGCGCGGTCGCGTCCGCCGCAGAGCACGCGCCGACGCGTCCGGGCCGACCATCAGGCCAAAAGCCGACCGACCACCAGGTCGATTTGACTGGAACCCAGACACCACCAACAACCGAGCCAGGGCCACGTTGCCTCCCCAGCCCTGAAGCCAGACGTTCCTGTAAAAAGAAGACCCTGGAACCGGACTTGACCCACGGCCGCCGGCCGGAGACTTGCCCTGAGCGTAGGCCTTTGCCTCCTCAGCCCAAGCCAGATGTACCTGCACAAGAAGATCCTGGCTTCATGATTTGACCCACGACCGTCCTTACGGTCGTAGAATTGCCGCCGAGATGAGGCCACGACGCCGCCTCCGCCGTCGCCTCCTCAGCACCACCACCAGACGTCCCTGCAAAAGAAGACCCTGGTACCAGCCCAGATGCGCCGCATCAAAACACTCCAGAAATGGAAAAATTATAAACAAGCCATGGTGTCGAAGGACCCTGGCCCCAGCAAACAGCGCAGAAATCGCTACCCCAACACCACGGCCGTCTTAACGGCCGGAGAATTGCCGCCGAAAAAAGCTGATGCTTAAAACGGCTCCCCCCGCGCCTCTTCGAGGCGCGGAGGAAGAATCCAACGAGTACGAGTACGACAGGCAGTCGCTTGCGCTCCGTGGCGTGAACGCCTGCCCACCTAGTTAGTGCGAGTGAAGGCTCCCCGCGTTCGCACGCTAGGTTCCCAGCTTAGTAGGTTTCTTGGTGGCGGTGAAGGCTCCCCGCACTTCGTCCCAGAAACCTAACCCTAACCTTCCTATTCACCCTAGGTCTCAGCGGAGTGGTATTTTCCACCGCCCTACGCTCACCTAGGATCCCTCGTTCCCCGGGGAACCTCCGCTCCAACTTCCGTAGCCAGGATACACCAAGGCCCCATCAGGGCCAGATAATAGAGCTCCGCGCCGTGGTCGCCTAGGCCCTCATATCCCGCCGTCTGTATATACTAGAATCGCTATTAATAACTGTGTATAATAAAAGGGCCTTAGACCCGTATATTGGTGTTTGTATTTACTTACCTATCCGCATTCTCCCCACGTCTGAGTTAGACAGGAAACCTCCGCCCAAGGAGGATATGTGATAGGCGGCACCCCCGCCCATCATCACAAGCTGACCCCGCGCTCCTTTTACTGTACAACTAGGACGATCATGAGTATAGACACAGTTGACTATACCCTGAGAAAATTACGGTTTTTTTGGAAAGAATTCAATATCAGGCTAATTATTTGTATACGGCTTTTATATGTTATTTTAAACAACTTTTACTATTGAAGTCAATAATTCTATGGACCGGAAGTTAGGAAAAAAATTAACCCGCAAGCAAAAATGCTATCAGTATTTTTATAATGAAAACATGTTTGAGTACACAAATTTGGAGACTTACTACCTGAATCCAAAAATATATGCATCAGGAAATAACGGCATTTCAATTAAATATTTACGACCTTGAGATAATATTGAATTTCATCTGGTTTATTCATTAACAAAAATAAGTGGATTATGCGCGTATCCCAAAGAACGTATATAGACGTAGTCAATTATAAAGTAAACAAAGTTTATACCATTTTCGCCAGATTTTTACGGAATTTATGAAGATTACTTTTTATTATTTTTTACCGTATCGGTATTAAATTAAGGTGGATTATTAATGAATATTTAGTCAAATTACCCAACCAATTTTTGGTGTAAAAATATGGCTGATATCGATATATTGTTGTGTTTTCATAGAGCGAAACCGTAAAGTTCTCAGGGTACTAGTGGTTTAACGTAACTAGTATACAGAATGCGTTGCTATCAGTGACTAATCACTCGACATCAGATTAGTGCTCAAGTGATCCCGGTAATCAGGCCGGGCAGGCATTACTGCAATTACCGGTGATCCAATTGCAGGATGTCTAGCTCAATCGACAGATTGGTAGGACTTGTTAAGAGCTAGCGGATGGGGATAGCGGGGTGTCATCGCGCTCTCGTAATTTAGACCTGCACGTTATTTGACGGAACTGCAATAGTACATTGTATCTCAATGGAGCATAATGATATACCTATTTATTTGAAAGTATATGCTTCCAGGATGATCCCACTGTTATCAAAACTCCAGGAGAATGATGAGAACCATGAGGATTTTAAGGAACTCCTCAAATATATTAGGTATTTTCTATTACTTATAGCTCGTGTATTTACACTCAAAAATCACAAAGTTGGTGAAGTGGAACTGTTGATTAAAACACAAATTCTAATAGGATATCGTTGAAAATGTTGAATTGCTATTTCTAAGTAATTAAGTGCCAAATGTTATTTTGCGATCCCTGACGAATCAACGGAACTCCTCAAATATTATCGGCCCACCCACACATAGTGATATGGTTTTTTTTCTGTAATAATTAACATGTTTAGTCTCGGAAAGCGGTTCATATGGCAAAATAGAAAGGAAATGTGGAAATGTTCATAAATGGCTTGGCGTAGTACAAAATTGAAGTCGGTTAAATTAAAACCAGGGATCGGAACCGGTTAATTGCTAAAACCTCGGTTTACCACAAATCTCGAACTATTTAATACTTCACATGTAGGACTCAGTTGTGTATTGAGGTAACGAGTGCGTATTATTAGATTGCCCAATTAGAAATGAAATTATTATCAAAAGAACGAAAAAGAACCGTTTTCGTTCCCATACAAACAATACCGGTTTCCGATCCCTGTTAAAACTTTGTTTTTAAAGTAAATTATCTGAATAGCAAATGAGAAAACGAATATCGTTCTAACGAAAGCATTTGTACCTTCTAGAAAAAAATGCTAGTTAATTTATTTTGCAAAATAGCGCAAACCGCAGCTATAAGCATAATATAATATCCGCCGCAAAGCTGAAACTCCATTGATTCAGGGATGTGCCGGCATTCATCAGGGGGGCACAGCCCGCAGCGAGATACCTCAATCACGACGATCTCTCTGTCACGAGTTGCAAATTTAAATAGTTAAATGAACTATAACATATAGGCATTCATAGCTTTTCCATCAGAGTCCAAACTAGGGCGAGCTTGTATCTTGGACGTCTGCGAGAGTGATTATCATTAAAAAAACCGGCCAAGTGCGAGTCGGACCGGACTCGCGCACCGAGGGTTCCGTACAAACCTTTTATTATTATTTATTTAATAGCCTTAGGTGTCCCACTGCTGGGCAAAAGCCTCCTTTTTTTCCTTCCACGTATCCCTAACCTAACATAACCTTTTATTTATTAAAAATATTTTTATTATATGATGTAACTAAAAATTTACGGTTTTCGCAATTTTTCCTTTATCTGTGCTATAAGACGTTGCTTACTACCAAATTTCAAGATTCTCAGTTCACGGGAAGTACCCTGTAGGTTTTGATTCCATTGAGAGTTTCGAAAATTTGCGGCATAAACGGCTGTATCTTTTGATTGCGTTGGCTTAGAAGTTTGATTTTTTCACAGCTCCAAGGGACAGTAGACTTGAGTATTTGATATAAATTTCAGCGTGATACCTCCACGCGTTCCTGAGAAAATTGTCTTGTCGGACGGACGGACAACAAAGTGATCCTATAAGGGTTTCGCTTTTTCCTTTCGAGGTGCGGAACCCTAAAAATGAAACATTTGTACATACAGATGACAAAGAGATAAGATGGTAGGTGTTGGTACCTATAGGCTGTCTCATGGTGCTGGTCATCTGCAGCGCGCTTGCGCGATGGTTTTTCAAGTTAAAAGGACGAAGTTGGAAGGAGGTGGAGGAGGGAGGGGGTTCTATTGTAATTCTTTGTAAACCACCTATTTGTACCATGTTTAAGCAAATAAATGACTGATTACTGACATTATTAAACTTATGGAATACAATTGCAATAGGCAGCTATAGGAGTTGTAATTATCCGTTATGACGAAATCCCAGGGAATTTTTAAATCCACGTAACTTTTGTATCTAAATTGTACAACGTGTTACAAAAAAACCCCGTAAAATGTTCTTATTCTTTTTTTAATTGATTTTGGCGGTAAGCGATACTACGGTTTTCAAATTTTGTAAATTGACTCTTTATAAGGGACCATTTAACCCCCTTTCCGCTTTACGGGTATTTTGTAACAACCTGTATATGAGATTTAAACACATTACATTTTGTATCGCCATTCTGTAGATGTGGTACGTTCGAACTTACGAGGAGCTGTAGCTCTAGTATACGTTTTATCGATACATATACGTTTTCTAACGCGTTTGCGTTTAGTTTTAATTTGTACGGCAACGCCTAGTTCCTTATAATTACCGCCAGAGGCGCTGTTCAAGTTGCCATACAAATTGAAACTAAACGCAAACGCATTCGAAAAGGTATTGTATCAATAAAACTTATACTAGAGCCTCTGTACACCTTTTGTACCATGTCGCTTTAACGTCATATCATATTTAAACTGGCATACGAAGTTGTCTAACGGGTGAAAGCGGTAAGGTATCAAGGTGCTCAGCTACTCATGAGTTCGACTGTAGAGCTGAGCCCATAAACTTGGTAACAGTAAAAAAAAACAAATTCGTTCATCAAAATTTTTAATTTCGACTTCCGCATCCTAATTTCAAATCCGTGCTCTATCGCAATTACTAGTAGTTCCGTAATTATCCTGCAGATTGCTCCTGGCAGTGCCCCCGTTTGCGAGGATGCCATTCATTGTTGTTATGAGACAGGCGTCCTGCGTATTATCCAATTGAGAATGAACTTGACATTATGGCAGTCTAGGTTAGCCTGAGGTTAGCTCGCTATACAGGATTTGCTATAGAAGAAGAATATTACGGTGTCTATGAAATTAATGGTTGATTTTAGCTTATCTGGATTAGGTGAAGAACCGTACATATGCGTAGAGATCATCATCAGTTCAGCCTGTAACGCCATAATGTTTATGCGTGTACCGAGCACCGACGCGTGCGCCGCGCCGCTCGCGCCCCTGAAAGTTAGTCAATAAATAAATAATTTCGGACAATCTTACACCAATCCTCGTCCCAAACTAAGCAAAGCTTGTACTATGGGTACTAGACGACGATACTCATACTTATATAGATAAATAAATACTTTAATACATAGAAAACATCCATGACTCAGGGACAAATATTCGTGCTCATCACACAAACAAATGCCCTTACCTTTGCCTTTATTTAAATCTGTCATTCCTAAATCGTCTGTTAAGTAGTCTCGGTCTGTGCGAAGATGAGACTCCCTGACATTATTTCCTCGTCTCTGATACAGTGATGCAGCTGCAAGCCTGTGGCATTGCACCTGATTGCACGCCGTTGACTCAGCGCGAGCTCTAATCAAGCCACATTATTTTACACGGTCGCTGTCTTCTGAGACGCTCTGTTAGACTTACTGCACCCGGGGACGTGGAAGATTTAAAAAGAAGAAAAAACTGTAGAGTAATTTCATTTTTATGCAGTTGAAACTGCTATAGAAGTTTCGAATCGTGATCGTTTCTTAGGAGGTGTCGATTCATATGTTTCCTGCTTTACAATGAGGTAGGGTAGGGTTGCTTGGTATATACTTATACCACTAGCTATATTTAATGTTAAAACACAAATTTGATTTAAAGCGCAAATCACTTTCCGTTGGTTTTGCTTTCATATATTCTAAAAAAATATTGTGATTAATCTTACCCTTATATTCCACCAACATAACTTCTACTGAATGTCATCGTCGCTATGAGACAACTTTATGATGCAGCGGTCGGGTAAGAAGTTCATAAAAACCGTCGCCAGCCCCGCTATTCTGCAACTTGTTTTAACCTCACCGTTCATCTACAAATATATCGCTATATATCGCAAATATAACGCCGCAATTTGTAGTAACTTAACCTAAGCAGAGGTCTAGTTTCGTTAGGCGTGAAGGATAAGGTGAGGCGCATTTGCGCGTTCCGAATAACATCCCAGAAGACAGTACGGTTTCTCTCAACCCCACTTAGCGGTGCTAAATATTATAACTTTCATGAAACTATGGTCGGGATAAATAAAAAGTTAGACTATGGAAAAAGAATAGCGGCGAAGTTTAGCCTCTCAACTAACGGTCGAATTAATTGGACAATTATTTACCAACTCTGTTGTTTACTTTTAATTCTTTCGTTGTAGCAGTTCCTTTTTGCACGACTACAGCTGAGCCGAAAGAAAGGGATATGAACCGCGCGAACACTGAACAGGTCGATACATGACTGTAGATCTCAAACCGCGCGTCATGCGCGCGGTGCATGGCGGTGCGTCGCGGTGACGCGCGGTCATGTACACAACAACATTGATTTGTTACAATCTCAAACCGCGCGCCAAGCCAACCGCGCGTCGTCGCGCGTTCATCTGAACTTAGCCTTAAGCATTTATTTGTATTTGTATTTACGTGTGTTCCAGCGTTTAAGATACAGAACCGATGAATGAGTATCTATCAATCGATTCGAAGTTATGCACCGGGTCCTATGTCAGGTTACCTTATGTAGGTATTAAAAAAAACTTTTTTTGATTGTTTTTCATTTTACAATACAATATATATTTATTTCAGGTTACTGGACCCATAATGTGTTAGTTACAATAAATTAAATTAAATTAAGTGTTAGTGACAAAATAAATTACTAAATACTACTCTTACATTAATTAACTTATTTATTTATTTATTTTATTTAGCCCAGATATGAGACACTGGTGCATGCAATGACTGCCAGTGTCTCATAAATGGACAGTCAATACGATCGGCGACGACCGCCAGCATTTTAAATACTACTCTTACATTAATTAACTTATTTATTTATTTATTTTATTTAGCCCAGATATGAGACACTGGTGCATGCAATGACTGCCAGTGTCTCATAAATGGACAGTCAATACGATCGGCGACGACCGCCAGCATTTATTTACGCATCAAGCTATGCGATTCCTTGGTTCTCTCGAGGTTCAATTATGCCGATGTTGTATACGGTCCACGACTGTTAGCACGCACTGATCGCATTGTGCAACGAGTACAAAACGCATGTGCGCGGTACTGCTTCGGAATTCCTCCTCGAACACATGTGACTCCCTACTTAAATTCGGCAGGCATCCTCAAAATGGCATTTCGAAGAGAGCTTCACTTGTCATTCTTGCTGTTCGGCATCTTAAAAACTTCAGTACCCGAGTATTTGTTTAAAAAGGTCACTTGGCGTAAAAATAGTTCCACAGTGTATGGCCTTAGATCAATCAGCCAAAATTTCATAATTCCTCATCACCACACCACCGCTTTTCGGGGTAGTTTTAAGTACACAGCAACCAAGTGTTGGAATAATATACCTCCACCTCTCAAAAATATTAATTGTCTGAGCAGTTTTAAATTAAAATTAAAACGACACCTCCTCCAGATACAAAAAACTCTACCCTTGGGCGGTCGAGTCTTGGCCTCGTATCTTTGATGCTTACTATATACGTGTCATTTCAAATTGTTTATTATTTTATTTCATATTTTTTATATACTTGCTTACTTAACATACATATTTATACAAGTACAACCAAACCACAGTCTTTACATAATTTAAAATATACACAACATTACTCACATTCCAATAAGATATTCATTCCCTTCCGACAATATTAATTAGAATTAAAACTTATTATATGTAAGGGTCTGACTGAAAATCAGCGTTGCAGTGTAGGTACTCAGTAGGTACTCACTGCAACAGTATGCTGAGTCTAGCCCCTTTTTGGCATCACAAAATGTAAATGCCTCGTACGATATTGTTTAAGTGTGTTTGTCTATTCCTAAGTCTAATTTGTACACTGTTCCTTTTGTATAAAATGTGATGTTAAATAAAGTTTTTCTATGTCTATGTCTTTGTTTGTATATAAGTTATCATCATAATGCAAACCATTTTTAACCCACTCCACCCAACCGTCAGGTTTCAATTGATCCAAAAATTGGCATACCTACTTAAGGTGGTTCGATTGTCATACAAAACGTATTTGACATTCGCAGGCTAACGGCGTGCGCGAATTTCTCCCTTTCCTACAATTGACTAGAATAATTTGAGAAAAATTGTTTTTTCAAAATATTACGCCCCAAACCAATTTTTAATTTTTTTCTAGTTTATACAAGTTTATTTTAAGAAAGGGGGAATTTCGCGCAAATGGAAAGCCAATTTATGAAAGTTTGTTATTTTTTTTTATAGCCTATATTGTGTCCCACTGCTGGGCAAAGGCCTCCCCTTTTTTCCGCCACTTGTCTCGATCCAGTGCTAGTGTTCGCCAATATGTACAAAATGTGTCAAGGTCGTCCCGCCATCGCCTTTTCGGTCTGCCTCTACTTCGAAAGCCATCTTGTGGGGTCCATTCGGTGGCTAATTTGTTACATAAGTTTCTTAAAATATCCCGCCCTTAGCCTGCGAATGTCAAATAACGTTTTGTATGGGAATCGAACCACGTTAAGTAAATTTGGTGATAATGCAATATTATAGCACCACCGAGCTGATGATGGAGACAGAAGGTGGCCATAGCAACTCCTAAACTACACAAGGAATTGATTATTGTGTAAAAAAACCTGAAAGTACAGTAGTTAAAAAAGATTAAACCAAAAAAAATACAGAATCTTAATATCACAATCATATTTTAAGTTCAAAAAATGATCATTTGTAACTGTTGGCAGTTGCCAACAGTTACAAATGAGCCAGTTGGCTGTGGTGCCACCTTTTTTGTACGAATATGTCATCTTTTTGTTTATACTTTTTCTATGTTGCTGTTTGACGTGTTAGTTGTTTTGAGTTGTCACTTTGCCTTTGCAACGTCTTGTTGTTATTTTAATAAATATCAGTTCTTAATAGTGTTTTCATCATCTCATATCATCATACAGTCCACTTCTCATCCACTAGTTATCAGTAACTTTCACTTTTAACACACTCAATTAATTACTTCGGTACATTATTTTCATCGTAATCTGGGCAACTGGCGTACGGGTTCAAAACTAACTGTGATTCATTAAATCCCAAAATAAGTACACTACGATTTATTAAAAGCATTATAAACAAAATTAACTAAAAGCTACATTAGCTAGATGCTTAATCCATTAGTTTCCCAGAACATTATTAGAACATAAGTCGTTGCAACGCCACTCCGAAATTCAATACCCCTAAATGGTACTCGGCGCACAAATTTGCCCGCTGCGTTTTTGGGTCAGAGTGGAACATAAATTCGATGTAAGTAATGCATGCAGACTCACGCAAACGGGCGTCAGTACCATTGCCGTATTGAAACAGTTTTGGTATGCTACGAGTATGCAATATGCATACGAGTATATGGTAGGAGTTATACGGTTAGTTGCACCGAACCGTCTGTATTCGTAATAATTGTACTTTCAAAACAAAGTTTTAACCGACTTCAAATCAGTAGCCAAATTGCTTCAAATTTGCCTATATGATTTGAAGAGTTCCCTCGATTTCTCCAGGATCCCATCATCAGAACTGGATTTTGGTGCTGACAACGGGACCAATCTGGAAGTATATTCAAACAGAGAAAAAAATCAAATCGGTTCATAAATTACCGAGATATCGCGTAACATCATCATCTTCTCCTAGCCGTATATCCGGCCTCAGCGACTGCTAATCACTGCTGAGAGCGTCGCTGGTGCGCCCTCAGGTGACTGACATAGCCAATTTTTTGCGGCGAATGTGCGACCACATTCACCACACATCAGCACCCCTCCGACATATCTCGAAAACCAGGGGACTTTTACTAAACCTTAAAGTCGATTTTATGGACCAGTCTAAGGTGCCCTATTCGTGGTTAGAAAGTTAGTTTGACCATTAATTACTGGATACCCTGTTTAAACCTTCCTCTTGAATCACTTTGTCTATTAAAAAAAACCGCATCAAAATCCGTGGCGTAGTTTTAACGATCTAAGCATACACAAGGACAGACAGACAATGGGAAGCGATTTTGTTTTCCGCTTGTCCTGCTTGTCTCTGCTGCAGCCCTCATGCTGACAGTGTTATCACGGTTATGGAACCGCAGTTGACGGTACCCTCTTTTTGACGTGACACCTAGCCATAAAGTAGCACTACGCTAGCGCGCGGAGAATCCAATTTCCTGTCTAAGAGGAGACGTTAAATGTTGTACTCATCGCGGGCGGTAATAAAGAAAGCCTCCGATAGCCTATTTATCGCCCTTGCTCTCGGCTCGAGCTTGGAATAGCTTCCGAGTTGAGATATTCTTAGTTTACTGCCCTAGGTAAGTAATGTACTATTACACTTAAACATGTACAAATTACATTCAGTGCCAAAATTTGCTTAGCGCAACGCGTAGGTGATATGTAGCTTTCCGCCGCGGAAACCATACCTACCTAATACTGGAAGTGAATGAAAATTGGCCTGCAACATTTGAACCGCGTGAATTAAGCCTTTTAAGCCCTATTAGAGACATTACATCGAAGTTCATTTGAGTAATTAAACAATCATAGAACTTATTAATACGACCTTGTTTTCTTCACGACAGAAAGAAGGAAGTGAAATAAAATCTTGTAAAAACAAACACAGCTTTGTCTAAAACCTCTAGTCTAAACTAACACTGACGGCGGAACGGTCATTGTTAACTCAGACAATACTTATCTTTTTACAACCAACTGTTTGTGTTACGAAAGTTGGATTCTTTTGTTTCGTCAGATCGATTTTGTTAGGAAGGTTTAAACTTTAGTTTCTAAAGTCGGCGAATGCGTAGGAATGAATCGTACAACGTATAAAGGGATTTTAGGATAGTATTCGATAAGCGTGTGAATGAATGATAGCTGGGATAATAAGTAATATAATAACTTCGGCCGTGAGAACAAAGCGCGGTCAGTTTGTGATTCCACGACGCGAGACGAGAAAATTTATCCACCTCTTTCTAATTTGTACAGTGCGAGTGAGACACTAGTCGCAGAGTCACGCGCGATGCAACTTGGCAGCAAATATGATTGTTGCGTGGTGTTAAAATTGATAACGTAGTGTAGCTAAATGGATAGGAAACCGTTTAAATAATTAAGGGAAAATGTGGTGTGGTGTGGGGGGAATCTGTGGAAAATCAAGTAAATTGCTGTTTTGGTCGAAAAATACTGCGTGTAGGTCCATACCTAAACGTAGTATTTCGCGACCGAAACACCAATTTACTTGATTTTCCATGCAACGATTAGTATAAATTGCAAACTGTGACGTCATACTTTTAAGCCAATTAGTGTGAACGTTTCGGCTACCGCCAGCGAGGTCCGTCTTTGTCTAATTATTTTGGGTATTATGTTATGTTATTTAATAGTAGTTGCTTCCATACAAATATTTGTTCCTCACCAAAAACTGTCGGATGGCATCGTAAAAAAATCTAACTTCACAAGCCTATTCTGCTTGACGTGCAGAAACGTGTCCTATAATGTGTAATCTCCTTCTCATCTGAGCGTTATACCAGTGGCATCCAAAGGGATCCGCCTGCCAAGTATTGGTGTGGGCTCTAGTTTTTGAGGAAGTCACTGCCGTCCAGTGGCGGAGCGCCCATACAAGCCGATTCCCACCGGCTAGCCTAAAATTTCTTTTTAGGCTAGTTTATATATATACTCTAAACCTTTTATAACTTTTTTTGTTCCGGGTCGCCCATCGGACATTTTCACGGGCCTCCACTGTCTTCCCTTCGAACCCTGGTGGAAAACTATACCTTGTTGGAATTAGGAACTTCGTCAATTGGTGGGCTAATTAGATATTTTTAAGCCGTCATAAGTAATGAGCTAATGAGGCTAACGTATTCTTGAACTATTTTTTAACCGACTTCAAAAAAGGAGGAGGTTCTCAATTCGACTGTATTTCTTTTATTTTTTTTGTGTGTTTGTTACGCGATAACTTGGTAATTTATGAACCGATTTGAAAAGTTATTTATTTGTTTGAAAGCATATACTTCCAGATTGCAAAATCCGGTTCTGATGATGGGATCCTGGAGAAATCGAGGGAACACTTCAAATGTTATAGGCAAACTTGGCTACTGATTTGAAGTCGGTTAAAAGTTTGTTTTTAAAGTAAATTATTAATTGTTAATTTTTAAGTTCCTGCGTACTTATCTAGTCAAACCTAGATAACTTGATTAGGTATATATATCTTAATTTAGATACGAGAATTTTAAATAGTTCGTTACTTCAACTACTTCAAGTAGCAGTAGGTAATCAACGAGATCTTAACAAAATATTACAAATCGCTTTAATTCACTTTGCTGTAGGTAGTTAGTGAATAAGTTAGTAACATGTTGCCAATTTGTACTTCTATCTAATCGCGGTATTATAAAAAAAACACGGCATCTTTAAAAAAGTCCTTCTTAGGGTTCCGTACTTAAAGAGTAAAACGGGACCCTATTACTGAGACTTCGCTGTCCGTCCGTCTGTCTGTCACCAGGCTGTATCTCAAGAACCGTGATAGCTAGAGAGTTGAAATTTTCACAGATTATGTATTTCTGCTGCCGCTATATTAACAAATACTAAAAACAAAATAAAATATTTTTTTAAGGGGGGCTCCCATACAAAAAACGTGTTTTTTTTGCCTATTTTATAGATAATCTGTCACCAGGCTGTATCTCAAGAATCGTGATAGCTAGAGAGTTTAAATTTTCACAGATTATGCATTTCTGTTGCCGCTATAACAACAAATACTAAAAACAAAATAAAATATTTTTTTAAGGGGGGCTTCCAAACAACAAACGTGATTTTTTTGCCGTTTTTATAGATAATGGTACGGAACCCTTCGTGCGCGAGTCCAACTCGCACTTGGCCGGTTTTTTTTCTTTCACTATACGTAACTCGGTGATTCTTGATCCATATGACTGCTGTCATCTCCGTATAATTTATAACCTTAAAACGTAAAATTGTACTGATATAATATGTCAGCTGTCATTAGGGATCAAGTTTCGCCGCGATACGCGATACATCTAAATACATAGGTATATTAGCCGTAGTACCTACTAAAAACTTGAACATTAAGAAAAGGCCGTAAAGACTTTCATTATTACCAAATAAGGCGTTTAGTGTAAAGTAATAAAAGATGATTTTATAATAGACATAAAGAGGACGAAATTCTCATAAAATTTAACACCGAACATTTTTAACTACGTTGTACATTAGGTATATGTATATCAGTAGCGGCGCGTAACAATAGTCACTGGACAACCCGTAGCATAAAAAAGCGGCCAAGTGCGAGCCGGACTCGCACATGAAGGGTTCCGTGAAATAAATTGCGGTTTACGATTTATGACGTATTAAAAAAAACTACTTATTAGATCTCGTTCAAACCAATTTTCGGTGGAAGTTTACATAGTAATGTACATAATATATTTTTTTTAGTTTTATCATTCTCTTATTTTAGAAGTTACAGGGGGGAGGCACACATTTTACCACTTTGGAAGTGTCTCTCGCGCAAACTATTCAGTTTAGAAAAAAATGATGTTAGAAACCTCAATATCATTTTTGAAGACCTATCCATAGATACCCCACACGTATGGTTTTGATGAAAAAAAATTTTTTTGAGTTTCAGTTATGAGTATGGGGACCCCTAAAACTTAATGTTTTTTTTCGATTTTTGTGTGAAAATCTTAATGCGGTTCACAGTATACATCTACTTACCAATTTTCAACAGTATAGCTCTTATAGTTTCGGAAAAAAGTGGCTGTGACATACGGACGGACAGACAGACAGACGGACATGACGAATCTATATAGGTTCCTTTTTTTTGCCATTTGGCTACGGAACCCTAAAAAGGGGTGTTTTTTGATGATTTACGAGTTAATTAATATTTAGCAAGAAATTTTAGGCAAGCCGGTGGGAATCGGCTTGTATGGGCGCTCCGCCACTGATGTACCTATATTCAACGCGTCGTAAGAATTTATTTGGCAGTTGCAACAGGGTCTTACGTCGCGGCTGGTTAAGGTATCCTCTCCCCTATTATCTGTTAGTCCTTAGTTAATAACTTTAAATGCAATGGAATTTGAACCCCGAACCGCACCTTATCAAGTTTATGAACAATTTTATATGAACTTTATTGCTATTTCTGGTAATGAAGGTTCTGTTATCCTTATACTTTCTTCCACTAAGAAAGGAATAATGAAAGCTAACTCAATTGACGTGGTAACTATTGTACATTTTATTTCTAGAAATGCTCAAGTATGTTATTAACAATATTAACATAGAACGCAGATTTTTTATGGTCCCAAAAGCTAGTCTATTGAAAATGTATTCAAACAGCGCCAGTAAATACTTATTTTTATCAACTGTATCGTGTTATATATTTTTTTTGAATATTGCATATTCTGTCCTCGCTGTGGCATTTATTCGTTTGTACAAATTGTAACGTACCGAAACTAATTGTACAATAGTACATTATGATACAAGTGTGCTAAGTTGGTCATTACACTCGAGTCGGTTTTTAAGCCTGAGCCGAAGGCGAAGGCTTAATGGAGACGAGAAGTGTAATGACCAATGCTCACGTGTTTCATACGACGTTTTTCAACACATTTGCGAGGAAAAAAAAAATAAAATAAAAAATTAAAATGTTAAAAGATATGTAATGAAAAGGCACTAGTGCGATAATGTAATGTAAAAGTCACGGCATGGGTAATATTCTGCATTATTTTGCTAATATTTAAAAAGATATGTAATGAAAAGGCACTAGTGCGATAATGTAATGTAAAAGGCACGGCATGGGTAATATTCTGCATTATCAGTGTAAATACGCTGTAATAAGACCTACTTTACGAGCAGGTGTGTTGAAAAATAAATTTACTCACTGATGAAATTAAAAACAAAGCAAAAACTGGACACGTTCCAATACACAAATGTCAATTCCAATTTTCCTGCCCGCCAACGAGATGACGGCCAAATTTTTCGGTTTTCAAACGAATACTGAGTGAATTCGATTACCAATTTGGAGCTCCATTTAGTAAATACACATTTGATTCAAATATAATCTGTTTAAAAAATAAAATAAAATAAAATATCTTTTCAACACACCTGCTCGTAAAGTAGGTCTTATTACAGCGTATTTACACTGATAATGCAGAATATTACCCATGCCGTGCCTTTTACATTACATTATCGCACTAGTGCCTTTTCATTACATATCTTTTTAAATATTAGCAAAATAATGCAGAATATTACCCATGCCGTGACTTTTACAGTACATTATCGCACTAGTGCCTTTTCATTACATATCTTTTAACATTTTCATTTTTTTTTTTTTTTTTCGTCGCAAATGTGTTGAAAAACGTCGTATGAAACACGTGAGCATTGGTCATTACACTTCTCGTCTCCATTAAGCCTTCGCCTTCGGCTCAGGCTTAAAAACCGACTCGAGTGTAATGACCAACATAGCACACTTGTATCATAATGTACTATTATTTCAGACCTTTAGTCGATCCATATAATGTTAGTAACAGTGATGAACTACGTTACAATAATGATAATAGATGACTAAACAACTTAATAAAAATAAATGGTTCAGGCTTATTTGGCCCTCCATCATAGCCACCTGAACCCAGTATTTTGAGAGTGGACAGTCGAGGCGCTCCGCCTACACCCTTAGAAGACTATTGCTGCTGCCTCTCAGCCGTCTCAGTAGCGACGCTACTCGTTTTCGCCTGATGGCAAAGAAGATGGGAAAGATGTTTATCCCGTCCCTGTCACACAAGCCAAAGCTTCGCGTGTCAGAATGAGTCACCATTAGCATCGTTACAACTTTTATTTATTTATTTGCACTCTCGTTGCCAATTGCTCGTATCCGATTGAGCTGAAATGTGGCATAGTAGTACGGTACATGTAAGGAAAAATTTGCTGCTTTTCTTTTTCGAATCATTTTATGCCAATTTTTATTTCGCAAAAAAAGTCCATCAAGTCAATTCAAGTCTCGGTGACGCTGAATAGTCCAAACGATTCTAGTCTAGAAAATAATGCAAAAAGACGGTTAATGAGTATGTCCAGCCGTCTGGATGTTGCAAAAAGTTGGAACTGCTTATGCTAAATTATTTTGCGGAAACATCTTTTAACAAACTGAAATCGCTAGAATCATTTCATTTTAAAGATTCGCTACTGCCAAAACAGGAATTTCATATCATATCGTATTTTATTCTCACTTTGCCAAACATCAGTTGAGAGATAGCCCAGTAAACTTTGGCACGGGTTCGCAACGAATCGCTTGGCCGGTTCTGGAATATTCTGGAATTCCACTTATTCGAGCAGGCGTTCCGTTTAAATTCTAATTTCAAAGATAGGTTCTGTGGGTTATGTGTAATTGTTACGTGTAATCATTTTTGGAATATTTATGGGCAATATGGGCACTGAGAGAAAAAAAACGGCAAACACTTATAAGAAAAAAGTCACGTGCTCTATCCTTATCTTGATTAGGGTTATTAGTTGGGTAAGAAGTGTCACGCATTCGACTTCGAAGACGATGTCGAAGATCAAAGTGGAGAAGATTAACACAGAAAGAGCCCTACCACCATGTGGAATTCATAGCTAGGGAGAGAGAGTAGAGTAAGAAGTATTTCGGGATTAGAGTGTTATTACTTATAAGCCAATTGATTTGAATGAGACCTTGTGTTCTATAACCTTTTGTCCTCATCTGCTACAACTTTTAAGTGCTGGCGTGAATTGCTATTTATGCAATCCAATAAGGCAACTTAACAGTTTAGGTATACTTTACAACGCCCCATTATAGCTAATAATGACTTGGCATGCACCGCGCGATTGCGACGCGTCGCGTGGGCTCGCCCCATTCGCGTTCCGCCACTTGGCTTGTTTTAAAGTACACTTACATGAACTGGCAATGTAATTAAGTACCTTCAAGACTTTGGGCGTTGGCATGATTTATTTAATGTTTCAGCGGGGCACAGCCGACTCCACGACTCGACGCGAGACGAGACATATCTACCCTTTCTTTTTAATTAGCTCAGTGCGAGTGAGCCAGGACCCGCTATGTCGCGCGGTGCGGCTAGACAGCAGTTTTGCTGGATACCCAGTTATTGTTGAAGAGTTTAGGGCCACTATAAAACTAGTGCCTCTGTGAGCTGAACAACTCGCGAGCCTGGCTTTTTTTCATAAATCTGTTCACAAAATTTTACGAGAATCCGTTGAGAAATCCAACCTTTAGAGGAGAACAGCCGGACATACTTCGTTCACTTCTCTCGCTCGTTTAATAACTAATCAGAAGATACATGGCATCCCAATCTGCAGGTCTTTGACAATAATGCATGCAAGGGACTGGTAGCAGCTGAAACGCTATAAGCGTCATGCGTTCGTTGCCGCTCCGTGGACACAGTTTTGAAGGTTCCTACGCAAAATGCAAGCGTTCCTCTTACAATCGTCAATTTACGTAAGCGTGCGAATGACGTGTGGTTTACGATAGGCCTAAGTGTTAATTTAATTTAGTTAATGTTACTTATCATCTTGTATATACTTTGGAAAATAAATTCTTGTTTAAGACAAAAATAATACTCCATTTTTTGTTAGGGTAAATAAAATCGAAATCTTCAAGGGGAGTGAATAGGAACAGGATTGGCCAGTACATATTTAACATCCCTAAACTAAAGTTGCATACCCTTCCACGATATTCTGCTGGCTCTCTGTCTTACTATAATGCATGTAATATTTATGATATGCTATGTCTATATTTGTATTAATCATATGTACATTGACAATTACATGAAACAATTAATTTAAATAAATAACTAAAATATTGAAAATGTGCTAAGAATAAATTAAAAATAATATGATACAATTAATATTAATCGTTGGGTGTGCTATGCCGAAAGGGAGTGCATATGCCCGTATCAACGCAGCCAATTTTCATATAAAGCGTTGCATTATAAATTATGGATAAGTACCCTATCACGACTACGCTATACTTCTGGTATAGTCCGCGCATAAATCATTTCGACGGCCAAAACCACTGTCGAGTACGCAGATCAATTACAGCGGATTGTACGTATTGTCAGGAGATATGATAAATCCCGTAATGATGTACGTGTGATCGTTTAATGCGTTGAGGTTAATTTGTAAAGGATAGTTTACACACTTTGAAAGAGTGGTCAAAGCTATTATATATGGCGTAGTTATAGGTCCCTTTACCAAAGCTATTGTATATGGCGTAGTTATAGGTCCCTTTACCAAAGCTATTGTATATGGCGTAGTTATAGGTCCCTTTACCAAAGCTATTGTATATGGCGTAGTTATAGGTCCCTTTACCAAAGCTATTGTATATGGCGTAGTTATAGGTCCCTTTACCAAAGCTATAGTATATGGCGTAGTTATAGGTCCCTTTACCAAAGCTATTGTATATGGCGTAGTTATAGGTCCCTTTACCAAAGCTATTGTATATGGCGTAGTTATAGGTCCCTTTACCAAAGCTATTGTATATGGCGTAGTTATAGGTCCCTTTACCAAAGCTATTGTATATGGCGTAGTTATAGGTCCCTTTACCAAAGCTATTGTATATGGCGTAGATATAGGTCCCTTTACCAAAGCTATTGTATATGGCGTAGTTATAGGTCCCTTTACCAAAGCTATTGTATATGGCGTAGTTATAGGTCCCTTTACCAAAGACTACTTGTTAAATACACTAGGTAGAAACCGAAGTCCTCAGGCTTTCAAATACACTCGAAGTTTCCAGGCAGGTCGGCTCCAAATCTCGATGCAACGTGCAGCGCAGGCGAAGCCCGCTGGTCAGTAGCAGCAGCCAGAAGACAACTTAACCATGCATAAAGGGCTGGAAACAATCCTTTTCCTTAGCACAGGTTCAAACCCCATTCGAGCCTCATAAGGATTAGGCCAGTGACGGCTAAATGAGGCTTGGATTGGGTTTAACAAACATTACATACACAACACAGAATTAAAAAAACAATACATACCTGCATAAGTGGCAGCCCTTATATGTATGTATGAACTATGAGTACTGTACAAAATTTACAAGCAGTAGTTATTTCAAGAAATAATAGCAATCATCGATATTTATAACAAACCAAATATGTAGTCAATGAATTGCGCAAGCAAGAGAAAATTTTCCTCCAATAAAACAAAACACGGCCGTGAAAAATTCCATTTTTCTTTTATAACCGGCCAGCGCGCTGGCGGCCGCACGGTGAAGGTTTTGCCGTGTTACAGTAGTTAAGAAGAAGCGCGGTGAGCGAGCTTTTTGAAAAATTGATATTTGTAAAACCTATTTCGCACGAATTAGGAAGGGTGTCTCTGTAAATGTGTGCATAAATTATCAATGTGTGCGCGCGAGGCCCCCAATTTTCTAATTTTGAAATTTGAAATTAATCGAGAAGAGATCAGAAATGTCACGCGATACATTCGTCCCTTTCATTTTACTCCTGACGTCATTGAGCCTTGATTTGGTTAAGGAAATCGCTTGTTATAACAATTTAGATTTTCCTTTTTACCAATAGAGTAAATTGTGACAGATAATTCAATGAAATCAAAATTAGATGTCGGCGACAGAGTACAATTTCAGTGAACGTGATGGGTGCAATGTCGTAGTCTATCGTAGTTAATGTTAAGCACTATAAAACAGAGTCTTTACACGAAAGCAGAGAAAAATAAATGAGCAGGTATGCTAGTAAGTGTTGGTGTGTTTAAATCTTGCAAGTAAAATTTTTGGTCCGTCCATTTGGGCTGAAATTTGGCATACGACTGTAACGTGGATAAAAATGGGATGATGGGGCCCGAGAGGAACTGTAATCAAAAGGAATGCAACCCCTTTTTGAAATGGAGTTTGGTATTGTTTCAAGTATATTCGTGTATATGAAAAGGCAAAGCCAAATACAGCCTACAATAAAAGCCTGGCTCAATCATTTCTGTAACAATATAAAGAAAATTATGTTTTATTAATTTGACTACTCTGGTTTAAGCTGTGGTTTGACTGTAGAACAAATCTGACGCTGATTCAATGGCAATACGTGTAAGTGGCCAGTATTTGCATACAAGTGGTGATATAATACCTCTTAATTAATAGGTTTAATACGAAGGATAAGTATCTAAATTATAAATAAATATGTGTACTACATTCAGTCACTAATCTCAATGGTATAAGACGCATAGGTCATTGCAGATACCTATGGTTCATATGGCTTAGACTATCAGACACAAATTGTATAGATATTTTAGTCCCCTGTTGTTGACATGTATATGTACGGGTAACCTATCGCAATCACTAAATTTCATTTCCCAACTGTATCGTTCGTCCGAATTTTCATTTCGGCATTTATTAGCTTTTATTTTATTTTAAGTTTGGATTTAGCTAATTATCTCGAAAACCCAAAAGCTTTTAATTTTTTATACTTACCTATCGCGTAGAACCCATTAGGTTAGGTTTGTTTTATAATCATCCTGAAAATATCATGGCTTCAGAGAAAAACGGCTTTTAGGGCAAATGAAGATTCGGATGAACGATACAGTTGGGAAACCATTTTCTGTGATTCAGATAGGTAACAATATGTACGACAAACATGTGTACAAATATTTGTAGGGGCGTGTTTGTCTCCATATATACGTTTGTCTCCCGTGGATGTAATGATAAATGTTCTAAATGTTCACATGTTTTGATTTTTCTGATCAAATTGTCGCATGGATATTTTTACCTTACAGTACAAAAGTAAACTCTTCTTTCTAAACGAAGTAAAATGTAAGCTCGTACAGGGTAAAACGAGTAACTTTTTACACAACTATGCCCTAATTTACATTTAAACGATTAACATTTTAAGCTCCCGGTTTATGTTATTGATTATGACCGCAATTTACCTACGAGTTAGACGTTACAAGTTAAAATGTCGTAAACCCCCCCCCCCCCTCATATTCTTCCGTATAGAACACGAAAGGGACAACTGCAGCTCGGGCCGATATGACCTACAAAAAACTGACGAAAACGGGGTTTCGTAGTACCCTATTTTCTCTTCCAATTTAGGACCAATTTTAGTTTTTCTTCCACTTATATTATAAAGAGAGCTTTGGCTATGTCTCTACGTTCTGTTTTTCTTTTGTATTCGTTACATTTGTTTACTGCGCGTTTGTTTATGGCGCTGAAGAGCGGCGAATTTCGTAGTTTTGATAGGTCTCTAATTATTACAATATACAAATAATTAGGTAAAACGAAACATAGGGACATGTCAGAGGTAAGAATAATATTGTACAAATACAAAATATTTGCTCTTTTGTTATTATCCAGGGATGGAGGGGATTACGTTTGTATGGAAAAATGACCACCCGCGCATCGTCTTAAGTAAATAATTTTCAGACCTGCCACTGTCAGCGCTACAAAGCCGGATTCGAAAACCAGCAACCTTTCGGCAGACGGGGCTGATCAGTCTGACCAACTGAGCTATTTAAGCTGTGTTATATCCAACGCTTTACAGATTATCTATGCTTTCCATATCAGTTTTTTTGAAGACTGCCGTAACCAACTACCATAGTTAAAAATGTTGATAGTATTAATGTATTGCCAGCGATTTATTCCTTTTGGCACGTTCTTGTTTCAGCATAAACGAAAAAAAATATCAAATCTTGTCAGTGCCACAAACCAAGCTACATTAAATCGTCTCTATGGTATCTAATCTACATCAAATCCGAGCAGAAGATAGCTTCAAACACATTCAGAGTAATATATCCAATAATCTCGTAAACTGCATCCGCAGCAATCGTATAAATCATATCGACGCGACCACAAAGGCGCGACCTATTTGGACGACGACCAGACCTCGACCGTTAAAAATTTCATTATAGAATTTAAACGATGGAATTGATAAGTTCGAATGGAAGATTTTAAAATTGGAATGTTTTTTTAAATGGAATAACGGCGGAATGAATTAAAAAGGTGGTGCTGTTCGGTTTTCAAACGTGTATTTTGCTATTGGATTTAGGTAATCTGTAGGTAATAAAATAATGATAACTACACATTTTTTGATAGGTACGGGTACGGGGGATGTATTGTATCTTGACTAAAATCATATCCCTTCCTTTCGGCTCTGCCGTAGTCGGGCAACAAGAGCCCTGACGTGTAAAAATGAGTAGACCCAACAAATATCATAATACAATCTAATGCGCCGAGTATAATTGACCTACTAGTCGTTTTTACCTTGAATTGTATGAAATTGGGAGGTTTTTAGGCCCGATTCTGCAAATCGTTTTTGTTGTGTTCTAATCATACGTAAATGTCCTCAGCGCAGTGCGTAGCGCATAGAGTGTGTGAGCGCGGACTGTTTAAATACCACATCATCATCATCATCACCTATATACGTCCCACTGCTGGGCAAAGGCCTCCCCTCATGAATAAGAGGAAAGCGGGGAGCTCCCCGATTCATGGGGTACATATAAAACCATGTTATAATCAACTGATGGTGATGATGATGATCAACTCATTATCACATGGTTTTATACCATGTGATGATGAACTGCCCGTTACACCATTGGTAAACCTACTATTGTTATAAAATAAATGTTTTTTAGCGTTCCGTACCCAATAACAACAAATACCTACTAAAACATAATAAAATAAATATTTAAGGGGGCTCCCATACAACAAACTTGATTTTTTTGCTCGTTTTTGCTCGATATTGATAACAGCAATAGGTAGACGCTTGAAATATTCACAGATGATGTATTTATTACGGTTGCCGCTTTCGTGCGCGAGTCCGACACGCACTTGGCCGGTTTCATTTCTAAAAGCCGAAACGCTATCGGTTCGCATGAAATAAATAAACATTGCCAGGGATCGTAAATATTTTAATTTTTTCATTTCATTTATATTGCTTGCTACTAAAAAAAGTTGTGCGTATAAAACTAACAAAAATATTCGTCCAATTAAGGTATACTTTGGATAGGAATCCAATCAACTACTGCCTGCGAAAATCGTAAAATTTATTCGGTATTTCAATATTTGGGCAGCCAAATGGATTAAAAAGACAGTTTTTCAGAAAGTAATATAACGTTACAGAAGGTATACCCAGTTTTATATTGATTGTTTTATATTACTCCATCGTCAGATCAGATCAGATATTCGTTTCACGAATCATAAGTCTAATGGCGTCAATCTGAAAATGTGGAATGGCACCACAACCTTTCTTCCCGGGGGTGTCCATAATAGGTGACTACGGGATAGGGTTGTGGGTGATGGGCTAGCAACCTGTCATTGCAATATCACGTTCCTTATCTTTAAACATGTAATTACTGGAAATTGTACTGAAAATTAAATTTGATGCGCTCTGGCTACCCCTATTGCGAACACAGGTGTGAATATATGTATTTATATCTATCTGCAAACAGTGGATGAGATTAGCACAGGATCGGGGAGAGTGGCGTAATAAAGAAGAGGCCTATACTCAACAGTGGGTGGATACGGGCTGAATAGATAGATATATCTATCTATCTGTCTGCGGCTGTTGAATGAAGACAAAAAAAAAATCTCTGACACAACAAATATACCTAAGAACCATCTCGTTACCTAGACTTTCGATTATTTATACAAACCGTAAGCACATCGGTTCATTAATTTACGATCCGTAGACACACATCATACACAAAATACACATCGAATTTAACCTTTCGTGAGACATGTTTAAAATAATACTAATAATTCACGGTTGAACTCGCGTATTAAATGTCACTAATACGGGCGACATGTTTTGAACTCTTCGGGAGTTCTCCTTCAGGATTCGGGTTTTTGCGGCGGTGCGGTGTCGCTTGAAGACGCACGCGGCGACAAGGCGGCGGAGGGATCTTGAGCTGGACTTGTTGTGTGAGGGTACTCCTGAATAGTTCGAAACATGTTGCCCGTAGTGACATTTAATACGTCAGTTTAACCGTGTAATTGTAAATATTGTTTCAAAATACACATGTTAAACTTACAACTCCACGCGTTTGCGTCGGTGGTAAAATAAAGTCTGTATCGATCATTTGAATACATGAGACCAATGCATTTTGCAATTTCCTTATACATTATTATAACTCTGGTATTGAAGGGAAGTTATTGTAACGCACGCCATATTGATACTTCGCGTTGGCTGTGCAAATACAGAAAAAGTCTCATCCGAACGTGGCTCGATCGCGCCGTATTTCGCGTCGATATGAAATATGTAGCGCGCCGCCTCTGACTGTACTTACGGTTAGGGGGACGACACACGTACAACAGTTTCATTTATCTTTATAGATTTTTGTTGTTTATTGATTGTTTTATGCATAGAGCTCCGTATAAGCGGAGGACTTACTGTGGACCAGGGACTGATTCCGGTTACGGTTATACCGGTATGAAACCGGTATTCCATTACGGTACCGTTGTGTCGTAAAGGTTGTGCGCGCCGCGCGAACATAACGGTACCGTAACCGTTTGGAAAGAACGGTTAGCGGTATTAGTTTTAAATGATACCGAAACCTTTATAATACCGGTATTATAAAGGTTATCGAGAAGAATAAGCGAGCTGGCACTCTACAGAGGAAGCATTGGCTACTAAACATTTAAATACAAAAAGACAAAACGGCAGTGCCTTTGCCGGCGGTTTATCAACAGCGCCAGGCCAAAGTCGATATATATACTTTAAAAAGCGGTTACGGTATCGGAAAAAATAAAGGTACTTTTATATTTCGATGGTGAAATTTAAAGGTTCCGCTACCGAAACCGCTATTTGACAACCGATATGACGTCATACCGTTAAAATAGAATACCGGTATTTTTCGGTTATGCAGTCCCTGCTGTGGACGAATACGCGGGTTGAAAGAGCCTCATTTTTTCTTAGTGTGTCCCTTTCTAACATTGGTAGTTACAATTACAATATCTATATGTATAGACGTCATCATCTGAGGCTCTACAGCCCCGGGTGAGCCTTGGCCTGGTCGAGTATTTTCCTCCATCCTGGTCTGTTCTTTGCCATGTCTCTCCAGCGACTAACTCCAATCGCTTTGAGATCATTCTGAACGCCGTTTAACATTTTCATGTCGGCGAAAGACGTTAAGTACGTATCTTTGAAAAGACAATATGTATAATACAATTACTCTTTATATAACAGAGCTAATCAAATACTGTTTCCTATATTATTTGGTGTCCTACGAGTATGTAATTTACGCTGTGTGTCTGTCCCCTTACTTTTATATTCGGCATCTGCACCCCAACGCTATTGGCTTAGGAGATCGCAACTTTTGCCGTATTGCCTTTAGGAATTCTTGTCGGTACTTAGGAGTTTGGACTTGAGTGTGGCTAAGTTTGGGTGACGGGGAAGTGTCGTGTATCGTGTTTGAATCAGGATATACTCGTACGTACGTTTGATATTGTATAGGAGGCCAAACTTAGCTAAACAGTGAAGCTGTCTTCTGGCTTCCAGAAGTTACAGATTAAAGGGAAAATTTTAAAAATGTCTCGCTTCGAACAGCATTCGGACCTGCAACATTCAGCACGCTGGCTATTAAGGGCGGCTCGCGAGCAGTGTCGCGGCGATATAGACTATCCGTTCTCTTTCTAAGCGTTCCAATTAGAAAGAGACGAATAGTGTATCTCGCCGCGACACAAGTCGCGGGCCGTCCTGTGATAGCCGTGCAGTACGTCTAGCACAACTTGCTGCTAAGTCGTGTCGCGCGCGACTCAGCGACTCCTGTCTCACTCGTATTGTGCAAATTAGAAAGAGGCGGGTGGATTCTCTCGACTCGCGTCGCGCTTGTTGTGTCAGTTGTGCTAGCCCCGCTGGTATACGCTGCCTGTCGCTCTCGCTAACTGAGCTATCGGAGCAATCTGCTCGATCAACACATTTTTAATACAGTTCCCTCTTATAACGCCTTAGGGGCGTGTTTGCAGAAACTTGACTTTTTTTTATTGAGAACGAATGGGGTAAGCGATTGTATTGAACCCCAGAACGAGCCCGCGGGGGCAAAGCGTGAGGAGGGCTCTAGTGCGTTCAACCTGAGATTCTAGAGTTTTCGGAATTACTTGGCGCAGCATATGGCGGCTAATGTGGAGTTTTTAGTGGGTAGAAATACCACATAACCCAGATTTCCCCCGAGAGCTGGGTACCTGGTTTGCAGGTTTTCTCCACAGGAAAAAAGCGACTGACAAAAAAGACTTTCAGATTAACCAATGTTTTTACAAGAAGGTATGTAAGATAGAACAGATATCTACAGGTACCTGTAGGTAGGCGTTATAAGGTACCTGTCCTGCAAGGATTTGGTTCGCTACAAACGCGCAAAAGCATTCCCATGTCGTACTTTTTTTTGTCTTGCTTTATGTAGCCGCCTGTTGGCGTTAGCTGCTTATCATGTCTGGCCTGTGGGCAGACTCCTCATTTTGGGGCTGCCCGACTGCCGAAACTAAAAACTAAGTAGCATACATTTATCTATCTTCGCGGGCACTCAAGACGCACGATTCCCATGTCGTATATGCACATAAGTCATAACGAATAAATAGATGCACCGATGCGCCTAATCGCCTCGAGCAGCTCAGCCTCGCAATTGGTGCTTATAATGAGAGCGGGAATCTAGCTGGGTCTACTAAAAATTCTGACTACAGCTTGATTGCGAACGTTATCACCGACTCTGTTAGGAAGCGGTCACAGCAACCTACATATGAACGCCAGCAACTCCAAAATTTTCAGAGGAAACACAGCGTATTTTTAACCCCCAACGCAAAAAGAGGGGTGTTATAAGTTTGACGTGTCTGTCTGTCTGTGGCATCGTAGCTCCTAAACGAACGGACCGATTTGAATGCGGTTTTATCACCCCATTTTTTTACCTCAGAAGTAGGGTTATGTTTTTCGGGCGTATGTATGTATAATAATAATAATAAGTATGTATGTGGACAAGAACATTCTATTTCACGGGCTACAGTCGAAACGGCTTCATGGATTTTGACATATGAGGTGTCGTTGCGTTCCTCAATAATCGTCTGAGTGACTTAAATATTTTAAAAAACCGGCCAAGTGCGAGTTGGACTGGCGCACGAAGGGTTCCGTACCATTATCTATAAATTTTGTTCTTAGTGTTTGTTGTTATAGCGGCAACAGAAATACATAATCTGTGAAAATTTCAACTCTCTTGCTATCACGGTTCTTGAGATACAGCTTGGTGACAGACAGACGGACGGACGAACGGACAGCGAAGTCTTAGTAATAGGGTCCCGTTTTACTCTTTGAGTACGGAACCCTAAAAAGCAGTTGAGTTGTTTGAATAATCTTTTGATTTCACTTGTTAAAACTACTCTTCCTAAATTGGTCTAACCGGGGACCCCGGGTTCGGTCCAACAGGCCTCTGCAATCGCCTCAATTACCGGTGATCAAGTTTGAACTACCCTCAACGACCAAGACTTCTGTTTCTGCCGTTTTCTTTACTGTTTTACAAACGAAACACATTTAAATTATGTTTAAATCTTATTGCAATGTGGCAAAGTTTAAAGTCGCTTGAAGGAATCTTTGTTTTACTGCTACAATTTGTGGAGTTTTTGGGAAAACTTGGCTCTTAGCCTTTTGATTTAGTGTTGACTGTTTATGCAGGTACAAAGTTTATTCTCAGGCATAAATAAATGAGAAAATAATATTTAAAGACGCTTTTATTTCATAGGTAATGCTATTGATTCTTCGTACGTTTTGTAGCGGGTATTAATAGGTTGGTATGTGCAACTAAGTAAAACCATTCACAAATCAAGATGATTCCCCATCCTTTTTTAGGGTTCCGTACTCAAAGAGTAAAACGGGACCCTATTACTAAGACTCCGCTGTCCGTCCGTCCGTCCGTCGGTCCGTCCGTCCGTCCGGCCGTCCGTCTGTCTGTCACAAGCTGTATCTCACTGATACCGTGATAGTTCCAGCTGACATTTTTACAGATGATGTATTTATGTTGCCGCTATAACAACTAATACTAAAAATACAGAATAAAATAGTTTTTTATAGATAATGGTACGGAACCCTTCGTGCGCGAGTCCGACTCGCACTTGGCCGGTTTTTTAATCACTTTTAAGAGGGGAAAATGCTTTACGCATACCATTGGGGTGCGGGGACGGACCCTGGTGGTTAGCCTACGATTGATAAGTGGCACTGAAAAGAACAATTGCTTTGTCTACCCCTTTTTGGAATAGGTAGACTTTTCAAATCGGTTTTTCTTTCATAATTAATAGTTAAGTTTTCCTGTGTTAGCGGACATAATAGAGTAGGTGTAAAAGTTGATTCACCCAAAAACCGTAAGTTAAAAGACACCGTCATCAGTGCAACAAAATAGGTCCAACAACTGTACAAAAACAAGGACAACGATTAATTTAGAATCCTCCAATCCTGTCCCATCCCCCTCCCCGGGATTATCCACTATCCGTCATATCGACCCGCAGACAGATCGGCAACCTCTATTGAAATGAATTCATTAGTCTGAGAGAGGCGTAATATTTTACCAGATGAATGGTAGAAATTATTTTGCATTGAGGCCGGGTATTCATCACGGGAAAGACAGATAAATAGCGACTTTGGGGTTGTAGAATAAGGCTCTATTTAATTGATTGTTTGTATTGAATTGGGTTTAATACCTTATTTTGTTAACGTTTGACGTTTTAAGAGGATTCGTGTTAAGAGGACTTCAGGTTTAGTGCGCGACTTGTTGGTTTAAAAATCTCTGTCGCAGGCATTCTTTATCTATACTAATAAGTAATATTATTATAAAGAGGGAAAAGTTTCTGTGATTGTATCTTTGTAATCTTTTGATCTCCGGAACCGCTTATCCGATTTCAAAAATTCTATCACCTGCGTGTAGAATGGACTGTCTGAATAGTTATAAGCAATGTTTTATCCCGAGGGTTTGCCTGCGTTCTTTGCAATACGCGGGCGAATCCGCGCGGGCAGCTAGTCCGTTCATGTAAAGAGTTAAATCTGAGTGGCCACTGAGTCAAATCCACGTGTGCTAGACACTATCGCCATGCGTTACGCCACTCAGTGGCGTAGCGAGGGTTTTCGCCGCCCTCATGACGAAATATCTTCGTTATGCTCCTTATCCGCCGCCCCCTTTCGTATGCCGTCCGGGGTCATGGCCCTCCCTTCGCCCCCCCCCCCCCCACGCTACGCCACTGACAACACTACAGCGAGCGTGTGCAATGAGACAAATGCAAAACTCAACTCGTGCTCAATAATGCAACACCAAATTAAAAACACCATATCTTTAGCTACATAGGATTAAGAATATTTACTAACACACAGTGGATCTTGTTGTCTGAATAAAGAAATTAAATAATAATAAATAATAAAAAACGATCTCAAGACAATACGTTTAGCCAAATAGACACCTAAAAATGAATGTTGGGAAATAATTTTACTTAGTCGTTAAGCAATCTTGTCCCAAACTAAGCAAAACTTGTACTACTTATTTTTTTTTAAATCTTTATTGTACAAAAGAAGAATTTATCGTACAAAAGGTGGACTTATTGCCGTTAGCATTCTCTATTATATATACATATGTACCCTTTATGTTATAGACAAGTAACTAATACTTGAATGCGTATAAGGGAACATCCATGCCTTGACCGGTATTCGAACCTGGGACCGCCGACTTTGCAGGCTTGACTACCCACTGGACTAGGCGAAAGTAGTCGTTTGTTAAATGTGCCAAAACACGGACTTGTGGTAGTTGTGGTGTATGCCCTCTTAAATGATCAATGCATTTATTAATAGGTATTTAATTGAAAGCTTTATTATCAACGGACCGTTTGCCCGCCATTTTGTTGCGGTTTAACTTATTTGCTGAACACGAAGTAATTGAACGGCAAATATTGGACTTATTTATTAGTTGCATTTAATTGATTAATCAAACTGGAATAATAATTCATCTTAGGTTATCCGTTAAAATCATACTCGGTATTTATAAGCCAATCTTGAAGATATGTCAATTAGGTTGAATTAGCACTTTTTTATTTTTTATTTATTTAATACAATTTTTTTTACATGGTTAACACACACACTAAAATACTTACTGTTGCTGGATTTGACCTGAGTGATAAAGACTTACATTATTCATATTCATAAAGCTCAACAGACCTTTTTTTTTTTTTTTTTTTTTACTTGGGGAAATGCCTTTACGCATCCCACCTAGCCGAGGAACTAGGATGGGTATGACGGACTCCCGGGAACCCCCCGGCCTACCGTCTAAAACCACCAAGGTATGCCCTCTCTGCCGTGTGGCAGGGGCGTTATGGGATCGCGAACATTTCACCACGACGCCTCTCGGCAACAGCCGCAGCTGCCCTCACTACTGAGGCAAAAGCCCTTCCTCCCGTCGTAAGCGTGCAGGGCGACACGACACGCTTCCCGACCCGACCAAAGGACCTCTACGCCGGGAGAGGGTGATAGACCTCGGATTCACCCTCTCAGGTCCCCTTGTAACTTTTTATAGAGGTTTTCTCCCTCGCAGTCACAACTCGGCCCCGGCCTGACCGTTGCAGCTCCCGCGCCTAACATGAATCCTCTGATAGCAGAGGATTTGTCAGGGTTACGGGTCCGTTATTTATTATAGAGGCAAACGGCAATGGCCTCTCCCTCAAGCCGCACCTGGGGAATCTTGCGATTCCCTGGGCGGAACCCCCCGACCCCCCCGTGTCGGGTTATTGGTAGCACCAGCAAGCGATAACTTAGGGTTCACTAAATTATCACTTGCTGTTGCCTCCAGGGCGCACCGGCCAAGACACTACCCATTCCTGCGGATCAACCGAATCAAAAGGAATCGGTAGAGTCCAGACACTCGAGGAAGTTACCCGACATAACGCCCCAAGCTCAACAGACCTCAATTAACCTCAATTAACTCATTTCCTTTCTCACAAACATAATTGTCAAAAAGTTCCAGATAAGTACATACGAATTTCAGCGGCATTTTTAATAAAATAGGTTTGATGGATGTTTATGATTAAGGGCAATCTGGCAATTTAGTTTCTAGCAACATAAACTATTTAGTCTAGCCTGACCTAGACATGGTGGATCCCATTGTGTATACAAAGCTTTATGTTATTCTAGCTCGTTTTAAAATGTGAACCAAACTACGTTTGTATGGAGAGCCGAGCGTTCTGGCGACCCTTATGAGTGTTATTCATCATCAACATTATTTAAGGCACGACCTTTCAAATTTTCGTAAAAATGAGTTGTTTAGTAACCATTTTATATACATTATGTATGACGTAATAATTTCCCGTCGGAAAAAATATATCTTAATCTGCAAGATATGAGAAGTAACATAGTTTCATATTTTAACAAAAAAAGTAGAGAAAAAAAGAAATAAAGTAAAATCTATCATTTCACTTGTAAACCATTTTACTGCTCCATTTTTTATCACAAAAAGATGAAATTTTATAATCTTCTTCATAAAGTAATGAACAATAACTTTATTTTCTTACTTAGTTGTTGTTAGTAGATACAAAGTTCAAAATAATTTTGTTAGTAGACTAGATTAATGATAATATATACAACAAATATAAAATAATTACAATAATATTTGCGCGCATCCCAAGTGCATTTGCACGTGCCTACGCAATTCAATCAGTTCACTGGTTATTTAAAAATATTTTTTTTATCCTGACAAACATTGTGAACACAATTGGATTTTCGAATTTTATCACAATTTAAAACGATTTGTCGGGCAGCGAGTTAAATTTAATCATGACGAGGCATGCATCACGGGAATTGAAATGCTTTTACGTGCTCGTCATTCCTAGTTTAGCTATGGAGTTTTCTGGAAGCCATTTTGGTTTATCTGCATAGGATGAGTAGGTTCGGGGATTGGCGCCTACATACGAAGTTACGAATTTATAGTTCCATAGACATCACCTCTTTATTATTTTTAACCCCCGACGGAAAAAGAGGGGTGTTATCATTTTGACGTGTGTGTGTGTGTGTGTGTGTGTGTGTGTGTGTGTGTGTGTGTGTGTGTGTGTGTGTGTGTGTGTGTGTGTGTGTGTGTGTGTGTGTGTGTGTGTGTGTGTGTGTGTGTGTGTGTGTGTGTGTGTGTGTGTGTGTGTGTGTGTGTGTGTGTGTGTGTGTGTGTGTGTGTGTGTGTGTGTGTGTGTGTGTGTGTGTGTGTGTGTGTGTGTGTGTGTGTGTGTGTGTGTGTGTGTGTGTGTGTGTGTGTGTGTGTGTGTGTGTGTGTGTGTGTGTGTGTGTGTGTGTGTGTGTGTGTGTGTGTGTGTGTGTGTGTGTGTGTGTGTGTGTGTGTGTGTGTGTGTGTGTGTGTGTGTGTGTGTGTGTGTGTGTGTGTGTGTGTGTGTGTGTGTGTGTGTGTGTGTGTGTGTGTGTGTGTGTGTGTGTGTGTGTGTGTGTGTGTGTGTGTGTGTGTGTGTGTGTGTGTGTGTGTGTGTGTGTGTGTGTGTGTGTGTGTGTGTGTGTGTGTGTGTGTGTGTGTGTGTGTGTGTGTGTGTGTGTGTGTGTGTGTGTGTGTGTGTGTGTGTGTGTGTGTGTGTGTGTGTGTGTGTGTGTGTGTGTGTGTGTGTGTGTGTGTGTGTGTGTGTGTGTGTGTGTGTGTGTGTGTGTGTGTGTGTGTGTGTGTGTGTGTGTGTGTGTGTGTGTGTGTGTGTGTGTGTGTGTGTGTGTGTGTGTGTGTGTGTGTGTGTGTGTGTGTGTGTGTGTGTGTGTGTGTGTGTGTGTGTGTGTGTGTGTGTGTGTGTGTGTGTGTGTGTGTGTGTGTGTGTGTGTGTGTGTGTGTGTGTGTGTGTGTGTGTGTGTGTGTGTGTGTGTGTGTGTGTGTGTGTGTGTGTGTGTGTGTGTGTGTGTGTGTGTGTGTGTGTGTGTGTGTGTGTGTGTGTGTGTGTGTGTGTGTGTGTGTGTGTGTGTGTGTGTGTGTGTGTGTGTGTGTGTGTGTGTGTGTGTGTGTGTGTGTGTGTGTGTGTGTGTGTGTGTGTGTGTGTGTGTGTGTGTGTGTGTGTGTGTGTGTGTGTGTGTGTGTGTGTGTGTGTGTGTGTGTGTGTGTGTGTGTGTGTGTGTGTGTGTGTGTGTGTGTGTGTGTGTGTGTGTGTGTGTGTGTGTGTGTGCGTGTGCGTGTGCGTGTGCGTGTGCGTGTGCGTGTGCGTGTGCGTGTGCGTGTGCGTGTGCGTGTGCGCGTGCGCGTGCGCGTGCGCGTGCGCGTGCGCGTGCGCGTGTGCGTGTGCGTGTGCGTGTGCGTGCGCGTGCGCGCGTGCGCGCGTGCGCGCGTGCGCGCGTGCGCGCGTGCGCGCGTGCGTGCGTGCGTGCGTGCGTGCGTGCGTGCGTGCGTGCGTGCGTGCGTGCGTGCGTGCGTGCGACACAACAAAACAAAACAAAACATACATTTTGATAACAAAAGTTGTATCTCAGTCATAAACGTGGTAATTTTACTGTTAGAAAGCTAATACGGTGTAAAATACCATGAAATAATAAAAAAGATGGGTAACTAGGACATTTTATAGAGTTATTTTACATTTTTGAAAAATAAGTAGGAATAATAAACACAATTTTATGAAAAACCTCGTTATAATAAATTGGGGGCGTGATTTTTTTTGACAATTATCTCTTTAGTGCCTTAGCCTGTTCTTAATGGCCATTTTTGTTTTTGTTTCGTGTCGATACTTAGGCGGTGTAGTTTAAGAGCAGTAACGTTTTATTTACAATAGTATGGATTTGCGAAATAAAAAACTAAAAAAATCATAAAAAAATCAAAATATTTAGGTACCCAAAAATAAACTTTTAACCTTTTTAGCGTCAGTAAAATTGGGCCTAGTTTCTCCCATTTTGCTATTTGCACATTATAAAGACTCACACTGTATACCTACTGGTCAAAGAAATTTTAAAGTCGGATGCGTAGTTTCGTAAACTACCCCTAACACATGACGAACCAACAAAGTTACTTTTTACAGACGTTACCTCTTTAAAATGTCATCATCATCATCATATCAGCCGAAAGCCGTCCACTGCTGGACATAGGCCTCCCCCAAAGAGTGCCACAATAACCGGTCCTGTGCCACCCACACCCAGCGGACTCTCGCGTCCTTTACCAGGTCATCAGTGCACCTTGTCGGTCTACCCACGCAGCAGCGCCTTCCGGTACGTGGTCGCCACTCGAGAATTTGAAAATTTACCACAGTGAAATAAGCAAGAATGTTACTTTGTTCCTTCATCCTCTGTTTGTTCCGTTGTTTTAATTATGTCTATTATGCACAACAAAATGCAGGTCGTTGATGTGTTTTTAAATGGTGTTTTCCTTACATTGCGTGCTTTGAGCATACATACACAGACTGACCGCAATCCATGTGCAAATTTACGCAATTTTGAGCCGTAACGTAGTTGTAATATGTTGTATAATCCCGTGGAAACCATTGGATTATTTGGGTCATTCGGAGTCTGAGGTTAATTATTATTTGTTATTATCGTCCCGTGCATTGTAGCGGGAAATAATTATTTTCAGAGTATTTTAGGTGGGTTAGTATGTTCTTGGATTGTGCTTTGGCTAAATTGAACATGTAAATATGTAATTTCTGGTTTATTTTGGTTACAGTTGTATTTTTATTATCCGTTCTTTCGCTACAAAAGTAATCAAGTAGATATTGTAGATGACTCTTTCGAGCAACAACGTTCTTATAAACAAAGGGCATTGGGTAAAAGTGTTGTTATTTTATTAGGTGAGCGGCCACTCGTAAAATTGGTAGATTATGTTTATGATAGACATATTCAAAACAATCATAATTTCTTTTGTTATAAAATGTTATTCTCTAAAATGCATCCGATAATTCCGATATTGTTAACGGCGTTTAATTTTATATAGGTATCTTAAATGCGTTTTATGAGGTCCTCTAAACGACAATTTTTTCATACAAGGAGCTATTACTAATTAAAATTTGGCAGTGATTCCTGTTTTAAACTAATATTGACAGAATTTTAACTTTTAAAATTTTGAACGTGTGAACGATCCAATTATCTCAAGATATTAAAAGCTTTGTTTATTTAAATGTCAATACAATCGGTTTAAATAAAATACTGTTGGTCTATATAAATGTGCAACCTGTTACCAATGGACTATGTAATTTGCTTTTTAGACTGTAATTTTGCCTGATATTTCTTTTTGAAAACTATCAACACTTCCAAGTGGAGTAGGTACGAGACAATTATCGCGTCAGGCATGCCTCGTGCCTCGCCGCCTCACAATGCTTGTAATTGCCCAATCGGCTTTTAGGGTTGACAACAATAAATTAAACATTTATAGCAACCGTTTTATACCAACTGATTCGAGTCGAATTTATCCTTCGCTGTATTCAGATTCAGTTCTAGAATACCTGAATTATGGCGTAGAATTCTATAATTAAGTCATATGTGACCTTCAATTTCTTTGTTTTTGATACAATGTTTTGTCTTCCTACTTATTGTATCTGAAAAGTCATGTGTAAATTAGTTTAAAAGCGTAAAACATAGTCTTTATAGTTTACGATCTGTTAGTGTTTTATAAAAAATAAAATAAATAAAGAAATGCTTGCCATTAACTTATAAACGTTGCAAAGGTGGCCTATTTATGTTCGTCGCTGATCTTTATCGCATTTCAATGTGTTTAGCTCGCTTGAATTCACACTCAGCCCATATGTCAGCGCATACGTCACAGCGACGCGAAGCGAGACGAAAAGATTCTCCTCTTACTAAATTCGTAAGTGCAAATGAGACAGGAAATCGAAGTGCCATCGAGACGTGTAAGAGATAAACCAAATTGAAGTCAAGTACAAATTTTACCCAGCTAGCAATACCCTTATTGTATAATTTTCCGACGATCGCCACCCCTACGTTGTAAAGTGCTCTCATTTCCCTGTCGAAACCGCCACTTAATACTCCCGTCTTTTTGCAGGTAAGTGACTCGCACACTCGACGTCGCTCGACTTGGTAAGTTGCCGAATTTCTCGGTAGGTGGCGCTGTTACGTTGGTACGGATGGCTGGAACGCGCTAACGACATTTCCGGTTAGAATTTTTTCATTTACTATCACTAAATCGCTAATGGACTCCGTTTCAAATGTACATACTCAACATTAAAAAGTACCTATTAAAAGAAAATACCTGTGTCTGTGGCTAATGACATGCCGCACACATTTTGCGAATACACGCAAGCAAAATGTTTGGTTTTTGAAGCGGTGAGGCTCTTCAGCCGGTAAAAGTAACGGATCTTATTTCTCAATGTTTCATTACTGAACGTTTGAATTTGTAGTAGAACACTAAATACTACCTTCGTCAAAATAAAAGGGGCTGTTTTCAATTTGAAATTCGATATATCTTCAAAATTAGAAATGTTATTTTCGCAGGTAAGTAAATAATTTATCTGAAATCAGAAACAATTATTCCTGTCGCTGTCGCGCGGGCGAAAAGCACAGGGATGATGACTAATCTAAAATATTTTGTACTAATCGTTGTACGGAAAATCAAGTAGATTGCTGTTTCGTTCGCGTTTAGGTTCATAGTTGTCGTACACTTTTGTTTCTCTAAATGCGTAAGAATTCTATTGGTAGCTTTAAATTTACTCTTGGACAATAAAAAAATACATATTTTTTCAAAAGTTCCAAGGGCCATATCTTTTCAAGATTTTAATAAGTTTTTAATAATTTATACTTTATTACAATAGTTGATGGTTTACTATCATTTAGCAACACCACGTTATCAATTTTAACATGAGACATCATGCCTATTATGAAGCCAACATTAGCTAGCGAGATAACATTACGATGGGTTAAGTATAAGACATTAGATATACTCGTAAGAGGTGTTTTAAAATCAGTAAACACAAAAATCGCTCTGTGAATTTTCTACGAATGCAGAAGGGCTCTAAAATATGCCTGGCCAAGACACTTGGAATGCTCAATCCGTTTCACAGTTGAAACTTCTCCGGCCAACTTCGAGCCAGCCTTTAATAATATTTTTCATCGGAGAACTTGCACTATTGTTTTACTTACTGCTTGACTTATATTGGCCGAGTATTAAGCCTGAGTCCTCGAAAATTTGATTAAATTTTAATTCGGGGTTGTCATTGGAATGAATGGCATTTCGTTACATTGTAGCACATAATGTAAAGGACTTCAAAGGTTGGGACATCAGCCCTTTGTTGGTGGGACCAATATTGTCTCAGCAAAAAAAGACAGCAATTTCATTAATTTTGGAGATTTTTCCTATGAATCAATAGCTTATCTTCCGATACTTTTGTCATAACGATGTATAAATAAAACTAAACAAATTAAAAACTTAAGAAACCTCCACACAACAAACATAGCTAAGAACTATCTTGACAGACAAGACTTTCACATTCGAATTTTTGTTAGAAAATGTATGAAGTGGGCATTTTAGTTAATTAATTGAATTAAAGTCATGCATGGTGAAGTTATAGAACTACGTTAATTTACCCCCATAATAATGTCTAATATATACTTATATAGTTACCGTCTACCTGTTTTAAGTTAAGAGAGGTAGGGCACAGTGGAATGTCATCTCGCTCGTATGTGGAGCAGCCCAACTGGGGTAGTACCTCCACCTTACAGAAGACCGCAGCCATAATAGCACCACTGATTTATAGTGTTGCTATATGTATGTGGTGTTGTGTTCCTGGTGGTGAGTAAGGTCGCCAGAGCTCTCTAGGATGCGCTGTGTTGGGAGTGAGGGACCTGCATGTCTCTATCTGCCAACACAGCGAATCCTCAAGTGAATAAAGGGTCGGCTAAGCGCTTGTGATTCTTCTGGAGTCATAAGTGTCCATAGGCGACGGTACCTGCTTAACATCAGGCAGCCGTAAGCTAGTTTGCCACCGTTGTTGTATAAAAAAAAAACTCTATTTAAAACGTCGGACCTAAAACCAAAGGTCTCGTCGATCGGGCTACAACCCCAACGCAAATTACGTAACCTTGTCATGTATGAAAACAAAACACATGATACTTTCAGTCGCCTAATTTAAAAACCTCAACAATTCCCGTGTTGTTCAACATTAGTCTCTATATTTTTGTAATAAGGGTGAGGTTGGGAAGTGGTTGGAGAAGTTTTAATGAGAGCGGTCACAAGGGCGGTTAATTGCAAGTGAAGCTGTGTTGGAGTTGTACGGTGTGGGGTTGTTTCGTTAATTTTTTTGACGTCGATATGGAGATGGGAAACAAGGCGTTATTATTTTGTGTTCGTACCTGAGTTCGAGAATAAGTTAATTTGTCTATGGATCTACTTAGCGCTGGTACTAACATTTACAGATACTGTGCACTGCACGGATATCACAGATACGGTCCGCGAGCTGTGTCGGCGCGACATAGACTATCCGTCTCTTTCTAAGCGTTCTAAATAATGGTCGCAAAGTAATAATAAAGACACAATAGCGACATAATTTCTTAAATAAAAAAAAGATTGTAAAATGAGCAAAAATGGTTTTATGACCTACTTAAGTAAGTAATTATTGTTCTAGTAAATTCTAAAATTTTAAAAACATTACACTCCATTTCGTTGGTCAGTCGTGTAAAAATAACAAGATTTGCTGGTTATTTACTATTTTGTAACATACCTACACTACCTGTGTTGGAAGAATCAAAAGAGCAAATATAAGTTAAAAAATCTCATGTCGGTTATTTCTGCCAGTAATTCTAAATGCTTAAAAACCCAATGCTTATACAAAACAAACGACAAACGGATGTCCTTATCCGGCGTAAAACATCATTTAAACACACATCTGCAGTTACTTAGCCTTTATCACAACATACCGTCATAATTCCCTCATTGACATAGATTGTGCTCACAGACGTACATATATCTAGATCACGCAAAAAACCAACTCCAACTTCGTAAAATGACTTTGAACAGATGTGAGGTTGTGAGCGGATCCATATCGCAAACATATCTACTTTAGCCCCGCTATTCTGTGACTTGTTACCCGACTGCCGAAGGAGAGGAGGGTTATGTTTTTCGAGCGTATGTATGTATGTACGTTTGTATGTCTTATTCTTTGACACGCCCTGCAGCCTAAACCGTTTGACGGATTTCGACATATTAGGTGTCGTTGGATTCCTCGTAATCGTAGGAGTGACATAGGCTTACATGATATGGGAATCGAAAAAAGTTACTAAAATATTAAAAATAACTCGACTTAAGAATAGATTGTCTCACGTCCATGGTCGTTGCCCATTTCTAAAGTACTTTAGTGGCCATACCATTTTCACTCTAAACTTGACATTCATACAAATCACGCAATATGGCATCTACTCATGTATGTCTGTGGTTGAGCGCCAGCGACCGTAAAAGTATGTCGAAATATATTCGTTTTACGACGTACGGCGAGCATTGTGGTTGCTCATGAATAAATGATATGAAATCCGGTTGGTTTCCAGATAAAAAACTGCTACGACAGCTAAAATGATTAGAGATAGAATTGTCCAGCTGGGGAAGTCCACCTCAAAGAAAACCGCAGCCATGATAACATTAGAAAGAAAGAAAGAAATGAATTTATTGACAGCCAAAATAACACCACATCACAATTTAGGAGAAAACACAGTACTTACATAAAAATAAACTTAATAATTAAAAGCTTAAACTAAGATCATGTGTATATGTACAAGAAGACTGGTGGTGCTGCTAAAGTGGCCGCAAGTGGACACCACTGAGCATATGAATGAATACATTAAATAATGCCAAATCGCTGGTCTTCCGTGGAGCCTAGGGCTGCAAGGTACATAGTTCCCAACAGCAAAAAGTGGCAAACGTGGTACTACATATATTAAGTCGTAAATTAATAAGATTATTACTAGTCACACAGTGAGTAGGATCATAGCATAGAAATAGTGACTTATGACTTACTCATTAGAAGATTAAGGAATAGGTGTTTGTACGTGGCAAGTTACATGCAAAATAAATACTATGTACTACGAGTACTAAGGAAACTGACTACATACTTACTAACAAAATATTGGATGGTAATAATATGGGATAAATTATGACGATCTGAGAAACCAAAGTGACGCCATACAGCATACCTTCAACTAAAAAAAATCAATAAATAAAAAATATATATATATATGGAGACACACACAACAACATGGGTTAACGACATATGACAGTTGTAGGGTAAATAGATGTTTTTTGAAGTGGACCTTAAAAGTACTTAGAGTTTTGGAATTACGAATAGGCGGGGGGATGTTGTTCCAGCATTTCGTGGCTGAGTAGCGAAAACGCCACGAAATGCTGCCGATCCGTGTCTGGGGCAAACAAGACGGATCGCATCTCTAATCGGTCGGGTAGCGAATGTCATTACTACTTCCTCTTCCTCTTTCTAATTTGCACAGTGCGAGTGAGACAGGCCGGAAGGTGCGGCGTGGATAGGCCCCCCACAAGGTTGACTGATGACCTGGTAAAGGTCGCGGGAGTCCGCTGGATGCGGGTGGCGCGGGACTGGTCACTTTGGTCATCTTTGGGGGAGGCATATATATTTTATTTCGGACAAAGTCCATAAATTGTTAGTAACATATTACTTAATACTAGGGTTAGTATTAATATTAATATAGGTCTAGTCTAGGTGTAAATACATAGGGGGACATGCAGCTGCACCCAGTGCCTCAGCCACGGTGAGTCCCACCGGTCGACCAGCGTGCACAGGATGGTATTCGAGCTGGCGCGCCACCGTCTCAGTAGCGAGCAACACCGCTTCCTGATAATAGCGTGGAATGGTAGCTGATGATGACTGAGACAGGAGTCGCTGTGCCTCGCGCGATTTGATTTATCCTGGCAATGAATTGTCCTAGCCCAGTAGATGACCTAGTACGCAAGGAAGTAGGTACTATCATTTATTTTGTGGTAACGAAATAAATTTCAAAACGCTGTCGAGAACAAACTAAATGTTGGTCCAAAACTACTTATATCTATCTGCAAAGTAGCTTTTAACTGGTTATTCGAAACGTTTGGAAAATTCATGTCACAATTAGTCCGAACATGGCTGTTTTCATGTTTTGTAATGTTTTCTATTTTATGCAGGCCTTAAAAACGTTATGAAAATATTGATATTATAACGTTATAAATAACGATGTGTTTAAAATTTCTATACAAATCTCGGCAAATAACGGAATTATAGCGTTATAATTATAATAGCTATAATTTTGTAACGTTTTAAAGGCCTGATTTTATGTAATGCTATATAAGACTTGAAAAGACGTTAAAATAACAAGCTAGACGGAAATTACGTCAGAGTTATTCTGAAAACCACTGAAATCCCATCGCTCAATTTTGAACACGGTTGTGAGTTGGCAACATCTGAAATCCCAGGGACTTCAATTACGGAACCAGTTTTTTACTGATTCAAATAATATGTGAATCACATTGCCTCATACAGACATACTGCTACTACATAAATAAAAAAAATATAAAGCACCCACGACACAATTCAAACATAGGTTAAAACCAGCAAGATATTTAAAGAACTGCACTCAATTCGGTGCATCCGTTTGGGAGCTACAATGCCACAGACAGACAGAAAGATGAATAAAAAAATAAAATAAAAAGTATTAACTAGGGGACAATCTTACACAAACCGAACTAGCCCCATAGTAAGCTCAATAAGGCTTGTGTTATGGGTACTAGACGACGACATATTTAATAAATAAGTATAAAGTAGTAGTAAGTTGTTTTTTATAGTAAATACATGAAAAAAAAAAATATATACAAAAAAAACATCCAAGACTCAGAAACAAATATTCATGCTCTTCACACAAATATTTGCCCGTACCAAAAACAAAACTTACTTAAAGATACACGTGTAATAAATGTTGCACGCAGAACCGATGGCCGTTGGGGCGGACAGGTTCTGACGACCACATACCTGCAGGCGCAGCATGGGTAGACAAGGTGGACTGATGACCCGGTCATTGTGGCACTCTTTGGGGGAGGCCTATGTCCAGCAGTGGACGTCTTTTGGCTGGTATGATGATGATGATGACATGTTAAACTTATAACCTCTCGTTTGCGCCGGGGATTAAAGTGTTCTCCCGGGTCAACATTGAATTTTTAGATGCAAAGTAGATGCCCAGGGCTCCATTCTGCACGTACGTTTGCGGCATGCGGCTTTTTCCCAACATCCGTCATTGTCAAACTCTTACACGGGTTTGCTTTCCCAGTGCAAAAACTGCGGCGATATGCAATATGCGGCCGGCGCGTGCCAATGCCCGCTCGATGCATACTCGTATGTGGAAGATTTAGATTTATTTGCATCTGGGGGCCGATTTTTGACATTCGAGCGCTCGAAAATTAAATAAAAGTAAATACGATTTTAGTGTCAAAATTGCAGGCACTAACTTTCTACCGATAGAATTGAATACGAGTGGTCAATATCACTCGCTTTTCAATTTTCTATCGCTATTTCAAAAGAGCATTTCGTAATTTTTGTAAATTTTCGAGTGAAAGATTCGAGCGCTCGAAAGTCAAAAATCGGTCCCCTGTACTTAAATTATGCAGTCTGAGATTGTATGTAGCAATGCGTTGGCTAAAGTCGCAAACCTCGTTACCTACTCAATCTGATCTAACTTTACAGGAGGCCCAAAAAACTTAACCAAAAACCGGCCAAGTGCGATTCGGACTCGTGCACGAATGGTTCCGTACCATTATCTATAAAAAAACTATTTTATTCTGTGTTTTTAGTATTTGTTGTCACAGCGGCAACAGAAATACATCATCTGTGAAAATTTCAGCTGGAACTATCACGGTATCAGTGAGATACAGCCTGATGACAGACAGACGGACGGGCGGACGGACGGACAGCGGAGTCTTAGTAATAGGGTCCCGTTTTACTATTTGAGTACGGAACCCTAAAAAGACGGTTTGGGATGGCGAGGTTTTCTAGAGCTGCTATATATATGTAAAAGTTTTTTTTCGGTTAATATGGCATTCGCGAGTTGCGAGGTTTTCTAGTTTGCTATTTAAATGTTATAATAACACAGAATAAACAATAGTACTTGCTTACAGAAGGTCCTCTGTCTAACACAACTGTTGTTTGACAGCTAGAAATGACATCTCGCTCAAACGCATTGCACGTTATCTTTTGTCTAGTTAGTTAGTAGAGATGCGCGAGCGCCGAGTTAAGGGAAACGCGAAAAGGGACAGGTTTGATAACACTATTTGCATATTGACACTTAAGAAGACAACAATATATCTAAATAAGTTTCTGTCAAGCATTACATTTTTGGTACAAGCTTTTATTGCCGACTGTTCTTTTCTGTATATCGTCAATCGTCATCAACTACTCATTGAGACGATTAACGAGCCCAAACTCAACGGGGCTACGCCGGTTAAGTATTGAATTCCCGTGGCCACCTTCTGTCTCCATCATCCAAACTATTACTATACCTACTTACCCAAAATTTCAGCTAAATCGGTTTAGGTTAACTGGTTTATCATTCATTTCCAAGATTTGTCTCACACTAACATACTAACAAACGAACAGGTAAAGTTAAATAAAAGCTTGTAACAATATCAGCGATCCAATCTATCATCCACTGCACTTCATGCCTCACAATGCTTAATCCGTTTAACGGCGAAATCTCATCTGCCTACTTACCTATACCTGTAATACCTATTTGAGCAATGCTCTTCAAACTCAGCAAAGGCCAGAATCTATAGGGTTTTGTCTCGTATAGCGCCAGCTTGCGTTGCAATACCCAATAGCAATTAAGTTGGGCTTTAGAGATGCATTCAAACAAAGGTCATGTTCCTAGTTTGCTGATATCGATTTCATCTTGATGTGGATTGGACGGACATGTTCGGGCTGAATGGATACAAATGACGGATTGTTGCGATTATTGATCTGTGTGTGTGTTTCAGCTTTAGAGGAATGTCCACTTTACCCTATTCCATATAAGATTAAAAAAAACATTTAAGGAAAACTATTTTGAAACGCAAAAACTTAGTAGGTATTATTGTTTGGAAAGCACTTAATGATCGAAATACATAAATTAATTTTAATTTTCCTTTGATAAACGAAGAAACGTATCGTAGCGTAACGTATTTATTGCTTGAGCGTGCATTTTACAAAGATGCGCTTATGTTGCAGAACATTTTATGCGTTTATCGATTTTGTTTACCATAAGGCTATCAAAATAGCGTACCAGAAAGTACTGCTTTTGCAATAATAAATTGTAATATCACCTCGCGTCTGTACCACACAGTCTTAGGTAAAATGAAGATAAATAAAAACAAAAAAGATTAAAAAAGCAAAAGTATTCTAAAAACATATTGCTCTATGGTTTAAAGCTAGTGTCAACAAGTGTCATGAACGGTTGTATGGAGAATTATGCCTTTTACTATCGTCTTAATGAAAGTAATACTAATAAGCTGTATAGTATAGTATGTACAATTGTACATTTAGGCATATAATGCATTTAAACTACCAATTTGTCAATAATTTACCATTCTCATCGCAAACACAAGACTGTCGCAATCCAATTGCAATTGTTTATCCTTTAGAATTACTCCATGCGTGTAAATTATCTAAAACACACCTTATTCAACAGTATTAAGGTTGAGAATGGGTCGTGGTTACACGTGGCAGGTTGCACGTGTGTCGGACGGTTGACTGCAAACTTAAATGGAGTGGAGCTGACCGCTTGTGGAACAATTCGCAACTTCATCCGGCCTTTATGCGGGGTAGAGGTTATAGCAGAGCGGACAATACTTTGTATGAACTTATTTAGCTGCTTTTGAGATGTTTAGGACACCTTCACTGCGGAAAAAAATGTTGACTGTAGCTGACGTCGGAAAACGAATGCCTAACACAATTGAAGTGGAGGTGGGTAGGGCAACGTCCAAGTTTTTTTTTTTATACAACGACGGTGGCAAACAAGCTTACGGCCTACCTGGTGTTAAGCTGGTACCGTCGCCTATGGACACTTGTAACTCCAGAAGAATCACAAGCGCGTTGCCGACCCTTTATTCACTTGAGGATTCGCTGTGTTGGCAGATAGACATGCAGGTCCCTCACTCCCAACACAGCGCATCCTAGGGAGCTCTGGCAAAACGTTACAAGTTGCAGTAACGTTACTAATGTTCACATTTATGCTTTTATAGCATGAGCCTAATGTACAGTGTGCATTCTTGCTATATACCATTTACACTAACCGAGTTGTGCTGCAGGTACGAGTAATGTGTTTCGAAATTGTGTTGTCTGCAAGTGTCATGTTTAACGGGGAGATTTCTAGTCTAGGCTACGCTGTAAATTTGCAGTACAAATGATATGGTTTCGCTTGACTAAGTGATTAACATTTAGCTACATGTGTTTTTAACCCCCCACGCAAAAAGAGGGGTGTTATAAGTTTGGACGTGTCTGTGTTTCTGTGTGGGTTGTGTTCCTAAACGAATGCACCGATTTTAATGCGGTTTTTTAGGGTTCCGTACCCAAAGGGTACAACGGGACCCTATTACTAAGACTCCGCTGTCCCTCCGTGTGTCTGTCTGTCCGTCTGTCACCAGGCCTCATGAACCGTGATAGTTAGACAGTTGAAATTTTCACAGATGATGTATTTCTGTTGCCGCTATAACAATTTTTAAGGGAGCTCTCATACAGATACGGGAGCCAGTACAACAGTACGGGACCCTCCCTTCGTGCGCGAGTCCGACTCGCAGTTGGCCGGTTTTTTGTCCATAAGGTGACGTGATCGAGATGGTGATTAGCTATGTTTCAACAAAATTGGTTTTGAAAATCAGGGGGGGGGGGGTTATTCAACTTTTCTAAGTTGTTAATTATTTAGTTCCATCAATGGCCTTTAAATCTATTTACTATAAAATTATAGAAGCAGCGTCAAAAAGGTAGACAACGACTTTCATAGCTGTGTTTAGTGCCTGGCACTGGCAAACGGACACACCTACGGCCTGTCTTATAGCTTAATTAGTACCATATGGATGTTTGCGACCCCAGTAGCTCAGCAACAGCGCCTCTGGTGGTAACTATTACGAACGTTCGCGTTGCCATACAAATTGAAACTAAACACAAACACGTTAATAGAAAACGTCTATGTATCGATAAAACTTATACTAGAACTACAGAGCAGTCTCAAGCGCATTGCCAACCTTCATTGATTTTGAGGATTCGTTGTGTCGAAAGGAAGAAAGAAACATTTATTCGAGACAAACAACACACAGCGTATGTACAGTCGCCATCACATACATCGGAGCAAACAAGCACGTCACAAACATCGGAACACACCTCTATTTTCAAGGCATTAGGGTGCATGTGCCGATATTTTTGAACACCTATAGTGTACCTATGTATGTGATGGCGACTGTACAACGGACAAGTCAAGACAATTGTAGATGTGTGCCGTAGTCACAACACAGCTTTCTCGAGAGCTCGTTACTTGCAATTTAAACACACGGGCCTTAATACAGTTTACTTAGTTCGCTCATTCAGAACATTTTAATAAAATCAAAATTACATCGACCCCTCATTATATTACTGATCCTGCAAGTCAAAACATGGTGGTTTGCCTCTCGGCGTGTCCGAATTAATAATGGTCAGATCACTCGAAATCCCCGAGCCAAAACATTGCGGCTATCACAGCGACTTTACCGCTTAAAAATACTCGTCCTGGGATGTCGTAAAATCAGGACCGTTATTTACAACGCTTACCGAGCGCTTCACCATCTAACCACTATATCAATAATCATTGAAATTCATCAACAAAGGCTCATAGATTATAAAGCCAGAACTTGACTGTCTCCGGCCAAAATTCGCTAGATGTTCTGGTGACATTTTGTATGTTCTTTGATAATTAAGGTTTTGTTAAGCTAAACTTATACTTTCTTAATGAATATGAAAACATTGTATTTATAAAATGGGCCGATGTTTATATCATTGTCGATTTAAGTTTTCGTCAGAATTGGATAAAATTTGGTAGGTTTGAAGAGCTCGTGATTCTGTGTAATATTACCACAATATCCTAATTGTGTCCCAAAAAATAGTACTAGTAATCCCATTGAAATACGAAACTCTCATACGTTTTGTCAATTAATGGAATAAAATTGTAGGACACTAGGAAATTGTGCGGCAATGTACATAATCAAGAGCTATTCAAACCTACCTTTTCTATATTTTAAGTCCAACCTCCGATCAAGCATACCTACTCCAAGCTATTTACTCGTATATCTAGGGGTCAAACTACACCAGGGTCGAGCACAGAGTAGAGTATAAGACGTTTGTGAACAGATAGATAGGTCCCTGATTCAGCGGGCCTGATGAGTCTGCAAACAGTTACAAAGTTTTATGCGATGCGAGTCGTAAAATGACGTCACCTGAGGACTGACCTCGTGATTTGTCTCTTTATATCTAGTAGGTACTTATAAAAAGACAGAAATATGTCGTGACACAAGAGAATTTGCAGTCAGTCATTTTGTGTATTCGTTTGCATGTACCGATTCAGGTTATCTACTTAAGGGGACGTAGGTTCGTGGTCTTCCTTCCCTCTCACTGAGCATAAGCGTGCGTATTTGGAAGCGCGGATATCATGTTTTTTAGTTTTATTTTTTTGTGCGTTTTAATAAAAAAAATAGCTGATTTCCCTCAACCAGAAAATTGCCAATTTTTAAAACCAATTTTAATATGTTTAGCTTTTGTGCATAATTTTTTACGATTTTTTTAAGTGTTTTTTAGACCTATGTTCGTGATTTTTTTCTATCGAGCGAAAGTCAAAAACTCAGGATTTGAATAGCCGATTTCCCTTGATAAAGGCCTCAAAATTGCTAAATAAATTTGGGGCAGCCGTATTGTAATCCACACAAGAGCTACGATTTTTTTAAAATCCGTTTTCTTACTCACGTCGCCTTAAGCAATACATTTTTCAGATCCCTAATTTATAAAACCAGTTCAAAACGATTTTAATTTATTATTTCTATCTCTGATAATCAATGACACGATGCAACGTTCTTATTTGTTTAGTTTCTAAAACCATCTAGCCAATTGTGCCTTAAAGATTTTCTGTGCACCTTTACTATTTAAAAAGAGAATAATTACTGTTCATAAAACCTAAAGACAAGTAATCCTCAGAGGCACCATCATATTTCAGCGGCATCAGGTGTTGAGCCGGCTCATAATTATGACTCGACAAAGTCACCAACATAACTTGAGCCATGACTATTACCTGTGAACCTCCTTAACAAGGTCCAAGTCAAGCTGGTTCTTTGAGTTCGTTAGCTTCCCCTGAGACGATGATGGCAATCCTAAAGAGTTTTTCATCTATTCACTAGTTCACTGTCTATTCATTTTGCACTTTAATACGATGGGAAAAGTTAGAGTGAAATCGTGAGAGCTATCTTTATGAACAGTTATTTATGTTAAAGCTTTTCACACAACTTGCAGCTCTGGGGAGTCTTTTGACGATAGTTTTCGTGTTCCTACAAATTTGTGTGTTCCTTCTGGCGGCTGCAATAAATAAATAATTTATGTGTTGGTTTTATTGCAATGATTATTAGTGTTTCTGTATATTGAATATTATAGGGAGCGTTTCTTTAGAAACGAGTAATATTCTGAATTAAAAACAATAAAACGACGATATTAAGATCTCTGTAGATGAAGTAAAGTTACCGCCATTTTAACTAGGATAATATGTCGCTTATTAATATATTGTTTACGAGTATGTTGGCTGTGTTCAACATGGAAAATAAACACCCAATTTTGACCTGATCGAATGATGAACTATATCCGATTTTATTATATTTTTGTGTCCTAGTTCAGGCCTTGAAAAAGGACACAAAATTAAAAAAGAAACGGGTGTTTATTCAGGCCTTGGAAAATTCTCATAATTTTCCAATTCATTCCCTTAAGGTGGTTCGATTGCCATACAAAACGTTATTTGACGTTCGTAGCCTAACGGCGTGATATTTTAAGAAACTTATGTAACAAACTTTCATAAATTGGCTTCCCATTTGCGCCAAATTCCCCCTTTCCTAGAATAAACTTGTATAAACTAGATTAATTTGAGAAATTGGTTTGTCACGTGATATTTTGGGAAAACTATTTGTCTCAAATTGCCTGCGAATGTCAAATAACGCTTTGTATGGCAATCGAACCACCTTAACATAACATTTACGCGCGTAGTAAAGCATTTAGATAAAAATATCGGCACAGAAGAATTATCTTTACCGCTTTGTGAGTTAAAGAACGGTGTTCCAAACGTAATATACCTAATCTCGGCTTATCTTCCACAAGAAAAGTCAACCGAAGAATGCTTTTTAAATACCCTCTTAAAGCCCTTAAGCTTTTGGCCTTAAAACTTTTGTAAGGTGCAATTCCTTTGCTGCTTAATCCTGAAGAAATACCGTTTTTATTTGCCGCTTACCGCGAAAGTGGGCAAAGTAAATGTTTGTAAAAATATGGAAATGTAACTGGTTGTGTTGATAAAGAAAAACTTGTGTTGTACTTCTTACTAAACAAAATACGACTAGTTTCGAAGTTATATGCTTTCCTGACTGTAAGAATATATATGGAAAATGTACTTCAGCTTTCATGTTACCTTACGAGTATATACTTAACCAACTATCATCATACATTTCAATCAAAATACAGGGAACAGAGAATCCAAAAGCATGTAAAAAAATACTTAAAAAACATGATATAGACTCTCATAACACCAGCAATGAGGAATAATATTGGTATGGATGAAATGTGATAGATAGCAAACTAATATTAGATATTTCTTACAAATAAGCCTACATTATTGAGGCTTCAGTAAGAACTAAAGAGGATATAAATGTAGTAGAATAAGTTTATATGTTTGAATAAATAAAAGTAACAAAAAAAAAAGCTTGGGCTGAAAATCGTTTGTCTGTCCGGTGTTGTGTCTGTCCGGCTGTTCTCCTCTACAGGTCGCATTTCTCAACCGATTTTGTGAGCAGGTTCGTTAAAATTTTTTTTATTTTTATTGGAGCCACTTTTTCGAAAAAAACAAAACAATAAAGACACGCTTGTGAGTTCTATAGTTAACAGAGCCACTAGTGTTATATGGGGTTACATTGCAATCATATTTCTACAAAAAAATCAGGTCTAAGCATTTCTATTCATCGAGCATATTAGTAAAACGAATTGTCAACCCTTTTCTTAAGAATAAGCCAATCTCTCCGTTCCCAATGTCACGACGATAACGCGGACTGTACTTTACAATAGTTATGTACAGTCAGCCAAGAACAACGTACTAATGAACAGTACACTTTGAACCTTAATGAACAAGTAATAGAGTCGAAAAATGGCACACCACCTTCTTTTCTCGCTGTGCCAAGAGCTAAGTCACTCATATTTCTAACCAACTATAAAAAAGATCTATGTTCAATTCCGTTCAATCCCATACGGTTAATCTAAACTAAAGTACTCAGTCTACTTCCCTTATTAAGGCTCGACCTTTGAGTTGTTTAGTAACCATTTTATAAATTATGACGTAACAATTTATGTTGGGAAAAAATATATCATAATCTGCAAGATAATGAGAAGTAACATAGTTTTCGTAGAAATCCATTTTAACAAAAGAAAGTAGAGAAAAAAAATCTAAAGTGAACCCTATTATTTCACTTGTAACCATTTTACTGCTCCATTTTTTATCAGAAAAAGATGAAATTTTATAATTTTCTTCATAAAGTCATCATTTCCTTGCCCTTATCCCATTTACTTGGGGTCGGCGCAGCATGTCTTTTTCTTCCATACTTCTCTGTCAGCCGTCATATCATCATTCACTTCTTTTCTCTTCATATCGTCTCTCACACAGTCCATCCACCTTTTCCTTGGCCTACCTCGTCTTTTACATCCATCCACATTCATACCTAATACTCTTTTGGTCACATGACTTTCATCCCTCCGCATTACGTGCCCATACCACGCAAGGCGATTGGCCCTCAATTTATCCGCGATAGGTGCTACTTTTAGGCTTCCCCTTACATACACATTTCTTATTCGGTCCATCCTCGTCACACCACACATCCATCTTAACATCCTCATCTCCGTTACATGCAATCTCTTTTCATCCGTCACCTTTAAGGCCCAACATTCCGATCCATACATGATTTTTTCTTCATAAAGTAATGATCAATAACTTTCTTACTTAAATTTCTTCTCGTTTTCTGAAATATTTGAAAAACATGATATCCGCGCTTTCGAACACGCACTTCCATCTCGCTTACGCGTATAGAGCGCGTAGTGAGAGGGAGAGAAGACCATGAACCTACGGCGCCTTAATATAATTTAACAAGCCTCTGTAAGTTGAAATAGCTTCTATATTTTTCTTTCAAGAAGCTACAGACAGGGCGCCATAAGTGGCATCGTGCGGCCGCAATCCGATCTCTCGCTCCCACTTTTGGTGCACCACTGCCGCTGCCGCCACCGCCCAAAGTCGTGGCCGAGCCTTCAAGGGTCCAATCTTATATTACGAGAACAATATTCCTTTACAATTCCGTTAAAAAACGTGCTGGTCCATCAGCGGAGATGAGATGCAACTGTTAGCCTATTTTGCATGCGGTTAGAGTCTATAAAGGAATATTTATTGATCTCGTAACAAATCATGGACTTCCGCAAAGTATCGCCAGATACAATAAATTAACACTCTTATGATATGAACTAACGCTACAGTATAGGTACGTACCTGTATGTTTAATTTAGACGTAGCACTAGGTCAGGTATGGAGGTTACTACCTACTCCTCCAGGCAAAATACGGTTTTGAAAAGCATTAATTTATAATAGCGTTTTTTTTGTTTATTTCATTTTAAAACGTTATTCTAAGATGATTTATGCAAGAATCCAACAAACATTCCATCCGGAAGTAATTATATAGATTTAAATAAAGCATGAATGGTTTTTTTATTATTATTTATCTTGAATATTATAGAGCAATGTATATGAACCAAAATAAAGATAAAACCTTTTACTAATATTTTTTCTGACTTTTCAGAAGCTTGTTAAGTTATCATTTTTTTGATGTCTGAAATTTTGTTGGATTTTGTCGTTAGGTGACTATTTAATTGATAATATATCCATTACAAAGAAAAAATCTGATATTATAAATTATTTCCAAATTTGTCATTTTTTCCATACAAGTTGTCAGTTCATTGCCTGGACTATAAAAACACAACAATAACAATTACGTTTTGTAAGACTACACTTTAATCTGTGAATCATTTACTTATTAATCGAATACTGTTATGAAATACACGAAATCCCAATGTAATAAATTAATAATATAATTGGGGGTTTACGGAAAGTTGTACTGATTTTTTATTCCATTCCGTTACCGTTTGCATACTAAGCTCGATGGTAACGGAACGAAAACCCGAAAATTGTATGTAACATTTTGGACACTTTTTTTCTACTATTAGTTTCGAAAGTGCTTTCGATTCTGAGTAGAAAAAAGACGATTTTATAAAAATAAAAAAAAAGTTGAGTGTACAACTACCGTAAAATGGCCCAATTTCTTTTAAAATCAATACTACACTAAGTATTTATTAAATGTTATATTATGCATGGGAAAAATGATGCCAAATTATATCAACTACTTACGAAACGTACCACCTAACGCATGCTTGTACTCGTACATAAGTGTAAGCTTGGAATAATAAAGGTTTTTTTTTTGTTTTTTATAAGACTACACTAGCTCTTACACTACTTAGACAATGCAAGTGCGCAGTTAGGTAAACGCCCCAGGAAATGGACGGCGTTATGCAATCTTGTTCCACTCCGTATGGACCCCCGAGTCTTACAACTTCAGCTTGGTAACGTTTTATCTCGAATTAGGTTTATTCTAACAATGTATGAGTATGTTCATACATATACTAGTGGCTTTGTGAACTCGCAAGTCCGTGTTTTTTTTTTTATAAATTTATAAAAAAAACTGAATGGTTACAAGATTCTATATTATTATCGAGTCTACTCACAAAATTTCCCCAGAATTGATTGAGAAATGCGACCTAAAGAGGAAAATACATTTAGATACATTTGGACATACTAAGGAATTTTGTCCCAAGCTGAAATAGGACTTCGCTCGCTCGTTCACCCACAGTTGGCTTAAACTAGCTTGTGTTATGGGTACAAGACGACGATATATTTAATAGACAAATATTCAAGTACAAAAAGTTTCTTTCTTCTAGCTTATCACAGAAAAAAATACCCATTATTTTATTTATTCTATTCATAAATAATTTATATTGTGTTTGAATTTCATTATCCGGACCCGGGCACGTCCTTAAGGACCCGGGCACATCCTAAAACTACGGCCAAGACCACCGGGGGATGAGCACGAACAGCAGCATCCTTTAAGTGCGGTGGAAATACTGCGATCGCCAACCCGCATGCCAAGCGTGGCGATTATGGCATATACCCCCTAATGATAAGTACAAAAAAACCCGGGTGGCGCAGGACCAGTCACTTTGGAACTCTTTGGGGGAGGCATATGTCCAGCAGTGGACGTCTTTCGGCTGATATGATGATGATGATGATTGTGGTTGAATTTCATTAGAACTTTTTCTAGTTTTACCGGGATTCGAACTTATGACCGTCAGGTTCGTAGGGTCAGTACCATCAGGATTGCGGTTTAACCCATTCGAGGCCAATGACTCACATATTAGTCAAGGCTCTTAGCGGAAAAAATGCTGTTACTTGCGACTACGCTATTCTATTGTCATGCGTTAAAGTAGGTACCTAATAGGAATGATGGCTAAGATTTTTTACGACGCCATTCGAACCAGTTATTGGAGAGAAACGAATTTTTGTATCTGAGCAACTACAATTAAAGAACATAAATACACAAAAATTTGAGTCAAAGATTGACCCCGCTGGCGGCAGGCGAAACGCTTCATACTAATTGTCACACGGGTATGACGTCACAACTGTCATTTGTACCAATCTTTGTATGGTAAATCAAGTAAATTGCTGTTTCGGTCGCGAAATACTGCGTTTAGGTACATAGTTGTCATACAAATTTGTTTCTATAAAAAAGTAAGGATTCTATTGGTAGATTTAAATTTACTCTTGGTCAATATAATAAAATGCATATATTTTCTAAACTTTCAAGGTCCATATCTTTTTAGGATTTTGATTATATTTTATAATTTATACTTTATTACAATAATTTGATAGTTTACTATCCATTTAGCAACACGACGTTATCCATTTTAACTACACTACGTTGTCAACATGAGGCATCATGCCTATTGTGGTATTCTTGAAGAGGAGTTACATTACGTTTTTTTATGCTCTTTATAAACCTGAACGTTTTTTCATAAACCTAAACGTCCCGTCCTTATTATTTTCACTGCCAGAAACCCGCCTAGTGGGCCCCTACGCCGTAGTCGCTTTCCGCTACATACGATAAGTTATAGTTTCGAATGTGTGCAGAACTCGTTTAAATTACACATTCGCATAAAAAAATGTCAAAGTGTTTTATTTGTGAAACATAGGTGATGGCTGCATTAATACAGAGATGTTACAATTCCTCGTGTTGCACTATGTTTCGCCAATTGGCGTACAAAAACGTTCATATATCATATCTATTATATGCTTATCTGTTTCTGAACATTACCTGCACCAGGTTGGTACACGATTAGTGTACTATTAATTGAAAAGTTAGCAAGAAATTATATATGTGAGATAGTTTTAGGTGCACTAAAACACTTTCTAATAAATGTGGGACAGGACATAATATATAGCGCGTGTATAGCGTTGGGCCACCGAGTGAGTCGGAGGTAACTTATTGAGGGTTCCCTAAAGTTGTTGTTTGGGTACTTCAAAGGCCTCGTAGTTTGTTTCTTGAGAGAACGGGGCATATTTATGTTTAGTCATAATTTGTGCACCGTGCCTATAGCAGTCAGCTGCATAGATAAGGGACCCCCCAGTTTGTCTGCAGGGGGGGGTCCCTTATCTCTGCAGCTGACTGTACATTCCAGATAAATACAAGTGGCTTTCTGAGCTTGTAACTAAGTAGAACTCGCTAGCCTGCCTTTTATTTATATTTAATTTTAAAGTGCTTAATCGTCAAAAAAAACTATATAATTATAGAACCTGTTCACAAAACTTCACAGGAATCGGTTGAGAAATGCAACCTGCAGAGGAGAACAGCCGGACAGCTGGACAGCTAGACATGCGAACATACGAATGAATTTTTGCTCAAGCTAAAACGGCGAACTTCGTTAGCTTCGCTCAAAGTATGTAGATATAATTTATTTATATTTACGTCACTAACTTTTCCATGAAATTGGACTCACCAAAGCTGCTTTTATAATTGATTTTATATTTAATTAACTCTAGTTTCAGTATCAGCTTCGAAAAAAAACAGAGTTTTGCTACATAATGTTATACGTCTCCAACGAGTACATATCAATTTCTAACTTTTATTTCACCTAATAAAATGAGTACTTTACTTACTATTTTATATGGCGGTCCATCCAGAGCTATAAAATGAAGTGTAGTATCCAGTATATTGCATTAAAACATTGATGACTACAGCAACTTTCGCCACCTCATATTTTATTTAACACTTCAATCCAAATACAACCGTACTCAGCGGCACAAAAGTCGAAATTGATTGAATAACTTGCTGTTATAAGACTTTTTTGTAGTTTGCCTCGGTACCGTAGCTCGGCTACGGCGTAGCACCTACGTGCTACGCGTGGCATTCGTAGCACGTCTACGGGCGCTTAGGAGCAATCGTTGTTGAATTTATAAAGGTTCGATCGGCTTAATATCTATTTATGTTTCAATAGAGGGTTGCGGTTTAAAGTAGTTGAGGTCTTGAAGACGAGTTAAGTCTAGATTCGACATGCGCTAAAATAATATGCAATGCATAAGGCGATTTTTATTGCGGATTCATTATAACGCCGTAGCAAAAATCTCATGTGTGTTGAAATTGGCGCTGATTGGATTAATGCCCTAACTATTGTATTAAAATGGACCTCTCTTAAATTCCTTAAAATGTACGAAAACTAACATTTCAGAGAGAAACGAAAATCTCCACCCGTCATCATCGCGGCAAAAAGCAGTCGCGGCTTAAAACATGTCTGCGGGATATGAAAAGGAAATTAACTTGTTCACTGAGAGCTTTAAGCTGCTTAAGCACTATTATGTCATAGCCGGAATATACCTTCGACAAAAAAACGTCATACTCTCATAGTAGTAGACAAACTCTATAGTAGTAGTATATTTTTCCCAAATAATCATTAAAACGTAGATAGATGGATAGATAAATCATTTATTTGGCATTTAGCAACATCCAACAAATATAATAAAAAGTACACATAAAAAAAGAATTGCGAAAAAAAGATAAAAGAACGAGTGAAAAATATTGTTGCGAATTATTTTTTTCAATTAAATTGAAGACATACTGTGCGTTGCAACAATGCCAAAAAGGTACTACTTAGCTCAGTTTTGCTTTGCTCGCGTGAGCAAGCACTGCTATTTTTTTATTTATATATTTATAGCCTCTTTTCAGAAAGTTACAATAACATACTTAAAACTACAGTAACCGCAAAATATTACATTTCTGTGTGCCTACTGGCAAAGGGCTCCCCCAGTCTTCTCCATTCCTCCCTGTCTGGGACCACTATGGTCCACGTCTAGCCGGCCATTTCTATGATTTCGTCCTACCATCTTTTGAATTGTCTGCCTCTAAATATTCCGTTTGCATCCTCTTGGGTACCATGTTGTTAGAATTTTGCTCCATTTCTCCGGTCCTCTTATTGTATGTCCAGCCCACTTCCATTTAAGATTTTTTTTTTGCACTGCTATTGATTGTCCGCAAATATTTATATTTATCATGCTAGCTGGGTAGGTGATGAGTAAGGTTGCCGGAGCTCCCGGGGATGCTCTCTGTTGTGCGGAGAGGGGGGGGGGGGGGGGGCTTTGTCTCTAACTGTCCACAAAACAATCTTCAAATCAATAAAGGGTCGACAACGCGCTTGTGATTATTCTGGAATCACAAGCGTCCATAGGCGACGGTGTCTGTTCACCATACGTACAGTCAAGTGCAAAAAGATACATCGATCGAATCCTACTAATATTATAAATGCGAAAGTTTGGATGTTTAGATGTTTGTTACTCAATCACGCTTAAACGGCACAACCGATTTGGATGAAATTTAGCAAGAAGATTTTAGCCTGGATTAAAATATGACGAAGTCGCGGGCGGTAGATAGTCCTTATATAAAATATTGTACCGAAACCTTAATCCGCTGATATAAGAGCGATGGTACATATTTATGAGTAAGTTGTATGCTTCCGTACTTTTACATTTGACTGTACCAATATTTATTATGCCAACTGTACTAGAGCGTCAACACTTCGCGTCGATAGCGACGCGGTAAATAAGCGGAACTATCCGCTTGGGCGCTGAGAGGGTTAGATTGGCACAATACGATGGCATGGGAATATAACACGATCAAAATATCTATGTTCGATACGCAGGTCACAGGTTCGAATTCTACGAGGTGTCGGATTTGGTTTAAGGGTTGTGTACCATAATATTGATTTGTCATCCAAACTACACCTTCAAACTATATCTCCGTCTCTGTCGCTCGAGTACCATAAACAATAAATAAATAAATAAAGATTACGGGACAATCTTACACAAATCAACCTAGGCCCACGGTAAGCTCAAGAAGGCTTGTGTTGTGGGTACTATGTGACGATATATATAATAGATAAATACATATAGATACTTATATACATATATATAACATCCATAACTCAGGAACAAATATTCGTGATAAACACACAAATAAATGCCCTGACCGGGATTCGAACCCGGGACCTCCAGCTTCGTAGGCAGAGTCACTACCAACTGGGCTACGGAGCCCGCCATAAGTGCGATAGAGACGGAGATATACGAAGTTCGATAATCGAAGTTCGTGGTTATAGCTCTTGTTACCCAAAATTTCAGCTTAATCGGTTGAAGATACCTGTTTCAAAATTGAGTTGCAAGATTCCACCCGAACAAACATAGTATTTTTTTCTCCAAAGCCGCTATGTAACTTTTATAAGTCAATCTACCAGCGTTTCCAAAAAGAAAACCACAGTCACACCTTTTTTGCCAAAACTAAGCTTACTACAATTTATTTAATCGTATGGCAATTATTATTTTGGCCTTTGAGTTTGTCACTCTTTAGTACCACCCAGGGGACACGTGCAGGGTTGTGGTAGGTAGCTCCTGCGGACGCGAGTGACAGTTGTCCCCCCTTTGTCAAGTGAGTGGGCAACTCGACTGTTAGAGGTTCTTAAGCCGCCCGAAGGCCTCTAACTCGGCTTAACGACTACTGTCATAGACAGCAACCGGGATCAACTGCTTAGCGTGCCTTCCAAAGCACGGAAGCGCTCATTTATAGTAACCACTCAAACAGGCGGTCACCCATCCAAAGACTGACCCCTGCCGTCTTTGCTTGACCTGCGTTATCGTTTCCGATACGCAGGCGCCGCCGGGCTATGAAAGCTTACTACAATGATAGTAGGTAACTAAAGTAATGTCCTATTTAGCACATTACGTATTATGCTTGTACCTTTTTTTAATAAAAAGCTTTTTTTCTTTACTATGTAGTAATAAATTAATTCTTATTCTTTTTAATAACTTTGAATATCATCATTTATCATTATCAACGACATCAACGTTATACAAAATTGCCCTGTAAAATTTGCCTCGGCCCTGTCAATGTTGTAGTGTATAAATGTTGTCGATCGCTCTCGTCTTGAGTGTTGGAACAGTGAACTACGTGTTGTGTCAGCGTAACAAATACCCACGCCCGTGTACCTACTATTTATTCCTCGCGTACGTTATCGACATAGTATATAAATGTGTGATGGCCCAGTGGTTAAGATAAACGTCCCAATGTTAGGACCTGAACTCACATATGAGGCCACTTGGCTATGAGGCGCTGTGTTAGGAGTGAGGGACCTGCATGTCTCTATCTGCCAACACAGCGAATCCTCAAGTGAATAAAGGGTCGGTAACGCGCTTGTGATTCTTCTGGAGTCACAAGTGTCCATAGGCGACGGTACCAGCTTAACATCAGGCAGGCCGTAAGCTTGTTTGCCACCGTTGTTGTATAAAAAAAAACTTCGAAGCCAAGCAACTCTCCGTGTGCTACGCTGTAGCGCCTAGCAGCATGTTTTCGCATCAACAAAAAGTTTGTGAATTTTATTATTTAATATCCCTGTTATGTATAAGGTCTCTGAGTTTCCAAATACAATTAATTATTATTATTCTAAACGGTCTCTGAGAGCCAAAATAAATAAAACCGGTCAAGTACGAGTCTAACTCGCGCACCGAGGGTTCCGTACAAACTTTCATACACCATACCCGTCATGTCAGAGTATGTTTGTTTATCAGCGATAGCTTTTTATCACGCTTACCGATTTTGATTATTTATTTTTTATTTGAAAAAAAGGACTTTAAAGATAACCTGATAGGAATTTGAAGTTATAAAATTACATACAAAAGTAAGTAAATTACAAATTTAATTAAGAAATTATTTTTGAAAAATAAAAAAAAAATACGCTAGCTAGAGATATTGTTTTATTTCTTCTGTTCATTTTTCCATACACGTGTCTTAACCCTCTTAACAGTTGTTCCAAATTTCGAATGGATAGCTTAAATAGTTCCTGAGATATTTAACGTTGTGACAGACGGACAAACGGACAGACGGACGGAGTCGCATCATAAGGGTTCCTTTTTTATTTCACCCTTTAAGTAGGGGGTTACAAAGCACAAACTATTTAATTTCTTGTGTTGCATGTAACAGACAACGGTGAGAGAATAATACCGCTTAGCCATTTTTCAACTCAAACTCAAGAATTAGGCTGCTACCCAGACTTCGGTAACTCAGAGTTGATTTCTAAACAATTAACAAATTGACTTAAAATTGCAAAGTTTGTTACACCCTTCGGAGTTCACGATTCGTTCAATTCAATTGGAGTTACGTAACAGGTTTTTGGTTGGAATGAATATTTTAACACAAGATTTTTTGCTGTTTTCATCGGAGATGGTATGTAGTAGGTACTTAGTTCTAAGTCCATTCATGTACTTCATTGTTTTCCCGTACATTCATGTAACTAGTTCTTGATGTTGTTCTGTCCCGTTAGCCAGGAGACAATATGAAACACCTTCTTAAAAAAATATTATAACATGAACTAGCGAGATTAAAAAATGACCATAAAAGAAGGGCTGTAGATGACAAGAAAACCTAGCACATTCTGGACATAACTCATAAAATCGCCCGCCCCTCATAAAAAATATCCAGGCAATGTAAATATGGCAACTAGTGACTGAAAAAACATATATTAACTATATGTACCTAGTGCCTATTCTCATTGGATCTACAAAATACATACGTTTACATAATTATGTTTACCCCTGTTTACAAAATACCCAAATTTTTAAGTTAGTTTGAGTTAGATGGAGTGTATAACAGCTTACAATGTTCGCTAACAAACTCTGTTCCTTACAGGGAATACTTATTGCATGTATTCTCTTTGCTTTTTCTTCACCGCCCACACTTTTGAAAGTTCAACTTAGCACAAGGTCGATTAGTCACTACATTTCGTATTCCGCTTTGACATCGCTGCCTATCACTGTGCTAGCGTGTCAAGTACTCAAAACACCTGATAACAAACTGAAATACGAAACTTAAGACTTGGATTGAGCACATATTATACGCTTCATGGGTATCGAAAAGGTTAAGAATGGTCACAATCGTGGCGCTCTATTCCGCAGAATATAATGGAAGCTTTTTTGAGCAGTGTGAAACAATATTCCCATTTTTCCGGACGATGACATCGATGCCATGTCCAGTTTCGCTATAGAAGCAGTTTTTTTTTATTCGGCGATTTGACGACATTTCAACAATCAAACAACAAATAACTGAATAACGAGCTAACCCACACATCGGCAGTAAATGTGACAAAATCCACCAGAAATCGGCAAACTAACCGCAGCCAATTTGAACGCGGCAATCCGTCATGAAACGTCATGATCATATGATAGGTGCGCACTGCGGCCACCTGTTCGGGCGCTTGCGCCGTTGTGACGTCACCAACGAGCGCGCCCGAGCGCGCTCGAACACGAACGATTGATCCGGCCGAGCCATCGAACACAACTCGCAACTTTGTCATCATACACTATTCCCCATCATCGCGTTTTCAATGAAACATTTACAGATTCGAGCGCTCGGATTGGATTCGACGAGGCTGCCGTCTTATCCAGTTCTTAATCCAAGATAAATATTACATCAATCGGGGGTGGGTGTGTACGCAGGCGCGGGTCTCGGCAGCCCAGTCCCGCTCCGGCCGCGTCGCTGGCCGCACGTCGCGAACGCGGCTCGCGCTATCTCACATATCCGACACGTGTGAATTGCGTAAGGAACCAATCTCCTTTGACACACTATCGATCACACTGTAAACATACCATGTGTTGTAAATAGTGAGAGGTTAGCCCAACCCCGCCCGCGCGCCTAGCAACGCTTGACCTTAAAAGAAGTTTTTCGGTTTGTTTATGAGGCAGGTATCGTTTATAATGAGAGCATTAAGAGTCTGCGCTGAAAGTTGAAGGTTGATGTTGTGAGTCGACGATAAGCAGTCGGTTTGTATATTTTCTCCGCCTTAAACCCAGTCAGCTCGTTCGTCGTCGCCTCTTATACGAGTGAATTATTTATCGCATATAATATCCAAAGGAATGAATTCTAAATTAATTCCTATAACGGTTTACCAAATACCAAGTTGATAAGCTAAAGAATAGCGCTTTCGAATGTACGATAGCCAAACAAAACATGTAAGTATTTGGTCGATCGAGTTGGATTTGAAACTAGAGTATTCACATTCACTGTCTTCGGGCGTGTAGGATTTTCCAAATTTGTTTTAAACCTATTAATCATTTAATTCGGAAGTATTTCCATAATTCGTTAGTAACAGTGCCAACAGTGGCCTTAAAACTATGTTAACTAGTAGGTATTTTAGTACAATTAATACAATTAGGTATAGTCACAAAAAAAAAATATTCAAAAAAAAAAGAATTGCGTTAATTTGATGTGTTAATATTTAAGTGTTAATTTATACGATATTTTAACTTGGCATATACATTTAAAAGTAAGTTTTATATGTTTACTTTATAATTAATTTTGTTTACCTTATTAAGATCTGCATTATAGCAGGTTGCCTATACATTCAGCTCCACCCTATACTTTCAGATTCCTAAACTTACATGGTCGTTTAAGCGAAATGTTTGGCTAATATGGAGTTCCAGGGCCCTTACCCCAATATACCTGGACCCTGTTCAGTGTACAGGTACTAATATGTGACCTGGCGAAGTGCTCATAAATATCTGAACGGTCCAACGTGTCTACAGATTACGTCGTGCCAGATTTTAGTGCCATGTTCTCTCAGATAATGTTGCAAGTTGTACAGAAGCGTTTGATCAAGATAGATAGATAGATCTTTTATTTGCTTGAATTATGGTCATTATAAGTGTTAAATTTAAATTTTATAGTCCAGCACAATTCTGCCGGCTGATGGCGCGCAAATATTTAAAGAAAATCGTCACATACATTACAACATTTACAATTCAATAATATTCAACATAATAACAAAGTCCAGTATAATAATAACTAAAATAATTCCATACTCATTGTTTCATTGTATTAATAGGTACTATCAAAACGAATTTTACTTAACATTTACTGTGCGTACTTAGTATACCTACAATTTGTTGTTTTAAGGAAATCTTGGACCGAATAATAGCAGTTTTCGGTCAACCAGGCGCTCAAAATCCTACAGAAACTATTGTAAACCATGTCCGTAATTTCTTTCGGTATGGAGTTATAAATTAAGCAAGCCATGTAGTAGCAGTTTTTGCGGTAAATTTCTAGTCTTGGTCAAGCTTTAACGTTTAACCAGTGGTCGCCCTAGTATATTTTCAGCAACCAAAAATTTAAACGTATCTCTATGTTTTTGCCTTTTTGGCTACGGAACTGACACAAATATGTACCAAGAGCAACATGAACTGCCAACAAACTGTCATGCTGTTTGGCAGTGCATTTATTATGTAACCATTTTATGTGTCCTTTCAAGAAATAAAAAAATAAAATAAAAAAAATAACCCTAAAAAGACGCGTCCCTGCAGCATGCAAATCATACTATTAGCAAGAATGTGGAGGAGTGGGTCTTCGTGAATTTAACGCTTTATAGACAAGGCGTCCCCAATTCGCTCATTATGATCCAAACTTCCAAAACTCGCATTTCAAACTAACCCCCGCAACCTCCTATCTCTGATCCGCACGAAATCTAAATGCAACCTTAATCCCGCGGAGCTGAGTTGTATTTACCACTAGTTTTGTTAAAGATACGACTTGAAGGTTTTTCGCAATTTTTATATTCCGAACAGGCTCTCAAGTTTTTTTTAATCGCGTCTAATGACTGCCCTCTAATTAACGCCGCTTGACATTTAAGTAATGGGACCTTCTAGGCCCCCGGCGTTGTTTGTTGGCTTCCTAATTTTTCGAAGAACCTGCCCGGAAGGCTAATTTTTCATTTTGCGGACAGCTTTGACAGCAGCTCTATTTGTGTTCGTCGCTTCTGATCCCAATCACATGTTCTACGTCCCGTCCATAATGGTTGTCTAGAAATAAAATTAAAACATTATTAAACATTCTAAATATAACGTATTTTGCTTTTATAACTCCCGACGCAGAAAGAGGGATGTTATAAGTTTGACGTGTCTGTGTGTCTGTCTGTGTGTCTGTCTGTGGCATCGTAGTTCCGAATGGATCGATTTGAATGCGGTTTTTCTATCCGAAAGCTGACGTGATCAAGATGGTTCTTAGCTACGTTTGAACAAAATCGGTTAAGCCGTTTTTGAGATATTGAACTTTGAAATGAAAATTATGGCGGTTTTTCAACTTTTCTAAGTTGTTTATTATATTACAATTACTAATTCTCTAATCTTTTGTACAAACGTAGAATGACAATATCTTGATGCGAGTTATCCATAAAAACTTCTTATTTCAAGATTGTATCTACTCTAATATATATAGATGGAAAAGTCTGTGAGATTGTAGTTTTGTCTGTTAGTATGTTTTGGGTAATCTCCGGAACCGCTTATCCGATTTAAAAAATTCTTCACAATTCACCTGCGTGTGATTTTCTGAATGGTTATAGGCTATATTTTACCCCGCAGATTTGCCTTCGTCCGGGCAGCTAAGTACCTAAGCACTAATAAATAAATATCGGCTCGAGCGACAAAAACATGTTACTGTTCTAGGTGAAGAATTACTAGCAAAGCTGATTCCAGAAGTATAGATAAAAGAAAATATACAACATACATAGTTGGAAAAACTCTCATATATTGTCTACACAATTCGTAGCACATGGCTACGAGATGTTGCTACGCCGTAGCCGCGTAGCATCTCTGTAAACACGGTGCTTGTAGTAAAAATGTTACTCCGATGTCGCTGGCAAATTGCTGAAGGCTATACCAGATTTTTGTTGGAATCAAACATGAACTCTATACTAGCTGCCATCATACTAGCTGCCCGCGCGGCTTTGCCCGCGTATAGGAAAGAATGCAAGCAAACCCGCGGGATGAAATATAGCCTATAACCATCCGGAAGGTTCATTCTAGACGCAGTTGATAAAAAAATTTAAATTGGTTTTGTAGTTCCGGAGATTACCCATTACATACAAACTTAAAAATAAATGAATGAATGAATGAATATATGTTTATTGCGGAGTAAATGGTACATCCATATATGTTAGTAACAATTTTACTTAGGTCTATGTTATTTTACTTCGTCCATTGGCGGAATATAGGACTGTCATGCGTTTCCGCAACTGCACTCAGGAGTCCGTTGGAGCTGCCGCGAACACGACGCATCAGGGACGCGACTCGCTTACGTTTAATAGCGTGGAAGCCATCCGTACGCGCCTCCGCAAACATCCCCGATGCACTACAGTAGCGCGGCAACCTCATCAGCATCCTGAATGCGTTGTTATAGAGGACGCGCAGGGCGCTGTAAGTAGTCTTCGTGTAGTAAATAGTCTCCCAAAACACATACAAGATTTATACCTATCCAACCCTATATCAGCTAAAGATGTAAACAAGTATTATATGTTAAGCAACAACTATGATTACGCCTTGTAACCAACCAAGTTATTGTTCATCAGTGATACAGTAAACGGAATGTAAGTACATATATTGATGTAAACTATCATACCTACTTAAATAGTAAATAGTTAGACCCGTACTATAGCTGTAAATAAGCCACTAATGGCTTTAGCACCTAATTATGAAACTCTGCGATAAGTATGAATTATTTGGAACTTTAAATAAAAAATAAATAAAAAAAAGTCGATCCACAGGCTGCATGTGTAAAAAGACTGGCAGTAGGCTCTAAACAAGGTTAATTTAACACTTGCTGTGCATTTTGAATGAATGAATGAAAACAATCTCACACACTTTTCCTCTTTATCCCGATCCCGTGGCTTTCCTCGCATGTAGTGGAAAGTGACTACGGCGTAGGCGCCCGCTGGACGGGTTCCCGGCAGTGAAAGTGTTAAAATAGAAGCTTTGTCTTCACCCTGTATGTCTCGCGTATCCAAAATAGGCAAGATGCAATATTTTCATTTTTGCTTTCATTTGAAACAATTTCATGCAGAATGGACCACAAGTGTATTAAAAAATGAATATACTATAATTTATAGTAAAAAATGTCTGTTATAAACTGACAATTACAACGTTCGCGCCTAAACGGATCTACAGTTCCTGTGACGTCACTCGTGTTTGTCACTCGCCATAATTTAAGACCATTTCAAATATTCCATATTCAAAATTCCTAATTTCAGTCTTTCGCTGTACAATTATAACCTTTCATTAGTTGTCATAACAGGAGTGACGTCACCAGTCGCTGATCGGTGGATAAAAACACGTTCCGTTTCACATTACTTGAAATCGTGATTATTGTTTGAAATTTGTATAAATTAAAGTAAAAACGTTTCAGTAGCTATTATTTTATGTTTTTTCAACATTTTGATTACAAAATAATGGTAAATATTAAAGCTGCATCTTCCCTATTATGAGAATTCTCGTAAATTCCTTTTCAATAACTTTACATCCCGGGAGCCCGTGTAAGCCGCCGAAATCACGCACTCTTTGAAGTCTAATTAATTCGGCTTCAGGAAACGTTTAATTTTCAGCCGTTCGACGCGCTGAAACAACATGATTACCGGCATTTTACATATGAGATTTTGATTTATAGCCTTTGGTTTTGCTCGCGGTTTTGCTTTAGCGTGTCTTGGATATTGGAATCGGTTTTTTTGCGTATCTTGAATCATCCTCCTAGCGTTTTTTCCCGGTTGTGCCCCTAAAGGAGCCCGGGGTCCGCTTTGACACCTAATCCCAAGATTTGGCATAGGCACTAGTTTTACGAAAGCGACTGCCATCTGACCTTCCAACCCAGAGGGAAAACTAGACCTTATTGGGATTAGACCGGTTTCCTCACGATGTTTTCCTTCACCGAAAAGCTAACGGTAAATATTCCGTACATAAGTTCCGAAAAGCTCATTGGTACGAGCCGGGATTCGAACCCACGACCGCCGCTTGACAGCCGCATGCCTGAACCACTAGGCTACCGTAGCTTCCACTAGGCTACCGTACCTTTTGCGTATCTTGAATATGACATCGAAACACATTTTTTGCAGCCACTTCTTTCAAGAAGGATAGAGATATTCTTTCATTAGCTTATGCGCTTGAAATTTAGTCTTAGAGCGATCACACGGCGACTTTTTGCGGTGATATAAACGCGACACAGTATCGATGCAGCTGACTGTACACCGTGAATTTTTAAATCCGTGAGCAGGAGTCGAAAAATATTAATAACCAGCCAAAGCAGATTACAATGGATGCGGTCTCAACAGTGACGTAATGACGTCACTGTTTAGTTCATTAAATTTAATGATAATGTTAACACTAATATCCACTGAATGTGTGGTCACCCTATATTTCTTGAAGTTAAGTAGATTACATATAAGTCAAATTTCGGCAATTTGGCTGGAAATTTCATATGTGTTGGGTCAATAAATTCTAATCACACATTTGACAATTGACAGTATATTACTTACTCTTAATTTAATAATTAGACACAAGGGTTTTAGGTTGGTTAATGAAACTTGTTTTTCAAGGAGGTTTTAGTTTTATAGATTTAAACAAACGTTAGAGTGACAAAGATTTTTTTATTAAAACATAATTCCTAATTAAAATTTATACAAAAAAAAAGTACGTTTGTTTCAGGTAGGTAACTACGAGTTAATCGTGTCTAGTATTGAATTAGAAAAATAGGTTCCCGTGGTCTATGGCTATACTGTACCTGTAGCAATACAGTCGCGTTTTTGTACCGCTAGAAAAAGTCACCGGGTGTAATCTTATGCGAATGGTCAAATTAAATTTACTTTCACATTCACCACCTGGGTCTTTGCATATATAAAAGTTTTAACTGACAACACAATTTACGTAGGTTAAAACATCTATTAACCTACAAGCATATGTCAAATTTTATTTTTAAAAGACCTGAAACAAAAACGATGTAATTGAATGGCTTAAATAATTAGTTATAACTCAAATAAAAAAGCCGCAAAAACAGTGTTCACGAAAAAAAAAATTTTTTACTTTACTACAATGATTATAATTTTAATATGAATTTGGATTAGGCAGTATTATTATTAAACTTTACCTTATCCTAATAAAATCAGTTAAGTTCGCAACCCCATCGAGAAGTGGTTTAATTCCGTATATCACGCAGCATGGCGCCAGCGCCACCCGTATCATAGGTAGTATATATTTATTTAAACTTTATTGCACAAACAAAAAGTACAAAAGGCGGACTTAATGCCTTAAGGCAAAAAGGCTTAATTAAATTGCTTATTATAAAAATCGATAGGTATATTATTGCCGTAAAAATAATATTCCTTTAGTTCAGTTTTTTGAACCTTATTATTGTATCTTTGTAAAGGTCCTTTGACTGTTTGAGATTCTATGGGATGACATTTAACCTTTACTGGCCTGTACGTGTGGTTCATATGCTACCCGCCCTACACTTATGATTATTATCGACACATATTATACATGTACACAGTATTTAAACATGTATTCGTCGTCGTCAGTATAATTGCTGCCTGACAAAGAAATAAATTGTACTTATATCTTATTTTTGTAGAAGTTTTATTTGCTAGTAAACGTTCATTTGCCTATAAATACTTCAACGTTATTATTTAGGGGCACCGGATTGCTCTTTTATTTGCCCTACAGGCAACAAATCATAGATGGTATCAAAATGACAGGGATAATATAGTTATATGTAAAAGGAGGCTTCCGTCCGCTACTATATTTTATTTGTTATTGTATTTATTAAGCTACGGTAGCCTAGTGGTTCAGGCATGCGGCTGTCAATCGGCGGTCGTGGGTTCGAATCCCGGCTTATACCAATGAGTTTTTCGGAACTTATGTACGGAATTACCATTAGCTTTTCGGTGAAGGAAAATATCGTGAGGAAACCGGTCTGATTCCAATAAGTTTTCCCTCTGGGTTGGAAGGTCAGATGGCAGTCGCTTTCGTAAAACTAGTGCCTATGCCAAATCTTGGGATTAGGTGTCAAAGCGGACCCCGGGGTCCTTTAGGGGCACAACCGGGAATAATAACGCTAGGATGATGATGTATTTCTTCGTCAAGTACCTAATAAGTAATGAATATTTGCATTCATATAGAAAATAACTATAACTTAGAAAAGTTGAAAAACCCCCGACATTTGCATTTCAAAGTTCAATATCTTGAAAACGGCTGAGCTGATTTTGTTGAAACGTAGCTAAGAACCACCTCGATCACGTCAGCTTTCGGATCAAAAAAAACCGCATTCAAATCCGTCCATTCGTTTAGGAGCTACGATGTCACAGACAGACAGACACACACACACACACACACACACACACACACACACACACACACACACACACACACACACACACACACACACACACACACACACACACACACACACAGACAGACACGTCAAACTTATAACACCCCTCTTTTTCAGTCGGAGGTTAATGAAATGAAGTCTGAAAAAATGCATAAAGCCCGCTTCTCACTAAGGAGCAGTAAATAGGAATTCGTAATTTTTTATCAAATTTTATCTTTAAAAAGATGAATAGTTCTTCAAAGGTCGTCAGGTCGCTCGACTCTCCATACAATCGAAGTTTGGTTATCATTTTAAATCAAGCTAGAATAACGTGAAACTTTGTATACACAATGGGATCCGCCATAATCTAGGTCATCATCATCATCATCATCATAAATTTAAGGCGAGGCCGGTTCACGATCTGACGAAAAGATAGATTTTTGAGCTTCGAGTGTGAAGAAATAATGAAGAATTCTAATACAGAAGAATTACTGTAGACTGAAAAAGAAACAAAGAAGTGTTATAACCAAACATACTTAATATTAAAAAATGGCTTGGTAATTCTGTAAAAAAATCTGATATGAGCGGTAAGTTTGGTGATTTTTTTCTATAAACTTCTGAGAAAAACGAGAATTTTGCCGGACTTTTTCAACGCTAGTAAAGTCATACTAATAATTATCCGCCTCACTCTCACTCACTTATCGGATCGGATGTCACTACGGGTGACATGTTTCCAACTCTTCGGGAGTTCTTCTCCAGGATGAGTTCATATTTGACCTAAAAAGATCAGTTTACTAAAGACCAAACGTCCTATTTTTAAGCAACATAATATTATAATCACTAGTTTCTCTAATGTGAATCCAAGTAGCTAGCCTACTTCACGTAATAACTAACAGGGACGTATTAGAGTTATTTTGGGCCGGAAATGAGGTTCGGTCTAATGGCCACTTATAGAATTATGCCTCGGATAACGTCAGTGACGGAAGTGGCGTTGGGACCTCGTAAAGTTGGCGTTGACTCATAACGTAACGAGTGTCTATACATTTGATACCAGTTTTGCTAATCTTGTATGTAAAAGACCAAGTAGAAAGACATGTTACAATTTTGGTGTAGAATTATCTTGGCTGACAGATGCGCTTAGGTGAGGTAACCAGAAAGGTGATAGGTAGCTATAGGTGAAGACGGTAAGGACGCACATTTTTTCTTCGTAATTAGGTAATTACGTTTTAATATTGGATGAGTCAATTCGAATGCAAACATATTAAATAATAGGCGAGATACCGAAATTGAATAGGTACCGATATTTTTGTATGAAAATAATACCGATAAACAGGTTGGTATGTTCCATTTCCTGTTATCATAGAGATATCATGAGATCAGCCAATTCAGTCGGCACAGCGACGCCGCTCGCAGTCATTTGTATTTTTTTTTATTGCCTCTTTCGCAACATTAAAAATCACATCTATTATTCTTTTTTTTAATTAATTTATTTAGAACACAAACAGTCGCATACACAAAAATTTAAGGGGTACACAAAGAGTACCAACAGACACAAAGTTAAAGACCTGGAGGTTCATTAATATTAGGTCCTTACCTATGAAATTGGCGGCTTTTTCACATATATTATTTTGTACGTAATTTATTCATTTCTATTGCAACTTCCAAATTATTTTTTAATTTCATTATGAGACTATGTAACAAAGGTTTTAAATACAAAAAATAGGTTTGAATTTTTTATTTAGTGTTTCAAATTAAAGCTTGAAAACCGCCCTTTTCATGTGCTGCCGGTTAAAGTGTTTCAATTACGTATAGTTTTATGATGCGAACTATTTTTAAGGAATGAAGATGTGTGTAAAGTAGCTTAAAAGTTTTCTATGTTCCTACCAAAATTTAGTTTGCTTTGAATTTGACATTGCTGAATAATCCGCAAAATTCAATGTATGAAAATCACAGTTTTCATAAAATTCTCCATACACACCGCCAATTTCATAGGTAAGGACCTAATATATGAAAACTATGTTAACATAACAACCTAATCATAAGACATTTAATAAACTTAACAAATTAACTTATACCGTCGGTCCTCGCCACACATGCACAAGTTAAAGGTAATAAGTATGTACATAGGATTAATGTAGACATTTTAGATTTAGAATTTCAGGTGATGTGATATATATATATTTAAATATAGGCTATACAGGGTGGAAAGTTAAAACGGGGCAGTAAGGGCAGCTACTAGATCCCTTGCCACCACGCAAAAATGGCATAAAGATTTCATTCCTAACTTATTAAGTGATGACAATCTACATTCACAGGTTTTTGAAAAAAAGTACAGTCAGCGAGAAAATCATCAATGTTGACGAAAAATTTTTTTAATGCCATTCGATCCCATTCCTATTAAGGATCAAAATACTCTTTGGGACCGACTAAGGTTTGACTACTAGAACGCCCAGAAATCAAAGAAAACTTTTTCCATACAGTTAGTATGGGAATCCCAAAGTGCAAGTAGTCCTTTAGTTAGACGATCATCAAATTGTACGGAGACGGACATAACTTCATTATGATTAGAAATGAGAGAGTTCAGTTCTATATTTACACCCGTATTCATAAACGTTACTATGTGGACACTACTCACGAGCGGACAGGTGCTGTAAAACCCTTACCTTAGTAAATTTTTAATTTTTAACAAAATTTCTAAATACGGATGTTAGTATTCTTTTTACAAACTTTTTACAGAATAAAGCTGGCCGTCATTGAATAAAAACAGAATTAAAATTATTTTTTTTAACAAAGGAATGAATCCTCTCATTTCTAATCTAAATAATAAAGTTATCTCCGTCTCCATAGGTACAATTTGATGGTCGTCTAATTAAAGGACTAGGTACTTGCACTTTATGATTCCCATACTAACTGTATGGAAAAAGTTTTCTTTGATTTCTGGGCGTTCTAGTTGTCAAACCTTAGTCGGTCCTAAAGAGTATTTTGATCCTTAATAGGTATGGGATCGAATGGCATTAAAAAATTTTTTCGTCAAAATTGATGATTTTCTCGCTGACTGTGCTTTTTTTCAAAAACCTGTGAATGTAGATTGTCATCACTTAATAAGTTAGGAATGAAATCCTAATGCCATTTTTGCGTGGTGGCAAGGGATCTAGTAGCTGCCCTTACTGCCCCGTTTTAACTTTCCACCCTGTATATTATCCCGTGACTTTGCGTGGGTTCTTTGTCAAACGCGGGCGAAACCGCGCAGACGGCTAGTAGATTAATAAATAAGACGCTACCTTACCTTGAAAATTTTACCACTAAGCAGTAACTCGTCACTTCAAAAGGTATTTGTGAGTACATTAAAGGCCGTTCATTTCCAAGAAGCTTAACACGGTCATTGACCCCCAGTTAACCCTCTGAACATTCTATTGTTAACGTATACTTTACGCTTAGAAAAGAAAACAGCTCTGTGTAGAAATGGTAACTAATGATATGGCTGAGGATTTGTGTTACAAAGACGCTGAATTATAAGTAAATTGGAGAAATCTTTTCGTATCTTAGCCATATCTTACTTTACATTCTGTAGAAGTCACCATAGCAGTTTCACTACTAGAAACTCGCCTAGCGGGTGTCTATGCTGTAGACGCTTTCCGCTACATACAGGGAAAACCACGGGATCGTGTACTGGCGTAGCGCAAAGCGATTCTTTACAGTAAATGTGTTAACTGACCTGGACTTTCTTCGGTCAGCATACTCTTAACCCATTCAGGGCCCATGACGACATATATGCGTCAGAGCACTACGGGCGCTTTTCGCTACATACGAGGTTTACGGATACCTACTACGGACTACGGCGTGCCGCTACGAGATTAACGTGGCCGTGGCCGCTAGTAGTTTTTACTTAACCCATTAAGTAAACACTACTACATTGAGCGAGATGTCATACAATTATCGTTTGACGAAGCATGTCCCATTAAGAGTTTTCGTGAAATTACACTTGTCTTTGCTAATCCAGTGTATGTCTAAATATTCAGGGTCATTGCCACACCAAATATCTGAAGCTGATATAAGTAAATTCGATTATAGCTGTTCTAGATTAACAGTAGTGTTTCATCAGGTTAACTCTTTTAGTGCCAGTAACCCAATAGGCGGGCGCTTTCCGTTACAAACGGTTTACCCATGTCATCGGTTACGCGCTACGAAATTCGTTGTAGCGTTGGCACTGAATGTGTTAAGATTGGAAGCTTAATGAGTAAGTCATTTAACACATTTACTGCTAAGAATCGCTACGGGCTACGCTCCTAGCTGATCCCGTGGTTCTCTCGTATGTAGCGAAAAGCGAATACGTCGTAGCCGCCCGCGAGGCGGGTTCCCGGCAGTGAAAGTGTTAAGGAAACCTTCGATATTGATTCTATTTCCCTTTCACACAGCCCGAGAGTAATGGTTCTCGTTAACTACGCGCAATACGTTTGGTTCGACCATCAATATAAAATATCGTCTGTTATCTCTCGGCTTTTGTTGCGCCAACATTTGGGAAATAATTACTTGCGCTGTGGACGGGAATAATGGATATCTTAAATTGTCTTGCTTGATTTAACCGTGATTGGTTTGAGAAAATTTAACTAAGGCCTCCATTTTGCAAGTAATTTCATTTTTAAATTGTTACCAGTTGTAGCTTATCTGAGCTTGCGCCCAAATAAAAGTTTGGCTGTTTACTAAAGTACGTTTAATACACATTTGTAACACAAAAAAGTACACGAATTTAATAATAAAATAAAAGCAAAAATGAGAGCGGAAGGCTATAGACGTGCGTACGGTGCGGGTTGTGGCGACATCTGCCCCGTTCCCCGCGCCCCGCGCCTGCCGCGCCCCCCCGCCATTCTCCGCGTCGGCAACATTCTCCACCCCAGTGCTGCATCAGCAGCACTCATCAGCCATCGGTAGCCGAGCAACACGAGCGGCTGACCTCACAAACAGACCGGTCTTGGTTTTTATTTTTACCGCTCTTACTCTGCCGTCCTTGCCCGGCATCACCTCCTGTATCAGACCTCTTGGCCAGGTGTTCCGAGGTCCATCGGGGTCTACAATTAAAACAAGGTCTCCCACTTGCAAGGGCCTTGTCTCCTTGTTCCACTTTTTGCGTGGTAACATCTCAGGTAGGATTTCTCGAACCCATCTTTTCCAATACAAGTCGGTTAATCGCTGGGAAATTCTCCACTGCTTCCTTAAATAAAATTCCGAGTCATCGTATGCACCAAGCTGGGGTAAGTTCGAGGATGACCCGATAAGGAAGTGGTTGGGGGTCAGCGTTTCAGTACTTCCTGGTTCCACGGAGACGTGTGTCAATGGTCGGCTGTTTACCAAATTCTCAACTTCGGCCAAGAGGGTATTTAGACTTTCGTCTCGTGGGGCACGTTCTTTTAGCACGGATTTCAGGCTTGCTTTTACTGTCCTAATAAGTCGCTCCCAAGCTCCACCCCAGTGTGGACTTGCGGCAGGGATGAATGTCCATTTTGTTCCCATTTTTAGTGATTCCCTTTTCAGGTGCCCTTCGTCTAATTCTTGGATTGCCTTTTTCAGTTCTGTTACAGTTCCCTTAAAGTTCGTGCCGTTATCCGAAAATAGATGGCGTGGCCATCCTCGTCGCGCGGCCATTCTCCGCAGTGCCAATGCCATTATAAAGGAATCAGAAGTTAAGCTACTTACAACTTCGATATGGATCGCTCTCACGGTCATGCAAGTAAACAATACGCCATACCTTTTTTCACGTCTTCTGCCGACAGTGACCTCTATCGGGCCGAATAGATCCGCCCCACAGTATGTAAACGCGCGCTGATGATGGGCGAGTCGAGCCTTCGGCAAGTCTCCCATTCTCGGGATCTCTTGTTTACACTTGCGTATTCGACAAAACATGCATTTTGATGTTACATTTTTCACTGTCGGCCTTATTCTTATTATCCAATGTTTCTGTTTTAGATTATTCACAACAGTTTCTTGGTTTCCGTGCGCTGCGACAACATGGTAATGTTTTACCAGTAATCGAACTATATAGTCACGCCCATCTAATATCGTAGGCCTTTTTGTTTCAGGTGCGACATCGGCTGCTGCGTCAATTCTACCGCCGAGGCGCAGAACGCCGTGTTCGTCGAGGTAAGGTGACAAGGTAAGTATTCGACTTGTACTAGGTAATAATTTTCTATTTTTCAGGTGATGAATGTCTTCAGGAAACGATATGGCTTGTGAATATTTCAGTAGCAACCTCTCAGCTTTCTCCATAGTTACGTCATCGTCCTCTTCGGTAAGTTTGCATTTATTTATAAACTTAAGCATCACGTAAGTAGCTCTAAGTAGACGCAGCCACGATGAAAATCGCGTAGGATCCGGCACAGGTAAATGATTGCTTGTTTGTATGTGTGTCACATATTCCAATTGCTCCTTATTTATTTCAGTGCTCACTATGTCTTCAGGCCATTCATCTTCTTTATTTTGTAGGAAAGAGGGACCCTTACTCCAATATTCAGGTAACGTAGTACATTCGTAGTTTGCCCTAGTAGGTAAATCGGCGACGTTGAGCCTTGTAGGTATGTATCTCCATTCATGTTTATGTGTACGTTCGTCTATCTCACCCAGTCGGTGCGCAACATAAGTTTTATAATTACGCGCGTCGTTTTTTATCCAATGCAGCACCGTTGATGAGTCACTCCAAAAGGTTCGTCGCTCCGGTTTAATTCTGTGTTCATTTATTATGGTTTCAGATAAGCGAGCGGCTAGAACAGCACTCTGGAGCTCCATTCTGGGGGTCGAGGTACTTTTCAGAGAAGCAACACGGCATTTAGACGCTATAAATGATTGATACACCTTGTTATTGTCTATCCATCTCCAAAATGCCACTGCGCAAATTACTTTCGCAGACCCATCACAAAAAACGTGCAGTTGTAAGTGTGAATAACAACTCATGCCAGAAACCGGTTCAAGTGCAGGCGAGCGCGCATCGCTGTCTGGTCTGATAGCAGCAATCCCCGTCTCGCTCGCGCTCGCGGGGTGTGCGCGCGTCTCGCTTTCTCCCGCAGCGGCCTGATAGTACCTGGGAAATCGTATATCTTTCATTGATTTCAATTGATCAATCCATTTTAGCCATTTTTGATAAATTTGGTCGTTAATCGGGTCATCCCAGGAAATTTTAAGTAACCAGGTCTCTTGCAGAATTAATTTTCCGTTAATTGTCAAAGGCGATAAAAATCCGTACATATCAAAAATCGACATAACTACTCTTAAGATGTCTCTTTTCATGGGCCTTCGTTTTCCATTAATTATATTTTCTGGTATTTTCTTTAACGAGACATCAAACCCGAGCGTATCTTCGTCGGGCCGCCATAACAATCCAAGCGTTCGCTCGTCTCCCATGCTCTGTTGCCCGACTTTGAACCTTACAGCATTGTCGCCAAGGGTCTCTTTTGGAATGTCGTTTAAAACATCTTTGCTGTTACTATTCCAGTTACGCATTTCAAAATTTCCTTGACGATGTATGAAGGTGATGTCGCGGACTAGCTTCGTTGCAGACTCTTCGTTAGGTAGGCTGTCTATATAGTCGTCCATATAATGTTGTGAGTATATAGCACTCGTAGCGTCAGGCATTAATGAATCGAAGCGCTGTGCGTTCTTGTTTTTTATGAATTGGGCAAGGAAGGGCGAACAGTTCGCTCCAAATATAAGTGACGTCATTATATATGTGTTGACAGGCTCGTTAGGGTTGTCACGATATAGGAAACGTAGGGCTTGTCGGTCTTCAGGTCTTATTTTAACTCTGAGGAACATATCTTTTATGTCCCCGGTGACTGCCACTCGGTGTTCACGAAAGCGCCACATTATCCCCAACAACGACTCGAGCAGAGTCGGGCCCTTAATTAGGTAATCATTGAGTGATAAACCCTTCGATTGAGCAGCTGCATCGTATACCAATCGAAGCTTCTGTTTGTTCGGGTTATCTACGCCGAAATGGGGTAAATACCAGGTTTTCGGTGTAACAGTTGGATTTTCTAGCTTTTCAGCGTAATCGTTTTCAAATAAATGTTGTATGCGTTCTTTATATCGTTGTGCATACTTTGTATTTTTCTTCATCTTCAGTTCAACCCCTTTCAGCCTCGCCAGTGCATTCGGGAAGGAGTCAACCATGATACAATCTTCATTTTTCCACGGTAAGCCAACTTGCCACTTTCCATCAATTAGTTCGGAGGTTTGTTCCAGTATTTCCCGGGCCCGTTCGTCCTCCGAGTTCTGCCGAGGTTTGGCAGATACGCCCATTGAGTCGATGGAAAAGAAGCGCCGGACATCATCATTAAGTTCTTGGAGAATTCTATTGTTTTCCAAAGCAGCGCCTTCATCACCGTCGTGAGAGATATGCAACGATGAATGAATGTTCATACGTTCGGTAAGTTGTATAGGCGCCCGGCCATGTAGGCACCAGCCGAGTGGCGTGCGGGTAGCGCAGGGCTCGTGGGGCCCGCCCGTGACCACCTCCAGAGGGACGAGCAGGTGATAATTGTCTTGCCCTATTAATATTTCAGGTTTTAATTTTTTATCACTTAAATGTTCTTTTATATTTTGCAGGTAATTATAGTTCTTGACTTCATTGAGGTTGTTTACACTGCGCGCACGAATATTAAACATTGTTCCCGATTTGTTAGATAACGCAAAGTCAATCAACTGAGATTCGCAAACCAGTTCCGTACGGTCCCAAGCGCCGCGCACACGTAAACACTCCCTGCGTCCGCGCAGACCGGCCCGCTCGGCGAGTGATGTACTTATTAAGGAAACAGTTGAGCCGTCGTCAAGCAAAGCCGTTGTATTGATAATGCCGTTAGGTCCATAAATAAGTATAGGTACGACTTTTAATAACACTTCGCACTTTTCAATGTTTATATGCGTAACGATTTCACTAGTTTCAGTCTGTGTGTCAGATTGTATCACCTGCACCTGGCTAGCATGATCGGAGGGTGACCTTGACCTCTGAACTGGTACATAGTGCAGCAGCCGGTGGTGAGGTTCCCCGCACCCCTCTACGTCGCACACCGCGGCGGAACATGTTTCGCGGTCGTGCTGCGATGATAAACACTTGAAACAAATACCGAATTTCTTCACGTAAAACCAGCGATCTTTGCGCAGGGCCCTTTTAAACTTTTTACATTCCGTTAATTTATGTTTTGTTATGCGACAAAAACGGCACTTATCATAAGTCTGGGCACTTTGCACTAAAATAGTTTGCGAGTGGTTTGCACTATGTGATTCAAAGTTTTTTCGTTTAAAGTCTGATCGCACGGGAATAAGAGACGCACTGCACGTTGACACTTTCACTGCTTCTTCGTGGAGAAAGTCGGCGAGAATATCGAGTTTAGGTTTTATTCCTTCTCTTATCAGGGGATAACTATAGTCTGTCCACTTAGGTAGTAGTACTGTAGGTATCTTAGCTAGTACAATTGAGGCTATGTGCATGCCGTGTAGGTACTCTTCGCTATGTAAGGCACGTACAGCTGCGACGTAGTTTTTTATTTTAACTGCAAACGTCACTATTTCTCTATGGTACTCCAGCGGTAATGTGTTCAGTTTTTTAATTTCCATCAATATTTTAGTTAATATTACGTCGGGATTTCCAAATTGTAGCTCTAACGTCGACATAATGATTGTCGGTGACGTTCCACTCATTAGCAGAGCTGCGACGGAGTCTTTAGCTTGGCCACGAAGACATTTTCTAAGGCGCCAAATATTTTCAATTTCACTGAAGTTGCACACTCTGGTGGACTCTTCAAATGCTTGTTTAAACTGTAGCCAATCTGTAGGGTCGCCGCCGAACAAAGGCAGTTCCCGCGGCGTGCTTATGCGGCTAAGCAGATTTGCATTGTTACTACTTGTGACAGAGGTGGTTACTAGTTCTTTAAGTACGCTTGCCAGCTGCTGTATTGGACCATCGGTGCCAGCGGCGACTGCGGCTGGCGGGCACAGCAAGCCCAAGTTATCTCCAGATTCGGGGGCAGGCTGTGTCTCCAACTGCTGCTGACTGCGTTCGACCCACCTTACGACGTCACTTTTAGTGGATTCTGCATCCGATTGTGATGCTGGTGGACTGTATTCTTCCAGTTCGGCGAGATCCGCCTGCAGCCGTTTATCAATAAGTTCCATTTGGATGCGAGCCTTCGCTTCCGCTGCTTCCAGCTCTAACTTTTTTCTTCGTGCCACTATTGAAGATGAAGACGATTTTTTCGATTTGGTACCGACAGATTTGTGCGAACAATGGGCTGGCGGTTCAACGGCCTCCTTTTGTTCCAACTTTAACGCACTACCCACTTCTGAATTTATAGTCGGTTCCTTACTTTTGCTTTGTTCTCCATCCGTTTTAGGCACTTGTTGCTGCTGATTTGCTTGCTCTCGTAGTTGTTCCTCTTTCTTTTGTTGTTCTCGTTTAACAGTACTGCGGGTGTTGACCATTTTGGCTGGCGTACGAAACATTCAACGGTCCGGTTCGAAGACCACTTTTGTAGCTTATCTGAGCTTGCGCCCAAATAAAAGTTTGGCTGTTTACTAAAGTACGTTTAATACACCTTTGTAACACAAAAAAGTACACGAATTTAATAATAAAATAAAAGCAAAAATGAGAGCGGAAGGCTATAGACGTGCGTACGGTGCGGGTTGTGGCGACATCTGCCCCGTTCCCCGCGCCCCGCGCCTGCCGCGCCCCCCCGCCATTCTCCGCGTCGGCAACACCAGTCACGTCTCAATATCAGTGCGTTTCTCACACATATTGAGGCGCCAACGCAAAAGAAACAGAAAATAATTTGATACCTACGTTAAAGAATAAAAAGTTCAAAAAACGGGATACAGTTACGGATATAAACTGAAGAAAAAAAACTGTTTATCATACAAAAAAAGCTACTAGCCTAATTTCAAATCGATTGATCAAAATTGGTTCCGTATATTTAACGCTAAATAAGTACAAACATAGACTGCTAAAATCATATCTCTTCCTTTCGGCTCTGCCTCAAAAATCTCAAAAAACAATAATTGCCAACCGTATTTTTTGTTCAGTCATTGCCATTTGAAATATACAACAATTCAACTCGTTTGAACTTGGAAGTGAGTCCCATTTGATTTCATTCATAATTCATTCATTTAGAAAACAAGGGAGACACATTAAGGGTCTCTCTTGGTGTAAGACACTGCTAGTTGCCAATAATCCATTCAAAATCACTTCTAAAATAGGAACTAGAGACTGGATTTCTACTTGGATTTATAAGTCACAAATGGACCGGATAAAGGAAGTGTTAGAGTTGTACAAAGGGCACACGACACACTTATTGGTGCCTGTCTCACAAATGTGAGAATTTAATTTCACCTCCGTTCGCATTGACACCCTCCCACGCGAAAGGATGTAAGTGCCGTGCTGTTTGTATTGAAATGCATCATTTCGTGTCAGAGTAGAGTTAAGACGGGATCTGCGATTGCAGCGTCGATTGCATTCCTACTGTAAGCCGTTCGTTCGTGCAGACGACGGTTTCCTGGTCTTTTGTAATGAGTTTAATCTTGATTTTATTACGATTATTGTTTAACATCGACAAATTACATTCACAATTTTAATGGGGGTCAGTTTGCAAACAACATTTACAAGCGGTTTCATCGTGTTTGCTGTATATATAATGTAATTTAGGTACATACTTACTACCATTATTGCCAGGAAAAATAAATAAAATGGTTTAGTCTATTACGCTACTGCCAAATGGGGCGATGATGCATGTAATAATCAAATAATAAATAAATATTAGTAGAGAATTTTTCACAAATCGAATTAGCCTCACAGTAAGCAAATGTCATAATTCATCATTTTTAACTGGAATAGAACTTACCATTGTACATAACATCGAAGAGCGCGCCAGAAAATCGACGGTATTCATAACTTAACGCAAACATCAAAAATACCTCTAGACATATCGCACAAACCTTCATTTCGAGTGCCACTTTGACAACCCTCTAGTCGGTTTGGAATTACCTGAAGTTTGACAACTGGAGGGCGCAAGAAGGGTAAAGGCATTCGAGGGGATGGTATATTTAGTATAATGAGAACGAGTGGACATTTTTGCAAACTTATTCGATTCCAACGTTGTAGGGGAGAAGGAGACACTTCGACATGTTTTTATGGTCTTCGTGTCACATGACAAAACCGGTGTTGAAAATAATGTTAGTTACTTTGTTTTTCCGTAGAGCAGCCGTGGTGTCCTGTTATAATATGAGGAAATATGCCATGTGATTATGCCAACCGCATGTCATCCAGAAATGTAGGCAGCCTAACTGCGGCCCAAAGCCCAGCGTAAATCGCTGAAAATTCAGTCACCTTTTACATCTATATTATTAACTAGCTGCCCGCTTATTACTGTGAACCCAGGCAAAACCATATCATAAATTATAGCACATGTCTATCCCGAAGGTTTAGTTTAGGTACATAAATACTGGTGAAAGAATTTCTAAAATCGGGTCTGTAGTTTTGGAGATTACCTTCTACGTACGAACTTACATAGCTACAAATTAGTATTTCAAAGACATTACCTCTTTCCTATAGGTAAAGGTGTGTTATTAAGTCTTGAATCGCGTTCGACCATGTCCTTTACGCATGTAAAGGTAGTAAATGTGATATATATAAAATGAATGAAGTATTTTTACCACGACCAAAATGAAAGCTAATTACTTTTCAATTAAAGCGTACTGGAGGCTTCTCTTAATTAAGCCAACAAATTAAATGCTTGTCATGTGGCGTTTATTTATATCAAAAATGTAATACAAACCTGAGTTGAGATCGCTGAAAAACCGGTACGGTTTAGAATGAATTAGGTATAGAATTTATTTTCAAGGTAACACCGGCCTCAAATATAGATTATTATATTATTGAGTTAAGGGGCTCCACGCGCTTTTTGACTAGTTTTGATGAGTTTTGAGTTGATATTCCTCCGTCATTACAATTGATATATTTATGCCACAAACGTTAATCGTTTCTTCAATAAAATAAATAAAATAAAATTGATTTAATTCAGGCAAAAACCCATATTTTAACATTAAGAAGAATAATTGACAAATTTATGATTAGGGAATAATAATAATAATAAAGCTACATAAATAATTAATATTACATACTTATTTGCGACACTGGGCAAAGATCATCACTTTATTTGGCCAGTGATGATCTTTACCCAGTGTTTTGTCATCGGGCAGTCCAGGCGCTCAGCAAACATACTCAGGTTGGTGTTAGAACTGCCACGCAATCTGCTCAACAGAGACGCAACTCTCTTCCTTCTGATGGCGTGGAAACCATCAGTGTGCGCCTCTGCGAACATACCCGACGCGCTACAGCGTCGCGGCAGTTTCATCAGCATCCTGAATATATTATTATACTGGACCCTGAGCGTATTGTATGTGCGCTGCGTATGACTCACCCACAGGCTGCTGGTGTAAAAGGTCTGGCAATAAGCCCTATATAACGTGACTTTAACTTCCTTCGTACACCGAGCAAACCTGCGGGCTATCATGTTGCCTCGCACGGCCAAGGCCCTCCTCTCTCTCTCTATATCCGTATCATCTCTCAAGTCCGGCGTGACCATATGCCCCAGATATTTAAATTGGTCTGCCACCTTTAGAGCAACGCCGCCCAACACTACCGGAGGCACAACTGTCGGGTTATATTTACTTGTTTTAAATATAACAACTTCACTCTTTTTAGAGTTGTACCTCAGGCCATGTTGCTCGGCATAGCTCTCGCATTTGCTAACCAGCTGCCTAATTGCATTGATGGAGGGGCCCAGCAGCACCATGTCATCAGCGTAGCTAATGTTATTGACACTGACACCGTCAATATGAAATCCAACATGCGTACTGCTGAGCTCCTCGATCAACTGGTTAATATAAAGGTTGAACAGAATAGGCGACGACAGCCCCCCTTGCCTGACACCACACTGAAGCATATACTCCTCGGACATTGTATTTGCCCATCTCACCTGATTGACCTGGTTGCCATACCAGTATTTTAAAAGTGTAACACATTGTGCTGGCACTGTCGTACGGCTTAGTTTTTGCCACAACAGATGGTAGGCAACCAGGTCAAACGCCTTGGACAGGTCCAAGAAGCAGGCATAAACCGGTGTTTTCCTGTCCTTGTAGTACCCGACAGCCCGCTTAAGACACACAATCGCCGTTTCCGTGGACAAACCGGGCCTAAACCCAAATTGTGCATCATGCAGTTTTATGTGAACTTTAAGCTGTTCATTAAGCAGGCTATCGAGCACCTTAGAGGCAATAGTAGCCAGTGATATGGGTCTATAGTTTGTGATGTCAGACACATCCCCCGTTCTGTTCTTGGCTATAGGTACAACAACCGTCCTCATGAGATGATCCGGCAGATACGCATGTCGCAGGCACAACGTAAAGAACATAGCCAACACGCGAGGAAGATGGACTCCAGCGTATTTGAGATGTTCAATGCTGAGACCATCGTGCCCCGGAGACTTACCGCGCTGCATAGCTTTAATGACCACTGCCACATCTTTGGCAGATATTCTAACGGTACTGCCTCCCACAATGGTCCCACCATCAAAAATCTCCTGCTGTCCACTTACAAGAGGTGATTTTACTGTGAACAGCTCTCTGAAGTTGTTGGCTATGTCCTTCGAATCAAACACGCTCAATACTTTATCTACTTTTGCAAGAGAGTTTTTTGGAAAAAAAAATATATTTATTTTTCTATGATTTATTCAAATATGGTCCAAAAAAGCTCTGTTTTCGATATTAGTATGTTGTTTATGAACTTTTATATATGAAATTTACATGTAACTGTTCCTTATTGACGTTTCTAACAACCCAAGAGAGTTTTTTATTTTTAACTCATTTTTACAAAAGTTACGTCCAAAAAACTGGTTTTTTGGCCTAAAACTGCTAAAGTTTAGTGCCATATATCTCGAAAACTATGAGTTTTGAAGTAAATATGGGATACTATTTCGGTTAACCTCGTTGTTGTTAATACGGTAAGCCAAAAAAAAAACACGAAAAAATGGACGGTAACAGATCGAATGTCATTGGGAGCTGTGAGCCCCTTAAATCCAGTGCTCGAAATTCGTCCCAATAGCAATTTAAGGCTCCTGCTTATAAAAAGTTCAAGTATCTACCCTGCTAATGTGGAATGGACCCTGCGGAAGACCAGGGCTGGCTGTAAAGTTAGTAATACCTATCATCCCGAGCTGGGTCAATTTCGTGACAAAGCATTTATTAGTTATTTATTTTACGAGTATCATCTGTGTGTATTTGTTTGTCAGGAACTGTTTGAGTTTGAAGTTGCCTCGCCAATGTGAAGTAAAATCAAAAACTCAATATTGCTCCAGCTATTCAACTTATGCACCGATTTCACGTTAAATGATTTAATTCAATATTATACCGAACATTCCAGTCACAAAATTATTAACCGTCACCAAATCCGCTTTCAATACCACAATTCACAAAACTTCAGTTAAACATTTCACAATGACGTGTATTCGTATTCGTGGCCACTTAAGAACGGATTGACCTATTTAAAGCACACGCCGCGCCGTAGATACCTGAAGCGTACTTTGTGAAGGCTCCTTGCGGAGTTGTTGGCGTTCTAGTAGGACTCGGGTTGCGAGCACGCAATGCCGCATCTTGAGTCATTGAGGGGAATGTAATGTATGGGAAATACTTACGGTTGTCGATTGGCAGTTTGAACTTTTGTGAACGGTATTACAACGCGATAAGGTCGACTTATGATTAGTGTAGCGTGTTGAGTTTGTATGTGTTTTAATCCAGATTTAGAGGGCTAGTAACAAGAGTTAGACAGATATATGTCTGTACAGAGGTTGTTGTGATGCAATGCGATATTGTGCAGTGTTGTTGGCGCTTATTTGAAAACTTTCAAACTGCATAAATTGCAAAATGGTATAAAGTATTTTAAACTTGTTTAGTATCATCAGTCAGCTTAGAATATTTGAAAGAAAAACAATAAGTAGATGTGCATACGTAATACAATACAAATGAAAGAAATATACCTAGTAGGTAATTTGCCTCAATACTAAAACTCAATGCTTTTAAAATCTACAATACTTTTTAGGTCACCTTGATAGATGTCTCATCTGAACTGAATCTAGCTTAGTCCTAAACGATGTATTTATTGCCGACCCGAATCAAGCCAAGTCTAGCTCATCGATTTGGAACTATTGCCGCATAGGTTTAGCCTTTAACCTCAAAAAGTTCTAGCGTGCACTAAAAGTTTATGCTACGAGATCGTGCAGTTTTTTGCGAAATATTTAGTAGATGGCGTTATGCGGATATTAGATTTGTTTAGTGCCTTACCAGATCACGATATATATTGTTTTATTGCAATTAAATTTAAATAAAGTACCTAAGCAGGGAGTGGTGTCTATATAGTATCGCGGTTCCACCTCATTACCTCCGGCTCACGAAGGGAATAACTCTCCCCAAACGTAACAATTTGTAATTCCCCGTTTGGGTTTTTCCGCGAATTCGGCTTAGTCTAAATGGGGTTAATTTCCATTGCCCTTGTCACATTAGTTTTAATGTCGCAAGAGTTATTTGTAGGCTTAATGCTTACTGTGCAATAAAAGATCACAATATTGAAACAGTTGAGTAGACTTTTACTTTTACTGATAGACACTTTAGCTTAAATATGACATAGTAGCTAGCGCTAGAGTTAACTCACATAGAGTTAACAAGCTGAGAAAACATCATTTGCTTACGTACATGTAAAGATAGCTCTAACAGAAAGATTAATGTTCTATCCAAGTACATTAGTTCCGTGATGTATACTCCGTCGGTCCACATTTGTCCGACGTGCTGCGCATAAACTTCTCTGGCGGACTGCCCCTATTTATCGCTATATATCAGCCAAGTTTCCATCTCATTTACCGCCTGCCGACTGGCCTCGAATACTCCCGAATAAACCCGAATTAGCCGAACGGCGCGTCGTCGCCGCGATCATATCTACGCAATGAGATATGAAATGAAACTCACTGGTCTAAATACGTTCTATTGACGCGAATAAATATTTACAAACGAACACAGTTTTAGGCTAAATATTTGTGCACGTGTCACGTGAGTCGCGGTCACGAGGCTTTGTCTCTCGGGCGTCGACGTCAAAGGAGATTAGGTTCGTTTACACAATTGTCGCCCCCTCGGGCACGACCTGGGCCGCCCGGATTACGCCACTCCGACACACTAAAACCCGCCCCACACCGTGTCACGTCTCTAATGCCCGCAGGATCAACGGTCTTCCGAGTGTTTATGCCAGTGATTGTACAGAACAGTGAACTAGCGTGTTAGCGATGGCGTGGGGGTACTGGTCGGCGTCGTCGGTGATGCCCGACCGCGGGCGTAGTCCGCGGCGCGCGGGCACGTCGGCGTCGCACGCGCACCCCAACCCGCCGACAGCGCGGGAGGTCCTAGAGACGCATGATGAGAGTATTATACACACGGCGTCGACGTCGCGCGACAGCCGCGAGCACTCTGCGTCGCCGCACTCGTCGTCGAACGGCGGGCACTCGCACCACCAGCACGAGGTGCGGCACGCGGTGCCGGCGAGCGCGCTGTTCGGGGAGAGCTACGAGATGTCGCGGCGGCCATCTTTGGATCTCGGGTCGGTGCGGAGCGCGCTGGGCTCGTGCGGGGGTGGTGGAACACTGAGCGCGGGCTCGACGCTGACGCGGGGCGGGACGCTCGCCGACTACCTGCCGCCCGTGCCGTGCCCGCACCACCATCGCGTGTACGTGGACCACCACAAGCACTACGAGCAGCCCATCCAGCCGGTGCACGTGGGCGTGGCCCACCACTCGCACTCGCACGCCTCCAGCCGCCACCACACCGACGACGAGGACGATCTCGAGCCGGCCTATGCCACAGGTACGTTCTATTTCCGTGCATGTTACGTAACTTATATGCCCTTTCAGTAGATACCACATGCGGTTTCTGAGAAATATTTTTTTTTTACATTCAAAAAATAAAATGTTTGGGACTACCCTCCTAAGGGAAATGCTTTTTAGGAACTGCGGGTCAAAAAAGTTGTTTTGACCTCTAGTATGCGTGTGCCAGATAGCTAAACTGTAGATCGATTTGCGATTGTTTTAATCGTAGGGCTTTCACTGTTAGGGTGGGTTGCACCAAAGTTTCCGTAATCGTAAGCGGTGTTCGTTAAAAACGGTCTGTCATCGTAAGTTTGTGCAACCCGCCCTTAGTCTTTTACTAAGCCGACTCTAAATTACGCGAAAACAAGGCAAATCATTGACGATACAGAATCGATCCAATCGCTCGTTTCTGCTTGAATGATTCGTATCATTTATTACGTTGTGAACTCCCGAGTTTGCCGCTTGTTCCATCGGAAATTTCTTATTTTACCGCTTGGAACTATTTTCTGAAAAGATATTCCTCGTAAAACGTAATGGTATTGCGGGCAGCGGCCGGCGTATTTTTTGCCAAAGCGGCGTGACATTGTCGGCGGGGCTTTGTCATTGTGTGTTCAATTCCAACGAAGTTGTGGAACCTATTTTATTAGGTCAATTCGCTCGTTAAGCGAGACTACTTTAATGGCGAATTTAAAAGTAGTTGTTGACATAGATTTGTTATTAAAATATCACTGTGTGAATTGCGTAAAGGTATTTGTAGTTCAATATTTGGGTGTAATAAATCCTATCGACGTTTGGATTTGACATACGATTTGCCGTTCTTTGCAAATAATAAAACTCTATAGCGTGTAATATTTATTTGCTAACAATAACATAATTTCGAATTTGATTCGATTTAAGAGCAAACTACCATTCAATGTCCTGTATTCGGCATTATAAGGGCACTAAGGTTTGTCTTTTATAATTCGTTATACATTAAGTTGTAAGCTTTGTTAAAATAATAATATTTTCTCTTATATGTACACTTTCTAGTGATACAAATAAGTATATTTTATCACACGTAGGTATTTACACGACGATTATTGGTTACAACAACAATAAATTCAATAATAATTAAAAAAAGAGTCTTATTGAATGTTGTTTTCATGTTCGAAATTTTAACATGTACTTACCGATTCGTCACCTGACCTATTAACTCACATCGATGACGTGCGCTGGGTGAAGTTCACACGCCCTACTTTATACAATGTCGTGTAATTACTACTTTCTGTTGAGCGATTATTTAGCCTGCATTCAAACGAACAGGGTTTTTTATTATTTTACCACATTGAAAGTGAGCAAGGTAATATTCATAAATATAGAAAAGCTTATTTAACATCATATTTTTATACATGCTGTGTACAAATCAGAATTACAATTAGATTTAAAAAGTATACAGTAATATCTCTTTAACGAAACAAATAATGCATATTTTGGTTTCGTGTCAATTTAACGTGCATGGAAGTTACCGTGCAGAGGTCGCAAGTTCGAGTCTTGTCCTGGGCTTCAGACGATGATGGTTTATTTTTCCAAGATATTTTATATTTGTATCATATCGTTTCTATACAGTAACGTCCGAGGCATAAACAATGTGTGATGGTAAAAAGGGTTCTAGACTCAGCATAATGTTGCAGTGAATACCTACACCGCACCGCTGGTTTTCAGTCTGATCCTTACATATAATAATTCAACTTAATGATACAAGTTATGTATGTTATGCGTAATAAAAAAGTTCCTACTTTTAACTTACTTTTTTTTTTTTTTTTTTTACGGGACAATTTTACACAAATCAACCTAACTTTGCAGTGATATACCCTGTCACGACCTAGATTGGACATATTAACTCGGTTACTTCGGACATATTAGATAGGTTAATGAAATGAAATTAAATATCATTTAATTTTAGGACAAAATTATAAATTAAACCATACGACTAACATACATACAAAAAAACTAAAATCGGTCGTTGTGACAGCCTGAAGTCTGGTTTAATAAAGACGCGTTAGATCAAATATCTGATCAAAATTTAGGAACTTAGTAAAAAAAATTACATAAGGTCTACCGGTACCTAATTTATATCATCGGGGATAAGTAGGTACAATGCCTACATGAGTAAATCATTGTAAGACTGTCGATTGAACTTAAAACAAACAACTGAAACGAAAGTGTCCTCGAACCCAGTTCCTCTTAACAACCAAATCCCTTATAATGAACTGATGAATGAATGGAGACCTGCAGCGAATATAATTACTCGTCCCATTCACCCGCTCACTCGCAAGTGAAGCAGGGGTGGCGTTCACAACGCTTGCCGAACCATCAGCTGACACATGCCAGTTTAATACAGGCTTAGAAATAAGAATCCATAGAGTCCTGGCGTATTCCGGAAAGGGATGGAGGTATATTAAGCTGACTAAATTGAGAAGTATCAGAACGTCTCATGTCCTACATACTTTAGTCGTGTTATATACGTGACGTCAGTTTCAGTTTCATTTTCGACAACCTGTTGACAAACAAAAAAAAGCGGCCAAGTGCGTGTCAAACTCGCACATGAAGGGTTCCGTGAAATAAATCGCGGTTTACGATTTGTGACGTATTAAAAAAAAACTACTTACTAGATCTCGTTGAAACCAATTTTCGGTGGAAGTTTGCATGGTAGTACACAGCTCGAACAGGTCATCGCAAAAACAGATATGGAAATAGAACAAGACTCTATAGAGTCGATACTTAAGATTATGTTTATTTAAAGCGGATATTATCGTTATTTAACATTTGACATTTTTAGTTGCATATCTGTCATGGTTGTGTCAAAGTCGCATTCTTGAAACAGTTTTGTTGTAACAATTTAAATTAGTTAAAATATTTACTTATGGTTATTCCTAAATATAATAAATACTAGCTGTTGCCCGTGACTTCGTCCGCGTAGAACTTTTTATCGTCTTAGAAAATGATTTCTCTCAATACAAACTTTGAACCCTCTTTTAGGGGATAAATTAAAAGAAACATTGATGTTCATTTTCTAGTTTGTGAACAAACAGACTAAAGCCAAAGTTAAAAATCTCATACTTTAAAAACGTCTTGAAATACACAAACTTTGATCCCCTTTTTAACACTCTTATGGGATGAATTTGGAAAAACTCTGAAATTGGTTTTGTAGTCTTTTAACGTACAGAATAAGACCGAAGTTACAAATATCTTACTCACACTTTAAAACTTTCTTGCTCTCCATTTAAAATTTGAACCCCCCTTTTAAACCCCCTTTGGGGTTGAATTTTTCTAATCGCTGAAAGAACTTTTTTCGTATTGTAGTAAGTAATCTTACAACTAACTTTTAAGTCTCTAGCTCAAAAAAAGTGTTGTCCATACAAAGCTTGCCCCCTTTCCCTCTCAGGGGTGGAATTCATATCAGCGCCATCTATCGGAATCCATGAGTAACACTTATTTATCTTTCGAATGTTGTTTTTTTTCTCAAAAGCTGATTGATTTATTGGTTAGATAAATTGTTTTATTATTCGTTTGTGTCATTGAACCTGTACTAATTTTACGTTGGTATTTTTCGTTGGTAACAAAGAGTCTGTGTACCAATTTACAGTAAAATACCAACGGTAGCGACTTGTGGTGCTGCGATAGCCCTGACTACTTAGACCAGTATAAATACAGGGTGACTGGTAATTCGACCTATTCCTTGAAAGGGGTTATACTAGAGCTCATTTGCAACAATTTATGTCCAGTCAACCAGGGGTCGAAACTCGCTGGTTTCCGAGATATTCGAGTTTTTAGTTTGTATGAAAAAAAAATCCTCAAATGATTGTGACAAAAGTACTTCCATTTGGATGGTAAAAAAACATTTTTGTCACAATCAGCACTTTAAGGCTGCAAGGCGATTTTTTTTCAAACAAACTAAAAACTCGAAAAACTAAAAAAAAATCGTGTTTTGACCCCTGGTTGACTGGACATAAATTGTTGCAAATTAGCTGTAGTATAACCCCTTTCAAGGAATAGGTCGAATTACCAGTCACCCTGTAGATGTCATTTTACAAAATGTGGGGTAGGCATGGTCGAGGTGAGTCAAGCCCACTCGTGAATAGCACAACAGCAGCGCCCGCCCGGAAATATCGTCCCATTTTAAACTGAATGTAGCCATATTCTTGCTTTTAGCATAAAAAGGAAGTTTTTATTTTCCCACGTTGAAACACTTGCGTGGTTTTAAATTAGTGTTTTTTTATGTACGCGGTTGGAAATATTTTACTAGGCATGCATATTTAATTTCTGCTGTAGGATGTTACAGAATGAATTAATTATAAGAATTGTAGTGCACTTAAATAAATGCGAGTTTGTAACTTGAACAATTTATGTCACGCACGACCCCATAGTTTGAAATAGTTGTATTTAACTAAATATAAACAAAAAGAACCACGTGACTTGGTCATTCAGCCAATAAGATACTACCATAGATACAAAAGGTTGCTATGATTGATTGATTGACCAAGTCACGTGGTTTTTTTTGTGTACATTTAGTTAAATACCTAACCAGATAGGGTATAGCGTTTTTTTTCAATCTCTCACCTTTGTAATCTTGTTATAAAATTAAAAGACCTCGGATTATTTTAGAATAAGTAATAGTGCGGGGGCCTACCCACGCCGCGCCTTCCGGTACGTGGTCGCCACTCAGGAACCTTTCCGCCCCAACGGCCATCGGTTCTACGTGCAATGTGCCCCGCCCACTGCCACTTAAGTTTAGCAATTCGGAGGGCTATATCGGTTACCTTGGTTCTGCTGCGGATAGCCTCATTTCTGACGGTGAAGGTGGACTGATGACCTGGTAAAGGTCGCGGGAGTCCGCTGGATGCGGGTGGCCCAGGACCAGCAATTGTGGCACTCTTTGGGGGAGGCATATGTCCAGCAGTGGACGTCTTGAATCCATAACTTTTCCACTACCATCTATTCTCCTGTAATTGTATCGCTTGAGATATATGAGCAATAACGTACAAATTGCATTTTAAAAACTTAATTTAATTTGTCAGCTAAAACTAAGCTAAAATAGTCTGGCATTGTCTGAGGGCAGGTAAAGAAGTAAATGCATAGATACAACAAAGACTCGTCGCATCGCGACTCGGCCCTACGGCCTAGATTCTCGTCCACCCATTCATCTAACAGATTATAAATAAAAAGTGCAGCGACGTGCGACGCTCTTTAAAAACTGTTTGTCACAAATTAATGAAATGATATTAAGTGCTAAACAGTTTCACTCAGTTCATCAACAAAAAATGGTTCTGCCTTTTAAGGCGCCTTAGGTTCATGGTCTTCTCTCCCTGTCGCTAAGCATAAGCGTGAGCGCGATGGAAGTGCGTGTTCGGAAGCGCGGATATCATGTCTTTAGTGCGTTTCAATAAATAAAAAAGTAGTAGCTGATTTCCCTCAAACATGACATTGCCGATTTTAGAACCAATTTTAATATGTTTAGCTGTTGTGCATTGTTTGTTACGAATTTTTTAAGTGTATTTTAGACCTATGTTCGTGATTTTTTTCTATCGAGCGAAAGTCAAAAACTCAGGATTCGAATAGCTGTTGTCCCTCGAGAAAGGCCTCAAGATTACTAATTAAATTTAAGGCAGCCGTATTATAATCCAACCAAACGCTACGACTTTTTAAAAATCCGTTTTCTGAGCTCACGTCGCCTTAAGTTTTACAGTTGCTTACAAATACATCATTTAGTAGTCATTAGTCACTTTAAAAATACTAAAAAAATGTATGACATTTTTGTCATGAGTTTTCATTTCTGTCACTGCGGGATCGGGTAGAGGTGTGCTGTGGGCGATAGGCTAGCAATATGTCACTGCAATGTCACGTTTTCTCCGTCTTTAAACCTGAAATTGCTAGAAAGGGCTCTGAAAATTTAATTCAGTGTTCCTGCATACCCACCCTGGGAATGTGGGCGTGAATGTACGTATGTAATTTCCAGTTGAGACATCTGTTGAGTAAAATACTAATCTCGCTAAAGGAGTTATGTGTGTGCTGCTACCTTGACCTGTATTCCATCAGCGATATTTGATAGAAGGATTATATCACTTTATTTTTTGTGTCTTTCAAACTCATAATTAGTATGTACTCGTATGTGTATAAATCACGGACGTAGCCAGGTTTTAATTTGAGGTTCAAGAAATTACACGGGGCGTTCAATAAAATAAACAACACCAATATGCATAAAATTACACTAATATTCAGGTTAATGTAATATTTAAAACATTTCGGGGGGTTTGTTATTGTACATCAAATGTTATTGAACATACGTACAAAGGCGAGCTTTCCTATGAGGGATTTCTTCCAGCTAAGCAATTGAGTGGAGACAGAGATTTACAGGCAAACCAAAAACATGTACAAAACCATTCAAATTTGATCTAACTATATAATTAACTGTACTAAACAACAATATCTTACCGGAGCTATGAGATCGCATTATAAACCTACTGTAATCAGTAGTGATTGATGACTCTCATTACGTGCCGGGTAAAGTACCAAATTACCGATGATTTTCCGTTTCACCAAAAGGTGCAAACTTAATTCAATTGGGTTTCCTATTTCCTACTATAATAATTATTATTATATTAAAACCTGGTGGTTAAATGTAAAAGTTTTGATGTTTGTTACTCAATCCTGCAAAAGCGGTTTGGATTAAATTTGGCATCGAGATAATATATAATGTGAAATCCTTTAAAGGGATGAGTTCGGTTTTGCATTATTTTTTTTGTTACTGTACAATAATAAAGCATAATAAATTCCAAAATGGCAACATACAAAACATACGAGTATGATATTCGTTATCCCGAAACATGTTCCCAAGAGGGGAGACCTTGGAATTAAAATTTATAATAGAGTTCACGCGGACGAAGTCGCGTGCAAATTCTAGTATATTTACATTTACATGCAATACCTAAAGTGTGTTCGTGTATTTGAAAAATTAAACTTACCTCCTGCAGCGTTATGAAAAATTATGTTATCAAAAAGCGTGTAGCGTGCTTATCGAAGAATAACCGCCGTGACCTCACATCTGCACATCAAGTTCAATGAACACGCGCTTTTCTGCATTGTAATAAGGTTTAATATCGAGCAAAATTAAATGTATGATACGATAGTGTGGAAATTATAGTTTATACTTTAATTAATCTTTGTAGGCTATTAACATGAACTTGTCACTGGGCTATAGTCTTTTCTCACTTTTTTACCTAATTTAAGGCGCTTGTACAATATTAATAAAAGTCGGTTATGAGCTGAAAGCACGGCTGCGGGCTACTATAAAGATAACCTCATAGTGATGTGAAAGTTTATGTGTTTTACCTCTTTATGCTATTAAACCCTTATTCCGTTATTCATGAACGTTCATCATATCTATTTTAGCTAAAGTGCCGTTAATATTCATGTCTTTATCTGTCACTTTGACATTTGTGTTTGTGACTAGGGACCAAACCCATTTTAGTTACAAGAGGTCTGTTAAGTTTTATGAATGAATAGTGATAATGTAGGGACCTATAATATAGGTCCCTACATTATTATTATTATTATAGTAATTGCAACTCAGGTTTTGGTTTGGTTTTCGCTGGACATAGCTATCTCTGTATACCGTACAGTATGTATATTCTTAGGTTAATATCTCTTATATAGGTTAATAAGTTAGTTTTAGTTTAACGGATCCACTGAAAATCAGCGTCGTTGCACTGTGTGTCTCGACTCATGCTGAGTGGACTCCTTTTTTGAAGCAACACTAGATTCCTTCTTTAGATCTAAGCCTTATATGATGTATATGCCTGTTGTTGTTCCAAAATAAACGTATTCTTATTCTTATTCTTACATTAGACTTGAATTTACTTAATGTATAATTTCAGTACTTTCAACTTGTTACGTACATTAACCATTTTCAGTGCACGTGACGAGTCGCGCGATCGCGCTCGTTTTTAGGGTTCCGTACTCAAAGAGTAAAACGGGGCCCTATTTCTAAGACTCCGCTGTCCGTCTGTCTGTCACCAGGCTGTATCCCACTGATACCGTGATAGTTCCAGTTGACATTTTTACAGATGATGTATTTCTGTTGCCGCTATGACAACAAATACTAAAAACAGAATAAAATAAATATTTTTATAGCCAATGGTACGGAACCCTTCGTGCGCGAGTCCGACTCGCACTTGGCCGGTTTTTATGAAATTAGCATGCTACGCGTTATGGCGTAACAGATAGTGACACTTACATCTTGAAAGGGTGTGCTTTTAGGCACTTATTGCATGAGGTAGGTAGGAGTATTTGCGTACCTTATTGTTTATACACCAAACCGCCTAGACAAAGAGCAAGTATAAACGTTAAGGGGGCATGGTGGTTTCAACCTTCAAAGCATTAGTCCCTTAACCCATTCAGCGCTAACAACAACATTTATAAAAGCGACTACGGCGTGGGGACTCGATATCGGGTTCCTGGCACTGAATGTGTTAAGCCGTTACGAATTACAATGTTACTCTACGAACAGCAAGCATTGAACGAGTAGGTAAAACTTATGCAGACAACAAAACTATGACACTTCCGGAATTGCAAGCGCCCATAGGTTAATCGCCAATTGCACGCAGTACCGAGCCCCCACAAGGTGGACTGATGACCTGGTAAAGGTCGCGGGAGTCCGCTGGATTCGGATGTCACAGGATTGATCACTTTGGCACTCTTTGGGGGAGGCCTCTGTCCAGAAGTAGTCGTTTTTTGGCTGATAATGATAATGATGATAGGTTACAGCGACCACTCACCATTGGGTCGGCAGTAGCATCAAACACTACAGTAGCATCAAACACTACAGTGGCATCAAACACTACAGTAGCATCAAACACTACAGTGGCATCAAACACTACAGTGGCATCAAACACTACAGTAGCATCAAACACTACAGTAGCATCAAACACTACAGTAGCATCAAACACTACAGTGGCATCAAACACTACAGTGGCATCAAACACTACAGTGGCATCAAACACTACAGTGGCATCGAAAACATCGTACATAGATAGCAGGTTCAACCACCTGCCACGACATTCTAAAAGTGCCTTTCGTAACGACCTTCGTATTTGCTTAAACTTAGCGCTAACATTATGTCTGGAAATAAATTAGATTCTAGACATTTTTAGCAGATTTTTTACTATAAATCAAGTATTTAAGAGCGTTTAATTTAAATTTTAAAGTGCTCTCCCCTTTAAGCGAGAAAGAATCTTGACAAATAGTAGGTATAATTTCCCGAGCGGAGGCGAGGCCCGCTGTTGCCTGGTTTATTCAATTCCACCCCTATAATATTTCATCGTTAGGGGTGGCGCAAATAATTAAGTAAATATAAAATTTTATTTTAAGGTTTATGGTCTGGATGCTGGTTTATGAATTGGTTGATGAGAGATGGAGAATATTTATAGATGTGTACAAGGGTTAGGTACTTACGTGAAAGTCCCACGAGTATAACCACATTCACTGCCAAGAATCGCTACGCGCTACGCTCATAGCTGATTCCGTTAGTTCCTGGCAGTGAAAATGTAAATCTATATATAGGTATATCAACCGTTGGATTACTATGAATGCCACACTGGTTTTTTCTAGAACATTTTGAAATATTATCTGATCTTAAGGCCAAGCAACGCTACATGTGCTACGCCGTACGTAGCGCGTAGCAGCAGTTTTCAGCGCTGTAGCGGAAAACACTTGCAGATGCATGACTCATATGTGAGTCATTGCCCTCGAAAGGTTTACATATCAAATAATGATTAATTTTACAAACCACATTATTTCATTGAATATCTCGTCACTACAAAGTCAATAATTATATAGGTACAGTCAGCCGTAGAGAATCGTGACCCTGCATATAATGATTACAGTCCCTAAAATCAAAACAGAACTAACTAAAATGTATTCGGTCTTCGCAAAATGTATTTAATCATAATCATAATCAATTATTTATTTGCTTTAAACACATAACAATGCATGCAAATATATTTTAAACACATTTATAAATTGCACAGATTAAAGAAAAGAAGTCATATATAGCAAAAAAATAATCATAAAAAAGAAGTCAAGCAAACGAAACAGTCAAAATAGATAATCACAATTAATTATCAAATAACATTATTAAAATAAAAGTCATTGGTATCAGGATCATTAGTCAAACTATTTTTCATAAGATTCCATAATAGAATAAAATGGACGGGCTACAAAATATTATTTTACTTTCATGTCAAATGTTTTTATACTATCGCTATTTTTTATGTCATTTGTGAGAAGATTATAGCCCTTATCGCAGTGTTATTTAAGCTCTTATCAAAATGAGCATAATGAACATCATTAAGAACGAACCTATTTCTCTGACGGAGATTGTGGATGTTTGCCTCGCCTTGCTGTACATATAGATGTTTATTTGAGAACACATAAACACAGATACGGTATAGATACAGTGAAATGACGGTCACGATTGTGTTATCTACAAATATACTCCAGTGTGAGTTTACAAATCGGTTACGGTATAAAATTCAACTGCGGATTTCATGTGGGGTGACACTCAATAATAACGCTCAGCGCGTTATATAGGTACATACGCTTCATATTGGTCCTTTCAACAAATTAAGTCACAAATTCATCATAATAATATGGTATTACGAGCAGCCCTTGTAACAAAAGTATATCGACGTTGCACATCATGATTGATTGATTCAAGAAACCCATTGACTCATTCGTTCATTCAACAATAAAAACAGCACTTAGCACACCATTAATCATCATCATATCAGCCGAATACCTCCACTACTGTACATAGGCCTCCAACCCCAAAGAGCCCCAAAGAGTGCCAAATTGATCGATCCTGCGTCACCCGCTTCCAGCGAACTATACCCGTGGTCGCTTAAATACTATGGGCCTCATAAGAAGGCTCAAAGACTCCCAAAGGACAATGGAGAGGGCCAAGCTGAAAGTTTCTCTGTGTGATCGCATCAGAAATGTGGCTATCTGCTGCAGAACTAAGGTAACCGATATAGCCCTCCGAATACCTAAACTGTGGCACAGCCCTACGCCCTAGTAATTGTCAATGCCCCAAAGAAAAACGATCGCAATCAACGCCCTCGAATAATTTCAATATCGAAAATGTCCGGATTCACCTTAACGATCCTGTTAAAAAAAATCTTGATTAAAAAAGCCATTTTAATGAAAATAACAAGTTGAAGAGTAATTACTATTTCCGTGAATAAATGTCCGATTGATTGACCACTGTTGTACAAACCAATTTGGACCTTTTTTGACATGACTTTAAGTTGAATTTTCAATGTAATGAAGACTCGGGTTCACCAGAATCACGTTTGGATCGTAAGCTTGTGGTTTTAAAGTTGAATTTCGAATGTGCCTATTTAATTTGATACTTGTTGCTAGCCGATGGTATCTGGTATTGAGTGAGGCGATACGTATCAGTGTCCACGCTCGCGCGTCCATATTACCGAAGACGACCGAAGACCCTGATGCTATCTTCGGCTATTTCCTTCGATTGCGGTCTTTCCTTAACTCCCTCCTAATTTACCGTAACTTGATTTGCGATGCAACATTCGTTGTAAAAGTCATATAACTCATATACTTACAAGGTTGCTACGTACAGTGAAAATATTTTTTTTTGTTTTAGAAAATTGGTTAGTATTTTATTTATCTAGGGTAAATTAACTTAATGACCTTAATTGAATGAATGAACTAAAATTCCGACTTCATACAATTTCATGCAATGTGCAGCAAAGTAAATTGACAAGTAATTGTAAATTACAGCTTTTCATCCTTTTTTATTACGACATAATAATCACTTAATCAAGATACATATCTGTATTTACCTAATTTGCTTTAATTAAAAATGAAAAAAAAATTTAAATAAAATAATTTATTCAAGAATTGCAATTTTAATTGTGCATGTAATTTACATAGTTAATTATGAATTGCAAAATATACCTGCAAACAATTCCTAATGGAATGGAACGTATCATTACTCGTATCAGTTTGTTTTAATACCCTTAAACATACATTTGCCGCTATAATAACACTTTTCGTGATGCCGTCTATTGTACTGAACTACCTATATTGAATCCTTTTCCTAAGCTATACCTAAGACAATTCGAGAAAATAATAGGTACCGTCGAGGAAAATGAAGGTTTTGCACATGTCAACTCTATTTGAATGCCGTTAAGGTCGAAAAGTGCTAAACTTTCAATTTCCTGGACTGTTCCATACTCGAACCTTAAAACAAACTAAAATTCTGATTGAACTGTAGTGCTGACGTTTTATAATTACTACTTCTTTTTACATTCCAGTGAAGCGACTCGGTTTTCGTGCTGTGATGTCATTCTCAGACAGGTACAGCAGCCGAAAGGTTGTTGCTCGATTAGCGCCACTCAGGGGACAAGTGCAGGGTTAAAGTGGCAAATTCTGCAAACGTGAGCAACTTCATCTCCCCAAAAAAAAAATAAGTAAAGCGACTCTATAATTAAGTAATGCCATACGAATAAATAAATAAATAATAACTAGATTTTAAATGGATTTTAAGTAGCCTATCACTAGCCTGAGCCCACTAACCAGCGTTTCTAACTAACTATTTAATTTGTGTCGCACCCAAAGTTTAAGGACGCCGAAGTGTATAATTACAACGACAAAAAATATTCCATGCACGACATGCCGCTAAGCCACCATGGCATAGTTAATTCAAGATATAAGTTTATACTTTTCCAACTATTTACATCGTCAGTAAAATGTACAAGTCAACTAAAAAGTATTGAAAAGACAATATTATCGCACTAGAGCCCTCGTGGCCATATTAGCATATCCAACCACTCGATGTCGTGCTCGCTACCTCTTACGGCGAAATAAGAATTCTGATCTCAATTTTTCGATGTTGGGAACGGATCACCATTACGTGAGCTAAATATGGGTCAGATTTTTATACCAATATTATTTCAGTATTTTAAACTATATTGCACAATTCAAATGTCAACCATAAAAACCGGCCAAGCGAGAGTCGGACTCGCGCACGAAGGGTTCCGTACCATTATCTATTAAAAACTATTTTATTCTGTGTTTTTAGTATTTGTTGTTATAGCTTCAACAGAAATACATCATGTGTGAAAATTTCAGCTGGAATTATCACGGTATCAGTGAGATACAGCCTGGTGACTGACAGACGGACGGACGGACGGACGGACGGACGGACGGACGGACGGACGGACAGCGGAGTCTTAGTAATAGGGTCCCGTTTTACTCTTTGAGTACGGAACCCTAAAAACAGTCAAAACTTAGGAGGCAAACAATACAAAAATACCGTTTATCACTACATATATAGGATTACATAAAAACTTTTCTGATCTCCAAATTCGTACAACCTTTTACCTGAACACGAAACTTATTTAAGAAAGGTTCCTTCGGCCCCTTTGATCGGGGGATAATAAATCGCAGTCCCGATTATTTTTACGGGACGTTAATTAAGCGGATATACGTTGTACGCCGGATATACGATTTACGTTGAATTTGTAGACTATCTCTTCTCGCGGTTGTCGTTGGGAGTACTGGAAGTACCTACCGCTTTCTGTGAAGCAGGTTACTTACTGACAAAGTTATAGAGTATGTTACTATATGTTACCGGATCTTGGACCTTTATTGAAGAGTACAATAGTACATTATTGCCGTGGCCGGGAAGGAGGCAATAGCAGGCTGAGTATTTTGTTTAAACGGACGAGCTTGCGAGTCCGTTTAAACAAAATACTCAGCCTGCAATTGCCATTCCGGCTGAGGCTAATATAGTGCTTTTCTCAAAAATGGGGGAATAAAAAATACTAAATTTAAATCAAGCGTTATTATTAAATACAAATTGAGGATACTGCAAATTACATAAAATTAAACGTCATATTTTTTTTTAAACAGAATCGCAAGTGTATTTTTCCACCGAAAAACGCAATCTTTCTATGACACAAGATGTCACGTTTGCAACAGAAAAATACGACTTGATTTGGCTGAATACGACCTGTGCCGTCTTTTATATGCCAGTTTCTACTTTTTAAAAAGTTTGGTACTCGACAAATAAAGGAATTCATATGTAACATTCCAGGCGGCCTGCAATGTTTTTTTCACTTCTCATGCTCTAAAAGTTCGTCTTTATGTCGTGCGTAGGCGACATAAAGTCGCTTTTTATGCTCTAGAGCATAAAGTAAAATCTTCGTCGAAGACCAAGGCAATCGCTGCAACAGCCACACGAACATCTTTAACTTCATACAACAACCTCTTTATTTTATTTCGTTTCGTTCGTATTCTAAGACCAAGGCAAAGATACCAACAGCCAAAGTACACAATAAAACTTCATGAAATAAACTTATAATTTGTATTTCGTCTCATTTATTATTTTTTATATTTGTTTATTTTTCAATTTAGTAGATCAGTATACGATTACTTTAAATATTTCTCATTGCTCTAATGTAACTTTCAATTTTAATTAAATTAGCATTTACTATATTTACGTGTTGCTGTTTCATTTCCTCGCAATCGAAGTGAAAAGTAGAGTGTACAACTCGTCCATAAAACCCATTTTACACTCGACTTTATATCTATCCTCGCTCGCAAGCTCGCTCGGATGGATAAACGTCTCGAGTAAAATGGTGCGTTTTATGCACTTGTTGTACAATCTACTATTGTTTTTTAATTTTGATCTGGCCTTCAACTATACACTTTACCTTCCAATATGTAGCGAGTTATGTTCACTTTGCGGGCCATTTTTGAGAAAAAATATTAACTGTTTCTATAGCATTGTTCTTGTGATGTATGGTGCTCCAAAATAATATAATATTATAATCTTACATTAAATGTTTATTTATCCTTAGTCTAATAATGAAATCGTCCCTAGCATGAAACCGATATTTTATTCCCTAGCGATAAAAACACGGCATCCAGGTAAGCTGTCGAGCGTGGCCACTTCGAGGGTGGATATGCAAATCTGCCTCTCGCGACTAGGGCCCTTGTCTGCCAATAACATTATCTTTCAAATGTTTCTGCTAACTTGGCTTAAACTATGAAGTTTGAAGTAGTATTCCAGATTGTTGTAGTCCAGATATTTATACATTTAAGTAGTTTTGTATTTTTTTCTTCTTTTGGGACAATTCTGAAAACCAGCGCTGAACATTTCTGGCCTCATTTCTATATTAATATGATTGTAATGTGTACGTGTTTAGTTAGGTTATGGCAATAAAGTTTATTTCTTTGTTTCTTTGTATGATATTTTTGACATCACTTGTGTGACATTTATGTGAAGATCTTATAAGACAGTGACCAAATTAATTTATGTTTGTATTAATGTTTGTATATCGTTACAGGTAAGTCTACAATCTACGAGTACATACGCGGTACGCAGGTTCGTTTTTAAATTCATAAAACTAAGTACTCTTAGGACGCCTAAAATACGTTTTACTTTGCACCTTGCTTGTTTATTAAGACGGGGTATTCCGCCATCAGAGTGTTTATACTCGTATGACTCGCGTCAGTTTAAATGTAACGTTGGTGTCACCGCTTTTGGTTTATTGTACTATTATCCCCTTCATCTATACAACTCAATCTTGCTTAGCAACACGTTTTTACTGCCCGTGGCCTGAATAAAAGCAGAGGGCCATTCAAATTCAGCCGTCGTAGCCGCTAAACCGGTAATTGTTTATCCAGCGAATTGGCTTGACTTAAGGTGAAGTGTCAGGGTGATTTCTGTGGGCTTGTCCATGTATTAATTACGTCATCATTTTTTGACTATTTTTGATTCCCCCTAACATCATCTTATATCCTATATCCATCCTTTCCGTAAAAGAATATTAGTTTTACAGTTAAACTCAATTTAATAATTTATTTGTCTTTTAATTAACAAATAAAAAGTATACATCAGGTGACTTTAATTTTTACCTACTTTTTGAAGATGCGAGACATGATATCATCTTCGACAAGACCCCCCCGAACCCTTATAGGATCACTTAGTTTTTTGTCGAGTCACTTTTTAGAAGAAAATAAAAACAGGCACGCTAGTTCTGCAGTTCACAGAGCCACTAGTGAAGTAAACATTCAGCAAGTTGATTTGGTTTCAACCCTCTAATCTTCGTTACCCACCAGTGAGGAATTGGCCTTAAACTAGACATTCGCACCACGTCCGCCCGTGATTGGCCCGTAAAGGCGCGACGTGGCCCTCCTGTCTAATTATAATTCGTTAATTGCAATCAAGCGGCGACCCGGGACTCATTTGCTAATTGCAATGGACCCGTAAACCAGACGGATTCGGGTATAACTCGTTTCTGAAGATTTTTCTTCAGTCCCACGTTAGGCGCCACAATATTATGACCAAATTAGTAACCTTATTTTTTTTAATCCTGTCTTTATTTCGTGATTAATTTTCGTGGTTCTCAGTTTCAAGGACGTTGTTTGAATCCACACGGATTCAGGAATAATAAGTGGCTTTTGAACATTCTAGTTATAGTTCCCCACGTTTAAAATGTTCTTTATTCCTCAATTTAGGCGTATGACATGCACCTATGAATACCTTAACCTTTTATAATATGGTCAAATAAGAAACTATCAATTTAGGCAATTTTCGCACCTTTTATAAATTAAATCCACTGATTACACTAAACTTAACTATGTAGATGGATTCGGAAACTATGAATTTTCGAAGATTTTCGTTCAATAGCGTCTAGGGCTCGAGACCATATTTTATGTAGAAACAGCACTGCTTCATAGATCTAGCTGCCCACGCGGCTTCGCCTGCGTATTGCAAAGAACGCAGACAAAACCGCGGGGCAAAATATAGCTTATATCCATCACGAAAGTCCATTCTACACGCAGGTGAAAGAATTTTAGAAATCGCATAAGCGGTTCCAGAGGTTACCCAAAACATACCAAATTACAAAGGTGCAATCATCAATAGTTTTAAGATATATTATGTTTAGCGTAGGTATTTGTTTTGTGTTGCCTTCCAGGAGGTAACTCATGTAATGGTTCCGACGGAAGACCAGCGCTGGCCTTCTAGGTTAGCACCATGCTGAGTCGGGGCCTTTTCGTGGACCCTGCTATTTTTACGTTCTGTGTTTTGTTTTTTACACCCATTGTTTTGTCCACGAATAAATGTTTTCTTTCTTTCTTTCAATCTTACAGACTTGTCTTTATATAATAGTAGTATATGTAGATTGAAGCATACGTCCAGTGTCAAGTAACTGACCCCACGTGGGATAAATAAACCGAGTCTATTTTTTTGTGATTTTAAGAGTCTATTTAAAACGCTCTGTGTTAATCTTTCCCAACTACAATCTGATAATTGCATTTAAAAGGGACGCATTCGGGATTTGCAATGGTGCGACCAGTTGGATTCAGAATTAAATCATTTTCGAAGATTTTGCATAAATGGCGCCCAACTTGGGACTCCGTTGATAAGTTGGCCGAAGATTAATTTCCTTCCCTCGACATCTATAGTTTCCGTACTCTTGTAGAATACTCTAATCGGAATATAATCTGACAAACGCATAACTATTTATATATTAAAGTATCTGATGATTCTCTGACAACTTGGCATACTTCAAAATTAGACAAAAATCCGAAATATCGATTCCACCAAAGACATTACATGTAAAGTGACTGCCAAGACACGCTAGCTCATATAGTTTTCACCCTTAAAAAAATATCAGATCATAAGGAGCGCCAAGCTTCCTACTCCACACGGCGTAACCTACCACTACCAGCCACGCTCTAAAAATTGTACATCTTGTCTAAAAAGTATAGCTTTGTTGGGCACATCCCGGTCGCCGCATACACTCTCGCGCTGAATGAATTTATAAGCTACATTAATACGCGACGGGTCTATACTTTTTAGCCAAGATATAGAATTTTTAGAGCGTGGCTGGTAGTGGTAGGTTACGCCATGTGATCTGATATCTTTTTAAGGCTGAAAACTATATGAGCTAGCGAGTCTTGGCAGTCACTTTACATGTAATGTTTTTGGTGGGAAATCATTCCTTTTTGGAAGGTAATTTCTAAAGAAGTGTATAGGAAAACCTATACAAACTTCCATCCCCTAATTTAAAGGGTATGTGGTGATTTGCTAAAAATCCTGAAACACGTATTTTATTTTTTATAATAAGGAGTCCCTATTTCAATTTTCAGACCTCTAGCATCCAAATTTGCGGAAGTCTCATACAAAATTGCATCCCCTAGTTTAAGGGGTTAGGGGGTAAAAGTTCAATTTTTTTGAATTGTTTTGTAGATTGTGTACTAATACTAGCTTAAATACCAAATTTCAGCTTTCTAGGGCTTCAGGAAGTACCCTAGAGGTTTTGATGATCAACGTGAGTGAGTCAGTGACGAAATCGGCATTTTTTAGATATATCAATAGAATCTAAATTACAACAGCTACGCAATTGAAACTTTATCTCCACTTATAATAAATCTCTAAATTAAAAAAAGAATCAGCTAGTTTGAAACTAAGCTTTGCGCGGTTCGAATGTTCTCAGCATCCCATGAACGGAAAAATATGAAACATTTTATATAGGTACATTATTATTCTAGCTGCAACTTAGGATAGTTTGTATCCGACTGCGACAGTTAATTAATTTTCCGAAATATACGACTTCATTTAATTTTTCATTTATTTTTATTGAAATCAAACGCTGCTCCAACTGTCAGCTATAAGAACCGTCAAATTTTCGTCAAAATGGCGGAATTGCTTTGCCTTTCACTTATTAATAATTTAAATCCCGTCTACGATAGACCTTTACGAGACAAATGCTAAAATATAAACCATAAAAAAATATTCGATTCTGATATGAGAACTTATATGCGCAAATGTCGTTTACCATAGATAAAATAATTGAAACATTTCTAGGAAAAAGTATTAACGGATTCCTATCAAGCAACGGTATAATACATGAAAGGCAGTATGGCTTTCAAAGGGGAAGAAATACTGCTCAATTGCTCGCACAATTCACAGATGAGGTAAATTGCCACCTAAATGAAAGAAAGCATGTAATTGTTACCATGATTGATTTTAGCAAAGCCTTTGATACACTAAACTTAAATAAACTGTATACAAAACTCGAGCAAGCTGGTATACAGGGGCCACTCTTAGAACTTATTAAAAACTATCATACAAACAGGTATAACATGGTCAGTATAGCAAATGAGCAGAGTGAGATGGCTCAATCGCTACAAGGCACAGCCCAAGGCTCAATAATCGGCCCTACTGAATACATAATCTATGTCAATGACATGTGTAACATATTTAGAGAGGCCTCAGTATACCAGTTTGCCGATGACACCTGTTTAATAACTGCAGAAAAGGACGAAAAAATTGCACAAAGTAAGATGCAGAGTGAGTTCAACATACTATGTGAATGGGCCCATGATGCTGGACTATCTATTAATTATCAAAAAACTAAACTAATGCATATACACTCTCCTTACATCAAAACTAATATAATACCCAGGATTGTGGCCCATACACACTCATGCATGCATACCACTCACACTTCATGTAATTGTGATACCCTAGAAGTTGTAACAGATCACACTTACCTTGGCCTTACAATAGATAATAAATTTAACTGGAATACTCACATAGAAATAGTATGTAAAAAACTAAGAGCCATCCTATGTAACATTAACATACTTAAACATAAAATGCCGTACACTACTCTGCGACTACTGTACATGGCCATGGCTGACTCAATCATAAGCTATGGAATCTCTAGCTATGGTAGAACATACAAAACATATTTACAGCGTATATATAACCTACAAATTAGACTACTGAAAACAATAGTCCCGCTAAAAATTAAATATAAATATAGAGATAATTATCATAAACTATTTAAATACTGCAGAGTCATGAATGTATTCGATAAAGTTAAAATGGCAATTGTAATGCAATATAAACATAAATTGGGAAATCTTGTTAAGTACACAAGGAAAGGCAACCTACGAACCCTGACCAGTAAGAATGTATACATAATTAACAAATATAACAACACATATGGGCAAAGAGTGTGGTCTAACTACCTACCCTTTGTATTAAACAGCTTTCCCAAAACTACTGTAGAAAATATAGAAAGTAAACCTACAAAAACTAAAAATATAATTAAGAAAATGTTCATTATGGCCCCCAGTAGTAACATAGATAAATATAACTAGTTATTAAGATAAAAAAGTTTAGTAAATATTTTTAAATATTAAAGATTGTACTAAATGTAACTGATATATATAATTTAATCACAGATCTGAAAATAAACAGTTCAAATTTTAAAAAAATTTTTTTTTTTTTTTTTATGTCGTAATTTCAATAAATGAAATCAACAAATTTGAACAATATAATTAACACGAATTTGTTTTTTTTGAATGACAATGGCACGCGCTCGGCGCTTTCAGCCAAAGTACCTGCGGCGCTACCACGAAAACCGATACTCAATGTTCATATATTTGCATCCCTGTCACTCGAGTATGGTTAGTGCGATAGAGATAGAGATACCCGAATATTTTCGAATTCCGAAGTTCGTGGTTATAGCTCAGGAATCGAAAATATGGTAAATAATCATAATGTATTTTCTCGAAAAAGAATTTAAAATAAATATAGTCAAATGGAGAAAAAAACAAAGCAAGAGGTTATATAGGTAATGATTAAGTTATAAGAGTCCAAAGTTTTAAGAGGGGGTATGCTCTGTCCCTTTTCCGCAAAACGCACCTTCATATGAAACGATTGTTTTTTACTATGACGCTCGAGTATATTGACGTCACAGTCCCTCATCGTTTTCTCACTCTAACAAGCGACATTAAAACGGATGTAGCTTCATAATTTTTTGAGATATTTGAATGGGAGTTTCATTATCTTCTATCTAATTATACATAATAAATGCCTATGTCCTGACTGACTTATTCACTCAATCACTCACTCACTCACTCATCAACGCACAGCCGAAACTACTAATCTTAAGGTGGTTCGATTACCATACAAAGCGTTATTTGACATTCGCAGGCTAACGGCGTGTTATTTTAAGAAACTTATGTAACAAACTTTCATCAATTGGCTTCCCATTTGCGCCAAATTCCCCCTTTTCTAGAATAAACTTGTATAAACTAGATTAATTTGAGAAAAATAGTTTTCCCAAAATATCACGTCCCAAACCAATTTCTCAAATTAATCTAGTTTATACAAGTTTATTCTAGGAAAGGGGGAATTTGGCGCAAATGGGAAGACAATTTATGAAATATTATTACATAAGTTTCTTAAAATATCATGCCGTTAGCCTGCGAATGTCAAATAACGTTTTGTATGGCAATCGAACCACCTTAAAGAGTTGATTTTTGCACAGTATGTTGCTTTTATAACGTGGGCTAGGGATAAAAATGGATTTTTGAAAATTCTACCCCTAAGGGGGTAAAATGGGGGTGCAAAGTTTGTATGGGAGAACCTTTTTTTTGAGCTATAGACTTAAACTTTGTAGAAAAATTAGTTATTAGAATACAAATGAAATACTTTCAGCGTTTTGGAAAATTCCACCCCTACGGGGGTAAAATAGGGGTGCAAGGTTTGTATGGGGGAAACATTTTTTTTTTAAATAGAGACTTAAAACTTTGTAGAAAGATCAGTCATTAGAATACAAATAAAGAACTTTCAGGGTTTTAGAAAATTCTACCCCTAAAGGGGTAAAATAGAGTGCAAAGTTTGTATGGGAAAAACTACTTTTTTTTAAATAGAGACTTAAAACTTTGTAGAGAAATTATTCATTAGAATACAAATAAAGTACCTAGATTCAGTGTTTTAAAAAAATCTACCCCAAAGGGGGTAAAATAGGGGTGCAAATTTTGTATGGGGGAAACAATATTTTTTTTAAATAGAGACTTAAAACTTTGTAGAAAGATTAGTCATCAGAATACAAATTAAGTACTTTCAGCGTTTTAGAAAATTCTACCCCTAAAATAGGGGGCTAAAATAGGGGTGCAAAGTTTGTATGTGGGAAACTATTTTTTTTAGCTAGAGTCCTAAAACTTTGTAGAAAGATTATTTAAATACAAAGAAAGTACTTTCAGCGTTTTGGAAAATTTCACCCCTAAGGGGGTAAAATAGGGTGCAAAGTTTGTATGGGAAAAACATATATTTTTTTAATAGAGACTTAAAATTTTGACGAAAAATTACTTATTAGAACATGAAAAATACTACATTCGGCGTTTTACAAAAATCATTCCCTAAGGGGGTTAAAAAGGGTGCAAGGTTTGTATGGGGAACACTTTTTAGAAAGATTACTTATAAAAATACAAAAAAAAGACTTTTAGCGTTTTGAAAAAATCTATCCCTAAGGGGGATAAAAAGGGGTGCAAAGTTTTTATCAGGGAAAGTTTATGTTTTTGAGTTAGAGACTTGAAACTTTGTAGAAAGATTACTTATTAAAATACAAAAAAAGAACACAAATCGTTTTAGAAAATTCCACCCCTAATAGGGTTAAAAAGGAGAGCAAGCTTTGCATGGGCAACACTTTTTTTTGAGTTAGACTTAAAACTTTGCAAAAAGATTACTTATTAGAATACTAAAAAAGAACTTTCTGCGTTTTAGAAAACTCCATCCCTAAGGGGATCCTTAAGATCCTTAAGAAGGGTAGCCAGTGTCGTGTGGGAAATTTTTTTTTTTTTACTAGACTTAAAACTATTCAAAATGTTACTTATTAAAATTAATAATAAAGTACTTTCAGAGTTTTAGAAAATTCCACCCCTAAGGGGGTTAAGAAAGCTTTGTATGGGCAACACTTTTTTGAGCTAGAGACTTAAAAGTTTACGAAAAAAGTTCTTTCAGCGATTAGAAAAATTCAACCTCTAAGGGGGTTTAAAAGGGGGTTCAAATTTTAAATGGCGAGCAATAAAATTTTAAAGTGTGAGTAAGAGATTTTTAACTTCGGTCTTATTCTGTACGTTAAAAAACTACAAAACTGATTTCAGAGTTTTTCCAAATTCATCCCCTAAGAGTGTTAAAATTGGTTCAAAGTTTGAGTATTTCAAGGCATTTTTAAAGTATGAGATTTTTAACTTTGGTTTTAGACTGTTTATTCACAAACTAGAAAATGAACATCAACTTTTTTTTTAATTATCCCCTAAAAGAGGGTTCAAATTTTGTATTGAGAGAAATCATTTTCTAAGACGATAAAAAGTTCTACGCGGACGAAGTCGCGGGCAACAGCTAGTATGTTTAATAAGTTTACTCGTATTGACATCATATCCCGAGAATTTTGTTTGTGAATGATGATATGACGGCTGACAGAGAAGTATGGAAGAAAAAGACATGCTGCGCCGACCCCAAGTAAATGGGATAAGGGCAAGGAAATGATGATCCCGAGAATTTTGTTTGTCTGGTATAATCCAAACACAAGTTACAAGGGTTAAAAAAAACGACGAAGCAATTCGAGAAAAGATAGGTAGTGCATGCCCTTGTGCTTCGCTTGGCTCGTCTTGGCGGGGGCACTGCCGTGCCCCCATATAGCTATTTATTTACGTAACTCTTTTTATTTATATATATTAAGATTACCGCGACTACGTCCGCGTGAAGTAACAAAACATATCAGTTTTCATCCCTTTTGGAGGTTGAATTTGGGATAAAAAACATTGTATATTTTAACCCTTTTCCAGGCTGGCAATTGAAACATGACAATAAAATGTCAGTCTTATTTAATGAAATGAAATGAAATGAACATTTATTAATAACAATCGTTACAGGTCATGGTCAATTTGGTAAATTTGTTTCCTAATTGAAACTAATTATATAGGTTTATATTATACATCATTAATTTGTGGATTCACACATCTTATTTATTATTATCATTTTTCAAAGTCATTTAGTATAATTCTTTATTTTCAAATTGTCAGTGGCATGCTGTAAAATTCGTCATAGTCGTAGAACATGTTGTTCAGAAGCCACCCTTTCAGTCTTGATTTGAATCCTGCAGTGGAAGCTGCATTTCTGACGCTGCATTATTGACATTAAGACATGTTTGACAGTCTGTAGGTGGTCAATATAACGCCACAGCCTGGAAAAGGGTTAATCCAAGTTATAAATGCTACCATTAGGCCAAACATCAAAATCTTTTCAGTCGTTTTTGTGTGTTCGAGTAACAAACATCCAAACTTTCACATGTGTAGTATGACTAACTTCTGCCCGCGACTTCGTCCGCGTGAAAATCGTATATATCGTAGGTCCATACCAACTTTCACCCCCGTCAACAAATTATATTTTAGGGGTGTATTTTTCCAACACGCAAAAACATCTTTTTTTTGTATTCTGATAGGTATTCTTTCCACAAAGTTTTAATTTTGTAGCTCATAAAAAGAGTTTCCCTCATACAAATTTTGCGGCTATTTAAACCGCTAAGGGGTGAGTTTTTCTAAAACCCTAAAATTACTTTTCTTATATTGTACTCGTAATAACGTGTCCATACACAAAGTTTCAAGTCTCTCACTTAAAATTTTACTCCATCCCCATATTCCCCATACAAACTTTCAACACCCTTTTTACCCTCTTGAGGGAGAAATTTTCAAAAATCCCAGCTTTCTAGGTTCAACAGTTTGGACTGGGCGTTGATTTAAGTGATTGAGTGGGATTTTTACGTTTATATATATAGTAGATAAATCCCAGTTATTGCACTGGACTCCAGTCCATTCACAAACCACACCGTAATTCGACCCAAATCACCTCAACATCCAAAATTGATAAACCAAACAACTGCACCGTGAAATCCCCCAAATTTTGCCTAACAGCCGAGCGTTTAATAATTCACCGTCCTAAATATATCCCGTAAGATGTGTATCGCAGGGCATGTAGGCCGAGGCTCAGGGCTTACAAATTACCCGGCTATTAGGCTCGGGACACATCCGATATATGTAAACTGGGCACCGGAGCGCTGCCGTGCTTGGGTGTCCGGGAAGAGAGACATGCGATTTAAGGCTCGACCTTTCAAATTTTCCTAAAAATGAGTTGTTTAGTAACCATTTTATACATTATGACGTAACAATTTTAGCGTCGGAAAAAATATATCATAATCTGCAAGATATGAGAAGTAACATAGTTTTCGTAGAAATCCATTTTAGCAAAAGAAAGTAGAGAAAAAAAATATCTAAAGTGAATCCTGTTATTTCACTTGTACCAATTTTACTGCTCCATTTTTTATCAGAAAAAGATAAAATTGTATAATTTTCTTCATAAAGTAACGAACAATAACTTTATTTTCTTACTTACTTAAATTTCTTCTCGTTTTCTGAAATATTCCGAAAAACATGTTATCCGCGCTTTCGCACTTCCATCATGCTCACGCGTATGCTCAGTGAGAGGGAGAGAAGACCATGAACGAGCGGAGCTTTAATGTATAGTGCATGTTGGTTGCGAGCGTTGCTGTTTCTGTTGAGATATTTGGAAGTTTATCGCGTTGCAGATGGTTCTAGTCATCTATGGTGCGCTTTTAACTATACAGTTTTATCACTTATGGTTGTGGATGAGAGCTCCGTCACTTTCGCATACTTGTCAGAACATGGCGGATGTCTCAAAGCGATAAGTGATAAAATGGCAAACATGCAACGCCCGTTTGTTTGATTTGTTTGTCAGTGACACGATACCTAGTTGTTTTTACAGGCGAACGCACACAAATAGGCGCACTTATTTCCAGCAAATATATAAAAAATGTGCGTTTTTGAAAATTGTGCGTAATATTTTTGTTTTGTTTGTTACGTTTGCTTAATTTTAAAACTAAATTAAAGTATGGTTCACGATTGTTTTATCAACCAACTATTCGTGGATTAGGTGATGTGACTAACTAAATAAAATGATAATAACATACAACATTTCTTTTCTAAATAAGCCGAAAAACGATTGTATTGAAATTGTCCTCAAGCGTTCCCCTTAACACTTTCACTGCCAGGACCCCCCGTAGCAGGGTGCCTACACTTTTAGCGTGACATCCCCGGGATCAACTACGAGCGTAGCTCGTAGCGATTCATGGCAGTGAATTTGTTAACACGTTCACCGCCGGGAACACAACTGTCGTGTCCCTACGCCGTAGTCGCTTTCCGCCACATACGAGGAAAACCACGGGATCGGCTAGGAGCGTAGCGCGTAGCGATTCATGGCAGTGAATTTGTTAACACGTTCACCGCCGGGAACACATTTGTCGTGTCCCTCCGCCGTAGTCGCTTTCCGCTACATACGAGGAAAACCACGGGATCGGCTAGGAGCGTAGCGCGTAGCGATTCGCGGCGGTAAATGTGTCCGTCAAGTCTATAGCTTGCCCCACCAGCCCCGGTAGTTATTAAGGATTGGCAGATATGGCCCCTAACAAGGGACAATCTGTGCCACGGACATGTCACTTCTGAAAGCTTTTCAATGTTAAGGCTTATCTCGGTGGATGCTAAGTGGGATAGTGAACGGATTCGAGTAAACTATATAGGCCTGTATGGGTTTAAATTGGCCTATAAAAGGGCTAGTGACTGAAAGGTCGGATACCTGTCTTGTGTACAGTAAAGTATTTACATACATATATACCTTCGATATCCATAATTTAATTTAAACCTAACCTACCTACAGGGTTCTAAAAAAAGTTTATATATTTTTTTCAGATAATGTTACGGTTTCAAATCAGTTTTATGGCAAATGGTGATTATGGCAAACACTAGCCAGTGTTTTTGTTTGATTTATAAAAACCCCGAAAAGCTGACAGTTTCTCAGAAAAAACGAATTAGGGCAAACGGTGATTATGGCAAACGTTACATTAACGGCAAATTAAATTATGGATTTCTTTAGAAACTCCCTGTACCTGGTTAAATTAGCCTATGAAAAGAGTATTGACTGAAAGGTTGGTAGCGGCCAGCGGTAGTCGTAACGGCCCGGCCACGACATTGCGCGAACTGCGGCGCGGCAAGTGTTTTACCTGTTCATTGCGCGGTCGACACGCGCTACGCACTGTTGTTAGTTAGGATCACACGCAATGAATTTAAAAAACCGCTGCCGCTCGAAGTCGGGGACGAGCCGTAAGCGGCTTTGGTAGCTTGTTTAGTTAACACTTTCAGTGCCAGGAACCCGCTAAGCGGGAGTCCTAGCCCTTAGGCAGTTTCCTCTACAAATGGTTTTTCCCATGTTATCGGCTACGAGTGTAGCGCTACGAAATTGTTGGCAGTGAATGTGTTCAGTCCACCTCGGGCGTACCCACGCCGCGCCTTCCGGTACTAGGTCACCACTCAAGAACCTTTCCGCCCAATCGGCCATCGGTTCTACGTGCAATCCCGCTCACACATGTGACCTGGTAAAGGTCGCGAGAGTACGCTGGATGCGGGTGGCGCAGGACCAGTCAGTGTGACACTTCTTGGGGGAAGCCTATGTCCAGCAGTGGACGTCTTTCGGCTGATATAATGATGATGATGATGATGATGAATGTGTTAAAGCAGGTTCCCTGGTATGCCAGTTCAGGCGGAATCGAATCCTGTTTAAAACAATAATAGGGTTGACAACGCGAATGTGGCATCCCTGGAGTTGCAAACGTCCATTGGCTACGGTGACTTGTAAAAGTACCATTGCGGCCTACTTGATGATTAATATTAATTTTTTTTTACTACTTTACTACGGTTTGGCAGACCCTTTATTTTCTAGTGAAAAATACCTGCCTACCACGTACGTAGCCAACCATCGGGGATGACTAGGTTATGTGGTATTTCAATCCACTAAAAACTCCACGGCGGCCAGCATCAGCGCTCTCAAGCGGAGGACTCCAGGATCTCATTCTGATCGCACTGGAACCCCCCTCGTGCCTCTCCACATTTGGCTCGTCCTAGGCTGGAATAGTTGTTCGTCGGTTTCTTCCCTGGGTTTTTTAGGCGAGTGGCGGCCCCCGCCAGAAAAAAACTGCGACCCCGATGACCCCCTTTAGTCGCCTTATATTCTTGTCCAAGCCTACACGGTTCGGGCGGACCCTTAACTGGTCTGCCACCGTCTTGGTATTAAAAAAATTGATTGTATTTGAAATAGTCTACGAAGAGTTGAGAATTTTAAAAGTGGTTATCATATAAAAATGTAGCGTGTAAGTGGAAAAAAATTTAAAGAAAGAAAGAAGAAAGAAAACATTTATTCGTGGACAAAACAATGGGTGTAAAAAACAAAACGCAGAACGTAAATAGCAGGGTCCACGAAAAACCTAGAAGGCCAGCGCTGGTCTTCCGTCGGAACCTTTACATGAGTTACCTCCTGGAAGGCAACACAACAAATACCTACGCTAAACATATTATTCATAATATTTGTCAAACCACGTCACAAGATTAAAGATGAAATCAATTTTCTAAAGTGAATGTGGGTGCACCACGCCAAAAGATAGTTTGCGAGTTGTATAATATATTGAATAACTTGGAAAAGTTGAGAAACCCCCGACATTTTCATTTCAAAGTTCAATAGCTCTAAACCGGCTGAACCGGTTTTGTTGAAATGTAATTAAAATCCGCATTAAAATCGGTCCATTCTACGACCCAGGCACAGACAGATACACAGACACGTCAAAGTTATCCCCTCTTTTTGCGTCGGGCCATTTCAATTCCATTCCGACTGCCAGAAAAATTGTGCTTCTCGATGGACAGTTGTAAGAAAATCGTTCCAAAAAACAAATGGATTAGTCATTATTTTGTTTGTAACCCCCGACGGAACAAGAGGGGTGTTATAAGTTTGACGTCTGGGTCAATCTCCGAGCGTTTGAACCGCTCGGTTCTAACGTCATTGTCGGCTCAACATTATTTCAGCAGAGGTAAAACATACCGCGGAAAATCAAATCAAAAATGACTCAGCAACGGTATTAGCTTACATCTTCATCAAAAGTGGACTCTGGTATTCGTCTCTTTTAATAGTATTTTTTGGAGACGACAATGACGAAAAAAAAAACGCCTTAAAAACGCTGAATATTCGACCGTCTGTGTGTGTGTCTGTTTGTGGCATCGTAGCTCCTAAACTAATTGACCGATTTGAATGCGGTTTTTTTATCCGAAAGCTGACGTGATCGAGATGGTTCTCAGCTACGTTTCAACAAAATAGGTTCAGCCGTTTTTGAGATATTGAACTTTGAGATGAAAATGATGGGGGCTTTTCAACTTTTTTTAGTTGCAGTTATTTAATCATTACTTACACCATCTTACACTAAAGGTTTTCATCATCAAAGGCCTTTTGTAGTCTCCAGTGGCATTTTAAAGCGTTTTATTTTAGCAGGCGCTGTAATAAAACGAGAGCGACAAGAGAGCTCTGCGTGGTCTTGAAGTTTAATAAATGGACACTCAATCGGTACTTTCGAAAACGCTTCTTCAGGCCGATCGTGTTGGAGAGATTTGAACACGTTCACTGATAATAATCGCAACGCGCTACGCTCGTATCCGATACCGTGGGTTTTCCTTGTATGTAGCGGAAAGCGACTACGGCGTAGGCGCTCGCTAGACGGGTTCGCGGCACTGAATGTGTTACATTTGTTACGAGGCAACTTCTGTCATTGAAACCATTAATGGCCAATGGCTGACATAATTATGAGTCATGCCTCTACGAGTGATTTCCGTTACAAAGCTGAAAAATACTGCTGTTTCGACGTATCACACGTGTTTCTTGTCCTCGAATGGGTTAAATACTTAGATATAAATATTAGGGTCTATATAATACAGGGTTTTTCTTACACTATTCGAACTTGCCCCACCATAGTAAGCTTAATATGGCGTGTGTTCTAGATACTAGACAAGTAGTCCAGGCAATGAACTGACAACTTGTATGGAAAAATGACAAATTTGGAAATAATATATAATAGCAGATTTTTTTCTATGTTATGGATATATTATCAATTAAATAGTTACCTAGCGACAAAATGCAACAAAATTTCAGTCATCGAAAAAAATAACTTAACTGATTTCTGAAAAGTCAAAAAAAAATTCAATAAATGTTTTTATCTTTATTTTGGTTCATTTCCATTGGCTCTATAATATTCAAGATAAATAATAAAACAAAAACCATTCATGCTGTATTTAAATCAATATAAATACTTCCGGATGGAAAGTTTGTTGGATTCTTGAATAAAGCATCTTAGAATAATGTTTTAAAATGAAATAAAGAAAAATAACGCTATTATAAATTAACGTTTTTCAAAACCGTATTTTGCCTGTAGTAAAGGATAATACATAGAATTGTTATTCAAAACTGTCATTTAAATAATGTGTCAAAATATCTTAAGAGTTTCCAGCACGGTTGAGACAAGTTGTTGGTATGGAATTAGAGATAGCGGATTCCGTTGGGAATAAAAATTTTCTTATTTTAGCACGTCGTTTTAAGGGGACGTAGGTTCGTGGTCTTCTCTCCCTTTCACTGAGCATAAGCGTGAGCGAGATGGAAGTGCGTGTTTGGAAACGCGGATATCATGTTTTTTAATTTAATTTTTTTGTGCGTTTTAATAAATAAAAAAGTAATAGCTTATTTCCCTCAAACATGACATTGCCGATTTTTAAAACTAGTTTTAATGTGTTTAGCTGTTGTGCATAATTTGTTATGATTTTCTTAAGTGTATTTTAGACCTATGTTCGTGATTTTTTTCTATAGAGCGAAAGTCAAAACCGCAGGATTCGAATAGCTGATTTCCCTCGAGAAAGGCCTCAAGATTGCTAATTAAATTTAAAGCAGCCGTTTTATAATCCAAACAAGAGCTACGATTTTTTAAAAATCAGTTTTTGGAGCACACGTCGCCAACTTTGTATGGAGAGTTTAGCGTCCTTGCGACCCTTAATATTGTATCATATTTCAGGGTTTCTACTTATATTACCCAAGAAGTCCTCATACATGCCTCTGACGGTATTTAACACTTTCACTGGCAGGAACCAGCCTAGCGAGTACAAGTGGTTTTTTTTTTTTGACCAGAATCTTTAGTACAACATTTCGGTGTACATTTGTTAAAACGGTTTATTCGGTAGATTCGGTAGACGTTTATAATTAAGCCAGCGCAAATCTCCACGCTGAATCCACGCCCAATATATGTAGGTCACACATACAATATTGAGAAGGTTTGACACCCGCTAACTCACGAAAGTGACAACTGGGTCGGGTCACTCACCCTTCGTACTTATACCTACTTTGGTGTAGGTGTGGCTCGACCTCAGAGGGCTTTGGAGGTCAGATGTTTCTTACGCAGGTTTGTTCCTTGGGGATTTGAGAGCGGTACAGGATAGTAGGCTTAGAAATGATTGAGCAACTGATTTGTTTTTACAAGCTTTTATTTACCACACATGCGTCAGAGCGCTACGAGCGCTTTTCGCCACATACGGAGTTTAAGCTGCTACGGACTAACTTGCAGTATATGTTTGTTCGGGTGGAATCTTGCAACTCAATTTTGAAGCAGATATCTTCAACCGATTGAGCCAAAATTTTGGGTTGAAGTATAGTTTGGATGACAATTCAATATTATGGTACCATCGAGCTGATCTGATGATGGAGACAGAGGTGGCCATGGAAATTGAGGACTTAACAGACGTAAACCCGTTAAGTTTGGGGTCGTTAAAATCGTCTCAATGAGTAGTTAATTATGGTATACAGAAAAGTACGGTTGGCAATAAAAACTTGTACCAAAAAAATTTTTTTTGATAGAGGCTTATTATTTGTAGACTAGCTGCCCGCGCGGTTTCGCTCGCGTATTATTAAATAACCTGAGTTTAGAATGGGATTGGAGATGACAGTTTTGCCCTATAAATCCGTCAAAGTTTGTATGAACTGACAGCTATATTCCAATCCCAAATGCATCACAGTGGAGTCCGCTATACATACAAAACAAAATCATTATAAAATCTAACCTAGGGTGCCGCCGGCAGCGAGGTGGGACCTAAGCCACCGGTGGTCAGGACGACAGAGGCAGGAACCTCCTGAATATCCGCGCAGTGTCCAGGAGTATTGCCTTCTGTATCGGACCCTTGACCCATACCTTGACGGCGCGTTTCATCACCATATTATAAACTAGGCTGTTATTGACCCCGCCGTCGTAACAATATTATTGATACCTATATACCAGTTTCCCACTGTACGGTCCTTGTTAACTCAACCATAATATTCATAATAATGAGCACGCTGTAGGGTGACCATTGTTAGCCGATCACTGCGTGAGACATGCCGGCGTTGGGCAGTTGGCCGCCGGCCAACAACCGTAGCTGTGCAGGTGACGTTCATATATTATACTTGTAATTTATGTGGAACCAGCTTAGATTTCATCCTCGTGTACTGCCTTAACACATTCACTGCCACTTACACTGACAATGTCGTAACGCTACGGTAGCAGCCGACAACGTGGGAAAAACCATTTATAGATGAAAAAAATTACGAATCTCTATTCGTAATTTTTTTCATCTATAAATGGTTTTTCCCACGTTGTCAGCTGCTACCCTAGCCCTGCCCACCTAGCGAGCTCCTCGCACTGAAAGTGTTGACACATACTCGTACACCGCCAATAATTGCTGCGCGCTATGCTCGTACCCGATCCCGTTTTCCTCGTATGTAGCGGAAAGTGACCACGGCTTAGGCGCCCGCTTGGCAGGCTCCCGGCAGTAAGTGTTAACATATTCACTTCCAACAATTTCGTAATGTTTCTAGAAAAAAGGCGCCTACGAGCAGAGCACATACCTAGCGGGTTCCTAGCACTGAAAGTGTTAAGGGGTTAATACTATGCCTGTACAAAATCCAATAGCAAATATGCTATTAGACTTCCCACAGGCGTAGCATCAATTATCCCATAGAAATTTTCACTCCTTTAAAGGATGATTTCTGGGTTAATAACTGTCCTATGTGTTTCCCAGGGTGTCAATCTATACCAATGCCAATTTACATTTGAATTGGCTCGGTGGTTTAAGGATGACTCACGCTAGAACGGGCCGTGTCCGGCCCGGGCCGTTTTCTAAGAAAAACGACGGCGTTTTTGCGCGGCCGAGCCATACCCAAGCCCGGCCAAGCCACGGCTGAGGCTCGGAAGCATCCCGGTGTCGGCACGGCCCGGCCCGTGACTCGGCCGGGCTTGGGTCTAGCTCGGCCGCGCAAAAACGCCGTCGTTTTTCTTAGAAAACGGCCCGGGCCGGACACGGCCCGTTCTAGTGTGAGTCATCCGTTAACCGTGAAAAAAATAACAGGCAGACAGTTATGGATGTTTACGCGCTCTTAGATTTCAGGGATATACTCGTAAACTATTCTATATCCGACCCAGGGTCTCAAACTATTATCAAATTTCATCTCAATCTGTTCAGCGGATAATGCGTGAAAAGGTAACAAACATACAGTTTATAATATGTATATAGATGTTTCCGCGCTCTTTCTAAACCTGAGATCTAATGATGATTTCAGATATTAGTTCTAGTTTTATACGTCTTTTTAAATGATTATAGCTCCATTTTGTCCCGAAGTAACCGGTTGCCTGCGTCTTAAAGTTAACAAATGCTTTCATTCATTATTTCACCAAGCTAACAAAGGTTACGAGTCCCTATTACCGACCCTTAACTATCACTGGCTGCGCGATAATCGATATTTTAACAGAATAATCGGTTACATAATGGGTTCTTACCGAGTCTGTCATTACATTATCCATGCTAACTTTCATAATCGATACCAACTTAATAATCGGTTAGTATTCGATATTCAATTTTTCCGCTGTGAGTTGTTCAAACATAGCAGAGAGCTCTATTTATAAGTATACTCCCACCACCCTTCAGGGAGGGATACACTGGGTTCTTGAATTATTTAGTAATATCGTATTAAAACTGACGTCTTGTAGCAAGTATTAATTCTTCAGATGGTTGGCTTTACGAAGCTTATCAGCGCGTTGGTATGTATAAATAATGTTCATAGTACTGCTATTTTTTTTACGGTTTTGTGGATTATTATCTAACCGTGAGTTAGTTACAGGAACTCACGGCTCAAATATGTATATTTTCTTATTTTCATATAATATATTATTATTATTACTGATTACAACCCAATGAAATAGTGCCTAAGAAACTATAATTTAACAATTACAACGAACTAATATTTTATTCTACACAATTCATTCATGGAGCAATAAAATAAATCACTTTATCTACACCCTTATCATAAATCCTCTATATCCGCGTTTTATCTGTGCTAGTTTTATTATAATGTATGAAAAATCATAATAGCATCGATATCGATGTTATTATGGAAATCTAGTTGGTCATGATTTGATATCTAGTCGGCCATGGCGGTGCAATGGCGGTTATTCTAATGGTTACCGAACACATCATTGAGGATTTATAATATGTAGGTATATAAAGTAGTGTATGTAACTGTATATAATTAGGCAATATGTACAGTCACATAAACTACTATTCGTCAGTAACTAGATTTAGCGTTCGGACAGCGCGGCTGAGGGGTGCGTTACGAAGCAAGTTGGTCCGGTATATCAATAAACGTGGAACAATTTATGATAACCAATAAGGACACATGCTAGATCGCTATACGGGCGCTTATTGTTACATACGGGCAAGACGTTGTTACGGACGTTACGTTAAAAATATATGATAAATGGTAATTACTAATTAGTGATTACTTTCTAAATTTACAGCTTATTCCTTAAGTTTTCTCAGGCCCGGTTGTATAACGATGCGTTTGACAACATTTCAAATCAAATCTTAGTAACACCGTAAATATTTTGATATTATTTACTGACTTAAGCTGGTCGATTACGTTAATGCACTGTACGCGCGTCAGGTAGATAAACGCCATATTTTTGTACGGAAAAATGACAGCTGAATAACGGATCTTTATAAAGGGTGTAAATAAATATTTTACGTCATACCTGGCCATAAAGTAGGAATTACCACACGCTATGCGTGCGGAAAACCCCACTGGCCAGATAGAGACGAAAAATGTTGTACTTACCACGGGCGGTAATAAAGAAAGCCTCAGAGCGCATATTTATCGCCCTTGCCTTCGGCTCGGGCGTCAAATACGTACGATCTGAGACATTCTTTGTTTAACCGCCCTAGGTAAGTAATGTACTATTAAAACATGTTTAATAATTATGTCAAACAAACCCAGTGTGCCTCGTACCTAAATATAAACATACTGCTTGTCAAATATTGTTTATGTTACGATACGCGGGCAAATAAAGTGGATAGCTTGTCGTTTAATAGCGTTAATATGTCACTGTACGTGTTTTCGTTTTGGTTACATTAAGGTGGTTCGATTGCCATACAAAGCGTTATTTGACATTCGTAGGCTAATGGCGTGATATTTGAAGAAACTTATGTAACAAACTTTCATACATTGGCTTCCCATTTGCGCCTAATTCCCCCTTTCCTAGAATAAACTTGTATAAACTAGATTAATTTGAGAAATTGGTTTGTCACGTGATATTTTGGGAAAACTATTTTTCTCAAATTAATCTAGTTTATACAAGTTTATTCTAGGAAAGGGGGAATTTGGCGCAAATGGGAAGCCAATTGATGAAAGTTTGTTACATAAGTTTCTTAAAATATCACGCCGTTAGCCTGCGAATGTCAAATAACGCTTTGTATGGCAATCGAACCACCTTAAGTGTACTTTGATGTATAATGATCAATTGATCAGACATCGTTAATTTTGTAGCATTTTTGGTGCAGCGTAGTGCTGTTATCGGAATTGGCATGGACAATATTAACCAAAATTGTTAATTAGGGTAAATATTGACATTTAAATACTGTTTTTTCCGGGTCTAACGCGATATTTATTTACCTTTATTTCTGACGTTTCGACACGGGTTGCACCGGTCATGGTCGCAGATAACTGTCGTCCCAGCAAGTTGTCAACAGAGATATGGGTTTACAATATTTCACTACCCTCCAAAAGTCGATAAAAACATGGAGGGTACACCCGAAATAAGTCCACTACCCGTCCATTTTAATGTTAATTGTCTAGGGCACGGCACACAACACTTACAGTATCCGCGCACAGATCCGAAGATATACGAGATTTCAGTTTCTGAATCACTGGTCCCCAAGTCGCCGATAAATTGAAACCATTGAAGTTCTTTGGGTGTTTCCTGATGTTTCGCGTTAGACCCGGAAAAAACAGTATTTGAATATGTGTACAAAGCGCGAGAGTTTAAAGTGTTATAATATTGACATTATTAATGGGAATTAAGCATTACGATTGAAATAGTTTATATCAATTCCGTTAACAGCACTATGCTGCACCAAAATGCTACAAAATGAACGGTGTCTGATAATGATGAATGATACAGTAAATAAGTTAATATACTTTGTGACACTTAGGCACACAAATCGAACTAACCACATAGTAAGCTCATGTTGCACTGTAAACAAATTAACCTAGCTATGAAATGGCCTCAAGTACCGTTTGCCTTGTCGTTTTCACTCGTTTGAGATCTTCATAAATATGGCAGTTTAACATGACTTTTAATGCGAGACGGTACATACAAAGGTGTTAAGCCCCTTGTGAGGTTAACCGTACCTAAGGATTGGGTTATGGATAATCGGCGACGATATACAATACTTAATAAATAGAAAACATCCAGAAGACATAAACAAATGTTCATGGTGGTCACACAAATTTGTTGTTGTTCGAAAACGCGTTGCCAACCCTTTATCCATTTGATAACTCATTGTGGCGATAGCTGGAAGAAATCCAGGTCCCTCACTCCACACATCCTCGAAGCTCTGGCGATCTTACTAGACCACCAACCAAAGGAATTCATGGTGCTCCCGGTGAACTGCATCATCCGTTTTGTGGAAATGATGGAGCGCGAGCTTGGGAGCAGGCATAAAGGAGAGGGCAAATGCACAAAAGATCCCACTGGGTCGAAGTCCATCCGAAAGGGCCCTCATCAAGATAAGATAAGACCACCAAGAACACAAAGTCACATTCCTACAGAGCAAGTAGAGGCGCTACAGTAGGCAGCTTCCAGTGAAGCGGAGGCACTTTAACAGTTGGGTGGCTACAAATATTTATAAGTTAGATGACATTCCGCTGTGCCTCCTATCTTTATGCCGCGATTTTGTAGTGCCTCTGGTATGTTTGCGGAGGCACAAACAGACAGCTTTGCGGCGATAATGCGCAAGAGGTGCGCCTCACTGATGCGTCGCCTACACGGCAGCCCCAACAGCACCCTAGCCCCGTAGCATCATCCATGCCTAGAGCATCCGCCGTCCCTGGCTGACACCGTTCGATAGAACGAGACGACGCTCTTATCCTGTCACTTATCCATGTTACGGGGCCTGAGCGTGTTTTCGGATCGTGAAAATGGCGCCATGCTCACCCGCTGGCAGAGACTGCATGCAGTCATTGTTTAGTTAAGTCTCTCTTGTTTTTATTAATGATATACTAACACTAGTAATAAGATTTCATTGTTTACTAACCATGTACTCGTATGGACCTAAGTCTGAATTAAATGGTTTTTCTTTTTTATTATTGTTTTACGTTGTTATTCCTTACCCGACTGTCGGGTGCCTACGCCGTTGGCGCTTCCGCTACATACGAGGAAAACCACGGGATTGGCTACGAGCGTAGCGCCTAGCTATTCTTGACACTGAATGTGTTAAAAACGACCATGTATTTATCTATTAGCTCTGTATTTTACCTAATTATACCTATATTTATGACCTTGAGTGTAGATAAGGTTGGGATTGTGGCGGAGGGAGGGGAGTACAAAACGGGCTTGTGCGGCGTTAACGTAAATATTAGAGAGGCTGGCGGAGTGCAGGTTTCCAGGGTACAGACCTCACTAGTGTTATACACGATTTGAAGAGATTATATTTGAATTTTCTGTGTTTCACGTCCCACAATATACGTATCATAATTATTTTAATAGTAAAAAAATATGTACATTCTGTATTTATCTCTGATTTAGCCGAATACGCCGTAAGTCAACCAAACAACAACAGAAAATATCAGTAGTACAAACAATTTCAATGTTTAACCTCAGATTAAGTCCTTATTTACGTTTGATCCAGTGCAACATTAGAAAATAATGCGCGTCGCGTCCGTTAAAAAAATTACAGGAAAGAAGATTACTGTGTTTTATACCTAAAATTTTCATTTTATAATTTTTGTTGGTAGATATTTGTCGAGGCTTGGATTCACTCTTATCTGTAATTCTAGATCGTGAAATTCAAAAGACTACAGAACCCAAAGCAATTACCGAACGCGACCAACCTGCCCCGCCCTCCCCCCGATGGTGCTCGAACAAATCTCGGTGGACCCAAGTTAAATAAAGGGGTAAATGTATGTAAATTCGGCACACTTGTGAAATTGAGGTGCCCGCCGCGTAATAAAACTAGCTCGGCGGTGACGTGCTCGGATCTTAATAAGAAAAGTTCTACAAGAAATGGGGCATGGTGTTCGTATTAGGTTTTTTTGGGCTTGGAGTTTTGGACTGGTAATAGGGACACAGTATAGACCCGATCTGTGTAAAGTAGCAGAGCGGCGTGCGAGGATTGAGGAGGAGGAGGAGGAGGAGGTGGAGGTGATATTATGTTCATATTCATATTCATAAGTTCGTATTAATCATACATCTATACAATTATGTAATATACGAAAGAGGTAGATATGTTGTCTATACGAAATTCGCTGTTTAAAATGGCCAGGCACATGCTGAGACACGTTTACGTTTCCATTGACTACGCGAAACCGAGGCAAGTTGGTGCAATTGAGTCGATTTTAGTGTGCCATTTGTGGAGCGCTTATAACCTATCTACCTCTTTTTAGGGTTCCGTAGCCAAATGGCAAAATACGGAACCCTTATAGATTCGTCATGTCCGTCTGTCTGTCTGTCCGTCCGTATGTCACAGCCACTTTTTTCCGAAACTATAAGAGCTATACTGTTGAAACTTGGTAAGTAGATGTATTCTGTAAACCGCATTAAGATTTTCACACAAAAATATAAAAAAAACAATAAATTTTGGGGTTCCTCATACTAAGAACTGAAACTCAAAAATGTTTTTTTCATCAAACCCATACGTGTGGGGTATCTATGGATAGGTCTTCAAAAATGATATTGAGGTTTCTAACATCATTTTTTTCTAAACTGAATAGTTTGCGCGAGAGACACTTCCAAAGTGGTAAAATGTGCCCCTCCCCCTGTAACTTCTAAAATAAGAGAATGATAAATCTAAAAAAAATATATGATGTACATTACCATGCAAACTTTCAACGAAAATTGGTTTGAACGAGATCTAGTAAGTAGTTTTTTTTTTAATACGTCATAAATCGTAAAAAGCAATTTATTTAACGGAACCCTTCATGTGCGAGTCCGACTCGCACTTGGCCGCTTTTTTATATTACATCATTGCATTTATACCATTATTATAACTACTGTCATTCATTTCATTACATTAAAACAGGCACATAAAATACAAGACAATCAAAGTTATTACTGTGCTATGTCGACCTATGTAGCAAAATATTTTATCGATAAAAAAATATATCGATGTTACTGTCAACATTTAAATGTTATTCAACATATTAAATACATATTATTTATTCCCTCTTCATTTTAAAATAAAAACATAAAACAAATTAAAACGTACATTTATTTGTTTACTTTAAAATAGTTTTCATAGTATACAATTAATATTTTTTCCCTATTCATCGGTAGTAAAGATTGCCGTCTAGATGAAAATATCCACTTTAAATTAATATACGTTCTCTTAACGTCCACAGTGGTCAACGGGGCATTTTATCTTATCTTAAAATGTGTCTATTGACTTTTGAGTCAAAATAAAACAGATATGATATGTGTTCAGATATGATATCGAAGCTTTTTATAGTAATCGAGAAATTTCAATAAGCACATGTGTTAATATATATGGACATTTTTATCGATATCAAATCCCTAAAAAGTGCCCCGAGTTAGCACAGGTATGATTAATTAAATATTTTTTTTTCGACCATAGGAATTCAGCTACTGAATAATAAATAGGCCTTCTGTATCAGCAGGGATTTAAATTTCAGGGTAAAATCAGGGCACGTCTGACAGTCCTTAATAACTGTTGGGATTTTGTTGCATATCCGTGGACCCAAGATATACATTCCTCCTCTCCAGGGCTCTTCATGTTCACGTCACAGCCCTGCTCTGTGCCTCATCCACGATAACTATACATCAGTATACATATCTGATATCCTCCTAAATACAATTCAGGTCCAATCCAGGACTTATTCACTTGAATAGAGCATCATTTGTATGTCCGACACTAGTTCATCAAAATTGCAATTCCTTTTCTCTGTGTTGTATTGTGGTCCTTAGAGTTATATAACTCTTACAAGTAGTAGCTCTTTTAAAGCTTTACGAGTATACATAGTTATATTATAGGGGCGTACTTAACCTTTTGAACGCCATTCTTCACGTACTAAAGTGTCACTGACACGCGAATCTTTTTTCCATAAGAGAGTAACTGTAAACCTTATATGAAAGACATCGGACGTCATAACAATTAAAAGCGTTCTTGGCGCTTCGGGTACGTCAATACACGACACCTTTAGGCGTTCTTGGCGTTCAAAGGGTTAAAGGAGACTATTCTTGTTACTATATTACATGTTTGATGACTAAACTTTGACACCGAAGCGAAGACACTAGATACTTTTCAACCGAAGAGCTTCCTTCGGTCGAGATAAACTTATTCGAAGGCAGCTCAAAAGCTTTCTTCACTGGACAATGAGCTTACGTATATTGGCTGAAAGTTCAGCGCGCTCCGAGAGGTTATTTTTCAGTCGGCGGACACTGACGGGTTTCTTCGGAAAAAAGCGAACTTTGCTTTTAAGCGTGAACTTTTGATATAGGATAGCTGATATTGCTTGGTAACTTGGTATTTTATAAGTGCAGTTCACACTTAAAAAACTATCGATGGACTTTATCGTGTTGAAATATGGTTTAAAACTCAGCTTTGCCCTAAGCATTGCAGTATCATTGAGTTATTGTATGTGCAAAAGAAAGTTCTAAGTAATACGATCTTTACTGTAACTAAAACAGACTTTGGCTCCCCAGGATCACCCCGACAAACCAGTATCACCCGCAATGAATCCTCAAAATGCATTCAATACCGCTGGATGCGGGTGGCGCAGGGCCGATAATTGTGGCACTCTTTGGGGGAGGCCTATATCCGGCAGTGGACGTCTTTCGGCTTATATGAGGATGATGGTGATAACTACTAACTATACAAACATAAAAATTGAACTACTCATTTACACTTTTGCATATAAATTAATGTTAGTTTTACCTCGAAAGTTGGCCTTATTGATTACAATCAATAAAGCCTACAGATATCTACAATAATACATTTTTGTAGATATCTGTTATTGGATATTGTTTGAAGTTTTTCGTTTCGTTTGTTGTATTGTTGATGATGCCCCAAATAAATAAAACAAATTAAAATTAATAATTACGAGCCTCGAAGTGCGCTATCAAATGCAAAAGAACAGGTTTTATATAAAATCCTATTCACTATAAAGGGAACGCAGTAACGAGTCTCAAACATTCCTTTACAAAAACGACATAAGTTCATAGTAAATTCCTGTCTGTTACGTCTTTATAAAATGAAGTTTGCCATTGTGAGCTGGTGTCAGCTAGAAATATTATGAGATATTGTAAGAGAACGCGATGTACGCTGTAATTAAAAATATTTTTCTCGCGTCCGTGACGGGAATTGACGGTTTTATCCGTGCGCTGTGACGGAAAAATCTTTTTAATTTACCTAAGTATATGAATGTGTACTCTTTTTGACATAAATGGTGGTCTCTGGTGTTTAAAAGCTATAATTAATAAAGACGTGTGTAAAGAGTTCTATATAATATATCATTATATTTTTCTTAATGAATTTGAAATTTTCTTACAACACTTTAAACTCTCGCGCTTTGTACAAATATTTAAATCATTGATCTACACGGGTCTAACGCGATATTTATTTACCTTTATTTCTGACGTTTCAACAAGGGTTGCACAGGTCATCCCAAGATGGGTCAGTCAATCAGAGGGGTAAACACGTTACTTTTCGAACGAGCGCAAGGACAATTTCCCATACAATAAAGTTACATCTAACCTGACGCACTTATAATGCATTACCTACCTTACCGACTAGCTGGTGTGAGTCAACCCGAACTTCAGAAAAGGTAAATATATCGCGTTAAATCCGTGTTACTAAAACAATAATTAAAGATTTTCTTATGACATTTAATTTAAAGACCAAATAGAAAATATGAACTGTTACATAGTAGCTATGTTACGACAGTTTCGCTTTGAATAAAAAAAATTGTTTATTCAAAAAACCACAAAAAGGGGTTGGCACAATTGCGTTTTCGCATTGAGCACGGACCACTCTAAAACGCACTACGATTACTGCGTCCGCGTTTCGCACAGCGCTAACGCTCCACAAATGAGGCCTAATGGTTCATTGTCATATTAATCGGTAGCTTAGTTCGTAACAAGTCCACACTCGTACGCGACGTGCGGTATTGTGTGAGTTGGTTCTTTGTGCTCCATAATGGGCATTTAACCGCGAAACGGAGCATTACAAGTGGGAGTGTACTGGAAGTTGCTCTGAACATATATTTATGTATTGAATGCGATGTAAATCGGTTTCGCATTTGTATTACCAGCACTCACAAATATACATTAAAGTCGTCGCTTTTGTAATAGATGAGCGAGCAAAAGCGTTGGCAAACTGTTTAGAGTAGGTATAGGTTGCACCAAACTGTTTGTAATCGAAAGCAGTGTTCGTTAACATCTGAATGTATGGAATGACAAGCTTCTGTTCTGTGGAAAGACAGCTGCCGGCGCCATAATTATTTAACGTTGATTGGTCTGTAATCGTAAATGAGTTGTAATCGTAATCGAGAATGAGTTTAAGTCTTCAGAGCGTGACAATATTTAGGACGCTTCATCACCCTCATCATATCAGCCGAAAGACGTCCACTGCTGGACATAGGCCTCCCCCAAATAGTGCCAAAATGACCGGTCGTGCGCCACCCGCATCCAGCGGACTCCCGCGACCTTTAGCAGGTAATCAGTCCACCTTGTGAGGACTCCTGCGTAGTCATAATCATAATGTATTTGATGGAGACATTCAGACTTTACAATTTGTGGTTTTGTAAAACTAAGAAGCACTTTGAGAAAACTATGACCTGCTTTATTATCTGTGCAACATAATTCGAGTCAGCGGCTATTTATACTACGAAACACGACTTTCGACTGTTTTTTATGCGTAACTATTATTAGTATGGTACCTAGGTTAAACTAATAATTATTTTAGTTTTAGCCACACTATACATGTCGATTAACGTTAAATATGGCTCCTAAAGAGCACTGTCAAGGTTCCCGTACTATCAGATTTTAAAAGATGCAGCTTACCATTACCAACTGTTTGCAACAACAATAAATGACAGTTATTGCGAAATAGGCACCGTATTTACCGGTTCAGTTCGCATTACTAAACATGCAACGTTAACTCGCTAATAAATCAATTGGGAGCGCTAATCATACGTGAATATTTACTAGCAATGCACACATGCACACTTACTGACAATAGGTACGTGTATGTGCGTTGTTTACTGTATCGATTAACCTAGTAGGATTGATGCCGCGAAGGTCTTGACAAGTTGATCTAACTACTATTTAAAAATATTGTATTTAATTGAACGACATCATTGAACCAAAACAAACTTGCAGAATAAAATGGGGCAGTTTATGGGCCATACAGATTTCTTTTTGTTTTCTTAAATTTAAGGACCTTCGTTTTGCTAATTAAAGTTATCCGCATATAACGGTGGGACCGTCATCTACATGAAATATAAGCTTTTGTCGTGTATAACATTTCATCTATCTATATTATTAGTCCGCTGGATGCGAGTGGCGCAGGATCGGTCATTTTGGCACTCTTTGGGGGAGGCCTATGTCCAGCAGTGGACGTCTTTCGGCTGATATGATGCTGATGATGATGATGATATTATTATTACGCGAGGCCGTTTTTTGTACATGCCATCAGATCTACAGTTATGGTCCGATTTTGATAAATAATATGTCATTCGAGTCGTCTCAAGCTGCAGATTTGCAATAAGGTCTTGGTTTTTTATTTTTCATCGGTAAGGTACTAACATTTTTATTTACAAAAACTACTGTGCGCTGACCACGTGACTTTGGCTGCGTGACATCACGTGACGTAACTCTTGGTTCGACTTGATATGACAATGCAAATAAACATACAAGAATTTAACTCATAGTCTAAGCATTTTACGGTCCGGTTGTATGGCGAAATGGAAATAATTTATAATAACAGTTTTTTTTTGCGTAACAGATAAATCATAATTATAGTAATAACTTCGAGACTAAATCCAACAAAAAAATTGTGATTTAGATATTTTAATAATTATTTAAAAATTAATAAATTCCTGAAAAATTGGTAAAAAATGTTAATAACCTTTTTTTTCTATATTATGATAAATTAATATTTGCGGCGTAATATTGATGATAAATCGCGCATAAAATGTTCCCGATTATTACCTTTATATTCAGTTAGACACCAATTTTTTTTTCTATTACCATATCTTCGTGTCAAAAAATAATAATAGACAGTAGGTTTCTTCATTCCTTGTTGAATGTAGTGGACCGAAACATTACAAACCAATCGCACACTAAACAACAACGGAAGGTGGATTTTAGGGGGTTAATAATATTTAACAATTTAAAAAAATGCAAATTGATCAGTAAGCTTTGGGATTTTCATCATCGGCACTCTTTCGTTGAATGATGTACGAATCGCCTGATAAAATACTTTGCAACTAATGTTTTTACAAACACCTGTTAAAGTAGGTTTAAAAGTGCCGCGCGGCCCGCGCGCGAGCCGCAGAGCAAACGTGATTGGCCGGTTGCATGCAGCGGGGCACCGCGCCGTCCGCCCGCTCGCCGCGTAGGTATAGGTATAAGTATAAATATGTCTAAGTAGGCACTGCACGAACCGGCGCGCCGCGATTTCAGTGTTTTGCGAATTGCGACACGATCTAACGCGTACGATCAATTATCAGTTGTTTAAAATAGTAAAAATTCAATTAAGTTGATTAAAAAAACAGTCATATATTGAAATTATAATTCTATGTTTTTAAAATACCTACCGTAGACCGTACAAAAGTAGGTACTTAGGTAGGTTCTGAGACAGATTTTTTTTAGGGTCACTTAACAAAATATGTACCTACTTAGTTATAGCCTCAGATCATAGAAAGAAGATCTGAGATCATCTGAGGTTAAAGATGAATCTTGTTGTTTCATTGTAGTTTTATCAATGAAATAGTGTAGTAGCGCCGGTTAGTGACCAGCTAGTTTAGTGTGCCGGTTTGCGATCTCCTTTTTGGGCAAATATGCTTTCGTATGTCCGGCTGTTCAGCTGTTCCCTCTATAGGTCGTATCTCTCAACCGATTCTCGTGAAATCCTGTGAGTGAGTTCGAAATTTATGGGCAAAAATTTCCCCAGGCTTCCAAACTTTCACTTTAGTCGTATTAGTAAGAAAATAAATTCAAAATTTAAAAAAGCAAAAATAATTACTTCCTTAAAAATGCTAATTTGTAATTGAATTGTTTTTTTTTCTTAATAATCACTCCAAGTAAGTTTGTTCCTTTTTAGTTAACTAAAAAAAGTTTACATAACGAAGGGTAGACCAGGGGCAATTGAAACCATTTGCCTTTACAGCATATAACCGTTATATTTTTATGAGTAGAAAGATGAACGCCTAAAATTTTTCAAGGTTAGTTATCTGCAGGGCCCGTAATTTTCATGCCGATGACATCAATATGACGTCACTCTGCATATAGGATGATCCCAAATAGTTTTATTTTAATTATTCATCATTAGTCGTCAATCATTTTTAATCATGTACACATTACTTCAAAAGTAATCTATTCACACGTGGAATAATTCATAGGTACCTACTTGATACGTGAAACGTAAATTAAACTATTTGTTTTGTTTTTATACATATAAAATGTAAATTTAATAAATTAAATGGTATTGTTACCACATTTCAGTAATTACGTAGAATTCCTCTTTAACTTGTAGCACGCCATCCTTCTTGCATTTATTCCCACGCAGATAAAATTACTTTAATTACTTTTGAAGTAATTTGTACATGATTAAAATGATTGACGACTAATGATTAATAATTAAAATGAAAATATTTGGGATCATCCTATATGCAGCGTGGCGTCAAACTGTTGTCATCGGCATGAAAATTACGGGCCCTGGTTATCTGGTTCCTAAATAAAATGTATTTTGTTAGTCTATAATCCATAGTTTTTTGTCAATAATACGAGTATAATACAAGTATGGGGCGGTATGGTTCAATTGACCTCACATGACTGTCGAACTGACTGACAAATGACTGTGTCTGTGTGTTTGTTTTTACCATTGTCTTGTGTAAAATATTAAAGTACAGTATTTACATACATACATACATACATACTGTGAATACTGTCAATTGAAACACTATGTGAGGTCAATTGAAACACTCTAATATCTTCGGCACAATGAAAGTAGGGTAAACTGGGTACGGTTGCAACAACGCAAATATCTCGCAAACCGTTGGTGGGACGGCGAGGGGTCCAAGATGGGAAAGAAGTGGACAATCGGTTTGTACACGAAAAACATCGTGACGTTGCTTCCCGCGCGCTTAATTTGTTTGTAGAAAACCCTATTGTGTTTTGATCCCCAAAAGTAAGTGTTTTCACTCGTAGAGTTTTTCAATTATTCTGGTTTCTATTTAAGTGAGAGTATTGAGTGTGTGTTTATGTGAAGCTTGTGGAACATCTCAGCGTATCTAGTTTTACTGTATCATTATTCTCATTATTACTACAACGGCTTTTTCCGAAAGTAGGAGGTGGGGACGGTTGAAACAGAGTGATTTTCTTGTATTTTTGACATTGACTAATGAAAGTCAAAGTAAGTTTTCTTTTAGTTTATTTACATATTCTTTTCAGGGTGTTCTCTTCTATACAGGGTGGGCCATACATTTTTGCAAATTGCAACACTGAATATCTTCTATAATTTTTTGAGTGGAGGGAAATTATAGAAGAAATTACTTTATGCAGTGTTATTTGCAGTAAAGCGTTTTACTGATCAACAACGAGCTTTTTGTGTAAAACAGTTTTATAAAAACAACAAATTGTATGTAACTGTTCGCCGCCTATTTAAAGCACGGATTTACTTGTGAATCACATAACTTTACTTCATTTACTAATTTTTGCATAGGAACCTAAAACGTATGTAAGTGTGATTCCAAGTCACAAAATTTTATTAAGCAAGCAAATAAAGATTAATAAGAATGCCTGACTTGGCTCTATGAAATATCTCACCACTTTTTACTGTGAAAGAGTTTCGAGACTTGGCCTATTTTTTACATGGAATATTTTTTATGGGATCTCATTTCTTTTTGTAGACTTTGTATGGGAATGTTATTTTACCAACCGCAAATAACGTTTGTATAGTTTTGCAGGAAGGAACTGCAAAAGTAACTTTGTAATCGTATGTATTTGTACAGGATTACAAACTTACTTATGCAGCTTGTATATCTCTGAAACGTGACTGAAATTTCAAATATTTTTAGGTTTTTTATGAGTTATTAGGCTAAAAACTAATTACTTTGAAATTTGGAGCTTGTGGGTCTGCTAGAAGTACCTTAGAATTAGCGTGATCATTATCAGTGAGTAATTGAGTATGTCAGTGACAAAACTAACGAACTTTGACGGACAATAGTTCTTAAACTAAAAGTTCCAATTGAATGTGATTGATATTATATGTTAGCCATATTATGCCCTACATGTTCCTGAAAATTCAGGGTTCTAGCTTTAGCCAGCACAAAATTACAGGATGTTGAAAAAATGGCCTGAATGGCTTCGACAAAAGGATGGTACGGCCGTGCCTCTTTGTTTTGCTCGACTTGGCGAGGGAACTGCCGTGCCCCCTGATTTTTAGTTACATGCCATGCCATGCAATAGGGCCGAGTGGAGAAAAATGCGGGATGCCTTTGCCCAGCAGTGGAACACCCAAACAGGCAAATAAAAAAAAAGATTTCTACGGAACCCTCGGTGCGCGAGTCCAACTCGCACTTGGCTGGTTTTTAATTTGTTTAATGACTAACATGGCATACAATGAGCTCATCAAACACTCGCAGGCATATCATAAACATTTCTCAATTTATGAGCATCTGAACATCTCGATAAAAACACGGGTGTAAAAAAAGTATACGATTTTAGTTTCCTTTGTTGCTGCTACCTTATACATTTAGTTTAACCAAAGTAGTTTTAATGCAATTATAACATAATAACGATATAGATTTGCACAAAATAAGCATAATCATGTTTTATAAAAAGTGCTTGTTTCTACTATAACAATGTTTCAATCATAACCATTCCGTGTACCTATCCCGTGACAAAAAGTGTTGTAAACGTCGGGACTAACCATTTGTTTTATTGTATACAAGAACCTTCTCCAGAGTGTATTAAATACTTTTCTGAAAACCGCATCAAAATTGGTTCAACCTAACGCGAGATAATCTCGGACAACGTACATACATACATACGGGTCAAACTGAGAACCTCCTTTTTTTACAATGACACGCAGCGTGTAGATTTCTAAAAAACCTTCATATTTCCATAATTTATAAACTAGGTCAAAAACTACACAAACAATAGTGAACATTAATATGACAAACATGTGCATCGAATGCAGAACTTCCTTCTATTTTGTAGTCGGTTACTTTTGGGGACGATTAAAACGCGAGGACGATTGAAACGTTTCAATCGTCCCCACACCACGTTTTTAACTTCAAGGTCAAATATTACATATAAAAATAGACTCGAACGCTGATCAACGGCCATTATAAACATTCGTTTATTCCCAGCTATAGCACCAAATTAATTTGATCAGTCAAAATACAAGAGTAAACAAACTTTTTACCGTGAAAAACTGGTTTGGCTCGTGTACACTCCGGTATCGCACCATCACTCGAGCGCTACTGGCCAAGAATTCATACATGGCCAAAACCGCGTGTTCCGAGTGTTGCGTCAGTCGCGTAGGTATTATAGTTTTCGAGAAATTTTCCTTGTTTCAATCATGACGTGTTTCAATTGTCCGTGGTCTACCCTAAGTTATTGAATAATTTCAATTACGAAATAATGTAATTCAGATTACAAATTACGAAGTAGTCATGTATGCAATCACACGTGTAATTCATTACCTACTCGTAATTGAATTAAATATAATACAATTTGTATTTTAATTTCAAACGTAAATTAGTTACGCCCAACACTGCCGTTTACTGACGCCATTTTACGCCGTGAATCGTCGCATTCATACTAGCGCATCGTAGAAATCGATACAAATTATCTGTGTAGGTAGGTTTTGTGTCTTGGGGCCCGGGAAGTGCGACCTTGAATGTCAAGACACTCGTTGCGTGCCGACGCTACGAGCGAATGTGATCCTTAACACAGGCGGCAAGAGTTCAAGTTCAGTTGTAGAATCAAACAGGACTATTGAAATGTGTTTTATGCTTTACATAGAGCTTTTTTTTGTTGGATTTATGTACTAGTTTAATAATCTATATTATTAAGTTAAATTTAGACACAATTCGTCTCTATAAATATATTTGCCGATAGTTTATTGGAGTAAATGTATTTATATGCAATTCTTAACAAAAATTAAAACGATTTTTAGAAAAATACATTCTTTTTATGAGAATCAAATCAAAGTACTAATTATTACTATTTTTTTCTACGAACTTATGGCACCTGTCACCCAAGCCATGAAATTTGTTAATTTAATGGCTTTACGTGTAAAATAATAGTCGGATTTCACTTTTTACAGGTTAAAGACAATAATACTGTCGTGTTGACGATTAAAAACAGCTATTACTATTTTTTGTAAAAAAAATCGGCGTTTTTTTGACACTATTTTTTTTTACCTACTTCCGGGTCGAAAGTTTGTTGGATTCGTTAATATAGTATCTTAGAATATGTATTTATGACGGAGAAAAAAAAAACCTGGCTATTATAAATTAATGTTTTGCTAAACCGTAAAATGCTTAGACTATCAAACCTGCAGTAAGTTCTTCAGCATGAGAAATTATAAATGTTGAGTCGGCCACATATGGATACAACACTAAGAAAATTAAGAAAATAGAAAATAGGTAAACGATATTTTAAACAATAATAAGTATTTACAAAAACTGACAGACATATGTTGTCAACTGTGGATTATTATTTTTATTGACATAGAGACGTCAGTATTATTTGCCATGTATTTTTTTACTTCAAAAAAGTTTATATAAGTACAAACTTATTTTCCCATATTCGAGAGGTTGGTCCATTAATTGTCATGGATCCCATAGACGGCGTTGTTAACCTTACTTAGCACAATGATAGGCTCGCCTAATTGCCAGTAGGTACCTATAAAGATTTAAGTCATACATAAGTCATTTATTTATAATATTATAAATATTACATGTCATCGTTTGTTTAGATTAAATTAAATTTATAAACTATCTGTGTTAACATATTACATTCTTATTGTGGTAACTCATAAAAATCTTCGATGTCATAAAAAGAGTGAGTGAGAAGCCACGATTTTAATTTTCTTAAAAAAGTTGAGTTACTACCCGCGCATTTTACATTTACTGGTAGTTTGTTAAATAGGTTTTGGCCCCACGTGAGAGATGAATTTACTTGACTTGGTCAGTCGAGTGGTTTGTGTGAGGAGCTGGTTCAGGGAAATGTGTCAATGTTTTCTTTGACGAATTTAGCAACGTCATATATGTACTGCGAGGGCAGGGTGAGTATATTGTTTTCTCTAAAGAGATTTTGAGCTGAAGTTCGTGGTGAATGAAATACGTACGGCACGTTTTCGTAGTATGAATACACGTTGCCACTCTGCAGCCGTACCCCACAATTCGAGACCATACATAGTTCATAACTGAGTGGAATAGTGAATAGTAGCATGATCTGAGTTGTTTTTTGGGTAAAACGTGTGCCAATCTGCTTAGAGCGAAGCATGCGCTACACAGCCTACCACATAATCTGTCTATGTGTGCATCCCATCTGAGTCCAGAGTCTAATGTTATGCCGAGGAACTTGGTATGTCTTAATTGTGGCAACAAATTACCGAGGATGCTTATATTTAGTGGATCTGGAGGTCGTCCGCCTAGATTAATGTGCAGAATCTGAGTTTTTGACAAGTTCAAAACAAGACCAGGCCATTTGCGCGGAACCAATTCAGTAGTTTGAAAATGTCTGATTTGAAAGAGACTTCCAACTGTTGGGCGGTGTCTGCTGTTATTATATCACACGCGTCATCAGCGAAGATGTACATATCTCCATCTACGGCTGTAGGCAGGTCATTGACCTGGATAAGGAAGCACAAATTAGCAAGTGACGAACCTTGCGGTACGCCTATGTCGACGCCGCCGTAGTTGGATTGCATTTTGCCGTTGCTCAATGTCACGGCCTGTTGACGACCGGCCAAAAATTCTAGCATTAATTTTAACGCTTTTAGAAATCGAAACTCGATTACAAAATTTTCTTTTCGGATGCCGGGGACTCCCATTGGTGACTTTGTTGACTATAATACCATCCAAATTATTTCAGGTTCAGATAATTGTAATTTGTCAAACCGATATGACTTAAATACTGGGAAACATAAATTAGTATTAAACTATTTAGCGGTATAAATAGTCAAATGCAACTATAACCGGTAAAATATTATTTTAATTTTAAACCATTAACTGTCCCTGATTCAGTATTCTTTGATCTGTGCCGATACTAATAATAAACAGGTGTAATGTCTGTGAAATGTAAGTTTGTGTGTTGGGGGTAATCTCAGAAACTATACCCATCCTATTTTAAAACTCTTTCTTCAGTAGGTTATATGTAGAATGGACTTACAGGATTAAGTATGTACTATATTTTTATACCGTCGCTCCGCCTAGATTATTTGTATACGCGGCAGAGCCGCGCGGGTAGCTAGTTTCATTTAATCCTTGATACAATATAGTTTTCCTTATGTATATTATCTGTTTAGTATTGGGTATATATTTTTAATAGCCTTAAGCATCCCACTGCTGGACAAAAGCCTCCCTCTTTTCCTTCCACGGTATCCCTATCCTGGGCAGTCTCCCACCAGTTTTGGTCAAAGACCTCAAGCTCGTCTCGCCATCTCCGACGAGATCTACCACGACGCCGTGTTCGGTTGTGTGGGACCCACTTGGTGGTAATTTTAGCCCACAAGTCTTCCGGCATGTGGCAGATGTGCCCGGCCCAGTCCCACTTAAGTTTGGCGGCTGCGTGAGCTACGTCAGCTACTTGCGTTTTGGAGCGCAGTATTGTATTCCTATTGCGATCTGTTAATTTCACGCCCAAAATATTGCGTTCCGTGGCTCTCAGGTACATTTAATAACATACTGATAATACAATAAATACTCCCGTATTACCAGCCATAGAAAAGGTGAATAGTACTATACACTTAAGGTAACATGGGACTGTTTTACAGTATTTCACAGATTACCATTATGTTCGAGCCATAAACGAAGTTAGAGATGTGCTCGCGTGAGTGACATACTATAAGCGCACTCAGGAAAGCAGAGACTAGCGAACAGGCATAGAGTGACAGCATCCGGATCCCACATCCGTGTTTGTGTTAGCTAACTCGCTCATCCGACAGTGGACGCGAGATACCGTGACGTATTCATAATCATAACACATGTCTGAACTTTTCTGCAGGCCTGGTAATGTACATTGATAACACAGACTGAGTAGTATTGGATTAGTATTTCATTTATAACTTTTGCCGTGACAATCATGACTGTAGTTTGTGATTGTAGATCTATACAAAAAATATCCAATATTATATCCGCTCTTCAAAAGTAACACAGCGCGCTGCTAACCTTAATCGGTTTGTGTGGACGTCATATATCTCCAAACGCATCAAAAAACTGTGGTGCTTTTATTTTACGTCGACACTAAGTGTAGCCTGAGTGGACGCTCCGCTACGAGCGGGGCGTCGAGCGTCCATATAAATTGCATTTGTTTTATATGGATGCTGCACGCCCCGCTCGTAGCGGAGCGTCCACTCAGGCCTAACACTTATGAAAAATCTGTGCAACGCGACGATGGGCGCCGCACAGACTTAGGTCTGTATTATCTGGACCTTCTCTTCCGTGTATGTTGTGTAGCCCGGGTTATAGGTATATCCCCCGATTTTTTACCAATTCACGGACTAAGAAATGTACCGAAACGTCACGTAAAATGTGACTGTAAAACCTATCCTGCTAGGGCCTCTGGAGACATATTTAAAAGGTTACTTTACACGGGTCTAATGTGGTATTTATTTCCGTACCTCAAAAGAAATAATAAATAAATAGGATAAGGGAAAGCGAATGATGAAACATCGCGTTAGACCCGTGTTAAGTAAGTAATCTTTTAAATATGTGTACAAAGCGCGTTTAGCGCTCAAACGGAGACTGTTTCAATATTTTTCGAACTTTCATTACCTAAATGAAAGCCGTCGATATTTTACAAACCATACATTCATCGTCACACCGTTCGTTCGCTGAAATATCATTTGAATACGAGGTACGTCAGCCGTTAACGAATTTCCAATTTACATTGAACAAGTTGGGGTGTAAATAACGTATTAAGTAATGTTGAACGTGCAGATTAAACTGGACAGTCTTTATTGAAAGCTGTAAAACATAGTCAATTTAATTCAAATACTATTACGAGTACATGGCGTATACGGTGTTTTAATGGAAAACATGATAAGAATCAATGTTGTATATAAATGCTGCCCACGCGACTCCGCCCACGTAGTAAAGAGGTGAAACAATTATTGAAATCGCTAGAGTATTTACGGACTCAAATAACACGTATAACGTAGAACCGATGGCCATTGGGCCGCAAAGGTTATTTAGTGGCGATCACGTACTGGCAGGCGCAACGTGGGTACACTGACTACGCAGGAGTCCTCACAAGGTCTGATGACCTGGTAAAGGTCGCGGGAGTCCGCTGGATGCGGGTGGCGCAGGACCGGTCATTGTGGCACTCTTTTGGAGCATATGTCCAGCAGTGGACATCTTTCGACTGATATGATGATGATGACATATAACAAACTTCACTGACATCACCTGCTGGTCGATCACGTAACGCATTGTACGCACGTTAGGTAGATCTAAATGTCAATTTTTATATGGAAAAATGAAAGTTGGATTGTCTTAACGCGCGTTCGGAACGTTACGTGATTTGATTACCCCTCTGTAATACGCGGGCAAAGCCGCGTGGGCAGTACTTCATAAATATGATAATAAACATTGTATGCAAAAATCACGAGTCAACAGTAAATAAATGACTTATTTCCAAACCAAACACGATTAACTGAACTGTTTACGTACTGTGACCGGCCATGCGAGGCCAAGATAAAGGAATATTGACGGTCTTTCAAAAATACGTTTATGTCCTGTGAGTAACATTCTAATTCCGACCTAATATCTTAGGTGAAAGGTCTAGTTTCAAAGGAGCACTATAATGGAGGCGAGTGCTTTGGAATGTAATTCCGCAAAAGTTGGGCAGATTTTCTTCACCTATAAAATTCTTTGGAGAACTTTAATTTTTGCATTAATATGTTTAGGTTTTTTAAAGATAAATGGCACAAAATTAAACTTCTAATAGAAGCAAATATATCAATAAATTTTAACCAAATACAAATAGGACATAAAAAAACATTAACACTACACCTAATCTAAAAAACGAACACCTTAATTAAGTTCATCCCAACATAACCTATACTTATGTGTATAATTAACAACTTAAAACAGTTGGAAAACTCCCGACATTTTCATTTCAAAGTACAATATCTCAAAAACTGCTGTATGTACCGATTTTGTTGAAAAGTAACTAAGAACTATCTTGATCACGTCAGCTTTCGGATAACAAAACCGCATTAAAATTGGTTCATTCGTTTAGCGGCTACGATGCCACAGACAAACACACAGACAGACACACTCTATGTGATATACTGAATACATAATCTATGTTAATGACATGTGTAACATATTTAGAGAGGCCTTAGTATACCAGTTTGCCGATGACACCTGTTTAATAACTGCAGAAAAGGACGAAAAAACTGCACAAAGTAAGATGCAGAGTGAGTTCAACATACTATGTGAATGGGCCCATGATGCTGGACTATCTATTAATTATCAAAAAACTAAACTAATGCATATACACTCTCCTTACATCAAAACTAATATGATACCCAGGCTTGTGGCCCATACACACTCATGCATGCATACCACTCACACTTCATGTAATTGTGATACCCTAGAAGTTGTAACACATCACACTTACCTTAGCCTTACAATAGATAATAAATTTAACTGGAATAATCACATAGAAATAGTATGTAAAAAACTAAGAGCCATCCTATGTAACATTAACATACTTAAACATAAAATGCCGTACACTACTCTGCGACTACTGTACATGGCCATGGCTGACTCAATCATAAGCTATGGAATCTCTAGCTATGGTAGAACATACAAAACATATTTACAGCGTATATATAACCTACAAATTAGACTACTGAAAACAATAGTCCCGCTAAAAATTAAATATAAATATAGAGATAATTATCATAAACTATTTAAATACTGCAGAGTCATGAATGTATTCGATAAAGTTAAAATTGCAATTGTAATGCAATATAAACATAAATTGGGAGATCTTGTTAAGTACACAAGGAAAGACAACCTACGAACCCTGACCAGTAAGAATGTATACATAATTAACAAATATAACAACACATATGGGCAAAGAGTGTGGTATAACTACCTACCCTTTGTATTAAACAGCTTTCCCAAAACTATTGTAGAAAATATAGAAAGTAAACCTACAAAAACTAAAAATATAATTAAGAAAATGTTCATTATGGCCCCCAGTAGTAACATAGATAAATATAACTAGTTATTAAGATAAAAAAGTTTCGTAAATAATCTTAAATATTAAAGATTGTACTAAATGTAACTGATATATATAATTTAATCACAGATCTGAAAATAAACAGTTCAAATTTTTTAATTTTTTTTTTTTACACAGAGACGTCAAACTTATAACAACACTCTTTTTGCGTCGGGGGTTAAAAAGAGCCAGCTGAGACTTGTAAAATTGATGTTTCTCTCCACTGAATTATTAATAAAGCTTAAATCGTCTAAGCATAGTGAAATAATCCACTCTCCAAGTATGCTATCTTATATTATATTTTTATTTTTCAGTTTTTTACGATACGGTACACAACGACGATATAAATAAATAAATAAATATTTGCGGACAATCTTACACAAATCGACCTAGTCCCAAACTAAGCAAAGCTTGTACTATGGGTACTAGACGACGATATAGATACTTATATAGAGAAATAAATACTTAAATACATAGAAAACATCCATGACTCAGGAACAAATATTAGTGCTCATCACACAAATAAATGCCCTTACCGGGATTCGAACCCAGGACCTCTTGCTTCGTAGGCAGGGTCACTACCAACTAGGCTAAAGCGGTCGTCAAATATTATAGATATGATAGAACCGTTCCGGGTCATTCCTGTTGCAAAGGTTGTCGATCGCAATTCAACGCGGCAATGCGGCGAGTGTGATGGGCACCTTTGCACCCGGAATGACACGGGTGGGTTATTTGACTAAGTTTTATTGACATGTAAACTTATCTAATATTATGACTTTTATTGAAATAATTAATATCCTGATAGAACTATCATAAAATATAATTTTGCCAACCATATCGAATTTAGTACATTAAAAATACTTTGTTAATGGGTTGGCAAAAATCGATATAAAATACTTTTCATCCATTAAACAGATTGGTCGAGCCTCTCTTCGTATCTCCTTCATTAGGTTAGCTTTATCACTACATAGTAGTATAAAACAAAGTCGCTTCCCGCTGTCTGTCTATCCCTATGTATGCTTAGATCTTTAAAACTATACGCAATGGATTTTGATGCGGTTTTTTTAAATAGATAGAGTGATTCAAGAGGAAGTTTTATATATATAATACATGCAAAGTATAATATACATATAAACCCGTGCGAAGCCGGGTCGGGTCGCTGGTTATTTTATAAAAGTATCTTCGCATAGAAGCGCGTTGCAACAGTTAGTTCAGTTAGTTTATATAAAAATAGCGACCCGTCCCGGCTTCGCACGGGTATGTCACATATTATACAGTCGCCATCACATACATCGGTACACTATATGTGTTCAAAAATATCGGCACATGCACCCTAATGCCTTGAAAATCGAGGTGTGTCCAATGTTTGTGACGTGCTTGTTTGCTCCGATGTATGTGATGGCGACTTTACGTGTAAACCTTCCTCTTGAATCACTCTATCTATTAAAAACCGCATCAAAATCCGTTGCGTAGTTTTAAAGGTCTAAGCATGATTAGTGATAGTGATGTCGTCATAACAATCAATAGTTAGGTACTTACTTTTAATGCATGATAGTTTGGTTTTACTAACACTATTATGGATTTCGGTCTGAATTAAACATTTTTTTTTTTTTGAAATTAGTCATAGTTGTATTAAGAAGTGATGTACAGTTCCAGTGTTACCATAGCGTTGAACCAATTATGTTACCAACAAAATGTTTTTTAGTGAGAGCTAGTTAGGAAATAAGTGCATGCTTCGTGTCTATGTGTTCTTAGTCTATATTTTATAAATAAATAAATAGACTCTATCACTCAATTCCAGAAACAGTGTGATAAGAGATAAGTGTGGAATAGAGGAGATATAGTCACGAACATTGAGAAGGGTATGTTAAGGTGGTTTGGGCATGTAGAGAGGATGGATGAAAGAAGATTAACGAAGAGAGTGTATATAAAAAGAGTGGAAGGGCAAGTTGGAAGAGGAAGACCTAGGCGAACTTTCTCCGATCAAATTGGAGAAATCTTATAAAAAGGCCAGTATGTCGATCACGTAACGCATTGTACGCGCGTCAGTTAGGTCTAAATGTCACTTTTTATATGGAAAATTGTCAGTTATTTAGTACAGTTATTTAGTACAGTTTTTATTTATTATTAAAAAAAAAATAGTACAGTTAGTACAGATTTTGAACCAAACCGGACCTTTTTTTCAAGAATTTCAAGATGGCGGCAACGTTTTTACAATCCAAGCTCGGATTCATATTAAGAGGCCCCGCGGACCCTCAGATATCGATTTTGAACCAAATCGGACAGTTTTTCAAGAATTTCAAGATGGCGGCAACTTTTTTTACGATCCAAGCTCGGATTCATATTAAGAGGCCCCGCGGACCCTCAGATATCGATTTTGAACCAAATCGGACTGTTTTTCAAGAATTTCAAGATGGCGGCCACTTTTTTACAATCCAAGCTCGGATTCATATTAATAGGCCCCGCGGACCCTCAGATATCGATTTTGAACCAATTCGGATTGTTTTTCAAGAATTTCAAGATGGCGGCAACTTTTTTACGATCCAAGCTCGGATTCATATTAAGAGGCCCCGTGGACGCTCAGAGATCGATTTTTAACCAAATCGGACAGTATTTCAAGAATTTCAAGATGGCGGCAATTCAATTTGAACGAAATGAGACTGTATTTAAAGAACTTCGACTTATATTAAAAGACCTCGGGCCCTCAGATATCAATTTGGAACACAATTTAAGTGACATCATAAAAAAAACACCTAAACCTTACCGATATTTAAAGTCGGTTTTATAAAAAGTCAAACTTGACACCCCTTCAGAATTGTTAGTCTCCCCAAATTTCCTCGTCTCCCGCTTCCCCGCGTTCCTCCCCTCTCGTAAACCCGCGTGGCCCTGAGCTTGCAGACTGTATGTAGTTAGACTGTGGTTAAATTGTATCGACGCGCGTTCGGAACGTTACGTGATGATTACCCCTCAGGTCAAAAGTACCCTAAACCGACGAGCGTGCATGAGAAATGTTATGAAAGTGAGTGAAGCGAAAGTGGTTTGTCAGGATCGTAGCAAATGGAGATCCGTGATCTCTACCTACCCCTCTGGGAAAGAGGCGTGATTATATGTATGTATGTATGTAAATAAATAGATCCACAACCATCCTACAATATTTGGGTTTGTCACAAAGTACCATACGATGTTGTAAACCACATCGCTAGGTGCTGTCAACGACGGCTTATGGCTCAAAGAATAATATTTAAAGTAAAGTAACCACAGCTTTTCACACAAATATAAACGGCAATAATTTATCAAAGTACTAACCTAATATCTTTGCATTTTTCACCGCTAAAAACGTCTCCAATGTGCATTTATCTGCACTTTCAGCCACGGGCAGTGACTTGGTTTAAATTCAAACACTTAAATCTTCTGAAGAGACTAGGTACTTCAGTGGAAGAGTAAAATTTCCCTCCACCCTGACACCTCCTTTGAGGGATTTTAAAAAGATCTCTTTAATGCTGTCTTCCGTGGACATTTTGCCAAGGAAATGTCCCGATGTATTTCAACCGTTGAAATGTTGAAGAAAGGACGGCGGGTTTTTATAAATGGCGAGCTGTTTGGGAATACTGAGGTACTATTCAACATGTTTTAATGACAGGTAGTGCTGTGGCAGCTTTAAGGCCAATTTTGTGAATCCCCTTCTCACTTCTGTCAAATTTTGTAATACAGGAAACGGTTCTGTGCACTTTTTATTCTGGGCTAGATAAACAGTTTTCATGCTTTCATATTCGTTTAATTTAATATGAAAATTTTGAAAACAATAAATATTACGATAGTTCACAAACATCACCTCTTCATAATATTTTTGTTTAGATTAGTATACATACATAGATTTTTGTAGGGAAAACCCGAAACCCGAGATGAGGCAGTCTCAAGTTAAAGACAGGTTGGTATTGGAAACCCACAGAATCGGTAGATTTATAATTTGACTTTACAGTGTAACAGCCCTTTTCTGAATTATTCGAATTAGAATTGAATTTTCCTTTAAAATACCTTCACAAAGGAACGTTGAAATACTGCCATGTGACATGGAGGCAGTGAGCCAGAAGTAATGCCCTTTCACTTCGAATGCAGGCTGAGATGTTTATTATGATGGCAACGTGTGTTGTTTCGTTACGTGTTCAATCTATCGAGCTGACGCGTTTATTCGACGCATTCATGGCTTCTTTGGTTGGCACTATTGCGTCGTCGTGTCTTTTCTTATCATGTTGAGGAATTTGAAAATGGAAACGCACTGGCCAGTTAAAATTGCTATGACTTTTTTAACCTTTATTTTGAAAACAAATAAGAAATGAGGTTTCGTATATTCTAACTTTTATTAAGTAGCTTAACAATATCAAACACAGTTTGAGAGATTTATTAAATATGTTGGCAATCTGTTGACCGTTGCATTACATGTTCAAGAATTCAGTACGTATTGAGTAGAAGTTTGTTTGTCAAGTCTGCATAGTTTATGCATTGACTTTGTGAACTTGCAGCAATATATTTTGGCCTACATTGATCAATGGTCTATCGTTTACGCACATAAGTTGACAAATGCTTCACATAGGAGTAACTTTACTGTCAAATAAATGATAATTCAACGAATATACACAGAAAATCTTTAAAGTAGTTTTTTGGAAATCTCTTGAATTTGTAGTCCAAAATCTCATGAATTTGCAATGCGTCCCCGTAAATAAGCATCCACAAGTTCGAAGTTTAGACGGTTAGTGACCGCGATGAAATTAATAATGGCGTCGGCGATTTACCGACATTATGGGCGATAAATCTGTACTTTAAATACGGGGCAGCGGACGGGTAAGCTGAAACTATAGAGCTATGGATACTGTATTCTATTCCATATGGTTAGTTGTATGGATAATAAGATTTAGTAAGAACTCATAGTGTTGTATATAATATTAAATTATTAAACCGGGCTAAACTTACACAATTTAATCTAAAGCCGTGTTATCAGTTTTAGACTACGATATACATACTAAATATACCTATATATACATATTTAACTTATCTCAGGATATATATATATAGCTATCCATGCCGTGGCCGGCGATGGCGATCCTAGCTAGTTGCGGGCGTGAGCCCTGATATGGCTTGCGAAGCCGAACTTACTCTTAAACACTCGGTCGCAGAAAGCACAGTAAAGCTGACCAGAGCTATTGTACGTATAATTGTAGTTGGGCTTTAGACGCGATTTTTCGTGTCATCAAGGTCGACGAGACGAGCAGCTTCAAATTGCTTGATGCTCGTTTTGATGCGAGAGCGCCATTCTGCGCGCAACGAGGCAAGCTTCTCCCACTTATGCGTTGGTATTTTGCAGGCGGTTAGGTGACGCTTTAGCACGTCCTTGTAGCGTAGATGCTGCCCACCTCGATTCCGTTTGCTAGCTGATAGCCCGGAGTATAGAACGGCTTTCGGTAGTCTACAATCATCCATACGCCAAACATGCCCACACCACCTTAGCTGACCTTTCATCAGCAAAGCTTCCATGCCAGACATCTTACATCGACGCAGTACTTCCGTGTTGGGGACGCGATCCTGCCACTTTATTCTTAGAATAGAGCGCAAGCACTGTAGGTGGAACGTGTCCAGCAAGCGAATGTCGCCTTTGTACAGACACCAGGTTTCCGAAGCATACAAGAGAATCGGAAGTACCATGGCTTTGTACACTGACAACTTTGTATGTAGCTTAAGATCATGTGATCCCCACACACGATGTGTCAGTCGACCAAAAGTAGAGGCAGCTCTAGCGATCCTAGATGGGATCTCTGAAGCCAGTCTATTGTCTCTTCTGATTTGGCTACCAAGATACTTAAAAGATGACACTTCCGTTAAAGGTTTTCCTTCAACAGTGAGATCGGAAGTGTCTACTTCACAATTACGGGCTCTCGGACACTCAGGATATAGTATTTAACTCATGCTCTTGCTTGAGCACTTGAATTGTTGTGGGCACCTTCCACCTCCATTATTAAACCAGCTAGGTCAAAAATCAAAATCAAAAAAATCAAAAATATTTATTGGTATCATACTAAAGTAGGTAAAAGTACATTCGTGGCTGGCGTCTCCCGGTAAGTATGGCCATACTTGTGTTGGGAGGCTCCGCTCTTCGTCCACATGGACCATGGTTATAATATAGTTTAGTAGATACGATTTTAATTACATTCATTGATTCGTTTACATTTTACATTTACTACAAACTGAAAACAATTTATTTTTAATTTAGGTTAGTGTGTGTTGTGTGTGTATGTGTTTGTTTATGTGTGTGTGTGTGTGTGTGTGTGTGTGTGTTCGTGTGTAGTAGCTGAATAAAGTGTTCATTTAGTATTTTTGATATGGCAACTTCTTCTCTTTGTTTAATGTCTCGTCGTGTTGAAATACGGTTCGCAAATCGTGCTCCGCGCGAATCGTCGCGCTAGTTACTGACAGCTATAATTTTGAGCTATTTAAACCCATAAGTGCCTTGAGGAAGCAGAAAGATCTCCCATTAGCCGAGTATACTCAGGTGCCAAGTAACCTTGGAATCGGGTGAGTCTGCACAGTACAAACTAGGTCACAGGCTCCTACACCTGACTAAGGAGCGTTGCAGCAGCTCCCGGTAGAAGGCAAGTGTGCTTTCAGTAACCTCAAGGCTCCTTGTCGCCGGATAAATTTCTCTCCTAGCGCCAGTTCAATTGTCGTTTATAACCCCATTATCATTGTGCCGTGTTTTCACCTAATGGTCACAACGGAAGACCAGCGCTGGCGCCGCCAGCATTTACGCTGAGTTGTGACCATTTCGTGGCAAATGTGTATGTGCGTATGTGTCTGCAGTTTGTTTTATGTATTTCTTTTGTCACGAATAAATGTTTTCTTTCTTTCTTTCTTTCATTAACTTTTTCGCAATTACAGCCCGCTAGATATGTTATGTTTTTGACCACTTGCACTATACTGCAAGTTAAATAAATTTAAAAACATTACCCATCCTTCAACAGTTCGTCGTGCAATACACTAACCACGACACCTTATCTTGTTAACTAAAAAAAGTGTTCGCAAGTTTAAAGTTAGAACATTACTCGAACTCGATGAAATTAATAATGGCCGACCATTATGGACGATAAATTTGTATTTTAAAGCGGGGCTAAGCTTGAACGATCTGGGGCTGCATTATTGAGTGTAACCTACATTATGAAACTTGAAGTATTGTAGCGAGCAAGTTGGTTAAACTCTTTACACAATGTTCTTCTACTAAGGGCGGGTTGTATCAACCACATTTGGTAGACTGGTTAACGTTAAATATGGCGCCGGCAGCGGTCATCCCGAAGGGCGATTGTGCACTACACTGTCCGGCAGTCCGGTCCGATATGGCACGCCATTAAATGTACATAGTTAGTTTGTGCACTATACGTAATTTTACCGTCCAACATTCAATACAAAAAATATCGTACCATAAAAAATCGGACTGCCGGATAGTAAAATTCATTGTAATGCGCAATCGGCCATAGAGAACTGTCAAACTTCCTATAAAATCCGAATTTAACTGATGTATCTTTTTTTATTCGTATGGCATGGTACAGTTCGTTACAAATTTATATTGAGACCATCGTGGGTTAGAACCACAGATGTATAAGGAGATCGGACATGGCGGCCGATTCGTATAGAGTGAGCCTGTCGCAAGTACATTAACCCACACAACGCCCAAGTAATTGACAAGACAAAGCACGCACACATCTAAAACACACACTATTGTATACCTACACGCATATTTGACAATAAACGCGCATCATATCAGGCATTTTGGGAAAAAACGTAATATTCTCTGCGATCAGCACGCGTGCACAGTATGGCAGTGTATGCCCATTGAGCATACAGCTGCGACACGGCCGCCGGCGGCTTGTCCTCTCTCTAGTATTCTATGCTCTGAGGTTAGAACTGTTTGTTGCTGCGAGGCTATCAGAGTAAGCAGTGCAGCAGCCAGAAGTTGATTACTCTTTAGCACCAGCACCCGGAGGACACGTGCTGGGGAACTGAGGGTAAATCTTCCTGCGGACGCGAGTGACTCTTGCCCCCCGGATACGGATGTAACTTAAGATTACCGATGGTTTTAAACAAATATGATTGTTTTTTGGTGCAGATAGTTTGAAATAACTCAGCCTAAGTAGTAGCAGTAGTAAACCTCTATACTTATATCCTATTGCACATAACAAGTATGCTCATAACAGAGTATAAAAATAATTTGAAACATTTGTACGAGCTTATCTCTTTAAGGCATTTCTTCCTGCTAATCATCGCACTATTGAGTGAAAATGTGGACACTGTAGGTTCAAAATGTATATAAAATAGCTCCATCCACAAAGACAGACTTCTTCGTCCTCTGGTGTCGCAATCGCCCATAACTCAAACTCAAAATATTTATTGCACACATAATATTACAACTAATAAAATGGACCCCGTAAGGGCACAGCAAAGAAGCTTAAATCTAGGTTACATTAAGGTTAAAATGTAGGTTGCAGGTACTACCTGGATATTATTTTATTTAATATACATAGCCCATAGTTTATAATGAATGACAGCCGTATGCTTGTTTTCACCGTCGTGCTATTAAATAATGTAGCAAGCGATTAGCAGTACAGATCGAAAGTTGGCCGCTGCTAGGAAGACATGGCCAGATAAGGACTGCATCATGGCCAATCAACCCAATGTATTTGCGATACAGCACCGCAAACCATGGCGCACCCTGATGGCGTGCCCCACATGCCCACACTCTTGCTCGGAACACGACCTGAGAGACGCGACTGCCAGAGTTGTCCACAGCGCTGCCCATTGGGCATCTCTTATTAGAGGAACCTCGACACGAAGAATGAGAAGAAGCAAAAATCGTAGCAAGTGGAAATCTGTAATCTCTGCCTGGAGGGGTATTTATACACCCCTCCGGGAAATGGGCGTTGCGACATCAGTGACTTAACTTAAGCCACGCATCCAATATACCATTTTGATCGATATCACTCCTAACTGAACATTAACGATCATTATTTACCGTCGTAAGTGCGCCATGATTGATGCCTTCTCGTTCTGTTACAGGTAAGCGATCCCGGCGGTACTGGAATAAGGTAAAACACGGTAAAAATACGGATCGCTGCGGTTAAAATTACATGGTTCCGTCCACAGTGAAAAATGTTGCGTGGAGCTCTTATTTGAAATCGGCTCGATCTCAATAATAGTAGGTACATTGTGCCACCGATACGGTAGGATATTTTTATTAAATTAGCTTTGATGACTCTAGTTTGTGAAGTTCTAACCGTACGCCACACAATATTTTTCATCATATTTGCGAAGAAACAAATGAATTTTAAACAAACATAATACTAATCGCTTTAAAAATACAAAATTTCAATCATTAACTAAAAAAAAAAAAAAAGGTCAACCTATTTGATTCCTAGGCCACCTTAGTACCCTGTCATTTTAACTGCTACATAGCAAGCAATAATCCTAATAACCCGTATTGACATGGCATTAACAACGGCAAGGTTCTATGATGCCCTAGGAATCAAATTGGTTGACTGTACACTAAATTACCAGATTTAATTTTTTCATCTTTAAATAATTCCTATAAACATGTTTTATTAGTGTTATACATTTATATATGTGCTCTGACGTCCGACACTACAGGAGCAATTACCTCAGAGCGCATCATAATAATATGAGTGTTAATCTAACAGTACTAAATGTAATGCCTTGATCACGATCACACGTACCGAACAAACGGGCGAGACAGTGCTCTCGGCCGAGTACTCGGTGCGTATAAAATAGCGAGTGACTGTTTATACGCACCGAGTACTCGGCCGAGAGCACTGTCTCGCCCGTTTGTTCGGTACCTATACGTGTGATCAAGGCATTAGAAACCAATATCGTTTTGTCACGACACGGCACGTCAGAGAAGTATGAATCCGACTTTAAATAACGATTACCTATATACGAACAGGTCAAGCTAATATAAAGCTTGTAAAAAGATAAGACGGCGACACGTATTTTCTGGGAGCGAAACAATAATTGTATGCACGGGACCCTACGCTCGGCAACATTCATCATCGGAACGCTTGACCTCTTTCGATAATGAAGAGTTCACAGTATCATCCATTACCCTCTGACTTGCAGCATCTTCCGCGTAACGTGTGTGTTCGTTAACATTTGTTACTTTTAAAAACGTAAAAGATAGGTGAAACATGTTTACATATATTTACCTTCCACGGTACCGTAAAGGTATGTAAGTATGTAAATAACTTTATTGTGCACAAGACACAGGTAAAAAACAGACAAAAATAGGTTAAATCTGTACAAAGGCGAAATTATCCCTGTATAGGTATGACTGATGACCATACTCGTAATGGAATAGGTACATAAATAATTAGTACCTGGTGTTTTTTGAATTGAATTGAAATTCATTTATTTGCTGAACATTACGTACTATTTTGAAGGTGGAAGACAATTTTTTGAATCAGTAATATTCATACCTTATTAGAGTACACGTATAGGACACAATAATACATCACAACACAATTGAATAATATGAGTAACATTCGAATACAAACAATTTCTATACACATATAACATTAAGTTGATTAATTAAGAATCAATATACAAAATAAATAATTAACATGTCAAATTCATTAATTGCAAATTATCCTTATGATTAAAATATTCTTGTAGCGAGTAGAAATTATACTTAGAAAGCCACTTAAAGATAGCAGTCTTGAATTTACTAAATGGTAGGTCTGATATTGTAGGTGGAAGATTATTAAATATTTTGGCCGCCATTCCTGTAACATTTTTATGAACTAAAGCTAGATTACTCATCGGGATCATTAATTGATTCCTGCGTCTACGCATCCCTTCAGGTTGCCTTTGGTAGGCATTAACAAAAAGGTGATGTAAACACAAGGTAAGGGGAGAATATTCAAGTTTTTAAACACTGGCCTACAAGATTCTCTGCTACTTAAGTTTGTAAGAGCACGTATAGACTTTTTTGCGCTTTGAAAGCTCTGTCAAAATCTACCGAATTGCCCCATATTACAATGCCGTAGCGAAGTATTGACGATACATAGCCATGGTATGCATTAAGTGCGGTTTGTAACGATGCTATTCTTCTAAGACGATTTAAAGCAAACACGATTCTCACGATATTTAGTGGGTCGCCGTCTCGCCGTAATACGCGTAATCCAAGTGATCAAAAATTATCTCTACACGTAGTCATTATAAGGCAATAAGGGCTTGTCCAGAACATTTTGAGCACTTTACTCGCGTTGCTAATTCTGAAGCTGACCTGACTACAAATTAAGCGTGCTTGAGCTCTGAAAAGTACTGAACTGACAGTTGAGGATAGCCTTTGGGGTCATAATAATTCCCACACAGACGGGGGTTGCTTTTTTAGTTATTTGTTTGTATCTTTTTGGCATAGGTACTAAAAGTCTAGAAAATCTAAGTGCAAACCGCTTATAATACTTATTAAGTACAACCATCTTGAAAAAATAAATAAAAAATGATAAAAAATTCCGAGTCAATGACCCCAAAATCAAATACTTAGTAGATATTAACTATTTATTTTTTCAAGATGGTGGTAAAAAAACGCGTTTTGCACAGTTCGATTTTTCTAGACTTTTAGTATGTCAAAAGAAAACAAAAAAGAACGAAAAAAAACAAACTCCGTCTGTGTTGGGATTTAGTGACCTATCACCTATTATTATTTTTATTTTTCATATAACTTAAGTGTGCGTCTACTGTACGTCCTCCACTGTGCCTCATTTATGTGTGCGTGCTCATGAAATTTTCCGATGTTGTGGTTTATTTATGTGTTCACTGCGTCTGTAATTTTAATATTTCGTAAATAATTCCAATAGGTAAACATGTAGTTTCGTCCAATATGCCAGCTCGCTCTGTTCTGGCACACAAGTCGGTTAAGTGCATTCGTTTCATTTTGTTAAAGCTTTTTGGCATTCACTCGGTTTTTTATGCCGGCTCTTAACTCCAACGACTGTGTATACAAGATACAGGCTTGTTGAAATTAGATTCTGTAACTGTTTTAAACATTTTTAAGTTGCGAGCCGCTCTAGTGACGCTATGATTATATTATTTTGTTATTTTAGTTTGCAACTAAAATGAAAAAAACAAAGGTTTTTTAATATGGTGTTGCATTTGCGTATGCCATGGTTTTTTCTCTGTATAATATTAGATTAGAATAAGTATTTAAATAAATAAATAAATAAATATTACGGGACAATCTTACACAAATCAACCTAGGCCCACGGTAAGCTCAGTAAGGCTTGTGTTGTGGGTACTAGGCGACGATATATATAATAAATACATACATATAGATACTTATGTACATATATAACATCCATAACTCAGGAACAAATATTCGTGATAAATACACAAATAAATGCCCTGACCGAGATTCGAACCCGGGACCTCCAGCTTCGTAGGCAGAGTCACTACCGACTGGGCTACGGAGGCCGTTATTTATTAGTGACAATAAGTTAACATAGACAGAAGTAAGGTAAATGTCCCAATCATCGACACCTTAATGCTTAATAGTCGACACCTATAGTTCACCTCTATTTTTTGACATTGAAAGTGCCATGTTTCATGTTTTAGGACAGTTACGGGCACTTGGGCGTTGACCCTAAGTTTAACAAAAAGTAATAGACGGTTACTCTTCTAATTAACCTTAGGGTGGCTGTGTGTTAGGGAGGGTGTACTGTTAATAGTAGGTTAGTTAAGAGCCACGAAAGGAATCCATCTCAGCAAGGTGCTCGCTTGACGGCCAGCGCTGATCTTCCGATGGGACCTTTAGATCATCATTATCATATTAGCCGAACTATTTCAATGATTAGGTAGTATAAATGAATCATGTTAAAATATCGCCATATCAACATAGGTATTTAATATAAAGATACAAATGTTGGTTATTTAATCGAACGACTGAGCTTCAGCTTGGGCCGAAAATCTTTCTTATGTCCGGATATCACGCTGTCTCGCTGGTCTCCTCTACAGGTCACATTTCTTAACGGATCCCTATTTCCTAGTTTTTTTTTTGTAGACTTACTTTTTCGATATTCAAAAATTTATTATTTAAAAAAAAAACGAGTTGCGAGTTTTACAGAGCCACTAGTTATATAGGATTTCAGTTCCATATAGGGATGTCACGAGTTAAAAAAACACCGGAATGGTGTGCTGAAGAGATGAAACGGTATCGCAGTCGGAATGTAATCAAAGCGGGCAGGCTGCCAGCAGCGGCGCATGTTCCGGGGGAATAAAGGAATTATGTAGTAAAAAGCACGGTTATTATCCGGGATCAGTGGCGAATAGGAGTTATCCCCCTTTTAACCCTTGAACTTGCTGTTTTAAAGCTCTTAGTTTTATGTAAAGTTTTTAAAATACACCAGAAGCACGGCAAGCTAAGTCTTTTAAAGGACCAAATAAATGTTTTCATGACCTATAAATAAGCTTGTTCTCTTTTGACAACCCTGCTGACTTTTAAAATGCAAAATGTATACCTATTCTGCATACATTTTGCACCTTCTTTACTCAATATGTGCTGTAGCTTTAGCAACCAATACATTATTTACCGTCACAACACTAGGTTACAACCTCTACTGTTTTGTTACAATATTCAAGTCCTTCTCCGAACACGACCATGCAAGCTTCCCCGAATAACTTTGTTTAAAACCTACTCCCCAAGATTGCCACGGTAATAACCCCAATTTTTCCACGAACCACACCACGAATTTCAACTGAAATTTCTTGTTAAATTTCGACGTAATATATTTGAGGCCTTTCAAAAACTGGCATGTTTCGCGTGTATTTCACGAATGCTTTAAATTATTTCGAATAAAGAAACTTCAATGAGAAATTCGTGAAGGGATTACTGGTTAAGCTTTTATACGGGACGTGGTGGAGTTTTTTGTTTTTTTTTTTGTTGAGGAATGCCAGCAAAGCATGTTTGCCGGCACGGACAATAGGTGTCATGTTGGCGATATTTTTTTATTCGACCTGGATGCTGTACAGTTTACGTCAAAGAGGCGTGTTTCGCCTTATTACAAAGGGATAAGGTGCAAAGTAAACATATCCTTGATTTCTACTGAACTGAGGTAGTACATTTTTTAGGACAATTAGGGTTTTGAGAGTGTTGAATCCGGCTACAGTTCTCAAAACAATATTTAACAAATTAACTTTAGAGCGTCTACGCTCTTCGCGTGCCTATAATTGTTCTTATCGGTGTGTGAATGCGTGCAACTTCTGGTGTCCCAGAAGTCGCGAAGGTTTGAATTTAAATCGAACACATTCTTTTTCGTTTTGAATAATAAAGTACTGGTACGTGAGCACCAACACGCACACTGCAATCTCTGCTGCTGGGTGGTGCAAGATGCCACAACGGGTTTTTTGAGATGTACTCCTTTCTCGAATTTTTCCATGACTATTTTGCATACAATTTCCTACTTTAATTCGCGAGTGGTTGTAGACTTGTTCGGGTACACCTGTAACTTCAAATAACCCATACAAAATTCCAATGGGGTTAATACCACCCTGTATTGAAGGGCTTTAAACGCGGCTTCAACGAAATTCAGAATCTCCAAAACAACACGATAAGCGTTTTGTATTTGATTACTTTGCGTCGTCTTTTACCGGCTTGTCAGATGTGGTTGCTGGAACCCACCCTTATGCAAATTAGAGTCCCTTAATAAGGGCAAACCCTTTCTTGGACAAACGCCAGTACATCAAATGAACAAAATACCGCTGTAATTTGCCAAAAAACCCGACAAGAACGCAAATTAAAGGGCAAATTCGACCGAAATTCCGTAATCAGTCATTTAAAAACGGCGGAATTCTCCCGCAAGAGACTTACGTCACGAAAGGATGAGCAATTTTCGAACACCAATTCAAAAAAGATTTAAGTGACTTCGAAAGTGGAAGAGGCTTAGGCTCCTTTGCGTTGAGAGAGCAATTTGTTTTTGATCTTCCGTTGCGCGACCGCGCGAGAACGTATTGGAGGCGATTATACCTTAATCTTTCATCTGGGGCTGAATTTGAGACAATGTTGTGTCAGATCGGGGTATCCCTGGCTTCGAAACATGGCGGCGAAGTCACCTGCGATGTGCTAAGAATTGTATAAATATAATATGGTACTTTTCATGTTGTCAGCGAGTGGAAAAATTAACAAAAAAATTCGATGTGTTAGAGAGTACTACTCATGTTTGCGCGTGGCTGTACTCGTATGTGTGCCTTCGCTTATTTTTATCATCATTATATCCGGCGACATAATGCAATCCGCAGCAGAATCAAGGTAACCGATATAGCCCTCCGAATAGCTGAACTTAAGTGGCAGTGTGCGGGGGCACATTGCACGTAGAACCGATGGCCGTTGGGGCGGAAAGGTTCTCGAGTTGCGACCACGTCCCGGAAGGCGTGGCGTGGGTAAGCCCCCACAAGGTGGACTGATGACCTGGTAAAGCTCGCGGGTGTCCGCTGGTTGCGGGTGGCGCAGGACCGGTAATTTTTGCACTCTTTGGGGGAGGCCTATGTCCAGCAGTGGACGTCTTTCGGCTAATATGATGATGATGATGATGATATCAGGTGAAAGACGTCCACTGCTAGACATAGGCCACCCCAAAGAGTGCCAAAGTGATCGGTCCTGCGCTACCCGTATCTAGCGGACTCCCGAGACCTTTACCAGTTCGACATCCACCTTGTGGGGGTCTACCCACGCTGCGTCTTCCGGTACGCTTATTTTATCCCATGTAACATTTTAAAGAAGTAAATGTGGATAAAACTTCACGCATTTATGTATCAACTTCTGTCCAAAAAACAATTTCGGAAGAGTGTTGCATCTCGATTCCCCGTGCGCGGAGACATAAACTGTGCCGTTTACACGGAGAGTGGTTTATACGAATCGCATCCCCTTTTAACGAATGCATGTAATTATTGTAAACCCAATTATTATATGCCTGATTTGTCATTCCATAACAATTATTTAGTCCACAGTGAATTACGACCTCATAATTTATACTCCCCTCCTTTGGACCGTATCATTTGTTTTCTTTACACACTCCGCGAGCCCTGTTTTAATTTTCCTAATGGCAACACTCTGCCTCCAATTTTAATTCACTCGCAATTTTTCAGACGGGCAACCCAGTTTGTTAGCTTTATTTGTGACGTCTGAACATGCTCTGAGAAAGTCGGAGGCTATATTGCTACTGCTAGGGTTTCAAAACGAAACACTGATATAAACTTATTTTAATTAAATTGTGGTGTTTTGTATTCCTGCTGCTCGATTCTGTAACGCTTTGTACTTATGTACGTCCAACCAATTTGATTCCTAGGCCATCATAGAACCTTGCCGTTGTAAATACTATGTCATACGGGTTACTGGGATTATTGCGTCGCTATGTAGCAGTTGAAATGACAGTGTTCTAAGGTGGCCTAGGATTCAAATTGGTTGACTGTACGTCCGCCCAGTTAGCACGATAGATTGTGTGTTTACGTTTTACGGCCCAAATGTACCAATACGTCACGTAAAACATGATCATAAAACTTATCATGCCAGTTTTTTAGGGTTCCGTACTCAAAGAGTAAAACGGGACCCTAAATATTACAAAGACTTCGCTGTCCGTCCGTCCGTCCGTCCGTCCGTATGTCTGTCACCAGGCTGTATCTCAAGAACCGTGATAGCTAGAGAATTGAAATTTTCACAGATTATGTATTTCTGTGGCCGCTATAACAACAAATACTAAAAACAAAATAAAATATATTTTTAAGGGGGGCTGCCATACAACAAACGTGATTTTTTTGCCGTTTTTATAGATAATGGTACGGAACCCTTCGTGCGCGAGTCCAACTCGCACTTGGCCGGTTTTTTATTATTATTTATTTATTAAAAACAAAAAAAATACATGAATAGTAAGATATATTGCTCCACAAAACTAAATTGTTCAGTTTGACAGTGGAGTCAAAATTACAGTCTCATTTCTCTTTAACATAGTATAGTAGTGTCTTAAATATCTACAATGTATATGTAGGTATTCTACATCATTTTAATATTACCTACTTAAATATGAAAGAAAGAAAGAAACACAGGGCTCCATGAGGTATTTTTTTTATCGATACTCAAATCTAGCTTTTTTAGGTTCATGCACAATGTCCGCGGGCAGACTGTTTAGTATATAAGTTAGGCGTTTCTTTAGTGTCCTATCACATAGTAATTGGACACTCTAGGTACTTCAAGTTGCCTTGGTAGAATAGGTATATGACATGTTTTGTATGGGAAAATGACAGTTAACTTGTCCTAACGCTTGTTTAAAAAGTTACGTAAAGGTGGATCCACGCTAGACGAGCCGAGCACGAGCGGAGCCCTTGTGGGCGTCGTCGATTGCGGCTCAAGTGTGGACGTACAGCGAACGTTACCACACTTGAGCCGCAAACGACGGCGCCCACAAGAGCTCCGCTCGTGCTCGACTCGTCTAGCGTGGATCCACCTTAATGGTGGTGAGTAAGGAAGGACGCCAGATGCGCCGTGTCGAAAAAGGGAGCTGCATTTTGTCTCTAGATGACAGCACAACGAATCTTCAATATAATAAAGGGCCGGCAACACGTTTGTGAAACTTCTGGAGTCGCAAGCGTCCATTGGCTACGGTCTCTGCTTAAGATGGCTGCGTGTGAGCAGTCGTTTGCTCATACGCAACCATATTTGTGACAACGGCACGCATTTTTTTATTTGTCTATTTTTAACCTCCGACGGAAAAAGAGGGGTGTTATAAGTTTGACGTATATCTGTCTGTCTGTCTGTATGTCTGTATGTGTGTGTGTGGCATCGTAGCTCCTAAACGAATGGATCGATTTTAATGCCTTTTTTTTGTCCGAAAGCTGACGTGATCGAGGTGGTTCTTAGCTACGTTTCATCAAAATCGGTTCAGCCTTTTTTGAGATATTGAACTTTGAAATGAAAATGTCGGGGGTTTTTCAACTTTTCTAATTTGTAGTTATTGTAATATATCCTTAAAATTGTAAACTTAAAATTTATTTAATGTATCAATGATAACATTGACCTAGTGATTTGCATATTCTTGTATTTTTTTCTCTGTTTTCATTGTATTTTTTCAAAATGTTATCACCTAAAACACAAATTTGCAAGTCAATGATATCACAAAACATGTGATACTAAATTAATTTTACTATCCACCTAAGATGTACATACAAAATATGTATACCGTATTTTTTAAGCAAATAAATGATTTATGATTTATCTAATAATTTGTCACATGAAGACTCAGAAACACCTTCGTTTATTTTAGTTCTGAATATATTGCCTTAACTAAAATTATCACAATTTTAATTTTCCCAATGGCACATCCTTCAATTCTAATTCACTCAATTTTTCAACCCGCCAACCCCGTTCATTACCGCTATCTGCGAAGGCACTGACGTCCGGAGCAATGTTGCCAGATAAGGCGTTTTGTTTGCTCCCAACAGGTGTCGCTGGCGGCGGTGTTTGATAAAGGTTGAATAGTTTTTCCTCCCTATCGGGCCTTTGTGGCTTTAGATAAAACCGCGCGCCTTTCATGCCCACTGACGATTCTTGCAAACAACGCTTTAGAAGCTTCTCAGGTCCTTTTAATATTTCGCAAATGCCTTTGAGGTTTTTTGAGAAAATGTCTGCCTTGAAAGTAATGTAAATTTGTTTATTGTGGGCGTGTTTGGGCGGCTGTTGGTAAAGAGCTTGCAAGCTTTCGTCAGTTGAGAGCGTAGATGGTCTACGGCGTAGTGGTTCTACGCGCGTAGTGCATTGCGTAGCACATTGGTTTCCTTTTGATCTCCGTCGATGCTAAGCAGCTCTGTGTTACATCGGAGCTTATGGCATGTTTTTTCTGCTATGTAGTAAGAATTGTATGTAGACATTCGACGCGATTGTGCATGTGCAATATGCACGCCCGAAAGGCAACCTTTTAAGAACAGTACATAGAAAAATGATATTCTTTAAAAAAATGTACAAATCCTTTACTAATACGACTGCGTATAAGTAAAGGATTGGTACCTTTTTTTGTTTTATTTACCCGTTTTCTTGACTATCGAGCTTAGAGCTCAATAATATCCTTTTAGTATCACTCTGATAAGCTCATATCAACTGTCATTACACTATCAACAAAGATCGGCATAGGATTGTTATGCTTACGTAAATGTCCTACCAAACGAACTTAAAACTTTATGTACAGTAATAAATATACGACTTTTTCTTTTGAGATAAAACGAAAGCTTTTTAAAAGGTATTTTTACCTTAATCTGCCGTTTTCCCGTCTGACCCTAATAAATTTTGTTTACCTTTATGGTCCTTACCTTAATATTACTTCCTTTTTTTATTTCTTGCGATATTCTTCTTTATTAAGATATCCTAGGTGTTTATTTACTCAAGATATTGGTTTTATTGACGTTTATCACATCAAATACACTTATCTCAAAAGAAACAGAACAAATAATAACCTGTGGTCAGGTTGAGCCGACCGGGTGGATGGTTGGACAAGCCCCCCACCTCTGGCTTGCCGCCTTAACTGGCTGTCCAGAGTGGAGTTGCAAGTGGCGAGTTAGCTATATGTTTAAAGTCCAGTGCCACCTCTCAACCCCCCCCCCCCCCCTTCCTTTTGTTGACCATTAAAAAATGGCCTACCCTATTGGGTTGTGAGGTAGCAGTTGGCGAGTCACCGTCTGCCAGAGATAAAAAGTGTAGGCAGGCGTCCGATGTTTCACACAATAGCCCAGCCACTAGTCCATAATTTTCACCCAATTACCCGTTTTATTTAGATTCCATTAACCAGCAATAGTCGCTATACATCTCAGCGGGTGCTGTCTCTGTGTGCGTCCCATGACACGGGCAGGGACAGCATCCGCTCGGTGTACTCCTTGCAATTCATTAAATTGTCAAAAGGGCATCTACGTGTTGACTCAGTTGGTACTCTGTAGGTACCTAGCCCCACGCACGCCTCCCAAAGGTCCGGGACATCATTGTCCCGTGAGCGGGAAAGACATAAACAATAATAATAAAAATTAGTATTCATCCACAATAGGGGTGTTGACTCAAAATGTATAATTACTTCAAAAGAAAGAAGGCAAATAAATGTGCCTAATGACGAAAATCCCATTCAGATATCTCAAAAAATTACGAAGCTGCAACCGTTTCAATGTTGCCTGTTAGAGAGAGAAAACGCTACGGGATCGTGACGTCACGATCGTCTAGCGTCATAGTAAATGACAATCGTTTCATATGAAGGTGCGTTTTGGCGGAAAAGGGACAGAACATACCCCTTCTTAAAACTTTGGACGCTTATAACTTTGTGACTATTTAACCTCTTGCGTTGCTTTTTTTCTCCAATTGACTTCATTTTTTCGAGAAAATGCAACATTATTGATTATTTTATTTAGTGTCTATACCCCTATTTTTACACTTACTACCCAACTGCCGAAGGAGAGAGGGTTATGTTTTTAAATAACAGTTTGATGCCTCTATTTAAGTAAACCATATATGTGTTAAGAGGCACCGCTCTGCATCTTTTGTTCAATAAAGATTATACAAATAACAATGTGAATAAGTTATTAAGTTATTAAGTTATACAAATTAAGTAAGACCTAGGCGAACTTTCTCCGCTCAAATTGGAGAAATCTTACAAAAAGGCCAGGTCAACCGACGAGCATGTATGAGAAATATAAGAAAGTGAGTGAAGCGAAAGTGGTTTGTCAGGATCGTAGCAAATGGAGATCCGTGATCTCTGCCTAACCCTCTGGGAAAGAGGCGTGATTATATGTATGTATGTATGTAGAAATTAAGTAGGAATTACTTTACAGTAACTTGTGTCACCTTTCGTCTAGATTGAAACCCACACTCCGCGAATTTTGCATCATGTATAATTAGCCGGCTTACCCGATCGCCGGCCGGGAAACCCACTCATTAATACCGCGGGCGCGTTCAAGAATCATTTCAGATATCGTTTCAACAACAGTTGGCGAAGGGGCAGTAAATAAAGGTTAACCCCTTTCTGGACGCGTTTTTAACGTAGTAAAAGTCTGACTTAAAATTTACAACACATTGCACGCGGGGTCAAAATCAAAAGTCTTTATTTTAGGGGGGAGGCCTATGTCCAGCAGTGGGCGTCTTTCGGCTGATATGATGATGATGATAGGAATGTCTTAGTTTTAGTTTAACGATTGTTGCAAGCAAGCGTATGGACCGTCTGATAAGCTCTGTATTTGTTGAGTGTCACTAGTCTAATAGCGATTCTTGAACATTAACTTTTTTCATCTGTGGTCGAGATTAAAACCCTCGGTCGCGAATTGGGCATCATGTGGGTATAATTAGTCAGCTTACCCAATCGCCGGCCGGGGAACGCACTCATTAATACCGCGGTAATTTCAAGAACCATTGCAGATAACGATTTAACAACAGGAGTCGAAGGGGCAGTAGTTAAATTTCAACCAAATTCTGGACGCGTTTTTAACGTAGTAAAAGTCTGGCTTTAAATGTGCTGAATAAAGCTCTTTTACAGCATTCTCCACGCGGTTTGCTCTTTATGGCCTTATTGTTAGGTTAGGTTTTTGGCTTTGGTGGCAACCAAGTATATGAGCCGTCTGATAAGTGCTGTATCTCTGATCTGTAGCTGTATGTATTATTATAGTAGTGATACGCTACCTTCGATTCTCAACAGTTATAATATTTTAAGTAGCTACTATAAATAAAATAAATAAATAAATATTTGCGGACAACCTTACACAAATCGCTCTAGTCCCAAACTAGGCAAAAATAGATAGAAATTAATAAAAGTGAAAGTGATAGATAAATTACCTATATGCAATATCAACTTTTAATTTTATATGTCACAGACACACATTTATCTCTCACACACACACATGTATAAACATTTTGCAACCATTTCAAGTAATGAATTCTAAAACCAAGTAATCCAATTACAACCCTAAGCCTGAGGTATAAGGTTTAAAACCGCCTACTAATAGACGTTATGACACACGAGTTGTCAAAATGCTCCCTCAAATTTCTATTCGCGGTTCGAATAATCCTAGCCAAGTGTTAAATGCGTTGACCGTGTTAGCGCTGTTCGTGGCTAAATGTGGCGAATTTAGGAATATTCTAGATAACTAGGTATTTTAATAGTGTAGTGGTCTCGTTATGACGTCACGTCAGCAACATGATGCGAAGTTGCAATGCATGTGATTGGCTCGCCTGTGGTGTTACTGCCCTAATATTCATTAGGAACAGCTAGCTCTCTATATTCTTATTCAATATGGGAAGTTTGTAATGTTTATTAACGCATATAATTAATAGAATTCGTATGTCTGGCGTCTGTCGGGCTGTCGTCTACAGGTCGCATTTCTCAATCGAATCTCGTAAAAATTTGTGAAAAGGTTCAATTTATTATTTTTTTATTTGTCAATTCAGTATTTCGAAATTAAAAAATAAATTATAAAAGATAGTCTCGCTGGTTCTACTGCTCACAGGGCCACTAGTAAATTAAATGTTTTTAATTATATATTTAATTGAATAGTTAGACTAGCATGATTACCTAATATGGCAAAAGAATTACCCGTACCCAAAATACACTTAGTAGGAATATAAAAAAAGTAATTGTGATATATTAGGGTTGAAACTTTTTGCTGTTACAGTCACGTCTAATTTCACAGTTAGAACTTTTATTTGAGGAATTGGATTTTAAATCGTGTACATATTTTTAGACTTTACCCACACACAAATTCAGTACACGGTATTTGTGCATTTGGAATTTTGGAGTGTTTTGGCCTAACTACAACAAACTTGTAACTAAATAAAATGTTTAGATTTTTTTAAATTGTTTTGTCACCGTTAGATTGTGAACACCGTCAGTTTATAAGCTTACTCGCGATGTACAGTCGCCATCACATACATCGGAGCAAACAAGCACGTCACAAACATCGGAACACACCTCTATTTTCAAGGCATTAGGGTGCATGTGCCGATATTTTTGAACACCTATAGTGTACCTATGTATGTGATGGACTGTATTAAAATGTCGAAAAATTGTGAACTGTCAAAACCGTTCACAATTTAACGCAATATTTTTCGTTCGATTATAAACTATCAATGTCGAATCGTCATATTGTGAACTGAGATCAAATCGGCTTGATACGGAACGTACACAAAGACTAGGTAGGTTATAGGTTAGTCAGGTATCTTCAGGTGCCCGAAGGGCAAACCGCCCAGAAATAAGAGCCCTGCGCAGCGAGGCTCCGTTGGTACTGCCGGATGACGAAATGAACGAAATAAAATGTCTGGATAAAAACAACTACCTATCATGTTCTGACGTGTAAGTGGAAGCTGATGCAAGTGGAATACTTCGTTCAACCAATCAGCGCACATGGTTGCGTTCCGCGTCGTGACGATTTGTTTCAGTTAATTTGACGATTCGACATTGATAGTTTATAAACTAACGAAAAATAATGCGTTAAATTGTGAACGGTTTTGACAGTTCACAATTTTTCGACAGTTTATAATATCGCGAGTAAGATTATAAACTGACGGTGTTCATAATCTGACGGTATTTATTTATCGTACGGCGCTTACACACTGGTACTTATATGTATTCGTATCGATGTCGCTGCTAGAGTTCCAGTGTGCGCTGCGAGGGTCAGAAGGAACAGTGCATCTGACGGTAACATATATAAAACAACGTTGACAGTTAAGTTTTGCTTTGATCACGCCATTTTATTAGGGTTCCGTAGTCGACTAGGAACCCTTATAGTTTCACTTTGTCTGTCCGTCCGTCCGCGGATAATCTCAGTAACCGTTAGCACTAGAAAGCTGAAATTTGGTACTAATATGTATATCAATCACGCCGACAAAGTGGTAAAATAAAAAGTGTTTTTTTTTTTAGGGTACCTCCCCTTTACGTAACGTGGAGAGTTTTTTTTTTTTCATTTCAACCCTAACGTTGTTGGATAGGTATTTAATAATGAATAAGGGTTTGCTAAAATATTTTTTTGATAATGTTAATATTTTCGGAGATAATCGCTCCAGAAGTACAAAAAATGTCCCCCCCCCCTCTAACTTTTGAACCATAAGTTTTAAAAATATGAAAAAAATCTCACAAGTAGAACTTTATAAAAACTTTCTAGGAAAATTATTTTGATAGGTAGAATAGTTTTTGAAAAAAATTACAAAATCATTTCACACACTTATACTGTGACGGACGAAAAACTACGGAACCCTACACTGAGCGTGGCCCGACACGCTCTTGGCCGGTTTTAAATTAAGAGCAAACAATCCTATATCCTTTATAACCTTAATAATTTGTCGGATCATCTCTCGCAGCTTTTTACCGCGTTGAAGCAGGGTTGACAGCAAGTGTGTCCGAAACTGTTTGCGGTCTGAATAATACAGACGAAGTGTTAATAGCGGACGGTCGCGCTAACCATGTTAGCGGGTTCACTCTAGAAATGGATTTCAAATGGAATGCACATTCTCTTTCACATACCGCATACTTAATTATAATTTTCGTACTACTTGGGTGCCTCTTGGCACCCAATTCACCGCGTTCGTATTTTAGCGTCATCGCCATGTGCGCGTCAATGAAATGCTGTCATTGGCTTATGTAGTGAAAAAAAATTCAGGTGCAGACACACAGGTGAATTTTCAACTACGAATGATTTGGCGACCGATTTTCCCTACTATGTTGCTTAGGGACCCGAATTCAAATCCCGGTTAGGGCCAATATTTGTGTGACGAACATAGTTATAAAATTTAAAGTTTTCAATGTTTTCTATGAATTTATATTGCTACCCCGACGGACCTTCAAAAGACCTGATAACCCTTAGCGACAAAGCCATCAAGTGGCTGACGGATCTTAAAATTAATGTATGTTTTCCTTAAATGCCATACGATCAAAGAAATGATATCTATTAAATATATCGTCGTCTAATATGGGGCTAATGTTATTCGCGTAAGATTGTCCTCTAATAGGTAGTATTTATTTATTTAAAAGATAAATAATGTTTTTTTATGAGCGTTTTCGATAAGTGCCTCTTAATTAACAAAGTTGTACACTTATACTAATTAACTTACACTAAGTATAAACAAATTTATCTGTCCTTCATACCATATTTTACTTGCTCTGACATATTTCCGATCATCTCAGACATTGGATTGGGATGTGAATAATGTTAAATAGAGAGAGACTAATTTTCAATTTGATTAATTCATTTCGTCTGCGTGGTACACAGTCGTCTCAGCGTTCTGACTCGTTTTCTCACTAAGCGTTCTAAATCCTGAAAAGGCGTGTATATTAAAATGTCACATAACATCTCCTTCATTTTGAATTTCGCAATAAAATTCCACGTCAACCGTGCGTCTAACGAGCGATATAATAAAGAACGTAGTATACCTACGGTCAACCTCACAACGGGCTTTACACCTTTGTACCGTCTCGCATTAAACGTCATGTTAAACTGCCATATGAAGTTGTCAAACGAGTGAAAACGACAAGGTACTTAGGTGTACAGTAACTTATAAGGCCGACTGTACAAAAGACCTAATGGATCGCTCATCTGAGCTTTGTCCGTGCATCAAAGATACACACGTAATGTGCTGTTTTAAAACAAAGAACGCGCTGTAAGTGCACTTTGTTCGTCCTTTTTTTTAGTACAAAGGGCTTTTAATAGGCTTTCAAGATATTTCATATTTTCGTTAAATCAGTAGGTACCTTGATAAACGTACGCACCTAATAATGTGCGGGTTTAAAAACAAAGAACGGGCTTTGCACTTTTGTCCTTTTTAGCACAAAGGGCGTTTATTAAATTTCAAGATGTTTCTACTTTCATAAACCAGTACCTTGATAAATGTATGCATGTAATAATGTGCGGTTTAAAATACGTAGAACGTACGTGAACTTACGTCCTTTTTTTAGCACAAAGAGCTTTTAATAAGCTTTTAAGATAGGTATTTATACTTTCATAAGAGCAGTACTTAGATAAAGAAAAATATATAATCATCCCCGTGCAAAGAGCTGACTGTTTATGAGATGCTAGTGAATATTTTAAGGATGTATCAGAAAATGTATACATACAGTTTTTAGGGTTCCGTAGCCAAATGGCAAAAAACGGAACCCTTATAGATTCGTCATGTCTGTCTGTCTGTTTGTCTGTCCGTCCGTATGTCACAGTCACTTTTTTCGGAAACTATAACAACTATACTGTTGAAACTTGGTAATTAGATGTATTCTGTAAACCGCATTAAGATTCTTATACAAAAATAGAAAAAAAACAATAAGTTTTTGGGGCTCTCCATACTTATAACTGAAACTCAAATATATTTTTTTTATCAAACCCATATATGTGTTTACCCATCTATTCAAAAATGATATTGAGGTTTCTAATATATTTTTTTTCTAAACTTAATAGTTTGCGCGAGAGACTCCTCCAAAGTGGTAAAATGTGTGTCCCCCCCCCCTGTAACTTCTAAAATAATAGAATGATAAAACTAAAAAAAATATATGGTGTACATTACCATGCAAACTTCCACCGATAATTGGTTTGAACGAGATCTAGCAAGTCGTTTTTTTTTAATTCGTCATAAATCGTAAACAGCAATTTATTTTACGGAATCCTTCATATGCGAGTCCGACTCGCACTTGGCCGCTTTTTTTTCTATACAGGTGTAGGATAGCACTTTTTTACAAAAAACCTTTTACATTTTACTGAGTAGCTACTTAAATCCTATAATTTCGAAATTATGCAGAAAAAATGTTTTACTCTTATTTTTTTTGATGCCCTATCTGTATTCAATATTAAAAAAAAAAACAAAATTTGAAGTACAAAAGGAGCCGCAAAAGAAACATCCATGCTTACATTTATTATAATAATTTGCATTGTTGAAAAGTGATTAAAAGAGTAAGATACTCGTAAAAAGGGCAAAGGGCGAAATTACATCACAGAAACTTAGGTCGTTGGGCTATCTCGGGCCTCTGGAAGAGATATTAGGCCAACGTTTAGAAAATTATGGTTTCAGCACAAAATTTGTGGGAATATTTGAATCACAAGTTGTATTATCTCTTGGCGCTGTTTGGCTTTCCCTATACAATAAGATTCTGACAAAAAATGTGTGAATGACTGTACTTTTTGACTTGCCAGCGTCAAGACCATTCTAACGAGATTCTATACTTACTTATTACCTACAACTTACATGTTAAAACTTACATGTTAAATAAAAGCTTGTAAGAGACAAAATAACCTTAGTGGTATTGTGCCAAAAACTTGGGTTCAGTCTAAAAAAATACAATAAATTTTAATGTCATCGGGTTCTGCTGTTCTTGTCTTCATGTCTTATTTCAGATTTTTTTAGTATCCCATTAACACTGATAAGTATAAAATCAAAATAGTATCCAATTATGACTTGTTCGCTTCACGGTAAAAAAAAACCAATAGTGACAACCTTTTTCTTTAGTGTTAAGTTTCATAAAGATACATGTTTTCCGTTGAAGTTTAGTTTTATGATAAATTCTACAAGAATTCTACAAGATATATTCGTAATAAAAACATATTTAAAGGCAGGATCTTTTGCGTTTGCCATACTCGGTAAAAAAATGTATTTTAACGTGAAACTTTGTTCAGTATCTCATTTTAATACATACCAGTCTGGCGGGATAATATGGGCTTTAATGCATTTTCATTGTTTTGTTGTATGCCCTACGAGTATGGGTTATAAGTACACTTTTATGTGAAGTCTCGAGAGCGTCATAAAGTACGTGATGTGACAGATACATTGTTTTCTAGAACTTATGTAACTTGAGATAAAGTAAATAACTCATGTGAAGATTGTTTGTGTAATATATTGTAAAAAAATGTTCTGAATTAAGATGAATATTATACTGTACCAAAAATCAAGCAAGAATTGAATTATGAAGACAACACAGTTTTTTCTATAATTTTATACTTATTTTGTAAGTAATTGAATCAAGTACACGGTATAGGATGTGTGGAGTAGCACATAGAACAAAAAGTGTCCCTGGCTGTTCTGGCACATAACACACACTTCTTGATATTTCCATTTTTCTTACAACTTTCTGAGTTTATTTTGCGGCAGTTTGCAATGCTCTAGCAAGACTATTTGCCCCATGTGCTAATCCAAACCCTGTAATGTGTTGAAATTCAAATTCATTTTTTAAGTGAAACGGGTATAGGTACAAAGGTATGGTATGGTATCAAAAAACATGTCTCACTGTGTTTGGCCACAAGGCATACAAAATTATACAATAAAATTTAAATGTCAGAACCTAAAAACTAAATAGTATTAATTGTAATAATTTCGAATTGCATGTATTAAAAACTAAATAATGTCGTGATTCATTGGTACAATAGTATAAACATTATTAATAATATAGCATTCCTATATCTAAGTATTATCAAATTATCATTATCATGCATGTCATCATCTATGTCATGTGTATTTATTGTCAGTTTTGACAATAAATGTATCTTATCTAATCTTATTTTAAATACTATTTTATCAAATAGTGTGTACTTCATGATTTCATTATAAAATAAAATAAATACTGTTTAAAGTATGGGGATAGGGGATGTTTTAGATTATTTGGGAAAACAATTATTTACCTGTAGCTACGCATTTTCAATAGTTACTACTTCGGTTTGCATTCACCTCAACGGAAAGAATCTGGGGTCCTTTGCTGCTTCTTTCTTCATCTTTAGGGCTATATCTAAAGATTGCAATCAAAAGGCTAAAATATATTGGCGTATAGTGTGTGTCTACGACCCGGGCTTTTATTAAGACTGATGATAATTGCACGTATTAGTAAATCATAACTATGTAAATTAACTGCACAATTAAATTTCCAAAATCCGAACCTTCAATGTACTAGGTGTATGACGTCGTACTAAACAAAGTATGAAGAGCACTCTCTTCATTTACACTAACTTGTCAATTTACTTCGCTGTACATTGCTGGCAATTAAAATTTTAATTTTTACGTATATTTATAATTACATTATAATTACATTATAAATATACGTTAGTTTAACCTCCTTTAAAAAAAGCCCGGGTCGTAGACACACACTGTATAGTATGAAAGTATTGAACTATTTATTCCCTATTCAAATATTTTGAAGATTGATGTGTGTTTTTAAAACTATTTTCGTGAATAAAACCGAGAATTCATGAGTCGACTTCGACTATGATTAATGGATGTTTACCAAAAATATGCTAGTCGTACTTTTAAATTCCTTTCAGTAAATAACGGGTGTTTTAAAACTTTGTAGAGGTATCTAAGTATCTTTTATAGTTGTAACTTCGGCTAAAAGATGATGTTATGTTATGTTGACGACCGCTTTAGCCTAGTTGGTAGTGACCCTGCCTACGAAGCAAGAGGTCCTGGGTTCGAATCCCGGTAAGGGCATTTATTTGTGTGATGAGCTCGAATATTTGTTCCTGAGTCATGGATGTTTTCTATGTATTTAAGTATTTGTTTCTCTATATAAGTATCCATATCGTCGTCTAGTACCCATAGTACAAGCTTTGCTTAGTTTGGGACTAGGTTGATTTGTGTAAGATTGTCCGCAAATATTAAAAAAATATTATGTGACGGTGGCAGGTTAGTTGAAGGCAGGTGGGTTAAAGATAAAAAAAAGCGGCCAATTGCGAGTCGGACTCGCACATGAAGGATTCCGTGAAATAAATTTCTTTTTACGATTTATGACGTATTAAAAAAAACTACTTACTAGATCTCGTTCAAACAAATTTTCGGTGGAATTTTATTTTAGAAGTTACAGGGGGGGGGACACTCATTTTACCAATTTGGAAGTGTCTCTCGCGCAAACTATTCAGTTTAGAAAAAAAAATTATATTAGATACCTCAATATCATTTTTGAAGACCTATCCATAGATACACGTATGGGTTTCATGAAAAAAAAATTTTGAGTTTCAATTCTGAGTATGGGGACCCCCAAAATTTACTGTTGTTTTTAGATTTTTGTGTGAAAATCTTAATGCGGTTCACAGAATACATCTACTTACCAAGTTTCAACAGTATATAGCTCTTATAGTTTCGGAAAAAAGGGGCTGTGACATACGGCCGGACAGACAGACAGACAGACAGACATGACGAATCTATAAGGGTTCCGTTTTTTGCCATTTGGCTACGGAACCCTAAAAATGTACAGTCACCTGCAGATAAACGTGACCACCTCTGCATAGAAGTTTGTATGCACGGGGGGGTATTACACTTATTTATTATTATTTGAAAGCAACGATGATCTTAAAACTTATTATAGATTGCTACAAACGCCGGGAAGGCAGGGATTGCCTGCTGAGTGTTTTATAGACGGCCGAGCGTAAGCGACTGATGTAAAATCAGTGGCGAATTAACGAAGTCAGATGGCACCACGCCCTATAACGTTTAATGAGAACGAGATCAGTCAAAAATGTAACCATAGATAAAAAACCGGCCAAGTGCGAGTCGGACTCGCGCACGAAGGGTTCCGTACCATTATCTATAAAAACGGCAAAAAAATCACGTTTGTTGTATGGGAGCCCCCCTTAAAAAAATATTTTATTTTGTTTTTAGTATTTGTTGTTATAGCGGCAACAGAAATACATAATCTGTGAAAATTTCAACTCTCTAGCTATCACGGTTCTTGAGATACAGCCTGGTGACAGACAGACGGACGGACGGACAGCGAAGTCTTAGTAATAGGGTCCCGTTTTACTCTTTGAGTGCGGAACCCTAAAAACGAGGGTTTCGATTGGGTTGGACCAAACAAGCGTTAGCGGTGTTCGTTAAAATCGGAATGTATGGAAAGTTTAACAGTTTTCTATTGGTGGTTCCGTCTGTAATCGTAAACGGTGTTAATTATTTATTTATTTATCGTATGGCGGTTACACACTGGTACATATATGTATTCGTATCGATGTCGCTGATAAGAGTACCAGTGTGCGCTGCGAGGTTCAGAAGGAACAGTGCAGCTGCCGAGTTTGTTGTTCTTTTAGCACCACCCGGAGGTCATGTGTAGGGTTTCTAGGGTCATTCCTACGGACGTAGAACAACAACGACCTTCATTCGCCGGCGGTGTTCATTAAAATCTGAATGTATAGAAAGTTTGACAGGATTCCATGGAATGACAGCCGCCCTTAGTCAGCGGTTATCACAAGACGGCGCCCGTCCGTCTCTTTCTAAGTGTTCTAATTTCAAAAAGACGCCTGGTCTATATTCTCGAGACACAGCTCGCGCGCCGTTTTGTAATAACCGTGAAGATAGACCTCTCAAGCATAATGCAGCGTGACATTAGTAACAGGCGGGTTAATGGAGCGGTGAGCGTGGAACACTACACGTCGGCCGCACCGCCATTTTTCATCTTAATCGGCTCTTTTTACCACCGTTTTACATAACGTCGTGGATAAATAGTGACGACTGCAGTATAAGGACGTATGTGATAAAGTGTAGGTACCTTGACCACTTATAACGCTACGATAGAGAAAAAAATACTTTTTTATTTACCTAACCGTCATGTCGATGAATTGCATAAATGTTGTATAGTTAAAGCCTTAATTTGTTGCTATGTTTTGCGTCCTATAATGCTGGACAAGATCTTCCTAAAGCATTCGTCGCGCTCGCACTTAACTTAAATAAGAGACGGATCTTTTATTTATTTATTTAATAATCAGTGTATAAAAAACATTAAAAGCCTATATTTATAAGCTATCTGTATTTATGTAATTATTTATGTACGTATTCGTTCACCGTCGACTGTACATTGCAAGTTAAATAAAAGCTTGTAAAAATATACTAACATATAGCTTTATAATTATGGCAATACAGGTCTTACTGCTGCAATAATACAAGATATGAGGACAGAACCACGAAGCCTTGCCTACATCGCGTTATTCCCTAACTTGTCTTATATGACCGTGTTCGGCAGTAATGTAATCATCATCATCATTACTTAAGAGCCTTGCTCTTGTCGGTGGAGTAACCGCCACTTTTCTCTGTCCATTGCCAGCATCTTGACTTCCTCATGTGACTCGACATCAGCTTGATGTTTTATTTGGCTAGAATATGTTAGCCTAAGCCTTCCTCTGCCTCTCTTGCCTTCAATTTTACCCTCCAGGATGTTTAGGAAGAAACCGTCGTGCCGTATCAGGTGACCCACCATCTTGCCTCTCCTATTTCTAATACATCCTAGCAAACATCTTTTATGAGAAAAGACGACCTACCATCCTTAAAACTTCTTCGTTTGTCTTTCTCTCCGTCCAGCTAATTCTTTCCATCCTTCGCCAGCACCACATTTCGAAGGTCGTTCTCTGTCTCTCTGGGTTAGCGTCCACGACTCGCTCCCATATAAAGCAATGCTCTAAATGTAAACTTTAATCTGCCGCTTTTTAGCTGTTTTTGATATGCGTGCTTTTAAGAGATGTTTTTTGTTATTAAATGCCTTTTTGGCCACAGTAATGTAATATGGCACTTTATTTATACGCCGAAATATTAATAAATTATTGCGATACAGGCCTAACTGCTGCTGCAATAATCCATACAAAATAAATGAAGATAGAACCACGTAGGCTTACCTATACCGCGTAACTCCCTAACTTGTCTAATATGACCGTGTTAGGGAGTAATGTAATACGGCACTTTATTTATACGCCGAGATATTAAGCCACGGGAGGCCGCATTGTATGGCAATTTAGTTTTGTTTATGTTGGTAGCAAATTGGTATGTTTCCTATTTTTATGATGATACATCTTTTAATGGGAAATTACCTAACCGTGGCGCCTTTAGGGCGGGATGCACCAACTTAAGATTACAGGCTGGCGCCGTCAGCTGCCATTCCATAGAAACTTATCAAACTCTCCATACATTCTGATTTTAACAACCATTGCTTACGATTACAGACCTGCTCCTTAATCATGGTATGTTAAGGTGGTTTGGGCATGTAGAAGATTAACGAAGAGAGTGTATATAAAAAGAGTGGAGGGCAAGTTGGAAGGGGAAGACCTAGGCGAACTTTCTCCGATCAAATTGGAGAAATCTTACAATAAGGCCAGGTCAAAACCGACGAGCATGTATGAGAAATGTTATGAAAGTGAGTGAAGCGAAAGTGGTTTGTCAGGATCGTAGCAAATGGAGATCCATAGAGATCGTCCAGAACAGAACATCCAGAGATATCTGCCTACCCCTCTGGGAAAGAGGCGTGATTATATGTATGTATACTTCACTCAGTGTAATCAGGTACAATGTCTACAAAAGTCTGAAATCAAAGTTAACAAAGAGATTAGTTTCTATATATTTCCAAGATCTTGGGTGCGACTTCGCCTACTGTTATTTTATCAAAAAATCTACCTCAACAAATAGTTACATTAACTCTGAATACTTTAGAAATGAGCAATATATTTTCTCCATAAAAAAAAAACTTCTCCTTGTTCCGCCCTGTTTGTCTTATCTCGTCCGAACTCCTCAATCTTTTGTGCTCAACTGTTAAGTGTCTCGGATGTGCACAAGTTTTTTAATTTCCGCGAACGGACCGTGGAGTGAGGAACTTTGATTAAATAACGCTGGCAACTTTTTTATGGCTTTTAATAACCGATATTTAGCTCGATACACTGCCGTGGAGTTCTAAGTTTGAAATTTCAAGTTTCGTTTTTATAACGGGCGGTGTATTTTTAAGAATTTATTATTCAGCCGATGGAAACGAGGAACGCAGTTTGATATGTTTTAGTTACAGCTTGTGACATGGATATATATGAGATAGCCGTCATCATCATCTGGGGCTGTACAGCCCCGGTTGGGCCTCGGCCTGTTCGAATATTTTCGTCCATGCTGGTCTGTTCTTTGCGATGTCTCTCCAGCGACTAACTCTAATCACTTTGATATCATTCTGAACGCCGTCCATCCACCGAAGTGTATGCCTACCAGGGCTACGCTACAACGATCATCTGGTCTGCCGTCGAGTAGTTTTAGTGGAGTTCTATGTTCCTCCATCCGCGCTACGTGTCCAGCTCAGCGCAGTCGGCCTTGTTTTATTATTTAAATCAAGTTCGGGTCCCTGAACATGGCGTAGAGCTCTTGATGGTTATATCGCGTTCGCCAATATCCGTCCTCCAGCACTCCGCCAAAAATCCTCCGAAGGATCCTGCACCAACAGACTGTCCTCATCCTTTTTGCTTAGTACCCAGTTGCGGAGGTGACTTTTATATCAATTTAATTATAAATCAAATTCTTAATATTAGATTGCCGCTTAGCTTAACAATATGACGAACGTCTTCGACTTTATCATATGACATAAAATCGAATACGTGTTTTAATTTCTCATGTTACGTAAAGTTCGTTTTTGTTTTATGTGTAGGATATGTTAATTTTTATGATCTAGTGCATGAAGTAAACAGTACACACGTGTTACGTTACATAACCTTATATTTTTTTGTTTCTTATATTTACTGGAAATCCGAATGAAAAGCAAAGTACATAACTCGTATATAAATCCCATTTTATCCTCGACTTCGATGTATAATGACGTATGTACTTTGATGTACAATTTACTATAATGAACTTCTAGTAAAGTTAATAGTTTCCATAAAATTTGGCTTTTGGTACGTATAAATTTGTATTTACTAAGCTTGGTCTCACCAGTTGGTCAAACTCTGTTGAGCAAATCAAAGATCGTTCACGGTATTACGCCTCCATGAATACCAACTGTATCTCATCGTATTAAGGTTGCATATCCTCTGCACAACATATCTGGCTATGAAACAAGCCTCCAAAACCAATCAATATATCTTTTGGCTGCACAAATACATCCATCGAGAGTGACGCGCCCGCCCCTTCCCTGTACCGTGTTACCCAGTTATCTGAGACATAGATCAAGCGATTTTGCACTTTATGTTTACGGGTTAAGGAGATAGAGATGGTAAGGATAAGTTTGTACATGTGGGGACAAAAACGCCGCGCCAGCGGGCGAAGTTAGGCGTTTATTGTAGTTTGTGTGTAATGGATGTGTGGTGTTACATCGGATGCTTGCTCTTAGTTGTGTTCTTTGGGATGTTTACCTATATTGCATGTTGGTGAACGTAATAGTTACAGTTCTCGTCAAAAGATATGTATACATTTTTCGCTTGAATTTAATGGCATGTGTGGAAAACGAAACTTACTTCACTACCAGGAACCCGCCTAGCGAGCGGCTGTTCGTAGTCGTAGGTGCTTCGCGCTACTTAGCGAGAAAACCACGGCATCGGCTACGAGCGTAGCGCTACGAAATTGTTGGCAGTCAATGTGATATGCCGTGCCTTCACCGAATGGACGCTGCGGAAGACCATGGCCCTGTTTATTAAACATTACAACCCTACAATTTTATATAAAAGTGACATGTTTGTTAAGTTTTACTAAGTAATAGGATTGCAATGTTTAAAGCGAGCATCATGCTGAGATTTCGTGACAAAACCTAAAGTGTTATTTTAATTTACTTCTTTTATTTTCTATACCTAATTATATGACAATACAGAAAATACACGAATCAATTCGTGTCACGAATAAATGTTTGAGTTTGATATCTTTGTCGACGACTGTAAAAAGTAGTGACGATTGGAAAAAGTAAAGGTTTAGTCACATAGTAGCCAATTTCGTAACCGACGCTTCTAGATTTAAAAATAATTGAAATATCAAAAAAAATGTTATAGCTTGATAATTTTCCGAGTATTTTCGTAATTTTTCCAAGTTAAAAATAAATTATTTTTATTGTTGTCAAAATCGCACTGCTGTCAAATGCAGGAAGCTAAAAATTAGCGTAATAACTACTGCGTTAGAGGTTCACGTCACGGTGTTAGAAAATCTAGCCTTATCTATCCCATTTGCATAGTGCGAGTGGAGAGGAGACGCTGAATCGCGCGCGACGCGACTTGGCACAAAGCCCCTCTGACGCCAGCCCATCTTGTCCATCGTCAGCCTTAAGTAAGACATTATAAGATTTTACAGTAAAAGTATCCTGAAGCCTACTTCAGACGAGGGCCCTTTGTACCCTTTGTGCCACTTATTTAAGCATTTTCGCAACGTTGTAGGGTAAATTTTACTGTCAGCGCCTCGAGTTATTATGATGATCAATCTTATTACAAGGATGTAGTGACATTTCTGGAAACTTGATGCAAAATGATATACCGTTGGGGACAATTAAGCCCGGAACACTCTACTCGTAGAGGTGGTCTGGCATGTGATGTCCTCTATTTTAGTCACTCAGGGTACAAAGAGTAGGTATATTATTGTGTTGTTTGTTTATCATGCTTCTATATACTACCAATAGACGATCTAGTAAGATAGTACATATATTGAATTGTTGTATTGTGTTGTTGTAGTTGTGGTAGATTATAAAGGGGTAAAACTTGTATGAAACGGGTAATCTCCGGTACTATACTTATTCAATTTGATAAATTCTTTCACCAGTGTGTATAACATACAACAAGGTGGACTGATGACCTGGTAAAGGTCGCGGGAGTCCGCTGGATGCGGGGGGGCGCAGGAGTGGTCACTTTGGCACTCTTTGGGGGAGGCCTATGTCCAGCAGTTTGGCTGATATGATGCTGCGTCTTTCGGTACGTGATTGCTACACGAGAACCTTTATATATACCGACCTATTTAATCCGGCTTCCGTTAGTATATTGTATAAACTCAGTAAAAAGGTAAACACGAACAGACCATATTTTCCATTTTTGCCGCGTCTCCATTGTAAATTCAGCTTAACAGTTGATCCCAATCCGGCCGGCAAACAGGCTGTCACCCGTGCCAAATAGCCGATGGCCCAGTAATGCGGCATTTTGCATTGATGCCGCAGTGCGCATACATCGATGGCGCACTAGGATGCGAAGGCCGGTGGGCGCTTGTGTTGAGGACGCAATAGTCATAAAACTATCACTTTTATCTAGTTTTTGACAGTTACATAATCAAGTATATGGGATGAAAGAACTCTCTTAGAAGCTAAGCTATACATACACATACAACGTTGGTGCACTGGGGCGGCAAGGACGGTAGGTACGTGTTGAGGGCGCGATGGTCAGAGCCTTTCGCATCTTTTTCATTAACAGTACATCATCAATAGGGATGTTAATTCAATAGTCTAATCAGCAATTTATGAAACGTCAAAATTGTTCTACTAATATGAAATTCATATTAAAATTAGGGAAATACTTTCACATCGTTTTCAAGTATTTCACGTATTCAACGTCACGGTTTTCTTTGTTCAAACAGTGGCCATTTGTTGCTCTTATGTATTTAAAAATCTTTAAAATAGCAAAAATATGTTGATGTGTTTTTCGAGTATTTATGTGAGTTTTGTTCATTGGTAATTTAAGAATGATGATGTTCTATAACCGTATTGTGTATAGCATTAAGTAACTAATGGCTGAGACAGAGAGCAATCCGTCTCAATCGCTTAAATATGTAAGGTTACGTTGAGTGTTTACGTACGCGTTTTCATACACACTACACGCGCCGCACACGCAGCTGTATTCGCCCGTACATAAACGAAGCCTAAGCTTCCTGAAAGTGTATCTAAAACGCAGTGTTTCTATCGGATCTAGAAACTAGCTCGTTTCGCAGCAAATGGCATTGTCGCTTCATTTGGCTCGGGACCGCGATAAATCACTCAGGAGTTTTACTTACTTGTGCACGCGGGCGGGTATAACGACGGATTTCTAGATGTCTCTGAGAAAACTTAACTGGGAAAGTGGGAAGTCACTCTGAAGCATATATTGCGCATACCAATACATACTAATGTTATTAATGCGAAAGTGACTCTGTCTGTTACCTGTTCAAGACTTCCATATCAATAATGATACCTGCAGACTCAAAGGGCGTAAAAGCCATTTTGTCTTAAAGGATTTGTTAGTGACGTGCTAACGGGTTTTCTTTTCTTCTTCTTGGGAGTGGACTGTATAGGTTTCAGCGGTGGTGAGAACAAACGCAGGTGACTGTAGAACGTTGCTGGGCGAGGCTGGAGCGGTGCGAGGGCTGGAGGCTTGTTTCGAGGAGAGGTGTTTCTTGTTCGGCTGCTTCTTGTAGAGTGAATTTACTTGGCGCGGGCCCTCCTTTTATACCCGCCCATATTTAAGCACCTCTCCCCCCGCCACCCCGCACCGATCCCCCTTCCCGCGCAAACTCATTTATTTCTCTCCATCTCTTTACATATACATATTTCTTATATTCTATTGTTCTAATCTAGTACATCTTATTAAGTCTTACAGGATTCTACTTGGATTGGGGAGGATAGGCGAGAGTTGGGCCTTTCCAGCGGCCTAATCTCTTCTCGCATACCCCCCGCCTCACCGCGGTTATAAATATAACTACCGGCGCTTCCTTAGGCAGCGCTCATTCTTGCCTAGGCCGCCCTCGGAGCACATTCGCTGTCGTATGCCTTTTACTTATTCTTTATTATTTTATCTATAGGCAGGGACGACTTTTACCTAGTAGCGAATGTATGCCAGATGCCCTAGTAATGAACACTAGACCCGTAATGCAACTTTTATTAATACAACTTAGGTACTAGTTTATAAGCTATTTTATCCTATTTAGACATTCTTTATTTTACATTTTAATTTGTCGTTAACCTTGTTTATACATTTTAATTCGTCGTTAACATTCTCCCGCCGTCGCTTCGCGAACCCACTGGTAGGACGACGATCTTCTTGGTAGGGCGCCTCAGGACGTGTCCTCTGCTGGTAGTGACGTCCACGACTCGTACCACGCCGTCCTTGCCTGGGTAGGTCCTGGAGACCCTCCCTCGTGGCCATGTGTTGCGAGGGAGGTTGGAGTCGCAGATCACCACGACGTCGCCGACGGCCGGGCTGGTTCCCGCGCTGTAGGGCTCCCGCCGGTTTTGGAGTACCGGCGTGTATTCGCGTACCCAGCGCCGCCAGAAAGTGTCAGCGAGCTGCTGGGCGCGCCTCCAGTGTTGGCGGGCGCTGTCGTCGCTGGCTTCGAACGTGCCTGGCGCGGGCGAGTAGCAGTCGGGCCCCAGCAGGATCATGTTCGGTGTCAGCGCGGGTGGGTCATCCGGGGTCACGGGCACGTATGTCAGCGGTCGCGAGTTCACGGTCGCCTCTGCTTCCGCCAGCAGGGTTTGCAGTGTCTCGTCGCTCGGGTACCTCTCGTGCAGCGTGGCCTTCATTGCTTCCTTGACGGTGCGCACCATTCTCTCCCACGCTCCCGCCATGAAGGGGGCGGCGGGGGGTAGGAAGCGCCATTTTATTTGTCGTGCCCAGGCGGCGTCCCTGATGGCCTCGGTCAGCTCGCGGTCGGCGCCCCGGAATGCAGTGGCATTGTCACTCCACAGCTCGGTGGGGCATCCGCGGCGGGCTACGAAGCGGCGCAGCGCGTTGATGGCGGAGTCGGTGCTTAGCGATGTAGCCACCTCCAGGTGCACGGCACGTGAGGTCATGCAGGTGAATAAGGCGACCCATCTCTTCTCCTTGTGCCGGCCGACGGTGACCTCTTGGGGTCCATAATAGTCCCAGCCCGTGTATGTAAAGGGCCGGACGTGGTGTGCTAGGCGCGCCGCGGGCAGGTCGCCTGTGGAGGGCGCCGCTGGCCTCGCCTTCTTCAGTCGGCACCTTGGACACTGCGCGATCACTTTCTTCACGGTGGGTCGTATTGATGCGATGTACACTCGCTGCCGTAATTCGTTTACTACGATCTCGGTGCCGCCGTGATGCAATTGCTCGTGTACGTGAGCCACATATAACTGTGTGTAGTAGTGCTTACCGCACAACACCGCGGGCTGCACTGTTTCTTCCTGTAGGCCGTCGGCCTCCGCTATTCGTCCGCGCAGTCGGAGTATGCGAATATCGTCCATCACGATGCTCACTTTCGCTAGTCGGTCGTCCTTGTCTGGCGCGCGGCCGCTCATCGCGCGCTCTCGCTCTCGCCCGTAGCTGTCTATTTGCGAGGCGCGCATTAGCAACTGTTTTGCCATGAGTAGGTACTTCGCTTCCAGTGCTATGTATCTTCTTGTCGCGGGTGCCGCTGCGGGCTGCGCGGGTGCTGTCTCGCGTCTCGTTCGCTTGTTCCATGCTTCATCTGCCGTCTCTTTCGCGCGCGTCCTCTTCCTGTGTGTCGCGGCGACGGGTTGCGCAGCGTGCTGCGCGGGCGCCTTAGACTTGCGCCGGCATAGATCGATGAACTGTAGCACGCGTGCGGCTGCCTTCAGGATCTTGGTCCACCTTGAAAAGCGCTCGATCGTGATAGGTATAGATGCGAGCCTTTCCTCGGGTCGATGGCTGGCGGCGGCGCACTTTTCTCTTTCTTCGCCGGTCACAGGAACTTCGATTTTGTGCTCGACGGGCCACGCGGATTCCGGTAAGTATAGGAATGACGGGCCGTTGAACCATCTGTGGCTCGAATCGAAGTCGACAGGCGTGGCTCGGGTGGCGTCGTCCGCGGCGTTGTGTGCCGACGGAACCCACCGTCACTCGTTCTTTTTCGTAGCCTCTTCTATTTCGGCGAGGCGGTGCGCGACGAACGTCTTGTACGTGCGAGGCTCGGCGCGGATCCAGGCGAGTGCAGTGCGGGAGTCGCTCCAATATGTGCGCGATTTTATCTCGAAGTCGTGCTCTTCTGCGACCGTCTTGGCTAATCTTATTCCCAGGACCGCGGACTGCAACTCGAGTTTTGGAATCGAGATGATCTTCGTCGGCGTGACGCGGCTCTTCGCGGCGGCTAGAGCGATTTTGATGCTGCCGTCGGCTCGTGCTATCCGCCAGTACACAGCGGCGGCGTAGGCTTGTTCACTCGCGTCCACCATCGTGTGTAGCTCGTAGCGGGCGCTGGGCGTGGTATCGTAGCACCTAGGTATTTTTAGGGTACCTAGGCTGCGAAGTTGCTCCAACCACTCGATCCATCGCGCACGCAGCTCTTCCGGGATCTTCTCGTCCCACTCCGTTTTGTAGCGCCATGTGTCCTGCATTATTCTCTTTGCAGGCGTCGTGACAGGCGAGATGAGGCCGAGAGGGTCAAATATTGACATTATTATGCTGAGTGCCTCCCTCTTTGTCGGCGGGCGGAGGCCGTCAATCACTTCCGGTGGGGCTTTTCTTGTATTGAGACGAAAACGGATGCTGTCCTCTCTCGTATCCCATAGTAGGCCAAGCGTTTTCTCTATCTCGCTCCCGCCGATAGGGACGGTATCTCCCTCTCGCTCTTCGCTGTTGACGACGTTGTTTATTGCCGCGCGCGCGTTCGTGGCCCACCCACGCAGCTGGAAACCGGCTTGCTTGTGTACGTGGTCGACTTCCTTTGTCACTTGCTGGGCCTCTTCTAATGCGGTGAAGCTCTGCAGGTAGTCGTCCATGTAGTGGTTTCGTTCTATCGCTGTCGCGGCTCGGGGAAACTGCGTCGCGTGTTCTTGCGCATTTCTGTTTTTTATGTATAGCGCGGTGCATGGAGATGAAGACGCGCGGAATACGACGGAGGTCATGCGGTACTCATCGGGGTCGCCCTCGCGTCGGTCGCCTCTCCATAGAAAGCGGAGAGCGTAGCGGTCTTCTTCTCGTATTTTTATCTGCATAAACATCTCTTTCAAGTCGGCTGACACTGCGATGCTGTGTTGGCGAAATCTCATCACAACGCCGGGTAGCGGTAGCAGGAAGTCGGGCCCCGGGAGAAGCATGTCGTTAAGGCTGCGGCCGTGAGAGGTAGCCGCAGCATCGTGGACCAATCTTATTTTCGGCTTCTCCGGGTTGCAGACGGCAAAGTGCGGTAGGTACCATGTTCTATGCGTAGGTGCGGTGATGGCGCGCTCGGCGTAGCTCGAGGTAAGCAGATTTGCGACGCGCTCTTTATACTGCTGTTTCAGCTTCTCGTCTCGATCTAGCTTCTTCTCTAGCGTGTGCAGCCTCTTGAGTGCGCTGGCGCGGTTGTTAGGTATGTCGTCTGCTTCGTTGCGCCACAGCAAGCCCGTTTCGAACCGGCCGTCGGGTAGGCGGCGGCTTTTTTCTTCTAATAACTTGAGGGCTTGTAACTCGGGGTCGCTTTTCTGCTTTCGCGGCTCGATGGAGAGTGATTCGAGCGCGAAATATTGCTTCATCATTTCTTCCATTTTTTCTGAAGGCTCGACGCGGGTGAGGTGGGTGCAGCAGTAGGCGACCGGTTCCGCTTGTGAGGTGCGGCAACCGTGTAGCACCCACCCTAGCGTCGTCTTCGAAGCGACAAGTTGATCGCGCCGCCCTTTTCTTAGTTCGCGCGACACGATGAGCTCCCAATTGTCTTGCCCGACGAGTATTTTTGGCGTTGCACTGCTGTACATGAGCTCGCGTTTTATTTCTTCTAGGTGCGCGCAATCTTCTATCTCTTTTTCGCCCACCGACTGTGTAGTGAAGTCGAGGCGACCGACGGTGTGCGCGTTGAATATTCGTTGCTCGCTGCTACTGCCTCGGCCCCTGATATATAAGTCGACTCTCTTGCTCTTCTTATGCGCCATCTCTTTTCCGCCCACGCCTTGGACCCACATAGGTTCGGTGGGCCCGTCGAGGCCGAGGGTGTCGGCGAGAGCAGAGTCGATTATTGTCACTGTGCTTCCTTCGTCGAGTAGGGCGAACGCGTCGATTTCCGCCCGCGGGCCGCGTAGCGTTACCGGCGCGATCTTTAAGTACGCCCTCGTTGCTCTTGATGCGGCGCCGGCGACTTGTTCGACCGCCGAGGCCACCACCTCTTCTTTTTTGCTAGGTGGCGGGTCTCCTGAGTTGGCGGCGTCCGTCGGGGGCCTCTCGTGGTGCAGCAGGCGATGGTGCTTCATGGAGCACCCTTGATGACCGCAGGGCTTCGCGCGGCATGCGAAGCGACGGTGTGTGCTGGCGAGGCAGCGGTAGCAAAAGTTGTGCTTTTTTGCCACCTCCCAGCGCTCGTTCGTGTCGAGTTTCTTGAACGGCGGACACGACGGCAGTTGATGGCTAGTGTGCTTGCATAGTGGGCACTCTAGTTTTTCTTCTCTGCTTCTATCGGGTACGGCTGTGGCAGCGTAGGCGCGCTCGGGCTTCTTGCGCGCGCCCCTGGCTTCTTGTTTCTCCGTCTCGTATTCGGGCGGAGCGAAGGGCGCGCACTTGTCGGCTTCACTCGTCAAGAAGTCGGCAATCTTCTTAAGCTCGGGCGTGTCTTCTCTAGTCGCTGCGTAGTCGTACCACTTGTTTCGCAATATCGGCGTTAACTTGTCCACTATCGTGCGCAGTATCTCCGGGTTGTGGAGATATTGTGGCTTCTTTAATATCTCGATAGTGGCCACGGTGTTAGCGATACGGCTGGCGAATATGCATAAATCACGGGGGTTGTCACTCAGCCGCGGCAGTACCTTCATTTTCTCCGTCTCACTGATCAGCAATGCGTCGGGTCTCCCAAATCTTCGCTCTAATGCTGCGATGACGTCATCGGGGTGCGGCTGGCTAATGAGGAGGGCGCTCACGGCCTCCCAGGCGACACCTTTCAGACTCCTTCTAATACGGGCGACGTTTTCACTGCGTGAGAAGCTCGGCGAGGACTCGTTGTACGCGGCTTTGAATTGTAACCACTCGTTGCACAGGCCGCCAAACACTGGTAGCTCTGAAAAGAACTTTCTACTTGTTCTGTTCGCTTGAATGGCTTCGGTCAGGGCGGCGGTTAGCGACGATACGTCCACAGCATGAGCGGTGCGGGTTGGAGACCTGTGCGGATGCTCCCGCCGCTTGCGCGCCCTAGTATCGGCGCAAGCGGCTGTTTCCCGCAATTCTTCATGAGTAGGTATTTCTATCGCTGTCTCTTCTGGCCGCCGGCTGAACCAATCAGCGATTCTCTGTGGTGCCAGGTCCTCTCCTTCCTCTTCGGATTCCTCTTGTGATGACTCGGCGTTCATTCGTTCTTGGTGGATTCTCGTCAGCTCCACCTCCGCGTTGATTTTCTTCAACTCCAGCTCGGCCAGCCTTTCCTTGGTCTCCAACTCCGCGAGGAGTCTCTTGCTGGAGGCCTTGGTGTGGCGCGACCGAGCTGGCCTCAGTGTTGTTGCGAAGGTGGGCGGTGGCGGTGGCGGCGGCGGCGGCATCAGTAGCTGGCTGGGACGGCGCTCGATAATCGTAGCGATGCTGGCGGAGGGCGTGGCCTTGAGGCCGGACGAGTCTGCAGGTTCACCGGCGCCGCTGGTCCCCGGGACACTCTCTGTGGCCTTGGGGGTCTCCGTCGCTGCGCCGTTGTCCGTCGTGGCCCTCGTGGCCTCAGAGTCCGACGTGGTCGCTGTCTTCTCGGTGTGTGTTGTCGTGCCGTCGCTGCCGGAGGAGTTTCCTTCTTCATTGGTCTCCTTGTTGGACGGGTTCTTCCTGGTTACCACCATGCTGCTTTTTCTTTTTTCAGTGATCCGGCGTCGACTAGGACCATCGATGTTAGTGACGTGCTAACGGGTTTTCTTTTCTTCTTCTTGGGAGTGGACTGTATAGGTTTCAGCGGTGGTGAGAACAAACGCAGGTGACTGTAGAACGTTGCTGGGCGAGGCTGGAGCGGTGCGAGGGCTGGAGGCTTGTTTCGAGGAGAGGTGTTTCTTGTTCGGCTGCTTCTTGTAGAGTGAATTTACTTGGCGCGGGCCCTCCTTTTATACCCGCCCATATTTAAGCACCTCTCCCCCCGCCACCCCGCACCGATCCCCCTTCCCGCGCAAACTCATTTATTTCTCTCTATCTCTTTACATATACATATTTCTTATATTCTATTGTTCTAATCTAGTACATCTTATTAAGTCTTACAGGATTCTACTTGGATTGGGGAGGATAGGCGAGAGTTGGGCCTTTCCAGCGGCCTAATCTCTTCTCGCATACCCCCCGCCTCACCGCGGTTATAAATATAACTACCGGCGCTTCCTTAGGCAGCGCTCATTCTTGCCTAGGCCGCCCTCGGAGCACATTCGCTGTCGTATGCCTTTTACTTATTCTTTATTATTTTATCTATAGGCAGGGACGACTTTTACCTAGTAGCGAATGTATGCCAGATGCCCTAGTAATGAACACTAGACCCGTAATGCAACTTTTATTAATACAACTTAGGTACTAGTTTATAAGCTATTTTATCCTATTTAGACATTCTTTATTTTACATTTTAATTTGTCGTTAACCTTGTTTATACATTTTAATTCGTCGTTAACAGGATTGATTGATGCCATCTTACTCAGTATTTTTTTTCTCTATCGCTCTATGTAGTAAAAGTCCTATGGAAGGGCATAGGCAAGTTTTATCCTGAAAATCACCCTAAGGTAAGGTAAGGTGTAATGGGTGGCGGAAATTTGTATGGAAATACGATATAAATTTGAACTTGAACTATAAATGCGAAAGTGACTCTGTCTGTCTGTAACCTTGTCAGACTTAAACCGTTGAACCGATTTAGATGATTATTGGTATGGAGATAGTTTGAGACCCAAGGGTTGAAACGACAATACAATATTTTTTAATAGCGAAAGACAATTCTTAAAAGGCTGAAAGGGGAGTGGAAGAAACTATGGAAACACGATGATTCACGATTCCCATAAGTCTAATAACATAAGCATAAGGCAACGGTCAGATTTAAAAAACACCTAAGTGTAAATAAAAGTTAGTTACCGCCCCTTACAAAGCTCAGTCTAGAACACAAACGAATCTAGACTCAACGTATCCCTCAAGGCCCATAATTCGATAATCGCATCAACGGGCGTGGAATTAATGTTTTTACTCGACGGCTTAATGAAAAACACGGATTAAAACATAATTAAGCGGCATGCTCGGCATCAATCATGTCGTGATTCTGTCTATAGCCATGTTTAAACAGTTTATTGGTTGTGGCTTTTGATTGTCAGGTATGGGTTCTCGTTTGTGAGGTTCATTTGCAAAGTATGTTTTATGAATGACACGACGGTGTCAAACACACATGCGACCTGACGGCTAGTAGGCAGACACCGTAGCCTATGAACGCCAGGGGAGTCACAAGCTCGTTGCCTACACTTAATTGATCTGAGGAATCGTGTTAGTCAACACAGCGCGTTCTCGGGAGCTGTGACAACCTTAAAAGCTATTCATCATCATTATGAGCCTGTAATCGCCCACTGCTGAGCATAAGCCTACGCCACTTATCCCGGTCCCGTGCTAGTCTCATCCAGAAGATGACCCGCGGTCTTCTTTACGTCGTCAACCCATCGAGTGGTGGACGACCGACGCTTCTTTTTCTTGTAAGTGGCCACCAATCCGTTAACGTTTTGGTCCACCTACGACGGTACCTGCCTGGCAATATGCCTGCCCAACTCCATTTGAGTTTCGTTATGACTTCGCCGACGTCATCACGCACCTTAGTGCGACATCGGTACTCAATATTCCTCACTCGGTCTTGTATATAGCTTAAAATCTGTTACTGAATATGTTATGGATATAGCCTATGTCCATTCTGTAGAAGGTACATTCTATACACTGGTGAGGATTTTTTTAGAAATCATGAGTTGTAACGGTGACTACGAGTACACTTACATAAATACAACTAACAAAGCTTCACTCTCACCTAGCGACACAATCGCAAATTTTATCCATATCCATTCTTAATATTATAAATGCGAAAGTGTGTCTGTCTGTATGTCTCTTCACGCTTAAACCGCTGAACCGATTAAGATATGAGTATTAACAATAATGACATTAAAGATTGTAATGACATCAAAATATTTGACAGAAAACTAAAACAATTTTTAATAACCAGACCATTCTATTCCATTAAGGAATATTTTGCAAATGCACTAGATTAAGACAAACATGTATCCGTAAAAAAGAATAATAATGACTCCTGTGTTTATTTAATATGTATTTGCATGTATTACTAATATATCTACTTATGGCAAATAAAATAATTTTGTTTTTTTTTTTGATTTTGATGAAATTTGGTAATATAGAGATAGTTTGAGTCCCCTTTCCCGGGACTTATTATCCCGTAAATAATCCCTCAAGGGGGCGAATAGGGGGGGTGAAAGTATGTATGGAGCTACGATATAAACGAGTTCCACGCGAACAAAGTCGACGCTACTCTTTTTATAAAGTTAGTACAAATATTTGTAAGACAGCTGTAAAAACGCTCTACCATCAACTCTTTCTACCAAGTCGCCCATAAGACCTAATACGACATAACATTGTGATATAAACCCGAATTTTATTCAATTTTAAATTGATGTATTCCGTCCCGATGCGGTGCGAGTAAACCCGCGATTGGGTGTTTTTACGAGTCGGGATTTACGATTGGCGGATACGCCGTGCCGTATAATGCAGCTGTACTCACAACTTGTTTCATCTACCGTTATCCCAATATATCTTGACACCAGGATTCGTTAAAACAACGCGTGATCAAAGGTCTGTCTTACACTGGATCTCCTGAACGTTTTGAACAGCCCAGCATAGAGATCCACTGCTAGTGCAGCATAAAGTTGTCGAATGGATAGTAAACCGTTTACTGTGTTTGCGGTATTACTGTCTACTTTGTGTTATGTTTGTTGGCGTGTTGGCATGAAGGCGCAATTACGTTGGTGTTCGCAGCAGCGGTGAACTTATCAATCATGACCTCCATTTATATATCACACTCTCCCACTCTCTTATGCGCTTTGTAAAGGATCATTTACATGGTGCAACAACTCATGTGAGTCTTATTACATTGGAGGATTTGATTGAATTCGTCATAGTTCGATAGTCCGCAGCCCGCAATGTAATGAAATTTTGATTTTTTGATTTGATTGCATGAGGATTGATATTTGATTTGAGTAGACCTAGTTACTTGTACTTAGTGCATGTTGTTACGGGCTCCGTCGAACAAATACTTCACTTTCGGACACCACCATATTTTAGTACCTATGTCGTTAGGCTTGTCTCCTGGACCCCAAAATTGCCGGGAGACAATCTCTAAGGAGTCAGTCTCCGGAGGAATGACGTCATCAAAATCGCCGTGACCGCGTTTGGAAAAGTGTGACATCCAAACCAACGTATGTACATACACGTGTGGGGTATTAAATGAAAGCTGAATAAATGTTCTATCATTCATTCCTACATTATATTTGAAAACAAACGCAAGTTTAAGAACTATTGGCAACAGTAATAGCCGAAAGTGAACTAAGTATTTTCCCGTAACAACATGCACTAGGTATTTAAAACGTCATGTTCGTCGATCGCGAGCGTAGGTACAAGTCCGGGTCTCGCCAAATTACATCATATTTATTTACGCCAGAACATAATAAGTGTGTAACTTATACCCTAATTAACATAGGGCATCATTAAACTGATATAATATTCCATACACTTAGTATCCATTACACTGATTGCCTGGTTGATCTGAATTCAATGTTAATCATAATTAAGCCCATAATTGGCTCGCGTGTCTTGGCCTAATTTCCGATGCTGTAATTGATATCCGCCTTCAGTAATTATCAAACTGCCATTTTAATTAAATTTTCCGTGGACAAATATGGAACATCGGAGCTTAATTTGGTTATGTTGATTAGTCTTAAGTAAAGTCCACATTGTTAATTAGGACTTATTTTGATTTTACGAGCGTAACATACAGACAAATCGTATAAAATTGTCTAAGTAACTGTGAAACTACCTTAATTTTAATGTAAATAACAGCCATAGTAACACTAGGTATACTAATTAAATTGCTGTTGCTGTATAGGTGTGTGGTGTTGCGTTCCTTGTGGTAAGTTAGGTCACCTGAGCTCCCTAGCAAGCACTATGGTTGGTTACGTGACCTTATAACCAGTTATCATATAATTTACTTTAAAAACAAAGTTTTAACCCAAATCACTTCCTTAGTACCAAAATCGCTTCAAGTGGGCCAATAAAAATTTAGGAGTTCCCTCGATTTTTCCAGGATCCCATCATCAGATCCTGACCTGATGACCATGGGACCACCTTGGAAGGACACCCTTTCAAACAAATTAGTTATTTATGATACAAGTGCGGAAAGTAGGTAATTCCCAACAAGTGGCGATGACCAAAAACACGACCGTCAGGGAGTGTTTTGATCGACACGAGTTGGGAATTACCTATCCGCACGTGTATCATACAACATTTTACAATGCATCATGCGAGGAAATAAAAAAATATGCATAAAAGGGGAAATTTTAATCGTCACGAAATCTCATTATCGCACAGTATGCGGGAATTTTGGCCTGAAATCCATTCCCGCACGGGCAGGTCCCGCCCGGTGACGCCGTGCTGGCATCGACCACTTCCCGTGTTTAAATATGTTGAACCATTTAAAGGGGCACATTCAGAGCAAGTGCATTGTAATAGTAGATTGTACAACAAGTGCATAAAACGCACCATTTTACTCGAGACGTTTATCCATCCGAGCGAGCTTGCGAGCGAGGATAGATATAAAGTCGAGTGTAAAATGGGTTTTATGGACGAGTTGTACACTCTACTTTTCACTTCGATTGCGAGGAAATGAAACAGCAACACGTAAATATAGTAAATGAGACGAAATACAAATTATAAGTTTATTTGATGAAGTTTTATTGTGTACTTTGGCTGTTGGTATCTTTGCCTTGGTCTTAGAATACGAACGAAACGAAATAAAATAAAGAGGTTGTTGTATGAAGTTAAAGATGTTCGTGTGGCTGTTGCAGCGATTGCCTTGGTCTTCGACGAAGATTTTACTTTATGCTCTAGAGCATAAAAAGCGACTTTATGTCGCCTACGCACGACATAAAGACGAACTTTTAGAGCATGAGAAGTGAAAAAATATTTTCACAATCGGTTCAGGCGTGTTCCAGTACCTAACCGGGGTACATAAATAAAAAATAAAAGATCACGACGAATTGAGAAAAAATACGAAATTACCATGATGCCACATACTTTTTAACCGACTTAAAAAAAAGGAGGAGATTTTTGAAGTCGGTTAAAAAATATTTGGTAAATCATGGGCATTTGGTAATTTTTCGAACCAGCGTTAAGTCGATATTGCCTTTACTATGTATAGGTACAGTGTACAGGTACCAGTGGCGGAGCGTGAGAATTGTCACTGGACAACCCGGAGCATAAAAAAGGGCTGTTTTTTGATGATTTACAAGTTTGTTAATATATAACAAGAAATTTTAGGCAAGCGGGTGGAAATCGGCTTGTATGGGCGCTCCGCCACTGGTAAGTACCTATATTATTAAGAGGAAAAGTTTGTAGCTTTGTATTTGTATATAGTGGGCACTCTCCGGTACTAAACATCCGATTTAAAATAATATTTCACCTATAGAATGGACTTTGCCAGCGTTCTTTGCGTAACGTAGGCGGAGCCACGCGGGAAACTAGTGATTATATACAATGTCACGGTATGTGTGGTCTGAGAGACCAGAGCCTGCAAAACTGAGGTAAAAACTGACTCGCTAACTAGACACAAACCCATCTTTCATCTGTCGCCCCGGATTAGACAGGGCCCTATCCCAGCTCAATCTCCTTTGGCACATGATAGATGGCGCTAACGTCAGCCGGGATCAGCTGGCAATTTTTGACAGTGAAAAGCCTGACCCTGAACGTATTTCTAATTAAATTAAACTAACTATTTAAACCTGACGTATTAATTATAACCTTTTCCCAGAGAGAGGAGATTTTTATCGCCCTGAACCTGAACTAATATGAGATGGACTTTAAATAGTTTAAATAGTCATTTTTGACCTACCGGCCTGAAAAAAAAGTTAAACTTAACGTGTAGTGTTAAGTATGAAATAAATAATTAGGCAAATATATATTCCTCCTTGTCGTATCCGACGACCGCACTAGATAAATTGTTATATTTATGCAGGAAGGTTGCGTAATATTTGATATAACTTTTTTTCAATTTAACCTTTTCAGCGCCAATGACGACACACATGCGTCAGAGCGATACGAGCGCTTTTCGCTACATGGGACTACAACGGAGTTTAAGCTGCTACGGACTACGGCGTAGCGCTACGAGCGTAGTGTGGCCGTGGATGGGTTAAGTAGGCATATTAAAGTTTTGCATAACCATAGCGTTTGATAAGCATACCTTTTTTTTTTTTTTTTTACTTGGGGAAACGCCTTTACGCATCCCACCTAGCCGAGGAACTAGGATGGGTATGACGGGCTCCCGGGAACCCCCGGACTACCGTCTAAAACCACCAAGGTATGCCCTCTCTGCCGTGTAGTAGGGGCGTCATGGGATCGCGAACATTTCACCACGACGCCCCTCGGCAACAACCGCAGCTGCCCTCACTACTGAGGCAAAAGCCCCCCCTCCCGTCGTAAGCGTGCAGGGCGACACCACACGCTTCCCGACCCGACCAAAGGACCTCTGCGCCGGGAGAGGGTGATAGACCTCGGATTCACCCTCTCAGATCCCCTTTTAACTTTTTATAGAGGTTGTCTCCCTCGCAGCCACAACTCGGCCCCGGCCTGACGGTCGCAGCCCCCGCGCCTAACATGAATCCTCTGATAGCAGAGGATTGGTCATGGTTCCGGGTCCGTTATTTATTATAGAGACAAACGGCAATGGCCTCTCCCTCAAGCCGCACCTGGGGAATCTTACTATTCCCTGGGCGGAACCCCCCAACCCCCCGTGTCGGGTTATTGGTAACACCAGCAAGCGATAACTTAGGGTTCACTAAATTATCACTTGCCGTGGTCTCCAGGGCGCACCGGCCAAGACACTACCCATTCCTGCGGATCAACCGGATCAAGAGGAATCGGTAGAGTCCAGACACTCGAGGAGGTTACCCGACATAGCGCCCCTTGATAAGCATACCTGTGCTAACTTGGGGCACCTATACTAAAGTGATGTAGCAAAATATTTTATCAACAAAAAAATATATCGATGTTACTGTAATAGAGTTTAAGCGCACCATAAGCAATGCTAGATAATCAGTGTAAACGCACCATCTGACTTTTATATGTACTCTGTGGGCAACACTGGCCCGGCCTCTTGCAATAACTTACGTCAAGCATACAGATCTCTTTCCTCATAACCCTGTTTATATATTGCATATAATATTTAAGAAAGTATTAATAAAACCTCTGAAGACTTCAATACATTGTTTAATTCCAATAACACTACATGGCGCAGCCGGTGAAGAACCAGTAAGTCGGATGGAAAAAGATTAATACCACGAAGGTACATATGGCCCATGGCAGCCGGCCGGCTTGAAGTACAAATTACGAATATTAAATAATTGAACGAAGATTAAAAACTACGAAGAATATTAATTACGAAGATGCCGCCGAAAGAGAACGAGCACGCAAAAAATGAAAACGGGGAGAAGAACACTTGCGACGTGGACAATATGACATGTGCGGTCGAGTACAAGATGCCGCAGAGCCTAAACCTGGATGACCTAGGTAATTGCTGGCCGCAGTGGCAGCGTTTTAAACAATCATTCCGAATTTTCGTGCTAGCCGCCGGCTTTGAGAAGCTTTCAGAAACAAGAAAAGCGGCCATACTCTTAAACTGTATAGGACAACAGGCACAGGAACTATATTTCAACGTTTTACAGACTGAAGACAAGACTAAATTAGAAGAAATAATAACACTTTTCGACGAACACTTCAAACCCAAGCAGAATGAAGTAATTAATAGTTATACCTTCAACAAGAGAAATCAAGAAGACGGAGAGACCTTCGATGCATTCTACACAGCCATTAGGAAGATAGCAGAGAATTGCAACTACAAAGAAAAAGACAGGATGCTACGAGATCGGATCGTCATAGGGGTCAAGGACCAGCGGACACAGCAGAAACTTCTGGAAATAAAGGAACTTACTCTGGAGAAAGCCGTTGACGTTTGCCGCTCTGCTGAACTATCAAAAGAACACATGAAGGCGCTGAACAGCTCAGAGGTGCATGCAGTACAAGCCAGGACTCCGTCTCACCAGCCAGCGGATATAAAAGCTAAGTTTTCTGATACTAACAATAGATTCTCACATAATAATCATAATGTTGTTCAGTATAACAGGAACTATTATATGTGTAGAAAGTGTAAGACTGAGCATGGCCCAAGGAATTGCCCAGCTTATGGGAAAGTATGTACTAAATGTAAAAGATATAATCATTTCAGTGTAGGGTGCAGCATGCCTCATAGGCAGGTACATGAAGTACAGGAGTTTGAAAGTAATAATAATGTCCATGATTTGTGACTAGTATATTCCATAGATTTATCAAAGAATGAATGGACTGAGAAGTTGAGGGTGGAAAATAAAAGAGTGTCCTTTAAATGTGACACCGGGGCTCAAATTAATGTGCTCTCATTAAGAGATCTCAAACTAATTGTCAATGATGAATACACATTAATGATGTCTGAGACAAGAACACTAATAGAGGTCTTCGGGGGTGGCAAATTAGTGCCAATAGGTAAAATAACATTGAACACATATTCGAAACATGAAGAAACTAAATATGAGACTGAATTTATAATTATCAAGGAAAATGTCCGCCCCATTTTAGGGTTAGGGTCCCTAATAAAATTAGGATTGCTAAAAAATAATAATATTAATACAATAAAAAACACTGATCAAAGTAAAGAGGCTATTGTTAATGCTAATTGTGAATTATTTCAGGGTATTGGGCAGTTCAGAGAGCCGTTGGAGTTGCGCACTCAGCCAGGAGTACAGCCTGTGGTACGTCCCCCGCGACGAGTGCCTCATGCATTGATGGGTCGCCTTGATGAGAAATTGAGGACTCTGGTAGAGCACGGGATCATAGCCGAGGTCAAACATCCAAGAAGTTTTGTAAGCAATCTTGTTATTATTGAGAAGAAAGATGGTTCTCTTAGAATTTGCCTTGACCCTAAGGATCTAAACAAAGTTTTAATTCGGGAACATTACCTTATCCCAACATTAGATGAAATTGTTCCGAAATTGTGTAATAAAAAGTATTTTTCTGTCTTAGATTTGTCAGATGGATTCTATAATATTAAATTATCCGAAAATTCGAGCGATCTATGCACATTCAACAGCCCATATGGTTGTTATAAATTTCTAAGATGTCCATTCGGAATCTCTGTGGCCCCGGAGGTCTTTCAAAGGTACAGTGAAACTGCCTTTGGTGACATTCCAGGAGTAATTGTGTACTGTGATGATCTATTAATATGTGGCGATACTAAAGAGGAGCATGATGCAATATTAAAAAAAGTTCTCGAACGTGCTAAGGAACATAACGTACGATTTAATAAGAATAAGTTTCAGTACAAATTAAAAGAAGTTAAATATTTTGGACACATTTTTTCTGAAGAAGGCATGAAAATCGACCCGGACAGGGTAAATGCCATAATTAATATGAAAAGCCCCAACAACAAAAAAGAGTTGCAAACATTCCTAGGAATGGTTAATTATTTAAGAAAGTTCATTCCTAACATGTCTGATATTGCATCACCGCTTCAATTATTGTTAAAAAAAGATGTGACCTGGTTATGGACGGACATTCATGAAAATGTATACAATAATATTAAGAAAAAATTAACTGTAGCTCCGACCTTACAAAATTTTAATCCCAAATTACCCGTGGTAATCCAGTGTGATGCGTCTAAAGATGGTTTAGGATGTTGTTTGTTACAAAATGGAATGCCTGTAAGTTATGCATCACGAAGCTTAACATCAGCAGAACAAAACTTCTCACAAATTGAAAAAGAATTACTAAGTGTTTGTTATGCTACGAATAAATTTCATTATTACATTTATGGTCAACAATGCACAGTATTAAATGACCATAAACCATTGGAGTCCTTGCTTAAAAAACATATTCATGAAGTTCCGTCTCCCAGGCTACAAAGAATGAAATTAAGACTCTTGAGATATGACATTGATTATAAATACTTGAAAGGTAAATACATGTATATAGCGGACTTACTCTCACGTGCGTACATTAAATGTAATAGCATGGATGAACCATACATTAACGAAATGATCCACTGCGTAGGAATAGCGAGTCATTTGCAATGTACTCAGGAACAGAAAAAAGAATTAATTAATGCAACATGTGATGACGTGGAATTATCAAAATTAATTGAATATACAAAAAGCGGGTGGCCAGACAAAAAATATGTTCTTGACAGTTTACAATTTTATTATAAATTAAGAAGTGAAATTCATACTGATGAAGGCCTAGTATTTTTAATTCACAAATTAATAATTCCGACGTCATTACGGTTGAAATTTATGAAAATGCTACATGAAGGGCATCTGGGCACAACTAAAATGAAACAAACTGCCAGAAAAATGTACTATTGGCCCAAAATTGATGAACACCTCGATACACATGTGAGACGATGCTATGTCTGCCAAACCTTTCAGAATAATAATGTTAAAGAACCTTTGTTGCCGCACGAAGTTCCTAAATTGCCATTCCACAAATTAGCAACTGATATTATGGAATTTAAAGGAAAGAGCTATCTCATAGTATATGATTATTTCTCGAAGTGGTTGGAAATTAAATATTTGCGTAACAAAAATGCTAAGTCTATAATTGAGGTGCTGACAGACATTTTTTCCATTTTTGGTTTTCCTAAAGAAGTAGTTTCTGATCATGTGCCATTTGATTCCAAAGAATGCCGCAATTTCGCTCATGAAAGTGGATTTGTTTTTAACTATTCAAGCCCCAGGTACCCGCAGTCTAACGGAATGGCCGAAAAAGGGGTACAGATAGCAAAGAAAATTTTACTTAAATGCAATGAAGATAAGACTGATGTTAGAATGGCACTTTTGCAGTACAGGGCGTCACCAGTGTCCGGTACAGAATTTTCACCAAGTCAATTAATAATGAACAGGAATTTAAAAACAAAAGCCATAGTTACAGATGAATATTTAAAACCCAAGCTCAATTCTGATGTGGAACAGCAATTTAGTAGGACTCTACAAAGAAATGTTACATATTATAATAGTACAGCTAGACACAAAAATGCTTTTCATAATGGACAGCAAGTTTGGTTCAGGAAAGAACCAAACAAAAATGTGTGGCGAGAAGCCAAAATTGTTAATAATAATGGGTTTAGATCCTATAATTTAGTTGATAAGGATAATGTTATGTATACGAGAACCTCTTTCCACATTCGTCCGGCGTAGGGTGGGTGTTCTACCAGAGTCTACGGCAGGCTCAGTGCTCCACTCCCGCGGCTATCTGGGACTTAGAGGGAGAGGGAAATGAATAAAAATGTAAACAGTGTAAAAATAAGTAAACACTAGTTGTAATTTATGTTGTTGTTTGCTTAGCAATATAAGAATAAATGTCTTGGTGCAATTACTTCAGTATGATATAATTTTCGTTTTAAAAGGGGATGATGTAATAGAGTTTAAGCGCACCATAAGCAATGCTAGATAATCAGTGTAAACGCACCATCTGACTTTTATATGTACTCTGTGGGCAACACTGGCCCGGCCTCTTGCAATAACTTACGTCAAGCATACAGATCTCTTTCCTCATAACCCTGTTTATATATTGCATATAATATTTAAGAAAGTATTAATAAAACCTCTGAAGACTTCAATACATTGTTTAATTCCAATAACACTACAGTTACTGTCAACATCTAAATGTTATTCAACATAATTTAAATACATTATTTATTTTCTCTTCATTTTAAAGTAAAAACAATAAACAAATTAAAACGTGCATTTATTTGTTTATTTTAAAATAGTTTTCATAGTATACAATTTATATTTTTTACCTATTCGTCTATTGATGAAAATATCCACATAAAATTAATTTACGTTCTCTTAACGCCACAGTGGTCAACGGGGCATTTTATCTTATCTTAAAATATGTCTATTGACTTTTGAGTCAAAATAAAACAGATATGATATGTGTTCAGATATGATATCGAAGCTTTTTATAGGAATCGAGAAATTTCAATGAGCACATGTGTTAATATTATATCGACACCTTTTTTATCGATATCAAATCCCTAAAAAGTGCACCGAGTTAGCACAGGTATGTTGTATAAGATAGGCTAGGTATTCTGGGTTTTAGGCATTTTGACACTAATATGAATTATAGTATTAACTAAAATGATATTACGTTGTAATTAACCCAAAGCAAATATATGATTTAAGTTCATTAGATATATAAATAGAAATATGGCAGTTAAAGTGATGTTCCCAAAATGTGTGATGAAATGGTGAGAAGATATTTAGGGTCATTGTCAGTCACAAAAACAAAAATTATCTTTCCGGTGGTCAATAGTTAAGGGCTTACGTTTACATATAATATGGTTTTATCACATAGAATTATAGAAAGGGGCAACGCCGTTTATGCGGATTCAGAGTACAACCAAAAATTAGGCTTTATAGTCCTTAACTTTGGCAATGTCCACCGAAGAGACGCGAACCTTAAATCTGACAATGACCCGTTAAGGAGTTCAGTACCTAACAAATTCCACGTTAGAAAAGGCGCGGCTCAGCTAGTTAATATTAAGTTTAATAAAGTAAGGCTTTAACAAAACTTTTTTTTATTTTCAGGTAAGTCTTCGCCGCAACCTAGTTTGATGACTATCGCAGAAGGTAACAATTTCATTAACTTACTAAAGAACCGAAGCGAACTAGTCTGAACCGGAAATGACCGGCTGAAACCAGTTAGCTCGGGAAATAATACGGTTAAAGTTAAACTTTTAGCTTCGACACAGTATATAGCTGTGAAGAAGCAGATAAGTAATTTAAGCCTGCCTAAAACCCACATTTCTTAGAGTTGTAACTGTTGTAAGGCTTCTCTATACAATCAACGTGACACCTGTTCGCCGCGGGCAAATTACACCTACCAAGCTTGCGGTCGTGTATGCCGCTCCCGCGTTGGCTTACACAGCCATGGAAGGAGTTGTCTCCCTCACCCTTCTTGACACTGCTTATACAGGGTGTTCCTGGGAATTTCCGTTAACTTCGGCATATTGCAGAGTACATTCACAAAAACAAATTAGCATAATTATTTCTTTGGGAAAAAAAAGCAAAAAAATATATATTTTTAGATTTTTGTACAAATTCAACAACATCATTCATTAACGGTTATTATCTTATTGTAAAAGGGTCTTGAAACACATGAAATAAAAAATATGTAATATCGAACAAGCTCACTTTGTAAACCTTCTTGTACTCACAGGAACCTTACAAATTTTAAAAAGCTGTTATGAATTCGCAGTTAAGAGCCATTTACACCGGTTAAATCTGCAAAACTGATAAAATTAAACATTGAATATGTTGATAACAGTAAGAGTTAAGATATACTACTGTCTTGGAGAAATCAACTTTATTTGATCTAAACTATGCCCCCTTGCAATTAAGGGAATTTGTCATGAACACGTAGTATCGTCTGTTATAGACTTAAAGGTCATTGATTATGGCCCATCAATGGGTCGTCATGGCCCATCATAAAGGACGCAGATAGCTTTAAAGGGAGAAAGACATACTACCATCTCATTCCAACGCGTAACTGCGTCCCTGTCCTACGCTAAGGTGACCTATTGTGTAGAACAGACTTTACATACGGCGTCTTCGGCCCTGGAATACTTTTACAAAGTACATCCATAAATATGTATGTATGTTTGTTGCTAAGCCGTATCCCGCGATGTAATCCCTACTTAAGTGAATGCTTAAGTCTTAAGGCAAGTTTTCGTATTCCGGCTGCCACACAAACTTAAGTTTGTGCCCCAAAGGTCAGTTCACTAAAATAGCATTATTTCCTGTATGTTTGTTCGTATATTCATTATCATGAACAAACACCACATAATATACAACCTTCGACATATCGAATACCTACCTATGTTGACGAAAATAATTTTCATTTCATTTAAACTCACGTCACCACTACCTTAATGTCACTACGGGTGATGTCTCGAACTCTCGAAAAGTTCGTATAATTATTAATATTTCATTATATATATGTATTTTTATTGTTTAATATCTGTGTCCTGTGTGTTAGTGAATAAATGTATACTTCTTTCTTATACAAGGCGTCCCACGCCTATGCCACATGGAGGGAAAGTACCTTGAATATTTTAGATGGAACATTTTACTGAAAGAAGACATTATTTTAATTTAAGAAACAATTTAAACTGCATTCATAGATTTTTAAATAATTACATGATTGAACTGAGAATCGAACCCGCTACACGAGAAAAATACTCTGTAGCTTTATCATACCAATCGAAAGACTTCATCATAAGGATTATTTTTTGGTAAATAACATAGTGTCAGAAAGAAAAGGAAGACCATGAATTTTAACATTTGATGTGAAATTTTGTTCAGAAAAATGAAAAGCTTTTTTCTTTTTTTTTTTTTTTTAATTTATTGACCAATATAATCTGACATTGCCGTAAGGACATCAACTGACATTATCATTTTAAAGTACCTATTACTAATGAATCAGTATCCACTTGAGAAGTACGCATCATTTCCCTATTGTAATTGGAGTGCATGATAAAATGATAAAGAGATACGTAATTAGTAGGTACCTGGTTGTATGTAACACATCGAGTTCCTGTCGAATCAAGTTCCTGCCGTATCCTGAATCTGCCGAAATACACGTAAATGATTGTTTCAATGGAACTCATTTTGAGCATTTGATAGATTATATTGATTTATTTTGAATGAAAATGTTAATAATAAATCTAAGTTAAGCAATAAATAATCCTTATGATGAAGCCTTTCGATCGGTATGATAAAACTACAGGGTATTTTTTTTTCTCGTGTAGCGGGTTTGATTCCCGGTTCAACCATGTAATTATTTAAAAATCTATGAATGCAGTTTAAATTGTTTCTTAAATTAAAATAATGTCTTCTTTCAGTAAAATGTTCCATCTACAATATTCAAGGTACTTTCCCTCCATGTGGCATAGGCGTGGGACGCTCTGTATATATATTTAAGAAGGTATACTCGTATACAAGATGATAATTTACATTGACTTAATTAAATTAAAACTAAGTTAAATTTAAATAAGGTCCTCGAGGCATTGTACACAGAATGCTGGCGGCATTTCCTCGCTGCGCTGAATTGCAATGCTGATATGATGCGTTGCGCGAGAAAGCCGCCAGCTCTTCGGTCACCAATCAACCAGACGTTTCGCCATTTCCGCTAATAATTTATGGGCACTGGGACCCCACGGACCTACGGTTTCGACACCAAAGGGTACAAAGTTGTACTCTCTGCCGGGTCTCCATATTTATTACGTTTCAGATTTTTGGCGTTTTAAAATAGTACTCATTATTAAGTAGTAGGTGTTAGTATTATTTTAAACTCATGAAAGTTAAAATTCAATTAAGTAGACCCATATTTGTATGACAAGCGCTATTGAAACCGAAGTATTAACGTAGTTCTCCCTCTTCGGGTTACTAGTTCCTGCGGTTAGCGGAAAATACAGAAGTGTAGGTACAGTCAGTATTAATATTTCAGGAAGCTGCCATCCTAAGGCCCACCGTAAAATGCAAAATGGCATTGAAATTCCAATCATTTCTTGTCGGAAATAGAGTTGAATTTAGTTTGTTTCAAAAACGACCGGAACTTAGCTCCAGTTGAAAATGATTTAAATTCCTTTGAGAGAATGTCCTTAGAGTATTAACATTTTAGATTCCGTTTTGTACAGACCTATTTATGTTTAGAGACCGATTATCCCCCCCGATTACCCTTTTTCTTGCAAAATAAACTATTTGTATTGTATTTGTTATCGTTAAATATGGCGGCGGCAGCTGTCATTCCATAGAAACTACTAAAAATTTCCATACGTACAGATTTCAACCACCGCGTGCAACCCACCCTTAGTCAGTAAATGTCATAAAATATACGTTACGTTTATACCAATGGTGTAACGGATTTTTACAAAACCAGCGAGTCATTTCTCTTGCTTGTTATTTTTTTAATCCTGTAATTTGTGACGTTAAATAAATGTATTTTCTTTCTTTCTTTCAGTGGTAATTAGTCGATTAATTATCAGGTTGAGATATGTGAAGATAGCTAGGCAGTTATAACAATTAGTATTCTGTACCTAATTGTAAATGTTTCGCAATTAACCTTTTTTGATAGGTGCTACAAAGTGGGTTAGCTTGATCCATATTTGCCATTATATAATTACATAGTACAGTAGCAATCGGAAAAAATAGGGTTAATTTTTGGGTCCCTGTTTCTATTTGCGCCGAATGACAGTGTATCATTAAGCTACCAAGCAACCGGTAAACCCACTGTGCTATTCACATATTGTTTTACCTCACAAAGCAACTCTAGTATATCTTGACACTGGGATTCTTAATACCAACGCGTATTCGTAGGACTGACTTAAAATCGTTCGCCTAAGATGAGGGAGGACTTTGTGAATAACAGCCCGTTGTCACATGGTCGAATTTAAAATTAAAACCAAAAATAAAACAAAATGAACCGTTCCGAATAGGTTTTAGCTGAAAGACAATGCGTAATCCACTTATACAGGCATACATTTCTTTGACATGAGACTGTGTCTCAGTATGATTCAGTAACCAAAACAAAGGCAAAATCAGTAATCAAGGCCGGAAACCGGGCGAAAAGAAACATTTGCGGCGCGAATATTCTCACTTGTACAATGTCATATCTCATCAGCACTTTTATTTAAAAAGCAATCCTGCGCCACGTAATAAGGTTAAAATTTCAAAGACATGTGCATTGAAGATGTGACGTTGTGAAAGTAAACCGGGTTCTCGTTAGGTTATCTGTGGACATTAGTGAGGTTCGCCTCGGCATTCAGATCCAAAATGAAAGGATTCTTTTGTATGGTTTAGTCTGCGGCCATCTCTGTCATTAGCTTTTATTTCGATTCGCATTTATAGTACAGTTATGGAAACTGGTTTAAAGTAACTGGGATTTTAACGCTACCCCGACCACCATAATAGTCCACAGATTCCAGAATTTTCGTTGCTAACTGAAACTTAAGAAAAAGCATACGTAAATAGAATAATTAATTCATCATCAACATCATATCAGCCGAAAGATGTTCACTGCTGAACATAGGCCTCCCCCAAAGAGTGCCAAAGTGACCGGTCCTGCGCCACCCGCAGCAGTAGCAGCAGGTGCCCGGCGCATTGCAAGCAGAAACGATGGCTGTTGGGGCTGAAAGGTTCTCGGGTGACGACCACGTACCGAAAGACGCAGCGTAGGGAGAACCCCCACCCCTCCCCCCCCCACAAGGTGGACTGATGACCTGGTGGAATAGTTGTTAACTCAACTCAACTCAAAATATTATTTATTCAGGTAGGCCTAGTGCAAGCACTTTCGAATCGTCAATTTTTTGAAACATAACATTGTTATGCGTCAAATATTTGAATTGATATGCACAGTGTAGGTGCCAAAATAATTAATAATAATTTCACAATAAGATCGTCACAATGTAAAAAAGAAATTATATAAAATACTAGTCTAGAATGTTTCTAGAAAAAAAAATGTCAAAACGAAATACAACCAAATTAATACTTAAATTAAAAACTCAAATGTCATAATCAATTCCAAATAAATAATAAAAATCTGTTACAATTAATCCCACGCTTTTTTATCATTCATGTAGTCTTCTGTGCCATAATAAGATTTCGAAATAAGTTTACGCTTCACATGGTTCTTGAATTTATTAATAGACATTACAGTAACGTTTCCTGGAAGTTTGTTATAGAACCTTACACAATTACCCATGAATGATTTCTTTATTTTTTGGAGCCTAGTGGTGGGCACCACAAGCTTATGCTTATTTCTAGTATATTAATATTATGTACATCACAGTTTTTCCTAAAATTTACAATGTTTTTATGTACATACACAATATTGTCATAGATGTATTGACAATGTAATGTCATTGTATTAATTTCTTTAAACTTATCTCTAAGTGAGTATCTATGGTTCAATTTATATATTGCCCGAATAGCCCTCTTCTGCAGAACATAAATCGTATGAATCTCCGAAGCACTGTCCCACAATAAAATACCATATGACATAATGCTACGGAAGTAACTAAAATATACTAATCGAGCTGTATTCACGTCTGTTAAGTGACGGATCTTGCTCACTGCAAATGCTGCAGAACTCAGTCTATTCGAGAGATTAGCAATATGGGGACCCCATTGAAGCTTGGAATCTAACATTATACCAAGAAAAACAGTACTATCAACTAGTTCCAATTCCTCACCCTTTACAATGACACTTGCTTGCTCGTGCTTCACGTGATTCGTAAGAAACTTAATACAATTCTCATTTAAAAATAAATTATTAACATTAAACCAATTTACGACTTTAGAAATAGCATTGTTTACATCATTACAAGCTTGTTGCTGTCGTATGAGTTTTAAAATAAGTGAGGTGTCATCTGCAAACAATACTGTATTATTGTGGGTCTTTACGAGGTATGGCAAGTCATTTATGTAGATAAGGAACAGGAAAGGTCCCAATATTGATCCCTGCGGTACACCCATCGAGACCAATGACCCAGGTGATCGCTGTCCGTTCACTTCTACCCTTTGTATTCTACCATGTAAATAAGACTTAAGTAAATTCAGTGCTGACTCCATAGTATTCAAGTTTCCTGATCAATGTTTCATGACAAACGCAGACGAAGGCTTTGGATAAATCACAGAAGATACCTAAAGCATCCCGTGATTCCTCCCAGGCATCGAAAATGTGTTTAACTAGCTCGACACTAGCGTTTGTTGTCGAGCGACCCCGGGTAAAACCAAATTGCATATTATGCATTAAGTTGTATATATTAAAATGTTTTAATAATTGCGACAAATCTAATTTTTCAAAAATTTTGCTAAACGTTGGGAGCACAGATATTGGTCTGAAAATAGTGGGGTCAGAAGTGCTACCTGATTTGAATAACGGAGTTATTTTACTATGTTTCATTAAATCAGGAAACTCACCGCAATCGACACTGTTGTTAAATATAACTTCCAACTCAGGCGCTATAATTTCTACTAGGGATTTGATTGCATGGACAGAAACTCCCCAGAGGTCATTAGTTTTTTCGACATTAATTGATTTAAACGCCTTTAATACATCTGAGGAACTAACGTGTTCAAAATGAAGGTTTATATTACATTCTGGGGCGTTTTCTTCTAAAAATGTAAAGGCAGAGGAAAGTGATGAATTTAAATACATAGTTGTGGAGACTGGTATCTCAGTAAAAAACGTTTCAAATTCAGTAGCTACTTCCAAACTCGAGTCTACAATTCTGCCATCAATTTTTAGTTTAAGATCATTCGGTGTGTTCTTCGACCTACTGATTGTAAAACACGAATTATACATGCAGTGTACATATATAACTCGCTTACGACTTCGATTTTGTAAATTGAACAAACATTTAATGTAATTAATAATCAACGCCTCAAAAGGGACAGAACTATTAGCAATCCAATTTAAAATTTAGCTATGCGCTCTTCATGTTTTCTAGACAGATATTATCGTACTTTTTCTTTTCGCCTTTTATAAATCTCTGTTTAGCCCAATGTTTAGCTGGTATTTCTGTGTCTTGCGCATAAAAGTTTAAATAAACAAATAACATCAATAGCTGAGTTGAAATTAGATGGGAAACTCATTCTAGAATCGGTCTAACCACAAACAAATAAAGTGTAGGTGTAGGTCCTCATAGAAACCGCCTGTGTAGGCTGGTCATTAATTTGAAAACTTTCCATTCATTACCATATTGCGTTTGAACAATATGAAAAACTCGCACTCTAAAATCCATTACCGTCCGAAACAAAACTACAAATTAGTTACACTAGTACACCTCAGGTGGTCCATTCTGATCGACATTTTGTATAATAACCTTCCTAGCGCTATCCTTTGCATTCTAAAGGAGCCTCGGTCTGCTTGTAACCTAATTCTAGGAATTGGCGTGGGCACTAGTTTTTGCGGAAGCGACTGTCATCTGATCTTCTTCTCGTGTGGATGTTTTCAGATTGTGCGGGACTAGAAGGTGGCGACGCTTATCGCCCTGTCTGTCGCGTCTCGAAGGTCTTGCTCGAAGCAGGCGTGCGGGCACGCTGCACACTGGGCTGAAAATCGGCTTTCATAGACATAGAAACCGAAGTTAACATTTTAAAGATTTTTTGCTTGAAATGGCTATAACATGCCATTATTATGCTAAATTATGATCCTGGCGTGATTTGGTACGAAAACTTATGAGTTATAGTTTTTTTCTGTAACAAATGTATGGAGATGGAACGAAAAAACTGGATATCTTGGGAACCGCAAAAAAAACACAAATATCCTTACAGCTGATTTTATAACTAATTATTCCTGATTTTTTGACATACTACATATTTCAGTAGTAGATGCGGTTTTTTTTTTTAAAATCGACGAAATTTTTCATACAATCGTCTTTAATAGACATAGAAATCGAAGTTAACATTTTAAAGATTTTTTGTTTGAAATGGCTATAACTTGCCATTATTATGCTAAATTATGATCCTGGCGTGATTTGGCACTAAAACTTATGAGTTATAATTTTTTTCTGTAACAAATGTATGGAGATGGAACGAAAAAACTGGATATCTTGGGAACCACAAAAAAAACACAAATATCCTTACAGCTGGTTATACTACTAATTATTTCTGATTTTTAGACATACTACATATTTCAGTGGTAGCTACGGTTTTTTTTTTATCGAATAAAATTAAAAGTTTAAAAATATTGTAAGGTTATGCTATTATTTTTATACTTTAATTGTATTTATTATTTGTTTTTAAATTGTTATGGTTGTTTTTTTTTATGTAATAAAATTAACTTAAAAAAAACACTGAAAATTTGATATATAATGCCCCATCCTTTATTGAAAAGGCGAAGTATACATATTTCTGTCTTTTATTTTTAAAGTAAGACGACGGAGTTTAAAAAAAATAATTTAAAAACTCCGTCGTTTTTTTTTTAAATCCGTACCTACCACTGAAATATGTAGGACGTCTAAAAATCAGAAATAATTAGAAGTATAACCAGCTGTAAGAAAATTTGTGTTTTTTTTACGGTTCCCAAGATATCCAGTTTTTTCGTTACAGCTCCATACATTTTTTTCGGGAAAAAATTATAACTCCTATGTTTTCGTGCCAAATCACGCCAGAATCATAATTTAGCATAATAATGGCAAGTTATAGCCATTTCAAGCAAAACATTTTTAAAATGTTAACTTAGATTCCTATGTCTATTAAAGCCGATTGTATGAAAAATTTCGTCGATTTAAAAAAAAAAACCGCATCTACCACTGAAATATGTCGTATGTCAAAAAATCAGGGATAATTATAAGTATAACCATCTGTAAGGATATTTGTGTTTTTTTTGCGGTTTCCGAGATATCCAGTTTTTTCGTTCCATCTCCATACATTTTTTACGGAAAAAAATTATAACTCATAAGTTATCATGCCAAATCACGCCAGGATCATAATTTAGCATCATAATGGCAAGTTATAGCCATTTCAAGCAAAAAATCTTTAATATGTTAACTTCGATTCCTATGTCTATGAAAGCCGATTTTCAGCCCAGTGTGCGCTGGGCAAGACAACAATACAAAGCAATACAAATACTCTTTATTGCACAACTCAATAAAATAACACTGTACAGAATATAGTAAACACAAGTAGAGGCAAACAACACTGACAACATGTGCTCCATTGTTTGAGGAGCCGTCCCACACGGACATTGGGTGTCATCTGATCTTCCAAATGAAACTAAGCCTTGTTATGTTGGGATTAGGCTTTCGTCAAGTAAGGGGGCTAAGTAGTTAACTGTTAGAACTGTCCATGATAGAATAAAACAAAATGAAGTCATGCCCGTGACAGCTCGTGACGTCAGCGTATCTTGCCTACGTCATCAGCATCTTAAAATTAAATTCATGTATTTTTTGTAAAACATAAGTACATTGGCGTTACGAAATCCGTCTAGAATCACTATGTTCAAAAAAATGGCGGACTGTCACTATGTTGCCACTGTGTGAAAGTAAATTACCCGAGTAAATTGCATAACTTCACTTACGTGCTTTCAATCAACATTTACGTTGAACTACTAATTAATAACTAGCTAATAATTAATAGCTAACATTTTTTTAAACTATTAATCATGCATTAACAAAACTCCTGGTTTGTATGGAAGATGTCAGTCAATGGCTACACTTGTGTAATGACTTAGGTACCTTGTTTTATTCTACCATGGAACTGTTAAAAGTTATCAAACCACCTGAAGGACTTTACTTGGCGATTGCTGTACGAAGTTGATATCATATTTTCACGTGAAATGTCAAACCGAATTGTCCTTCCGCTTGACCGAACAAAATTCACTTTTAAATCAGTTTTCGAGTGGAATTACTTTTTGATTAGGGCAACGAAATTCTCTTTGTTAGTGCCCTAAATAATTATTAATGGAACAGAGTGTGGTTTGTTTCAAAGTGGGTTCATACAGGAATCATGTGCTGATGGGGTGAAGTGATTATAAAGATAGAATACGTGATAAGTCGGGATTACCCGAGACTCTCGTGTAATTTCTGTGTATTTAAGTATAGGTTTAGAAGCATTGGAAATGTGGGTTTGGTGTAGAATGGAGAAAATTGGCTGGACAGAAAAAAAACACAAATGAAGAAGTGCTGAGAAGAGTGCGAGAGAACAGGAAACTGATAAAAACGATAGAGAATAGGAGAGGGCAAAATATAGAGTCAGATGGAGGGAGCTACACCTTAAATTTATGATGATGATGAAGTATAGGTGTTCATGTATATACCGGGAGAATTGAAGTTGCTTGGAAATAACGTGATGTAGGATGATTTGATAATCTTTAGTTAGAAAACAGTATAGAGGACCTCTACCACAAACACTAACACTGTATATATATCGTTTTGTGTATCTGAGGGGTGGGATGACTGTTGGGGTGCAAGTCAAGTTGGTGTTTGTTTGGTAGAAATAAAAGATAGAGTTTAAATGTTAATTGTTATGTATTACACTTCTACAATGCTAAAAAAATAAGTAAAATGTTAAGGTTAATTGAATCCTATGAAAATGTTTTGAATGCTATCGCGCCTATGTCATAAGACGCACTAACTTTAGGAATCGCGCATCGCCAAAGTAGGGCGCGAGCGGCCTGTCACGTGTTCGATGCGCATGCACCGATCAATGACTACGTTCCTTTACGAACGTGCATTAAGACAACGTAATTGTCATTTTCCCGTTCAAAAAATTACATTTCGATCTACCTAACGTACTTATAATGCGTATTAAGAGTGCTCTTCAAAAAAGCGCTCGCTCAGAATTCGGTATTTTGACACGCGTAGTGCGTTTGTGTGTGTAAATACTACTACCACCCACACAAACGTACCTTACCCCCACATGCACAGCGTGATCGCACCAGCCGCGGGTGCCGTCCCTTTCTAGCTATATGTAAGTGCGATCGGGATAGAACTAACCGCGGAGCTTGCCGATGCAAATATCTGTATAGCGCACCGTTGGAATTCACTCCGTGACCGATATTGATACTTGCACTAAAAAGTGGTAAGTATTACTTCGCTAACATGATGTTCTAGAACATCATGTTAGCGAAGTTAGATAACTTGAATAAAGTAAGTATTTGATTTTTGAGCACAAGTTTTCTATTTGTATTAAAATACTATGATATGACAAAGTATATTTAGTTTCGTTTATTTAGTATAAAATAAACTAACGAGTTTTAAAGTTGTCAGTAATAAGAATAATAATTTGTTTTACGGATATTAATAGTTTGCATGTTATCTGAGTCTTATTTATATGTATATAGTAATGTAGTGAAATTATACCAGTAGACCCTCTACTAGGAAATTACTGGGTACTTACGTATTCATTTCTTAGCGAAATTTTTTTTTGTTATGGACAGTAAAAAAAAACTGCCCTTCATAGAAATTGCTATGTCCGTTTCTTACCAAAGGAACTGAAAATTATAAATTATACAAACACAGCTTTTTATCTAGAATACAATTAATTAATGCGTGATTTTATTCAAAGCCTAAAACCTCAGATGATAAAAAGGAATAGATATGAAACGGGGGCTTGGCGCGTGTCGGTGCGACATGGCCAAATGGGCATGTCACTGCATGTTAGTCGCAATTTGCCGTGAATCTGAAATGTTTTTCCACGTTTACTCAAAATGCCGAATTGTAGCGTGGTTACATGCAAAAATAGGAATGAAACTAAAACCAGACCAGAGTTTTAAATGAATGGTGGAGTCACGCACCACATGTGAGTATTAGTATTTTCACTTAAGTCAGTAAAAACGAATATTTTAATAAATAAACGCAACGCCGCATCATTTCTCGGGATCGAACTAACATATCGAACGAAAAAGCATATTTTTGTTCTATGCGTTGTACATTGAACGTTCAATACAGTAAACCACGGCGCAATGTATTAAACCACTATGGATATGGACGATGCTTGATTTTTTTAGTGGTACGGCCGCTGCTTGGCGTCGCAAACTAGAGCGGTGCCAAAGTGCAGTTACAATTTACGCGTAATCGATAAAATAGAAGTACGATATCATACTAGTTATTTTATTTCGACTACTTTCGCTGTTTTATTTTATTTAATTACTTGTTTTGGTTGGGTGCCTATCTTAAAGGTAACTAATAACATACTAATAAGATTAAAAGGCACAAAATGTTTACGGTACCTACTAATAAGATTTTCACTAAGTTGCAGTATGAACGGTAAATAGACATATTAAAATTGTATGTACAAGTATATAATTTAGTTGCAAATGGCTTCAGAACAACTTTAAATGTGATATTATTACCAATAATTTATTTTAAATGAGTATTTTTTACTTTCATTTGAAATGTGATAAATGAAGAAGAAATCTCGGTTTCTTATTACAGTTTTCCAAAGAATCCGAGTAGGTACTAAAAAAATGGATAGATGCTACTGGCAGAGGTCCTAACTGATTTCCTGTACAGAGAAGAGTTAATGTGTTCGTAACATTTTCAAGAAAAATGTTTCCAACCACTTAATAAGAGCCGTACACTTTTCGAATATTTGACACCTCGCTTGCTTGAAACCTAGGTGTAAAATGTATGGTAACACATCTTTGCACATCTTTGGTGGATACTCGCCCTTAGCCTTAAATCTCGTAATATGAGTAATGGACATATTATTTCGCGCCAAAATGCGAGTCGGATCGGCCTGGTACCTACAGGTAAAAATATCGATGTGACCAGAGTTTTAAATGTATGTGAACACGAACTTATAAAAAGCCGTTTATGTTACTCTGTAGGTATACGTCAATATTTTTTACTTTTGCGATTTATGGTAAGTTAACAACCCGTGTTATTTAAACTTGTAGCTAGAAGTTTAAATACCACCACATAAACTTACCATGTCGTTGAAGTTGTTACCCATCAATATCTTAACATACTATTCATTTTATTATCAATGTCGATAAAACATAATTTTAACGTTTGTCGCCCCCCTAGTGTAGTGCGTTTAAGCCAATCACAGCCCTTGTTTGCATGTTGCCGTAGACTCACTGGCAACGCCCGAATCTTTGTTTTTACACGGTTCAATGTGTGTGCCTGTGGGCGCTGCGGTGGGAGAAAACTGGGGACATCGGTTTTGGTTGAAATTAAGCAGTACGGCACTTCTCCCTTTTTTTATGTTCTGAGCATAAAACCTATGTCACTTTTTAGGATTCCGTACTCAAAGAGTAAAACGGGACCCTATTACTAAGACTCCGCTGTCCGTCTGTCTGTCCGTCTGTCACCAGGCTGTATCTCATGAACCGTGATAGATAGAGATTTGAAATGTGATGTATTTCTGCTGTCGCTATTTATAACAAAAAATACTAAAAAACAGAATACATAATTTTATTTTTATTTTAGTTTTATCTGTTTCTTTTTCTTTTACAATCTTACACAAATCGACCTTGCCCCAAACTAAGCAAAGCTTGTACTATGGGTACTAGACAACGATAAACATACTTACATAGATAAATAAATACTTAAATACATAGAAAACATCCATGACTCAGGAACAAATATTTGTGCTCATCACACAAATAAATGCCCTTACCGGGATTCAAACCCGGGACCTCCAGCTTCGTAGGCAGAGTCACTACCAAGTTACTAACTAGGCTACAGGGGGTTCCTATACAGCAATTTTTTTGCCGTTTAAAGATATAGATAATGGTACGGTACCCTTCGTGCGCGAGTCCGACTCGCACTTGGCCGGTTTTTTAAACATTTATTTCGAAATAAAGAGTGATACTCGGAAATGTCGAAGGGAAGGTCAATCGTCGAATCCGACTCGGCTGGGCAGCATTCGGGAAGCTACGGCACATCATCTTTTCGTCCAATATTCCGCAGTGTCTCAAGACGAGTCTTTGACCAGTGTGTGTTGCCAGTGATGACATATGGCACGGAAACGTGGTCGCTTACTAAAGGCCTCATAAGAAGGCTCAAAGTCACTCAAAGGGCAATGGCTCTCCATTGCCCTTTGAGTGACTTTGAGCCTATGCTATGCTATGCTGGGAGTTTCTCTGCGCGATCGCATCAGAAATGAGGCTATCCGCAGCAGAACCAAGGTAACTGATAAAGCCCTCCGAATTGCTTAAATTAAGTGGCAGTGGGCGGGGCACATTGCACGTAGAACCGATGGCCGTTGGGGCGGAAAGGTTCTCGAGTGGCAACCACGTACCGGAAGGCACAGCGTGGGTAGGCCCCCCGCAAGGTGGACTGATGACCTGGTAAAGGTCGCGGGAGTCCGCTGGATGAGGGTGGCGCAGGACCGGCCATTGTGGCACTCTTTGGGGGAGGCGTATGTCCAGCAGTGAACGTCTTTCGGCTGATATGATGATGATGATGACTCGGAAATGTAATAAAACCAAGTAAAAATCTTCCTTTCCAGTGTAAACCCCCGGTGTGTGTTATTATTATATATAAACGAAAATAATTACTAAATGCAAGGTAGGATCGTGCTGTACTTAACAAACGCCATATAAGCTTGTTTTTTAAAAAGTTTTTTATTCATCTTGTTATTTTCAATAACCCTGCATACCTATTATGTCGCTGGTTCGTGGGTACTTGTACAGACAAATCACACAAACCCAAACAAGATAGGTCTATCTATTTTAGTTAAGGAGTTCCCATGACCACCTTCCATCATCAGATCCTGGAAATCATCCATCACCAAAGTGTTTACCAAGACAAAACAGATGAGCTCAAACTAGATGGGTTTATCTAGTTTAGTTTAGGAGTTCCATGACCACCTTATAGCTCCATCATCAGACTCTGGAAATTATCCAGCACCAAAGTCTTGCCGTGCCATGACCAAATAAATGAGCCCAAATTCGATGGCTTTATCTTGTTGAGTTTAGGAGTTGCTATGGCCACCTTCCGACTCCATCATCAGACCAGCTCTATGATATTATGTCACCGAAGATACGCAATTGTACCTAATTTGAAGATTTCACCCAAACTCCCATACATACATACATACTAACAAGGTGGACTGATAGTAACAAGTAAATAAATTAAATCTATCAAGTATCACGATCACTCGTACAATAATAATTGACTATAGAACGCGTAGTTTAGACAAAAGGATCCAACCCACAAGACATCACCATTGAAATGTATGACTTTTGTTTAAGGTAGAAGGTTCAATTTTAAATGTTACGTATCCGGTGGGTTTGAGCCTTTTCGCTACACTACGTCATATATGGCAGCTATGCAATTCATAACTTGTCTCGATTAGCCTCACGAATGTATCCCCAGTATAGTTTGACCCCGAGGTTGGTAACAACTATGCCTAGTCGGAGATCAAAATAAGATTATTTTATCTGAAGAGTGGCCGGTTAGCTTCGTGAATAGCCACAAATAAACACACTACACGTCTGTCTCGGAGGGCTATTCAGCCGGTACTGAGATAAATTCCCGCGCGACGGTAAATTTATACTAGTTTTGAATCATTATTTATAAATATAAATTTTGACAAAAGTTATATTTTTTGGACTGGATCTTGTTGGTACAAGCATGAACTTTAATGTTGTGTAAGATTCAATACAAAAATTATTCAACAATAATGAGAAAATCCTTGAGTTTTCAGTACGATTTTGTTGACAAATATGGTGTAATTGAGAACAGTTTACATATATATACGTGCAGAATAAGGAAAATTCGAGGCGGCTAGGAGCAATGGCAACATATTACGCTAGTGAAAATAGAAAAAAACAAGTAGGTTCTCTTATAGCATCATGGAGTATTAGGGGCTCAAACTTATGACTCTGCGCTCTCTTCAGAAAACTACTGTCGGTAATCGGGTATTTTCGGTTAAAGTATTCAGTTCTTCGTAAATTGGAGGCGGCTAGGACCAATATGAGGAGTTTACCTATGCAAATAAGTAATCAGGATCTAGAAAAAGCTCTCCGTTTCTTAGAATTACAACGTCAAAAATCCGTCATTCTCGCTTATTCCTGACCAAAAAACGAGCGCCCTCTTAAGGATGACTCACGCTAGAACGGGCCGTGTCCGGCCCGGGCCGCTTTCTAAGAAAAACGTCGGCGTTTTTGCGCGGCCGAGCCATACCGAAGCCAGGACGAGCCACGGCCAAGGCTCGGAAGCTGCTCGGTGTCGGCACGGCCCGGCCGCGGGCTTGCATATGGCTCGGCCGCGTAAAAACGCTGACGTTTTTCTTAGAAAACCACCCGGGCCGGACACGGCATGTTCTAGCGTGAGTCATCCTTTAGAAAGAGACGGATAGACGTCTCGCCGCGACAGAGCTGGCGGGCAATCCTGTGATAGCCGAGCAGCTGTTTGAGAGTAAGTTCGCCAGAGCACCTGTCCTTGTCAACAACGCATGTGACAAATCTGGAGTGGAAAGCAATCCCATAAATACGAAAGTAAATCTGTTTCTCTGTCTATTACCTTTTCACCGCTGAACCGATTGAGATGAAATTTGGTATCAAGGAAGTTTGAGACCCAGGAAAGGACATAGGAGGATTTTTGGGATAAAAAATACCTTATATCCTTCCGGGGATAATAAATACATAACAATAAGTCATTTTTATTGCACCAAGCCAAGCATTCCGCTGGATGCTGGTGGCGCAGGACCGGCCATTGTGGCACTCTTTGGGGGATGCCTATGTCCAGCAGTGGACGTCTTTCGGCTGATATGATGATGTTGCACCAAGACATGAGAAAAACGTCTTACAAAATTGTCTTATTAAATAATGGTAACAACACGCGGTGTTGTCGCTTTAAAGCTATCTGTTTCATACAACCTTTGGGTAGCAGGAAACATTCAAACGCGAATCGCGCGGATGCAAACAATCTCCATACCAAATTTCATCTCGTAACCGATCCCGTGGTCTCCCCATATGTAGCGGAAAGCGTCTATTGCGTAGGAGCCCGCTTAGGCTGGTTACTGGCAGTGAAAGAACCTATTATTTAAGCGTGAACAGTTAACAGACAGAGTTCCTTTTGCATTTATATTATTAGTATGACATTATACTGCTTTATTTTACTTATTCGTAGTTTATTTTTTTTAATTATTCCATAGTTTATTGACAAAATACAAAAACTTAAACTAAATAAAATTAAAAACAAAAGAATGTAAAAAAAACCTATTTTATAACTAAAATAACGGGTCTCCCCGCGGCATGGTGCCGAAGATGCTGGCAGCATTTCCCCGCTATATCGCAATACTAATGCGTTGAGCGAGGAAGCTGCCAGCTCTTCGGTCCCCGGTGGTGTCGGCTAACTTTTTAGACAGTTCTTTGTAAAGATTGAGGGCGCTGGGACCCCACGGACCAAGGGTCTCGGCGCCGAGACCCCTATATTTGCTAGTTTTTGCTTTTTCCGCGGCCTATATTAGTATTGATAATAATGCCCATCCTTAAGTAACAGTAACGGTCGAGAAAATATCTTCTAGCAAAAGTTTGCTCAATCCGTGTCAGCCATAAATTATGATCGAGGTAAAAAATGGCGGGCACACACGCCGCTATCGGCGTCTGCTGAAGTATGGTGAGTCATTTCACTTATTACTGTGGTGAAATATCTTATTTGTTCAGATCGTGCCGAGTTTGCGGGAATTTTAGTCGAAGAGAAATCACAAGGGCTTTGTCGTGTGCAGGCGGGCACAAATGAGGCCTTATGCATAAAAAGTTACACGTTACATACTTAGGACGAATCATTTCAATAACGTGACCCATTCCGCGCCAATCATTACAAACATGCGTCCACTCTAGCGATAGGCAGATTCGAATTTTCCAAAGTAAAAATTTTATTAAAATTTTATTTTTTTAATAACGTTGCGTAAGCTAGCCGCGCAGTGATGCTGAGGCCGCGTTTATGCTCAAGCGTAATGTATGTCAGTCAGGCAACTTAACCGTTTCCCGCCTCCACTGGCGCCGGCCATAGTTGCCTCACAGCTTCGTTAACGAAGCCTTACGTGGCCTACGTGCGCTACGCCGTAGCGGTTACAGCAGCATTTTTCTACAACAGCGGAAATCTTCCGTAGATCCGGGATGCATACATCTTGTCTTGGTTCTTGAATGGCTTAAAGGTATAAACTACTTAAAATTTATGCAATTTAAAAATATATAAAGTCAAATTCAAAACCCTAAAAGGGGGATGTAAAATCATTACACAACTTGCCTCACGTGGTTGACGTTATATAAAACGAGAATTTCCCCAGGTAATCTTGCCCCAAAATGTCTTATCTCAAAGGTACCCTAAAAAGCGTTAGAATTGCCACAGTCTCCATACCAAAACGCTGTATGTCCAGTAATTTAATATGGACATACGACCTTTTTAGTTGGAGGGAAACCTCGTCGTCTCGTATTCACGGTGCGCCTGATTTAGATTTAATGGAAAACATTACTTTTGCTGTTTTACCTTGCCGTTCTTTAGGTATATGTAGCACGGGTAAGGCTATGTTCCCAATTGAGCTAGCGCTATATAATATTTTATCTCTTATATCTCTTAAACTTGTTACACGTCTAAGTAATGTGTTTATGAATATTACTTGAAAAGAAAAAGTTAATTTTCATACAAACTGAATACTTAATTGACGTCACAAAACTGACACGGAGTAATTTTTTTGTATGGTTAAGCTAATCGGGTACACTCATTTTTGAAAATGCCCTTTTAGCAGCAAAACAGGTTTGTAAATAGTGTAACTGATGCATTGCAATTATAATAGATGTATATAGTAAATGTATATAATAGATGTATATAGTAGAGATACATACATATCTTTGACGACGACTGTACATTATAATACATGTCTTCATGCTTCCTTTCTATTCTTGAGGTTTGCGTGAGAATATACTATCCATCCATACGTATCCCTGAAAATGTTCAATAAAAGTCTTCTTTTCTTCAATGATGTAATTATAAAAAAAAGCGGCCAAGTGCGAGTCGGACTCGCACATGAAGGGTTCCGTTACATAAATTGCTTTTTACGATATATGACGTATTAAAAAAAAAACTACTTCATAGATCTCGTTCAAACCAATTTTCGTTGGTAGTTTGCATGGTAATGTACATCATATATTTTTTTCAGTTTTATCATTCTCTTATTTTAGAAGTTACAGGGGGGGGGGGGGGACACACATTTTACCACTTTGGAAGTGTATCTCGCGCAATCTATTCAGTTTAGAAAAAAATTATGTTAGAAACCTCCATATCATTTTTGAAGACCTATCCATAGACACGTATGGGTTTGATGAAAAAAAATTTTTTGAGTTTCAGTTCTGAGTATGGGGACCCCTAAAACTTAATGTTTTTTTTTCGATTTTTGTGTAAAAATCTTAATGCGGTTCACAGAATACATCTACTTACCAAGTTTCAACAGTATAGCTCTTATAGTTTCGGAAAAAAGTGGCTGTGACATACGGACGGACAGACAGACAGACGGACGGACATGACGAATCTATAAGGGTTCCGTTTTTTGCCATTTGGCTACGGAACCCTAAAAAGAGGTAGACATGTTGTCTATACGAAATTCCCTCTTTAAAAATGGCCAGGCACATCTGACAGCTGAGACACATTGGTGCAATCGAATCAATTTGAGTGTGCCATTTGTGGAGCGCTTATAACCTATCTATCTCTTTTTAGGGTTCCGTAGCCAAATGGCAAAAAACGGAACCCTTATGGATTCGTCATGTGTGTCTGTCTGTCCAGTGTCCGTCCGTATATCACAGCCACTATTTTCTGAGACTATAAGAACTAAACCTACTGTTGAAACTTGGTAATTAAATGTATTCTGTGAACCGCATTATGATTTTCACACAAAAATAGTAAAAAAACAATAAATTTTGGGGGTTCGCCATACTTAAAACTGAAACTCAAAATAGTAGATTGTACAACAAGTGCATAAAACGAGCCATTTAACCTGAGACGTTTAAATCCACCCGAGTCACCGGCGAGGGTGGATAGTTAAGTCGAGGGGTTAAATGGCTAATTTATGTCCGAGTTATACACACTGTTTTTCACTTCAATTGCCAGAAAATAACAAATAATTGCAAAATTTAATTAAATAATAGCTCATTCCCGTCACTTAACTTTTTAAAGTTTTTATGTTTAATTTTCGACACGTGATATTAGACTTAGGTACTTCGTACTGCCAAGTCATTCAATGGTTCGGTACATTTTTGAATAATAATTGACTTCTATTTCATCTGGTTATATTAATTTAGTAATAGAAAACACGGATATGAAATTTAATAATGCAAATAAAATAAAATAACAAGTTTATTCCACGAAGTTTTATTGTGTGTGTGGCTGTTAGACCCGATTATCTTAGTCTTTAAAACAATTTTACTGTGTGCAAATTAAACGTGGCATTTTGTGCAGCATACATTCAGCACAAAGGTGAACTTTGCGACCATGAGAAGTGATTTTTTTTTCACCAAACCCTTACGTGTGGTGTATCTATAGATAGGTCTTCAAAAATGATATTAAGGTTTCTAAAATATTTTTTTTCTAAACTGAATAATTTGCGCTAGAGACACTTCCAAAGTGGTAAAATGTGTGTCCCCCCTCCCTGTAACATCTAAAATAAGAGAATGATAAAACAAAATAAAATATATGATGTATGCAAACTTCCACCGAAAATTGATTTGAACGAGATCTAGTAAGTAGTTTTTTTTTAATACGTCATAAACCGCAATTTATTTTACGGAACCCTTCATGGGCGAGTCCGACTCGCACTTTGCCGCTTTTTTATATTACATCATTGTTTTTCTTTAATTGAACGAGCTAGCGATACGAACAAAGTACTCCGTTTCAGCTTGGGCAGAAAAAAAACCTTGGTATAAAATAAACGATAATAATTCGGACAGAGTAATCCATAAATGTTAGTATTAGGTACAATTAAACTTAAATAACTACGAGTCTAACTAGAAGTCCAGTGCCAGTGCCAGGGGACCGATTTTTGACTTTCGAGCGCTCGACTCTTTCACTTGAAAACTGACAAAAATTATGAAATACTATTTTGAAATAGCCATAAAAAATTGCAAAACGAGCGGTACTGACCACTCGTGTTTAATTATATCGGTAGAAAGTAATTGCCTGCAATTATGACACTACAATCGTATTAACGTTTATTTAATTTTCGAGCGCTCGAGAGTCAAAAATCGGCCCTCTGGGCGCTGTCCGATCTCTCTGCCACGACTGGCATGTCCGGCTGCTCTCCTCTACATGTCGCATTCATCATCATCATCATTTCAGCTGAAAGACGTCCACTGCTGGACAGAGGCCTCCCCCAAAGAGTGCCAAAGTGACCGGTCATACGCCACCCGCATCCAGCGGACTGCCGCGACCTTTACCGTCATCAGTCCACCTTGTGGGGGCCCTATACCCACGCTGCGCCTTCCGGTACGTGGTCCACTCGAGAACCTTAATGTCGCATTACTCAACCGATTCTCGCGAAATTGAAGGTTTAACAATTAAGTATAGATTTTCTTGTCGATTTAGATTTTAGATAAAAAAATGTAGAAAAGACTCGAGTGTTCTACGTCTCTCTGAGCCAGTAGTTTCTATCTAGTATTTTGGTTGAATTTAGAAATACGGTTACAGGAATAATAAGGCCTTTGTCACCGTTCAATAGATGCGGTCCTAAACCCACAAACAATCGGTATAACCAGGCAAAGGAAACCAATAAATAATAAAATGGGACCTTTTGTGCAAATAGGACAGGAAAGCCAATATTGGATATGTTGGTTTGATAGGAAACGGTAATGAAATAGTTGGAAATATAGTTTTCGCAAAAAAGACAAACAAATCAGAATTGTTGAAAAAAGCATAGGTATTTACTACGTAAGTGCACTTTGTATACTTACGCTCAATAGACTCTGTCTATTAAAATGTTTTTTACTTACAAACTTTTAATGATACCAAATACATTTACCTACATTTAATTCGATCTTTATCAGGATTTCTAAATGAATAAAAAAGTTACGGTAATTCAATCAATCAATTATTTATTCTGCAAATAAGCCACAAGGGCACTTTTACATGTCAAATTGTATTTTACAATATAATAATAATAATCTTATAATCATTTAAAAATTGCAGATTTTAACCAATAAGTAAACGGTTAACAAACTAAATGTCACTAAATGATAACAAAAAAATACAAAATTGTAAAATATTATCCATTACATTCGATATAAGGTTATCAGAATTAACAATAAGTTTATGATATTAATTTAGTACCCCAGAGATTTACACTGAGAATTAATGTTAAATGTAAGTACTCATTTACCTCCGAAGATATATGGTCGAGCTACATCAGATGAAGCTGCAAAGCCTCCTCATTTGAACCGAACCAGCAATCGGGAACTTGCATCTTTTTATTTTATTACGAAAATCAAAAGTAAATATAATCCAGCATTAAAACTTTCTTATGGTTAATTTTTCTGATGTTATATGCATTTGAAATCTGCACGCGCCGGCACCCCCCGAAAACGCTCTATATTAAACTGGCTTATGCTATGACGTCACAACATGTATTCTTGGCGCGTTTACTATGGAGTAAGTCATTAATTTGCAATTATCTCCACAACATTTGTGCTCAAGTATATACTTGTCATACAAAATAACATTTCTAATTCAATATTCTGTGTAACTGTTATGCTATTTTATCGAAAAAGTTGTATTTTTTTTCGTCATTTTAACGTGAGATAAAACTTACACAATTGTTTTTTTTTTCTTCTGTATGATATTTCTACGTATATCCGCATCAATTAAGTGCAATTTATTCGAAATTGAAGTCCCATGCAAGGTCCCCATCCAGTCTAAACTATCAGATAGTCCCATCTTGGCCAAGATGGGACTATCTGATAGTTTAGACTGTAGAATGTGTGGCGAGGAGGATGAGACTATGGAACACTTATTGTGTGAATGTCATGCCCTTGCCAGACAAAAAATGAACTACTTTGGTAACGGTTACCCGCAACCAAAGGAATTCAAGGTGCTCCCGGCGAACTGCATCATCCGCTTTGTGGAAATGATGGAGCAAGCCTGGGAGCAGGTATAAAGGAGAGGGCAAATGCACAAAAGATCCCACTGGGTCGAAGTGCATCCGAAAGGGCCCTCACCTAGATAAGATAAGATAAGATAAGGTCCCCATTTATGAAAACCTCCGATTTTAAACAGTGATCAGCAGTCCGTAAGTAAAATAACAATGGTACGCGTGAATAAATGCGTAACACTAGACAATGCATTGTCCCACTATCCAAACGCGACATCATGAAACCTATACTGCGTGTAAATTCGTCAGCTACTTCTTACGCTACAACATCCAAACTTAATACGAAATGTTCGTAACACACGCTCTTTTTCGACTATAGAGCGTTTAATCTGAAACGCTCAATCATTGGGCCGCGATACTAATATCGTCCGATTCGCGTTCGTTCGACATTATCCCGACTAATTGGAGTGATTGTCATGTTGATACAATTGTTCAGGAGGTCAGGCTTGACTCGTATTGGTTTGATATCAGAATTACATTTTGTTGTGCGCGCTAGTTCTGATATGATAATTTACTTTAAAAACACAGTTTTAATCGACTTCAAATCACTAGCCAAATTGCTTCAAGTTTGCCTATACAATTTGAAGAGTTCCCTCGATTTCTCCAGGATCCCATCATCGGAACTGGGTTTTGGTGACAACGGGACCAATCTGGAAGTATATGCTTTCAAACAAAGACAGAATGTTTAAAATCGGTTCATAAATAACCGAGTAATCGCGTAACAAACACACAAAAAAAAACAGTCGAATTGAGAACCTCCTCCTTTTTTGAAGTCGGCTAAAAAGGATTGGAGCGCGTGGAAGCGAGTTATAGCGATTGGCAGGTCCTCCTGGGACCTATTTCTAGCCTTAGTTCATACTTTTTAGGGTTCCGTAGCCAAATGGCAAAAAACGGAACCCTTATAGATTCGTCATGTCCGTCCGTCTGTCTGTCTGTCTGTCCGTCCGTATGTCACAGCCACTTTTTTCCGAAACTATAAGAGCTATACTGTTGAAACTTGGTAAGTAGATGTATTCTGTGAACCGCATTAAGATTTTCACACAAAAATCGAAAAAAAACATTAAGTTTTAGGGGTCCCAATACTCAGAACTGAAACTCAAAAATTTTTTTTTCATCAAACCCATACGTGTCAGACCAGACTATCTATGAATAGGTCTTCAAAAATGATATTGGGGTTTCTAACATAATTTTTTTCTAAACTGAATAGTTTGCGCGAGAGACACTTCCAAAGTGGTAAAATGTGTCCCCCCCCCCCCTGTAACTTCTAAAATAAGAGAATAATAAGACTAAAAAAAATATATGATGTACATTACCATGTAAACTTCCACCGAAAATTGGTTTGAACGAGATCTAATAAGTAGTTTTTTTTTTAATACGTCATAAATCGTAAACCGCAATTTATTTCACGGAACCCTTCATGTGCGAGTCCGACTCGCGAATCAAATTATCTTACCTATTAAATATGTATTTTTTTGATCCGTATTAATTTAACGTGGAAGTTACCACGATCAAATTTAAATATTTTAATACAAAGAAAAATATAACCGTGATCGCATGTAGCCTAAGGGGGGACTCGAAACCGCGCCAGTTGCTTGACCGGAGTTTTTTCGATCAAATGAGACGGATTTATGTTTCAATCAATAAATAAATAAATATTAGGGGTCATCTTCCTCATCTTACACAAATCGAACTAGCCCCTTCGTATACGACGATAATTTAATAGATATAAATATTTAGGGTTTTACATAGAAAACAATTTGAATACAATACAATACCTCTTCTTTTTTTATGATATTATATATATATATATATATATATATATTGTATTATATAACGTAATAAACTATTAGTCTCCAAAAAAAAAAAAATACACATATTTTCTCTAATACTAAATAATCTAAATATACTATTCGCTAACAAAAACGTGTACTTTTTTTATCTGTAGCAACGACATTATTAATTACACAATACTTTTGTTACAAAATATCTTCCAAGTAGTCCCTCGTTCCCTACCCAGTATAAATGCCGCATCACTAATATCAGTATAATTTAATAGTACCTACATCAACTACTCATAGTTAGGATAATACACATTATTATTCAGCCAGCAGTGCGGGGGCGTAAATTGGTGTAACTCGAACTGTTTTGCTATAATCTAACTTCTCCTTGCGTAAATAGTAGTCTTGGGACGCTATTCTACTTGTCTTTATGACATTTTGGCACATGGCTACTTTTGTGATTTCTATGGCAGGTATATTATATAAATGTCTTGACTTCAAATTAATACCCAAATCGCTCCAAATGTGCTATAAAATTTTAAGAGTTCCCACGATTTCTCCAGGATCCTATTATGACATTCTGACCTGATGACCACCTGGGAAGACCCTTTCAAACAAAAAAAGAAATTTCCAAGTCGCTCGCGGCGTCTTCGAGTACCTAATCCGGGAACATACATAAAAAATAAAGGATTCCGACGAATTGTGAAACTCTTCTTTCTTTTTTGAAGTTGGTTCAAAAGGTTGATAAACACTGGCTTATATTGTATTTCATTGTACACTAACAGAATAAACCTTTGAAATACGTGTAGGCTAGTATAAATGCGAGACGCGTAGCAGCTAGCTATATCTTAACCCTGACTAAGCCCAGCTGGCCGCGGCTTACGGGCTTAGTGGCAGCCCGATCATAGCAATTAATAGACGGGTTATGTGAGGGACTTTATGTAATTAACACGCATGTACAGCGGTGGACAACTTTATTTATTGGATTTTCATTTATTTATTAACAAAAGACGAGCTTAATACCATATGCTATTCTCTACCAATCAACTTTAACTTTCGCAAGTATGTATAACATTTCAGAGGCTCTAGTATAAGTTTTATCCATACAATACGTTTTCGAACGCGTTTGCGTTTAGTCTCAATTTATATGGCAACGCGAACAGCGCCTCTGGTGGTAACTATTAGGAACTACGCATTTCCATACAAATTGAAACTAAACGCAAACGCGTTCGAAAACGTATGTATACCGCACTGTGGTTTGGCAGACGTTTTAAATTAATTTAAGTTTTTTGACAACCAATAAAAACTTTTTACTCTTACCCTCTCTCTCTCTCTCTCTCTTACTCTCTCATCATTAGAGTAGGTCATTTTGAGCGCTTGGTCCGCGTAGCTACTTTTGCTCCTAACTGGTACATAAACAGTTGCCGAACTTTATTACATAACCGTAGAAAACAAAAGCTAATTTGGTTTCAGTCATGTGATTTTAGAACGTCAAAGCCCATGGTCTCGGCAAACGTTCCTTGCGTTCTGGAGCCCCAGGGGCTAAGCCGTACCGATGGTAAGAGACCGGACGGTCTTACGCTGATTCCCTGGTCAAAAGGCCGCTGCCTGCTATGGGATGCAACTTGTGTGAGCACGTTTGCACCCAGTCATCTTCACCACACCATGAGGGTAGCAGGCGCGGCCGCCGAAAATGCGGCAAAACTAAAACACGGCAAATACGCCCACCTAGAATCAGCGTACGACTTTGTTCCGGTCGCTATCGAGACGGCTGGTCCTTGGTGTTCGGAGGGCAGGAGGCTTGTTTGGGACCTTGGCCGGCGTCTAAGAGACAAGGGCTGCGACCCTCGTTCCGGCTCTTACCTGGTCCAACAAATATCGGTGGCAGTTCAGCGGGGAAATGCAGCCAGTATTTATGGCACCTTTGGACCAGATGGGAGCCGGACATAAAAAATATATATATTTCATTTTCTTTATTTTAACCTTGTTTGTTGAGTTTTAGTTTAGTTTTGGTATTATTCTCTTTCTGTTTAATCGTAGTTTTTATATATATATTTTTATATGTACCTACTTTATCTGTAAATAAAATTTCCTTCTCACTTACTAAACGTCAAATACTCGTTCTTAAATCCCTGTACTTTCGTTCGCTTGTTTTTAAATTAACGCTTAGATTAATCTTAGTCGGTTCTAGCACAATACATAAAGTAGTAATTGAAATACGTGTAGGTTAGTATAAATGCGAGACTCGTAGGAGCTATATCTTAACCCTGGCTAAGCCCAGCTGGCCGCGGCTTGTGGGCTTAGTGGCAGCCTGATCATCGCAGTTAGTAGACGGGTTATGTGAGTGGCTTTGTGTAATGAACACGCATGTACAGATGTAGTGCATAATGGTTTCCCATCGTTTTTTCACGGAAACGTACCAACGTGTCTTGCTATTTCAGTCGGTCACGGTACAAAAAGTACTGAGGTTGACTGGTGTCGAACATTTCCGAGATAATACGATGGGAAATTATTATTCACTACATCTGTACAGCGGTGGACAGACTGGACAGTAACTGTAACTTTATTTATTGGATTTTTATTTATTTATTAACAAAAGGCGAACTTAATACCATATTCTCTACCAATCAACTTTCGCAAATATGTATAACATTTCAGTATAGTGGCGTGGATATTAGGTATAGTGAGCAGCATAAGTAGCTACGCAAAATAAGACGCTTGAAATGATCTCAGCCCATATTCTCTCATCATTAGAGTACTTAGATCATTTTGAGCGCTTGGTCCGCGTAGCTACTTTTTCTGCTAAATGTACATAAACAGTTGCCAAGCTTTATTACACCGTAGAAAACAACAAGTAATTTGGTTTCAGTCATGTGATTTTAATATGTCAAAAACTCGTTCTTAAATCCCTGTAACTTTCGTTCGCTTGTTATTTAGTTAGTGAGTTAACGCTTAGATTAATCTTGGTCGGTTCTAGCACAATACATAAGTAGTAATTGAAATACGTGTAGGCTAGTATAAATGCGAGACTCGTAGGAGCTATATCTTAACCCTGGCTAAGCCCAGCTGGCCGCGGCTTACGGGCTTAAGCCTTGTTTGGACTAGGCTAGTTTTTTAGTGCGAGTTCCTACATTTGTTGCAAGTGCGAGTAGCTTTTGTATGGACTCGCACTAAAATACTAGCCTAGTCCGAACAAGGCTTTAGTGGCAGCCCGATCATATCAATTAATAGACGGGTTATGTGAGGAGCTTTATGTAATTAACGCGCATATAAAGGACATGTTGAGGCGACATTTACTGACAGAAAATATATTTACTTTAGACCGAACGCATATACATAATCTATACGAATTATTATTAATAATAATAGTAATAAACCATTTATTTCAGGCATCATAGGCCCATAGTTACCTTATAGACTAACATACATACAACACAATTATAAAACTAAAAAATAATTATTTAGGCGAATTAATTACTCGACCCTTTCTTCTTTCACACCCTTGAAAACAAATAACTAATCTTTTCTGGCGCGAATAGTTTTCGAGTTTTCCACTTTACACCGAAAGAGGCCCCAAGACTCAACACACCTTCCGTAAATTTCCAATGCAATGGTTACCTAAACATTATATTCATACGGTGATCTTCAAAAGTAATTCGACATATTTTTGTCTGTCATCACGCCGACACGCACACTAAATTGGATGTCATGTCAACAAAAAATGCCCGCTCAATTTTTTTCAACTTTATTTACAGCGCGACTTTTTCAGAGCAGCGAATTATGAGGAACATATTCTGTTCAACGCGGGTGCGTATAAAATTTCTAATAAACTTCGACAAAGTTAACAGGTAACTTATTTAAAATTGGTAGTTTTTTTTGTCTACCACTTCACTGGCAAACTAGCTCTCGGCCCGCCTCATGTTAAGCCATTACGGTAGCCTATGTACACTCCATCACAACACAACACCCCCCCCCTGCATACAAATTTTGTATGCGGGGGGGGGGTCCATTTTCTCGGCAGCTGACCGTACACGACCATTTAGGGTGTGAGGATGAATGCCCTGCCGACGGCGAGCGGTGCGGTGGTAAAAAACAGCCGTATGCATCATGTCGAACAGTTCTACGCAGTACAACCCATTAAACAAGGGATAGATAGAACACGCATAAGGACAAAAAATCATTTTCATGACAAAAAATCGTTTACGTTACCAAATAGTATTTTTCACAATCGTGTTATAATATAGAGAGCTTTTTAGTCGAGTACCGTGTTTAGGCCACGAAGCTTGCTGAGTGCCCTAAGTAAGGTACGAGATTAAAAAGCTTGATTATAACACTATTGTGTACTGTACTGTACTTTTTGTACGAGTTCATTAAAATTAATTTTCTACGAGTCAACTGAACTAATTAAACAAACTCGATACTGTTGAAACGAAGTGCAGCCTATCGCTCGTACGCTCGTTGATATCTTAAAAGACATCAACGAGCGTACGACATCTACGAGTAAACTCAATAATCAAAGTGATTCTATTGGTCCAATTCATTACAGTTCGGTAAAGCAGCCACGTGATTGGTCGAATTTATTTTAGTTCTATTTTCAATTTTTTTTCGGTTGTCTGGAGCGTATCGAAACAGTTATTTCGATTGTTTCGACAGTAACATGGACTACAACTATGTAAAGAGTGGCGTTGCAGTATTCTCTATGAAATCTTAATACACAGATTTTAATCGACGAGTACAAAAAAAAATTATAATTATTTGTATTATCTAATAGAATAGATTTATTTATTTCAGACATTTTTTTGTACATCCATAATTATATTGTTATCATAATGTATCACGTTTCTTGATTCCCAAGAATACCTACGAGTACAACAGCTATTGCTTGAGGCTTTTATGCAAATGTCAACATTATTGTAGTAGGTACCTATGTACAGAATGCTAAAATGCGTGTATGAAACTGTTTTGTAGTTACGCATTGCCCGCAATATATCTGTAGGTATGGATAGTGACCCGAAACGTTATCCCTATAATAATATAGGAATAACGTGTCGGGTCACTATCCATACCTACAGATATCCATACCTACAAATGGTGTGACAATAATGTCACACCATTTGTATAGTTTTTTGATCGACGCGATGACTTTACAATATGGGCAGTATAGCATAGACTCGTGCTATGTGCATTTGTGCCTGAGTGGCTCATAAATGTGCAACAGGCTCAACTCAAATGGGGGTTGATGAGACACTTACGTTTCACATTCCGTTATAAAAATAAAGATAATACATTTATTCAATGTCACAATATACACTAGTGGCTGCCCGCATATTTCAAAGAACGCAGTCAAACCCGCGAATACAATAAAGCGTTCTACACGCAGGTGAAATAATTTTTGAAATCGGTTGAATAGGTCCGGAGATTACCCATTACATACAAACTTATAAACTTACAAAGCTCACAGACTTTTCTTCTTAATAATATTAGTAGAGATAAACAATTCGAAACGTTAAATAAAGCTACCACTTAAATAAACCACTCAGCATTAGGCCATGGCAAGACCGCAAGCTGAGCCGCTGATTTTTGGAGACCTAACTTAAAACTAAGATATGTGTGTAGCACGCTCGCTTGCACGCGCGCCGAGGTCAGGCCTCTCACAGACTGGCGCGGCCTGCGGTGGCGGTCAATAGTAAAATTGACAGCTAATGACAAGTTTACTATTGATCGCCGCAGCCAGACCGCGCGAATGTGATGTGGGCTAATGTTAGACCGCGGTCTGGACGCCACGCCAGCGGGTGTATAGCGGCGTGCGTTCATATATTGAACCCGATGAAATGTATGAACTGCCGCTCGTCGCCCCGCTGCCCGCTTGTGTTCAGTCCGTGGCCTTAGTGCTCGCGAAACGCTTTAATGATATTGGAATGCGAAATGGAACTTTCAAATCGACCATCTAGCCAAATAAACAACGTCGAGTTTGCGAATCGTCAAAGAGGTAAACGCTTTTTCGGAGAATTCGGCGAATTTTCTTTGTTTTCGTGATGTTAACGGTTTTAGGATTCGGTTAGAGAAAGGTAAAAAAGTGGGCTTTTGTGACTGTATCTCGATTGGGTTTTCTGTTTGTCCGCATGTTGCAATTTAAATTTAAACTCGATGCATTTTTAAACGAGTAGAAAAAAGAGGTGTGCGATAGACGCGATACTATTGATGCCACTTGAAGCAAAATCCAAAGTATTGTATAATCCGCGATAGTATTGACATTCCATTATCACACGTAATAATAAAGCCTGAAACACACTGGCGCGGCCTGCGGTGGCGAACAATAGTAAACTTGACATTAATAAAACTTTTATTTAATGAACTCGCAAATTAACCTAAAAAAATACGTGAAATTAATAATTCATTTCAATGAAATCATTATTCCACAGTAAAAAAAGTAAATTCACATTTAAAATTATCAAATGATCATTGATTGATGCGGATTGATATAACAGGGTTTATCCACTAAGTTCCGCCAACCTAACAGATTTAGCGAAACGCCAAACTTGTGGAAATGATCGCTTAATAATTACTAGAGATGCAATTAATATTCGGTAGTTACTCGGTATTAGGTCTGTGAGGTGATGTGTATTTGGTATTCGGCTCAGTAGTATCGAAAATTTTAACATGAAAATAGTAATTATTCTTCTTCTTCTTCGTGTCTAAGTTCCTCAAATAAGAGATGCCCAATGGGCAGCGGTGTAGACAGCTCTGGCAGTCGCGTCTGTCAGGTCGTGTTCCAAGCAGGAGTGTGGGCACGTGGGGCACGCCATCAGGTGCACCATGGTTTGCGGTGCTGTACCGCAAACACATTGGTTTGATTGGCCACGATGCAGTCCCCATCTGGCCATGTCTTCCTTACAGCGGCCAACCTGCGATCTGAGCCTATTTAGCGCCCTCCAGATGGGCCATGGCTCCTTGTGGCCGGATGGCAGTTGTTCCGAAGCTAGCACGTAGACGTCGGGCGGAGGGCATCGAGTCCGCCACAACAGGCAGCGAGCATCTGAGGGGTCGCTTTGCAGGGGGCTAGTGTTCCGCAAAATACTACAAGCAGTACCCACTTGCGGGCATCGCCCCTCCTGAAATCCGTAGAGAGGTGGCAAGTGCCGTGGAAAAGGGGAAACAGGAGACTGACCAGCGTCACCCACTGTACGGTCATAAACCGCCATCTGCCCGTCTCCAGAGCCGCAGGAGTTTCATAGTAATTATTAATATGGTATTTGAAAAAGTATAACTGGTGCCTCTGTGAGCTGTAGAAGTCACAAGCCCATTTTTTCCACAGAAAACAGTTTTTTTTTTCAAAAAGCTGTACCTATATTATTAAACCTGCTCACAAAATTGTATTTTTTTCAAAATTGTTTTTTTTTGGTCTTTCTTATTCAGAATCTTTGGTATAGATCCTCATTCAAGAAAAAAAGTGTCCTAAATATTCCATTCCGGATCGTCTCATTTTTGTATGCAGTGTCTTTTTATTTATTTATATCGTCGTGAGTGAGTGATGAGATGACGGCTGACAGAGAAGTATGGAAGAAAAAGACTGCGCGGACCCCAAGTAAATGGGATAAGGGCAAGGAAATGTTGAAGGTGGTGACGCACTGGAAGAAAAAACTTACATAGTAAAATCTGGGACACTTTTTTTCTTGTATGAGGATCGATAGTATAAACGATTCTGAGTAAGAAAAACAAAAAAAACTAATTCTGAAAAAAATAAGTATTACACACTTTTTTTGAAAAACGCTCAAATACGACCTGTAGAGGAGAAACACCTGGAAAGTGTTTTTCCCAAGCTGAAAAAGCGAGCTTCGTTAGCTTGGCTCGCTCGTTCAAAAAAAATATTTTAATATTACCGAGACAAGTGGCAGAGAAAAGGGGAGGCCTTTGCCCAGCAGTGGGACACAATATTTTATAAGCTACAAAAAAAAAATAAGTTTGTATGTCCCCTACAAACAAACTTACCAACATATTATCTCACAACAGACTTTTCCTTTTTAAGTATAATATTAATTGGTAGAGAGAGAGTATAAAACTAACGATTTACGAAGTCCTCGGAAAATATCAAGCTTCAGTTGAATCTTGATATTTTCCAAGCGCATAATAAGTGTATTAAAGATTTTTAAATATTCGAAGATAAAAAAGCGGCCAAGTGCGAGTCGGACTCGCACATGAAGGGTTCCGTAAAATAAATTGCGGTTTACGATTTATGACGTATTAAAAAAAACTACTTACTAGATCTCGCTCAAACCAATTTTCGGTGGAAGTTTGCATGGTAATGATAAATAAAAATAAATAAAACATCATATATTTTTTTTAGTTTTAACATTCTCTTATTTTAGAAGTTACAGGGGGGGGGGGACACACATTTTACCAATTTGGAAGTGTATCTCGCGCAAACCTATCAGTTTAGAAAAAAAATATGTTAGAAACCTCAATATAATTTTTGAAGACCTATCCAAAGATACCCCCCCCCCCCCACACGCATGGGTTTGATGTTTTTTTTTTTTTGAGTTTCATTTCTGTGTATGGGGACCCCTAAAACTTAATGATTTTTTTTTCAATTTTTGTGTGAAAATCTTAATGCGGTTCACAGAATACATCTACTTACCAAGTTTCAACAGTATAGCTCTTATAGTTTCGGAAAAAAGTGGCTGTGACATACGGACGGATAGACAGACAGACAGACAGACATGACGAATCTATAAGGGTTCCGTTTTTTGCCATTTGGCTACGGAACCCTAAAAAGGACCTGACTATAGAAAATTATGACGTAACTAGCTAGTCGATATTTCCTTACTAACTTAATTTTTGACATTTCATAAAAATTGCTGATTTGACCATCAGTCAAATCTTGTATTGGATTGCGACTAGCTATTTTCTAGAGACGCGTCGCGTCGCGTGGTTAGTTATGCTAGTAGCGTCAGGGATCGTCCTAATACAACGCGACTACGCGATTATCGCAAGTTCGCGCGAATTTTACTATTCGAGTCCAATGTGTTTGATCGCGTGTAAAATTCGCGCGAACTTGCGATAATCGCGTATTCGCGTTGTATTAGTTCGATCCCTCACTGTTTGTTCTTACACCTGACGACCGACTGCGGTACCGAAAATTCGGTTTCGGTATCATAATGACTATCATCTCTAATAATTACGTACAAGATGTTGCTGGCCATCGATCATTCGAACGCGATCCGTCAATGCCGAGATTGCGAACAAATCGAGTTATAGGTGCTGAACTTGCAGCCAATTTGGTTGCTTACTTTGCATCGCAGTGTGAATTTAGTGTTCGAGCGCTTGCTTTCATGCACTCCGTTTCACTAAAACCACAGAATAATTAATAGTACCTAAAGGTACAGAAGGTCCACTGCCTAAGTGATGACGTCAGCTGTAATTTATTTTATTATAATAAAAAATACAATAGCCGGAAAGTTAAGTAAATAAAAGTCATAAATACTGATTAAGTTTTATAAAACAGTTCATCTTTTGAAATGGGATCACTTCTTACGTCGTGTTAGTAAAATGCTGTAAAATAAAAATTTGTATAACGGTGTGCGATCAATTAATAGTACATTACTTACCTAGGGCGGTTAAACAAAGAATGTCTCAGATCGCAGGTATTTGACGCCCGAGCCGAAGGCAAGGGCCAGGAAGTGGGGTTTTCCGCACGCATAGCGTGCGGTAATTCCTACTTTATGGCCAGGTATGACGTAAAATATTTTACGTCTCTATCTGGCCAGGAAGTGGGGTTTTCCGCACGCATAGCGTGCGGTAATTCCTACTTCCTGGCCAGATAGAGACGTAAAATTTTGTACTCACCACGGGCGGTAATAAAGAAAGCCTCTGAGCGCATATTTATCGCCCTTGCCTTCGGCTCGGGCGTCAAATTCACGTGTGCGGAAGAGAGCACTTCCCGTGCATATGTCGAAACTTTAAAGAGCCATATGTACTGTAAAACGTTGTACGATACACGTGCAAATAGGTAATTCGCAACTCATGTCGATTTATATATAATTTATCACCACTCGTTGCGAATTTCCTATTTTCTGCACTTGTATCGTAAATAACTATAGTTCTACGGAACGTATATTTGAAAAGTCATTGTATGCGAAACGCACTACCTACCAACTTACCATAGATAATATTTCGACTTTCAACCGCGGTAGAGCGAGCACGCAACACATTGAAATCACATTGCGATGGGTTAACTAAACCAAATTGGTCTCCTTACCGGTATCGCCCGGTTGCTATTTAGACGGTCTTAATTATTGCCAAGTTTCGACAGGCCACGGTTTGATTTATTTTGTTTGGGTCGTATTCCAAATTTAGCATAAATGATGAATGAAACTTCCTATCTTCACTACATAGTATAAAACAAAGTCGCTTCCCGCTGTCTGTCTGTCCCTATGTATGCTTAGATCTTTAAAACTACGCAACGGATTTTGAGGCGGTTTTTTAGGGTTCCGTAGCCAAATGGCAAAAAACGGAACCCTTATAGATTCGTCATGTCTGTCTGTCTGTCCGTCCGTATGTCACAGCCACTTTTTTCCGAAACTATAAGAGCTATACTGTTGAAACTTGGTAAGTAAATGTATTCTGTAAACCGCATTAAGATTTTCACACAAAAATATAAAAAAAACAATAAATTTTGGGGTTCCCCATACTAAGAACTGAAACTCAGAATTTTTTTTTTCATCAAACCCATACGTGTGGGGTATCTATGGATAGGTCTTTAAAAATGATATTGAGGTTTTTAACATCATTTTTTTCTAAACTGAATAGTTTGCGCGAGAGACACTTCCAAAGTGGTAAAATGTGTGTCCCCCCCCCCCCTGTAACTTCTAAAATAAGAGAATGATAAATCTAAAAAAATATATATGATGTACATTACCATGCAAACTTTCAACGAAAATTGGTTTGAACGAGATCTAGTAAGTAGTTTTTTTTTAATACGTCATAAATCGTAAAAAGCAATTTATTTAACGGAACCCTTCATGTGCGAGTCCGACTCGCACTTGGCCGCTTTTTAATAGATAGAGTGATTCAAGCTGAAGGTTTATATGTATAATACATGCATGTATTATACATATAAAATCGTGCGAAGCCGGGTTGGGTCGCTAGTTTAATGATACATACTAAAGCAGCATTGGTAGATCATCAAGTTTATAAAATGTTTGTCATGCTATCATGACAAATATTTTATTAAATTTATTTTACTTTATATTGGGACGTGACCAGCTGGTCGATTGCGTAACGTTTCGTACAGTCGCCATCACATACATTGGTACACTATAGGTAGGTGTCATTTTTACATGGTACGACGATTGAGTTGTCCTAAAGTTACGCAATATCCCTCTCTGAACTGCTATCGTGAACACCCGAAGATGACAGTTCGTATATCTTTAGCACTTGAGATATTCCAAAGTTTTCCGCGGTTATAGCCCTGAAGACAGGTGTATCCTGAAACAGGCCGACGTTCCCCGAACACCCCCGAGCGTCTAATGAGTAAATAAGGCCGAGTGATTAGTAACAACAAACGTCCGGGCTGATGGATCGGGCGTCCAAAAGACCGCATGTTTTTTTTACAAAGAGTTACACGACTGATATTGATTTAAATGCTTAAATATAACGACAGATATACTCACTGGGATGAAGGAGTAAGGGATAATCTGTAGAATTACTACGATGTTTAAATATTATAACATTATCAGTTTCATTCACATAAAAACATACGCTTTCATGGGGAAAACGAGGACACACTAACTGGACCACAGTATGGGATTATTCAAGAAAGACGTGTAAGTACACATTTTTAAAGGTTCGGCAACGCTCATGTGATACCCCTGGAGTATGCGTTCATAGGTTACGGTGACTTCTTTCCTGATAGTTGCAACTAATAATCATTTTACTAAATTAACTAAAATCAAATCAATTCCGCGCCATTACTATTTAAACGTTATACGCATACATTTTGACCAACAGTATTGCCGCGTGATTGACTCAACTCGCGTTTGCCAGACTATGTATTGTGTATCTAACTACTAATGAGAGTAATTAGTAAATACACGAGTAAGCTGCGTGATGGATGGGCGCGTCAAAATAACCACAGATCCATTATTTTTTACGAGAAGTGTTTTTCTGGTAAATGACGCGCCGTTTCACGCAGGATAATCTTAGGATTTGCTTAATGAGATTAGAAAAAAAAACACAGAGATGAAAGTTAAACACGTTTCACCTGGTGTATTATTTACAGATACAAGGTTTGGACCTTGGTAATCATAGCTGAAGACCCTACTCAGCACTGGTCTCTGATGCAACTAAAAATTCAATTTTAATTTGATTTCAATCTTATCTCATTCTCTTTTCATCACGCTCACACTGAGACGAGTATGTCTACACGCTTGCGTAAGAGAGAACTCATAAACTAAGGTGAACTTGTCAAAGACGCTTAATGTCGTTCTAGACAAGGATGTCGGTGATCCTTCTTTTTTAACCGACTTCAAAAAGGGGGAGGTTCTCAATTCGTTTGTATTTTTTTTTATGTGTGTATGTTACGCGATATCTCGGTAATTTATGAACCGATTTGATTTTTTTTTCTTTGTGTGAAAGCATATATTTCCAGATTGGTCCCGTTGTCACCAAAATCCAGTTCTGATGATGGGATCCTGGAGAAATCGAGGGAACTCTTCAAATTTTATAGGCAAACCTGAAGCAATTTGGCTACTGATTTGAAGTCGGTTAAAACTTTGTTTTGAAAGTACAATTATTAGCATTATTATATTAGTTAGCAGCAGAAGTAGCTACGCGTAGGATCAGGCTAAAACTATCTGCAAACGTCTTAATCAATAATTGACTTTAAAACAAAGTTTTAACCGACTTCAAATCAGTATTCTCCAGGATCCCATCATCAGAACTGTATTTTGGTGACAACGGGACCAATCAGGAAGTATATGCTTTCAAACAAAGAAATATTTTTTTAAATCGGTTCATAAATTACGGAGTTATCGCGTAACATACACACATAAAATAAAATAAAACATACAGGCGAATTGAGAACCTCCTCCTTTTTTGAAGTCGGTTAAAAAGGAATAAGCGCTAGCTAGATAATTCTGAGCACATCGTAATTACTTTTGCTGCTGACTGGACACACCACGCAACGGACGGGCCCCGTTTCTCATAAGTTAGCACAAGCACTCAAAGTTTCTCTCAGCCTTTGACAACCGCAAATTTAATCTTAGCTCCTCCTGTCTAATCCGTAGTCGGTTTATAAGCTACCTGCTACGAGGAAATTCGGCAAGCTCTGACTTATTACAAATCTACATATCTTAGGAAAAGTGGGATTGAAATGAAAATCTGGTTATTCTGAGGGGTACTTACTTAACTTTTCGAACTAGCGTTAGGACTACTCAACTTTAGTCTTCTCACACAAAAAAATACATTTAGATACTATTACATGTTTTATTTTTACTGGAAGGGAAATGCTTTATGAATACCTACCATCATACATACCATCGCGGGGATAGCACGGAGGTTATGTCGGACTCACACCTCCTAACGCACGTAAGCAATGTTACACAATCGATCAGCTACTTGTTTAGAGAAATCAGATAGCATTTTGAAATGCCACAGCAGTTATTTGTTATCACTTATCTTTATTCTAAGGAAGTTAGCCGTTTAACGAGAATATCGCTCTCCCGGTATTTCTCATATCTTGTTTGACTTGTACACCATCATCATCATATCAGCCGAAAGACGTCCACTGCTGGAAATAAGCCTCCCCCAAAGAGTGCCACAAGGACCGGTCCTGCGCCACCCGCATGCAGCGGACGCCCGCAACCTTTACCAGGCCATCAGTCCACCTTGGGGGAGGGTTTACCCACGCTGCGTCTTCCGGTACGTGGTCGCCACTCGAGAACCTTTCCGCCCCAAGCCATCGCCTCAACGTGCAATGTGCCCCACCCACTGCCACTTAAGTTAAGCGATTCGGAGGGCTATATCGGTGTTTGTAATACAATATAATTTCAATAAGAGCACTTTGCATATCGCAATTGTTGAACTTTATCGTGGAAAGCCACCTTAAGCCCGGGTAACTCTAGTGCCCAACTTCGGCGCGTTTGATAAGTGCACTACATGCACTTAGTGTCGTGTTATACTTGCAACAACTGATTACATCTTGTGCATCACTACTTAAACTTGCTGCTTGTTTTTAACATCGCTTGTAAAACTGGTTGCTTGTTTTTCAATGTTGCCGCTTGTTTTTGTTTTAACATACATAAAACGCAAACTCACGCCTGCTTTCCCAAAAGGGATAAGCAAAGCACGAGAAATATAATTTTCAGTGCTACTTTAGCAATTATTGTAGCTTTAAGATGGAGAAAATGTCGCCCACAAACAACTTCTATCTAGTAGTAGTAGAATCAGCAGCCATAGTTGACTATTACGACACCGCACGACGGGAAGACTCAAGAGGTTTTTTGTTTCAAGTTTATTATAAATTAGAAAAGCAGATATTGGCATTGGCTATTTAAAGTCCTTACCATACACTTGGTCCCTTGTTGCATTCAAGTTTTCAATTAAAATACATCTAGTCGCAAAGAATTGAAGTGGAGATGTGGCAATCCAATGAGGCCGGTAATTTGTCGAACGATCATTGTAAAAAATATATTATTTTATTCAGAGAACGCGGACAAAACGAAACATCTACTATACATAAATAATTTACAATTTCATAACAATTTGCTATGTTTAATTTAAGTCCGCTCTAATTAATATATTACGGCACTGTCAGCTGTATCTTTGTTATTGTAATTTGGGCTCTATCTAACTTGAAATATGGTTGATAATCGTGTAAACTGTCAGGATGCAACCAGGCTAGCCAGACACATTGGTCCCTCGGGCGCTTTGCGTCGTTTCATCAATTCTATCAAATTACAAACGGATTATAATAGGAATTTGATTATAAATGTGGACATAAAATGTGTAGTTCGCAAATTAAAAGTCTCTCAGCGCGCTGTGGAGAGTTGGGAATCTCTCTCGGGGATACAATTCGAAATTAAATAATTCTTCAGAATACCAGTGATCAACTGGTGTAAGCGTTATCTGCTATGGAATGGAGACCTCATCTAGACAAACGTAGCGCGGAGGTTGCCCTTTTTAGTAATAATACTAATAATACTTTATAACATTCTCAAAGCCAATATTTTATGTATGTAAATGATTGTACACAAGACATTGGTAAAAATACAGACAAAATAGGTTAAGTTGGTACAAATGCGAACTTATCCCTGTAAGTCTATCTGTATGTCTGTGTATGTTTGTCTTCGAGGTCCAAAACGTCCGTACAAACCAAATGTGTAATAAGGCCTTCAAAAATTAATTAAAATTCAAGGGGCTGCATGCTATTGTCCAGTGTCTATCCATGGCTTTAAAAGTTCATTCCAATCCACTGTTTGACGGGAGGCGGGTGTATTTTCGTATTTAATTTGCAATCCTTGCGTATTGTGTCCTTCAGCCAGTTACTGATTGGTTTTTGTTCAATAGCAAAAATAATCGTGGCTTGTCGTATCCTCGATTCCCCTTGTCATATATTGCAATTTTATGTCTGTATTTGTGTATGTCGTTGTATTTCATGTAAGTAGGTAATGTTTGTGCGTTAGCCTAGTGGTTCAGACATGCGGCTGTCAAGCGGTGGTCGTGGGTTCGAATCCCGGCTCGTATGAGTTTTTCGGAACTTACATACGAAATATTTACCGTTAGCTTTTCGGTAAACCGGTCTAATCCCAATAAGGTCTAGTTGTCCCTCTTGGGTTGGAAGGTCAGATGGCAATCGCTTTCGTAAAACTAGTGCCTGTGCCAAATCTTGGGATTAGGTGTCAAAGCGGACCCCGGGCTCCTTTAGGGCACAACCGGGAATAACGCTAGGAGGATGATTATTTCAGAAAATAATTTGAAAGATGTAAAAAAATATTTTTATTTAAGATAATTTCTGTTTCATTCAATATAAAGGCGGATTTCCTATTTTATGATATTTTGTAAAAGGTTTTACTTCAATTATCCGTTAAAGTTATGCGTATTTTGCTTGTTACAACGATTGGTTCTTTATGCATGCCAAAAAATCGGGTATAATGGCGCTTTTGCTGACGTTGAAAAAACATCGTGAACCCGACACTAAGTAAATAAAAAGAACAACATCAGCCTATGTACGTGCCACTGCTGGACACAGGCCTCCTCTCATCGCAATGAATGGGCACTCCGCCCCACGCTGGCCAAGTGCGGGTCGGGGATTTCACATACACCTTTTGAATTTCTTCACAGATGTATGCAGGTTTCCTAATGATGATGTTCTTCACCGAGAAGCTGGTTAATCTCAAATGATATTACGAGTTAAGAAAAACTCATTGGTACGAGCCGGGATTCGAACCCCACGACCGCCGTTTGACAGCCATATGCTGGTACGACTAAGTTACCGTAGCTTAACACATTCAGTGCTGGGAATCCGATTAGCGGGCGCCTAATACGCCATAGTCGCTTTCCGCTACATACGAGGAAACCCACGCGATGGGCTACGAGAGTGGCGCGTAGCGTTTCTTGGCAAGGAAATTGTTGAGTAAATGAAGGAATGAATGAATGAATGAATGAATGATTTGAATGAATGATTTATTTGATAAACACAACCACAACATTAAATACAAATGCTTAAAACTAGGAAAAAATAAAAAGAAGTACAATGTTGAGGGTGGTCTCAAAAAGGAGTCCACTCAGCATGTGTCGGAGCATGGAAAACCCCGACGCTGATTTTCAGTGAAGTAAATAAGCTTAATATAAATTAATAGTCCGTTGAAAGACGTAAACGAAACGCTGTGAGCCCTAACTACGTATATTCACAGCAGTAAACAGAGCTTGATACAACAATGGCCGACGTGACTGCCGCGATTTTCATTAAATAGCCGCCGTGCATTATTATGCAAATGCAAAAACGCAGCGCCGGCGGCGCGGCGCCGGTCTTACGCGGCCGGCGCCACTGTCAGAGGGAAATAAGTATACAGACGTTTTGTGTCACCGTGACCACTCTCCAATCCTAATTGTCACGCAAAATAGGCGCATACACGACGTCGAATTTGGGAAACCTAGCCCGTATCTGTATCATAATTTTTTAATAATAAATAAATAAATAAATCATGTGTGTAGCGAGGTAACCGATATAGCCCTCCGAATCGCTAAACTTAAGTGGCAGTAGGCGGGGCACATTGCACGTACAGTCAAGGTCACGAATATGTATACACCACTAAGTTACAGAAATATGTATACAGACCTTATTACTATGGAAGTAAGGTTGTTGTATACATATTTTTGCAACTTTGGGTATATATATATATTGGTGACCTTGACTGTAGAACCTATGGCCATTGGAGCGGAAAGGTTCTCGAGTGGTGATCACGTACCGGAAGGCGCAGAGTGGGTGGCCCCACACAATGTGGACTGATGACCTGGTAAAGGTCGCAGGAGTCTGCTGGATGCGGGTGGCGCAGGACCGGTCATTGTGGCACTCTTTGCGGAAGGCTTATGTCCAGCAGTGGACGTCTTTCGGCTGATATGATGATCTGTATCGTTACCCGCTCGCAGAGGGGCCCCGCCCTCTGATATAATAACGTCAGACCCCCGGTTTATGAAAATCCGCACCCAAAGCGCTCCGCGGAATCTTTTGCCTTTTGGCTTCTTTTTTCAACTCGTATCTCATACGGCTTGCTTTTAACAATTCACCCACATACTTGCAAATTGCTTTTACCATGTTACTTATTAACTTATACGAGATTATCTCTCTATGATCCACTGCAGCCGGGCAGTAAAGGACGCGATTTTCAATCTGGAGAGTCGTACCACCACTGGGACTTTCAAAAAAACTTATATAGGTACGAAATATCATTTGATTACTATTACGCTTAACGAAACAAATTATTTTATTAAATATTTTGTTTCGTGTTATATTTATATATATTTTTTTTCAATCTTACACAAATCAACCTAGTCCCAAACTAAGCAAAGCTTGTACTATGGGTACTAGACGACGATATAGATACTTATAATAGAGAAATAAATACTTAAATACATAGAAAACATCCATGACTCAGAATCAAAAAATCAAAATCAATTATTTATTCTGCAAATAGGCCACAAGGGCACTTTTACATGTCAAATGGTATTCTACAATATAATATTAATAATCTTACACAATAATCATTTTAAAATTGCAGATTTTAACCAATTAGTACCTAAATGGTTAACAAACTAAATGTCACTAAATGAAAACTAAAAAAATCCAAAATTGTAAAATATTATCAAATACATTCGATATAAGGTCTGTATCAGAATTAACAATAAGTTTATGATATTAATTTAGTACCCCAGAGATGTATAATGTCTCTGAGCATCCAAATACAATTAATAATTATTCTAATGTTCTTATAGAGATGTATAATGTCTCTAAGCGTTAAAACAGAAAAAAAGGATCATTAATGTAATATTGTCAGAGATGTACAGGGTCAATAACAATAAAACGTGTCAAGAACAGAATGATGTCTCTCGTCAAAATAATGATAATAACACTAGTATTTAGGTAGTTACTATGCCCTTGCAAGCATGAACAGACCGGAATCAGGAACAAATATTCGTGCTCATCACACAAATAAATGCCCTTACAGGGATTCGAACCCAGGACCTCTTGCTTCGTAGGCAGGGTCACTACCAACTAGGCTAAAGCGGTCGTCAAAGTTCATTTAACGTGGAAGTTACCAAGATCAAATTTTAAACGATATGATACAGAGAACGAATGTAATGGACAAATAAACCATCATCGTCTGACGCCCTAGACAGGACTCTCACCACTGAGCTACGAAGACAGTGACTAATGAAGCGTATCTTTCAATCACATTCGCCGCCGCTACTAGTAGTGACCTATCTGTATTTTCTTGAAAGGGTCACAGCCTTAGGACCACTCTTTTGTGCAAGCTATGGGCTCGAACCATTCTAATGGAACCACATCAGGTAGTTTCAGATTAAGAAAGAAAGAAAGAAAGAAAGAAAAATGTTTATTGCCACACAAACAGATTACATACGAAAAATACATTATGAGAAAAAAAATACAAGATTATTTGTGTGACAAAAGGAACGAACTTTTCACTCACACCATTAACGAGATATCGTATCAATTTCAATTTCATTTTTTTATTTATTTCGGACTAATGTCCATAAGTTGTTAGTATACAATCACGAATTATCAACTAACGTTAGTTTTACAAATTAATTTAATCCTAATAGAGTTAAATGCTCCATCCCCTGCACAATGTAGGGTGTTCCAGTGCCTAGGTAATGGAGCATCCAGCCTCGCAGCCAACGTCCTCAGGATACTGTTACGTTCGTCGTTGTTTATCATTTTATATTTGACTATTCGGTGAAGGAAAACATCGTGAGGAAACTGGTCTAAGCAATAAGGTTAATTTTTCCTCTGTGTTAGCAGTTGCTTTTTTAAAGCTAGTGCCTACACCAAGTCTTGGGAATAATTTAGAATTACAGTGGAGCGTCGATTATCCGAACGTCGCTCAACCGAACGACCGCTTATCCGAACAGTAAACGCCCAGAACGCCCCCTAACTCGCGCGTGCCTCGCTCGCGCCTCCCGCGCTGCAGTTTTTTGTACTTGTTCGGTTATCCGAAAATACCGGTTTCCCGAACACCCAAGCCCCCCAATTAGTTCGGATAATCGACGCTCCATTGTATTATGTGTCTCAAATTAAAATTCACGGGATAAAGCCCGGTCATTTGGAAGGCGTGCGTGGGGATATAGATCCAACACGTAGAGGCCCTTTAGAGACTAAGTTTAATGTGATGACACCTGCTAGAACCCATTCACGGGTACATCGGTAGATACCCGTGAACCGGTTCCAAGAGGCGTTAGGGCTATTGTGGGTGAATCAGATAGAGAACTGGGTCTATGGTGATGAGATTTGGGTGTGCAATAAAATTGATATATTGCGAAAAGGTCCGGACACCTTCCATAACATTGTTATTATTACCACCATTGTGTTTATTTCCACTTAAATTAAAAATTATTTGCTAAGCAAGGCGTATTATTATGTCAACGATTTCATAAATGACAAAAATGCCTTTAAGCCAGTAGTAGTCAAATTATATTAGAATTATAACTATACTTTCGAGTATGATGGCGTATTACCTTTGTAATTATTATAAGTACCGGAAATAGCTTGTGGACGACGCGTGGCGCCGACGTGGTCGATGTGCGACAGGCCTGGGTTTGACCTTCGCGACCTCACAGTCACCTAACAAGGGGCGTTTAAAAACCGCGGCGGGCGAACCGCGCGTTTCAACCGCGGCGGGTGAACCGCGGCGGTTGAACCGCTCAGCGTGTTTTTAAACGGCCGTAACGCGCTCTGATAGCGCAGGTGCTCTAGGGGAGCACTAATCCCGCAGACTGAGCTGCACTGTTGAAGGATGGGGTGAGGGTGACGATAAAATAATACTTGGCGAAAAATAAATGAAACGGTATAATAAAATAATGAGACACAAACTACTGGTTAAACTTTCCCTATCACAATTTCCTACTTCCTATCACAATTTCCCTACTTCTTCCTTTCTTCTTCTTCCTAGGAGCTCCCACTGGTGGGGCTGAGCGAACACAATTTCCTCCGGCGATTATAGCCTCTTTTATACCCCTAAGGCATTAAAAGTGGTGGGGATATAATTTTGAAGACCTCGCCCACTTTTACTATGGAAAAGCTAGTTTTTACGTTTTCCTGGTTTTCAGGGAAACCTTAAGGGTTTTTACATATTTTCCTTCAAAAGAACTATTTCTGAGCTATACATTACAATATCTACTAATTTTCCTGCTTTTCCCGTTTAAATTGGGAAAGTCGATATTTACGTAAAATTATCAACTTTGGTAACATGAAATGGCTTTGCCAGGCCCTAGTGGCTTTAATTAACATTAATTATCAAAAGTGATTATACATGCGTAAGGGCATTTACCGTACCTTCCTAACGATACCTCAATTGCTTTCGTACCTCATCTGGTTACGAAGCTATGGCCGGGTGAGACCGTCAATTTTCACATTTACATTAACGTGGTAGCATAAGTTTGACTTTGCTCCCGTCTTTTTAGCCAATCAGAGAAATCAACCTGAACCTTGACCATTCTTGCACCATAATATGCAATAAAACTCTATGCATACGTAGTGTACATTTTTATTTCACATTTTATGTAACTCTAGTTACCGATGTCCCTTGTTGACGGACTAGATCTGGATATAGTCTCAAGTTGGTTTCTTTACAAATAATTTGGCTATCTCTCCCTCATTTATCAGGGGCTCTCCCCCTATCGATCTTTATGAAATAATTACTGGAGGTACCTGGTACCTTTATCTTTACTTTAAGCTATTTTCTTCGTCTGTACCTATTGTACTTAGGTCCTAAATAAATCACGCGCTTCTTATATGAGCCGTTTGCTTTAGGAGCTTAATCTGGGCACAATTGCCGTCCTTATGTGAAGGAATTATAGTTACACATCCTCTCTCTTCGTGGCCCGTAGGCTTTATCGTTCACATACTATACAACACCCTTTCTCTTCGTGACCCGTAGGTCCTACATTTCACAAACTACATTCTGTCGCCCACATAGCTGTTCCGTTTTATGTAACATGAGAGCACGTAATGCTTTTTCTCGCCGAACAAGTCGCTTTAATCTTTGCTATTATCAATGTCCAGTGGCTTGAATGTCATGCTCGCTTAAAGGGCTTTGCTTACGGTGGCGTCGTTGATCGGGTCGCCACCTTCCCTAACATATGGTTGAAGGAGGCGATGGCTGAGATATGCGTCATACTCGTGATCGGGTGCTGTTTGTGGAGTCCGGTCTGTTCATCCTTACAAGGGCATAGTAACTACCTAAATACTAGTGTTATTATCATTATTTTGATGAGAGACGTCATTCTGTTCTTGACACGTTTTATTGTTATTGACCCTGTACATCTCTGACAATATTACATTAATGATCCTTTTTTTCTGTTTTAACGCTTAGAGACAGGATGTATACTGTAAGAACATTAGAATAATTATTAATTGTATTTGGACGCTCAGACACCTTATACATCTTTGGGGTACTAAATTAATATCATAAACTTATTGTTAATTCTGATACAGACCTTATATCGAATGTAATTGATAATATTATACAATTTTATTTTTTTTGTTTTCATTTAGTGACGTTTAGTTTGTTAACCGTTTAGGTACTAATTGGTTAAAATCTGCATTTTTTAAATGATTATTGTTTAAGATTATTTATATTATATTGTAGAATATCATTTGACATGTAAAAGTTTATTTTTATCTCGAAATAAATAAATCTAAATCTATTGTTGATTTATGTGTTATAATATAATATGACGCTTCGGCCAGCAAGTGATCTTTGGAAGTGGATTGTGCACCCCTTTTTTTTGGTGTCACCGTTAAGGCCCGTTTCCTCCAGGAAATTTTAGATTATTTGGGCGTTGATACGTTGTACTGTACCTCTTCTGGGTGCCGATTTGCCGCCCTAGGTAGTTACTCTTTTGTGCATGAGTGGTCCGCAGGAGCAGAGAATTCTGTAGGATACAGCTGGCGTATATTTCGATATGTGAATAAATATTGTCCCCATCAATTTTTAAGAACAGTTTCAGCGAGATATTTTCGGCGATAATGTTTCGCAGTAAACAAGTAACAGTACTTAAAAGCACACTTACCCATTGTGAAATGTGTTAGATTTGTGTAAGTACCCTCAGAGGATCAGTTTCGACCCTCCGGCGGGCTAACGGGCAGAAAGTAGCAGATTACGTTAGGCATACATTTTATTAATTAGAATTACAATGACATATAGAGGCCAATTTTGTGTTACCGGTAATTTATAAGTTCTTGAAGTAAGGTCTTGGTAGTGACCCTACCTACGAAGCTAGAGGTGCTGGGCTCGAATCCGGGTAAGGGCATTTATTTGTGTGATGAGCACGAATATTTGTTACTAGCTTTTGCCCGCGACTTCGTCCGCGCGAAACTCGTTTATATCGTAACTTTCTCCCCCCTTTTCACCCCCTTAGGTGATGAATTTCCAGATAAAAACTATCTTTAGTAAGGACTCTTTGGGAAGGCCCCGGAATTCAAAGTATTTCTATACCAAATTTCATCTCAATCGGTTCAGCGGTTTAAGCATGAAAAGGTAACAGACAGACAGAGTTACTTTCGCATTTGTAATATTAGTATGGATTGTTTGAAGGAAAGGGTATAGATGCATGTAGGCTTTTTTCAGTATTATTTTGCATACTTTCATATCACACGGCCGTAAGGACCTTTTCTACTAAACCGTAGGATTAAATTAACTGACTTGTAATTTAAACATTTTATATTAAAAATAAAAATACTTCAACAAAATGTTACATCTAATAGTTTTCAAAATAATCATAACAAAACGTCTTTTTTACCCCGTTTTAGAAAACATCTTCAAAACTAAGGCCGCCATAAGGTACCTTTACCCTTGGAACGTCACATACATATATTTACTTATGTAATGTTCATATTCCCCAGGACTCCCCATTACCGCTATACCGTAAATGGATTCAATCCAAATTTTTACCCCCTATTTCACCTCCTTAGAGGATGATTTTCGGGATAAAAACTATCCGTTGTCATTCTCCAGGACTCAAACTATCTCTATACCGAATTTCATCTAAATGGGCTACATCCAAATGTTCACCCCCATTTCACCCCCTTAGGGGATGATTTCTGGAATAGAAACTATTGTATGTCCTTTTCCAGGACTCAAACTATCTTTCAACCAAATTTTATCAAAGTGTGTCACAAACAAATTTCCACCCCCAATTACACCCCCTTAGGGGATGATTTTCGGGATAAAAACTATCCTATGTCCTTCCTTAACTATCGCTATACCGTAAGCGGGTTCAATCCAAATGTTCATCCGCCATTTCTCACCCCCTTAGGGGATGATTTCCTCCTTTTATGTGTTCCGGAATAAAAAATATTCTATGTTCTTTCCTAGGACCCTACCTCTCTCTATACCAAATTTCATCTAAATGGGTTCTATTCAAATCTTCAACCCTCATTTCACCACCTCAGGAAATGATTTTTAGGGATAAAAACTATGCATTGTCCTTCCCTAGGACTCCTTCTATCTATTTACCAAATTTCATCTAAATGGGTTTTATCCAAATTTTCACCCCCTATTTTATCCCTGAGGGGATGACTTTCGGGATTAAAACAATCCGTTGTCATACTCCGGGACTCAAACTATCTTTATACCAAATTTCATCAAAATGGGTCACAACCAAATTTTCACCCCCAATTACACCCCCTTATGGGATGATTTTCAGGAGTAAACTATCCTATGTGCTTCCCTAAGACTCCAACTCACTATACCGAAAATGGGTTCCATCCAAATTTTCATACCCCATTTCAACCCCTTAAGAGATGATTTCTGGACTAAAAATTATATTAAGTCCTTCCCCAGGACTCTGAACTATCTCCATACCAAATTTCATCTAAATCGGTTCTATCCAAATTTTCACCCCTCATTTCACCCCCTGAGGAGATGATTTAGGATAAAAACTATGCATTGTCCTTCCCTGGGACTCCTTTTATCTCTATACCAAATTTTAACGAAATGGGATTTATCCACATTTACATCCCTATTTCATACCCTTGGGGGATGATTTTCGGGATTCAAACTATCCATTGTCATTCTCCGGGACTCAAACTATATCTATACCAAATTTGATCTAAATGGAGTCCATCCAAAATTTCACCCCCCATTTCACCCCCTCAGGGAAAGATTTCCGGAATAAAAACTATCCAATGTCCGGGATGAAACCTATCCTTTAACCTTCTCCGGGACTCAAACTAATCATATACCAAATTTCATCCAAATCGGTGCAGCGGTTTAAGTAGCTTCATACAAATTTCCACCCCCCATTTCATCCTCTTAGGGGTTGATTTCCAGGATAAAAACTACCCTAAGTCCTTCCCCAAGACTCAAACCATCTCTATATCAAATTTCATTTTAATCGGTTCAGCCGTTTTCACGTGATGCGCGGTCACATAAACAGACAAACAGATAAACAGACAAACAGATAAACAGACAAACAGACAAAAATTCTAAAAACTGTTGGAACGTGTTCTGTTATCGATTCTAAGTATCCCTAGCCAATTTTTTTTCGAATATCTTCCATGTACAGACTTTCGATCCTCTTCAGCTTTATTATATGTATAGAATATATGTATAAGTATGGTTATCGTCGTCTAGTACCCATAGTACAAGCTTTTGCTTAGTTTGGGTCTAGGTCGATTTGTGTGGGATTGTCCGGAAATATATATTTATTATTTCAGAAATTAATTTGAAAGATGTAAAAAAATATTTTTATTCAAGATAATTTCTGTTTCATTCAATATAATGGCAGATTTCCTAATGGATTTTATTCACGTTTTATTCCTGTGTTGTATATCTGGTCACTTGAGTTTAGCATTTGAATCGCCCTATGAATGGCAGACTGCGCTTGTCGAATCCAGGCCCAAAACTAAATAATACATCCAGTGGCCGTCGCCCGTATGATTAATGTGGGGCTGTAAGTGAAACCAATCTTGCCTAAAGGGTGCATTTACATAACCCGGCCGACGGAGCGCGTTGTGGACCTCTTATACATACATACATCCACATATACATACACATACATCTCTATATTACATATACATACTCCTGCATACATGTAAGCTTGGGATATGTCCAGAGTGAAACCACTACGTCTTAAAAATGAACTCGTAACCACATTATCAATTTGAAAAGGTAACCGCCATGTTGCCATTCTATATCTATCTCGCTCTCTGTCCCTTTCACACACTTACGTTCCGTTTAATGCCCAATAGGTCCAATTTTCCCTTTGGGTAGGTAGGTCTGATGGCAGTTGCTTTCGTAAAACTAGTGCCTTCTCTAAATCTTGGGAGTAGGTGTAAAGCGGGCTCTGGGTTCCTTCAGGGTACAAGCGGGAAAACGCTAGGGATATAATGATGATGTTATTTCCAATGATGTTATTTATAATGTGTATTTCCATATTGGAAGTGTCTAATAGCAAAATGTTACATATCGCCGCACAACGCTTTAGGCACTGGTAACACCGCCGACGATGAGCGAGAAGCGATTAAAGCTAGAAACGAGATGGCGAGCAGAGAGAAGCGAGTGTGTAGTCCTGATAGTTTTGTCGCTCGGCTATAAGTAAAGAAGCGAGTGTTCGAGTGCGCCGGGCGATCACTCGCACCACTCGTTTGGGGAGGGGGGGGGGGGAGCATGCAGTCTTGCTAAGCGAGCATCGCTGAGCGAGTACCGCTGATCGAGTTTCATCTTTAATAGCTTGTATCTTGTATCGCTGCGATCAACTAGTGGTAGTCCTCGCCGGCAGTGTGAACAGCCAGCGACCAACCATAAATATATCTGTCTCTTTTACCGACACGGGATCTATATCTTTTGTTCGTTTCTTGAGCGAGAAAATAGTCGATAGCTAGTCGCTTCCTCGCCCTTGGTGGGACTAGTGCCTTGTGCAGACCAAAACATCCAGAATACTCTACGGCCTTAGTTATATATTAGAACACCACAACTGCATATTACCTGCGGGTAACACTGCACAGACCACAATTTAAGTATGAATGCTCGTATAATCATAACCCTATGAATAGTGTCAACCCTCCCGCTGCGCCGCGGGACGCATCAATCAGCCGAGCCGGGGGAAATTATAGCAGCGCCACGTAGCGCCGTAGCAGATGACCAGAGTTCGTAGCGAATTACATCTATTTAGCAAATGAATTCGCCGTCAAATTAAGCTTTGCCCTCAATTCATTCGATTCCTTTCGCGTCTGTACTGTTTATAGTTTGTCAAGTTTTGTTTTTCTTTTATTGCTGCTAAAGCGCCAAATAAACTAGTGACTCTATGAGTTGTATAACTCGCGATCCTGACGCTTGTTTTTTTGTATTTCGAAAGAAGAATCGACTTAAAAATCTTCATAATTATTTAACATGATCACATTTCACGAGAATCGATTGAGAAATGCTACCTGTATCAGACGCTGAACATACAAAATAATTTTTGCCCAATTTTAACCAGAGAAGTTCGTTCGTTGAATAAATAATATCCACCGGCGTGGCGTGAAAGATTAGGCGTACTTTTAGTGACAAAATAGTTATTTGTATTATAGTTTATGGTATGGAACCTCATCTCTTGTCGCTGGTAGAAAACGTGTCAAAAGTAACGCTACGTGTGCTACGCCATAGGGCACAGCAGCATTTTTCCGCTTTGTGACGGAAATCCCACAGAGATCGGAAGTGACGTGGACTACTGGCTAAGACCGTAGCGCTACGAAACTATTGGCACTGAATGTGTTAACTATTTCACCGCCACGCTACGCGCGCAGTGCTACGCCATAACCAGTAGAAGGTTAAATGTAGTATAGGTACAGTCGCCATCAGATATATCGGAGCGGCCAAAGTGCTCACAAATATCAGAACACGTCTCTAATGCCTCGACAATAGAGACGTGTTTAGATATTTGTGAGCACTTGGGCCGCTCCTCCAATATATCTGATGGCGACTGTACCATATCTCAGTCTTGTTAATCAAAATAGTATCAACATGTAACATTTCACTAAAGTGGTAGGTATTTATTGTTTATGTTAGACAGGTACAACATATACGATTATTTAGATAATTCACATCTAGCTTAATTATGAAGCAGCAATTTAGACCTTGTCCCATTAGAATAAAGCTCAAATTTCAAGAAACCCTAAATCTCCATAAACACGTTGGATCCCGTTTCCGACTTACGTATTCCGCATCTGTGTAAAGTAGTTTAAGTAAATGACTGCGAGTATAAACCTACCTATTCTACGCACACCTAAACTATAGGGACGTCTCTTTCTCACACATAACAAATGAGAGAGAGAAAGTCATGAGACATGTATTGAATAACCGGGCCCTATGGGAACTGGCAATAGAACTGGAATAATAACAATCAGCTGTTGTTTACGTCTGTTCATTGCTCAGTTTATTAAAACCCGTTCCAACGGTTTGAGTCGTTAGTTCACTGTTGTAAGCAATAGGCATGATAACATTGTTCTGCAAACAAAATTATATACGTACTAGCTTCTGCCTGCGATTCCGTCCGCGTGGAACTCTGTCATCATCATCATCATCATATCAGCCGATAGACGTCCACTGCTGGACATAGGCCTCCCCCAAAGAGTGCCACAATGGCCGGTGGATGTGCGTGGAACTCTGTAACTCCATCCAAATTTTCACCCCCGTTTCACTCCTTTAGGGGATGATTTCCGAGATAAAAACTATCCTATGTCCTTCCCCGGGACTTACTATCTCTATATGTACCAAATTTCATCTAAATCTGTTCAGCGGTTTAAGGCTCAAGCTTTCAAATTTTCGTAAAAATTCGTTGTTTAGTAACCAAGTTTTTACATTATGACGTAACAATTTACCTCGGAAAAAATATATCATAATCTGCAAGATATGAGAAGTAACATAGTTTTCGTAGAAATCCATTTTAACAAAAAAAAATCTAAAGTTAACCCTATTATTTCACTTGTAACCAGTTTACTGCTCCATTTTTTATCAGAAAAAGATGAAATTTTATAAACTTCTTCATAAAGTAACAATAACTTTATTTTCTTACTTACTTAAATTTGTTCTCGATTTCTGAAATATTCCGAAAAACATGATATCCGCGCTTTCGAACACGCACTTCCATCTCGCTCACGCGTATGCTCAGTGAGAGGGAGTGACGTCCATGAACGTGCGGAGCCTTAAGCGTGAAGAGGTAACAGACAGACAAACAGACGGACACAATTTTGCATTTATAATATAATATAAGTATGGATGTATGGGTTCAGTTTCGGACCTAGCTACACAAAAACTGTAAGAACATAGTGCACTTGACATTATTTAAGTTACCGTTTGAGCTCTCCCTTTTGTCAGTATGTAACCAAGTATGTGCGAGCGCAAAGTGTTCAAGAAATCTTTATAAATTAATCTATATAGTCTGGCTTGGTTCCTTGCGCCAAATTGCCAAGACTAAATGAAATAAAAAGCGAGATAACGAAATTGAAACCGGTATTTTTGTATGAGAAGAATACCGACATACAATACAGTTCCCGCTCTATAAGTTATCGACGTTAAGAGACCGACAAAAAGCCTTCAACAGATCTTTATAAAAGTCAGTCATGTTTCTTTGTGGCTGTTCAGCCAGCTTAGCCTGTCAGTGTGTTGTTAGCCAGTCTAGCTTGTTACCTAGAAGCCTAGCTTGTTACCCGTTGTATTACCGGCAGACGCCTGCAGGCAACGACTGGGCTAGGTTTTTATTGTCACATAAATACCAGGTTATGGCTCTGGCGTTATGAATGTCTGAGACGTTAAATTGTGGCTTGCTGTAATGCTGGTTGAAATGTTTGTGATGAGCTAATGAGCATGCTGAAGATGATAGTTGAATTTGGTTTGAAATATTGCTAATTAGTATCTACTCTTCTTATTGTTTCCAACAAGGATGTCCAATGTTGTTTGTTTAAATTTATAATAAATAAATATTTGCGGACAATCTTACACAAATCGACCTAGTCCTAAACTAAGCAAAGCTTGTACTAATATGGGTGGGTCATTGTCAGATTTAGTTTCGCGTCTTTTCGGTGGACATTGCCAAAGTTAAGGGCTATAAAGCCTAATTTTTGGTCGAACTCTGAATCCGCATAAGCGGCGTTGCCCCTTCTATAATTCTATGTGATATTACATTATAAAACATATTATATGTAAACGTAAGCCCTGTCCAAGCAGGACAATAAAAATGTAATATTCTTCTTAATACATTTATTTATTTCACAAGCACGAAATTAATGACAAAATAGCTCTGCGCGACATGCGCTTGACGCTGAGGTGGCTCGCTGACTGGCGGTGCGCGAGCGCAGCCGCCCGATCTGCCCTTCAAACGCCCCGTCCTTTGCCGTCGTCCGATGCCCGCGCGTACAAGCCCTTAACTATTGACCACCGGAAAGTTGATTTTTGTTTTTGTGACTGACCCGGGTACTATATAAATGTTTATTATATTCTATGCTAAACGAATGATGCAATTAAATGTATCTATAGGCAGTACCGGATTTCGACGTAACGGAAGGCGCGGCGTTGGTAGGTAGACAAGGTGGACTGATGACCTGGTAACGGTCTCGAGAGTCCGCTGGATGCGGGTGGCGCAGGACCGGTCACTTTGGAACTCTTTGGGGGAGGCCTATGTCCAGCAGTGGGCGTCTTTCGGCTGATATGATGATGATGATGATAGGCAGGTCACCAGCTAGTTGGTCCGGTGATGTTTAACAGTTGGCGGGGAAATCGTGGATGTGACTAGTTAGTTAGGGCGGTGACATCAATATCAAGATGCCTTTACTCGTACTCAACACTGGGTAGACGCAGGCTCAGCTTGATTGATTGATGTTGTTCCCAATAATAGTTATTTGTTATACAAGGGTGCAATGTTGTATTTTACCCGCGAGTGTTTCAACACACGAGAAGTAAAATACATTTGCACCCTTGTGTAACACAAAACTTTTCACCTCACTGTAGCGAGGAAAGCGGAAAATGCAACATGCAAAACCACTTTATTTAATTTTAATAATAAATTTGCACCCTTTTATAAAAAAAATATAACATATAACTATTTTTTTGAATTTTGGTCAAGTGCGAGTCGGATTTTGGTTTTCCCATACATTTTGAGACCCAGCGCCTGATGAAGGCAACAAGCAATTCTGATAAGTTTTGTATGGGAGCCCCGTTAAATATTTATTTTATTTTGTTTTTTAGGGTTCCGTAGCCAAATGGCAAAAAACGGAACCCTTATAGATTTTAGTATTTGTTGTTATAGCGGCAACAGAAATACATCATCTGTGAAAATTTCAACTGTCTTTCTATCACGGTTCATGAGATATATATATGAGATACGCTCCAAGGTCAAATTACTTTGCCCACTAGTGGATACAATGCGTTTTTGCTCACTGGTTTTAAAGATTTTCACAAATCAGTAGCCAAATTGCTTCAAGTTTGTCTATAAAATTTGAAGAGTTCCCTCGATTTCTCCAGGATCAATCATCAGAACTGGATTTTGGTGACAACGGGACCAATCTGGAAGTATATGCTTTCAAACAAAGAATTCTTTTTAAAATCGGTTCATAAATTACCGAGTTATCGCGTAACATACACACATTAAAAAAAAAAAGCGGCCAAGTGCGAGTCGGACTCGCACATGAAGGGTTCCGTTAAATAAATTGCTTTTTAAGATTTATGACGTATTAAAAAAAACTACTTACTAGATCTCGTTCAAACCAATTTTCGTTGAAAGTTTGCATGGTAATGTATATCATATATTATTTTTAGATGTATCATTCTCTTATTTTAGAAGTTACAGGGGGGGGGACACATTTTACCACTTTGGAAGTGTCTCTCGCGCAAACTATTCAGTTTAGAAAAAAATGATGTTAGAAACCTCAATATTATTTTTGAAGACCTATCCATAGATACCCCACACGTATGGGTTTGATGAAAAAAAATTTGAGTTTCAGTTCTTAGTATGGGGAACCCCAAAATTTATTGTTTTTTTATATTTTTGTGTGAAAATCTTAATGCAGTTTATAGATTACATCTACTTACCAAGTTTCAACAGTATAGCTCTTATAGTTTCGGAAAAAATTGGCTGTGACATACGGACGGACAGACAGACAAACAGACAGACATGACGAATCTATAAGGGTTCCGTTTTTTGCCATTTGGCTACGGAACCCTAAAAAGACGAACACAGACGATAGACGAATTGAGAACCTCCTCCTTTTTTGAAGTCGGTTAAAAAGACGGCTTTCCGAGGCAGTGAGGGGAAAAATCTCTTCCAATATCCTATTAGTGCAGGGTATTTTGCGCGGACTTGTTCTTAAATGTTAAGTGAGACCGGGTGAAAGTGAGCGAGTGCAAGAATATGATATATGCGGTAAAGGTGAAAAAAAACCGGGCAAGTGCGAGTTGGACTCGCGCACGAAGGGTTCCGTACCATTATCTATAAAAACGGCAAAAAAAAAAACACGTTTGTTGGAGCCCCCTTATATATTTATTTTATTCTATGTTTTAGTATTTGCTGTTATAGCGGCAACAGAAATACATCATCTGTGAATATTTCAACTGTCTAACTATCACGGTTCATGAGATACAGCCTGGTGACAGACGCACAGACAGACAGACGGACAGCGGAGTCTTAGTAATAGGGTCCGGCTAGCACAAGCCCGCAAGCTATCTCGCGCGTAAGATAGACTATCCATGTCTTTCTAATTATAATACTTAGAATGAGATCGATAGTTTCGCTTTTCTTGTGCTGATGACCGTGTTGGTAGGCTAGCGCAATTTTCTACCAAGTCGCGTCGCGTGCGACTCAGCGACTCCCTGTCTCCCACACACACTAGGCAACGAAAGAAGAGGTTAGCTTTTCTCGTCTCTCATCGCGTCGTGAAGTCAGTCACGCTAGCCCCGCTGGCTTCACCTTTGGCCAAACAACACTCGCCGTTGCGCATCGTTTACCCCATAATCACCTCGACCTAACTTTTGTAGGCTAAGGTTTTACAGTTGTCTTTAATTTATGGCCGGACAAAACTTCGGGGTCCTGAAATATATGGGTTAGTAGTTAGTACACTTCAGTCCGAGGAACCTTTTTTTCGATCAAATGGGATAGCATGTCAGTTTATCCGTCTAAATCAATTTCTTAAACACAGGGGTCTCTATCACCATCTACTCTTACATACTTTGTAGATGGTGCCACCTTAGAGAGAACCCCTTAACCTATCTTATCTTATCTTATCTAGATGAGGGCCCCTTCGGATACACTTCGACCCAGTGGGATCTTTTGTGCAATGCCCTCTCCTTTATGCGTACCTACTCCCAAGCTCGGTGCATCATTGATCATGATGCAGTTCAGCGGAAGCACCTTGAATTCCTTTGGTTGCGGATAGTCGTTACCAAAGTAATTCGTTGTTTGTCTGGCAAGGGCATGACATTCACACAATAAGTGTTCCATAGTCTCATCCTCCTCGCCACACATTCTACAGTTCCACCTTTAATTGTATGTCCTGTAGTATAAGCATTTGACAAAACAAAGTCCCGTACAACATAGTAGTAAAATCGATACTCTAGTCCACAATCATACCTAATTACGGGAAAAGGGTGGTGCAATTTTGTACACGCAAAGTGACAAAAAAATGTATATGATTGTGATGTGCACTGTGTATGGTACCGAAATGGTGTTCAGGTAAATAGCTGCCCTTCAAACAACGAAAATTATCTTATGTGTATAAATTATGTTATGGGAGGTTCTCTTCGTTTTCCATCTCAGTAAGTTGATGTACGTGCTCATACGCTCTGTTGTAACTCATCAGCTGTCACATGCTCAGTGGAAACTCATAAATAACTCGTACTCGATGCCCATCTTAATTTTTGAGCGTCTTATAAAATATTCCACCGGCAATCCGCCCGAGCGCCGCTAATGCGTTTGAATTGCAGATTCGTCTTGGGTACGCTAGTATTTATACTTGGGAGTGCCAGCATTTATGAAGAAGGCTAGCAAAAAACATACTACGAGTATACAGGCACACAGATACTTGTTTAATGAAAATTCATAAATAACTGATACCCGATCCTGGCAAGGTCGCCATGTGATATTAGATTAAAGTGGTGGAAGGTGTGGTACGTTGCCAATAAGTAGACAGGTGAAGAGTGGCTTATAGAGTTCTTTATTTAATATATTACCTATCTATTTATACACGTTAGGTTGCGCTGAACAAGCAATATGCGTTTATGTAGCAGTAAACTATTGTGTTACTGCTAAACACTAAATGTGGCCAATCGCCATACTACACCATAAATAAACAAGTGGCAAAAAACCTACATAGGTACGTAGTTAAAGCCCTGCGATTTATAAGTGAACACCTACGTAGTAATTTTAGTAATAATTGGGTCATTACTCATTAGAATTAGCGTCAGGACATATAGGTACAGTCGGCCTCATAAATTGCTGAACACCTAAGTACCTTGTCGTTTTCACTCGTTTGACAACTTCATATGGCAGCTTAACATGACGTTTAATGCGACACGGTGCAAACGTGTTAAGCCCCTTGTGAGGCTGACCGTACCTGGCAAACGAAAAATCACTTTAGTATCACAGTAAACCAATACTCACAAATATTTACCCGTCACGTATAAATACTCCCAAGTATTTACTCGCGTAATTTTCACCCCCGTAATTCAGAACACTCGTTCCGTCGTGTATTCATAAATGTAGTATCTAAATGATTTCCCCCATTAATATGCATGACGTCAGAGTACACCATATTAGTTCCACGCTGCTCTTGTTACGTTCATGGAACCTTCGAGACGGCGGCCATCTTGGAAGGTGAGGTAATGAGGATAATTTGACAATGTTGTCTTCATGAAACGCCTTAATTGATGAATGCTGAGTTGGACGGGGTGGAAAGTAATATGACGTTTTATGACATATTGTCGTACTGTTTGATATCGAGACTTATTTTTTTGTGTCACATGTTTTATGAAATTATATTGAAAGAGCGAGCGAAGCGAACGAATATTCGTATGTCCCGATGTTCAGATGTCCTGCTGTTTTCCTCTACAGGTCGCATTTTACAACCGATAATAGTGTTTTTTCTGAGCAGGATCAATAATTATTATAGATATTTTCTGAACATTAGTTCTAATCTTTGCTATAATTCACGCATCTAGTCATCTGTACCTACTGCATTTTTATATTAAGTACGAGTATATGAAAAACCTTTTACACCGGCCATCCGAAATTCAATCTTAAAACCTTTTAAGCCTTGCTACATCGGGATAAGCTCTAATTCACTCACTATGCGTTAAAATTAGATTATGTTACATCGTGCAAAAACTCTATTTAATAAATTTAACAGCGGGCTCATGATATAGCCACCAAATAAAGGGAGTCTTATGGAAAGAGGCGAATACACTCGTGATCTGTAAAATTTTGTGATATAATTATAATTGAGATAATATTAACGAAATTATGTTAAAGCGCGATGAAAGATCCCTACACTCCCAAACATAAGCAATGGGAACTTTACATTACAGGCACATATTTATACCCACAACCTTCCAACCGAATACACACCACAAACTTTCCACATAACCACACAAAACATATCTCATTTGTATAACGGCAAAGTTTCTGTAAATTTATATGTGAAAGTATCGTATCGCTGGGGTGCCCAAACACCATGCATCAAACGCCGGACACCGGAACCGGTGGACACAACGCAACTTATTTGTGGACACATTACTCATACTCCGGGATGTTTGGGTATACAACGGTACCTTCTGGTGTATGGTCTGGCTATGCCTATAGGACTAAAATATACTTTACACTGATTGTTTCGCTCACAACTGCAAACTGAACTTCAATCATTTACTCAGATAGACCCGTTACGGAAATAAATATCGTGTACGAGTGCAAATCTTATTTACTTATAGAGAAACGAAACGAAAGGTAAGTAAATAGATAAACAGTATTAAAAGCGAACTTGCAAGCTTTAAATCTAAGTTAATTAAGTGTACAAACCTACAATATAAATATACCTAGATTTTCAGAATAGGAAAAATATTAAGAAAATAAACCATTGTAGCGCCAGCTAGCTTGGGTTCGTGCGACGGGGCTATGTATAGTGAAAACACACGCGTACAGTTTGTAACAGTTTAATGAATCCATCCATCCTAATAACTATCTCTAAACTTATTCTTATTGGAGTTTTAGTCACAATGGGAATAATGGAGTTAATCGTCGTAGCGGGTCGGATCGGATCGGACTGCGCGGGAGCGGCGGGAACGTATCTTCAAGGCCTCCATTGCCGCCATTGGCTGTTGCGGTGCAGCGCGAGATTCGTCCAATCCGCGGGCACCACTAGGGATGGCCGGCGTTTAAGTAGGCCGCGTTATACCATTGCTCGCTAACCTCAATACCCTTATAACTTCTTCTGTATAAGCACACGACGCGACTTGGTAGAAAATTGTGCTAGCCTCCCAACACGGCCATCAGCACAAGACAGCGAAACTTCCCATCTCATTCTAAGTATTATAATTAGAATAACATGGATAATTGTACCGACGCGTGTTTGGAACGTTACGTGATTACCCCTCTGGTTTCACTTAACGTTTAACAACAAGTGCGCGCAGCACACCCCACACTAATAGGATATTATTATCCTAAGTCAGACCTCCTGACAGTCTATTTGACTCGACATTGCATTAAATTATGATTTCAATTGACAGCCGTTCAGGTACTTTACGGCGAGTTTGGAAGCGAACGCAAGTGCATTGATATGATATTGACAAGCGTTATGTCGAGTCACATTGGCCTCCTGTCTCAATCGAACAACACAACTTGTTCCCTATATTACTAACAACAATTTCTCACAGATTTGTTAAATAAACAGATGACAACTCACTTCGAACTCCTAAATAATCTACCTACCTTCTCAAACCCCAAATATTTCCAACCATTCTTTACAGCAGCAATGCCACGGAGTCTCGCGTGTCAGACCCCGGTCGTAAATCAAAGCGGGCTGTAAAACCCTAAATCTAAAGTAACGTAACAAAAGAAGGACTCCAGGAAGGTGGACATTCCCGGTGTAGATATCTTGAACCGTATAATCTTTGCATTATGTAACAGGGATTGAAAGAGGCTTAGGTTTGCCTCAATTCGGTTCATCTTTCCTTATCGAAATTTAATATGTTTTGACACGATGTGACGTCAACAGCCTACTTGGGAGATTCTAATACTCAAGCTGATTTGACAATATGGTCTAGCTTTCCCGCTATTTTGAAAACAATTACTACTCCGGTTACCTATGTAAGTAGGTAGGTACCGTTGTAGCTCGGTACTAACCAGCATCCATTCTTAGTATTGGAGAATCGGTCCAGACCGATACCGAAAAAACAAAACTACTGCCCCTTCACCCGACTTCACCCCTTCTAATCCAACAAACTACCATGAACTAATACAAGCGTACAAAGTTCCATCTCCTCCCACATCTGTCATCCCGACGGACCCCTTCACATTCATCAACTATCGTCCCAATTCACTGCTAAGTCACAACACCAGCAATCTAAAACGTTATACGTATAATATTCTTCGAAGGTGCATACAACGTTTTAGAATGGGATGGCTGGATGACAATAAAAAGTAGCATAAATCTGGACCTCCCTACCTGGGTGGGGGTTGATGAGGGTTCTATATAAAGTTGTTATATAAAAGTGGATACTGTTATAAGTATAAGTAATTGCATTCGTTGCTGTTACTTTAATTGAACGAGCGAGCGAAGCGAACAAAGTTATATACTTCAGCTTGGGACGAACGTCGAACGACGCTGTCCGGCAGTTCTCCTCTACATGTCGCATTTCTCAACCGATTCTTGTGAAATTTTGTGAGCAGGTTCAATAACTAAATTTTTGTTTGTCAATTCAGCTTTCGAAATTTAAAAAACCGGCCAAGTGCGAGTCGGACTCGCGAACGAAGGGTTCCGTACCATCATCTATAAAAACGGCAAAAAAATCACGTTTGTTGTATGGGAGCCTCCTGTAGCCTAGTTGGTCCCGGGTTCGAATCCTGGTAAGGGCATTTATTTGTGTGATGAGCACGTTCTATGTATTTAAGTATTTATTTATCTATATAGGTATGTTTATCGTCGCTAGTACCCATAGTACAAGCTTTGCTTAGTTTGGGACTAAGCTGATTTGTGTATGATTGTAAAAGAAAAATAAAAGATTTTTTTATTTTTATTTATTCTGTTTTTTAGTATTTGTTGTTATAGCGGCAACAGAAATACATCATCTGTGAAAATTTCAACTGTCTAACTATCACTGTTGTTGAGATACAGCCTGGTGACAGACGGACAGACGGACAGACAGACAGACAGACAGACAGACGGACAGCGGAGTCTTAGTAATAGGGTCCCGTTTTACTCTTTGAGTACGGAACCCTAAAAAAGATAAGTTCTACAGCGCACAGAGTCACTAGTCTTATGTAGAATAACTTATAGTAATTAATGACAATACAGTGTCGATATTTAAGAAGGAGATATTTAAATTAAAAGTAGGACATTGACATCTACATTAAGTATACTAACGAACTGTACATTATATATGTATAGTAAAGTAAGGCGTAAGAAGATTTCAGAGGGAACTCATTTGAAATGCTAATTGCGGCCGTCCAACGCCGACAAGCCTAAATAAACGTTGCTTAACCCGCACGATCAGTGGGCTATTAGCCAGCGCCAACGGACCATGTCATCTGCCTTATACAGTGGGGTGCAATTCAGATCGGTTTCTCTATATTTGTGTTAGAATTCCACAGAAAACGGTTTGCGCGTACGAATGCAAAGTAAAGCGTCATCATTATCATATCAGCTGAAAGACGTCTACTGCTGGACATAGGCATCCCCCAAATAGTGCCTCATTTACCGGTCCCGCGCCACCCGCATCCAGGGGACTCCCGCAAGTCATCAAGTCCACCTTGTGGAGGCGGGAAGTAAAGCGTCACAATGCATTGCAACCCGGCACACTGCAGTAAACTTAGTTAGTTACCGTTTCTTAGCCTAAAATTAGCAAATATTATAACCTAATACATATAAAATAAGGACAACAAGGTAGGGCTTGACTGTCAGTACGTGGATCACATGAAAATTATTCAGATACTCACAATCAAACCTCTCCGCAAATGCCCTCAGGATACCACTAGTAGAGCTAGCCCGCACCCTGCGCGCCAGGGATGTGCAGCGTTTCCTCATTAGTGCATGTTGTTAGTATTCCAAAACTGTCGGGAGACAATCTCTAAAGAGTCGATCTCCCCTGTAATGACGTCATCAAAAACGCCGCGGCCACGCTTGGAAAACTGTAAATTACACCCAAACCATGCAACGTACATACACATGTGGGGTACCAAATGAAAACAAAATAAATTGTCTATAGTTTTTTTACACAATATATTTCAATAAATATGCCAGTTTAACTACTATTAGCAAAAGTATAAAAAAATCAAAGAAAAATTTAAGGACTTTCAGACTTTGCGGCAAAACTAGAAAAGGTACACGAATGTAATGTAGTAATGTATGACACAAATGATATCTCTAGTATTTCAGCTTTACATTTTAGTTTTTTTATTTTAAGACAAGAGTAGAATCGGCAAAACTGTGCTCAAAAAACCAACAACGCATAGCGAGTTTACCCTACAAGATTAATTTATCGAAATTACAATTTTCCAGAAAACAGCACAAATTTTTAGTATGTTGTTAGACATGCAAAACTGCAAAGAGACAGTCTCTAAAGTGTCTAGTTCATTAGTAATGACATATTCTTCATTGCCGCGGAGGCTTTTTGAAAAGTGGGATTTTGACCTGAACCATGTAATATATATGAACGTGTGTTATATCATGTAAAAGCTAAACAAATATGATATAATTCTTGCTAACATTAGGATTCCATGTATCCTTAAATTCAAGAGGTATTTGCAAAATAGTAGACAAGAAAAGTGAAAAACCCCCCGCTCCCGCTTTTTGAAAAGTTTAAAACTATGAGCTTTCTGAACGCAAATTTTATATTATTTGAAAGCTAATAAAATATGCTATAACTCGTTCTAACATTGTAATTCAATATAGGTAATGATACGTTTCAGAGCAATTTCAATACCCGAAAATCACTTCTTTCTCTACAATTTTGCAAATGCCTCTTAAGTTTATGGATATATGGAATCACAATGCAGGCAAAAATTTGTCATATTTATTTAGCTTTTACATGTAATATATATAAACGTGTGTTAGTTTATATATATTACATGGTTCAGGTAAAATTCCCACTTTTCAAAAAGCCTCCGCGGGAATGAAGATTATGTCATTACTGATGAACTAGACACTTTAGAGACTGTCTCTCTGCAGTTTTGCGGTGCACATAACATATCTAACAACATACTAAAAGTTCGTGCTGATTTCTGGAAAATTTTGATAAAATTAATCTTGTAGGGAAAAGTCGCTTTGCGTTGTTGGTTTTTTGAGCATAATTTTCCCAATTTCGCTCTTGTCTTAAAATAAAAAACTAAAATGTAAAGCTAAAATACTAGATATAATTTGTGTTATACATTACATTCGTGTATCTGTTCTAGTTTTAATTTGTGTTATACATTACATTCGTGTATCTGTTCTAGTTTTGCCGCAAAGTCTGAAAGTCCTTAGATTTTTCTTTTTTTTTAATACTTTTGCTAATAGTACGTAAACTAGCGTATATATTGAAATATAATGTATGAATGAACTATTGACAATTTATTCAGCTTTCATTTGGTGCCCCACATGTGTATGTACGTTCCATGGTTAGGGTGTAATTTAAACTTTTCCAAGCGCGGCCGCGGCGTTTTTGATGACGTCATTACAGGGAAGACAGACTCCTTAGAGATTGTCTCCCGGCAGTTTATGAATCCAGGGGACATGCCTAACAACATACTTAAATATGGCGCCGGTATCCGAAAGTGAAGTATTTGTTCGACGGAATCCCCTGGCATCCGCGAACATCCCTGACGCACTACAGAAACGGGGCAGTCCCAGTCACCCTGAAAGCATTGTTGTACTGTACACGTAGGGCGTTGTACTGTTTTTGCCTATAAGAGACCCACAGACTGATCGTGTAGAGGGTCGTACAGAAGGCTCCTTTACTTCAGCAGAACAACGAGCAATGTTAAGTTATGGTTGAGATTATTTAATGTGGCCGTATTTTTATAAAACTGTTATTGGAATAGAAATATTCTGCCTTTGGCGGAGAGTTGCTTTTTGAATGGACTACTTTTATGCAATTCGGCCAACTCAAATAATCTCATGTATACCATACCGTAGGAACAGTTTCAAATGATCCTGTGTCACCAAACATGACAAGGGACAGTACACTTGACGTACAAAGTAACCCGAATCACGTTACGTTGGTCAAAACCAGTGTTTCTTAAAGTGTGGTCCATGGACCCGTTAGGGGTCCTTGACATGATTGCTAGGGGTCCACGGCCACTTCGTTCAGTCTTAACGTAGGTAGGTAAGGTATATTCACACATGAGTATTTTTTTCAACATTTTCTTCAACAGGGGTCCGCGGTATTTTTGACATTCTGAAAGTGGTCATGCCTAACAAAAGTTTAAGAACCACTGGTCTAAACGGAAACAGGAAGCCTATTCTTATCGTCGCTTCCAATTACAATCACATATCTGTTCCTCTCGCTTGCACGCGTGCCGACCTAACGTGGCAGAACGAGCACGCAAAACGTATTAAAATGTAGTCGGGATGTGAACTACAAACGGAGGTTTTATGTGTACGGAACTCATGCAACACTTGCTTTCTTTTTGTTTTCGGCCAGTATACCTGTGAGTTGTGAGATACAATGATAGGTCCATCTGTATATTTACGCTATCATAGCATCTATGCCCTTGGCAATAAGCATCATGATCGCGTGAATAACAACCATTTTGAGCACTCTGGCTCTCAAGAACGGAAGTATCGTTATTTTGGACGTCTCCCAGTTTCATCTTGTCTGCGCGCCTTGGCAACCAACTAGTGAGTGAGTCGTCAAGGACCTTGCTGCATTGCAAAAGAGTTTATTATCGCTTGATACGGGTCACGGATAAGTTTGGTATTGGTCCAGTGCCCAATAGCGTAACTCGGCCAAGTGCAAGATTTTCGTCAATATTTTTAGGAAATGGTTGAAATTCGTATCTTTTAGTGACTTCAGTGGGTTATTCTCATAGCAGCCGAGACATCCCTGACATGTGGGGCACGCCATCAGGTGCGCCATGGTATGCGGTGCTGTATCGCAAACGCATTGGGTTAATTGGCCACGATGCAGTCCCCATAAATTCACTTTGGCATTATTAGTGCCTTTGTCATATATCAGTTCCTAGTTAAGATATTCCACGGCAACCCGTACTAAATACAATAAAAGCTTGTATTACAAGTCTTAATATAACTAGCCAGATCGCTATTTATTAATCAATCTCTTTTCATCTATATTTGAACGATCAAAGCGTTTGAACAATGTTCCTTCCATTACAATCCGTCACTTTGATGCCGCACAAAAACCTGTTAGTTTCAACTTATTCGCGTTTGTTGCTCAGCTAAGCAGAAAATAAGTAAATAAGGTAGGAAAATAGAATGGAACCATGGGAGTGTCTCTACGGTTCGGGTATACTCGTCTGCAGGGATCAATGAGGATTTTATAGATTAAATAAATATAGCCAATTGTTTATTTTGAGACTGAAACTGAACATACCTACATCCATATCTGCACCGGTCTACTGACATGTATAGTGCGAATAATTTTTCTAGAACGGATCTTATCTTAAGGGGTGCAACAAAGCCATTGTTTAGCCACGTGCCACAAACTCTTCGAAATGAAAAGGCCACGTTTAATAAATACTTTAGTAACTCTATTGTTTAAGTAAATAAGGTATATGTATATTTTTATACAACTTTGTGGATACAAGAAATACAGAAGTCTAGAAAATCTATGTCTTCATCATTTTAACTAAGACCCCAAAGTCTCAATTATTTAAAATACAAATAAATAATAGATGTAAAAAAAAAAATGTTAACAGTAAGTAGGTTAAAAATAAAGCACTGGACATCCGTGCCGCCAACAGGTCGTAACTTCGTACGAACTCTGTAGGGACTTGCGGCTTTTTAGCTGGGGCGGTAGTTTAGTGGTTTCTGTGTACCGCGTTAATCATTATTATCTTTTTTTAATTAAGTGAGCGCTTCGCAGTTTGGCGAATCTTTAGATTAAGTTAGTAAAATTGTATTTTTTTTGTTACTAAATTAATTTTTTTTTAAAAAAGTAGCAAGGTTCAAATGAAAACGGAACGTATATCGGTCGGTGTCGGTATTAACCACTTTTCATTGGTAGTTTAGTTTCAGCATACTTAGTACAACGTAAACAATAAGTGGTTACACTTAACAATGAAAGACCAAGGCTTTCTCTTCCCTTTGTGCCTATTACAAAGAGAAGTGAATTAAATTAGAAAAAAATATTAGCACTGTAGGAAAATGTATGCGAAAGTAACCTGGTATGTATATCTAACCTGTTTGTTAAATCTTCACGCTTAAGCCGCAGAACCAATTCAGATTATGGCATGATTATGGATGAAGATAGTCTATCCACTCACTTGTTTTCGGATTTTAAAAAAGTGGCCTAAATTGCTTTAATTTTTTTCTTACTAAGGCAGCTTATACTTCGTTTGGTAGCCACAGTTACCAAAAGCAATTTAGGGGTGCACGAAAGTGGTAACTGTAGCTACCACAAGCAAGTGAGTGGATAAGGAGACCTCCAATATTGTATGAAATTCCATTACGGATCTCTCGTGTGGCCGCGCCCGAAACGTCATACTTCACAGCCTTCACATAAAGAACACAACATCAATATTTCATAACAAGTTTTAGAAATGGTACATTACTGCAGAGGCCGGGAAAATAGGGATTGCCAGCCAAGTAATAGACGGCCGAGCGGATAGGGATACGAGACTGGGAATCCCTTTTCTTAAACATGCAATGAAATTAAAAATAACTCCAAACTTTTTTTAATGATATCTTTTATTTATTTCAGGTAAGCAACATTTCTCCAATGGTGTTCAGTTCGTAAGTACAACTTCAAAGTCATTTTATATAAGGATTCGAAACTGTGCCTCCACTTCACAGTCAAATCAGTATAGTAGTTTATGCAATCGTTATACATATAATGGATGCTTTTTAAGTCGAGTACCACGTTTAGGCCACGAAGCTTTCTGAGTGGCCTAATTAAGGTACGAGACTTAAAAAGCTTTAATTATATAACTATTGTATACAAGACTTTTTCTACGAGTCAACGGAAATAATAATTTATTAAACAAACTTGGTATCTATTGAAAATCGCCCTGCTGAAATGAAGCGCAGCAGCTTAGTAATTTTGCGCGTTAATGTCTTCACAGTTATCTTATAAAGCTCCTGGATTCATAAGATGACTGCTGGCGGTTATCTTATGAAACCATACGAGCTCCGTGACGAGCTCGTGGAGCTCCAGGATTAAAAAGTATGTGATCTTAGTTTCGTGTACGAAATCTTAATTCAAAGATTAAAGTCGACGAGTAGAAAAATCTACTTATGAAACGCCATAGACGCTCTGATAGAAGTTTGTTGTGTCTGATAGAGCCACCGGGAAATGAGAACAAGTAATGACACTCCTCCTTTTTGAAATATCTATCGTTAAATTTAAATAATCACAATTATTTCCCGGTGGCACTAGTGTGCACAATGAACGCACTCTTAAGCCAGGTCTAAAGGCCGCTTCGGTCATGTTTAGGTACTATTGCCCGCCACCGCAAACCGCCAGTGTCAGTGTGTGTGTGTGTGTGTGTGTGTGTGTGTGTGTGTGTGTGTTTAGTGAAAAAAACGCTCCTTACTACGCATCGACGCACCCCGTTCGATTGATAAAATAAGATGGCCCCCTTTTCCCACGGCCTTGGTGTTATCACGAAAGTAGGGCACCAGATACAACATGTGTGTTGCGTTTCGTTCAGTCTATTGCGATCACCACAGATTACACAACGGCTACCGGCTTCCGTTAGTGAGTGTTTCGATTTCTGGCTGGAATCGATCGTACAGTGCATCCGAGTGCAAGTGCATTTTTTATGTTGGTATATTGTGTAGTGTATTCTTTACTTCGTTACTTACACCGATTTTATTTTTGTGCGAATTTTACATAAAAAGTCAATAATAGTTCCTACATTTGAACACGGACCTGGTTTATTTATCAGCGAATATTTGTTGGATAAAATACGTTTCAACGCTTAAAAGCATTAAACTAAATATTGGCTGGTGAATAATAGGCATACCTACGTAATCGATTCGACTATTTTCCTTGTTTTATTTACCCAAGATAAATACGGGTATTCCAAGACAATTCAAATTATGTTTTTATTTGCCAAGCAGCACTGAGATTAAATTATTATTGAGACATTGCGCTGGTTAGATCCGCTTCAGTTAGCGACCACCTAAAAGACAAGGATTCTTCTATTCTCTCTCTCTTCCCAGCTACGAGTATATATCCCACATGGTGGTGGGGTCAGCTTTCCTCGTCTTACTTATCGACTTTGCTCTATCCTCGACATCGGTTTCGGATAACTGGCTCTCTCTTATGTCTCTTAGGCACTACATCGTTCCATCTTGTTCTGGGTCTGCTCCCGGATCTTCGACCAGAGACGGGAAGTTGTAGTGCCAAGTACAGTCAGCGTCAAATACTCTGAAGCAGTCAAAGTGGCCAAATAGTTCAGAGTTCAGTACACCATACTAAATATATGGTGTACTACTTTGGTTGCTACAAAGTATTTGACGCTGAGTGTACAAGGATTCTTCTATTACGTGTAGGAAATAACATTTCTGCTGGCCCCAAGAAAAACAGTGAGCCGTATGCAAGTTTTTTATAAGATATATACTTCTATATTAATATTATAAAGAGGAAAAATATATTTCTTTCACTTATGTATAGAGTGGACTTTCTGAATGGACATAAGCTACGCTTAACCTTTTCAACGCTCTATCAAAGAGAAAAGTAGCCAACCACACGCCGAATTAACAAGAGATTTAGTGCGGAGTTAAACCTTATGTCGATGCAAGAAGGTTGCTATCGCGCTGGGCTCCTTGACGAATATATTAGTCGTTGGCGTTGAACCTGCGGTGCGGATATATGCGTCGTTGGCGTCGAAAAAGTTAATCCCGCGGGTTTGCCTACATTCTTAGCAATGCGCAGGACGAAGCCGCGCGAACAGTTAGTATTATATATATAATAGAAATCAACTAAATGAACGAGAAAGTATCCTTTTAGTGAACCAACTACGCGCACGCAACCCGGCACACTATTCTAGGTGGTAGCAAACCGCAATGATCCTATAACAAAATGTTATATTTATAAGTTTTAAGATAAACCTCTAGTTTGCCAATATTTACACATTCAATAGATAGCGTTGTTGAAATTACAACTTTATTGTCCAGGTAATAGCTTTCAAATTCACTTTTTATATTTGGAATACAGCACAGAGTATAGACTAGATAAGCTCTAGGAAACGGCAAATAGTTAACCGTGTGGAACGCACGGACCGCCGGACCGGATCCGGAAGCGCCGACGCCGGACGCGCGCCTTCGGACAATAATTATAGTCGAACGTTCGCGACACTAGTGACCGGATATTAAAAGTTTACTTAAGCGCAATTTACACATGCAAGATATTGCATGCAAGTTTCATTACATTACCTACGGGTTACCAAGGTACTTATACTGAGTTGGATCGGTCAAACCCCGCAATGTAGTTAAAATTGCATACCATTTCTTCTTCTATAGTTGTTTTTGAGCTAGATTAGCAAATCTGTAAATCATTCGAATTGTATGCAATGGGTAATGGCTGGAACTGCTTAGGTATACGATTTCAAAAAAATTTTCACGAAAATATAGAATGGACCTTCGTGATGGACAATAGCAAAACTCACTAAGTAACAAATACCTACTTAAATCAAAAGTCGTATCTCGATATCGACTACGTACCGAGATACGAGATTTTGAAGAGCAGTGACAGTTTTGGTAGTGACTTGCTTGTCACCCGACGATATACTTAGCCGCCCCCGCGGGCAGCTAGTTCACTTAGAGATTGCAACTTTGTATTTTGTATGTAGGTGTACTCTCCGGTACCACTTATCGATTTCCAAAATTCTTATATGTGTATATATAATATACTTTCTGAATCGACATATACTATTTTATCCCGCGGGTATGCCTCTGTTTTTGCACTATCGTGAAGTTTCAGCAGATGGACGTTGTTCATTTCATTTCATTATTCCTTGATAAAACACAGTTTTACATAACAATTTTATTTAAATGTTTTACATAACAATTTACAGTCTAGGTTGTTCTTAAATAACATTAGGTACTTACATAATACGCATTTATCGCGTATCAGTGACAATTTAATGAGATCGGTGATCAAAACAAATTAGGCAATAAAATATGAACCAGTAAAAACCCAGTGTAAAAGTTTCGTGATAATGGTGCGTCGGAGACCGAGAGAGGATCAAGACTGCTTGTTGGCACTTTTGGCAGTGCTATGCGACGAAACAAATGCCAAGAAAAGGATCAAAAAAGGTAATTATCAAATCGAAAAAAAATATAGACATTTATTTAAGTAGCAGTTGGTAGCCCATTAAATAAGGCCTTGGTTTTCTTATCTCCTAAATTAGGTTACTGAACCTAGACAATAAGCGTAAATTGTATATTATCAACACAGACAGTTCATAAGTGTGCTATCAATAATATGACATATAGATATTTAAATGTTAGATTGATAAAAACCTTAATCACATAGCATCCGCATGAATGTTCTATGATTATTTATTAGAATATTGCGACTGTACTGTTCTAGCGAGTCAAGCTGCGTTGTGTAAAAGGGTCAATCAACTATTTCTTGTTGCTCGTTGCCATGGTTACGTCTCCCGGGTCACTCTTTAAAACTTTTATTTTATGGGGTTTAAATCCACTAAACACGGGTTTTTGTTATATTGGTAAACCCATTCCATGGTGGCACATCTCCTTAGCATGATAGGAGTCCAGTTTATAGTATTTTTTCTAAGAAAGTCTGTCATTGTTGTCTCTTGGCTTACCGGGACGGAATAACAACAAGAAAAAGTTGATTGACCCAAAAATATGGGTGCATACAACTTACTATCATAATTTTTTCTGTGCCTCGCTGAAAGGCTATGGTGATGGCGAGCTTCGATCACCCAAAATCCGTCAATAGACCATGTGACAACGGGCATTACCGGATTAGTAAAACTCATGAAAACATAGCCTAGCAGGTGCAATATCACACCTTAATTGTTGTGGGCGCTTATCAATGCGATACCGCACGCTCTGATAACGCTCCAGTCTGTACCCACGCTACACCATATTTACCCGCCAGTGAAAACACGGCTTAAAAAATATTAAAAACAAAACCGGATTGCGTTCCATTTTCGAATTTTATTAAAAATGTTATGCGAATTTGTGATCCGCAATTTAAATTTCGAATTGTTTTAGTGATGTGAAATGTTCGGTTTGTTGTATCGATAGAACTGAAGTGAATAACTATGTGACTGAAAAATTACTTTGGTTACAATTCTTTTATAGGCACTGGCTAACTTTAAATATGTATGGGAACATTGTAAGGTAAATTTGGACATAATGAAATCGTTTTGGTCGGAGTTATTAACGGCGGTCGCGACTCACCCCCTGAGCGCAGTGCCTGGGGACTTTCTGGCGATGTACGACACAGTCCTTGATGATGACGACGATGATGATAGTTAGTATTATCTTCACTTATTATCTTGTGCATCACTGGGCATCGGGCTCGGCCTAATAAAGTAACAAACCCATCAGTTAAGCGTCCGAATATGCTTAAGTTTTATTGTTTTACTTCATCATCATCATATCAGCCGAAAGACGTCCACTGCTGGACATAGGCATAGGCATTATTATTATTATTTTTTTAATAAACAGAGTATATAAACTTAATAATTAACTGGGTCTCACAAAAGTGTCGGAACAGTTTGTCTGTGTGAACATAGTACAGAGTTAAGTAATAGGCTGGGTGTTTAACTTCCTAGGTTAAAAATATTGGCAATAATCACAATTCTAGAATGCAGTATATTCCTAATCACTTTTGTGCGAACCATTATCAGAATTCGTCATATCCATATCATAAAGATCACTGCTATCAAAACTGGTTTCTAGACACAAGGGAAACCGTATCAAACTATCATTCACCATAAAGCTATTATTTAATAATCGGGTCAAGCAAATATTCAATTGCAATTGCTCAAAGGTTAACAGGGATAAGTTCGCCTTTGTACCGACTTAACCTACTTTACACCTCTTAACGAAACAAATTATTTTATACATATTGTTTGTTTTGTGTAAATTTAACGTGGAAGTTACCACGATCAAATTTAGTTTGTCTGTATTACCTGTGTCGTAATTAGAATAAAGTATTTATATTTATATACATACATAACTACGTACATATTAGGTATTGTGAGGTGAAGATATTTACCCATCTGGTCGACTACAACCGCAATCCGTATAAATACAAAAAAACAACGTATTTTATTATGTCACGTCCAATTTGAAAATCGCAGCGCAGTGCCAAAGTAGCGGGTCCTAGCCAAACAAAGGGTTTAACCGACGAGGCGAGTCAACAAAGGTCTAATAAAATCTTCCCAACGTATTGACAATCTCGCAACAGTGAACAACCTGACTACTCTAAAAAGTTATTCCACGCAAACAAACATCACTATACATTTGCAGAAAATATATGTATTTATTTATCGATGTGAAAGAATACTGCCCTTATTCATAAACGTTCTCTAACTTGTGGTTAAAATGTCGTTGAAATTAATTTGCCATACGTGTCACTTTGATATTTGTGTTTATGAGAAATGGCCATGACACATTTTAGATTAACGAGTTATGTTAAGTTTTATGAACGAAAATCGTCTCACAACACTACAATAACACTATATTGTGAAGTATAAGTATATCGCTATACTAACAGATTATTGTGTAACCGTTGTTCGATGTTTTTTTCATGGTATTGATTTTATTTCAATCTATACCAAGTATATTATCTTTGCATTGCGTCCATATTGTAAGGTATTATTGATAGTATAATCTACAATCAGATTATTTTAGTTTCAAGCTCCGCCGCATATTCTATCAGCGCTAGTATTTTTGTTTGCGCAAAAACCAACAAATAAATTTTACAAAATTATTCTTTCGATCAATCGTTCCAAAAGGAAGTAATATTCATCCAATCGAACCTTTGTCCTTTTTGTACAATAAAGCTGGGGCATTTTACAAGGACAGAGACAAATCCCTCAGAAGTATCCTCGAAACACAGTGCCGCCTGTTATTAAATGTTCACGCACAACCGACTTGTTTTAGCGGGACAAAAGACAATCGAATTACACGCTCACCTCCTCGGATAGAGGAATCGCGCTATCGTTATCAGTCCAATGCGTCTTATCTACGAGCAAAGATAATGGCCTGCCAACTACCCACGCAATGTACCAGCTACATACAGTACTCGCCGCAGTGCAGCTGAGGCAGTGGCATCGTGTATTATCGTTGTATTGAAATCACGCGCGAACGCTGTTGTAGAAATTATCTAATCGTAAAAGGAATGTGAGCGGTGCGAACGTGTGTTCGAAATTTAAAAAATGACATTTTTGGATCCGTAGTGTTGTGAAAGTGTCGTTATGCATTTGTCGTGGACGCAGACGAAGGAGTCGTTGAAAGAGTGCGCGTGGCAGGCTTTGTACTGTGGCCTGGATGTGTGCGAACGTGTTGCGGCTGCCCAGCATCTCCTGGCGCAGCCCTATCCCATTTTGGATGTGGTGATCTCCGCTCCGTGTCATAGACACCAATGTTGGTATTAAATACTGTTGTTTTATGTCTTCATTTATTTCAAAACAACAGCATATTTTATTTAGTATTAGCCTGTTTTGTTTGAATCTGCGTCAGCCACATAACTTTAAGTTTAGGCAGTTGCAACACAGAACGCAAATTTTGACCAGTTTTGAATTAGATGAGTGATTCAGTTGTTTCACTTTTATATCTCCTGCAGACCCCGACTGTTATACACAACAACCAGGATCTACGGCTTAGTGAGTCTTTCAAATCAAGAAAAAAATCCAAAAACTAACCGGGCTGACTATTGCTTGCTATTTGGTGATGCCAGGCTATGCTAATTCATAATTCATTTATTGCGTATCATGTTGTACAGGGGGTCTTAATTTTAACATTATTGTTCAGAACATGAACCCTCCTAGGGCACCGCAAAATTATACCTAATTATACTTAAACACTAAACATATTTAAAGTAACTTGAAATATTACATGGAATTTAATAACAAGCAAAGTAACATTTTCTAGACACAGTCAGAATAAACTTCAGCAAACAAAATCCCTTCCCCTTAAGAAACTAGCGTGAGTTTTATTCGAGTGTCTATAAAAAGCTTCCGCATATTTTTGCTCCGTAATGGGCAAACTATCAATAAGTGTGAGTCACAAATCGATTACTATTATCATATGATTGATTCAATATCCGACGATAAGGATAGAAAGTAATATTCTCCGGTTTTATATCTACCAATTACAGGTTATGGCAGTGTAGTCAAGGTTTCTATATACCCATTCGCATCAATCCGTTTTTATAAATATCAACAATTAATATAAACTGATGAAAATTGTTTAAACGAGTTTTTCATTTTATAGCCATAATGCGTTAGAAATAACAAGTTAGTCAGTTGGCCTAGCCGTTATGCATTAATTTTTATCGATAAAATTTCACAACTCTATCGGCCATGGTGATCGATAAAATAAAAATATATTCTCGTGCTTAATCTCCGTGTAGTAACATGTGTTTTTCCGGACAAAGATAAAATTTTATCTCATTTCATATATACACTGAAAAAAATGGTTTGTAGGATTTACCAAATTAGCTAAGATTGGCTGAATTACATGGAAACTAAGATAAATATAACTAAACCTCGCTATTGGACTTACAAAACTAAAAAGGTTGAAGTCGCTACCAGACTTCTGGTGTAAATCAACAAAGAGTATTTTACATTTTACAAAACAAATCTCAACAATTTGGTTTGGTTGATTATATCATAAAAATATAATAAATATAACAAGGCATCGCGGTTGAACTTACAAAACTAAAAAGGTTGACGTCAAAATATAGTCCTTACCAGAGTTCATGGTGTATATTAACAAAGAATATTGTACATTTTACCAAACAAATCGCTACAAATCGGTTTGGTAGATTTTATAAATCAAATATGATAAATATAACAAGACGTCGCGGTTGAACTTACAAAACTAAAAAAGGTTGAGGTCAAAATATAGTCACTACCAGAGTTCATTGTGTTAATTAACAAAGAATATTGTACATTTTACCAAACAAATCCCTACAAATCGGTTTGGTAGATTTTATAAATAAAAATATGATAAATGTAACAAGACATCGCGGTTGAACCTACAAAACTAAAAAAGGTAGAGGCCAAAATATAGTCCGTACCAGAGTTCATGGTGTATATTAATAAAGAATATTGTAAGTATTACCAAACAAATCTCTAAAAGTCGGTTTGGTAGATTTTATAAATAAAATATAATAAATAGAACAAGACATCGCGGTTGAACTTACAAAACTAAAAAAAGGTTGAGGCCAAAATATAGTCCCTACCAGAGTTCATGGTGTATATTAATAAAGAATATTGTAAGTTTTACCAAACAAATCTCTACAATTTGGTTTGGTTGATTTTATCATAAAAGTATGTTAACTATAACAATACCTCGCGGTTAAACTTACAAAACTAAAAAGGTTGACCTCAAAATATAGTCCCTACCAGAGTTCAAGCTGTTAATTAACAAGAATATTGTACATTTTACCAAACAAACCTCTACAATTCGGTTTGGTTAAATTTATTTTGTAAATATGATAAATATAACAAGATTTCGCAGTTGAACTTACAAAACTAAAATTAAACTTACAAAACTAAAAAGGTCAACCCTCGAAATATAGTTCCTACCAGAGTTCATGCTGTTAATTAACAAAGAATATTGTACATTTTACCAAACAAATCTCTACAATTTGATTTGGTTTATTTTATAATTAAAATATGATAACTATAACAAGACCTCGCGGTTGAAATTACAAAACTAAAATGGTTAAGGTCAAAATATAGTCCCTACCAGAGTTCATGGTGTAAATTAACAAAGGATATTGTACATTTTTACCAAACAAATGTCAAGAATTTGGTTCGGTTGATTTTATGATAAACATATGATTAATATAACATGGCCCTGTGGTTGAACTTACAAAACTGAAAAGGTTGAGGTCAAAATATAGTCCCTACCCAGAGTTCATGGTGTAAATTAACGAAAAAAAATGAACATTTTACCAAACACGTCTCTACAATTTGGTTAGGTTCTATAAAAAAACTGGCCAAGTGCAAGTCGGACTCGCGCACGAAGGGTTCCGTACCATTATCTGTAAACATATTTATTTTATTCTGTTTTTAGTATTTGTTGTTATAGCGAAAACAATTATTAGTAATAATATTAATATTAAAGACAGACGGTTAGCGGAGTCTTAGTAATAGGGCCCCGTTTTACTCTTTGAGTACGGAACCCTAAAAACGAGTCATTTAGGGATTACGCGGTATTTTCGATTTTTGGTAAAGTGACGTTCGACGCTCGAGATCACAAACTTGTATTATTCATTGCGCCAACTTCATAAACAAGTCTGCAAAAATCAGAACTACCAACCCCGCCAACTACCCCGTACTTTCAGGCGACATAGTTACTTATTAAGAAAAGTCGTATCATTTTTAATTACCGCGATGAGTACGAAGAAGGCAAAGCCCATGGTTGTAGGTATATGTTTCAGTTTAAGTTCTAGTGACATTGTTACAAGGTTTATTATTCCAGTTTAACAAGGTTTTACAAAATAAATATCACGGAACAATATACTTAACACAAATATAATGCGGATTTCAGTAGCGTTGATATCTTTAGATATTCAAAGGCATCTTTTAAAATGCAAGTAATTAATAGTGTTAAGAATAAGCAGCATAAATAGTATTAGAAATAGGTAACTCACCACTTATCATGTTAAAAAATGTTGTAGTATTATACTTAAGTTACTAAATCTATTTGATTCACTCTAAATATGGGATTTATACAATAGTATTGTCATTAGGATAAACTATAGCAATATATTCTCATTTGCGGTAACCTATATAGATTGACATGCTTGGTTATGCTTTCATCTTCAAAACAAAAAAAAACAATTACTCAAACTTAATTTAAAAAAAACCATCTCTCTTTCACAAATGTTGTGATAGTCCGTTCAATTGTTTTTATATCAAGTTATCTAGGTAAACCTGTAATTGGCCATACTACTGTGTATTATAGTATAAGTTACGTACTTTGTATCGCTGTTGGTTTTCTGAATAAATAATAATAATAACTAATGCACTTGCTAGTTAGAGCAACAAAGAGAGAGATAAACGAACTTTGTTTGTTTTGGTTTCGCGGTAGCTCCTCAGACTACACTACGCTAAATGAGATAAGTAGGTACCTATTAGGTATATTGTGTAAATACGTAAATATATATAATAGTTAATGTAGTTAGCACAATTATTAGAATTACGTACGACTTAGTTTTGCTTCAATCATTATTAAAACGACATTACTTAAGTATCATAACCCATAAGGCATAGGTAACTGTATGCAATTGTATGTAACATGTATTTAACCTAAACCTATTTACAAATTAGTAATTAATTAATTATTAACTCTGTACTAATTATGATGTTTATAATCACACAGACAAACTATTCCGACAGTTTTGCGAGACCATGTTAGTTATTATGTTTATATACTCTGTGAAAATTAAATAATAATCTAGGCCGCTTTTCACGTTGTATGTAGGTACCTACCTAGCTAGACTATACCCAAATTAATAATTTGCAGAGCCATACCACAGATTGCCATACTTATTCCCAGACAAAAAAAGTAAAGTTGCGTAGGTACTTACTTAATGATTATCTATGTAGTAATAAGGCTTTAACGACGTTAAAGTTTTCGTGGCTTTTCCTTAATACGAGTAAGTAATATCCTTCCTTATCGTGTGAATGTGAAAGTGTGTTAATTGGTTGGTCCTTCCTTGGTGTTTGTTTGGACGTCTTCATAAATAAGCAAAATACTTACGTTTGTCACGCGGGCCAAGCCGCTGACAAAACTAGTAAGTAGATACTACATGGTGTACCCATGTAGGTACAGTCAGCAGCAGAAGTAGCAACACAAAATAACACGCTCGAAATTATCTAGAAAGTCCGTATCCTCTTGACATTAGAGCCATGTGTAGGTCATTTTGAGCACTTTGACCCGCGTAGCTACTTTTGCTGCTGGATGTACCTTTAACTTTATCATTGATTAATTGACGTCTTAAAATATACAATTGGTAAATTACCTAAATACCTAATCATTACATAGTATACAACAAAGTTGCTTACGTTTTTTTCAATAGATAGAGTGATTCAAGAGCAAGGTTTATATGTATAATTCATGCATGTATTATACGTATAAATCCGTGCGAAGCCGGGGCGGGTCGCTAGTTATAAGTATTTAATCAAGTAATAAATCGTTTTGTCTTTACTTGTTGGTCGTAGGAATGAGATTCTATTGCTTTGTTATTTTGCAACCTTTCACGCCACACAAAATAGTATTAAGTACTTACGTAGTCTATTTTTTCCAACAACATTAACACGAAACATTTGGCGTTTAGTAGGTACATAGGTAACTATCTACTCGTACCTTTTGAGAAAGCGCTGCAGTCACTACCAGTTAAAATTTATCAAAGAGTTTGGTAATTTTAACTAGGTAAAAGTCTGGTACATTTTACAAAACAATACCGCTGCATGCATAGTTCCATCCTACTCAATTTATAAACATTAGAGTGAGATGTGACTATTCCCCTCCCCGACTGCCCTGCGGAGGTGCGCCCCTTCCCCCGGCTACAGCATCTTGCGATGCGCGCGCGGCGCGGCAGGCTTCATTGCGTTGAGGTAGTTCATTGTATATAGTCACTTTGTTTTGTTTGCGTTTTAATGAAATTTTCTTGGTGCGCCATTTCATTTCGGCTGGTGCGTGGTGGATTTAGTTTGCAAAGTGTAACCAACTATGGGTAGTGATCTCGACGATGACTTAAGTGTGGGGGTGACTGATTATTTGAAGGAATGGGGATTATCTCAATCTACCATAACAAGTTTTGAAGGTAAGCATTAGAACGATATTACACTAAAAGTGCTAAATTTGCAACACTGATACCTTACTTATTAATTGTGAATAAGAATGATATTGTATGTGAATAACGTACTTATTCCATTGTTAGTTCTTTTTTGTCTGAAACACAGGGTAACCTATAGTTGACACCGTATATGGATTCTCCACCCATACCTCCTTATTATTAATGATTAAATATAATAATTTTGTGATTATAGTTTAATATGAATAGGAAGCTTAACTCAGGCTTAGATATTGACCTAGAAATATTGGTTACGTATAACCTACCTAATTACTTTGATTAATTTACAAAACGAATTTCAGTAAAATTTACCAAATCGGTTTGGTTGGCCATCGTTGCGTTTGTATTTTGTCTGTATGTAACTAACTGAACATTAAATAATGAGTTTAATGACTGATGAATGACATATATGTCTTATTTTTTAGAAAATCAGATTTCGTTAAATTTGCTCGACTCCATTCAAGAAATGAACTGAAGGAGCTGATTCCCAGTTGAAAGGAAATACTATTATTCAAGCGGGGGTTGAACAAACTCCAAAACATTATTCATGTAAGTATTCCTGTCTGTTTTACATTTATTATCCATACTACATTTAAATGCGAAAGTGTGTCAGTCTGTTTGTTGCCTCTTAACGCTTAAACCGCTGAACCGATTTAGATGAAATTTGGTATCAAGATATTTTGAGTCCCGGGGAAGGACATCGAATAGTTTAAGTCGGTGAAGTAGGTGGTAAAAAATTGTATGGAGCTATCAATTCTATTGGAAGCATTATGCTGAGATAGAACCGTTTCGTGACAAACGCTCTGTGTTGTTTGTCTCGAATAAATGTTTCTTTCTTTCTTTCTATCTCCTTCCTCGGGACTCCAATTATCTCGATACCTACTAAATTTCATCTCCTTCAGCTCAGCGGGTTAAGCGTGAAGAGGTAACAGACATACAGATATACAGACAGACACACTTTCGCATTTTTTATACTAAAAGGTACGAAATTTGAAATAAATGATAGCCTGTCATATTCTGATATATACTCGTAAGGTACATAACTGGAAAGTTTCTTAAAAAATCGTCCAGTAGTTTTTGAGATTAATTAAAACGTACATTCATCCATACATCCAAACTTTCGCATTTATAATATTAGCAGGATTAGTATGGATACGGTTAAAAGTAAACAATATATTTTAATTTCCAGAACAAAAGCGAAGTCCTCACCCAGCTGGACTATTGGATAAAAGCCCAAATGGCTAAGGGACTGCGGTGCCAACCCATCATCATTGCTGTCGGACCGACCATCGATGCCCTAAAGGACTTTTATGTTGCTTATGACGACATCCTTTATAATATCGACTCATTCCTGAAAGCGCTGGACGTATGCTTCAAAACTTTTCACTGCCTTGATGCAGAATATGGTTGGCAACATCTCGCTGCCCCAATATCATAAACTTCAAATTTCAAGTTGATAAAATTGTAACATGGAACCTTATAATATTGGAGCAGCGAATTCTGTTGATTCTGGAATCTACACAAAGACGTCAGAATACGGTGCGCTATTTTTGCAAACGATACTCCACTGAGAGCCCAGTCTATAAGACTACTCAGCAAATTTTATCATGACTTGTAACTCAGCCTATAAGATTCACACTTACTACGTATACCGTGAACAGGGTATCTATCTCGTAAACTTAAAGTTAAGATATGTACAGCCAAGGAATTTGATTCACGTACGGTCAGCCGCAGAGAAAGAATGTGGGCCGCAACCTGGCAGCCTTTTGACTTTTATTATAAGAAAGGTTTCGTACCCTACTGAGTCACTGACATAATTTTAAAATAAGTGATCTACAGTTTTATGTATCGATTCGCAAAATAAATTTTATTACATGTACCAAAATTCGGACTATTTTTCTTTAAACCACCGTATTTATATAGCCCTTATAAGGTTACTGGTAAATCGACGTTATTCCTTTTAACAGTGATATCTATTAAAAAAGGCAATTTGTAAATGTTCACTCTCTAGGAACTGCTGATTTTCGGATAGCCTTCATGACCTTTTTAATTGCAAATGAGCTTTACTATATCTCCCTAAAAAGAAATACGTTGGTTACCAATAAGCCTGCATATTTTTGAAGTGTTTGTCTTTAGCTTTTTTCATCTACAATATTTTTAGGGTGTGGCTACGAATAATCTTCAATCTACATAGAAAACTACGTAGTTTTGAAAATCTAAACTGCAATATAATTTTACTCTCATACCATGTCAGCAATATTGCAAATTTCTAATTTTCAATGATACCACACCCTATTTATACTCTGGAAATCAAAAATGTGTTTGGTGATATCTACCTAAAAAGATGTGTACATTTTACTAATGTTAGTTTGATAAATTAACCAAACTAACACCATTAAACTGTACACTACTTATTTGGTACGTTTTACTAAACTAAGACCGGTACAATTAGCAGAACAAGCACTGATAAAATCTTGGTAGATATTACTAGTAAACATTTGGTAAAAACCACAGTACAAATCTGTTAGATATTACCAAACCAATTTTAGGAAAAAATACGAAACACATGATCGATAATACTTAATTATATTTGATAAAATCTGCGATCCACTTATAGTAGATAATACAATATTATCTTTGATATAAAGCACGATCCAATCTGATAGATGATACTAGACTAACTTTGATGAAAACTGCGTTACATATCTGGTAGATATATCAAACACCTTTAGTAGTAACTAAAATATAAATCTGGTAAATATTACCAAACTAAAGCTGACAAAATACATCGAACGTGATTAGTAAATACTACTTAACTTTGTTTGTTAGAGTTCACCAAATAAATTACATTATACTTACAAGTTAAGTTCAGCTCTTTCAATCAAAATGATTTAATACATTGTACCAATAGAAAGTGCTATATCTACCAAATTGTGTTGTAGATTTTACCAAATTACTTTTGCATTTTCTACTGACTAACTTCGGTAATTTGTACCAAAAAATAGTAACAGTAGAACATGCCAAAGGTATTTGGTAAAAAAAGACGAGTATGTTTGGTAAAATGAAAAATATCCGTTTGGCAGATTACACCAAACTACATTGAAAAAAATTATACTTAACTACTTTGATAAAAAGGTTACTAAAGTACTTTGTTTAAAAATGTACTAAAGTTCTTTGGTGAGAAACGTTACTAAAGTACTTTGGTAAAAAATATACTAAAGTACTTTGATGAGAAATGTTACTAAAGTACTTTGGTAAACAATTTTACTATTTACTATAAAATATAGGTGTAATCTACCAAATAAATTTGGTACAACACCAACTTATTTAGTTTGATAAAATCAACCAAAATTCGTGATAGGACCGAAATCAACCGCTAACTTTGGTAACATTTACACGGAATCTGGTAAATCCAACCTAACATTTTTTTCAGTGTACCGAGACATCTTAGCCGGATATACGTGTTTCAAATAACTCGATGGATTTTCAAGGTCGATAGATTGTCCGTCCATGGTAAATACAAGTTCGATGCGCAGGGTATTTAAGTAAATGCTTCGGTTATAATTTAGCGAGGGAAAATATGACCTGATTTGATAGGTTTTTTATGACCTACTTAGACTTAGGTAAAAAACGATTTTTTTATTCATTGCTATTGATGATGTGAATAATATAGAAAGAAAGAAAGAAAGATACATTTTGTCACTAACACACAGGACACACATATTAAACAATAAAAAAACAGTAAAAAAAAACACATAAAACATGTAACAAGTGTGGCTGTGTGTAATATCGAAGTCTATATTAGCTTGATGAAAACCACCTACTCGTACATTTACGTAAATATAAGTTTAATCTATCAACCATGCCAAAGGTTTTACAGTGCCAGCCGAAAATCAAACATTATACGCAGATCCGGAAACGTTATCCACCGCATGACAAACGCATCCGTATCGTGGGTGCATCCATCATCGTTGTCTATGCCATTCTACGTCAAAAACATCCATAATATTGATTCAATAGCGCATTTCCACTCGTCAATATGAAAGCACTCCCGGATGCGCTGTGTTGGGAGTGAGGGATCTGCACGTGACTATCTGCCAGCACAGCGAATCCTCAAATGAATAAAGGGTCGGCAACGCGCTTGTGATTCACCTGGAGTCACACGTGTCCATAGGCTACGGTACCATCAGGCAGGCCGTAAGCTTGTTTGCCACCGTCGTTGTATAAAAAAAAAAGTCGAGCTGCGCAGATAATAAATACAAATATTTTAACAACACTTTGCCAATTAAGTTTATATTTAAACTTATTCAAGAATGTTTACCACCGTACTCTCCGAAAGTACCTTACTGCCATTATAAGGTACATCGGAAACCAAGCAAAAACCTATGATTATGAAAATAATTAACGTACAAGTAGGTACTGCTAATTTGAATTTATTTAAGTACAGTATCTTTACACAGTGGAAATTGCCACGATTACGTCAATATTTATGACGGAAAACCAAACTGAACAGTAAATAAACCCGAATAGTAAAATAATGCAAATATTTAGCAATAATATTAAGTGAAATAATGGCGGCACAAAATAATGAAACGGAAACACGGCGACAGCCGGCACGAAACAGGGATATTGTATTTTAAATCATTTCCCAATTAAAATTTAATGTTGTATATTTTAGTTCAGTGCGATTCGGACTCTGAGTTCGGACCGCGTGCAACGGTGCGTTCCAATTATAACTTTTGCAAGAATTTTACTTTTTTCACAGCGTTCCTTTAAATTTGATTGCGTTCTAAGTGAGAATTAATTAACGAAATTGATGTACCTTTGTTTGACGTTACTTGGTATCTTCTCACTTTTTAATGACGACGTTACGGCAGTCGTCAGCACAACCGCTGAGCGGGAGTTGGAAGCCGCACTCAATTATGTCATGGAGCAATTGCACCAATGGTTCAAGACAAACGGTTTGGCCTTAAACAAAGAAAAAACAAGCTTCATGTCTGTCAAGCTAAACGGCCATTCAAGCCCAAACATGAGGGTGTGCGCCGGCAGTGCCCCTATACAGCACGTGAAAGGCACACGCCTTCTAGGGTTTCATCTAGACAGTGCGCTAACATGGGAGGCGCATATCGATCAACTGTGCAAGAGAGTGCGTGCTTCGCGCTGCGGAGACTAACGACCACCGCGGGAAGGGTTGCTGTGCGAGAGTGCTAATACGCGACAGTGCACTCGCTCCTGACTTACGGCGTGGAGTTTTGGGGTCGCGCCTCCGACTGGAGGCGTGTGTTCCCGCAGCAAAAGCGCGCCATCCGCGCGATGGCCGGTAAGCCAAGGGATGCCCCAGCGCGTGGCCTTTTTCGCGATCTCATGATTCTGCCCCTGCCTTGTTTACTCATTTACCAGATCTCAGTGTTCACACACGAGAACTTGGATATGTTCAAGGGCAGAGGCATTAACACAAACCACAACCTGCGCAGTAATAGACACCATAAAAGGCTGATCGCCGAATCACACAGACTTGCCAAGTCAGAGCGATCCGCGTACTTTGTAGGCCCCTCTATTTACAATCGCCTGCCAGACTCCGTAAGAGATGCAACTTCCACCGCAGCATTCAAGGTCAGACTGAAAAAGTGGTTGACGCAGGAGTCATTCTATTCGTATGAAGAATTCTTTAGTATACCAATGATAATTTAAAGGTAAATATACAATATAGTTTGACATATATAAATAAATATTCGTAAATATTGTACCCTGACTTGTAGCAATTGTTATAAATATTTTTTTCTTTCTTTCTTTAATGAGATTCTCGTTTTAATACATTCAGTGCCGGGAACCGGATATCGAGTATCTACGCCCTAGGCGCTTTCCGCTAAATACGAGGAAAACGTGGCGAGAAAAAAGTTTTTCACAATTAGAAAGAAAAATTGGGGTTCTAATAAACTTTCAATCAAGTTGTATTCCTGCCAGTTACTCGTAAATGAAGTTTTATTACAAAGTTAGGCACCCACGAAAACCCCCTTACGTTTTCAGGTACTTTTACTTTTTGATGTCTGTTTCTCACGTATACGTGGTCGATTAAAACATCTTTTTGGATGGGTGCAATGCTGCAATGTCGTGTGAAAGCGGCATTAGACTTCCTATGTTACTTGAACTGGATAAAGGAGGATTGGTTAGGCATTGATAACAAGACTATGAAGCTTTAAAAGAGGCAGGGCACAGCGGAATGTCTTCTCGCTTATATTTGGAGTAGCCTTATATGGGGAAGTACCAGTACCAGTGCTTATACAAGCCGATTCCTACCGACTTGCCTAAAATTTATTTTTACTGCTGTATACTGGGCAAAGGCTACTGTATGCTGGGCAAAGGCCTCCCCCCTTGATTTCCAACTATCCCGATTTATTGCCAATTCTGGCTAGTCATCAGTCAGTCAGTTCATCCCGCCATCTCCTCTTCGGCCGACCACGGCACCATTGCCCATCGTGTGGCACCCACTCTGTAGCTATTTTAGCCCACCTCTGTCGGTGCATACGGCAAATGTGACCAGCCCAGTCCCATTTGAGCCGAGCAGTCTTAACGTCGACAACTCTTACATTACTTTTTTCGTTCCGGGTCGCAATCGAAAATGTTCACGCGCTGTCACTGAGAATTACCTCAACCTTACAGAAGACCGCAGCAATTACTTGCTCGGTTGGTATGTGGTGTTGTGTTCCTGGTGGTGAGTAAGGTCGCCAGAGCTCCCGAGGCTGCGCTGTGTGGAGAGTGAGAGTGACCTACATTTATATCTATTAGCTGTCAACACAACAAATCCTTAAATCAAATTAGAAATGTTGAAAACCTCCCGACATTTTCAATACAAAGTGCAATATCCAAAAACGGCTGAACCGATTTTGCTGAAACGTAGCTGTGAACCATCTCGATCACGTCTGCTTTCGGACAAAAAAACCGGATTAAAATCGGTCTGTTCGTTTAGGAGCTACGATGCCGCAGAAAGACACACAGATACACAGACACCTCAAACTTATAACACCCCTCTTTTTGCGTTGGGGGTTAAAAAGGGTCGGCCGCTAGCATGTTACACCTATAGAGTTTCAAGAGCTCAAAGGCTATAATGTCCGCATTAAGCCTGCATCACACTAGCGCGGCCTGCGGTGGCGGACCATAGTAAATTTGACAGCTAATGACAAGTTTTCTATTGTCCACCGCGGCCAGGCCGCGCCAGTCTGTGAAAGGCCTTGAGCGAGTCGTGCTTGCTATACTTTATAATGAAAACTGTCTGACTGTCACATCAAATCACCATTCCGATTATCTCAATATCCACTATAGAGCAATAAAAACAATTAAACCATTTCAATAACCCGTCAACTGAACTGAATTCCCGAATTCCGTTTTGTTTGTGAAAGCGCTCCACGAGCAGACAGTGCTTCATTAGTGCACGTAATGGTTAATTGTACGCTCGCAACTGCAGAGTCTTGTTACCTTTAACTAAATTCGTAACTTCAGGATTGAGGACTCGTTACTGTCTTTTATATGCGAAATTATGGCAGCTTCGACAATATCTTTAGGTCAATTCTGCATTTGATGGTGCAGAGTCGGGCGGACAATCTCGAAGATGCACTGTGTTGAATGTTGAAAATAAGGGACCTGCATTTGATTTTTCAACTATCGAGACAGTGAATCGTCAAATCACAAAGGACCTATCCACTTGTGACACCTTCCAACATCCAAATAGTTTATTTTGCAAGAAAAAGGGTTGTTATGGTCTTGTTACAAAATATTCAGCACCTCTTTAAACATCCATTACATATGGCATGCAAAATATTAACAGTTTATTTTAAATATTACATAAAGGTTAGTCAGGTTCATAATATGTTAATTCAATAGCGACGGTCTCTGATTACCATCAGACGGAGTACTTGTTTAGCATCGAGCAATGCATCTACATACGGGAATAATTACCTAATCCAAAACGGCCTAGCCATTCATTTTTTTCCTCAACGAATACGTTAGATAAAGTACTGACACGTTAGAGAAGGTTGTTTACATGCATTTATCGATTCCCAATTGAATGGCGAATAACTTGGGCCATAAAATAGAGAGGGTTAAAGTTGTCTTCACTTTCAGCAGCACGTTTTATGTCAGCGAGTACATGTCGTAAATATCGGCTACTTGCTGTTTCCATAGTTTATTGCCGATAACGAGCTGAAATAAATGTATTTGACTAAGATTTTTCCGCGCACATGTTGAGCATACGAAGAATGTTGTTTGTAACCTAAATAACAATAAGCCTGTTTATTGATTCTGCAGTAAATATTTCGTCTTATAAATCGATGAACGCCGGCTGCACACACGAAAAAGTGTGACTCATTGTCCCGTTCCGAACGCCGGCTGCGCGCACTAAATATCAACGCACAGCCCAAACCGCTGGTTCTAGAGATTCCAAATTTGGCACGTAGGTTCCTTATAAAGTCTAGGGGTGCAATAAGAAAGGATTTTTCAAAATTCACCCTTTAAGGAGGTGAAATGGGGGTCCAAAGTTTGTATGGCAGCACAATGTTTTCTTATGACGTTATCACGTAAAATTATCGTTCGTAAACCGACCCTGCCTACGAAGCAAGAGGTCCTGGGTTCGAATCCCGGTAAGGCATTTATTTGTGTGATGAGCACGAATATTTGTTCCTGAGTCATGGATGTTTTCCATGTATTTAAGTATTTACTTCTCTATATAAGTATCTATATCATCGTCTAGTACCCATAGTACAAGCTTTGCTTAGTTTGGGACTAGGTTGATTTGTGTAAGATTGTCCGCAAATATTTATTTTATTATAGACAACCAATTTTTTTATTGATTTCAGACAGATTTTCTTAAAAATTTGAAGGTATGTTAGCATTTTGTAAGTGTAAGTAAGTTCTCGCCACAGACAGAAAGCGTTCGACCGGAGTTCTGCGTTCGCGTTCTATTGGATTAAATGGAACGCAGAACGCAGATCTCCGGTGAACGCCGTCTGACTGCACGGGCTATTATAGGGCAACGACGGCGTTCATTGACGACATCAACTTTCTATGTATACTAATGTTTTTTAACCTGTGGGTCGCGACCCCCTGGCTTGGCGGTCGCGGAGCTTCTTGAAGGGGGTCGCAGCCACTTGAATTTTGTAAGTTGAAACATGTAGGGATTTCATATTTGTAAAATGGAAAATAATCAATCTAAGAACAGCTCAGCGAAATATTTTCTTACTGTACGGGGTAAGGTAAAAAAAGGTTGCAAAAAACTGTCCCATACAATAATTTTTCGAACTATGTAGGTACATATTTACATTGCTTTCCACCTCAAAAACCGAATAACAGCTGAAACCGTGAAATCTTTTTTTACTGTCAGTTTGTTAATAGCGACTAGTACAGTCAAGGGCACCATATGTATTCACTCAAAGTTTCATAAATATGTATACTACAACATTATTGTTGCATAAATAAGGTCTGTGTACATATTTGTGAGACTTTGTGTTGTATGTTACATACTGGTGCCATTGACTGTACGGAGGGTCGCGATGTGTGGAAACACGAACACTAAACTTCAACATAAATACGCTAATCATATGTTTCACGGAATCGACAGACTTTTGGATGTGAATGGTAACATCGCTTTATGTATAATTAATTAAGTGTCGGCGGATAAATGCAATTGAACTAAATAGCTAATGGTATTCAATTATTCAGACACAATTAATCTTCATCGCGTTATTGGCACACGAGTAAAGTGAAATAATTACTTATTCATTGTGGAAGTTATTTTTAGCACAGCGTATTTGAAACTTACCTATTGATACAACAATCAAAGCACAAAGAAACAAACATGAAAAGTTAAAAAAACAGTATCCCGACTACGGAATAATAACTGAAAGAAATGCTTTTTTCTATATCATACAAAGGGTAGCCTATGTCACACGAAGCATAATTTCGAATCGATTAATACCTCGTTCATCAAAATCGGTATCATCATCAGTACACACGTAAATACAAACATACACTGCTAAAATCATATCTCAATTCCTTTCGGTTCTGCCGGTGAAAATGGAACGGATCAGACTGGGAATCGAACCCGATTTGTCTGGAATACCGGACCATAGCGAAAACGTGATTTCCGTCACCGCTGCAGGTATGCTGCCGAATTTTATCCTTGTACTTCATGTGACAAGATTTTTAAGGCTTTTTGCCTTTAGCGCCATCTATGTATTTTACCCACTCCTTTACGTTGATAAACTAGTGACTCTGAAAATTGCGAAAAACTGAATTGACAAAAAAAACTGAGAATCGGATGAGAAATGCGAGAGTCAATAGCCGGACAAACGCCGGACATAAGAAAGATTTTTTGCCCGAGCTAAAACGGAGAAGATCGTTCACTTAGCGCGCTTCGCTCGCAAATTCATAATAGTACATTATGATACAAGTGTGCTATGTTGGTCATTACACTCGAGTCGGTTTTTAAGCCTGAGCCGAAGGCGAAGGCTTAATGGAGACGAGAAGTGTAATGACCAATGCTCACGTGTTTCATACGACGTTTTTCAACACATTTGCGACGAAAAAAAAAAAAAAAAAATGAAAATGTTAAAAGATATGTAATGAAAAGGCACTAGTGCGATAATGTACTGTAAAAGTCACGGCATGGGTAATATTCTGCATTATTTTGCTAATATTTAAAAAGATATGTAATGAAAAGGCACTAGTGCGATAATGTAATGTAAAAGGCACGGCATGGGTAATATTCTGCATTATCAGTGTAAATACGCTGTAATAAGACCTACTTTACGAGCAGGTGTGTTGAAATAGTACATTATGATACAAGTGTGCTATGTTGGTCATTACAGTCGAGTCGGTTTTTAAGCCTGAGCCGAAGGCGAAGGCTTAATGGAGACGAGAAGTGTAATGACCAATGCTCACGTGTTTCATACGACGTTTTTCAACACATTTGCGAGGAAAAAAAAAAAAAAAAAAAAAATTAAAATGTTAAAAGATATGTAATGAAAAGGCACTAGTGCGATAATGTAATGTAAAAGTCACGGCATGGGTAATATTCTGCATTATTTTGCTAATATTTAAAAAGATATGTAATGAAAAGGCACTAGTGCGATAATGTAATGTAAAAGGCACGGCATGGGTAATATTCTGCATTATCAGTGTAAATACGCTGTAATAAGACCTACTTTACGAGCAGGTGTGTTGAAAAAAAATGTATGGGTTAACTTATTCACCGCCATGCTACGCGCTCGTAGCGCTACGCCGCATTCCATAGCGTGCTGCAGCACACATTCACAGCCAAGAATCGCTACGCACTACTTTCGTAGCCGATCCCGTGTTTTCCCTCGTACGTAGCGGAAAGCGCCTACGGCGTAGGCACCCGATAGTCGGGTTCCTGGCACTGAATGTGTTCGTGTGCTACGTCGTAGCACGTAAATATCAGCATTTTGCAGAAATTGCTCAAAAAGGTGTGACGCATAATTATGTGGATCATTGGCCTCGAACGGGTTAGTCATCATCATCATCACCATATCAGCCGAAAGACGTCCACTGCTGGACATAAGCCTCCCCCAAAGAGTGCCAAAGTGACCGGTCCTGCGCCACCCGCATCCAGCGGACTCCCGCGACCTTTACCAAGTCATCAGTCCACCTTGTTGTTCCAACGGGTTGATAATAACAATAAATTATTTATTAAACTCCTGATGATGCGAAAAGCGCCCTTAGCGTTCTGACTTGTGTGTCGTGATTGGCGGTGAATGGGTAAACACCACGTAAACACACTACGGAGTACGGCACCGCTAGCGGAAATTTGCAGTGATATATTTTTAATAAAAGTTAGTTATGTTATTAGAGTTCCCCATACAATATTGATAAAAAACGGAACACTTACGGAATCAGTCCTTAGCGATAAGAGCGCCAGTTGTTTGCTTCTGCTCGGCGATCTTTACTGTTTTTGTACTACTATTGAGGTGTGCAATAAGTAATTGTAATCAACTCGGTCTGTCCGTGTGTCAATCACACACGCCGTTGATCACATTAATCTCATCATCGATAAACTGCACCACGAAGCATCGATTTACCATCAAAAATATTGTCATAATAAAATATTATTATAACAATGGATCGGTTCCGAACGAGGCCCATTTAGCTGCATAAATCGGTTATTAATCCTGATCCGGGAACATTAATGACGTTCAAATATCTACTCGGGCCCCAGTTTCGATTGGGAATTGAAATATTTACCGTTTCACACTTTTTTAGTATCGCCGTTTTGTATAAATTAAATGACTGATTTGTAGTGATTTTAAAGTGAGTTATAATTTAGTGAATGAGTTAAAACTGTACTAAAATCATCCTGACTCAGTCAGTAGTTTGGTGATGTGATATTCACCTTCAACAGCATAATAATAATAAATACATATTATGGGACAATCTTACACAAATCAACCTAGGCCCACGGTAAGTTCAGTAAGGCTTGTGTTGTGGATACTAGGCGATGATATATATAATAGATAAATACATATAGATACTTATATACATATATAACATCCATAACTCAGATACCAAAAAGATAATAAAGGATCCTTTATTACCTTTTGGTACGGAACCCTAAAAAATACTGTTAATATGTTCTAACGCGTGTTCGAAAGTTACATGATTACCCTGCTGGGCCCGGCCCTAAAACTTTGATGTTAGACTACGTGGAATTTTTCAAGACTAGATATGATAAGTCGAGAATGCCGTAAGCCCAATTACAGAAACAAAGTGCATTTATATCATTTAATCTACAACTAGGTACCTGAATTACTCGGTACATATAATAAAAAACCGGTCAAGTACGAGTCTGACTCGCGCACCGAGGGTTCTGTACAAATTTCATACACCATATCTAATCGATAGCTTAAGTAGTTCCTGAGATATTTAACGTTGTGACAGACGGACAGAGACTTCCTTTTATACCTTTTTGGTACGGAGCCCTGAAAACATTACACTCCTTTTCGTTGGACAGTCGTGTAATAAATAGGTCCGCTGCAGGATAAATGTACACATACATAGGTATGTGTCGAGTCTTCATTTCGTGCATTTTCGTTAACATCCATTAAATACGGATAATCCAAATAAATGGCCAACTATCGACACCACAGTCTCCGGCAATTTTAGATGAAACATTTATTTACGAATACTGAGGTGCGACATTGTTACTGATATTGAATTATCTGTTAGCGTATCGGGTCGAATCGGTCCGTGGCTCTGGCGTTCATGCGGGTCGTATCATATTCAATAATAAAGCTTAATTGTTTTCATATTAAATTATTTGCATGTGAGCTACTACTACTAGTATTTTTTTTTGTATGGTACCTTTATATCTTTTTATCTTTATACCTTTTTATCACATAAAGATTCTGATCGGATTAATAGAAGATGCATATTAATTCGTTTTTTTGCGTAAGGCACACTATGCATTATGCGTTTTAGATATTGTGTTTGTTATAAAATGAGCTTTTCACGCTTTAAAACCTAAGGCAGCCTATGGCCACCACGAAAGCCACAGCCAACAACGTTATTTGTACCCACTACAATATCCAACTGCACCGTTATATTCCAAATTGCACATACACCGAAACTACTATTTCAAAACTTTCTAAAGGGATAAACATGCAATTTCGTCACCGTTACACCGAACAAAGTTCGGCTACCGCTGCAGTTAATTAAGGTTATTGTCATAGCCAGGGAAAGAGTTGGCAACTGCTATTAGCGAAGTTTACCTGCAACGGACCGCTGAAATAATAAGTTGCAATGTACTAACCGGGCGGAAAGTCACTTTTTAATTTGCAATTTAGATTTACAGAACACTGAAGCTGACTAGTTATGGGGCCCTAGAGGCCTGCTAGCCAAATAATTATTGGAATATTCTTTTTTACGCGTTAAAGGTGTCTCTATTCGACAAGCGCAATAATAATGCATATTGTCACATCATATGAGGCAGCAATGAACATTCTCAACTCTTGTCTTGCACCAAACTGCTCAAAAGAAGTATTTACCTTGGGCGCCATATTGTCTAGTGTAAAAATATCATACAACTTACTCATAAATATGTACCATCGCTCTTATATCAGCGGATTAAGGTTTCGGTACATATTTATGAGAGGATTAAATTGATACATATTTTTGTACTTATATTAAATTTCCTGCAAACAACGGACCTTAACTATACTGTATGTAAACTTTAAAGGGCTGCTAGATCATTTTCTGGTCGAAGCAGCACATAAAATAACCTACAATTAACCAGTAAAATACGTATATATCCCCTTTCGAAGTACCCCAAGCTAACTAACCGCAGCGCTGGCTAGTTAGAGATCTGTTTGTGCTATAATATGATTTAGAGGTTAATTACTGGCCAAGTTGGCACTGGTCGCGGGGAGCTGCAGCCAAGTGTATTGTTTACTCTCTCCGTGGTATTTGTCCATCATATGCTAATCTGATTACGAACTGTGGGTTAGTTACGATTGTTGCATAATTTAATTAGGTGAGTTAACGAAAATTATAAATTATAAATAATACTGAACAGGGTATAGTTACACAATGTTTTAATGTTTATTTGGACACAAACGGTACAATAGTTCTTGAAATTGATTACAAGTTACTAATACTCGTATCATATCGCTGTCCCAATATTATAGGGTTCTATGTTGCACTTTTATCAACTTGAAATTTGAAGTTTGTCAGAGTGACACTAGGTCTAAATTGAAGTACCCCGACAATGTAACATAGAACCCTATAATATTAGGGCAGCGATATCATAAACCAACAAAGTGGGCACAACTTAAACGTTATGGTACACTTTAAGTTTGCTTTGAATACTGTTGGTGCTTACTAAACTTGCGATACCGGGTTCGAATCCCGGTAAAGCGGTTTATTTGTGTGATGAGTACGAATATTTTAGTCTTCGATGTTTTCTGTATATTAATTGTCTAGTACCCATAATACAAGCCTCCCTTAGAGAATCGGTGTTAGGTTGTCCTCATATATTTCCTTATTAATTTTATTTTATATTGGGGACTGGGGATACCACATTAACCCGTTATTTTCCACTTCCAGTGTTGAGTATTTTTAAATTTTATCTGTTTGGATTGTTACCTACCTACCTATAAGTGGTACTTATGCAGTTTTGTGGTAATAATCCAACGATTATTAAGTAACACATTCTCAACTTCCTCAACCAAGGAAATCCTTAAAGATAAATAAACAAGCCTGTTAACTCTATAAAACCTCACAATTCTTCTTTTTACTACGTAAATTGAATTTCCCCCGATTCGAAATATATTTCTAACCTTTGTCTCTACAATTGAAAAGCTGAACATAACAAGAAACTAAATAAAGAACAGCATTGTTTTCTAACAAGCTTACGTGTGCGGCTAACAATATGTTCTTTCAGCACAAGAACGATGTAAAAACGCAGTATTACTGGTCACTCAAGCCCTTTTGGGGTAAGGTTGGCATTGTCCCTGATAACATCTCGGCCTAATGGGATCGGGCAAGAAATAGAGGCGCCTTCACACGGACTTAAAGTAGAACGGGCGTAAAACTAGATAGGTACGAATTCAATTAAAGTGTACGTGCCAATGCAGGATAGTGTTTGAGCCAATTTATCGCTAGCTATCCTTCTTTCTGGGTTAATTACGCATATTAGCTTATTTAGACTTTTTTGTGATATAAAAATGTAAATCCCTTTCTTTTTAGGTTTAGACACACTGTGCGAAGCTACATCGAATAATTGGTTTTATACTTGGATCTAATTCCGGAACATTTTTAAATAATATATGATTCACGCATAATACATGAATTCCTTTGTGGTCAGAGTTCCTACAGACCATCTATCGACCTTCACTAAGGAAGAATTTTGGCCGTCTCCACGAAATTGCACGCACATCGCAGTGATAATCGGTTTTTGTAGCTATTAAAAAGTTTATATTGACGCGGTCATCAACTTTCCGTATCCCTTTACCCCAACTACAGACAGCTAAAAATAATAATAGCAATGTCAGTAAAATCATTTGGTATTTATTCCGCCCATCCTGATCATTAAGGCATGCACACACACTTTCCTATATGCATTCACGCGATCATGTGTTAACGCCTTAGGCTTAAGCTTAAACACGGATTCCGTAATAGATTTTCTTTAACTAGTTTTGTTTGCAAGTTTCCCCGCTAAACTTGGGTAATCGTGGGTCGATTTCGACACATGATTAGATTGTTCGTGTCTGAGATGTAATTTAGACTTGCTGGTGTCTTTCAAGCTTTTTTATTAACTATTAGAGTTAGGTTCCACACGCATTTTAATTTTATCACACGCAATGTTTTGCTCTACTAATAGATCAATTGGAATGAAGCTAAATTAACTAACTAAAATGAAATTGTTTGTTGTAAATGGTGGGTATTTATGAATATTACTAGGCTCGTGGAGGATTTCATGCAATTAAGCATTTATTTATTTTTATTAACAGGTATATATATATATATATATCATCCAAGGCTTTGCTTAGTTTTAGTTTATTACAGTTAATTGCAAGTAACTCAGTACTTGTAATTAACTGTAGTACTTGCTTAAGTATTCAAGAGATGTCTGCATATTGAATTCTCTAATTCAATATCTCACGATTAATTAAGCAATAATTATCAATGAAGGCATATTCCTATTAATCCAATGTATCTATGAGTGAATAACCTATATCACATAGGAGTACATGTTCTAGGAAGCGTCCAAGGAAACAGGAAGTGCTCAGGAAATTGTTCAGTGAGGAGTTATGGCTTACGTTCGTTGTGAGCAGTGACTTCCTATTACTTATTGACATAATTAATTATGTTGTTCCAACATAGATCTTAAGGTGGTTCGACGACCACCTTAAGAAATGTATCCGGAAAAAAGAATAATAATGACTCCTGTGTTTATTTACTTATGGCAAATAAAATAATTTTGATTTTTGTTTTTTTTTGACCTTACAAATCGTCTTTTGACATTCGCAGGCTAACGGCGTGATATTTTAAGAAACTTATGTAACAATCTTTCATAAATTGGCTTTCCATTAGCGCGAAATTCCCCATTTCCTAGAATAAACTTGTATAAACTGGAATAATTTGAGAATAACCGTTTTATCACGTGACAAACTAATTTCTCAAATTATTCTAGTTTATACAAGTATATTCTAGGAAAGGGGAAATTTCGCGCAAATGGACAGCTAATTTATGAAAGTGTGTTACATAAGTTTCTTAAAATATCACGCCCTTAACCTGCGAATGTCAAAAAACGTCCAAATAGGGGCAGTTAGAGACAGAGCTGAGGGTTGTACCAGTGTTAAAGTTTATGAAAAAAGGAGATCACTATTAACGCATCGGAATAGTGAACGCAGTGTTCCAATAAGTGCTCTGGCGGCCTTACTCACCACCAGGAACATAACACCACATACCTACAGTGCAAGTAACGGTGCTGTTATGGCTACGGTCTCCTGTAAGGGGAAGTACTTCCCCGGTTGGGCTTCTCCGAATATGAGCAAGATGACATTCTACTGTGACTTAGTTTCGAATCACAATTTGATATCAACATGTTTCGGGCGTTCGCTTCCACCCTTGTCGAGCTACCGGAGTCATGACAAACATTGAAATCAAATTGGAATTGCGTAACACACGTGTCATATAGGCCCCTAGTTTAACTATTTCAAGGCACAGTTACGAGTGCTACGCCGTAGCCCGTAGCAATTCGGCGTAGAGGCTTAAAATGTTTATTTTTTTTTATTTTATCAATATATTACCTTTACTCCGATATTTAGGTACAGTATTTTTGACATTCACTTATTATTTTATGTACGAGTATGTATTTTTCAACACATTTGCTCGTAACGTGCCTCTTATTGTGCCGCTTTTGGGCTCATAATCCTTGGTATTAAACACGCGTGTTTAATAACATTACGACACTCGTGTAGTTATGTTTATATCCCGATTAAGACACGTTAGCACCTTGCAGCAAGGTGTGTGTATGGACTCGGCGCATTCTTAAATTGACCGGGTTATACAGGTTTGTTTTTAATTATCGGCAAATGGATTCTTACTCGACTAAACAAATTAAATCCTTCTTGTGGATTAATTGATTATTTCTTGTTGGATATGATATAGAAACGTTTCATTTAGTAAAACTATTTACTTTTGAGAACATTTTACATGAATTTATATTGAATAAGAAAATATTTATTTTATTTTGTATTGGCTGTTTAGAGATTTCATCTAAGCCTCGCTGCGGGCGCACTGCGCAAACTTCACGAAAAAAAATTTTTGCGCGCCATTATAGGTAATTTCACAAATATTTGTAAACATTGATGATGCGTGTTTGGTTATTGTTAAAAATGTTGACTCGTAATTAATAGAAAAGTGATAAATAGATTTGACGCCACTGTACATTGTTGGAGATGTACAAATATGTGAGTAAAAACCTGTTGTCATCAATAACTAAAGGAAACAACTTAGGAGCCTGTAACATGTTCATTTTATGAAAAGGATTTTTTCCTCGCAAATGTGTTGAAAAACGTCGTATGACACGCGTGAGCTTTGATAATTACATCCTCGGCTCTATTATCACGCTCACCTGCGGTTCGCGTGACAATTCCGCCTCTGATGTAGTGCTCAACATACCTCACTTGTATCATAATGTACTATTATGTACGTATGTGCTTGTTTTTGTATGGTGTTTCTTATAAATGTTTGCGTAACCTTGTGTTTTGCATTTGCTCCGATACCTAAAAACTGTCTTAGAGAGCTCGCTCTTTAGCGATAAGATCACCTGTTGTGTACGGTAATTCATATCAAGGTTAAATTTTATGTACCTATTATTTTCTTGGTGAGCAATAACAGTGTTTTCTTTGTATTGTACTCTCTCCTAAAAAAATTTTTCTACACAGGTCCGTATTTTTTCCAACGATGTACACCGTAGTTATAGACAAATAATATTATGACAATACATGAATATTCTTTTTTATATGTGGAACAGTAATAATGGTTTAGCTATGCGCTGGCCAAATATAATTTATTTTTAACTAACTAAATATTGCATGCATGGGAGAGAAATCATCTGTCCATGCCAAAATAGAACGAATCCATACAGGATATAAAGCACCTCCGCGGAGAGCAGAAGAGAATTATTGGACAAATGTTTACGCATGGGGGTAAATAAACGTATAGGTAAATATAGTGGGAGGTACGAGTAGTGTGGCAGCCATGCATTTAGAAAGGCAGACTGTTGGAGGAAATTTGGTGGAACAGCTACTTAATTCTCTTAGAATAGTAGTTACTTAACGTAGTGCACAAGTTTTTAATGATATTAGTAAGCGTTAGGTGCATGCTTTTTTTAATTGAAAAAGAGCAATATTCATGAAATTCTCGTCATCGCTTAGTTAACCGCTAACTATAAAATAAATAAAAATATGTTTTTCTTCATACTATATGTATACGATATGTGCATTAATAAAAGTTACACTATACCGGAGTGCAGTTGCAAAAAATATTCAAATGAATTCATATTCCAGCATCCCTTTTTAAGTGCTTTCCATTTGGCTACACGTGAGTTGGATCGAGAGCGTCGCAAGCTACAAATTTCTGATGAATTTCATACGTTTCTAGCGGTGCGAGTTGGACCGAGAGCGTCGCAAGCTACAAATTTCTGATAAATTTCATACGTTTCTAGCGGTGCGAGAATCGTTCCCAAGTGTGTATTAGGCCGCTATTACGCACACGCGTAAAAGCGCGCAAAATCGCACGCGCTTATCAGAATGTATATAAATTCATAGCGTTTGACATGTCAAACGCTTGTGCGTACACGCCGTAGACAGAGAAATTTAATAGATGGGGCGTCCTAGCGAATACCTGACTAAATTGAGAAGTATCAGTAGACTAATACCACCACCACCATCTTATGTCATGTATAATTTAGTCGTGTTATATCGGTGACGTCAGTTTCAAATAAATAAATAAACTTGTGATATTGTCTAAGCTTACATCTAGTCTAGCGTCATAAAATGTTTGTATTAGGTCCTTCATGATGATGTCAAATGATCTCAAACTGCCAAGTACCTATGTTCCTTCGAATGAACCCTCCCTCGTGGATCTTTTCTTACGTCGCAACATTAAAACTTGAAAAGGTAAAATCAATGTAAAGCTGTCTAAGAAGAATATACAAAGAGGGTTCGCGTCAAATCCAATCTCTAGGGAAAACACGCCGAGCACCACAGTCAAGATAAATTATAGTTTACCGTAGCAGTCTATACTTTTATCTACACCCATATCATAAATCCTCTATAATGAGTACGAAAACCATATAATATAATGACTAATGACCACCATCATTGCAACCAGTAACGTAACATCAGCGCTTTATAAGCCAGTGCCAGTGTTATTATAATATATGAAAAATCATAATAACATCGATAATCGATGTTATTATGGAAATCTAGTTGGTCATGATTTGAAATCTAGTCTGCCATGGCGGTTCAATGGCAGTTATTCTAATGGTTCCCGAACACATCATTGAGGATTTATAATATGAGGGCAGATAAATTTGTGTATGTAACTGTACATATTAAATCACGATCCTATTATGAAACTCGCTGACGCTAGTTTCATAAACCCACACTCGTGTTTAATGCCCTTCATTATGTACAGTCACATAATAGTATTTTTCACAATCGTGTTATAATAGAGAGCTTTTTAGTCGAGTACCGTGTTTAGGCCACGAAGCTTGCTGAGTGGCCTAAGTAAGGTACGAGATTAAAAAGCTTGATTATAACACTATTGTGAACAATACTTTTTGTACGAGTTCATTAAAATTAATTTTCTACGAGTCAACTGAACTAATTAAACAAACTCGATACTGTTGAAACGAAGTGCAGCTCATCGCTCGTACGCTTGTTGATATCTTAAAAGACATCAACGAGCGTACGACATCAAAGCGATTCTATTGGTCCAATTCATTACAGTTCAGTAAAGCAGCCACGTGATTGGTCGAATTTATTTTAGTTGTCTGGAGCGTATCGAAAAGTAGTTATTTCGATTGTTTCGACAGTAACATGGACTACAACTATGAAAAGAGTGACGTTGCAGTATTCTCTATGAAATCTTAATACACATATTTTAATCGTCGAGTACAAAAACTACTATTATGAAATAGTAATCAGAGTGTTAATTAGTGCAGTTGAACCGTGTGCGTATAAGCATAATAAATGCATCTTATTCAGAACATTGTAAGCATATTCACAATGTCGCAGTTAGTTGTACTTATAACGAATGCGATATAGTCACATCTAAAACCGTACACTCATTGATATATATTTTAAAAGGCGATCGTAAAATCTCGCTATACAGAATGTCTCATTTTAATCGGTCAGTATGGGAAAGTCTGAAACTATAAGACATACGAAGGTTCTTAGGAACCATGTCTTCGATTTTAGTGACAAGAAAAACTGCATTCATACATTTAAAAATAACTTGTACTCAGCTCGGGAATCGAACCCGGACGTTTTTTATAGTATTTCTATTTAGATATCGATTGTGTAGGTCTTAAGCAGTAAATGTTACTATGAAACATGATGTCTAAAAAGAATAAAATGCATTGTTTTCATATAGGTACTTTAATTTATTTTAGTAAGTTTTCGAAACAAAATGTTGTACTTATTGAATGAAACACCCTGCATATCGCTTTAATTAAAAAAAACGCTATACTGTAAAGACATCGGCAGTCTATATAATTCTCTAGATTCTGCTACGGGACGGAATTAAAATGTTACGCTATATAATGTTCGCGTTCTGTAGGTACATTCAATACACTTTATTAGAAGCGTACCTTACCCTTACAATTTGTATGGGACTCGTGAACCCCATAGGCAGGGTTGCTTATTGACGAGTTTCGAGTCAAACTTCAGGTAATTCTGTCGACGCGGCATGAATACATTGATAAGTTTGCAAAAAGCGGGGGAATTTAAATACGAAACAAAGTTTGTTTGAAGGTAACGGGAGTAAGTCATGTTTGTGACATGGGTATAGGTGATTTCGGGAGAGCTGCGAATAAAATTAATGAAACGACTGACATATAATTATTGAGTCAATGCCGCCCTGTCATATCAACATGAACACTCGTTTACATGTATGTTGGTACAAAAAACAAGTTATAAATATTACGAGAACAATATTCCTTTGCTATTCCGCTAAAAAATATATATAATTTTTTGCGGAATAGCAAAGGGATATTGTCCACGTAATATATCATGGACTTCCGCAAAGTAACGCCTGATTCAATAAATTAAGATAATAAATACACAAATATATCTAGCCCCATAATAAGCTCAATAACGCTTGAGTTGTGGGTACTAGACGACGTTATATTTAAGACTCGTAGATTGCATCCAAGACTCAAGAACAAATAATATGCTCGTCACACAAATATTTGCCCTTACCGGGATTCGAACCCATAGCATAGGTACTGTCAGCTTCGTAGGCAGGGTCACTACCCACTATTCATGGTAAACCATTGTCAAAGTACGAGTATAGGTACAAACAACGCTTCGTTTTCACTCTGTTTATCATCATCATCATCATCATCATATCAGCCGAAAGATGTCCACTGCTGGACATAGGCCTCCCCCAAAGAGTGTCACAATAGCCGGTCCTGCACCACGCGCATCCAGCGGACTCCCGCGACCGTTACCAGTTCATCAGTCCTCCTTGTGGGGGGCCTACCCACGCCTCGCCTTCCGGTACGTGGTCGCCACTTGAGAACCTTTCCGCCCCAACGGCCCAAGGGCAATGGAGAGGGCTAAGCTGGGAGTTTCTCTGCGCGATCGCATCAGAAATGAGGCTATCCGCAGCAGAACCAAGGTAACCGATATAGCCCTCCGAATCGCTAAACTTAAGTGGCAGTGGGCGGGGCACATTGCACTCTGTGTATACTTTAACTTATTTCAACTGGGCTCATGAATGGTTCTTTGTTAGCCAGGTTTACAATGGTATTATTATCTGCCTTTATTTGCGGACGCGTGCCATTTTTTGCAAGAAAAAATGAACATTGTATGGGGCGCTAAACTTTTTCTTGCAAAAAATGGTCCGCGTCCGCAAACAAGAGCAGATTTTATCTCGTAGCTAATTTGGAATATATTGTAAAAGAAGATAGATTTAATGAACAATTTACGTGTCGATAACATCTTTTTTGCAAACTTTGGCACGTGTTCGCAAACAATGTCTATTCATAAGCTGAGAACAAAGGGCATTCATGAGTCCAGTTGAAATAAGTTAAAGTATAATACGCTAGCCATTTAGACGCCCGGATTAGCCTAGTGGGTAGTGACGCTGCCTATTTAATATAATCCTGACATATATTTTTTCCTAGTTCTAAAAATATGTAATTTTTTCTGACATTGTAAAAACAGCATTTATGTTTTTAAGTTAACATGCCCTAGTAGTAAATTGTAAATGAACTTTGACCTTCAAAAAGATGTCTGTATGAATCTATATTGAATAAAATATTCTGACTTTTATGAAGCTGAAGGTCCTGGGTTTGAGTCCCGGTAAGGGCAAATATTTTTGTGATGAGCATGAATGTTTGTTTCTGATGGTCGCACCACACTTGGGGGTTCGTGTTCGCCTTGCGTCGTTGCCTCTCTTTCTTCATTTTTCTTTTTCTTTTTTTTTCTCTTTTTTCTTTTTTTTTTTCTCGTAGGAAGGAAAAAGATGCAGCACGAATATTTGGGCAAACAGCGCCAAGTGCAGTGCGACCATTGGTCTTGGAAGCTTTCTATTTATATCTATTAAATATACCTTCGCCTTGCGTCGTTGCCTCTCTTTCTTCTTTTTTCTTTTTCTTTATTTTTCTCTTTTTTCTTTTTTTTTTTCTCGTAGGAAGGAAAAAGATGCAGCACGAATATTTGGGCAAACACCGCCAAGTGCAGTGCGACCATTGGTCTTGGAAGCTTTCTATTTATATCTACTAAATATATCGTCGTCTAGTACCTTGTAGGTAAGCCTTAATGAGCTTACTATGGGACCAGTTCGATTTGTGTAAGATCGTCCCTTATTATTTATTTATTATTTTACGTAACGTAACGTAAATAAGAAATAACGGGGTTTTGAGAGCGCGCGTAGTTGCCACATTCTGGCACTACCACAGCTTAGCGTATAGGTAATTGAAATCTGCCATAATGTGGCAGCTCCACAGATATCCGTAAATGTTAGTTTAACCACAGACAAGATGCTTGGCATGATCTCGTTTACTCGTATGTCTGTATTATATTAATACCGGTATATGAATGTTACAGTATAATTAAGTGCGCGTCCCCATCCGCATTAAAAACCCATTGTAATAAGAATAACAAAAATATAAATAAATGCGTGTATCCCTCACTTTTATCTTTAATTTAATAAAACCAATGCATTCGCCCCTCTCGCAATTACATACTTGCTAATAAGTGATGACTTTATGTCCTGACATGGGCGGTGAAAAAGACGCACGAACAAAAACTCCACACTACAGAAATGCGTATGTTACGATGGGCCGGCGGAGTAAAACTCAAAGACAAAGTGCGCAACGAGTATGTCCGTGGGAGTTTAATTAAGGTTGCTAAAATAGCTGACCTAAAAGAGTCCAGATGAGGTGGTACGATCATTTGTTGCGACGACCGGATGACCATGTCGTGAAAAAGTGCCTATCCATGGCTACAAAAAAGAGAGGAAGAGAAAGACCTCCAGCCACCTGGATGACGAATGTCCAGAGAGACATGAAGGAGATGGGCCTTACTACAGATGACGCACAGGACCTAAGAAAGTGGCGCCGCATGATTGGGAAAGCCGACCCCGCGTAACGGGATAAGGCGAGGCCAAAGAAGAAGACTTTATGTCCGACATAAATGTGATCATGTTTGCTAGACAAAAGGATGATCAAATGTTTATCATCATTTAGTTTCGCAACGCTCGCCTATCCACGTGCTATCCAAGATAAGGACGTGGAAATGGGCCTCACGGCTCTAGTACACCAGTAATTATGTTACCTGAGAAGATAACCAACCGTGCAGTAACTAGCAGATATGTGCAAAGTTGGACACCAAGTACGAGTAAACAGATTTCTACTTTCCGCAAATAGATGGAGATAAGGAAGATATTCGAAATTGTTACTTACTACTTAGAACGTGTTTTGACAAACTTTTGCTGACTTTGCTTGGTGAAACTCAATAAGATTCTATTTGATGTTCCTTCGCAAATGGAAACTAAGCTTTCTAACTAAATTACGGCATAAAGTAAGAACCATGTAAATCACAAAAAATATGGAAATAACTTGGAATCGTTATTTTTGTGACTTTTTGTAACTGATAATTGATACGGTCGAACTCACAAAAGGCTGAACACCTTTGCACCGTTTCGCTTTAACGTCATGTTTAAACTGCCATACGAAGTTGTCAAAAGGGTGAAAGCGACAAGGTATCAAAGAGTTAAACTACTTATAAGTTCGACTACTGATACGGAACAGTCCTCTACATGGGACCGTATCTGAGAGAACAAACCGGACCAACTTATCTGCAATATGTTACCTTATGAAAAAGCCTATTATAGCTTGATTTATATCTCCGATAACTTGCCAGCCCGCACCACATTCATAAAGGATGAACACAGCAAGAAAATAAGAGCAGTTAAGCCTTACTCCGACTGAATGGTGACGTCAGCAACTATTTTTCCTGTCCGTTAAGACGGCAGCATCGCTGCAGCCAATGAGAACGCTTCGTTTAAAATAGGAAAAGCAAATCGAAGACTGTTCTCTATTTAAACTGGTTTGAACGAACACCCGCCCGTTGCTGTTTAATTTAATTGATTGAGAGATGTTTGCGGAGTTTGGTTTTCGTTGGAAAGTTAATCTGTTTTAAATAAAAACTGACGTTGTAATAGTGGGGCTTGTATTGTGACTCTATAAATTGGCGCTGAGACGAAGCTACAATTTACATCATCCTCAGCCTGTGGTCGTCCACTGCTGGACTTTGGACTTTCCTAATGGGGAACGGATGAAAATTTAAGAAGTGCCTGATTATTTTTTTGTTGATAGGAATAACCTTCCTTGGCACCAGAAAAAAGTTGCAGACTTTTCAGCTGCGTCAATTATGTTTGAAAAATATATTTTTTTTCCTTACTCACGTTTTGGGTTTAAGACGGCGAATAAGACACTTTCCTTGATCCGTCTCATATTACAAGAAAATATCTTAAATGTCCGTGGTTAACTGATACTGGCAATGATATTGACAGCTGCAGCAGCTATATTTGTCATTGCCAGGGTCAGAATATTTAAAATATTTTTTGTAATATGAGACGGATCAAGGATCTCATTCGCAGTCCTAAACCCAAAATGTAAGTGAGGAAACTGTTTATATTTTTCAAAAATAATTGATGCAGCTGAAAAGTCTGCAACTTTTTTCTGGTGATAAGGAAGGTTATTCAATCAATCAATCAATCAAAATAATTTTATTTCAAATAGACTCAAAGAGTGCTTAAGAAACGTCACAAAAAAAAAGTTAAAGTTGACAAGACACGGAATGATTACGATAAGATACAAAAAAGTCAATCATAAGCATCAAAAAAAAATCATTATAAAATTTAACGGCTGACAGTCCACACAAAATTAGAACCAAAGACAGATTAGAAAAAAAATGTCACTTAAAAATTATAAAAATTAAAAACTAGAATAAAATTGAATTTCACTGAGCAATGACTTATTGGCTTAAAAGAAGTTATTGTCTTCTACAAATTCCTTAACACTATAATAGGCCTTACATACTAAGCGGTCTTTTACAATTTTCTTAAATTTAGTAAGTGACAGACTCAAAACATCTTTAGGGATTTTATTGTAGAAACGTACAAAATTTCCCATAAAAGACGAACTAACTTTATGGAGACGGAACCGAGGCACAACAAGTTTGTCCTTACCTCTTGTATCACCAAAAAAATAATCAGGCACTTCTAAAATGTTCATCCATTCCCCATTAGGCCAGCGTCAATGTAAGCTACACGAAAGTCTTGAAAAAACTCTCCAAAAGGTGTAATTTGATCAGATGAAAAATCTAAAACAAAAGACAACACATTGTTAGACAAACTACGACATACACATAGTTTTTTTTTTAAACATTATTATAATTATAACCATAAACCCACAGAGTTGGCTAAGTTTAAAAAAATTAATACCTAAACGTAATAAAACTATAGTTTAATTTTGAACTTATTAATAAACCACCTGGTCTGGTCCAATTTTATAAGTCTTTAAATATGGTGTCTGCAGCTGTCATCTTATGTCTGTCTGTAACTGTCAAATTTCCCAAACAATCAAATTTTAAGATTTTAACCATTTGAACGCCATTATTCACGTACTAAAGTGTCACCGACACGCCAACCTTTTTTCCATAAGAGAGTAACTATGAAAAAAATCCAATATCTTGTGTACAATAAAGTATTTACATATATACATACATATGAACTTATATGAAAGAGAGAAGGTTGTTTTGACAGCGGACGTCGTAACACTTAAAGGCGTTCTAGGCGCTGCGGGCACGACAATACACGACACCTTTAGGCGTTCTTGGCGTTCAAATTGTTAAATGACGTAAATGGCCTAACTTACAATTACCGACGGTTTGAGCTAACGTAAAAACCCTATAACAATAAATACAACAGCAATTGAAGCCGAGTTCTCAAAATGTTTTCTTTTTCCTCCAAAAGAAAGCACTTAATGCAATTTTCGAATTAGGAAGTTTTTCTTTGTTGGCGAGCTGAATCGCCCGTCCGCTTTCGTGCATTACTTTATTTGAGCTTAGAATGTTTTAAAAAGTTTTGCATTTGTTGGGATCTTATCTTAATGGGGGACCTGTCGGATGCACTTTGACCCAGTGGGATCTTTTGTGCATTCGCTCTCCTTTAAGCCTGCTCCCTGGCTCGCTCCATCATTTCCACAACGGATGATGCAGTTCACCGGGAGCACCTTGAATTCCTTTGGTTGCGGATAGCCGTTACCAAAGTAATTCATTCTTTGTCTGGCAAGGGCATGACATTCACACGTTAATTGTTGGGGATCGCTTGTTAGTCTTATTTTAGTGGACCTCGTTATTTAATTTGATGGTGCATGCTGAAGCACTGAGTAATATTGTATAAATTTGCTACATTTTCCTTTGAAGTCTAAAAGGTCTCTTTCTGGGTAGGACATATCAGCCCGTTGCTGCAACTGCAAATGCTGACTTACCACGTGCAAATTGTATAGCAACATAACATATTTTTTTAGCTTTATTTCATTACGTAGTATCTCAGAGCATAGAATACTAGAAAGAGGACAAGCCGCCGGCGGCCGTGTCGCAGTTGTATGCTCAATGGGCATACACTGCCATACTGTGCACGCGTGCTGATCGCAGAGAATATTACATTTTTTCCCAAAATGCCTGATATGATGCGCGTTTATTGTCAAATAAGCGTGTAGGTATACAAGTGTGTGTGTTTTAGATGTGTGCGTGCTTTGTCTTGTCAATTACTTGGGCGTTGTGTGGGTTAATGTACTTGCGACAGGCTCACTCTATACAAATCGGCCGCCATGTCCGATCTCCTTATATTCATACATCTGTGCGTAGTATAAAGAGGTCAGAAGATGCACTGTGCAGAAATGCGAATGCTAAGATGGTCAGGTGGCGTGACATTGTTGGATAAGGTCCGAAATGAATATATCCGAGGTACATTTAAGGTGGCACCTATACCAGAAAAGATGCGCGAAAACAGACTACGATGGTTTGGCCACATAATGCGCAGGGACGATGACCACATGACCAAACAAATGATAAATAATATCTCAGAGGGAAGAAGAGGTCGAGGTCGCCCTATAACTACTTGGCTGAGTACAGTCCTGAAGGACCTAAAGACGATAGGCGCAAGCCCTGACGCGATGCATAATAGAGAAGAATGGCGCAAAATGATACGGAGAGCCGACCCCAAATGACATGGGACAAAGGCTAGGACAATGATGATGATGATGTAGTATAAAGAGGTCAAGGAGGCGGCCCTAGACAGAGTCAGATGGAGGAAGCTATTACACCGACAAGAGTCTAACTCTTAAATTTATGATGAGGATTTCATTTCCTTACCGTTTCAAAACCAACCATCTGCCGTAGCTTAGCTACTGCTCTTAATACTTTAATGCAACGAACTACGTGAAAAATATTGCATTCCACTTAGGACACCTAATGGAATGACGAATGGACTTTCAAAGGCATGGCTTTCATGAGAGCATATTCCGCTTTCAGAATACGTTCAGTTTTCTATTTTTAAATAAAAAGTAAAGATCGGTTGGGCAGATCAAATATGAAACTCCATTAAAACAGTTATTCCAAAAAGTAGTCCTCTCCTCAGTAAAGTTTCGCTCCCAATATTCGATATTTCCATGAGGCATTTCAAACGTTTACAGAAACTCACTTCTATTTTTTCTTCTGTTATTCAAATCTAAACTTTACTTCCAAATGACAAGGCCGTGTTTATGACTGCGTTATTGGCGGAATAGGAGCTTGCGAAAATTGTATTCTATTTGTGCATCGAGTTTGTTTGGATGGGAATGTTTTGGAACTACGGTTGCTGGCCGGTATGAAGTTTAAAAAAAGTTTTCATTTGAAATTGGAAATTGATGTTTGATTGTGCATTTGTTTTTATTGGCTCGAACGCTCAGCGTAAATGTTTTTGAGTTCGAATTTTGAAAATACGAAGCATTTTAAATCGGAACATTTAAGTATTCAAATTGCGATATTGATCCGACATTTGTAACTGCTGTTTAAGCGTTTGAAGCGTTTCATTTGTTCACGATGTATGCACGTATTGGGAATATTTGATTGGAACAATGGGAAAGTACTTAAGTACCTACTGTGCATAGGATACGTTGCTTTCATCACGTAAAATAAAGTAGGCGGTTAGCGACCACCTAATTTCATGTGCCGGTTAGCGACCACTTAGCTGAGTTGGTGAACTGAAAGCATATTTTCTCGTTTATTTAGTAAATTCCTATTCCATAACTTAAACAATAATGCATACGGCTAACAATTTCAATAGGCTCTGTAGAATTGATGTTATCTTCAATTGAAAAAACCATGTCCTTCAGGTGGTCGCTAACCGAAGGTGGTCGCGTATCCGGCGAAGTTACCCTATTTATGTAATGTATACTGCGCATTTCAGAGTTTTAAAGTTTTGCGTCATATGACTCGAGTATGACTCGGTCAATAATATGTAATATTTTCTTAAATGTATAATCATAACAAGAAACTATAAAAATGTACAGTCAAATATCCGAAATCTTCTCCTTCCCTCATATTTCAGATAATTTAAAGTATGTAGGTACCTACTTTCTCCCCGTGCCTAATAGAAACAGGGCGGATAATCTGAAATTTAATTTAACCTGCTCTTTCTTCTGGATCGTTTCTCCCTTGGCCAGAAAAAGGATTGCACAAGAGTATTAAATCACCAAGACAAATACCCCGGTCAACACCACCCGTTCCTTAAAATGTAAACACTAAACGCAACAGACCAGTGTCGGCTTCTATTTTCAAAAGCCCGGACGCGGAATCTCTTCTTTCCGGACAGAATGCAATTTCGGTCGGAAATAAACGGGATTGCCGGACGTTTGTGCGCTTTTGTAGTTTTATTTAAAGTAATCATTACTACGCGAGAGGACTAGAGTTGTATTGTTCTGTTGGTCGAGCGTCTAGTTACAATTTAAGTATTTTTGTCTGTTATTGTGTGTGTATAGCGACCGCTTTTTACATTTAAACATACCACTTAAATACCTTTAGTCTACCTTCGACTATTATTTATTTTCGTGATCGATAAATAACAGGCGATCTTAATGCTACAAATCGATCTTTACCAGACAACTTCTGGATAGTAAAGTTGACGCATAACAATGTAACACTCTAAGTAACTTGATGAAACAGAAAAAATATCGGAATAAGGAACAAGGGCCGAGTATTCAAACTAACCTAACTATACTTTGTCAAGAGATTTCACATAGTTTAGGTTTTTTGGTTTTCATCCAGTTCTGAGATTCTTTAGTTTTTTTTTATAACATGAGTAACAATCTTCAGATTATTACATCTATATTTGCAAATAGTTCTCTCCATTTTCTTGCATTTGTTGAACATTGCATTAACCTCTCAGGGTTGAAGTGTGTTGTGGGCGATGGGCTAGCAACCTATCACTGCAACATCACATTTTGTCGATCATTTATACCCACATTTATGCTAAAAGTGGCACTGGAACACAAGTTTCATGTGCTCTGCCTACCCCTTTTAGGGATAAAGGCGTGATGGTATGTTTGTATTAACCTCTATCTGTTTTGTTGCAGTGTTCCCCAATGTGCCGCCTGCGCCGGGCATGTCATGCGCGGGAGAGGACCGTAAGTACCTATTTATATCACTTTCCTTCCTTACTTTATTATTTTATTAGTGCATTCGTACAGAGACCGCAATATTACGTATTGCTGGCCAAGTGGCCAAGTAAATAATATGAATGAAAATAAAAATAAATGAAATGAAAATATATTTATTAACGAAAGAGTAATTTAAAAAACATAGTGGCTATGGTCCCACACTAAGCTGGGCCCGTCCCGTGGAAACCAAACAGTATAGATTAACAATTACGCGGCTTAAAAATAGAGCAAGACAAGGTATGAATCTTAGAAACTACAACCAAATACCTATTTGTTTAGTTTAGTTGTCCTGGGCATTTTCCGCAAGTAGATAACTAACTAACTAACCTAACTGAGATAGAACGTATAATTCTTTTGACATTTTCACGGTTAAATAACATTTTAACAGTTCGTTTCGTTGCACTTTTTTGGTATCTATTTTATTTACTTTGTTTATTCTTCTACGCTACGAATAGATTATTTTTATTATATTCTATTTTCAATTCAAATGCGTGATGGTTTTAATCAATTGGCCAGTGCGACTCGACAGGCAAAAACAAGAAGAGCAAACGATCTCAATTAGCGACCAATATAAAATTCTCCAAACATAGCAACGCCTTTATAAAGCTTAAATCCACAAAATGTCCTCTTTCACGTCAGCTTTAATAAATTTATCAATATATTATCCACGTTATTAAAACGTTCAATAAAGAGTCGTCGCACAATGGCGGGAGTAACCTAGCACAACGTCAAATAGAGCGCTTTCGGCAACATCATTACCATGTGAATGCTGGCATAGTAATGACCTGACGGTGAGCGGGTTAAAAAAACATAAACTCTCAGCTCTAACGAAATTAAAAAAAATCATAACCCCGTCTCGCTCACTTAAAAGTTAAACAGTTGAGAGTGAAAGGGAGGTTTTTGAATTGTTTTTTTCGGGACGGAAGCCCTCGGCTTCGAGGCCGTTGAGTCGACGACGTAAATAATGTATTATGTGTTAAGTGCAGTTTGCGCGGAAAATTGTTATGAGATTGGGGTTTAAATTCTGGTTGGTTTGGAAACTTTGCTGATAAATACACTACAGCAAGAACGTTTTATAGCATACGACGTGGATGATAAAACTATTTCAGATATATGTAGTTGTACTAAAAACGATCCTTCAAGAAGATTTTATTGCAGAAATAATAAAGACAGGTGTAAGGAATGGTACCTTTTATAATTTACGGTCATGCATTTCGGATTAATTCAATGACAGTCGATTAACACAAAATATATGTGATATCTATTTCCCGGGTCAATTCGTTTCTTATAAATCGCTTGCTTCACTAAATTCTCTTTAAACCGATAAGATAATAGGTACCGATAACGTTCGTCGAACCGCCACGCCACTCCGATGTCTTGTGCCGGCGACATCGCCAAGCATCTGGCAGGTGCTCTATTTTATTTTAATATTTTTTTATTGATTTAAATATACACCGTCATTACCGGCACTATAGAAACAAGTGACAGTCGGGTCATTACCGTGCAACAAAAACGAGTGACAATCGAGTTATGTTCGAACGGCGCGCACCGTCACCGGCCGTGTAGCAAATAAAAGTGTGAAAATGGTGCCGCGAGATTGATGACAGGCCAGTGAGGAGGTGTGGTGGCCTAATTCCGTTAAAAGTGGCAATCGGATCGTCGTTAATTGTAACTGGCCCGAGGGAGCTCTTGTTAGCGCCTATACGACGGTAATGACGAGCCCGGGGCTCTGGAGCCTTCAAACGAAATCATTAAGTGTTTCGTGAAACGGGTAAATTGAAAGCTTTTTCGAAATTGCTGTGTCAAAGGTTTATTTGGGACATTGGATATTTTGTTTAAAATTGTATGAATACAAATTGTCGTTGCCAATGGAAATGATGGAGTTACTGGAAGATTTTCTCGTGAGTTAGTTTATTTTTTATTTTAAAGTTGAGCTTATGACAACTTTTAACTAGAAAAAAGCAATCTGAAAGCACCAAAATTAATTGAAATGGTCAATGTACAAAAACTGAATTACGTTTAGTTCTAGTATTTTTTTGTATTAAGCGTTCATAAGAATAATTTAATTAATTATCTAGTTATAAATAGCCTGTTTTTACGATATCTTGTTTTCCGTTTACTATGACTTGTTTATTGGTTCATAAATTTCATAATGCAATGATAATAGATAATATACTAGTACAGTCATTGCCAAAAGTATTGAGTACACATACGATTTTTTTTTATAAATGTTAACTTTTAAATTATAATTATAGAGAATCATAAATAAAAAAAACATTTCTTTTATTGACGTAAAAATAATTTCATGGAAAAAATGCAAAACCTGATCCTTTTATTGTAAACCCTAATTGTTGCTTCGACATCCTATAAACGAATACATTAGTTTTGCAAGATAGCATTTAAAGTCAGCTATGTATTAACAAAACCTCACTGCGTTTAATACTCTGATGAATAACATTACTCATATAATTAGATAATTACAAGAGTGCTGCACTAAAACTTGTCTGCAGTTTATCAGAACAATCCTGACCAGTGTTCAGTAATGTTTGACGGCCTTTTTATATTGGATAGTGACCCTGTCTACGAAGCTGACAGTCCTGGGTTCGAATCCCAGAAAGGGAAAATATTTATACGATTAGCATAAATATTTGTTCCTCAGTCTTAGATTTTTACTATGTATTTGTTTACTATGTATTTCAGTATTTATATTTGTCAAATATATCGTCGTCTAGTACCCCTAATTTTCTCTTATCGAGCTTGCTGTGGGGCTAGTTCGATTCGTGTAAGATTATCCCCTAATATTTATTTATTTGATAGTGCTATATATTCATTAGAATATTTTTTACAGGCAGCATATACAGGCGCGGCGCTCGGCGGTGGCGGAAGCTCTACCGCGTCAACGGGCATATCTTCCAGGCTAAGAGATTTAATAGAGTAAGTTGTTCGGGAAACGGCCAATTTTCTAACCCGTCTGCTTTAAAGCGTTACTTTGTCAACAGCTGGTGTTGAATGGCGGATAATTTACTGTTGTCTGAGCGGAAAACAAAAACTTTTTGTGCAAAAAAGCGGTGTGCAATGGCAGTCGTAAATTTTCTGATCCGAAGCGTAGATTTACTATTTACCCGTATAGGACAACGAGCCAATTTTGCACCCCTTTTAGAAAAGATTTTATAAGTCAATAACTGATATGTATCTACTACGTTGTTGTTAGTTAAAATATAAAGTTGATAAATTATAAGTCGAAGAATGACGCATTATGTTTACCTTTTTGATATCGTATTCGAATGTTATTAGACGTAACTGTAGGTACATATATACTAACCCCTATCTAACTTTACTGTATTACTCCGAGTAACGCGTAGCATTCTTTCCGGAACCTAAGCTTTCTGCTGGAATTTATAAGATCTTTACTCTTCTGCTTTCCCTATGAGGAATAACAGGAATACATCATCATTACTTTACAAATATATAAAATACATACGAAGTGTCCAGAATACGTACCTACCACAGAAATAAGTACTGATAAGGCCCGACTTATCATTTTTTGAGTAATCACTGGAAGAACCCATATTAATTCTCTCAAACCTCCTTCCAGCGCGCCTTCTGTGCCTTCTGCCAGGATCGCATCTGGGGCCTCGGCCGCCAAGGCTTTAAGTGCATCCAGTGCAAGTTGCTGGTGCACAAGAAGTGCCACAAGCTCGTGCAGAAGCCCTGCTCCAGCGAGCATGTCGACCCTGTTGAGATCAAAGATGACGCCAATGGGGAGAGCACGTTGGGACGAGCGTCCTCTGTCCGGTAAGTCAAGATATAGAAGCATTTCCTTTCAGGGGTGTCGATTTTACAGGCCCGATCCAGCTAAAAGATGGAGCTGGTATGAAATTTATCGGTCAGTTCAAGTGAACCCAGTGCAAGTTGCCGGTGCACAAGAAGTGCCACAAGCTCGTGCAGAAGCCCTGCTCCAGCGAGCATGTCGACCCTGTTGAGATCAAAGATGATGCCAGTGGGGAGAGCACGTTGGGACGAGCGTCCTCTGTTCGGTTACCGGACTCCGGTAAGTCAAGATATAGATACATTTCCTGTCAGGGGTGTCGATTACACAGGCCCGGTTCAGCTAAAAGATGGAGCTGGTATGAAATTTATCGGTCAGTTCAAGTGAACCCAGTGCAAGTTGCCGGTGCACAAGAAGTGCCACAAGCTCATGCAGAAGCCATGGTCCAGCGAACATGTCGACCCCGTTGAGATCAAAAATGACGCCAGTGGGGAGAGCATGTCGTCTGTCCGGTAAGTCAAGATATAGATGCATTTGCGATCCAGATGCTAATGGAAGAGAAGGCTCGTGTGATCGGTCAGATGAGAATTACGATCACTTGCGACTCCATCCTAAGTACGAGTACGTCCTACACAACCCGCATTTTGTGATCTATATTCTGATATTGTTCTTGCCAAGTCTCAATTTCGACTTTGTAGCTGACTGTTACCTAATTATTAAGTGCCCTGGTATCCCCTCATTTCATCATACAAACGTTTCATCGAATGTATTGTGTCTCATTCCTAAACACGATGTTGTTCCAGGTCTCGGGCAGACCCCGAGCTGCCACTGCCGGACACGCCACCAGCGCCCGCGCCGGCGGTCCGCGAGGATCTGGAGCCGGGCTCGCAGCGGCAGTACTCGCTTGACGACTTTGAGCTGATCCGGGTCATCGGACGCGGGTCTTACGCTAAGGTGAGCTGATGAAGAACCCTTGAGATTTGTGGTACTTGCTATTATGATAGATTTTAATGTGGTCAAACTGCCAAAAATATGTTCAAATGACAACAATGAATGATTGGTATAAGTCTCTCTCGTTATCATCGTCTTATCTCATTGCTATAAGATTTCTGAATGGTCAGACGTGTGTGTTGTGTATGTACCTAATACGATTTGATTTGATTGACATTGGTACTTTGTTATAAATTTGTTTAAAGGGGCTCGAAACGTCGGGATGTATTTATTGGGGAATTTCAAAAAATATGTATAGATTAAGATTAACTAAAGTGATGTTTGAGTCACGTCTAACCTGTCGGTTTTGTTACTAAACGTAGGCGATTGACATTGACTGTCGGTTTTGTTACTATCCTTACCTGTCCGTTTAAGGAGTCAAAAATAATGAATATGCCCTAATACAGAATATACGCGATAAAAATCCGTTTAAATTGTTTTATTTAATGATTAATAATCGCGGAAACCGAAGACAATAAATATTATTCCGTGTCGACAAGGACAACGTACCAACAATACCTAATGTCTGTCAGTTATCACGGTAATATCTGCGGACTGCGGACATGAGACCATTGAGAATATAAGCAGAATAAAACTTGGCTTTTAACCTATTTAACCACGTTCTGTTGTAAGATCCCGATAAGTTTAACTGTAATTCCAAACATCAGGTGCTGATGGTAGAACTGAAGCGGACGAAACGCGTATACGCGATGAAGGTTATCAAGAAGGCTCTCGTCACGGATGACGAGGACATCGACTGGGTTCAGACGGAAAAGCACGTGTTCGAGACCGCCTCCAACCACCCTTTCCTTGTGGGCCTGCACTCCTGCTTCCAGACACCCAGCAGACTGTTCTTCGTTATTGAGTTTGTGCGCGGAGGTGATCTTATGTGAGTATCTACTACATCGTTGGGTTATCCTCACCAAAGTACGTCCTTGTTACTTGAAAACGCACCAGACAGTAGTACAACAACACTCCAGTCATATTGGTAACCGTTGATACCTAATCCAGAACACACAGTCTCTATGGCCGAAATCGGTCAGGACATGATCATTACGTCTACGGCTGAGTACTTGATATACCTGCAAGGCAAAGTACTTCGACCAGTGTCTCCAAATATCGATGCTGGAAAATCTGATTTGTGATCGATGATAATCCATGGACACGTTAGAACGGCCTTTCTATTCCACCGACATGTAACAATTTTTAACTCGTGGACAAAGTGGTATAAAGTACGAGAGTAGAAAAGTCAAATATATTGTTATTCTTTATAGAATCAATCATCAACATATATTGAACGACGTCCACAGATTTACCAAAGCCAAAGTTTGCTGGAAAGGGCGTGTTCCGACCGACATATCCCCACTTTGATGTCTCTGTCATTCTGGTTTTGAAAGACGGAGACATGATTGTGAGGCTATGTCCCCATACGTCCCCATACGTCCCCATACGGCGCAGGTCGTTCAACCTCTTTATAGGAAGCCTACTCAACTCACGCTCCCTTTAAAAAGGAACTAATCGTAAGGTAGCAAATGTTCATCAAAATGTTCGTATTCCAGGTTCCACATGCAACGCCAACGGCGGCTGCCCGAGGAGCACGCGCGGTTCTACGCGGCGGAGATCTCGCTGGCGCTGCACTTCCTGCACGAGCGCGGGGTCATCTACCGCGACCTGAAGCTGGACAACGTACTGTTGGACCATGAGGGGCACATCAAGCTCACTGACTACGGGATGTGCAAGGTTACATATTTTTCTATCCAATTCCGTTGTAGCGCGTGGATAGGCCCCCCACAAGGCGGACTGATGACCTGGTAAAGGTCGCGGGAGTCCGCTGGATGCGGGTGGCGCAGGACCGCCCATTGTGGCACTCTTTGGGGGAGGCCTATGTCCAGCAGTGGACGTCTTTCTGCTGATGTGATGATGATGATGATGAATTTCGTTGTCAAGGTTTAGTGACCTGCATTACAGGTCGCGTAGAAATCGTACTCAGAACGTACTAATAGTTGTGACTTAAAGCTCAGGCGAACCTTGAAGACATGAGCTGTTAAAGCCAAGACTAACCTAAGAAGACTCGCGCTAACCGTAACGGCTCAAGTCTTTAAAGCTCGGCCGAACTCTAACTTACACCAACACGCACTACGTATTAGAACAGTATTAGGATGTATTACGTACGGAGCGAGCAATTGTTGAGGCCTATCCCCGTCTTCACATTTATAGGGAAACCGTTTATATGGTATGGTTTACGTAAGTGTATACGCGTGGCACTGAAAAGGGCTGATGAGTTACCAACATACTCAAGTCCATTTCAATTAGGAACATTTTTTTTATTGAGCCGCCTTTACATTTCAGGAAGGCGTCCGTCCCGGTGACACAACCTCAACCTTCTGCGGCACCCCCAACTACATCGCGCCGGAGATACTTCGTGGAGAAGAGTACGGGTTCAGCGTGGACTGGTGGGCGCTCGGCGTGCTCACCTACGAGATGCTGGCCGGCCGCTCGCCGTTCGACATCGCGCAGGCCGCGGACAACCCTGACCAGAACACTGAGGACTATCTCTTCCAGGTAACGTCGCTTTTAAGTCAGGTAACACGCTGGACGGACGTAATAAAAAAGGCCACGGAGACCAGCATAGTCCAGTGCTCCCGCAATGCCTCAAACCGCCTGAAGTGGCGCGTCATAGCTAATGCTGCGACCATTGGCAAAAAGCACAACAAACGATGGTGACTCACCGAGTGTAGGCCAATAGCAACCTTAACTCTTCGTTATTGGCTGAGCTGGGACTCTAGTAACATAGATTGTGAAGTGTAAGTAGGTCCTCTTCTTGACACGTCCTACATATAATGAAGCATGTACTTTTTAGGGTTCCGTACGCAAAGAGTAAAACGGGACCCTATTACTAAGACTTCGCTGTCCATCCGTCCGTCCGTCCGTCCGTCCGCCTGTCTGTCACCAGGCTGTATCTCAAGAACCGTGATAGCTAAAGAGTTGAAATTTTTACAGATTATGTATTTCTGCTGCCGCTATAATAACAAATACTAAAAACAAAATAAAATATATTTTTAAGGGGGGCTCCCATTCAAAAAACGTGATTTTTTTGCCGTTTTTATAGATAATCTGTCACCAGGCTGTATCTCAAGAACCATGATAGCTAGAGAGTTGACATTTTCACAGATTATGTATTTCTGTTGCCGCTATACAACAAATACTAAAAACAAAATAAAATATTTTTTTAAGGGGGGCTCCCATACAAAAAACGTGATTTTTTGCCGTTTTTATAGATAATGGTACGGAACCCTTCGTGCGCGAGTCCAACTCGCACTTGGCCGGTTTTTTTTCTATGTTATCCCTTTATCACATAGAAATGGAGGAGAGCAATCACTATCCAAAACCATGAGAATTTCAATGGGCGCCATCGTCCGGTATATAGCGATAACGGAACAAACTTACTTGGTGCAACTAAATACTGTCAGCCTCATAAGTTGCTTAACACCTAAGTACCTTGTCGTTTTCACTCGTTTGACAACTACATATGGCATTTTAACATGTTTAATGCGACACGGTACAAAGGTGTTAAGCCCTTTGTGAGGCGGATCGTACCATCATTGCTGGGACGTCAGTCAACTGAGACCTTGACCGGTGCATCCCGTATCAAAACGTCAGAAATAAAGGAAAAAAATATCGCGTTGCCATGGTCACGACACGCCACACGGCAGCGGCAGCGGTTTTTCTAATTCATTACGTTTGATCCCAACTAACCACAGTGCGGTGCGCTTCTCGACCGCGCAATGAACAGATAAAACGCTTGCCGAGTTGCCGCGCCGCAATTTGCGCAATGTCGAGGCCGGGCCGTTAGTCCCCAGTAAAGTAATCATTTAAATCCGCGACTTCATTTAATTCTAGGTGATCCTAGAAAAGACGATCCGTATCCCGCGTTCCCTCTCCGTGAAGGCGGCGTCGGTGCTGAAGGGCTTCCTCAACAAGAGTCCGGCGGAGCGGCTCGGCTGCGGCGAGAGCGGGTTCATGGACATCGTGCAACATCCCTTCTTCAAAAGCATCGAGTGGGAGATGGTGAGTGCTTGGCTTCCTCAACAAGAGTCCGGCGGAGCGGCTCGGCTGCGGCGAGAGCGGGTTCATGGACATCGTGCATCATCCCTTCTTCAAAAGCATCGAGTGGGAGATGGTGAGTGCTTGGCTTCCTCAACAAGAGTCCGGCGGAGCGGCTCGGCTGCGGCGAGAGCGGGTTCATGGACATCGTGCAACATCCCTTCTTCAAAAGCATCGAGTGGGAGATGGTGAGTGCTTGGCTTCCTCAACAAGAGTCCGGCGGAGCGGCTCGGCTGCGGCGAGAGCGGGTTCATGGACATCGTGCAACATCCCTTCTTCAAAAGCATCGAGTGGGAGATGGTGAGTGCTTGGCTTCCTCAACAAGAGTCCGGCGGAGCGGCTCGGCTGCGGCGAGAGCGGGTTCATGGACATCGTGCAACATCCCTTCTTCAAAAGCATCGAGTGGGAGATGGTGAGTGCTTGGCTTCCTCAACAAGAGTCCGGCGGAGCGGCTCGGCTGCGGCGAGAGCGGGTTCATGGACATCGTGCAACATCCCTTCTTCAAAAGCATCGAGTGGGAGATGGTGAGTGCTTGGCTTCCTCAACAAGAGTCCGGCGGAGCGGCTCGGCTGCGGCGAGAGCGGGTTCATGGACATCGTGCAACATCCCTTCTTCAAAAGCATCGAGTGGGAGATGGTGAGTGCTTGGCTTCCTCAACAAGAGTCCGGCGGAGCGGCTCGGCTGCGGCGAGAGCGGGTTCATGGACATCGTGCAACATCCCTTCTTCAAAAGCATCGAGTGGGAGATGGTGAGTGCTTGGCTTCCTCAACAAGAGTCCGGCGGAGCGGCTCGGCTGCGGCGAGAGCGGGTTCATGGACATCGTGCAACATCCCTTCTTCAAAAGCATCGAGTGGGAGATGGTGAGTGCTTGGCTTCCTCAACAAGAGTCCGGCGGAGCGGCTCGGCTGCGGCGAGAGCGGGTTCATGGACATCGTGCAACATCCCTTCTTCAAAAGCATCGAGTGGGAGATGGTGAGTGCTTGGCTTCCTCAACAAGAGTCCGGCGGAGCGGCTCGGCTGCGGCGAGAGCGGGTTCATGGACATCGTGCAACATCCCTTCTTCAAAAGCATCGAGTGGGAGATGGTGAGTGCTTGGCTTCCTCAACAAGAGTCCGGCGGAGCGGCTCGGCTGCGGCGAGAGCGGGTTCATGGACATCGTGCAACATCCCTTCTTCAAAAGCATCGAGTGGGAGATGGTGAGTGCTTGGCTTCCTCACAAGAGTCCGGCGGAGCGGCTCGGCTGCGGCGAGAGCGGGTTCATGGACATCGTGCAACATCCCTTCTTCAAAAGCATCGAGTGGGAGATGGTGAGTGCTTGGCTTCCTCAACAAGAGTCCGGCGGAGCGGCTCGGCTGCGGCGAGAGCGGGTTCATGGACATCGTGCAACATCCCTTCTTCAAAAGCATCGAGTGGGAGATGGTGAGTGCTTGGCTTCCTCACAAGAGTCCGGCGGAGCGGCTCGGCTGCGGCGAGAGCGGGTTCATGGACATCGTGCAACATCCCTTCTTCAAAAGCATCGAGTGGGAGATGGTGAGTGCTTGGCTTCCTCAACAAGAGTCCGGTGGAGCGGCTCGGCTGCGGCGAGAGCGGGTTCATGGACATCGTGCAACATCCCTTCTTCAAAAGCATCGAGTGGGAGATGGTGAGTGCTTGGCTTCCTCAACAAGAGTCCGGCGGAGCGGCTCGGCTGCGGCGAGAGCGGGTTCATGGACATCGTGCAACATCCCTTCTTCAAAAGCATCGAGTGGGAGATGGTGAGTGCTTGGCTTCCTCACAAGAGTCCGGCGGAGCGGCTCGGCTGCGGCGAGAGCGGGTTCATGGACATCGTGCAACATCCCTTCTTCAAAAGCATCGAGTGGGAGATGGTGAGTGCTTGGCTTCCTCAACAAGAGTCCGGTGGAGCGGCTCGGCTGCGGCGAGAGCGGGTTCATGGACATCGTGCAACATCCCTTCTTCAAAAGCATCGAGTGGGAGATGGTGAGTGCTTGGCTTCCTCACAAGAGTCCGGCGGAGCGGCTCGGCTGCGGCGAGAGCGGGTTCATGGACATCGTGCAACATCCCTTCTTCAAAAGCATCGAGTGGGAGATGGTGAGTGCTTGGCTTCCTCAACAAGAGTCCGGCGGAGCGGCTCGGCTGCGGCGAGAGCGGGTTCATGGACATCGTGCAACATCCCTTCTTCAAAAGCATCGAGTGGGAGATGGTGAGTGCTTGGCTTCCTCAACAAGAGTCCGGCGGAGCGGCTCGGCTGCGGCGAGAGCGGGTTCATGGACATCGTGCAACATCCCTTCTTCAAAAGCATCGAGTGGGAGATGGTGAGTGCTTGGCTTCCTCAACAAGAGTCCGGCGGAGCGGCTCGGCTGCGGCGAGAGCGGGTTCATGGACATCGTGCATCATCCCTTCTTCAAAAGCATCGAGTGGGAGATGGTGAGTGCTTGGCTTCCTCAACAAGAGTCCGGCGGAGCGGCTCGGCTGCGGCGAGAGCGGGTTCATGGACATCGTGCAACATCCCTTCTTGAAAAGCATCGAGTGGGAGATGGTGAGTGCTTGGCTTCCTCAACAAGAGTCCGGCGGAGCGGCTCGGCTGCGGCGAGAGCGGTTTCATGGACATCGTGCAACATCCCTTCTTCAAAAGCATCGAGTGGGAGATGGTGAGTGCTTGGCTTCCTCAACAAGAGTCCGGCGGAGCGGCTCGGCTGCGGCGAGAGCGGGTTCATGGACATCGTGCAACATCCCTTCTTCAAAAGCATCGAGTGGGAGATGGTGAGTGCTTGGCTTCCTCAACAAGAGTCCGGCGGAGCGGCTCGGCTGCGGCGAGAGCGGGTTCATGGACATCGTGCAACATCCCTTCTTCAAAAGCATCGAGTGGGAGATGGTGAGTGCTTGGCTTCCTCAACAAGAGTCCGGCGGAGCGGCTCGGCTGCGGCGAGAGCGGGTTCATGGACATCGTGCAACATCCCTTCTTCAAAAGCATCGAGTGGGAGATGGTGAGTGCTTGGCTTTCTCAACAAGAGTCCGGCGGAGCGGCTCGGCTGCGGCGAGAGCGGGTTCATGGACATCGTGCAACATCCCTTCTTCAAAAGCATCGAGTGGGAGATGGTGAGTGCTTGGCTTCCTCAACAAGAGTCCGGCGGAGCGGCTCGGCTGCGGCGAGAGCGGGTTCATGGACATCGTGCAACATCCCTTCTTCAAAAGCATCGAGTGGGAGATGGTGAGTGCTTGGCTTCCTCAACAAGAGTCCGGCGGAGCGGCTCGGCTGCGGCGAGAGCGGGTTCATGGACATCGTGCAACATCCCTTCTTCAAAAGCATCGAGTGGGAGATGGTGAGTGCTTGGCTTCCTCAACAAGAGTCCGGCGGAGCGGCTCGGCTGCGGCGAGAGCGGGTTCATGGACATCGTGCAACATCCCTTCTTCAAAAGCATCGAGTGGGAGATGGTGAGTGCTTGGCTTCCTCAACAAGAGTCCGGCGGAGCGGCTCGGCTGCGGCGAGAGCGGGTTCATGGACATCGTGCATCATCCCTTCTTCAAAAGCATCGAGTGGGAGATGGTGAGTGCTTGGCTTCCTCAACAAGAGTCCGGCGGAGCGGCTCGGCTGCGGCGAGAGCGGGTTCATGGACATCGTGCAACATCCCTTCTTCAAAAGCATCGAGTGGGAGATGGTGAGTGCTTGGCTTCCTCAACAAGAGTCCGGCGGAGCGGCTCGGCTGCGGCGAGAGCGGGTTCATGGACATCGTGCAACATCCCTTCTTCAAAAGCATCGAGTGGGAGATGGTGAGTGCTTGGCTTCCTCAACAAGAGTCCGGCGGAGCGGCTCGGCTGCGGCGAGAGCGGGTTCATGGACATCGTGCAACATCCCTTCTTCAAAAGCATCGAGTGGGAGATGGTGAGTGCTTGGCTTCCTCAACAAGAGTCCGGCGGAGCGGCTCGGCTGCGGCGAGAGCGGGTTCATGGACATCGTGCAACATCCCTTCTTCAAAAGCATCGAGTGGGAGATGGTGAGTGCTTGGCTTCCTCAACAAGAGTCCGGCGGAGCGGCTCGGCTGCGGCGAGAGCGGGTTCATGGACATCGTGCAACATCCCTTCTTCAAAAGCATCGAGTGGGAGATGGTGAGTGTTTGTCTTCAATGCATGGACTTTTTGTTTTTATAAGCATTTCAAAAAAAATATTTAATCAGGCGTTACTTTGCGGAAGTCCATGATATGTTACGAAAACAATATTCCGTATTCAGCTAAAAAACGCTGGTTTTTTAATTATTGGTGGTGTTTTGCTGTAATTATTTGCATGATTGCAAAAGTGGAGGGAGGGTGGTCGCATTAACCGCATGCAAAATACGCAAATGGACCAGCACGTTTTTTAGCGGACTAGCAAAGAAATATTGTTCGCGTAACTTATAACTTATAAGTTATAAGCTTGGCTCATTGGAACGATCCCAATGAGTAGTGGAGATAAGCATCGAATAGTTAGTAGATATAATAGTTTTAAGATCACTGTTACTAACAAATTATGGAAATAATACTTCCGAAGTAAATTATTAAATAAATAAAATAAATACCAAAGTACCCAAATATATCATAACACATCCTTAGCCTTAAAGTAATAAAGACGTGTATGATGCTGACTGTGCCAAAAAATAAATTTAAGACAGAACTGTAGTGATAATCGAAATTGGCAATTGGAAATTAGCCCAAAAGTAATACCACCAAAAGTGAATATGGTTAAAATTTAATTCTGTCTTTAATTTTTTATGACCAATTTTGTTTTTGTTCATGAATCTAGCCCAAATTGAATTTTGTCCAATATGAAATAGGTTCATATTCAAATCTATTGCTTAGTTTCTAGCCTCTACAACAATGTACTATTGTTTCCAGCTGGAGCAGAAGCAGGTGGTGCCTCCGTTCAAGCCGCGGCTGGAGGGCGAGCGCGACCTCGCCAACTTCCCGCCAGAGTTCACCGACGAGCCCGTGCACCTCACGCCCGATAACGAGTCAGTATACTAATATCACTGTTATTAACCACAAACATAAACACAACAAAAAAGAAAAAAAAAACGTGCTGTCCGAATAAATATTTAGTAACGTGTGGATAATCGGGAGCTGAGTGACGCTACCGCGGTGTCCACGAACGTGTGGTTGCTTAGGATATCTTTCAGCTGCTGTGTCTCAATATTTTGGTACTGAAACATACTGAAAGAAAAAACACGTATTTTTTATTTTGCGCTAAGGAATTCACTGTCAAAATTTGAGCGTTCAATATCATTTCACCCTGTATTCAAAGAAAGAAAACAAAAAAATAACAAAATTCAGTAGAAAAGTAGTAGAAAATTCAGTTAGAAAATAAACAAATATTAATTTTACATATATATATTTGTCTAATTAGTAATAACTTTCCCTGATAGTTGGTGGATTGTAATATGTGAGATAAGGTACCTAACAATTATATGAACAAATGATTCGGTGAAACAACACATCCAGACAAACATATGAAATATATTCCAAACTTAGGGAAACCGAGATTTTTAGCTCTGTAGCTCTAGTATACGTTTTATCGATACAATACGCTTTCGAACGCGTTTGCGTTTAGTTTCAATTTGTATGGCAACGCGAACAGCGCCTCTGGTGGTAACTATTAGGAACTACGCGTTGCCATACAAATTGAAACTAAACGCAAACGCGATCGAAAACGTATATGTATCGATAAAACGTATATTAGAGCTACTGAAGCAGATCGAAGAATCTTAAGTGTACTTACATTATAATATTGTGTTCACAGCAACGTGATCGCAGACATAGACCAGTCCGAGTTCGAGGGCTTCGAGTATGTGAACCCGCTGCTCATGTCCCTCGAGGACTGCGTGTGACAACACGCCTGCCTGCTGCACCCCTACCACGACCCCGCGCAGGTAACTGTCAACCTTAACACTAGCGCCGTACGGTACAGAATCCACTGAGCGCGTGAACCCGCTGCTCATGTCCCTCGAGGACTGCGTGTGACAACACGCCTGCCTGCTGCACCCCTACCACGACCCCGCGCAGGTAACTGTCAACCTTAACACTAGCGCCGTACGGTACAGAATCCACTGAGCGCGTGAACCCGCTGCTCATGTCCCTCGAGGACTGCGTGTGACAACACGCCTGCCTGCTGCACCCCTACCACGACCCCGCGCAGGTAACTGTCAACCTTAACACTAGCGCCGTACGGTACAGAATCCACTGAGCGCGTGAACCCGCTGCTCATGTCCCTCGAGGACTGCGTGTGACAACACGCCTGCCTGCTGCACCCCTACCACGACCCCGCGCAGGTAACTGTCAACCTTAACACTAGCGCCGTACGGTACAGAATCCACTGAGCGCGTGAACCCGCTGCTCATGTCCCTCGAGGACTGCGTGTGACAACACGCCTGCCTGCTGCACCCCTACCACGACCCCGCGCAGGTAACTGTCAACCTTAACACTAGCGCCGTACGGTACAGAATCCACTGAGCGCGTGAACCCGCTGCTCATGTCCCTCGAGGACTGCGTGTGACAACACGCCTGCCTGCTGCACCCCTACCACGACCCCGCGCAGGTAACTGTCAACCTTAACACTAGCGCCGTACGGTACAGAATCCACTGAGCGCGTGAACCCGCTGCTCATGTCCCTCGAGGACTGCGTGTGACAACACGCCTGCCTGCTGCACCCCTACCACGACCCCGCGCAGGTAAGCTAAAGTCAGCCTTAATGTTATAAAGCATTACGGCTCAGAATCCGAGCAACTTCTGATGACTCTCGGGGACTTCACTACTACTACGAGCACAGGTACGCTGATGTCGTGAGAACGTGCTCTCCTCGCATCCTTCGATGGCTGCCTGCTGCACCAGTACCCCGCGCGTGTAAGCCTATATCAACCTTAAAACGTAGACAATACAGACTATATCCCTTGAAAACGGCCAGATTGAGGAGAATAATGAAAACTTATTATTCTTCGGATGCTTCTTCAACCACAAAGTCGAGAACAAAAAAGCAAAAAGCAAAGAATCGGAAGACTGCAGGGCCTCTGTCCTGTCACGGTCGCCATAAAATGTTGAAGATTCTTCGCGCCTTCCTCTTCCTTTGTGGTTGAAGAAGACCCAGAAGAATCCTCAACATTTTATAAGTTGCAGTGGGCTGGGCACATTGCACGTTGAACCGATGGCCGTTGGGGCGGAAAGGTTCCCGAGTGGCGACCATGTACTGGAAGGCGGAGCGCAGGTAGACCCTCCGCAAGGTGGACTGATGACCTGGTATGGTCGCGGGAGTCCGCTGGTTGCGGGTAGCGCAGGACCAGCCATTGTGGCACTCTTTGGGGGAGGACATATTCAGCAGTAGACGTCTTTCGGCTGATATGATGATGGTAACAACATACTTACTGCAACATTTTGTTAAGTCGTTTGACAATTAACCTCGTACTGTAAGTAAGTAAGTTAAGTATAATATTAAGTATTATTTTAAGTATTATTTGTCAACTACACTCACGAGCAAAAAAAAATGGAATCATTTCACTAGGGCCAAATATGGCGAAGTGATTCCATTTCTTTGCTCGCGACTATATATGTATAAAATGTGATGTTATATAGAAAGAAAGAAAGAAAGATACATTTATATAAAGTTTATCTATGTCTATGGCTAAACCAAATGTATATTTCCAGGCGTTCGGCTACGGCGAGTCGTCCTCATCCGACTACGACTCAGTCTGCTCGGAGCTGCCGCCGCGCAAGCCCACGCTGCTCCAACACATGTTCTGTCTCCCTCTCAACTGACCCAGGCGCAACAACTAACCGGTTAACACGGGCGAGGGATTGCAACCGGTTCTGCATTTACCGGTTTGTGATTTTGATTGAGGTTGTCAATTAGGTTCGGAGTGCAATGTGATTTCAGTGTGTTACAGTGCTTCTATTATCTCAATGTCTGGTAAATTTTCGGCCTTGACGACAAAATACTGTTATATTGAAGAGCGTAGACTGCAGATATTTAGAAGCTGAGAGGCTACTGCGAAACTCGCTCATTCGTGTATATCTCTGTCGCTCGAATTTGCGAGTGTGATAGAGATACACGAACGAACATCGCGGTGGTAATATTGATGTTCGTTCGGATACTTTAGCGCGGCAAACGGAACAGATTGAAATCAAATTGTGATTAAAAATGACGAACCCTATTGACTTCCAGTTGTAGTATTCTATCGATGCGCAAGAGACTAGCTTAAGTCTAGAGATGTGTGTCCAAGCTCTCCTCGTCCAATCTGAAATATTCCCCGCACGAAACGTACATACTTCGAAATTCTCCGAAACACGCACATCTGTACTTAATTAAATCCATCCGAAATAACTAATCCATTGGCCCGTTTCACGAAGATACAGTTTACTATTTCACTAGTCTATACAGGCAACACTGCGGCGTTTGTCCAATAACAAAATACAAATACTTTATTTATAACACCAATATAATGGTACATTATGTTAACAATTATGCATCATTCAATTGATTCGTCATTAATTACACTTCATTATATTTTGACTAGGTACATAGATATAGGTATATTATATGTTTATACATTCAATGAATAGGGAGCTCGTAAAACTCGCCTATCGAATTAAAAGAATGGCCAAGAAGCCACTTACGCAATCTCAACCTAAACGCCACTGTGGGAGTTGTTACGACTGGCTGTTTGAACTGTGCTGCCTGTTTGACTTGTAAAATTGTAACTTGTAGCTTCATTAAACAGGCCACAGTTGGTTATGAAAGAAAGAAATTTCAAATTACATACTAATCAAGGATGTAGGCAATTTTGATATGCATCGAGGTAACGTTTTGCGGGTGAAGGCGGTCTTCTCAGCTTGTTATGCGTTAAAATTAAATAAGGATGTACTTAACTGATTTAAAAATATGGAACCGGTTGCAAGCCCTGGTCTGAAGTGATTTTTGAATATTGCGATACACAAACATAATATGAATAAATAACGAATATCGTAATAACACATGTAAATTTTATTATGTAACCAATGGTTCGATTGTAATAAAGCATGCATTTTTATTTGTTACACGCGTTACTGCAAGAAATAAACGTTATTTGAAAGATGATGAGACATATCCTTCTCATAACATAACATAGACTTTATAAAAGACACAATTTATCGTATACGAGAAATGATGTCTTTATAAAGATCATAAATGTAAATTTGGCAGATAAACAATAACTGTGTAATAAATTCAAAAGTCACTTCAAATGTGTGGTAAGCTCCACTGTTACCTAAAGCCCTTGTGAAAACATAGGGCTAAGTTTATATGAGCCCTAGTGAAAACTTAGGGCTAAGTTTAAATGTATTTGAAGCCTGAAATTGGAGGGTAGCGGACAAAGGCTTGCCTTGTTATGATACGGTTCGAGTAAGGTCAATTGTAAAACATGATAAGCGACGTTTTCTTCGAGGTTAATGTATAAATCACTGGCTGTTACAGACTGAAGTGAAAAAAAAGTATAAAATTTACTTTGACGTTTTTCAGAATTTACCGTAAATTATGTAATGTATGTCGTTTTAATGTATTCAGAGTAGTACTTCTATTCACAACTATTGGTTTACTTCATTATTTTTGTGATCCAGGTCAGGTTCGTATACGGGAAAATATAGATAAAAGTTTACATAGGCACTTAGCTCCAAAAACAATATAAATTGTGTCTAATTTTTGAAGCTAACTGTATATAATGTGAATATTATTCTAGTAACCAGATCTGAGTATATATTTCACTCTTCGAAAGGAATTGATCGAGTTGGCACAAACATTTGGTTCTATTTAAGTTTGGTGCTCAAATTTTTGCGCATGTCTGTAACTAGGTCCTTCAGCATTTAGGTAGGGAGCAGATGATGTCACAGTTTTCCTATTATTATAATAAATCTTAGATCACTTCGAATTACGCCCGAAAATCGGGTGAAGAAACGCTTCTTGTGTAAATAAAATCATCTCTATGTATTATACAAAACATATTATAAAAACTATAAATATTTTTGAAATTATTCTATCTTTCTCGAGCGCTCGCGCTAGCACCGAGCTCCATCGCGGTGTCTACCATCTATATATGTTTCTTGAGCAATAATATATTGTAGTTATATATCTATATGGGGACAGGTGATATGCTCAATGAATGGCACGTAAGGAATTAAAAGTAGATACAAATATCGGCCTTTAAATGCAGGCGCATATTTTAGCCCTTCTCCAATATTAGTGTTTCCCTAGAAGCATAGTTTTAAGCTAGAGTCTTAGCTACGATTGTTGGCAAGCAGACTCGCTTGGCGTGTACTGTGTTAGAAAAAATGTATAGATATCCTTATCCTTATACTACTGTATTACCTATCTCGTACGCGGAGACCGTTGAAACAACCGAATGTAAACCTTGTCTATATGAGTGTAAGGACTGTAATCGCTACCAGCTGTAACCAAGCCAGGTGTACATAAGTCACGCTTTATTCCTAATTGTATTGTAAATTAATGTATCCAATCCCTACCGTAGCTCATGTTGTCGTTCATAGCTAAACACCACTCGTTTAGGTAGCCAACGAATTTTATAATATATTATATATGTAATTATAAATATTGAGCACTGATACAAAAACTCGTGTACATTGACAAAATGAAAATATTAAAAAATACAATCGGTTATGAGAATATAACAAATTATTGTTAAAGTAGAAGGAAAGACTTATTATATAATGATACGGTTACTTATAAATAATCGGGAGGCATATGTCGTGTCCACGGACTATTCTAAATAGCGTAGTAACTATTAGACATTTTGCACCGATATTCTAGAAATCACGCTCCTGGCTCCGCCACTACAATAGCTAAGCCACTGTCATAAAGGGTAAAGAGTTACACCAAGAAACATATGGTTATACTAGAGATTTATTTATTACCGGCATGAAAATTAAACAGGGTCATTATGCCGGTTACGCAACCAGCTTCAGTTAGCGACCACCTGAAGGACAAGGTTTGTTCAATTAACAGTCAGCCGAATGCAATTTTTATATTAGTTGCGTAAAAGGAATCTACTAAATAACAGTAAAACATCCTTTCAGATCACCAAATCATCGATGACCTAAGTGGTCGCAAACCAGCACAATGACCCTATTTCGAAATACATATTTCAAACTTGAATCAGCAGAATAGATTATCGAGAAAACGTTAAATCGTGAAAATGAGCCAAATATTTTTCGGTGTAATAATAAGATACCTCCTAAATGTAATTTATGTTTTATCTGCATTTTATTTCTCTCATGTGTTGCCACTGCCATCCTAAGTGTCAAATAATTTGTTCGAAGCCTCTTTTGACGAAGATACAAGTTTTTTTAAGGGTAAAATATTGGATACCTTATACCTACTATGTGCCAGAAGTCGAGGCAATTGCAAACAGCTGGCGCATTTTTACTTACCGACCTAGAAATGTACAGTGAATTGTAAATTGGCAGACAACTGTCACCTTGCTGAAATAGAGGATTGTGCTGCATATACCTACCTTAAGTTGAATTTGATACTTCGTACAGGACTGAGCTCGGACAAATGTGAATCGAAAACATTCTTTTTTTTAATGAATGGCCAAAGACAGACCTATAATATATGCTCTTTCTAACTTCCCATACCTACGCTAAAAGTGTCAAGCCACCATCTTATTTGGCTAAGGTGTATGATATGCATGACTGTCTTAGCACACTACAAAAACAATGCAATTTGTCATACCAACTTGGTATACTTAAAATGAAAGGCATGTATTTCTGTCTTTTGTCACAACAAATTGGTCTCGAATGAGGTTAGAAGAAAAACAAATGTTGAGTTCTTTTTTTTATTATTAAACGCAATTAATTGAAATCCCCGTGAAAGTGATCTAAGTGTAGGTAATTTATCCATGGATTGTTCTGGACGATTCAGACCGATTGTTCCCGGAGAACAAGTCTGTTAGACCGTCGTTATTGATATTACGGTGCGTCGGGAATTCGTCTACTTAATTGTGTGTGTAGTCGTTGCTTTTCATATTTTACTATGTTGCGTGGATTTACGCTTGGCGTTGTCGGGCCTGCGCGGGGTTCTGTATTATTTTAAGTATTTAATTATCATTAAGCTGTATTTTGGTACTATTAACTCTATATTAAGCTTATTTAGTTAACATTCCAATGTCTGACTTTGTACTGTTGATGCGAACGTTCTGTTGACACGCATGGATATTTGATATCGTTTTCAAGTTCGAAATTGTCTTTTTATACATTAATAGGTTCTAATAAAATGTTGAGATTATGTATACCTTATTAGAACTTTGTTATAACGTTCGTTTTTAATCAATTAAGTTTGAAATGTATCTAAATATTCGTATTATCTACTAATCGCATGACAAATGACATTTAAACCACTGTTAAGTAAAAGGAATTGTTGAACACTTTATTGATACGTTAAAGTCGCCGTTTAGAACAAATTATGTATCTTAGTTTTAAGTTTTAGTTGTATGTATCTGATACATCCGATATATGGAGTTTTATGTATGATTTACATATTCGATGTTGGCTGTAAGAACAGTGTTGCGAGTGAAGGCGACGCTTGTCGACTTAGACTGGATACCTAACTTGGGATACTGTACTATTCTGTGCTTAATTGAAAATAAAGAAAGATTAATCTGACTTGCGATTATTTATTTCCTTTTAGCTCTTCTAGCTTAATGTTTGGTTCTGAAGAAAGCTTGGCGGGATCATGCATGACCCTGAAGACAGGACGTTGCTGAGATGAAAATGACCATTTTTTTACGAATTTCAGGGTGTAGTTAATAACGCTGAACATCCAGCCTTTAACGTAAATGCGATGACTGAATGTATATAATGCCGTGTTTATAAACTAGCAGGACTTTCAGCGGCGAGAGACGCGAGCTGTCAGGCGAGAATAGAAACGCTCGCGCATGTATAGTTGTATGTTAGATGACGAAATAGTAGATTCGACGAGAAAGTTCTTATAGTAAAATAGGTTGTAATAATGCTGGTCATTTCCTACGGTTTCTTAACATGTTTTAGAGCACTAATAATAATATGTGCGTAGATAAAATAAAATTAAGAGACCGCCATAATAAAGAAGGAAAAATCTAAAAATGTTGTATTTTTTTCTGATAGTTTTGTCTAAAGACTGCAGCACTCTGGCGCGGCCTGCGGTGGCGGTCAATAGTAAATTTGACAGGTAATGACAAGTTTACTATTGACCGCCTCGACCAGGCCGCGCCAGTCTGTAAGAGGGTTTATGCGTTACGGGACAAAATATTGCCTCGGTCTTATTCCTTCCTTAGCCAGAGTTGAATTCAAGATGAGAGAAGAGAAGAAGCCGTAATTACAGGTAGGGCACAAGTCAAAATTTAACTTGATCTAATCTGTGTGAGGCATTTAGGTAGGGCAATGGTATTTTAAGGTAGGGCATTGCCCCATAATGCCCCCCCCTAGCTACGGCCCTGTCCTTAGTCCGTAATGCTTTGTAAACTAAATAAAACACGATGTCCAATCACAAAATAAATTTATTATATACGATAGTAAAACGTAGAACATCGCATCGCAGGACAGGTCGATATATCTAGAAAATATAGGATAAGCTCTATTACCCTCTTATAAATACATTTTCAAGCCTAGTTAAATTTGTTGACTATAATTGTCAAACATAAACACTGCAGAGATTATTTCAAATTGAGATTAATGATGTACATTTTTTTAATCATCAAGTCAGCTTATTACACGAGCTTATTACATTTTTTTATTCTTTATTTTATTTTATATAATTCAACATATTTAAAATCACATGTAAATGAGGCAACGATGAGATGAAATGGATGACACCATGCATGCCTATGCAAACTGTGTGACGTACGGTTCGCCACCGATTTTGTTACATTCTGTATAAAATATACATATGTTTGTGAGCGAGACATGCTTCACACCTCACTAGGTGTTAAACATGCCTCGCTCGCAAACATATATGAATGAACGAGACATGTTACATTCAGAGGTTTTAGGCTACTTAATCGGTCTAAAAATTAACACGGATAAACTTAACATATTATAACATTTTATAACAGCCAGACATCACAAATGCAGAAAACTAAAATTGTATTTAAAAAACCGGCCAAGTGCGAGTCGGACTCGCACACGAAGGGTTCCGTACCATTATCAATAAAAATATTTATTTTATTTTTGTTTTTAGTATTTGTTGTTACAGCAGCAACAGAAATACATCATGTGTGAAAATTTCAACTATCTTGCTATGTCTTGCAACTATCGCGGTATCAGTGAGATACAGCCTGGTGACAGACAGACGGACGGACAGCGGAGTCTTAGTAATAGGGTCCCGTTTTACTCTTTGAGTACGAAACCCTAAAAAGCTAGGAGGTATCATACAATACTAGTGACGCGTGATGACTACAACACTACCGACGTTCTAACTCCCTCTCGTGAATAATCAAAAGGGAGTGAAAGAGACAAGACAGTCGGGCAGTAGGTGATAATCTGTTAAAATTTACTAAATAAAGAATCTTAATAATACTCGATCTTAATAATGAAATAATACTTTTTTTTCTTTGATGATATCAGATACTGAGATTCACATTCGACTTTCTACTTACAGTTAAGTAAATTTGAAAAACAATACTTTTAATGTAAATGCAAAGAATACTGTTCCTATAGCAATTTTATAGTAGGTAGTTTATGTGACTGTACATAATGAAGGGTATTAAACACGAGTGTGGGTTTATGAATCAAGCGTCAGCGAGTTACATAATAGGATCACACGAGTGTTTTAATGCCTAAATATGAACAGTTACATACACTACTTTATCTACCCACATATTATAAATTACATATTATTAGAATAACCACCATTGCAACGTCATGGCCGATTTCAAAACATGACCAACTAGATTTCCATAATAACATCGGTATCGATGTTATTATGATTTTTCATACATTTATAATAACACTGGCACAGATAAAACGCTGATGTTACGTTACTGGTTGCAATAATGGTGGTCATTATATATGGTTTCCGAACACATTATAGAGAACACAATATAAATTTTATTAAATTTTCTATAAATAATGCATTTGAGTCTAAAATAATAACAATCAAATAACTACTACATGAAATTCACAACAACTTTTGTGGGTATAAATACATGCATGAAATGGAATGATACTAGACGAGAATTTTGTACATGAGTTTCTTCTATGTATTAACTCAATCTATAAAAACATACTATTAAAGATAAAATACATATATACATAGCCATATTCTAAGCCATAGTTCACCCGCTGCTGAACTTGTCCCATTATAATGGATTCTCGACTCTCCCCATACATTCAAGAATATATTCATTGTCTATGTTTGAAATATCAAGTAAAGAAAGTAAAACTGCGATGAATTGAAATGAGTGCATACATACATAAGTGACAACAGTGTCATGCTTGATCGCTTACTAACTATACTAAAGACTTGTAAAAATATCTCTCATTTTGACACTCAATACTTACTGGTAAATTTTCCAAAAGTACCGCATTATTATACCACGACATAGTACAAAATCTCACAGAACATTAATCAATTTCGGTCGTTCAAATTGATGCAATCCACAATAATTAGATAAATATTTTGATAAAATGTTTAAATTTCAATCAACTCATTAAAACGAATTTAATCTTAAACAATTTCTAGAACTCACATTACTGAGTTAATTATATAGCGTTATAAAACAGGCAAGGCCAATAGAGGGACACAAAAAGAAGTTATTATTATTATTAATAATACCGTACAGAAATTACATAATACCCATTCTCATCTAACTAAACAGTATTTCTAATTACCTGATGTTCAACACAAAAACACAGCCTTTGAATGAATAAATAAATAAGTACATTTAAAAAAACATGACCGGTTTATAAATCATGGAATACTAACATTTTATTACTACATTATATTGAATTCTAAGAACCACACACCACAGTAATGGAAACAACTTTGATATTCGTACTATCAAAGTTGTTTCCATTACTGTGGTGTGTTACCAGAGTAATGGAAACAACTTTGCCCTTTTGTGAATTTTGAGAAAAATAACACAACTAGGTAGTTAGACGGCAATAAGAAAAACTTACAATACCTATTTGGTAAAACAACCACGCTTTCGTAAGCTATAAAATTCAATTTCCTAGTTCCCTTCCTGTTAGCATAATATTCGATACAATGAAAATATTTAAAAAATCTGGCAATTTCTAAGGCCGGGTCTTGCGTTAATATTTTCGCGTTTTTCTAACAATCTAACATGTTATCCATCGGTCTCCGCTTACAAATATGCTTAGAAAAACTGCTTAAATGTTAAAAACCCAAAAACACGGCGCACCAGACTCAGCTTAAGTCATATTGATACTAATTGGTTCGATTACAGACAGAGAGCGGTATTTGTGCTATAGGGATTACAAAATCAACTAGTACTATGATCAACTAGGATTTTATACGTCGAGAAACTGTCGCCTTTTCTCCCTAAGTATGGTAAAACAGAGTATATAGAAATTTTCTTTATTGTTGAAGAGTAACTGTTGAAGTCAACCTGATTGGACTAATGGATAAAGGACTGATCTTACTTGTCTCCATTCGTGTGATTGATTTTCTGTTTCTTGGAGGGCGGCGCTTCGCCGAAGAGGCGGCCGCTGCGGAGATCCGACATCAGGAAGGGTACCTGAAAACAATAATACAATATTAATAATATCAAACTGATTTCTATGCTGTTGGCTTTTATTGTACGCATACCGCATATTGCGTAGTGGGCTGAGATTGAGAATATGACACGAGCATTTGCTTTCGTAATGAATATTTGTGTCGCTTAACTTCAAGCTCAGATTAATCCACTCTAACCACTTGCGAGATAATTGAATTAAAGTGATAATAACGTTAATTCGGTGATTTAAAAGGCAGTATTTTTTTTTATATATGGCTAAAGCATTAAATAAAGCCGTCCTGTTCTGCAAATTCAGAACTAAAAACATCAATTTTTTACAAAAAATATTTTTTGATTGGATTTACCTTCATTTGATATAATCGATTGCAATGTATCTATCTATCTTTGAAAAAAACTCAGTGTGAATTTGTATAATTTTGATTTAACTGACGTGGAATTATCTAGATTTGATAAAATACGATTAAGAATTGTCAGCCACGATAAACAAACTTCTTTCGCTGATTGGCTTGGATGGACTTACCTACATTTGAAAAAAACTGTCATATGGATTTATCAGTTTTTTTATAAAATATGATGATTTTAACTGTATTTTTCTCAAAAACCAAACAAAATTATACTAAACCGATTAAATTGCAACAAAACTAGTTTTTTACCCTTTTATTTCTTACCAAAATCTTAAAAAATGTCAGAATTGGATTTACCCGAGTTTGAAGTTAAGCGAAGCGACTCATTTAACCTCCATCACCAGTGATCGGCACGACCCGTGCAACACCGCGGGATTCCAAGAAGAAATATTAATATGCACATGACATGCATGATTATAATCCCGAGATCTAGTTCGCAAAAATAACTCTATCGAGAGTTAATAAATGTATTTGTAAAATAAGTCAGAATATTTAATATACCTGCTCATTAATTGTATCATTTTTCATTAAAGAACATATTGATATATATTGATTTTATTTTAAGTATATTGCGTAAAATATTAAGTGTATTCATATAAAATATGTTAAATATGTAACCATTTGAAGTGCAAAAAAACCCTTTTCCCGATTACCTGGCATGTCGAAGACACTTTCGGATTTTCTATTGTTTGCGTTTATGATCAAACGCATAGTTTTAACTGGTGCGAAAAAGACAACTAATAATAGTAATATTAACAGCGTTGATGTCATCCTCCTCTAATTTACTGATAAGGAATGCAACCAATTTCTAACACCAAATATGTCTACTTTTACTTATGTTCTTCGGGTCATTAAATTCATGTTTTTTTTTATTTTATGGTAAAAAGAATTAATCTTGTCCCCGTTATGTACTTAACTGAAATGAAAAAATATTGTCTTCCTTTACCGACTCGAATTCCGGAATCCCGGGAAATATCCATATTAACATAATGATTGAGGTCATTGACACCGTGTTGCACGGGTCGTGCCGATCATTGTCCATCACAGAATAAATAAGTACAAAAGGTCCTCTTATTCAAATTACTGTTTTACACGGTGCTAACACGATAATTATTTAACTTTATTTCAGAAATAAAGGCAAATAAATATCGCGTTAGACCCGTGTAAAACCGTAATTTAAATGTTTACAAAGCGCGAGAGTTAAATAGTAGTTTATGTGACTGTACATAATGAAGGGCATTAAACACGAGTGTGGGTTTCGCTAACGCTCGTTTCATAATAGGATCACACGAGTGTTTTAATGCCCAATTAATTATGTACATTTACATTCACTACTTTATCTACCCACATATTATAAATCCTCAATGGTGTGTTCGGGAACCATTCGAATAACCGCCATTGCACCGCCATGGCCGACTAGACTTCAAATCATTACCAACTATTTATTTATCGTAAGGCATTTTTGGTCACTGGATTACATAAGAGAATAATAATAAACCAAATAGATTTCCATAATAACATCGATATCGATGTTATAATGATTTTTCACACACACACACATTCTAGAGGATTTATGATATAGGTGTAGATACAGGACCTTTTAACACTTTATCTGCACCCATATCATAAATCCTCTATAATGTGTTCGGAAACCATATATAATGACCACCATTATTGCAACCAGTAACGTAACATCAGCATTTTATCTGTGCCAGTGGCCGAACGACGATATATAAATTCTATTGATTATGAAGGGCCCTAAGTATCAGACAATTCATTTTCTACTTGATTTTTAATTACGATGTTTTAGTTATTATTGTATGTTACCTACTTAAATAAGCCGATAAAATGTTCATATCTAATATAGATCTGTCACCAATACTTTTATTCCTAACTCGTCATTTTTAATTTTGTCCTATTAACCGTAAATTTATCAAACTGCAATGTATGCTATGCTATTATATTATTTTATATTATGCGCTAAGGTAGTCCACTTAGTAATTCAATAAACTCGATGACCTAGTTTGCAGTTATTGTCGACGCTGACACTGCAATACGCAACGTAAATTAAATATGTTGAATGATAATTAGTTATTTATGTCTTTGATGTGTATGATTTTAATTTGTATAATTGCTTTTCAATTAGTATTTATCTCTTTGCCTGAGATACAGGATAATCCTAGTTCAGGCGCATTTAATAAATTTCCCTAACATGTAACAGTTTTAAGCACAATGTAACATTAGCAATAAGGTTTTTTCAATAAATTATTCTATTATATTCTTATTCTAGTGTTATTATAATGTATGAAAAATCATAATAACATCGACAATCGATGTTATTATGGAAATCAGGTCCGGTGTTGGGGTCGTGCAGCATGATGGTCATGATTTGAAATCTAGTCGGCCATGGCGCTGCAATGGCGGTTATTCTAATGTTCCCGAACACATAATTGAGGATTTATAACATGGGTAAATAAAATAGTGTATGTAACTGTACATAATTAGGCATTAAAACACTCGTGTGATGTTATTATGGCGCGCTGCTTGAACAGCGCGTTCACCACCGGCGCGCCCGGGGGCACCGCCGGCGCCTTCAGGAGGTACCAGGGGGAACACAGCGAGGTACCTTGTGCTCGAGCTGCAGCTGGTGGTTGGGCTTGAGTCCGAGCGCGGCGCGCATGATGTTCTCGAGCGCGTTCACCACCGGCGCGCCCGGGGGCACCGCCGGCGCCTTCAGGAGGTACCAGGGGGAACACAGCGAGGTACCTTGTGCTCGAGCTGCAGCTGGTGGTTGGGCTTGAGTCCGAGCGCGGCGCGCATGATGTTCTCGAGCGCGTTCACCACCGGCGCGCCCGGGGGCACCGCCGGCGCCTTCAGGAGGTACCAGGGGGAACACAGCGAGGTACCTTGTGCTCGAGCTGCAGCTGGTGGTTGGGCTTGAGTCCGAGCGCGGCGCGCATGATGTTCTCGAGCGCGTTCACCACCGGCGCGCCCGGGGGCACCGCCGGCGCCTTCAGGAGGTACCAGGGGGAACACAGCGAGGTACCTTGTGCTCGAGCTGCAGCTGGTGGTTGGGCTTGAGTCCGAGCGCGGCGCGCATGATGTTCTCGAGCGCGGCGCGCTGCTTGAACAGCGCGTTCACCACCGGCGCGCCCGGGGGCACCGCCGGCGCCTTCAGGAGGTACCAGGGGGAACACAGCGAGGTACCTTGTGCTCGAGCTGCAGCTGGTGGTTGGGCTTGAGTCCGAGCGCGGCGCGCATGATGTTCTCGAGCGCGTTCACCACCGGCGCGCCCGGGGGCACCGCCGGCGCCTTCAGGAGGTACCAGGGGGAACACAGCGAGGTACCTTGTGCTCGAGCTGCAGCTGGTGGTTGGGCTTGAGTCCGAGCGCGGCGCGCATGATGTTCTCGAGCGCGGCGCGCTGCTTGAACAGCGCGTTCACCACCGGCGCGCCCGGGGGCACCGCCGGCGCCTTCAGGAGGTACCAGGGGGAACACAGCGAGGTACCTTGTGCTCGAGCTGCAGCTGGTGGTTGGGCTTGAGTCCGAGCGCGGCGCGCATGATGTTCTCGAGCGCGGCGCGCTGCTTGAACAGCGCGTTCACCACCGGCGCGCCCGGGGGCACCGCCGGCGCCTTCAGGAGGTACCAGGGGGAACACAGCGAGGTACCTTGTGCTCGAGCTGCAGCTGGTGGTTGGGCTTGAGTCCGAGCGCGGCGCGCATGATGTTCTCGAGCGCGGCGCGCTGCTTGAACAGCGCGTTCACCACCGGCGCGCCCGGGGGCACCGCCGGCGCCTTCAGGAGGTACCAGGGGGAACACAGCGAGGTACCTTGTGCTCGAGCTGCAGCTGGTGGTTGGGCTTGAGTCCGAGCGCGGCGCGCATGATGTTCTCGAGCGCGTTCACCACCGGCGCGCCCGGGGGCACCGCCGGCGCCTTCAGGAGGTACCAGGGGGAACACAGCGAGGTACCTTGTGCTCGAGCTGCAGCTGGTGGTTGGGCTTGAGTCCGAGCGCGGCGCGCATGATGTTCTCGAGCGCGGCGCGCTGCTTGAACAGCGCGTTCACCACCGGCGCGCCCGGGGGCACCGCCGGCGCCTTCAGGAGGTACGCCAGAGAGGATAGCACGCAGTGGAGACCAGTCCATTCTGCGAAACCAACATTGTATGGTTAGTTGATTGTAAAGAAACATCGATATGTAACTGTATTCTGAGCAAATATATTCGCGGTGCTCGTGCTGCTTCGTAAGAGTAGACTACCTACCCGATCGTGTTTGGCTGTCTTTCATTTCGCTGACATCATTAAGGGACATGACAGACACATAGCAACATTGAAACAAACAATACCTAATACATATTTGCCGAGAGGTTCATACCCCTGCTGGCGAGATAAGTGGCACTGCTATTACTCATCATTATCTGTCCCCTGCCTACGAAGCACGAGCCTCGCTAGAAACATCTTCTGTCAAGCCAGGATAAGTGGAACTACTAACAGCGAGTTCTCACACGCGTGCGCTACAATTTTGGTGCCGTGACCAGGATATCAGAAGTATTCTTCAACAACACTACCATAATATCAGAAACATTGATCAACTACAATATACGACTACAAGTCACCATCGGTCCCCTGTCTATAAACGTTAAGAGTTTCTATCAATCCAGGACAAGTGTAACTGCTAACAATGACGCCTTGCAAGTGATGTCCGCTACAATTTTGGTGCCGTGACCAGGATATCAGAAGTTATCTTCAACAACACTACTATAACTACCATAGGTATAGTACTATAACTTACCATCAGTCCCCTGTCTACGCAGCGAGAGCCTCGAGAACAGCTCTGCCAGCAGAGCTAAGTCCAGGATAAGTGGAACAGCCAACAGCGAATCTTCGCACGTATTGTGGACCACGATGGTGTTGGTGCCGTGGAGTAAGATCTCGGAGGTGTATTCGTCCATTGCGCGCTTTGAATCGCCTGTGGGAAAACTATCTTAAAATGTCAAAGTTCTAGAGACATTTCCCCTAGCATATAGCTACATATTCACTTATATGACCGACGTCGAGAAGTTACTGTCGAACTATAGCTTTTTCTCTTCGAAGATAAAAGCTTACAAAGGGTTAAGTTTTCTAAAGCTACATATTCACTTACCGACATACGGCACGTATTTGATGACCACAACATGGTCAGCCTTCTCTCCCGGTTTGAACATCATGCTGTTGCATGTTGGCCATGTCGTCAACCACGTTGCTCTTGGTGATTTTTTTGGAGCGAAACTATCTAGGCGCGGAGAGGTTCTTACAGACTATTGCTTATGTTCCCCTCTTGTAAGGGAAGCAAGTGAGTCATACCCTGCCATTGCTCTGCTTAGTTCTAAAGCTAAATTTTCACTTACCGACATATGGCACGTATTTGATGACCACAACATGGTCGGGTTTCTCCCCCGGTTTGAACATCATGCTGTTGCTCTCGACCATGTCATCGACCACGTTGCTCTTGGTGATCTCTTTGGAGCGGAACTGTTTCGGTGAGGAGAGGTTCTTGCCGTCGTTGTTGCCCAGGTGGTTGTAGCTGACGATTGATACTGGCTTAAGACCTGGAGACGAAATAGGAAAGGGTAATGTTGAGTTTTGAGCTTTCATTGAAATTATTTTCTTTTTTTCGTTTCTTCCTTTTGAACTTAAGCATTGTTTACTCTGAATATCTAAACCAAAAAACTTTTTGGGGAAGTATACTGATGGGTTTTCTTAGCAACGCGAGTGAATACGCAAGCAAATTCTGAAATCTAAGAGATTTACCCGATTATTAAGCCGTCGGTGTGTTTAACAAGTGGTATAGAAGTTCTGCTATTTAATACGAGAATATCCACAAACAAATCCACTCCTGCATGTTTACACCAGCACAACGGACAGACAGACGTAACCACTCCGTCGACTAGCGTGTTTTGGGGGGAGCCGTTGATGTAGCAGCACTGGAAACATTACCCGCGGACACGAGGAAGTCGACCAGCACGGACTTGAGCTTGGTCTGTCCGGACTTGAAGTCGTCGCCCGCTACGAACACGCCGCTCCGCTCTGCGCGCTCCACCACTCCGTCGACTAGCGTGTTTTGGGGGGAGCCGTTGATGTAGCAGCACTGGAAACATTACCCGCGGACACGAGGAAGTCGACCAGCACGGACTTGAGCTTGGTCTGTCCGGACTTGAAGTCGTCGCCCGCTACGAACACGCCGCTCCGCTCTGCGCGCTCCACCACTCCGTCGACTAGCGTGTTTTGGGGGGAGCCGTTGATGTAGCAGCACTGGAAACATTACCCGCGGACACGAGGAAGTCGACCAGCACGGACTTGAGCTTGGTCTGTCCGGACTTGAAGTCGTCGCCCGCTACGAACACGCCGCTCCGCTCTGCGCGCTCCACCACTCCGTCGACTAGCGTGTTTTGGGGGGAGCCGTTGATGTAGCAGCACTGGAAACATTACCCGCGGACACGAGGAAGTCGACCAGCACGGACTTGAGCTTGGTCTGTCCGGACTTGAAGTCGTCGCCCGCTACGAACACGCCGCTCCGCTCTGCGCGCTCCACCACTCCGTCGACTAGCGTGTTTTGGGGGGAGCCGTTGATGTAGCAGCACTGGAAACATTACCCGCGGACACGAGGAAGTCGACCAGCACGGACTTGAGCTTGGTCTGTCCGGACTTGAAGTCGTCGCCCGCTACGAACACGCCGCTCCGCTCTGCGCGCTCCACCACTCCGTCGACTAGCGTGTTTTGGGGGGAGCCGTTGATGTAGCAGCACTGGAAACATTACCCGCGGACACGAGGAAGTCGACCAGCACGGACTTGAGCTTGGTCTGTCCGGACTTGAAGTCGTCGCCCGCTACGAACACGCCGCTCCGCTCTGCGCGCTCCACCACTCCGTCGACTAGCGTGTTTTGGGGGGAGCCGTTGATGTAGCAGCACTGGAAACATTACCCGCGGACACGAGGAAGTCGACCAGCACGGACTTGAGCTTGGTCTGTCCGGACTTGAAGTCGTCGCCCGCTACGAACACGCCGCTCCGCTCTGCGCGCTCCACCACTCCGTCGACGAGCGTGTTTTGGGGGGAGCCGTTGATGTAGCAGCACTGGAAACATTACCCGCGGACACGAGGAAGTCGACCAGCACGGACTTGAGCTTGGTCTGTCCGGACTTGAAGTCGTCGCCCGCTACGAACACGCCGCTCCGCTCTGCGCGCTCCACCACTCCGTCGACTAGCGTGTTTTGGGGGGAGCCGTTGATGTAGCAGCACTGGAAACATTACCCGCGGACACGAGGAAGTCGACCAGCACGGACTTGAGCTTGGTCTGTCCGGACTTGAAGTCGTCGCCCGCTACGAACACGCCGCTCCGCTCTGCGCGCTCCACCACTCCGTCGACTAGCGTGTTTTGGGGGGAGCCGTTGATGTAGCAGCACTGGAAACATTACCCGCGGACACGAGGAAGTCGACCAGCACGGACTTGAGCTTGGTCTGTCCGGACTTGAAGTCGTCGCCCGCTACGAACACGCCGCTCCGCTCTGCGCGCTCCACCACTCCGTCGACTAGCGTGTTTTGGGGGGAGCCGTTGATGTAGCAGCACTGGAAACATTACCCGCGGACACGAGGAAGTCGACCAGCACGGACTTGAGCTTGGTCTGTCCGGACTTGAAGTCGTCGCCCGCTACGAACACGCCGCTCCGCTCTGCGCGCTCCACCACTCCGTCGACTAGCGTGTTTTGGGGGGAGCCGTTGATGTAGCAGCACTGGAAACATTACCCGCGGACACGAGGAAGTCGACCAGCACGGACTTGAGCTTGGTCTGTCCGGACTTGAAGTCGTCGCCCGCTACGAACACGCCGCTCCGCTCTGCGCGCTCCACCACTCCGTCGACGAGCGTGTTTTGGGGGGAGCCGTTGATGTAGCAACACTGGAACAAATCTTAGGATAATGGCGAAGCTTAATCTTCATCATCATTTCAGCCGGGAGACGGCCACTTGACAAAGGTACTGCGAGTACACATGTTCAGCACAATTAGCACACGTACTCAGAACGTCATTTTCTTAATAATTGAACCGCCATCGTCTGATATATCAGACAAAGTGTGTAACGCGAATATTTCACTATGTTTAGGTATAATAAAATTAGGTTAATAACGTAATATAATCTCATTTATAGAAGAAAGCGCCCTCTCGGGGCAGAATGATAATCAACGTCGCTAATTATGCATAAACGTCGCGCGCGCAGGGTTCATTAGCAAGGTGATACCGCCTGGACCTACGGCGCTGCAAGCTGAATAGCCTTCTTTTTGAATTGCGAGAGCGCATGGAACTTTGAATTTGACACTTTCTTGAATTATTATAGTTGTAAATTGTAACTTATTGGAATGGACGTTCGGCGGTTAAAGATTAATAGGACGACATTACCGAGCGACAAGACATGCGCTAACTATATCCTAAGTTGCCAACTCACCCCTTCATCAATGGCGGCGAGAGCAAAGATGGTGGATGGCGAGATCTCTGGCTCGTTGTTCCGCAGCGCCTTCTCGATGTTGTCAGACGTGTCGTGCACGCCAGCCTTCAGTTCGCAGAACCTGAACAAGATTATTGGCGTCAAATATTTTTCTCAAACATGCAATGAAATATTATCTTTATGTTCCTTATAATAGACTCGGAAGTATCCTTTTTCGGGAGCAGCATCTCGAGGCGGCCTGAAATGGGTTTTCATACAAGTTTTCAGGCCTAGGCCTGCAAAGTAACTTTTTAATTTTCATTCCACTATTTGTGGCACAGCATCACGGCATTCAGCCATGAAAATTAGTTTGATTTGAGGATTTTTATTTATTTATTTCAATGCATGTTTGAGAAAAGCACTATACTGCCTCGGCGTGAAAACGGATTTCCGGCCAAGTAGGTATAGAGGATAGAGATACGAGGTGTTTTCCCGGCCTCTGATGTAATGTACTATTGCACTGCAACGACCGTGTTGATTCTAATATATATTTTGTTGGCTCAGTAAATTTAAGTCTGTCAAACCCTGTCTGGACTTAAGAACAATGTTATATTTTTTTATGGAAGAGGGGTCTTCGGTCATATATATGTACAGTCGGGCTCATAAGTTACTGACCACCGAAGTACCTTGTCGTCTTCACTCGTTTGACAACTTCATATGGCAGTTTAACATGACGTTTAATGCGACACGGTACAAAGGCAAAGGTGTTAGGTAAGCCCCTTGTGAGGCTACATAACCGTACTAGGACATCACATTTTGTACATTTTTACCTATTTTTGTCAAACGCAGTATATTATTAAAGGGTAATCTCCGGAACTACTCAACCGATTTCATAAAATCATCACGAATATGATCGGTATGGACATAAGCTATAATGTATCAAACGGTTCCGCCTGCATTCTTTGTAAAAGGCGAGCGGCGCCGTGCAGTTTTGAATAAACGTGACTCAACCACTGTTTGAAAACTAACGCTTTTCCTACTCTCAAGAGAAACTCCTTTATCTCTCCTTTTCTCTTCTTTCCTTTCTTATCTGGGCTGCACTCTCAATGGGTGATTCGAAGCCCGAGACCGCTAGACAGAGGCTTAGCATATTTAATATTGGGGATTAGGCCTTTACGGAAGTGACTGCCGTCTGACTTCCCAGGTCCATTATAAATAAATAAATATTTGCGGACAATCTTACACAAATCAACCTAGTCCCAAACTAAGCAAAGCTTTTACTATGGGTACTAGACGAAGATAAATATACTTATATAGATGAATAAATACATAGAAAACATCCATGAGTCAGCAACAAATATTCGTGCTCATCACACAAATAAATGCCCTTACCGGGATTCGAACCCAGGACCTCTTGCTTCGTAGGCAGGGTCAAAGCGGCGGTTAAACCAACTAGGCTAAAGCGGTCGTCAATTAATCCCAAGAAGGAAAGGAAGAAAAAATTATATATTTATTACATACATACCATCACGCCTTTATTTCTAAAAGGGGTAGGCAGAGCACATGAAACTTGTGTTCCAGTGCCACTTTTAGCATAAAAGTGGGTATAAAAGATCGACAAAATGTGGTGTTGCAGTGAGAGGTTGCTAGCCCATCGCCCACAACACACTTCAACCCTGTTCCCTTAGTCGACTCTTACGACACCACACGGGAAATATTTATTCGTGACAACAAATCACAGCAAATTGTAAAAATATAGACACGTACATAAGCCCTCTGCTTCGTCAGTTGCTCAGCACGTGAGGTTGAAATCTACTCTAATCTAATCTAATCATACACCCATTAACGAAATTGTTTCCCTTACTAAATAATCACAGATTCATCAGGTACTCAATAATTTGACCATCCGTTTAAAACGAGCCCGACCTACAATTATCGTAACGGCATACATCAAACAATCATGCATCGCATGTAGGCAATTATAGTAATAGTATGTTATTGAGCGGGCTCGTGTACTCCAAAAGGTCTTTTAGAAACATGCATGTGTGTGATGCATTTAGCATTCAACACATTTTCGACGAGGACTCTTTGAAAATTTTATCAATCATCATCATCATCATATCAGCCGAAAGACGTCCACTGCTGGACATAGGCCTCCCCCAAAGAGCGCCACAATGGCCGGTATTATTTTATCAATAAATAAAATAAATATTAGGGGACAATCTTACACAAATCGAATTAGCCCCATAGTAAGCTCAATAAAGGCTTGTGTAATTGGTACTAGACGACGACCCAAGTTCCCAAGTAACAAAAACTGGTTTGGTAATTGTCCTAGAACCACATATTATCAGGATTGTAACGGGATAGTAAGCGCTTATAACCACGGAAAAGGGCCCAAATTATAGGCGCACTTGTCCTAATAAAGCACTAATAGTAGAATTAGTGACCAACCAAATAAGCCAATAGTAGACTTATATTTGGACTAAGCAAAACTATTTGCTCCCGCGAAGATAAGCGCCTTACAAAACCAAACAAGACTATAACGTGCTCCATATTTCTGTTACAAGCTTTTTCAAATCTGTTGTGAAATTTGTGTTCCTGTGTTGTGAGTTCATAATTCATTTATTGTTTGCAAACCATGGTATTACAAGATATTACAAGGGTATAAAATATAGCATGGACCCTGTTAGGGCAAAGCAAAACTTATAGTTAACTTAACCTATATAATAAAAATATCAAATACTAACATTTGCCATCCGTAGCTTTTCATTTTTTCATGTTAACATAGGTATATGTATTTATTTGTTATTTCTAGGTTACATGTTCATATATTCTTTGAAGGTGTAAAAAGCTTGTAACAACAGGTATTTTTTTAGTTTAGTAACAAATGAAGTGTACTTCTCTTCAGTTGATATGTGTCTCGGTAAGTTATTATATATTTTTATCGACATGGAATGTGGTCCCTGTGAGATCATTTGAAGTTTGGATATAGTTGTTTGGATCAGATTCTTTCTGGGTCGCAAATTATGGATTCCTTTAATCATATCCTTAGTGTGGGTGTAAAGGTTAGGGTGTTTCCGCACGAATTTGCACGTCTCAAGAATATACAAGGATGTCAGTGTTAGTATGTTTAGTTCTACAAAATGAGGTCTATATGATTCGTCGTTTCGTATATTACTTAGGATCCTAATGCATCTTTTTTGAATAAAAAATAACTTGGGAACATCAGTACTGTTGCCCCATAGAACAATTCCGTACTGTAACCATGCTTGGGCAAGTTGTGCCTGCATTATATAAAAAACTTAAGGTAAGCCATTTTCCTAATAAAATTATATATAATTTCAAGTCTTACATAATAATACGTATAACTATAATATGTACGTGCATTCTCATGGGAACGTATATTTTCGGTGAAGCATATTGTGTTAACAATCTAAATGTTTACTCGCCGCTTGAAACTAGCCTATTTAATAAGTTGCATTTAAAAATAAAATGGGCTTCCATGAGAAATACAATGAAAAGTCGCCATGTTTTAACGAAAGCATTTTGAAATACACTACCATCCCTTTATAAGAGTAAATGGTTCCTCATCAGAACTACAGTATCGCCATATTGTTAGGAATTAGGGTTCCACAATAATTATGTCATCATTAGTCTCATCTTTAATATTTTATGTTTAAGTGTCAACCTTTGACTTACCAAACGTGGTAGGTACGTCATGGTGTTCCTGGAAATCGACCGATTTTTGACAAAAAATGATCTTCGAGCTTTGAAAACCTTAAGCTGGCCTTGGATGGAAACACACTTTGTGTTGACTTACAAATGCCATGGTTGTGGTCATAGAGTTTCTAAATCGAAACCTAGACAAAGGCCTGTCCACTTCGTTATGAATGAAGAACACATACGATCATTGTTAGAAGGGAATAAATTTTGGTGCGAAAATTGCAAATTCTATTCAGTCTACGATCACTTTCCCAGTGACGAATATGAACATGGTAATGTATTATAGTGTATAAAATTAATAATTATATATAATTTTATTAACTATACATTTTAACATTAACATTTTATATAGCTTTTAATTTTTATGAGTTCTATTTATATTTAATAATGTATAAAGACATAAAATAAATAAAGGACATCATACCTAGTTATGTCCTTTATTTATTTTATGTCTTACTGTAAGGTTTTAACATTAGGTAATTATTTGAGGACCCCTTTGGCCTAGCGGTAAGGGCATACTTTATTTGTGTGATGAGCACGAATATTTGTTTTCTATGTATATAGATATTTATTCATCTATATATATGTACATATATATCGTCGCCTAGTACCAATAATCCAAGCGTTGCTTAGTTTGGGCCTAGGTCGATTTGTGTATAATAAATAATAAAAATATTGATTACTAGCTTCTACCCGCGATTCCGTCCGCGTGGAACTCGTTTCTATCGTAGCTCCATACAAACTGTAATCCCCCCATTTCACCCTCTTAGGGGACGATTTCCGGGATAAAAACTATCCTATGTCATTCCCCGGGACTCAAACTAACTCTATATAAAATTTCATCTAAACGGGTTTCATCCGAATTTTCTCCCCCCATTTCACTCCCTTAGGGGAAATTCGTCTAATAATTTTATTCTAATAATTTCTCCCATTCAAACTTTGCACCCCTATCAACATGATTCTTAAAAAAATAATGTTCACTATTTTGTGCGGAACCCTTGCCAACATCTGTGATACGTCCTTTGCCCGTTATAAAGTTGGTTGAACCAGACACTTGAATAATTTGTTGATAATTATGTTTTCTGAACTTTTCTCTTATATGAACCACTTGTTTTCATCCGCTTCCATTTATCCATTGTTGTAAAAGATTTTACCAAAAATATAACCAGAAATCAGAAATCCAACAACAACGAAATCAGAATGTCCATGATGAGACCATAACAGTATTTGCTAGGCTATTAAAAGCCGTTGTACTCCTGTACGGGGCTTAATAAAGATAATTTTGGATAGTAATGGTATTACACGAAACCATTATAAATCTATTACGACTATTGCAGCATTTCGTTATGCACAATAAGAACAAGTACATAGCTCTTGGAATAAACCGTTATAGAACCGTGTACTAATAATTGTTCTACAAAGTGGACTTATAAACCCTTAAAAATGTACATAATAAATGCAAACGGTTTCCAGTACGTTTAGTTTTACTTGTAGCCCTTATAAGCATACTATACTTGTAATAAATAAATAAATAAAATAAATAAATAATACGGGACAATCTTACACAAATCAACCTAGGCCCACGGTAAGCTCATTATAAGCATTGTAGCTATTATAAGCATTGTAGCTATTATAAGCATTGTAGCACACACTAGAACCATTAAGGGAGAGTTATTAGTGCTGTAGTTCTGTAAAATATGCACTCTGGGATAATTTTGTTGCTTGGGGATATATTTAATAGATATTAATACTTAAATACATAGAAAACATCCAAGACTCAGAAACAAATATTCATGATCATCACAAAAATGTTTGCTCTTACCGGGATTCGAACCCAGGACCTTCAGCTTGATAGGCAGAGTCACTACCCAGCTTACGGACTAGGCTAACCGGTCGTCGGTCGGTAAAATCAAAAACCGTGACAAAAGTTTACCATGACATTACTCATAAAAACGTTATTCACATAATTCAACTGATAATCTAGAACTATTTGCATATAACACGATACATTTACGAGATAAGCTACACAATTCCGAACAATGTTATTTCTAACCAAAGCAAAATTTGATCTTGATTTCCGAAAACCTACTCAATCGTAAGTACATAAAGCACATTTCCGATAAGCAGTGACGTTATCAAAATCTAAGAACTTTAACGGTCTACTTCAACAATGTGTGTAAAACACGTTTTTTGCAATACGTCATTCCCTGCTTTAAAAAGGTAAGTCTAAATAGATAATAGGGAACGCTTAAGCCCTTAATATATGAAGAACACGAACGTCACGTCTAACCTTCCTAGTTTTAACACAAGCTAAAATGAATCTTATCTGCCTGTAATAGAGTTCACAATTTTTGGTTGACGTCTATAGGTAGTCTGGTTTTTAGCAACAGAGGTCAACGTTCTATTCTAATAGGCTATTATTATATTTTGCACGTGGAGATGTCAATGATACCGAGTTAACGGAGGCAGCACCTTTTGTAATTGGAAGCGCATTTGAATCGGGATTTCTTGTCTTATTAACAGTGATCGGATCTAGGATGCAATTTCCCGGGGTTTAAGTTCGTAATATTAAGGTGGATATGACTTACAATCCCGCGACTTTTTTTGTTACCTATATTTACAAAAAGGTAAATAACTTTTAATTTTAAGTAGTTTACAGTATCAAATTAACAGAAAATGTAATAACAACAAAAATGTTTACAGTACCTACTGCATAGAAAAACTCAACGTATCTTGTATGTCTTATCTTTTATGTATTTTTATTATTCTTATATGTTTACCAGGGTATACAAGAAAAAGTAATAATTGTTATTAGTTTACTATCACTATTTCGTTAATCTTATCACCAGGGCTCGAACTTTTAGTGCCGATGACGTTGCACTGCACCGCACATAGGATGCCATCAAAGTTTTTTCGTAAACAATTACCACTTATCAACCTCTTTTATTAAATGAAATGGCCACTTGAAATGAGCAGTATATAATGTCTTGACTGACATTGTCATTCAAATCGAGCCCTGCTTATCACATTCTCAACTTATCGACAAATAAATATTTCAGTTATAAATACCCATTATTAGACAATTCTAGTGTGCTTTAAGTGTGCAAATATTAAGTGACGTATTTTTTAATTTACAATAGCCCATTTCCCAAAATCCCGGGAGATCCGAGACACATCCACGATAAACATAACGTTTGAGGTCGTTCACCCCAAATTGCATCCTAGATCCGATCACTGCTTATTAATAATAAATTATACCTAGTCATAATAATAAGTTCGCGGGAGTCCGCTGGATGCGGGTGGCGCAGGACCGGTCATTTTGGCACTCTTTGGGGAGGCATATGTACAGCAGTGGACGTATTTCGGCTGATATGATGATGATGATGATATTAATAATAGCACCTGCCTGCTTATTAATCTATGTTTAATGATCCATACAAATTATATTCATTGCATTTGCCCGCGACGTCGTCCATGTAACTGCCGTGTCAACTTCCATTCTCAATGTCATCCCTTTGGGGTTGATTTGTCGCTAAAAACTATCAAATGTTTTATATGAATTTAAGAAATTAAAATATCTGACTTGTCTACAAAAATAACCTATGTATACTCAAAATTATTTATTTACGTCACACCTAGCCATAAATCAGCAATTACCGCACGTTAAACATGCGGAAAATCCCACTTCCTGGCCATGGAGAGACGTAAAACTTTGTACTTACCACAGGCGGTAATAAGTGCGATCTGAGACATTCTTTGTTTCACCGCCCTAGGTAAATTGAGACTATGTTCATCCATCACAATATATTATTATACCTACTTGCCATCATTTTATGGTATTGCAATTATATTTACAAACTGAAATTATATCTGGGTGTGCTTTCTAAAACAAATGCGGCGTACACTCAGCGTCAAATACTCTGTAGCAGTCAAAGTGGCCAAATAGTTCGGTACAACATACTAAATATATGGTGTACCGATCGATCTATTTGACTACTTTGGTTGCTACAAAGTATTTGACGCTGAGTGTACCATACATAGCCAACTTTGTCTCCACACCACATTTCAATACTCATTTTTATGTATTACGTAACACCAGCACGAAAAGAAAAGCGTTATTTCCATAGAGACAATATCAATAATATTATATTTGGCAGGCGAACTAGTCTGTATATTGCTTTGCGTCCAACAGTAACTCGCACACGTGTAACGCTGGCAGAGACTAGTAATTTATAATGTCGTAACTCGAAAGTCAAAAACATTTATTGCAAGTCACATTACAGGCAAAGAGATGGAATTAACAATAGGTATAGATGAATTATCGAGAACATGGAATTGCATTTGTAGTGGTTGTACCGTTTGCAACAAAAGGAGAATCATTTTCTCTTAATTTTTTCTTCACAATTTGACACTGACATTATTTTGGTATTTACTTCTTCAATATATAACAAACCTCTTTTTATGCTGATAGTATGAGAAAATAGAAAATTCAAATATAGAATGCCTGTAATCATACAATACTACTACATATGCAATTCCATGCTCTCGTTAATTTATCTATATACATGTGACGCCCTGCGAGGGGCACAGCAACATAGTTGAGAGGTCTAATTTATAACTTAATTTTTACTTATACTACTATCTGTACATATAACTATCAATACACAGTTTTAATATTATTATTATAAAGGTTCAATATAATGGCCCGGAGAACAAAATTAAGAAAAAAAAATATTAAGAGCTATTGAAGACGTTTAATCATTAAAAAAATCTGGTAAACTATAGAAACATCAGATAATGGGGTATCTTTTTTAATGTTTGTTAAATTGTGTATTTTCTTCAATGTTTTTGACGTGACGTGCTGCACGCACGAAAGTGTGACTCATTGTCCCGTTCCGAACGCCGGCTGCGCGCACTAAATATCAACGCACAGCCCAAACCGCTGGTTCTAGAGATTCCGAAATTGGCACGTAGGTTCCTTATAAGGTCTAGGGGTGCAATAAGAAAGGATTTCTCAAAATTCACCCTCTAAGGGGGTGAAATGGGAGACCAAAGGTTGTATGGGGAAACAAGATTAGATCGACAATTTTATTCGAAACTTAACATAGGGATAGGATATCGGAGCCCTTGTCCGTTGATCGATGACATTCCGGTGACAAATAAAAAGGGCTATAAGCGATGAGGAACAGGACATATAACATTTTATCTCGTTCCCACTTGTGTTATTGTCAATGCTCACACTTTGTCACTATTATTATTATAAAGAATAAATAATAGTACTACGTACAGAAGGTTCTCTATTAACAAATCCCCTGTTTAGGAAGAACGAGCTTAAACGTGGCCATCCCTTTCTAACGCATGCAACGCGCTACGCGTGCGTGCCGTAGCAGCGCTAACATACCGACTGGAGCCATATACTTGTAGCAGCGCGACGAAATCACGGAGTGAACCGCCTCTGCTCATGTTTTTTTTTTTTTTTTTTACAAGCTTACACGAATCGCGATCTAGTCCCAAACTAAGCAAAGCTTGTACTATGGGTACTAGACGACGATTAACATACTTATATATAGACAAATAGATAAATAAATACTTAAATACAAAGAAAACATCCATGACTCAGGAACAAATATCACACAAATAAATGCCCTTACCGGGATTAGAACCCGGGACCTGCGGCTTCGTGATAGCCTCTCTATACTGTGTAGAACAGTACTCACCTCTCAGTGTTGGCCGTCCACAGTACGATGACTTTGGCGAGTTTCTGGCGATCCTTGAAGTCCTTAATGTCGGCGCGTATCTGGAGGTACTGCTCGTACTTTGTGCCACGGATCAGGTGGGTCGCTCGATCAGCCTACGCAAATAAGATTAGATTAAGGTTCGTGAAGCTCGCAGTACCTTTTGTGCCTAGGAATCTCATACGCCAATGACCTTCGATCTGAATCCCTTAGTTTTCTAATGTTTTTTGTACCTTATCATATTAACAACAACAACTTTAAGCAATATAGTATCCCATATTTACTTCAAACATCACTGTCTTCGAGACATTTGGCATCAAAGTTGAACAATTTTAGACCAAAAAACAGGTTTTCTGGCCATAACTTTTGTGTTAATTACTCGTAGTTTAAAATCAAAACCCAACACGTTTATAGAGACATCAGAGACGAACCCAAATATGTAGATTTCGTATATGTTAGAACTTTCACAGCAATCTTAAGACAAAAAAGATGTTTTTTTAGATAATGTTTAAAAATATCATTAAAAAATAACTATTCATTTCTTTCAAAATATGGCAGACCAAAATGGAGATTAAAGATTGACGAATCGATAGCCGTTTGCCTTATAATTCTATCTGTAGTGCAAGAGTATTTGTATCGATTCAAAACTAGTCAAAAATCGATGAAAACCTCAGGTAGTCCCTGAAGGTCGCGAAGTCCTAATCTCTTAGTTGGTCCAGATACGTGCACCGTCGTCCATATAAACTCTCCTACTTTTCGAGCACCCACCATGCTTCCATGCTTAACGCACTTCTGTCGCTAGCACCGGATTGTAACGTGTTTGCAAGTGGAGGGACGAACGTGTGTCATGAACTCATGAATGCCTGAAGTATTGTGAGATGATGGATAGGCGATAAAGCCAATTATTATTAATATGTATTGTGTTGTTTTTTTCTTTTTGAATTGTACTTTCTATTGTTATTGAAACTGATTTCTCCAGCGCTTTGGTGCAAACTGTAATGTTGTGTTAATTTTTTGTGTAAATTAATAAAAAAAATTGGCGCCCGAGCCAAAGGCAAGGGCGATCAATCTGTTTTCTTAATTATCACCCGTGCGTGATGTTGGTCTAAAGTCGCCGTCAATAGAACTTGCAAACTACGTAAACAAACAATGTATTGGAATTGATATTTCAATATACTCGGTACAGTTTACCACGTGTGTAGTGTGAATCAAAGGTCGACAATGAAAAGTCGGTTGACGTCTGCAGTCCTCTGTGGAATTATAGCTTTAGTGCAATGCGACAACCGACTTTTCGTTGTCGACCTTTGATTTGCTTGCAGCGCTCGCAAATCACCGAAGAATAATTCAGTAAGTACATAGAAATGAACCTTAATTTTTGTGAAATACAGTCTGCATTGACATATCCAATAGGCTTGTTGCGTGGTGTTAAAATTGATAACGTCGTGTTGCAAAATGGATAGTAAACCATCAAATGATTGTAATAAAGTATAAATTACAAAATATAATTCAAATCATAAAAAGATATGAACCTTGAAAGTTTAGAAAAAAAAGTTTTTTTATTTATTGTCCAAGAGTAATTTTTCATACAGAATTTTTTTACACACTATTCACTATTCAGAATAAAACCAGACCTACAGTTTCTTTAATTATTTCACTAGTGCTAAATAAACATTAGACATTAATAACATTTTACTAAAAATAAGTATTTGCATGGAACTTGGCAAGTAAGCTTAGTACCTACTTAGGTGTAAAGATGAATGCATAATACATGCCAGTACCTATTGATAAATAAAGTTAATTCAATTACACAATGCAAAAATATTAATCTAGAGGTTATTGTTTGCTAAACATTGAAAAGGTTTTCTTCAAAGAACCTATACTGCAATTAAAAATATCAACATTTGTTAGTTTCACACAATCATTAAAAAGTCTGCAGGCACGTCTAATAAACATATTACGAGCATAACATGTTCTGCTGACAGGGACAGCGAATAATTCCTTTTTTCGACATCGACGCAATTTTCGCACGACGAAAACGAGGGACCTTTAGATTCACCATTTGATTGAGTAAGGGTGTGTATGCTCCTCAGAGTGGATGTGATGACGTAGTGAAAGAGAAGTTTTGGGAGGATTTTGATGCAGTAATAATGGAAATTCCAGAAAATGAAGAAGTATATGTAGGTGGAGATTTTAATAGACATGTGGGAAGACAGAATGTGGGATATGAAAGAGTACATGGAGGTTTGGGCTTCGGGAACCGTAATAGGGAAGGAGAAACCTTGTTACAAGCCGCTTCCGCGTTTGACCTGGCAATCACTAACACTTGGTTTAAGAAACGTGAGGAACATCTTATAACTTATAAAAGTGGCCACCACATGACGCAGATTGACTACTTTCTCGTAAGGAGGAATAAAATCAACTGCGTCAAAGACTGCAAGATAATCCCCGGTGAAAATTTAGTAGCACAACATAGGCTTTTAGTTATAGAAGTGACCATAAGAGTCCAGTCAAACTTTAGAAAACCACGGCCCCCTCCTAAAACGAAATGGTATATGCTGGAAAAGAGAGAGTGTGCAAGTAAATTCAAAGAGTGCGTGGTAGATAAAATGATAGAAATGAAGGATTTGGAAGGATTGAATGTGAATGCATGTTGGAATAGAATAGCAAATTGTATACGAGGAGTAGCAAAGAATGTTTTGGGAGAATCGAAAGGGAAATGTATGATAGATAAGGAAACGTGGTGGTGGGATGAGGATGTGCAAGAAAAGCTAAAACAAAAGAAACAAGCATTTAAAGACTGGCAAGATGTTGGAAGTGAGTTTGAAAGTGTGAAAAAAGCTAAAAGAAATGTGTACAAAGAGCGTAAGAAAGAAGCTAAGCGAGCAGTTGCTATCGCCAGAGCAGCAGCACAGGACATCTTGTACGATTCGCTAGATAGTCCAAAAGGCGAGAAACAGCTGTATCGCTTAGCAAGAATGAAAGAAAGGAATGCAAGAGATATTTCTCATATAAAATGCGTGAAAGATGAGGCAGGAAAGGTGTTGGTGAAAGATGATGTCATAAAAGAACGTTGGAAAGCCTACTTTGAAAGGTTAATGAATGAAGAGAATCCTTGGAGCAAAGTGCTGCAAAACCAGCCGGTTAATATAGGTGTAATAAGAGAAATAGGTATGGATGAAGTTAGAAAAGCTGTGAGAAGTATGAAAGGGAGCAAGGCTGTAGGACCGGATGATATACCAGCAGAAGTTTGGAAGGTTTTGAGTGAGGATGGATGTAAGTGGCTGACTTTATTCTTCAATAAAATGTTGCATGAAGAGACTATCCCTGACGAATGGTGCGACAGTTTATTAATGCCCATTTTTAAAAATAAAGGAGATATACAGGATTGCAACAATTATAGAGGAATAAAGCTCATGTCACATAGTATGAAGGTATGGGAGAAAGTGATAGAGAGACGAATGAGAGATGAGAGTGTTATAACGCAAAACCAACTCGGTTTTATGCCGGGTCGGGGTACAGCAGACGCCATTTTCTCACTTCGCCAATTGTGCGAAAAATACAGAAATGCACAGAAAAACCTGCATATGGTGTTTGTTGACCTCGAAAAGGCATACGATCGAGTACCTCGTGAGGTTTTGTGGTGGGCCTTGAAAAAGCAAAGTGTGCCTGGGAAGTATGTGGAGCTAATTCGGTCTATGTATGACAGATGTTGTACACGCGTCCGGTCAGCGGCTGGCACCACAGACAGGTTCAGTGTAACGGTAGGCTTGCACCAGGGATCAGCTTTAAGTCCATACCTCTTTGTACTGATTATGGACGCTCTGTCGTCGGACATACAGGAAGAAGCACCCTGGTGTATGCTCTTCGCGGATGATATTGTTCTTGTCGGTGAAGACGCATCCGAGGTACAGAGCAGATTGGAGAAGTGGCGACAAAAACTGGAGAATGTTGGCCTGAGGATCAGTAGGTCCAAAACAGAGCATATGTTTTGTGATTTCGGCGGTCTCTCCAGTTTTACATGCATAAAGCTAGACGGCGTTATGCTCCCAGTCTGCTCCGATTTTAAGTACCTCGGTTCGCTTGTACAGTGTGATGGTGATATCGACCGTGATGTCAAAAACCGAATTAGCGCTGGGTGGATGAAATGGCGACAGGTCTCCGGAACAATATGCGATGGCAGAATGCCTCCTAGGTTAAAGGGCAAAATCTATAAGACCATTGTGAGACCTGTCGTCATGTATGGATCGGAATGTTGGGCATTAAAGGTGACGGATGAAAAGAGATTGCATGTAACGGAGATGAGGATGTTAAGATGGATGTGTGGTGTGACGAGGATGGACCGAATAAGAAATGTGTATGTAAGGGGAAGCCTAAAAGTAGCACCTATCGCGGATAAATTGAGGGCCAATCGCCTTGCGTGGTATGGGCACGTAATGCGGAGGGATGAAAGTCATGTGACCAAAAGAGTATTAGGTATGAATGTGGATGGATGTAAAAGACGAGGTAGGCCAAGGAAAAGGTGGATGGACTGTGTGAGAGACGATATGAAGAGAAAAGAAGTGAATGATGATATGACGGCTGACAGAGAAGTATGGAAGAAAAAGACATGCTGCGCCGACCCCAAGTAAATGGGATAAGGGCAAGGAAATGATGATTTGATTGAGTAAGGGGTTTCAAGTTTTGAGTGTAGTATTTTATAGAGTAGGACGGAATCTACGCAGTCGCGTCGATCACTAAGTGACTGCATTTTATGGCGTTGTAAAGAGCTGGCGTAATCAACGTAATTATTACCAGTTCTAAAATCTAACGACCTCATAAATGTCTTTTGTAACCTTTCAATTCTATCGTTGTGGATAGAATGAAAAGGCTTCCAAACGGCACACGCGAATTCAAGACGACTACGGACATAGCTGTTGTACAATATTTTATAGGTCGAAGAATTTATGAATGGTTTACCGACTCGTAAAATTAAACCTAACTGCTTAAAATATTTTTAAGTACATTTTCTATATGCGGAATAAACGATAATTTAGCATCCATTATGACTCCAGAGATCCCGAATTTCTGTTACTCTGTTTGTGGTTAAAGAACTTTATTTATCTCTAAAGAAATTTACATTTCACTTAAAACAGAGAAAAATATACATAAAGTAAACAGTGAGTAATACATTTATACATTAGTTTAAAAAGTAATACAAATGTTTAGTTTAAGTGGGTACATATTAGAAAAAATCATTGTAGTAAGTATTATTCTCGTTTGTACAATGCATAATGAGCTCTAATACAATGTGCTTGTTTAAAACTGAATCGCAAAGTACGTACCTATAGTCTATATTTTTCTTTTTCCTTGAGAAGGTTATAACGCTGCACTTGTCATTATTTAAGAAAAGTTTATTATCAAGGCAGTACCTATCTCTCAAGATTTGGTAAATCTTGTTGCAATAGCTCATAGGGGGCGTCCACAAATTATGTAACGCAAATTGGAGGGAGGGGGGAGTCCGGCCAAGCGTTACGGTCCTGTTACGTTGGGGGAGAGGGGTGTCAAGGTTTGCGTTACGTCACGCACGATTTTTTACAATAGTATACCTACTTAAAAAAAGTTTAGTTTTTCACATCCCTAGTTTGCGGTATTTGTCTAAGAAAATATTGGCAAAACCGAGCGCGCGACGCGACAATGACAGACAGATACAACAAAAGTGCCGTGCTGCAAGTGACGCAGTTGTTTGTGATTTGTGCCGTGTGTTACGCTAAATTATAAGTAAATTAATATATTTTAAGGAGATGACATCGAAAATAGGTGAAATTTATCAAAAGGCCTTTTAGGCATACAGAGAATGTCACTCAAGTATTTCAACAGCCACTGCACAGCAAAATTTCAATGTAATTTGGAAAGAAAAGGTTCGTGTGTTAAAAAACAAAGAAGAAAAGGAAAAAACTGCTGGAGCCCTTCCGGCTGAGTGGACGTAACGAAATAATACGACTTGTTACGTAACGGAATTGAAGGGGGGTAGGGGTCCCAGCTAAGCGTGACGGTCATGTTACATGAGTGGAGGGGGGGGTTAAAAATTTAAGAATGTTGCGTTACGTAATTTGTGGACGCCCCCATAGTCTGAAGTATTTTTAATGACTCTAAAGATTTTAGTGTCATCTGCATAAAGTATAACGTTAGAAAATTTTATGTAGTCTGTAATATCATAAAAAGTATATAAATATAAATTTAAAGGTACCAATAGAATCCTTGCGCTTTTATAGAAACAATTTTGTATGACAACTAGACAGTATTTCGCGACCGAAACAGCAATTAACTTCATTTTCCATGCAACGGTTAGTACAAATTGCACGGTGTGACGTCATACTTTAAAGCCAATCAGTATGAAGCGTTTCGGCTCTCTCTCAACTCTCTCTGGCAATTAACTCGATTTTTTGGGTATTAATGTCCTTTAAACGTAGTTGCTTCCATACAAACATTTGTTCATCTACAAAAACTGGTTCGAATGGCATCGTAAACAAATTTAAGGTCACAAGCCCATTGTCATTTGAACTACATCATTAAATAAAAACTAAAAAATTATAAAAAAATCGAAATAGCCAAAAAAATATAAGGAAGGTTATTCCTATCACTAAAAAAGAATCAGGCACTTCTGAAATTTTCATCCATTCACAATTGACCTATGGATTTCCCTGGTCGCTATACAGCCTGCGAGGAAAACCTGCAAGCGGTAGAACCACTGCCATGCCCTTGCCAGACAAAGAATGAATTACTTTGGTAACGGCTATCTGCAACCAAAGGAATTCAAGGTGCTCCCGGTTAACTGCATCATCCGTTTTGTGGAAATGATGGAGCGAGCTTGCGAGTAGGCATAAAGGAGAGGGCAAATGCACAAAAGATCCCATTGGGTCGAATTGAATCCGAAAGGGCCCTCTGCCCCTCATCTAGATAAGATAAGATAAGAACCACTGTGCCATCGGCTGAAGATTTTCATTATTCACCTGCATACTATACGTCGACCGACTTATGGACTAATTAAAACGCCTTTAAATGTTCTACCAGATTGTTCCATCTTTTTCTCCAGACTTTACTTCAAAATATAAATAGTATTTAGCAATAACAGAAAAAGCCAGAGCTATCCTACAAGAGAAAGTGTGAATATTTAACTGTAAGCTGTCAGTAACAATTAGGTAGAGCATTAATAATTGGATTACGTTCTTTGCCGTAAATGCCATAATGAATTTAAAGGATTAAAACGGGGATCATATTACAATTTCCAAGTTTTATTCTTCTACTTGTTTACCTACTGTGTTTTGTAGTAGGGTCAGCAGTGGTGGTGGTGTGGTCATGTTTTGGTCAAGAATATACAGTGTCTCCCTCTTTGTAAGGTGGTAATCGCCAGAACCGCTCATACGATTTAATAAAATATTTAGACCTTCAGATCCATACTAATATTATAAATACGAAAGTAACTGTCTTTCTGTCTGTTACCTTTTCAGGCTTAAACGGTTGAACCGATTGAGCAGAAATTTGGTATGTAGATTGTAGATAGTTTGAGTCTTGAGGAAGGAAATGAGATAATTTTTATTCCGGAAATCATCCCCTAATGGTGGATTGGCATGACAGTTATAAATCCACGCCCACACACGGTCAGTTCTAACTGATCCAATCGATAGCGTCATGCCGATTGGACGATAGGAAGGATGGTGTATGGCCACCATAAGGGCTTGAAATGGGGGGGCGGAAGTTTGTATGGAAGTACTTTATGAACGACTACCATGCAGACGGAGTCACGGGCAAAAACTAGTTTTCTCTATTTTTATGACAAAAGGTACGCATCGGGTCGCGGTAATGGCGCGGAATAAAAATCATACCATTGTGCTCGACTCATAATATTATATTGTTATATTGTCTCTCCAGTTAACACGTGTAGCTTGACTGTAAAGTGTTCATTTATGTAAATCAATAAATAAAGTACTAGTGCGGCCTGTGGATAGACAGACTGCAGCTACGTCCGACATGACCTTTGGCGAAACCATACCTTGAAGAATCGATACACTATTATTAATTCACCTGGATCAGCAGTGTAGAGCTGTAAAGCGTACTGGCCTGCTGCCGGGCAGCGGCCTTGAACCATGGAATCGGCCAGATTCGACGGGCAAAGGTTCCAGCCATCGATAGTTAAAAAAAAATATCTTAATCTATGCTAATATTATGAAGAGGTAATATCTGTGAGGTTGTAACTTTGTACCTCCGGAACTCATTAATCTCATCACTCATCCGTTTCAAAAATTATTTCACCCGTCTATATATACAGAGTGTTTTTTTTAAATGGGACAGTATGGGGAAATCCGAATCTAAAGGAGATAGAGGAAAAGTGTCCAAGGAGACATTAGATGTTTTTTTATGTAAACAAATTTGGCTCATTAAAATTTTTGGTCAAGCGTGAGTTGTTCTTAAAAAATTATAAAGATGGTCAATTTTTTTTTGATGCGGGTCGGCTCTGTTTCATGTAAGGATTATTTCATTGTATGGAAATAAAAAAATCTGAACAGCAGAAGTTGGTCAAATTTAATGAAAACTAATCTTCATACAATTGCAGTATTCGCCTTTTAATATTGTTACAAGTGCCTAGGCGTGTAAAAAATATTTAAAATTATTCCATTTTTAAATTTCGATAATCGATAAGAGCTCCAGATGATTCAAGAGAAGAATATTTTTTTTAATCTTCGTAAACATCATGGCACGCGATAGTCTTGAAATTATAAAAAAAAGAATTCAAATTTGATTTTGATTTTTTTCTTACCTTAAGGGTCGAATTTATGAATCCCGATACAACTCCGTACAAGAATTAAAAGATGCTGTTTACAACACTTTAAACACAATTCACCATAAGTCTCTGTTAAATGCAACTAGAAGTGTCTTGAAGCGTGCTCGTACCTGCATAAGACAAGACGGCGGCCACATCGAACATTTACTCAAGTAATAAACCAACTGTTTTAACAGAGACTTATGGTGTGTATAAGAAAAAAATCAAAATCAAATTTGAATTCTTTTTTTTTATAATTTCAAGACTATCGCGTGCCATGATGTTTACGAAGATTAAAAAAAATGTTCTTCTCTTGAATCATCTGGAGCTCTTATCGATTATCGAAATTTAAAAATGGAATAATTTTATATATTCTTTTAATTCTTGTACGGAGTTGTATCGGGATTCATAAATTCGACCCTTAAGGTAAGAAAAAAATCAAAATCAAATTTGAATTCTTTTTTTTATAATTTCAAGACTATCGCGTGCCATGATGTTTACGAAGATTAAAAAAAATGTTCTTCTCTTGAATCATCTGGAGCTCTTATCGATTATCGAAATTTAAAAATTGAATAATTTTAAATATTTTTTTACACGCCTAGGCACTTGTAACAATATTAAAAGGCGAATACTGCAATTGTATGAAGATTCGTTTTCATATTTGACCAACTTCTGCTGTTCAGATTTTTTTCTTTCCATACAATGAAATAATCCTATCATGAAACAGAGTCGACCCGCGTCAAAAAAAAATTGACCAACTTTATAATTTTTTAAGAACAACTCACGCTTGACCAAAAATTTTAACGAGTCAAATTTGTTAACATAAAAAACACCTAATGTCTCCTTGGACACTTTTCCTCTATCTCCTTTAGATTCGGATTTCCCCATACTGTCCCATTTAAAACTTGCCCTGAACGACACAGTGCCTCTCAGCGTACAAATTATACTTTTCTTTTCTTTTCTGTTTTGCCTACTAACATTTAGCTTTAAAATTATTTTATGTACTAACAAACTTATGGATTTTATGAGTCTGAAATAAATGATTTTTATTTATTTATTTAAAAAAAAACACTCTCGATCCACGATAACGAGCTAGTACTAGAAAACTTAGACGGCACGTAATTGGTCAGCGATAAGGGCAATGCATGTGCATTAGGTGGGTTTACATGGCGGTCAAAATCAGTCAACATCTGTCACTTGTACGGTGCGAACTGTTTGTTTACTGGACTCGGAATCGGATATGGAATAAATATAGGGAACATTACTGCAATGTAAACCAGTAAGTAGAGGAAGATAGTGACTCACACACACATGCACAATTGATTGTCAACTGAGTGACAAGGATGCATGCATAGACAATACCGCAAGTGGGAACGAGATACAAGGCCCACTCTGCTAGTGTCGCCCCCTACGCGGAGTTTTGCGTAATGTTCCCTATTGGATGAACTTTCTGCATCCCTCGTAATAAGCGGGCGGAGCCGCGCGGACAGCGAGTAGTAATGATGTGCCGACGAAAAGTTTCCAAAATTGAGAAACTTGCCCAGTGAAAAATTCTAGTTAATGTCTCAAAATTTCATATAGGGAATTTCCTAAAATGGAAACTTTCGTAAATTCCTGTGAAAGTTTATAGAAATTTCTGAGAATGTTCTCATATATTTGGAAACCTTCCGCAACTTGCACATCAGTAGCGAGTCCTTCCTGGACTTGTGCTGTACATGTACTCTATGACCTTGGCTCGGACCATAGACTCGGTCGTGTTTAGGGTGCTGATGTCCCAACCGTCGATAGCTATAATTAAATGAATGAGTATGAATATAAGTAAAGTTTTTATGTTAATATCGACTCCACAGTTTTCTTTCGTCTTACCGTGCGATGAAAAATCCGAGTCCTGGCTATAACAATATGATGTACAGGGAGCGTACTTTTCATGCCGATGACATCAATTTGACGTCACGCTGCATATAGGATGATCCCAAATAGTTTTATTGTAATTATTAATCATTAGTTGTCAATCATTTTTATCATGTACAAATTACTTCAAAAGTAATCTATTCACATGTGAAATAATTAATAGGTACCTACTTGATACGTGAAACGTAAATTAAACTATTTGTTTTGTTTTTATATATACAATTGCAATCAAACTCTATGCAGCGTGACGTCATTTTTGCGTCAACGGCATGATAAGTACGGGCCCTGGTGGTAACAATAGTTTAATTTACGTTTCACGTATCAAGTAGGTGCCTATTAATTATTCCTCGTGTGAATAGATTACTTTTGAAGTAATTTGTACATGATTAAAATGATTGACGACTAATGATTAATAATTACAATAAAACTATTTGGGATCATCCTATATGCAGCGTGACGTCAAATTGATATCATCGGCATGAAAAGTACGCTCCCTGAGATGTACAATATGTATTCACCTGATTAGCAGCGATGAAGTCTGGGTCATATATCGCAGGTCGTGGTTTCATGGCAGCCATCTCCTTCCTCAGTTTCTGCTGCAGATCGTACTCTATGACCTTGGCTCGGACCATAGACTCGGCCAGATTCAGCGGGCTGATGTCCCAACCGTCGATAGCTACAACAATATGCATGTTTTTTTTATCTATCTCTCACATTTCCAGCAATGAAAACAGTTGGGATATAGAGATGGGCCGACTATGGGTTTGACCGGCTAGCCGACTAATCGGCGAAGACGCGGCCGACTAGTCGCCGACTATGAATGTGACCAGACCAGTCGGCTTTCCCGACTAGTCGGTAGGTACTTACATCTCTAATAGAGATGGGATGGCTAAGAATTTGGCCGATTAATCGGCGCTGAGGGGGCCGACTATAAATGTGGCCGATAGTCAGTTGGGATATAGAGATGCCGACTATGGGTTTGACCGGCTAGCCGACTAATCGGCGATGACGCGGCCGACTAGTCGCCGACTATGAATGTGACCAGACCAGTCGGCTTTCCCGACTAGTCGGTAGGTACTTACATCTCTAATAGAGATGGGACGGCTAAGAATTTGGCCGATTAATCGGCGCTGAGGGAGCCGACTATTCGCCGACTATAAATGTGGCCGATAGTCGGCTTTCCCGACTAGTCGGTACATATGTATTGGGATAGCATTATGGCGTAACAGGTTCGATAATTAAAAGCTACCGTCCAGACCTTTGGAAGGCCGAGTTAGGCCGTTTTTTTTTCAGACAATTGATATTAACTTAGATGTGTTCATACAAATATTGAAAACTCACCTAAATCATCAGGATTCACCATAGGCAACAGATGTGACATTGGCACATGCACATCTTGGCCCTTCTCATCCATGCCCAGCCGAACAGTAGATGCTTGTGTGATAGAACCCAACCTAAACAAAGTAACAGTCATTTAGTATGAATGATAATTAATCTATTAATGAATAGACAATATCAGAGCATTTATTGTTATCCTGTCGCATCTTTTTTTTTTGAGGTGTGTGCAATAAAGTGTTTTTGTATTGTTTTTTATTTATTGTCGATAAGAAAAGGGATTGAACATGACAACAAAATACCATTTTTTTTATTTTTTTTTATTTTCATATTCATATATTTATTCAGCTTACTTAAACCAGGTATACAAATTAGGTAACTACGAGTAACAATACTGGTATGTTGTATTATAATATAAGTAAAGGTTACATTAAGTTAAGTAAGCCACCTTCCCTACTAGTTTAAACTGTATTACGGCAAGGTACCCTCCTTCTCCTCATGATCAACCACATAGCCATAGATGGTAGGAACATAATAGCAGTTAGAATTGTTTATTTATTTAGTGGAGGTAAACCCCTAAAACGCAATTTTAAATAGTGACTCAGGAGATATAACCATTGCAACTAGTAACAGAAAAAAGTTGATTCACCCGTATAGTATAGGATACTTATTTAAGATTCTTATTTGGCATCTAGAAACTTACCAATTAGACTGCATCGTTCCATTCTTTGTGTTCCAAGACAGTTGATGCTTGTTGGCTAGAACAGCCGCGGTAAATGTAGACCCGTTGTTGCCGCCCCAGCCCACCAGCATGATACCCACCTTGCCAACTTTTCGACCAGTGCGGAGGCATAGCAATGTTTTGTATGGTTTAGCCTGTGTAAAAACGAAATATTCAGTGACACTTATTTTGAAAAAGAGGCTACTGCATTGAAAGAACCAAAAGTATTCAGAATGGCAGTGGTAATTGAACTCATTTGTGGAGATGGTGGAACAAGATTATTAGGGTCTATGCAGAGTGCATTTATTCCTTAGTAGGTGCAACTTGTTACCCCTTGGGGCAAATGCACTAAAGACACTAGGTCAAAGTGCATCGAAAGACAACATATATATATGTATTTTTTTTTGAAGTTCTGAGTTTATTTCTCAAAAGAATATTTACAATTCACTTACAAGAGAATCAAAGTATAACATTAAACTAACAAAAAGGACCGCCCCGGATCGTTGGTGGCCCAAAAGTTCCCATGACACTGGCAGCGTTGCCACGCTGGTTGGCCAACAAAATCTGTTGAGCCAGGAACGAACCGGAACAAGCATCGCAGCCCCTATCCCTAAGCTGGCGACCCAAACTCCACATGAAGTCTTTAAATAAAAATTAAGTATTGGATCAAACAATACAATGTGGTATGAAGATCAATCAACAATGTAAAACATTTGGAATGTGGGTACCCTGAGCTGGCTGTGGGTGTAACTATAATTACATTAGTTATTCAAGTAATCATAGTTACTGTATGAGGAGACTCGAGGTAAGTTGAAAATAAATATAAATACTAATACTTTATTTATTTCTATCACAAGGAACTTTACAATGGCGTGGCACTCATGGCAGTTAAAATATAGCTTTGGAGGCAGCACACTAAAATAGAGCTTCAGGTGGTAAAAGAGGTCCTAAATGACTTAATGCTGCATAAGCTATCCTACCAGGAAAGTTTTAATAACTTATTGCTGCTATGCTACCTGGAAAGTATTATAAGGACCTATAGTTACACTGTAAACACATTTAAATTAAATTATGCATGCAATTAACATCCTACTTGCATATCGCTCGTGTCGTAAATCGTAAATATCGCTGACTAGCCATAGCTACGCATTCTCACGGCCAAGGACACCTATCTGTTATCAACTTATTACCCTAGCCTTACTAGGAAAATACGATCGATACAACACCGGGTAGACCGGTAAATAAATAAAAACACTCACCACCAAATCATCGCCGTCCTTTGTTACCAAAGTCTCCTCATATTCGTAGTCGGCCAAAATATAATCGTCCGTATATTTTACATTAGGGCTGGAAACCAGCAAATTTGATTTTCTTTCCATGGCGAATAGGAAAACACTTACAAATAATATTTCAGCTTAAATTAACCAAATCTACTGATTATTATTTTGAGGTTCCTGTTTCGCACGTTGAATGGAAGTCGATTTTCTTTTTCGCGTGCCTAACTTTGTTTGATAATTATCGTCTTTAAAACTGATAATCATTAATCACCGAATCTACCGTCCATCCACATCAAAGAACAAACCGGAACTAACCACAGACTAGCGTACGAAAATATAACAATTGACAACCTGTCATGTCATAGAATATGCACAAGTGAATGACACGATACGAGTGACAGTCAGGTGCCTTGTCTGTGGTCAGTAATCGATATTTTTTTTACGATTCATAGATAGTTAGTATCGATAGTACGATAGTCATTTATTTATTTTAGTTTTAGCATGGTCTATGAAAGCTAAAAATAAAAAATGCTAAAATTCTTCTTTTTCACCAATTTAACAATTCATATTCTTTTTAACGACATAGATTGTGTAATAATGATCAAAGACAAGAAATATTACGTTGAAATAATATGATTATCCTTAATTTTAAACTAATCTAAAAACTACAGAAAAAGTTGCAAGAACTTCCCACAACAACCTCTCACACTAAGGAATTTCAAAAAAAGTATAATATTGTATGTACTTTGTAGTTAGTACAAGTATGTGAATGCCCTATTCGTGTAATTCGTGTAATTACTGACTTGGATGTGTGCATGTGTAGTTTTACTTTGTTGTGTGCTTCCTTTTTCTTCTTGTCGATGTGTGGGGTATCTTAATACATTGTATCGTTACGTACAGGTATTCATATACAAACCTCTAGTTTTTTGATGTTTCATTATAAATGAGAGACTAAAGGAATATATTTTACTTTGGAAACAAATCTATTTTTATTATAGTTAGTACTTACTTATTATTGTAATCTCCCGACATTATATTCTTTGCCATTTCTTTACAAACTTTTTGCTTGTATTAATGCAGTCGGTAAAGGTGCCTATGCCGCATGCACAAAGTGCATAATTACTAAGCGCCTTTAAAATTCTCCTCCCCCGCATCTACAAACACCAAGGCAAATAGCTACGTATATTGTAATATAAATAATTTAATATTCATGCAACCGCTCATGCGCCCTTCTCTTTCAACTCGAGAGATATAAATAATATAATATAACTCCAGACCGTCTACATAGTTCCTATACATCTTATACAGTAATAAAACATTGCTCATTCGAATGGATCTTTCATATAAACGATGGATGGAATCTAATAAAAAGAAGAATAACAATCCACCTATTCTCAGGGCTTCGTATGTGTGCGCGCTGTGAAAAGAGATTCAAGTACTTTTTTTACACACATACTTCCCACTAACGATGTAATTTAAGGAAGGGGCCCAAGTTGGGTTGAAATGTACACAAACGAGTAAAAATAGGAAAATGTTATTACTAACTCAATATAATGTCTACATAAATATCAAAAAAGTGTGATACCACATGGTGCATTCTTGCACTGTAATTACAAGGACTCAATGCAATTAGTTTTTTTTTATTTTAACTTTTTTCTGAAATACTACATTCCGATGCATACTTACATCCAGAAACTAGATTTCTGATTTTATTACATACAAGAGCAACTATGTATAATATTCCGTCTTAGAATGTGTGCGTGTAGTCTACAAAATTAAAGTTGTGTATATTAATTACGGTATAATAAAGCATGCGGGGGTCGAGGGGGCGCGCCGCGCTCTCATATTCCGTATATTGATTGTGTGCGAGGGGGCCGGGGCAAGGAGGGGGCCACGGCGTGCCCCACTCTGTTATTTTACGACACGGCTTTCTGTGTAACATAATTTTATTTAATTTTGTGAAATGTGTTGGTGTTATTTGTGAAAAATCGAGAAGTCGGAAGTGAGATTTCGAGGTAAGACACCGGTAACGTGTTGATTTGTGTCAAAAAAACTGTACATGTTGAATAAAATATAAAAGATATTTTATATAGCTATAAATTCCCTCGGCGGCGCGTACCTACAGTATATTACACTGTCATACCGCGTACGTATAGTGTTTTTTACGGGCATCGTTCTAAAAATAAGTTGTAATAATTATAATTTTATGTAGCGGTCGCAGCAGAGTCGGTTTACTGTCGATTATTCATCATTCGCTAGTGGGAATAAATCGTGCGGTGTGGTGATTTGTCGGTGTCGTGATTGTAGTGTTTGTGGTGTCCAGATGCAGGGGTTGGTGAGCGACAAGACGTTCCACCTCAAGTGGAACAACCACCTGCAGAACCTAAGCCAGCTCTTCACAACCATCTACTCCTCGTCGGCCCTCGCCGACGTGACGCTGTCCTGCCGGGATGGCACCCTCAAGGCCCATAAACTCGTACTCTCTGCCTGCAGCCCTTACTTCGAACAGATCTTCAGGTAACCATACTTTAAATAATCCATGTAAAAATTTTACGAGCAAAAAATGCCCTGTTCATTTCAGACAATTTCAATCTGTTCCTTTTGCTCACAATGACATCATTATTTTTTCTAGACAGTAGCTCTGTTTTGCCACTGGCACGCCAATTAAATATAATTTCGTGAACTCGCTCTAATCTTTCAAGATGTTTTAGTCATTTATTTTTGCATCATATTTATTTTTAGAAATATGAGTTGAGCATTTTAGTTACATAAATGTTCAGCTTAAATATCTGTATGAATGTAAATGTGACTTATCTAATGATAAGCAATAATATAATTATTTTTGTCAAGTAATTTTGTGATAATTGTGGTGATAATATTTAATGCACAAGCATTTCACAAAAACAACTTCGTTATTGATTCAGTTTATTGCTAGATTTTCCTTATTTATAAAATGAGTTATACTTTTATATGAATAAACACACCATGTGTGTGTGAGATAGTAACATAATATTTTTCTCTAGGGACAACCCATGTCAGCACCCAATCGTTATCCTCAAAGGGATCCCATTCTCGGAGATCAACCTGCTTGTGGAGTTCATGTACAAGGGTTCGGTGGACGTCCAAGAATTGGACCTGCAGTCCCTTATGCACACTGCCTCCGAGTTGGAGATCCGGGGGCTGGCATATGAGGCTCGGGATAATGCTGCGCAGCTGTTGAATGTGAACTTGGAGTACCCGACATACTCACAGACTCAAGTGTCGCAGCCACAGACGCAGGCATTCCCCCAGGCACGCACCGATGTTGAGAGGCTGAAGCAGGTAGGAATTTTATATGTACTACATTTCATATAGATCGTGCAACCCATGATGAAGCGCCCCTTCCTGACAATGTACAAACAAACTACACTAAAAGTACTAAAACGCAAAATTGTACACAATGAGGAGTGACAGCTTCCTTGTGCGTTGCAAGATCTATGATCTTCTTATGTGATTATATGTTGCTATATTTACCTCTAAAAATTTTTGGGACCATGTTTGGACAGAGTATGGACAGAATGAATCCAAATCAATGCAGGGTAGACAGATATTTATTATGTTTTGAAATGAGTAGGTATTGATAAAATTAACAATAATGTCCTTAATGACATTCAGATATAATAAAGTATCATAGCTTAATTATATGTAGATAGTAAAGTAATTATTTCCAGTTAGGCGTAAATTAATAATTTGTACCCACTTAAACTAAGATAGCTATATCTACCTATCGATAGGTAGTGAATTTGAGATTGAATTTAATTGTTAGTTCTTAGAGTGTGTATATTAGAGCTGCTTCCTTATTGTTAATTTTTATTATTATAACTTGAAGTGTTTCGGTTACTTGGCCTTGATAATCTTTGCATTTTTTTTGTCGGTAGGTATTAATTAAAACCGGGTTTAATCTTAAAACAAAGCATGACCAATTTGAAGGTCATGTTTAATTGATATTTATAGTGGCAAAGTAATTGCAAATCATGCCACTCCCACAAATAAATACAATAATAATTATTAATTCCTTCAAAACCATATCAAAGAGCCTTTTTAAATATGTAAATTGTACCACTTCTTGTGATTTTCTACTAAATACCCTCAGTTTATGAAATAAAAAATACTTTTAGGTAATGCTGTTGGCTATTAAAGTTATAGTATGTTATATATATTTGGTTGATTTAAATACAACGTATTTTCAATATATTAAAAATAATAACGTAAGCAGTAATTATTACCGCGATATACAACTTTCAGAGCTGGAAAGTAAATATGTCTTTAAGTGGAATACTCAATAATAACCATGCATAAATTAAAAGTATAAGAACTAAACATAAAAAAATAAGACTTTAGTGAGATAAAATTTCATCTAAAACACTTTTTACTACCTCAGATATTTGTGAGGTGGATATCATTAATAATAATAATTAAATCGAGCAATGAGCCAAGATACATTACAATTAGCAATTAATTACAGCAATGCAGTTAAAGCAAAATTAATGGATACCTATCCATTCTCAACTCATTACATAATTTAAGTTTTTATGAAATTATTATTTTGCAGCTCATTTAACTGTATGTATGTATCCTGCATTCCGATCAGGTCGTAATGTGACATCGTGAAGTTCATATGATCTTTTCACTAAATGTTCGGTATGGTAATACTTTACCGTAGCCTATAGATGCTTGAAAGTACAGGGGTGCCACATACTGATAATTTAAAAATCTGTATACTACTTTGAAGAGTCCCACCAGTCAGTGTCTTTAAATTATGTTTTATAAATGTAATATAATCATAAATGGCATAATGATAAAGGCACCTGCCACTGGCTCGGGCGAGAATGTTATAAAAAAAGGGAAGTACCGCAGGTCCGTAGCCATGGAAAAAAGACGGCCATTATTGTCAAGTGGTAATGACAAGTGGCATTCAAGTTCTTACTATTTTAAATAATAATATGTTGTTCGTCATTTGTCACTCGTCACGTTTGAGTTAATTTTCTGGCCCACGCTTTTTGTTTTATGAGTCGACTTCAAAATGTATATTGAGAAGTTATACATACATATATATGTATAGGGAAATGCCCACTTATAATACCTATTACGATACGTATGCTTTGAGAAAGAAGATTACTCACACGATTACGTTTACAACTTTACAGTATGTTTTCGTCACTCGCAGTCTTTCGTCTTACATAGGTACAGTCAATATCAAAATTCGCATAACGGTTTGGGAAGGGTGTGGGTAGTTGGGTACGCAAAATATCGGTTACTTTAACGCCTAAGTTTAAGAAAATAATGTATAAAAGTAGGTACCTATTAACAATAAACCATTTTTTTTTTACATTTTTACGCAGTTTAAATTAATTATTGCAGTTCGTTTTCTACAACGAATATGTATAGGTATATTATCGGTGTATTGGTCTTGGCGCACGGTCACGAAAAGACGCGTCCGAGATATATTATATTATAATTATAGGAGATTAACCCTCGTTTATTTAAAATAATGTTGGAGATGATCATAAAATAGGTCTGAAGTTTATGTTACTACGAACACCACGAACACCACTCCCCGTGCTTCGAAGTTAAAAATAGATTGAATTTAGCTGTTTAACGCTGAAAATGGAAACAATACATGCAGCAGTTTGTTAACACGAATAGTGAGTGCATTTCAAATTCAATCTCGTTATCCTTGCGTCGCGCTCTCACGCATTTAGGAAGCGCTAACGCAAGCGAGAACGCATCAACTCATAAGATTTCGATCTAATCTCACTCAGCACGTCAGTGGCACGTTCCGGAATTGTTTCTAGGATTTTTTGTAAAATAGAGGTCCCCCTATTTTTACAAAAAATCTGCACCTTACTAAGGACTAAGGAGTTAATTAAAGACAGGTTATTTGTCCTTTCAATCATTTCGGGTTATTAGACGGTGGATATTCTATTCATAAGCACTAGATATTACTATCCTGCCTGTGCTACCGCATAAAAACATCGCTTTCGCTTGATTCAAGCATTTTTTCGTTTCTTTTTTAACGAGATTCGCGATTTAACTTTTGAACCGTGGAATCAATAAATATGAAAAAAACATGGACATAGTGCTTAGTAAATGCTTTCAAGAAAAAAATGTTTTAAACAAGATATGTCCGAAGGTTACTGAGTTATCTCTGAAAAACTGCTTTTCCTAAACAAAAGGACGTAAGTGCTGCGATTCTCCTATGAAGATACGATCTTTTATCAAATATTTATTAACTATTAATCATATTTTTAAATATTTATTATTTTTAACCTAACGCCATTTAAGCCTTTCGTTCTAAAACTTGTATTGTATCAATTAAAGCAGGCAATTCATTAAAAAAATACGTAGATTCTCGCGATCAGTTTACTTGTACATCACGCGTGCTGCTCCTCTAATTCCTAGAATTTGTTATAGAAGTAGTACGTACGCTAGCACAAATATGAGCAACTGTTATACCTACTGAAAATAGTCATACATCGTAGATATAATAATAGTTTAATATACGTGAAGTCCTCGGGTATATTTCCATATAGATGCAAATTAGATAAGTACATAGTACATAACGTTGTAAAATAAGTAGGTATGGAGATAAAATGTTCAATATGAATATTAAACAACCCGTACCTGTTTTATTTAAAAATTCCTTGTCGAAAAGGTCTCCATTAAAAGGGCAAACTTTTAAATTAATAATGAATGGCCTTGTGTTGCAAATAAAGTTCGCTTGATTTTATACGAATGTAAAAAATCAACTTGGAACTGCGATTTAAAAGTAATAGGTATATGATGATGGTGACAAATGAGCATATGGCCTGAAGCCCGCATTTGCAGTGTGGTGGTACTAGCATATATGTATATATATACATATATGCTAGTTACAGAACCCTAAATGGGTAACGAATATATGATATAGCCAACTAGCTTTTGCCCGCGATTACTATTGTAGCTGTTGGTTTTCCGAATAATAAATAAATACTAGAAAACATAATTTAAAAAAAAGACGTCCGCTCGGAACTCGTTTATGTCGGGCCTCCATACAAACTTCCGCCCCACATTTCCCCCCCTTGGGGGATAACTTCCGGGATAAAAATAATCCTATGTCATTCCCTGGGATTAAAATTATCTCCATATCAAATTTCATCTCAACCAGTTCAGCGGTTTAAGCCTGAAAAGGTAACAGACAGACATACTTTCGCATTTATAATGTTAAGTATGAATATAAGTATCGATATGCATTTGTTCCATGGAATAAAACAATTTAGAATTGATCAATGTAGAATAATGTAGACACGCGAACATTTTTAAATTTAAAAATTCTGACCTTGTTAAACATTGTAAAGCTATGATAACTTCTATCAATTTACCACCTACAGAATATCTTATTAAGTTGGAGTCATAATGAAATACTATCTAAGTACGTAGATGAAACCTAATAAATACATTTTGAACGTAAAAGCAAAAGTGGGTACGGCGTGTCTAATGCAATTGCAAAATGGCGTCGATATATTGTGGCGGTTCGCGCGACTTGGCGTAGATTCATCATCCTCCTGGCCTTATTCCCGGTTGTGCCCGGGGTCTGCTTTGGCACCTAATCCCAAGATTTGGCATAGGCACTAGTTTTACGAAAGCGACTGCCATCTGACCTCCCAATCCAGAGGGAAAACAAGGCCTAATTGGGATTAGACCGGTTTCTTCACGATGTTTTCCTTCACCGAATTGGCGTAGAATCGTAGATTATTTAATAATTTTAAACTATGTGCACTCCTTGATTAAACAGTTCTTATTTGCGCACGTTTCTACTAACATAGCAAAATAAGCGAGAGATTTATTTATTTTTTATACGGAAACAACTAAATAGCCTAGCTTAGCATTTACCTTCTATTTAATGGACTCTCTATGAATGGGCATTCATTATTTTAAATTATTACTTGTAAACATATATTTAAATGTTCAGACTTTATAAAAAATCATAGTGAATTACAATTTACATGAAACAAAAACTCTGAATTATCTAGAAAATAATATTTGCGTGTTTCAGATATTTAAACACAGTAAGTAATAGACAACTTATAAATTAGGAGTGCAGTATAATGTTCATTGGTATTCTATACACCGTGGCCGTGAATAATCCGAAAGATTTAAGCTAACGATACTAGAGCCTAATTAGAGTATATAATGTTATGTACCATATAGTCCAAAAACTCATAATTAAGGAGATATTAATTATTTGAAACAAATAAAAAGTTAAAAAATCTCCAGTCTAACACACTCTAAAGGCTTGAGCATAACTTGACACTTCTTGTCATAGAACACAAGTCACGGCATTCGCCGTTCGTCGTATGATTTCGGAGCGATTCGTGAAGTATTATGCTCGCTCTCTGTTCTTCAACTTGAGTTTCTCAACTAAAGAGTTGTTCACAAAGAAGCGGGCAATTAATAAGATTTAATTTGTACTGAAATAGTAATTTAATTAAGACACATAATTAGACCCATGTTGATACAACATTATTTACTCGTACTGTCGTCAAAAATACGTGGTTTAAATATTTCGGGTTATTCACGGCCACGGTGTATATTAATTTAGTACTTCATTATCACAACTTTCTAGCTATTATATTCCACTATAAATTATGTGCATCTGTGTATACTTAAATATAGATAATTTTGCTCCTGTCAACACTTAGGAGCAGGTCAGACTTAGGGTCAGACGCAAACTTAACAAATAATGCATTAACAGTAGTGTGTTTTTTTATTCAGAAGTCTTTTGCATTTATAAAAATGCATTTAAATATATATTTTTCGGAGCAATTGTTGTAACTTTACAAGTCTAAAGACGTCATTAGTTGAATAAACAAGAGAGTGTTAATTATTTTTCTGCTTGGTTTAGTAAAACAATTGGCTGAAATATCTGTTATCTGTAAACACGTATTGTTTTCTTTTGTCGGTTAAAACAATGAATCCGCCTTTAGGTTCTAGACAATTAAACAAGTGAAAGGTGAAAGAAACGGTGCAATTATATCTTCGACATTTGAACTTACGACTGTAACCTACTTATTATGTGATAGACGGTTCTTAAGCTGCTTTGAATGAAATTAAAGAGGTTAGCTGCAGCAGGAACCGATAGAAACCCACTGTGTGACGTCATGGGATAGTATTCACTAGCAATAAGTTTCTGTCAAAAATTTCATTTTTGGTACTAGCTTTTACTGCCGACTGTACTTTTCTGCATACCATCATCAAGTACTCATTGAGACGATTCTAACGAGCCCAAACTCGATGGGGTTGTGTCGTTTTATTGCGGAGTTCCTATGGCCACCTTCCAGCTCCAGCATCAGATCAGCTCCAAGTCATCATAATATTGCATTGTCATGCAATATACACATGCTTGCAAAATTTCAGCTCAATTGGATAACAGGAAGTGACTGAAAAATGGATTGCAAATTTTGACGGACAACTTACATAAGTATGTAAGTTTACAAGCTTAATATTAACTTGCACTGTTCGTATGTAAATATGAAAGTACATATTTACATACTTACATACGAACAGTGCAAGTTAATATTAAGCTTGTAAAAATATAAATAATTTTAATATTTAGCACAGGCCTTTATGCGAATTGTAAATACGTAGGTAATTATTTAATTGTAACATACTTACTACATCTGAAGTTATCCGACGCCTATAATAAATGAAAATCGACTTACATTATTGAATGTTTTTAAAATGAACATTTTAAATAAGTTTTATAAGTAGGTAAAGTAACTGAGATATTTACTGACATAGTTCTCAATTTGAATATATTTTTGAAGACCGATCCGACAGTCCCTTATTTTGGTTCAAAATTGCTGTTACAAATATTTTACTTTCTCAACTTATAGTGGTAGCCGTACAAGCCCAATTTCAAAGAAAACCCGCAAATCGATCTACAGTTTAGCCATTTGGCATACGCATACCTAACCTACTAGAGGTCAAAACAATTTTTTTGACCCGCAGTTCCTAAAAAAAATTCCTTTAGGAGGGGAGTGCCCAAGATAGACCAATCAAATTAGCTTACCCTGGACATAATTCGTAAACTCGTTGTTTTTATTGTTTTATCGGATTTTACTATTCAGTATCAAATATTAATGAAATATATTAAGTAAAAAATCCGCGATCGTAACCGTAGTTAAAAAAAACACGAGTTAACGTACACTACCTAACTTTTTCCTAAAAGTAAAAAAGGTAACCAAGTACCTTGTTAGTATAACTTTGAGATGCATTCAAATTCGATCACTTAATAGCAAAATTAAACTGATATCAAATTCGCATATACTTTTTTTTTCACAGTTTTCCTCTGATCTCATTATCTAGACAAGCCAAAATGGTAACTATGATGTTTTTATCTGTTTAAGGTATATTGCGTCCTTTTAGACATTTAAGACAATAATTAAACATTTATTTTTAACGTTTTAATAATAATGTATTTCTCAGTAATTATAAATAGTAACTAAGAATTTTTTGTTTACTAATAGCCTTTTGTGTACGATAATCATGTTTTCATCAAAATTAAGCATGTTAATTTCACGCTTAAGAAATTGAAAATTTAATTGAAAATACTCGCGACCTTGTCGTGGAGTCAAATGCATGCGGTGGGTGCGAGGCGGGGAGAGAGTGGGGCGCCAGCGGGCGAGCGCACGGCGAACCCGTCTTAACGAGTTTATTACAATTACGTGTTTTGCACCGACCGCGCCGTGTACAAATAAAACAAATATAACGGAATATCCTAATTGTAGGATTTTTAGCTCTAATGAAAAATCACAGTTTGTCCCTTACGCCCTTTGAAAACTCTGGTCCAAAGGGTGTAAGGAACGATTGATTTGCTTTTATCATCGAAAACATAAGTAAACTCTTAACTGTTAAGTAAATGAAAGAGATGATGCCATGATCGTGGTTAGCATAAAAAAAACCGGTCAAGTGCGAGTCAGACTCGCACACCGAGGTTTCCGGACCACCCCGTACAATAGAAACAGGTCCACTATAAACTGACACTCACTAAGTATGTATTTACATACTTAGTGCGTGTCAGTTTATACTGGACATCAAATTTTCAGTGATGTAACTAAAAATTTACGGTTTTCACAATGTTTCCTTTATTTGTGCTATAAATACTTCGTACCAAATTTCAAGATTCAGAGATAATTATTCGCCAATATTTATTCGCGAATAACTTCTTAATTCGCATTAATCATTCGTAATGCTTTTCGGGAATAATATTTTGAACGAATATTGTAGGAATGATTTTTAATAGAATATATCTCAAAAACGTAATATTTTCCTACAGACAGAACCGTGATACCTAGTTTCTAAATTTGTTAGAAAAAGGTTACCGCTTCATCAAGGGTACCAAGTAACATCGCCGTGCATGGTGAAACGGATATTAATTGTAATTATTTCACCTGTTTTATTTTTACTATTTCGGCTTTACCACGGGTGAAAAAAAAACCGGTCAAGTGCGAGTCAGACTCGCGCACCGAGGGTTCCGGACCACCCCGTACAATAAAACCAAGTCCACTATAAACTGACACTTTCTAAGTATGTATTCACATACTTAGTACGTGTCAGTATATACTAGACATAAAATTTTCAGTGATGTAACTAAAAATTTACGGTTTTCGCTATGTTTCCTTTATCTGTGCTATAGGGCGTTGCTTCGCACCAAATTTCAAGTTTCTGAGTTCACGGGAAGTAGGTTTTGATTCCCTTGCGGGTATCGAAAACTTGCGGAATTTTGCGGCATAAACGGCTGTATCTTTTGATTGTGTTGGCTTAGAAGTTTGAGTTTTTCACAGCTCCAAGAGACAGTAAACCTGAGTATTTGATATAAATTTCAGCTTAATTCATTTATTTGTTGCATTATGGTCTTACAAGATGTTACATATAAAATACAGTTCCAGCATTACCCTATTAGGGCACAGCAACATTAATATAAAAAATATTAATTCTAAAATAATGCATGCACACACTATGCACAGGAATTCAAACTTTAAATGATTGATACCTCCACGCGTTCCTGAGAAAAAGGGTATTGACAGACGGACGGACGGACAACAAAGTGATCCTATAAGGGTTCCGTTTTTCCATTTCGAGGCACGGAACCCTAAAAACACACAGATCAGAATATATTATGATTAAGTACATACAATGTACAATTACAGGTATATAGTTGAACAATCTTACATGCGTAATCGCCTCTAATAACATACATTGATTAAATTACAGACAGTGGCTGTCCATAAATTACGTCATTTCAAAACTGGGAGGGGGGGGGGTCTATTGGATGACGGTAGTCATTTTATGAGGCGGGTAGTGTCCATTTAGGAATTAACAGGATGATGATAGGAGGGGGGGGTCAAGAATTGACAAAAAACAACCGGCCAAGTCCTGAGTCATGGATGTTTTCTGTGTATTTAAGTATTTATTTATCTACATAAGTATGTTTATCGTTCGTCTAGTACCCATAATACAAGCTTTGCTTAGTTTGGGACTAAGCCGATTTGTGTAAGATTGTAAAAGAAAAAAAAACTGGTTTTTAGTATTTGTTGTTATAGCGGCAACAGAAATACATCATCTGTGAAAATTTCAGCTGTCAAACTATCACTGTTGTTGAGACACAGCCTGGTGACAGACAGACAGACTGATAGACTGACAGACTGACAGACAGACAGACAGACGGACAGCGGAGTCTTAGTAATAGTGTCCCGTTTTACTCCTTGAGTACGGAACCCTAAAAAAACAATGGTTCAGTTTCAATTGTTTTTTCGAGTTGTTGAGTCGCCGCTGAAGATGGAATTGTCCCGTAAAAAAAGATTACGACTTTCAAAGTGGATTAACACAAAAACAATGTGGAGACCGGATGATTGCTGCTTTTAGTAATGAAACACCTTCAAAGACGACAATATACAGGTGGTATTCAGAATTTCAACGTGGCCGAGTATCCCTCACGGACGACGCGCGTGAAGGTCGACCAAAATCGGCAGTTACGCAAGAAAACGTCCACCTTGTGAGTCAGCTGATAAAAGAAGACAGGCATGTGACATATCGGGAAATTTAGGAGTCTTTGCGGATTTGAATGAGTCAGATACAAATTATTTTACAGAAAAAATTAGGCGTGCGAAAGTTGTTTTCCCGTTGGATCCCGCACTTATTGTCTGACGACATATGTCAATTGGTGCCGCAAAACATTGAATAAATTCAACGGAGGAAGCTCAAATGCAGTTTTTAGTGTCGTATCAGGTGACGAGTCGTAGATATACGCATATGAGCCTGAAACTAAAAACCAATCTCGAGTATGGGGTAAGGAAGACGAGCTTCAAGCCAACAAAAGTTATTCGCTCTCGCAGCAAGGCCAAGAAGATGGTGGCTATGTTTGTCTCCAAATCGGGTCACGTGGCTACTATTCCACTTGAAAATCGTAGAATGGTCAAAGCCGATTGGTATACAAGTATTTGTTTGCCGATTGTCTTTGCTGAACTTAGGAAAAAAGGCCTAGTCGCCGCATCATCCTTCACCACGACAATGCCAGCCCTCACACCGCTCGTAAAACAAATGAGTACCTGGAAGGTGAAAAAGTCGAACTACTGGACCATCCTCCATACAGCCCTGACCTAAGTCCCAACGACTTTTTCACATTCCCCAAAATCAAGGATAAGTTGCGTGGTGGGCGCGGTGTTTCGGCGGCCGGCAGAAGCAGTGGAAGCTTTGAAATTTTTAACGACTGGTTTGAACGCATGGAAAAGTGCATAAAATATAAAAGAGAATACTTTGAAAAACAATAAAAATACTTAAATCAATGTAACTGCATATTTTTTTATATTCTTCAGTTTGACCCTCGTAGTGACCCTGCCTGCGTAGCCGGAGGTCCCGGTTTCGAATCCCGGTAAGAGCATTTATTTGTGTGATGAGCACAAATATGTACTCCTGAGTCATGGATGTTTTCTATGTATTTATTTATCTATATAAGTATGTTTATCGTCGTCTAGTACCCATAGTAGTTTGCTTAGTTTGGGACTAGATCGATTTTTGTAAGATTGTATAAGAAAAAAAAAGAAAATAAAAAATCTGTTTTTTAGTATTTGTTGTTATAGCGGCAACAGAAATACATCACCTGTGAAAATTTCAACTGTCTACCTATCACGGTTCGTGAGATACAGCCTGGTGACAGACGGACAGACAGACAGACAGACTGACGGACAGCGGAATCTTAGTAATAGGGTCCCGTTTTACTCTTTGAGTACGGAACCCTAAAAACGATGACGTAATATATGGACGAGCCCACACACATGACATATTGAAACAAACCTGTTAAATGCCCCATGAAGCGACTCATTTAACTCACAAAAATATTGTTAATTAGTAGAAAAGGGTATTAATACTTGAAAATAGGTACACTTGTAGTGATCATGTTAAATTCGTGTACGTGTTACAACGAGCAACCGCATCCTTAAATATTATTCGTGGATTTATTGGAATGAAATGAGAATAAATCATTCGTCATTCGAAAGTGTAGACGAATAAATTATTCGCGAATAAATGTTTATTCGAATAATTATTCGAATAAGAATCATTCCAACAATGCCCCTTTCTGCACCCACACAAGTAACATATTTTATTTAAATAATTCTATACAGAAGACTGAGCGCTTATAAATAGGTAATCGACATTCCACGACAATTATGTCTCATGCTGAACAATTTAGTTATTATCGATCTAATGAACACAATATTTCAATAAATCTCCACCATAGCCGAACCGTGGTAAACGCCACGTTCGTCTTTATAAATGTTTGACAATCATTGACCTATCTATAATAAATGAAGGCCGAAACGCATTGACAGCGGTGGCGAAGCGGCGGCGCGGCGCAGTGTAGAGGTGGTACCGGCTGTAATGTTCGATCTAATAAAGCCGGGAAAAAGCGTTCGGATCCTTTCATATTAGCTCGAACATTACAAGTACCGCCTCCGCGCCACCCCGCGCCGCTTCGCCACCGCTGTCAGTGCGTTTCGGCCTTGAATGCCTGCGACTCGCGACAGCAGGGTCGGTAGTTGAGACGCAAAGCAATGACGCCCTTATTCTGCAAGAGATAAGGTTCATATTAAAACTTTAGTACGAAAAAATATGAATTAATTAATAATCGTGGATATTTTTTGTTTAATTTGTTTCTTATAGTACTAATAATATGTTGACAGCATAAATCAAACACTTTCCAAGTAGTTATGTATTTTGGTTTTCCAAAAACTAACAATATTTGTGATTTTAGAAATCCGCAAAGAGAATCAGTTTAATTTTTAATAATTTATCAACACACATAATATACTATTCAGAATAATTTGTTAAATTGCAGTTATCTATAATTTCTGGTAAGATAATCCAGAAAATGTGTAACTTACTGAACTTTCTTTATTATTGATAGTCCCGGTTGATTAATTAGATTAATTTGGATTTCTTTAACTGGAATGCAAGCGTCATATCATAATAGAGGCACTTTTACAAAGTTACATATTATGCTGCACTTATGAAATCAGAATTTGTTAAAAATTTAGATTTTTGCTTTTTTTACAAAGACGCGGAACCCTAAAATGTTTAATTCTTTTTATTTTAACTATAACTAACAATACTTTACATCATAGAAAAAGAAAATTACAGTTATCGAATTATGTCCGGGTTTAGCTAATTTGATTGGTCTAAGACATTTTATTATTTGTATGGAAAACATTTTTTTTTCATAAGCCTATCATGTATAGTATCTATTTTTTTTATTTTTCAATATTACAATGATTGTGTCACGTCAAATAGGTATTGAAGTAGAACTGTGTCACTTTGTAATATTGAAAACTTGGTTATGTTTCGAAAATTATTTTTGTGTTAATTAAAAAAATATGGCTGAAATGTAATTATGAGGTATATTTTTAGAATCGCCTCAAATTGCCCTTTCATTAGATACCACACACGATAGGTTTCTGAAAAAAATGGCTAAACTGTACCTAGATCAATTTGCGGTGTTTTTAATCGTACGGCTGTGTAAGGCCTGAGTGGACGCTCGAGTCGGGCGTGCGGGGGGGCGGGGCGTGCGGCGTGCTTGTTAAGCAAATTAAACTCATACTACAGTAGACGGCAAACTTCGTGCGCAAATGAGGGGAAGTGGGGGGGCAGCTTGCACGTACAATTCGCCTTTGCGCAGGCAAGGTCATTTGCGCACGAAGTTTGCCGTCTACTGTAGTGTCCTGAGTAGACGCTGCACAAAGCGAATGCACGCTCGCCCGCCCCGCCGATCGCTCCGCTCCGAGCGTCCACTCAGGCCTTAGACTAAGTGTAAGGCCTGAGTGGACGCTCGATACAAGCGTGCAGCGGGGCGGGGCGGGCAGCGTGCATGTCAAACAAAGGACACTCGTACTAGTGTCCTGAGTCGACGCTGCATATGGTGAATGTCGAGCGGGCAAGTTTGCGGGCTATGCAGCGGCGAGCGGGGCGTCGCGGACAGGTTCAAACCTGTTTGAGATTTGCAGCGGTGATAAGAGCGTGCTATCATGTCGTGCGAACAAATAATTATTGAAATTCAAAATAAACCAGCACTTTGGCTTTCTTCTCATACTTTATACAAAAATAGAATATATAAAAACAAAATATGGAAAGAATTAGCAACAAAACTGGATATGGAAGGTAAATAAAATAATTCATTTTAAATTTTATTTCATTAGCTATATTTATGATACATTACAAATTACAATATTTTTTTAGAAATCAATTATGTTACTCCAAAAATAGTCTGAAAACTGATCACGCACACGTCTTGATTCTAGGGAAGAACTGTTATTTCTCCTGGTTGGGTGATTTGGTGGAAATTCGTTTTCCGTGGAAAGGCGAGATTCGTAACGAATATCATCATCAAATCGTCCTTCGAAGTCACGTATGATATTATGTAAAATACACGTGGTTTTTATAATGAGGCAACCATTTTTCACGTTTGTTTCGATTGGTTTGTTCAAAATACGCCATTTCGCACATAAAATACCAAAAGTACATTCAATGCATTTTCGTGCACGCGATAAACGGCTATTAAAGTATTCATTTTTTGGACTAATATTTCTCGATGGAAACGGCCGCATTATATTTTCTTTTAAAGGATACGCCTCGTCGGCTATGAAAACGTATGGTATACGTATGGTTGTCCCTGGTATCATATCAGGTGGAGGTATATCAAGTTGACCGTTTTCCATCATCGTATTTAAAGTTGAATAGTGAAACGTGCCCCCATCGCTTTGCTTGCCTTTTCCTCCTACTTCTATGGCGATAAATTTTTTATTTGCATCAGCGACTGCTTGCAGTATTATAGAAAAGTAATTCTTGTAATTATAATATGAAGATCCTGACTTGGCTGGACATTTTACTCTGCAATGCTTGCCGTCCATTGAACCTATACACATTGGAAACTGCCAGAGTCTGTAATAATCACTCGCTATCGCTTTTAAATCTTCTTGTGTCGGTTTTTTCATATGAACATTAACTAGCTCTGTCCATATGGCTAAGCATGTTGCATAGACAACGTCTGCTACTGTTGTTTTTCCCATTCGAAAACTAAAAGCCAGTGATCGAAAAGAATTTCCCGTTGCGAGGAATCTGAAATAAAACAAAGTACAGGTATGTTTTATTACAATCTATTGTACATTACAGAAAGTGCTCTGAAGAAACGGTGGAAAGCTTTAAAGGACCAATACAGAAAAGAATTAAAGAAGCAACCAATTCTCCGATCTGGAGCAGAAGCGAGATCTTGGGAGTCGCCATGGCAATATTTTAATATAATGGCATTTACAAAAGATGAAGTGCTGCCTTCCAAATCTACGGGTAATTTAGACACAAATGAAAATGAAGATGGAAACAGGCAATTTGAATCGAATATAGTTGAGTCGGAGGATAGGCAAAGTGATTCGGACATGGTTAGAACAGTACCTTCGCCACCGGGATCTGGTGATCCTGTGCCTGTACGAACGAACGATTCCCAAATGTCGTCGTCAGCCAAAAAACGTAAAATAGACATCAATAATGATATATTGGAGATAGAAAAGAAAAAAATAGCTTTAATAGAGACGCGAATGAGAGATAGTCAAGAAAATGAAAAAATTAAAAACGACGAGGATTTTTTATTTCTTCAAAGCATACTACCATCTATGAAAAAATTAAATGACTTGCAAAAATTAAGATTCCGTGGAAAAATTAATAACTGGCTACTCGAAGCACTTACTGAAAATGAACATGCTTCGCAGTATAGTTATTATAACTTTCCTAATTCAAGTGCATCTAATCGTGGTTACTATACTCAGAATTCAGATGAAATTACTCAAAATACTAGTGTCGATAAGTAGAAATATAGTTTTGTTCACATAGTCTCTTTCTTATTAATAAATAAACTCTTAATAGTAACATGAAGTCGATTTATTATTAATTAACTTACCTCAGAGTTACAATTAATTTTTGTGCTGGAGTGATAGAATCAGCAGCATGAAAGTTGGTACCACGTAGTTTCAATATTGGCTCAATTCTATTCAATATGTAGTCAAATGTGGTCACAGTCATTCTTGTGTATTCACGGAATTTGCCTTCATTAGACCTTAAAGTTTCGTATAACGTGGCAAACTCTCCAAACAGTCTTCTTTGCTTCACTACGACACTGGGACCTTTTTTTGTAGAAAAACAACGCATTTTAAGCCATAAATTCTCTTCTAAAAAGAAATCGAGATAGTCGTCTGACATCGACGTCATCGTGGATGCGTCCGATTCCCACGAGCGGTGAGCGTGCACTGAGGCCAGTCCCTGAACGCTATATCTCACGCTCGCCCGCCCCGCTGCACGCCCCGCTGCACGCCCCGCCACGAGCGTCCACTCAGGCCTTACACTTAGACTTACACTCGTAATGCTGTTATTACGTATGGTGCACTTGAATTGAATAGTACTAAGAGTACTATCCGTGGTGCAACCTCACACGCTACCTACACATTTCAAAACAAATAACGCCCAATCATGGTGCTTAGTTAGTTACTTATTAACCGATCGCTATACTGATGACGTCACCGCCGTACTTATACTTTTTTATTACCTTATAGACAAACGTGGGCGTTCTTAGCGTCGATTTTTTATTAGTTCTCTAATTTGCGGAAATTCATGTGTAAAACCTTTTTTATTTCCTGTGGACGACGTTTAAATGTAATTACGACGTCAAGGTTATTTTTTTAGATTTAATTAAATTATGTACTTTTTAAACTCATTCCGTGAAGCCAAAATGGGTGTATGTAAGTAATGCATTCACAGATGTTTTACCCTATTTTTTAAATACTGGAACATACAAAAATAAGTCATCTAATGTTAGTCTGTGTGTGTACACACTTTACGTACGCATAACAATAATCGGCTTTTCAAATAAATGAAATGTTAATTAGTTAATTTAGCATTCAAGTCTACGTATTTAAAAATATAGTAATATAATAACATAAATGTTTTATGAAAGCGCTCGTACTGAGGCGGTACTAAAATCAATTATCAATTCAAAAGTATTCTCAAATTAGATGTCAGTGGGATCCGCGGCCATAAAAACTTGTTTACTGTTTGGGGGGCTTTTTGACAGCTGACATCTGTCTATTTCTTGATTTCTAATTTTTAAATTTAAATACATTTGGAATAATATATCCTATACTATTAGGTCCTTACCTATGAAATTGGCGGTTTTTTCACAGATATTATTTTGTACGTAATTTATTCATTTCAATTGCAACTTCCAAATTATTTTTTAATTTCATTATTAGACTATGTAACAAAGGTTTTAAATACAAAAAATAGGTTTGATTTTTTTATTTAGTGTTTCAAATTAAAGCTTGAAAACCGCCCTTTTCATGTGCTGCCGGTTAAAGTGTTTCAATTACGTATAGTTTTATGATGCGAACTATTTTTAAGGAATGAAGATATGTGTAAAGTAGCTTAAAAGTTTTCTATATTCCTACCAAAATTTAGTTTGCTTTGAATTTGACATTGCTGAATAATCCGCAAAATTCAATGTATGAAAATCACAGTTTTCATAAAATTCTCCATACACACCGCCAATTTCATAGGTAAGGACCTAATATTAAACTAGCAATATTTGTATATACATATATATATATATATATATATATATATATATATATATATTTGCAATCACGTTCTCGAAAACGCCTCTAACGATTTCGATGATATTTGGGATACGGGGGTTTACGGGGGCGAGAAATCGATCTAGATGGGTCTCATGTCCGGGAATAGTACATTATTGCCGTGGCCGGGAAGGAGGCAATTGCAGGCTGAGTATTTTGTTTAAACGGACGAGCTTGCGAGTCCGTTTAATTATAATACGATGCCTGCAATTGCCATTCCGGCTGAGGCTAATGTAGTGCTTTTCTCAAAAATGGGGGAATAAAAAAGACTAAATTGAAATCAAGCGTTATTATTAAATACAAATTGAGGATACTACAAATTACATAAAACTAAACGTCGTAATATTTTTTCTAAACAGAATCGCAAGTGTATTTTTCCACCGAAAAACGCAATATTTTTATGACACATAGAAAAATGTCGCGTTTGCAACAGAAAAATACGACTTGATTTGGCTGAATATACGACCTGTGCAGTCTTTTATATGCCAGTTTCTACTTTTTTAAAAGTTTGGTACTCGACAAATAAAGGAATTTATTATGTAACATTCCAGGCGGCCTGCAATGTTTTTTATTTTTTTATTTTGATCTGGCTTTAAACTATACACTTTACCTTCCAATATGTAGCGAGTTATGTTCACTTTGCGGGCCATTTTTGAGAAAAATTAGTTTCATCCGTATTTTCTCCATTTTCACCCGAGCAGAGCTCGGTCGCCCAGGAACTTTTTTGTTAAGTGACGTAAATAACTGCTCGAGCTTGTGTGAAAATCGATATTTATTACAGTTTTTATGGCAACCAGCCCGAATGATCGAGGTACAAGTGCTACCTACAGAAAATTCGTATTAAATATAATAGGTTGCAGTATAAAAGATACTAACCGCAAATTGTCGAGGTTATATAAGTACTTACCTTTAATGTTGCTTTAATGTGATGTTATATAAATGGTTGTTATATGTTAATTTGCAAAAAAAACGTTATTCAAATTAATCTACCAACTTGTTATTAAAAAAAAGATTGAAGGCGCAGAGGTGTTATTATCGCGATATTTAAAACAAATTGTAAAATACATGATAAATGTCTTACCTATATAGATAAGCCCGCATTCTGCTAATTAAAAATTTAAAATATTAAAAACAAGTAGGTACGCTTAGCCGCGATCCGAAGCTATACTTTTTAGGGTTCCGTACTCAAAAAGTAAAACGGGACCCTATTACTAAGACTTCGCTGTCCGTCCGTCCGTCTGTCTGTCACCAGGCTGTATCTCAAGAACCGTGATAGCTAGAGAGTTGAAATTTTCACAGATTATGTATTTCTGCTGCCGCTATAACAACAAATACTAAAAACAAAATAAAATATTTTTTAAGGGGGGCTCCCATACAAGAAACGTGATTTTTTTGCCGTTTTTATAGATAATCTGTCACCAGGCTGTATCTCAAGAACCGTGATAGCTAGAGAGTTGAAATTTTCACAGATTATGTATTTCTGTTGCCGCTATAACAATAAATACTAAAAACAAAATAAAATATATTTTAAGGGGGGCTCCCAAACAACAAACGTGATTTTTTTGCCGTTTTTATAGATAATGGTACGGAACCCTTCGTGCGCGAGTCCAACTCGCACTTGGCCGGTTTTAATTTTTAATTGAAAATGTCAGTTTTGCATTCAACTCGATTGTTCTACAGATACAGATCATGCCAGTGGCTCATTGTACTAGATAAGTTTATTTTTCTTTGATACCTTTATTTAAGCTATCACGTTTTTAATGTTTGCGGTTACGTCATATTAATATCGTTGCTGTATTTTAGAGTGTTTTTATGACTCGTCGTTAAATTCAATCTACACGATCGATATAAACCATCCAGTTGGCGGGGGCCGTCGTTTGTTTCAATTTGCTGCACTCTTAGCATTTAAATTGCATATATTCGGTACATACCTACATACTTAGAATAATAACGCCTAGAAACGCAGTTCACGCGCAAAGGTGAGGCCACTAAAACTCGGCCATAAATGGCCCAGTACGCCGATCGGTGGAACAAAATTGGTGCGTTTGTGTGCGTATTGGCGCGTGTGAATACGAGTTGATCACAACTACATGAATCCATTTTATGCCTCACGCTTGGCGCGTCGGCCGTATGAAACTATCCTTCTATGCGTTATTATTCTAAGCCTACATAATATAATGATGACCGCAGACCTGAGTCTCAAAAGTTGGTTCGCGTCGAGACATTTTTCATGAATGTCATTCCAAAATTCACGCCATTTTCAAGGAATTTCATATCGAAGCATGCTTTATTAGCGTTGTGTGGCAAACAAGTATATGACCCATGCCATGTCGCACAAACTATCACACAAATATTTGCCCTCCTCTTTACGAAACCAGGATAGTAGGTATTATTCAACCGCAATGAATTTACACTTCGAATAGCTGTCAGTTCATATAAACTTTGACGTATTTATGATGATGATGTTGTCCTGACCGATTTCGGCCACAGCGACTGTGTATTCTGGCTTTTATTTGTTATTAACAATTATTATTACTAGAGTGTTGTTCTTCTACTCACTGGTGCGCTCTCAAGTGGCTTATGTACCCTATCTTTCTCACAAAAGTGCGAGCGCACTTGGTGCAAGTTAACACTCCACCGACGTAGTGGTAATTGATGGCTGCTGGTGGGCGAGCCTTTACCTCGTCTCGCTTTTTATCGAGCTTGTTGCGACGCTCAGTTTCAAAGTTGTTATTGTTAACCTGCTCATGGATGAACCGTCGGCATTCGGGCCGCCATGCTGCCATTACTCAGAGGGCTCTATTTTGCATCTCTTCATGTGTCTTTTTGTACTCGTCGATTAAAATCTGTGTATTAAGATTTCATAGAGAATACTGCAACGTCACTTGTTACTGTCGAAACAATCGAAATAACTGTTTCGATACGCTCCAGACAACCGAAAAAAAATTGAAAATAGAACTAAAATAAATTCGACCAATCACGTGGCTGCTTTACCGAACTGTAATGAATTGGACCAATAGAATCGCTTTGATTATTGAGTTTACTCGTTGATGTCGTACGCTCGTTGATGTCTTTTAAGATATCAACGAGCGTACGAGCGATAGGCTGCACTTCGTTTCAACAGTATCGAGTTCAGTTGACTCGTAGAAAATTAATTTTAATGAACTCGTACAAAAAGTATTGTTCACAATAGTGTTATAATCAAGCTTTTTAATCTCGTACCTTACTTATAGGCCACTCAGCAAGCTTGGTGGCCTAAACACGGTACTCGACTAAAAAGCTCTCTATTATAACACGATTGTGAAAAATACTATTTCAGAACATCTTTGTAACGAAGGTACTGGCCAGCACACTTACGTTTACCATTCTTCAGTTCTGAAAAGAAAATGCGCTTCGCCACTCTTTATATGACAAAACTGTCACACTATTCTAATTGCGGTTTGATAATATGTTTCCTCGGCCTTTTCTAAATTAGGCTAAACGTTCGTCTAAATAAACAAGGCTTTATTATTTTTATGAAGACTTGGTTTATATGTCGCGTCGCCATGACAAAGCAATTTTCTAAGAAAAGAGGAATACTATAAATATATCTGAACTTATACTAGATTGTATATGGATGAGTAATTTTACATGAAATTGAATATGAATGAGAAGAGGGGAAAGTCTCGGGATAAGTGTAAATGAACTACCCCACTCGCATCTTACCTTTTATCGACGTAAAGCGTAGTATGTCTCTCCCGCTCACTCTTACTTTAAACAAGTGCGAGTCGGACTCGCCCATGTAGGGTTCCGTAAAATAAATTGCGATTTATGACGTATTAAAAAAAACTACTAACTAGATCACGTTCAAACCAAATTTCGGTGGAAGTTTGCATGCTAATATAATAATTATGTACATCATATATTTTTTTTTTAGTTTTATCTTTCTCTTATTTTAGAAGTTACAGGGGAGTAGGTACTATTATGTAAATGGCATATTATGCTGTTTCATCTCTATACGATATCTTCAAAAGCAGCTTGCAAGGGTGCAAGGGTATTTCACAAATAATATGATTTACTTGTCACAACCATGTGCAAAAGTTAACGCGACTAATACTAAATACTTAATTGTTCTTTTTTTATATACGGACCAACAGGTTGATAAGGGCAGCTATTATATAAATAAATATTACAATATTTTACTGTTAGGAAATTCTTAACTTTTACACATGGTGGTGACAAGTGACGTTAACTATTTGAGAGTGACCCGCTTAAAAAAATCTAAACGTTATTTAAGCTAAAGAAAACTCTTAACCTTTTCAACGATCTGTCAAAGAGAAATGTTGTCAACCACACGCCAAGTCAATAAGACGCGTGCGTTAGTGCGTATATACCAATGCAAGAAGGTTGCTATCGCGCTGGGCTCCTGTGAGTAGTTGTAGCCCTGCAGTAAAAAAAATATGCTATGGATACAAAGCTCTTTGAAGAGCTTCTGTCGTCAGCCATTGTGAACAGTTATATTTCTCCACAGATCCACATGTACCAGCAATCCATGATGCGAACAGAAGAGATCCGTCGCCGGCGCCGCGACGACACCCCTGGCACACACACAGCCGTCAATAACATACTGGCTGCGGCTGCCAGGGAGATGGAGGAGGCGCGCCACGCGGGCAGGGTCGTGGCCAGCATTCAGACCGAGATCGACGGTGAGTGACAACCCTGGCACACACACAGCCGTCAATAATATACTGGCTGCGGCTGCCAGGGAGATGGAGGAGGCGCGCCACGCGGGCAGGGTCGTGGCCAGCATTCAGACCGAGATCGACGGTGAGTGACAACCCTGGCACACACACAGCCGTCAATAACATACTGGCTGCGGCTGCCAGGGAGATGGAGGAGGCGCGCCACGCGGGCAGGGTCGTGGCCAGCATTCAGACCGAGATCGACGGTGAGTGACAACCCTGGCACACACACAGCCGTCAATAACATACTGGCTGCGGCTGCCAGGGAGATGGAGGAGGCGCGCCACGTGGGCAAGGTCGTGGCCAGCATTCAGACCGAGATCGACAGTGAGTGACAACCCTGGCACGCACACAGCCGTCAATAACATACTGGCTGCGGCTGCCAGGGAGATGGAGGAGGCGCGCCACGCGGGCAGGGTCGTGGCCAGCATTCAGACCGAGATCGACGGTAAGTGACAACCCTGGCACACACACAGCCGTCAATAACATACTGGCTGCGGCTGCCAGGGAGATGGAGGAGGCGCGCCACGCGGGCAGGGTCGTGGCCAGCATTCAGACCGAGATCGACGGTGAGTGACAACCCTGGCACACACACAGCCGTCAATAACATACTGGCTGCGGCTGCCAGGGAGATGGAGGAGGCGCGCCACGCGGGCAGGGTCGTGGCCAGCATTCAGACCGAGATCGACAGTGAGTGACAACCCTGGCACGCACACAGCCGTCAATAACATACTGGCTGCGGCTGCCAGGGAGATGGAGGAGGCGCGCCACGCGGGCAGGGTCGTAGCCAGCATTCAGACCGAGATCGACGGTGAGTGACAACCCTGGATCTAGATCTGCGATCTAATGCGGAGGATTCAAGGCTCTCAACATGAATGTATTGAAGCCTTTCTCGCGCCACTTTTGTTACCTATAATTGTAGTGTGGGGTAGGGGAAGTGTCTTCGGCGTCTTCTTTGGGGCAAACTCCTGTCACGGAGCCACGGCGTATCCTGTAGTCGCCTTTTACGGCAGGCGAGACCGAAGATTCTTCACCGGGACTGTTGAAAGTTTAGAGATACAAACCTGGAACACATAGTAGAGCACAGTGGGGAGCAAAACGCTTGTGACCTCTGGATTTGCATGTGCTTATAATAAGCGAAGTGTGGACTATCGGAAGAGGTTATTTCGTAACTCATGTTTGGCTCCAACTTGATATTTAAAAACCCTATCCTCTTATGATGATCTGGACAGTTAGTTAGAGGTATCTTCAAGATATCATCTCATCAAGATCAGTTCTTAAAGACCCCCTTCTCTTCAGCAGTGGCGACGTCCACTCCCGACAAGGACGACGACCGACCGAAGAAGCGTACTTCTATCCTGTCGCCTGACGACGACAAACTGCGCGCCAAGAAGAAGATGACGGTCCGCTTCCAAGATGATAATACTGACGAGCCCCCTAACAAGGTTAATTCGCCGGGTGAGTTGTGTCAAACAGTTATATAGAAATTGTTACCATAACCCACGCGTGGTCGTGCCAGAATTTTTCCCTTAGATTTTCTCCAGGCTACTCTCACCACGCAATCCGATCGCTTTATTGAGGTCGTCCTTTAAAAGCAACACAGCCAGGTTTAAAAAAAACATGCCCCAAGATGTATCGCCGCTAGGCTATCGTCGTGGCAATGAGACTGACGAGCGCCCTAACAAGGTTAATTCGCCGGGTGAGTTGTGTCAAACAGTTATATAGAAATTGTTACCATAACCCACGCGTGGTCGTGCCAGAATTTTTCCCTTAGATTTTCTCCAGGCTACTCTCACCACGCAATCCGATCGCTTTATTGGGGTCGTCCTTTGAAAGCAACACTGACGGGTTTAAAAAAAACATGTCCCAAGATGTGTCGCCGGTAGGCTATCGTCGTGGCAATGAGACTGACGAGCGCCCTAACAAGGTTACTTTGCCCTGAGATGTGTCAAAGTTATTTAGAAATAGGTACCTACCAATTAATTCGTCTTTAGAATTATTATTTAGAAAAACCCTACAGGATGCCTCAGCCAAGGAAAAGATGACGGTATGCATACAAGGCGATAAGATTTACAAAAAGTAATTAGCTGCGGGCGCGGCTCCGCATAAAATATTGCCTATATCCATCTCGAAGGTTATAAGGTTATAACATATATATACTGATGAAAGATTTTTTGAAATTGGATGTATAATATCGTAGGGTAACTCCCGCTTAATTCCGCTTTTTAGGGTTCCGTAGCCAAATGGCAAAAAACGGAACCCTTATAGATTCGTCATGTCTGTCTGTCTGTCTGTCCGTCCGTATGTCACAGCCACTTTTTTCCGAAACTATAAGAGCTATTCTGTTTAAACTTGGTAAGTAGATGTATACTGTGAACCGCATTAAGATTTTCACACAAAAATCGAAAAAAAAACATTAAGTTTTAAGGGATACTCAGAACTGAAACTCAAAAATTTTTTTTTCATCAAACCCATACGTGTGGGGTATCTATGGATAGGTCTTCAAAAATGATATTGAGGTTTCTAACATCATTTTTTTCTAAACTGAATAATTTGCGCGAGAGACACTTCCAAAGTGGTAAAATGTGTGTCGTCCCCCCTGTAACTTCTAAAATAAGAGAATGATAAAACTAAAAAAAATATATGATGTACATTACCATGTAAACTTCCACCGAAAATTGGTTTAAACGAGATCTAATAAGTAGTTTTTTTTTTAATACGTCATAAATCGTAAACCGCAATTTATTTCACGGAACCCTTTATGTGCGAGCCCGACTCGCACTTGGCCGCTTTTTTATAATATTAGTGTAGAAAATAATTCTGTATTCTAGTCCAGAAGATGATTGTTTAATTTTGATTTGGATACTTACTCATTTTTTTCTTCTTACTAAACAGTCTAGGTCGTAGGTAGAACTAGCTACTACCTACTCTGCTGTGTGGCTGTGTGGAACTAGGTTCATTCTATATTCAAAGCAACATTGAGTTAATTAACAAAAAAAATTGCCTTGTATGATACTATGAAGAGACCTTGCCCATGCCTTGCCCTAAACACGATAGCGCGATGTTTTTTTTCTAAAATGTCATATAACAATACTTATTTACTTGTAGCTAAATTTGTCCTAACCTAATCCTAATATGAAAAAGGCACGGTATAATATGTTACGAAGCCTGACATACAACAATAATTTATACAACTTACGATATAAACTCCCAAGAATTCCACATTAGCGCATCATAAACTGTTTGAATTCACGTTTGCCTTACTAAAGTGTAAATAACACTTAAGTGTAAATAAAATACATTAAATATTTGCCTTTGACATTTGTTAAATGAGTGGATAAACAAACTTAAACATTTTATTTTTTTTAAGTAGTCCGATCGCTATTTTTTTCCTACAAGGAAAATATATTCTCAAGGTAAAAGAACGAAAATAATACCTACTTCTCGTGTCGATAAAAGATACTTAATGTGTTTTTGTAATGATAAAGCGAGACTTTTTTAATTAAAAATGTAATAAGACTAATAAGTAATTTATTTAGGGTCATTAACTTTCGTTCTGGCATTTTGCACATTACTGTTGTTATTAAAATAATAAAATAATTTCGGGACAAAAATAAATTAACGGGCATTAAGTTGTCCGCTGGCAATAAAACCGTTGGATTATATAAATATATATATATATATTTTGAAGCTTTTATAAACCTCTCATGCATATTTATGAGGGTCCGAAGTCTTACTAAAATGTTGATACCTGTGGATAAAAATATCTTTTTCGAAATTCATAATAATATTGACTTTCATATAAAAGACCACACCGTAAGCGTTATTCGTAAAAAGTATGCTGTTTAAAATGTTTTGTTCTCTGACGTCACTTCGTAACCGCGTTTGTTTTTTTTTCAATCAACGTAAATGACAAATGGTCACACCTATTTCACCGGAATTGTCCATTACTTGTGGATTGGGCTATCCCACACCATCAACCATAAGAATCGTCTCAGAATGTTGTTGGGGCTGCCCACATGGTGTAGTGCAGTGATTTTCAACCTGTGGGTCGCGACCCCCCCTGGCTTCTTGCTTCTTGAGCGCCCGCGAGCTGCTTGAATTTTGTAAATTAAAACATGTAGGGATTTCATATTTGTAATATAGAAAATATTATTTATAAACAGCGCAGAGTGGGGGGTCGCAAAATTTTTTCTTACTCTAGGGGGGTCGCACGATGAAAAAGGTTGAAAACCACTGGTGTAGTGCATCGCGTATGTTCGTCGCCGCTCGAAGTCGTGCCCGAGTCATTATAAGTATATTTTTTTAACAGCCGATATTTGGCAGCCGTCATCCCGGTACGATAAACGTCAATGATGCCATAAATTGTACTGGGATGACAGCTGTCAAATATTGTTCCGTACTCAAAGAGTAAAACGGGACCCTATTACTAAGACTCCGCTGTCCGTCCTACCGTCCGTCTGTCTGTCACCAGGCTGTATCTCACTGATACCGTGATAGTTCCAGCTGAAATTTTCACAGATGATGTATTTCTGTTGCGGCTATAACAACAAAAACACAGAATAAAATAGTTTTTTTATAGATAATGGTACGGAACCCTTCGTGCGCGAGTCCGATTCGCACTTGGCCGGTTTTTTTATATGTTTGTGATTGTCCGTATTCCGACGCGGGCCCTGCGCCGCCGATCGCCCTTCTTACGCCTAATACGCCTTCTGGGGGTGCTAAATAAAACCGAGATTATCTCTCAACGGTGAAGGTCCCGCAGTTAAAACAGTACGTCTAAATTATTCTATTCTTGGCGGAGAGCGAACCGATTTAAAGGTCAATCTATATTTGCCGCGGAGAAAGGTGAAATGGAATTGCGGTCTTTCCCAATGATTACCCATTTTGTAATTAAACGTTTCCAAAAATAGCACTCTAATGAATACCGATCTTTATAAATTGTTTCACTACAAGTTCGCCTGATACAATAGGGTGAACTTTGTTTTAGTATTCATTTTGTAAACAATTGGCGTACAGAAGAAAAACAACTATGTCCAAGCGATATATCTCAATACGGTTTGAGATTTTGTTATGTCACATTGAAAGGAACAGAATGAATAGAATACAGTATGTTTACGAACAGCTAAAGAAAACGATGTTTTTTCATTGCTTGCTGCCCGCGCGGCTTCGCCCGCGTATTGTAAAGCAAAGCAGGCAAACCCGCGGGATAAAATAAAGGCTATTACAGCCCAAAACAGATATTAGATAGAGGTTATTACAGCAACAGATAATGTTGCATTTTCTCGAAAAAGGATTAAAAATGCAGTCAAATGGAGAAAAAAGCAACGCAATAGGTTAAATAATCACAAAGTTAGTTATAAGTGTCCAAAGTTTAAAGAGGTTCTGTCCCTTTTCCGCAAAACGCACCTTCATATGAAACGATTGTCATTTACTATGACGCTAGACGATCGTGACGTCACGATCCCGGAGCGTTTTCTCTCTCAGACGGTTTTCTCTCTAACATTGAAACGGTTGCAGCTTCGTAATTTTTTGAGATATTCGAATGGGATTTTCATCATTAAGCATATTTTTTGCCTTCTTTCTTTTGAAGTAATAATAAATTTTGAGTCTACACCCCTATTTTTGAAATCGGATAATGGGTTCCGGAGATTACCCTATACATACACACTTAAAAAGCAATAATCTCACCGAGTTTTCAACTATGATATGATATGTTTTTTATTTTTTTTATTTCGTGTAACCGTGGACACATATGTTATTAGTAGAATTTACAAAACTAAGGGGTTAGTAGTTACAGCTGAACTTACATTTAAAACAAAACAGACAGGGGAGTGCAATCCCTCGCAGTGCGACATGTAGGGACAGTCAACCCTGTCCGCTATCATGCGCAGAATGCTGTTGGGACTGCGGCGCACCCTGCGCACCAGGGACGCGGGGCGCGCACGCATGCTCGTATAAAAACAGTCCACACGCGCCGCCGCGAACATCCCTGATGCGCTACAGAAACGAAGCAGTCCCATCAACACCCGGAACGCATTATTATACTGGACCCTAAGGGCCAAATAGGCCCGTTGCGTATACTACTCCCACAGATTGCAGGTATAGAGGGAGATGCAAAACGCCCTAAACAGTGTAAGTTTCACCTCTTTAGAGCACCTTGCAAATCTGCGGGCGATCATAAGCCTCTGCTAGACGGTCGCGAACACGCCACTCCGACCGAGCGACCTTGGTCGGCACCGACCGCTGTAGTATTAAATTTTGCTCCAAACAACTGTCTACACGGTCGGTGCGGACCAAGGTCGCCCGGTCGGAGGGGCGTGTTGGCGACCGTCTAGCAGGGGCTATATTCGCCCGGACCGACAAGGCCCTTCGTTCCCTTACCATGTCCAGGTCTTCTTTGAGGTCGGTCGCGATCACATGGCCTAAGTACTTGAAATGGTCCACTCTATCCATAGGGGTACCATTGAGGCAAATGGCGGGAACTATGTCAAGCGCAATTTACACATGCAAGAAATTGCATGCAGGTTTCATTACATTACGATTTACGGGTTTTCAAGGTACTTATGCTTAGATACATACATGACACATTTATAATATAATTTACTTTCAAAACAAAGCTTTAACCGACTTCAATTCAGCACTCCGCCAAGACACATGAACATTTCCACATTTTTTTTCCAATTTACCACATGAACTGATTTCCGAGAACAAATCCGTTGATTTTTAGACCAATAAACCAAATCGCTGTATGTGGGCCGATAATATTTTAGGACTTCCGTCGATTCCTCAAGGATCTCAGAACTACCTTTGGCACTTCATTGTTTGCTATTTCAACGGAATCATATCAGAATATGTGACGTACATATATAGTTTGAAGTACATCATTGAGAAGTTCCACAAGTCATCTGTGGTCTTCATCATCACTTCCACTTCAGCAAATTTATGATTTCCTGGTGTAAATACACGAGTCATAATAGAAAATACCGAAATTACTACACGCGTGCCTAATATATTTGAGGAGTTCCCTCAATTCCTCATGGTTCCCATCATCCAACTGGGGCTTTGGAAACAATGGGACCAATCTGGAAGCATATACTTTCAATTAAAAAAGAATTGTACGAATCGGTTCATAAATGACGGAGTTCTGAGGTAACAAACATTAAAAATAAAAAAAATAAAAATACATCCGAATTGAGAACCTCCTACTTTTTTTGAAGTCGGTTAAAAATAAAACTAAACTAAATACAAGTATTACCAAAAATGATACTACTTAGTGGATCTGTGAGTTGTAGAACTAGCGAACCTGTGTTTAAAAAAAAACGAAAAAAAAACTACAAAAAAAAACGATATAATTAACGAACCTGGCCCCGTAGCATGGATGGTCTTATCACGCGATACGTGACATGATAGAGCATCCGTCCCTGGCTGACACCGTTCGATAGAACGAGACGACGCTCTTATCTTGTAACTTATCGCGTGATAAGGCCCCATCCATGCTACGGGGCCTGCTCACAAAATTTCACGACATTCGGTTGAAAAATGCGACCTGTAGAGGAGAACAGCCGGACAGACAAACGATTTTCGGCCTTAGCTGAAACATAGAACTTCGTTCGCTTCGCTCGCTTGTTCGAAAAGTTTCGCTTATTCATAGGATGTTTACCTTAAAATATTTTTACAATAATACAGCGCGATGTAATACAACATAAATGGAGTTTAAACAAATAAACAGGCTCCAACAATGTGGGTGATTGTGTTCTCGGGGGAAAATTACGTTAAATTATATTGTCTCGGCGCCATTGTTGCTCAAATTGATGGTTGCGTTGTGAGGAAATATATTATTTATGTAAGAGTTTAATCCTAGTATTTGCGCATTTGTGAAACTCGGCGGTGATGTATATTTAACTTGGTGGAAACATTATTTATCGTACAATTTGACTACTGAAATGTTAGTTTATATCGCGGAGGAATCATTTACGTAACAAATTGAAACTTATTCTCCTTACGGTCGTGTTAACTACGTATTTTTCACAACACATTAAGATATTTTCTTGTAATATGAGATGGATCAAGCAAAGTGTCTTATTCGCCGTCCTAAAACCAAATCATGCAGGTTATTCCCATCATCAAAAACATAATCAGGCACTTCTAAAATTTTCATCTATTCCCAATTGCACCGTGTAGCGTAACCACACCAAGGTAGACCTCAAGCCAATATCCCCAATTCCCCATAATCCTATAATAAAATTACTAATAATGATTGTTGGCTTCTCAGGTGCCAGCGATTACAAGGAGGACCCCAAGCCGGGCGGGATTAAAGTGGTGCAGCTATCAGCTCTGCAGAAACCGACCAACAACGACCACGACGATTCTGATGGTGAGTTCAAATTCTGCTTGATGTTTTGACTCAGTCATTACGTCTACCAGAACTTGCGGCCAAGTCGCGTCGCGCGCGACTGTCACACGCACTTTGCAAATTAGAGAAAGGTGGGTAGATATTCTCGTTTCCTGTCGCGAAGCAGCGTCAATTGTGCTAGACCCACTGTAATGGTTATGATACTTATGATTCCTTTCATTTGATATTTATTTTACTATGTAGCAATTCATCTTTTGAGACATTTTTATCTGAACAAATGCTTCTTATAGAGCAGTGTTTTTAAACCTTTTTTATGGCGCGACCGCCCTAGAGTAAGAATCCAAGCAGCCGCGACCCCCCTGGGGGTCGCGCCTCACAGGTTGAAAAACACTGTTGTAGAGCATTAGTCGCTTTTAATTTGAAATGTTTATTTTACCTTACTATTTTTTTACAAATTAAAATTTATGGTGTGCCATTAAGGTGGTTCGATTGCCATACAAAACGTTATTTGACATACGCAGGCTAACGGCGTGACATATGTTTGTAACAAACTTTCATAAATTGGCATCCCATTTGCGCCAAATCCCCCCTTTCCTAGAATAAACTTGTATAAACTAGATTAATTTGAGAAATTGGTTTGGGACGTGATATTTTGGGAAAACTATTTTTCTCAAATTAATCTAGTTTATACAAGTCTATTCTAGGAAAGGGGGAATTTGGCGCAAATGGGAAGCCAATTGATGAAAGTTTGTTACATAAGTTTCTAAAAATATCACGCCGTTAGCCTGTGGATGTCAAATAACGCTTTGTACGGCAATCGAACCACCTTAAGTGGTCTGCGCTGGACGATCCCATACTCATTTATTCATAATATTATAGAAATATAAGGACGAGGGGAGGAATTTCGTGGCTCTAAGTGACCGTAACACAAAACTTCATCTTACAATGTCAGAGAAAACCAATATAGTTACACTTTTCAAGAACCAAACTCCTAACTAACTAAATACTTTCTATTTAAATACTGTTTTTTTTCCGGGTCTAACGCGATATTAATTTACCTTTATTTCTGACGTTTCGACACGGGTTGCACCGGTCAATAAATATCGCGTTAAACCCGGAAAAAACAGTATTTAAATATGTGTACAAAGCGCGAGAGTTTAAAGTGTTATAAATGATTTATGTTCGAAACGCATGGTTTATGAAATGTAATAATTTGTAATATTGCAGAGAAACCCAAGATGGATGACGATGAGGAAACCGACTCCAGCGGGTCGATGTCGGACTCGAACGCCAACGAGTGCGACGGACGGCGTCCGCATGTCTGCGACGTTTGCGATCTCAGGTTAAATAATCCCATAAAAACATTCCATGTACAAAATAGGCCAAGTCTCGTAAGTAAGCCATATTATGCCCTATATGTTGCTTAAAATTCAGGGTTCTGGCTTTAGCCAGCATGAAATTACAGGATGTTGAAAATGGCCTGAATGGCTTCGAGAAAAGGATGGTACGGCCGTGCCTCCTTGTTTTGCTCTTCTTGGCAGGGTGAACTACTGTGCCCCCAGATATGTAGTATGTTTTGTTTATTTTTCGTATGGCGGTTACACACTGGCAGTACAGTCGCGGAATGAAAAGGTTAACCACCTTTTAAGATCTGTTTTTGCTTGCTCAGTATAAGTTATCAGTATCTGCTTTATCGACGTGCTGGACACATTTGCGTTTTCCTGGACACTTCTAGAAATTGTCCAGGATGAGTCACTTTCCAATACTATCTTCACAGATTTTATGGGAAAATTTCATACTATTTTTGAGAAAATTATATTTCACGGATACCTGTATTTTATATCAGTACATAGCAAACTCGCAGACAAAATCTAGTCTATTTATACTAATAATAAAGACAAAATCTAGTCTATTTATACTAATAATAAAGAGGTCGTCTCTGTGAAATATAAGTTTGGATTAGGCTGGGCGCAAACGTTCGGTTTCCGCGTACGGTTTCCGGATTCGGTTTTCGAGTTATTGCCCTTTAGAGCGATAATCATTGTTCTGTAAACGCCTGCGAGCGCTGTATGTCGAAAACTGAATCCGGAAACCGTACACGGAACCCGAACGTTTGCGCCCAGCCTTAATCCCAGAAACTATTCATTCATTATCAAAAATCTTAAGATTGTTGCGTTTTGTGAGACACACAGAGACAAAGACATCCACGCGACTTGTGCGAATGATAATGTTACTATCCGGCAGTGGCAGCCGCTTTCGGGTGAATTTGCACCGATGTGCGAGAGCCGAAGCCGAAGTAACAAGAGGGACAGGCTTGTCTGTGTCGTACCGCTGTTGTAATAGTTGTCTCCCCTCAGGTTCCAGCGGTCCTCGCACCTGTCCCGGCACCGGCTGACGCACACGGGCGAGCGGCCCTTCACGTGCGGCGGCTGCGGCCGCTCCTTCGCGCGCTCCGACAAGCTGCGCGTGCACACCAAGATATGCGAGCGGGTAATAGTTGTCTCCCCTCAGGTTCCAGCGGTCCTCGCACCTGTCCCGGCACCGGCTGACGCACACGGGCGAGCGGCCCTTCACGTGCGGCGGCTGCGGCCGCTCCTTCGCGCGCTCCGACAAGCTGCGCGTGCACACCAAGATATGCGAGCGGGTAATAGTTGTCTCCCCTCAGGTTCCAGCGGTCCTCGCACCTGTCCCGGCACCGGCTGACGCACACGGGCGAGCGGCCCTTCACGTGCGGCGGCTGCGGCCGCTCCTTCGCGCGCTCCGACAAGCTGCGCGTGCACACCAAGATATGCGAGCGGGTAATAGTTGTCTCCCCTCAGGTTCCAGCGGTCCTCGCACCTGTCCCGGCACCGGCTGACGCACACGGGCGAGCGGCCCTTCACGTGCGGCGGCTGCGGCCGCTCCTTCGCGCGCTCCGACAAGCTGCGCGTGCACACCAAGATATGCGAGCGGGTAATAGTTGTCTCCCCTCAGGTTCCAGCGGTCCTCGCACCTGTCCCGGCACCGGCTGACGCACACGGGCGAGCGGCCCTTCACGTGCGGCGGCTGCGGCCGCTCCTTCGCGCGCTCCGACAAGCTGCGCGTGCACACCAAGATATGCGAGCGGGTAATAGTTGTCTCCCCTCAGGTTCCAGCGGTCCTCGCACCTGTCCCGGCACCGGCTGACGCACACGGGCGAGCGGCCCTTCACGTGCGGCGGCTGCGGCCGCTCCTTCGCGCGCTCCGACAAGCTGCGCGTGCACACCAAGATATGCGAGCGGGTAATAGTTGTCTCCCCTCAGGTTCCAGCGGTCCTCGCACCTGTCCCGGCACCGGCTGACGCACACGGGCGAGCGGCCCTTCACGTGCGGCGGCTGCGGCCGCTCCTTCGCGCGCTCCGACAAGCTGCGCGTGCACACCAAGATATGCGAGCGGGTAATAGTTGTCTCCCCTCAGGTTCCAGCGGTCCTCGCACCTGTCCCGGCACCGGCTGACGCACACGGGCGAGCGGCCCTTCACGTGCGGCGGCTGCGGCCGCTCCTTCGCGCGCTCCGACAAGCTGCGCGTGCACACCAAGATATGCGAGCGGGTAATAGTTGTCTCCCCTCAGGTTCCAGCGGTCCTCGCACCTGTCCCGGCACCGGCTGACGCACACGGGCGAGCGGCCCTTCACGTGCGGCGGCTGCGGCCGCTCCTTCGCGCGCTCCGACAAGCTGCGCGTGCACACCAAGATATGCGAGCGGGTAACGTCATCCTCCATTGCACGTAGAAACGATGCCCGTTGGGGCGGAAAGGTTCTCGAGTGGCGACTACTTACCGGAAGGTGCAGTGTCGGTTCAGTCCGCCTTTTGTGCCATGAGTTATTCTTTTGTGCAATAAAGATTTAAAAAATAAATATAAGAAAACATTCATGACTCGGGCACAAATATTCGTTCTGATCACACAAAAAATACCCTTACCGGACTTCAAACTCTGTATCACCGGCTTCTTAGGCGTGGTTATTGCCTACCAAACCAACTTGGCCAAAGTGGTAGACTTACAACTGAATGAAGTCATCTTTAATCCATGAAGAAGCATACTTCTGTCTATTCTCCCGAAACCCAGGTGTCTGCAGAAACGTCTTAACATTTCAATGGAATGTAAGTAATATTTTACAGAGGAGAGGTTTCATGTTTCGTTTATAATTCCAGGAAGACCCAACCGTGGACATGGCCAACGAGAGCACCACGACCAAACGCGAGACCAACTCGGAAGTGATGTCCGGCATGGTGCGCACCACGCATCGCGAGTCCGGACATCTCGTGTTCACTCCCAGCGGGGACGTCATGCTGCCGCCCAGGGCCACCACGAACCCGGTCGTACTTAACAGGTAAACCATACCATCATAACCGAAGCGTTCATAGCTCCGACCATACAATACTAGAGAGCACCACGACCAAACGCGAGACCAACTCGGAAGTGATGTCCGTCATGGTGCGCACCACGCATCGCGAGTCCGGACATCTCGTGTTCACTCCCAGCGGGGACGTCATGCTGCCGCCCAGGGCCACCACGAACCCGGTCGTACTTAACAGGTAAACCATACCATCATAACCGAAGCGTTCATAGCTCCGACCATACAATACTAGAGAGCACCACGACCAAACGCGAGACCAACTCGGAAGTGATGTCCGGCATGGTGCGCACCACGCATCGCGAGTCCGGACATCTCGTGTTCACTCCCAGCGGGGACGTCATGCTGCCGCCCAGGGCCACCACGAACCCGGTCGTACTTAACAGGTAAACCATACCATCATAACCGAAGCGTTCATAGCTCCGACCATACAATACTAGAGAGCACCACGACCAAACGCGAGACCAACTCGGAAGTGATGTCCGGCATGGTGCGCACCACGCATCGCGAGTCCGGACATCTCGTGTTCACTCCCAGCGGGGACGTCATGCTGCCGCCCAGGGCCACCACGAACCCGGTCGTACTTAACAGGTAAACCATACCATCATAACCGAAGCGTTCATAGCTCCGACCATACAATACTAGAGAGCACCACGACCAAACGCGAGACCAACTCGGAAGTGATGTCCGGCATGGTGCGCACCACGCATCGCGAGTCCGGACATCTCGTGTTCACTCCCAGCGGGGACGTCATGCTGCCGCCCAGGGCCACCACGAACCCGGTCGTACTTAACAGGTAAACCATACCATCATAACCGAAGCGTTCATAGCTCCGACCATACAATACTAGAGAGCACCACGACCAAACGCGAGACCAACTCGGAAGTGATGTCCGGCATGGTGCGCACCACGCATCGCGAGTCCGGACATCTCGTGTTCACTCCCAGCGGGGACGTCATGCTGCCGCCCAGGGCCACCACGAACCCGGTCGTACTTAACAGGTAAACCATACCATCATAACCGAAGCGTTCATAGCTCCGACCATACAATACTAGAGAGCACCACGACCAAACGCGAGACCAACTCGGAAGTGATGTCCGTCATGGTGCGCACCACGCATCGCGAGTCCGGACATCTCGTGTTCACTCCCAGCGGGGACGTCATGCTGCCGCCCAGGGCCACCACGAACCCGGTCGTACTTAACAGGTAAACCATACCATCATAACCGAAGCGTTCATAGCTCCGACCATACAATACTAGAGAGCACCACGACCAAACGCGAGACCAACTCGGAAGTGATGTCCGGCATGGTGCGCACCACGCATCGCGAGTCCGGACATCTCGTGTTCACTCCCAGCGGGGACGTCATGCTGCCGCCCAGGGCCACCACGAACCCGGTCGTACTTAACAGGTAAACCATACCATCATAACCGAAGCGTTCATAGCTCCGACCATACAATACTAGAGAGCACCACGACCAAACGCGAGACCAACTCGGAAGTGATGTCCGGCATGGTGCGCACCACGCATCGCGAGTCCGGACATCTCGTGTTCACTCCCAGCGGGGACGTCATGCTGCCGCCCAGGGCCACCACGAACCCGGTCGTACTTAACAGGTAAACCATACCATCATAACCGAAGCGTTCATAGCTCCGACCATACAATACTAGAGAGCACCACGACCAAACGCGAGACCAACTCGGAAGTGATGTCCGGCATGGTGCGCACCACGCATCGCGAGTCCGGACATCTCGTGTTCACTCCCAGCGGGGACGTCATGCTGCCGCCCAGGGCCACCACGAACCCGGTCGTACTTAACAGGTAAACCATACCATCATAACCGAAGCGTTCATAGCTCCGACCATACAATACTAGAGAGCACCACGACCAAACGCGAGACCAACTCGGAAGTGATGTCCGTCATGGTGCGCACCACGCATCGCGAGTCCGGACATCTCGTGTTCACTCCCAGCGGGGACGTCATGCTGCCGCCCAGGGCCACCACGAACCCGGTCGTACTTAACAGGTAAACCATACCATCATAACCGAAGCGTTCATAGCTCCGACCATACAATACTAGAGAGCACCACGACCAAACGCGAGACCAACTCGGAAGTGATGTCCGGCATGGTGCGCACCACGCATCGCGAGTCCGGACATCTCGTGTTCACTCCCAGCGGGGACGTCATGCTGCCGCCCAGGGCCACCACGAACCCGGTCGTACTTAACAGGTAAACCATACCATCATAACCGAAGCGTTCATAGCTCCGACCATACAATACTAGAGAGCACCACGACCAAACGCGAGACCAACTCGGAAGTGATGTCCGGCATGGTGCGCACCACGCATCGCGAGTCCGGACATCTCGTGTTCACTCCCAGCGGGGACGTCATGCTGCCGCCCAGGGCCACCACGAACCCGGTCGTACTTAACAGGTAAACCATACCATCATAACCGAAGCGTTCATAGCTCCGACCATACAATACTAGAGAGCACCACGACCAAACGCGAGACCAACTCGGAAGTGATGTCCGGCATGGTGCGCACCACGCATCGCGAGTCCGGACATCTCGTGTTCACTCCCAGCGGGGACGTCATGCTGCCGCCCAGGGCCACCACGAACCCGGTCGTACTTAACAGGTAAACCATACCATCATAACCGAAGCGTTCATAGCTCCGACCATACAATACTAGAGAGCACCACGACCAAACGCGAGACCAACTCGGAAGTGATGTCCGGCATGGTGCGCACCACGCATCGCGAGTCCGGACATCTCGTGTTCACTCCCAGCGGGGACGTCATGCTGCCGCCCAGGGCCACCACGAACCCGGTCGTACTTAACAGGTAAACCATACCATCATAACCGAAGCGTTCATAGCTCCGACCATACAATACTAGAGAGCACCACGACCAAACGCGAGACCAACTCGGAAGTGATGTCCGTCATGGTGCGCACCACGCATCGCGAGTCCGGACATCTCGTGTTCACTCCCAGCGGGGACGTCATGCTGCCGCCCAGGGCCACCACGAACCCGGTCGTACTTAACAGGTAAACCATACCATCATAACCGAAGCGTTCATAGCTCCGACCATACAATACTAGAGAGCACCACGACCAAACGCGAGACCAACTCGGAAGTGATGTCCGGCATGGTGCGCACCACGCATCGCGAGTCCGGACATCTCGTGTTCACTCCCAGCGGGGACGTCATGCTGCCGCCCAGGGCCACCACGAACCCGGTCGTACTTAACAGGTAAACCATACCATCATAACCGAAGCGTTCATAGCTCCGACCATACAATACTAGAGAGCACCACGACCAAACGCGAGACCAACTCGGAAGTGATGTCCGGCATGGTGCGCACCACGCATCGCGAGTCCGGACATCTCGTGTTCACTCCCAGCGGGGACGTCATGCTGCCGCCCAGGGCCACCACGAACCCGGTCGTACTTAACAGGTAAACCATACCATCATAACCGAAGCGTTCATAGCTCCGACCATACAATACTAGAGAGCACCACGACCAAACGCGAGACCAACTCGGAAGTGATGTCCGGCATGGTGCGCACCACGCATCGCGAGTCCGGACATCTCGTGTTCACTCCCAGCGGGGACGTCATGCTGCCGCCCAGGGCCACCACGAACCCGGTCGTACTTAACAGGTAAACCATACCATCATAACCGAAGCGTTCATAGCTCCGACCATACAATACTAGAGAGCACCACGACCAAACGCGAGACCAACTCGGAAGTGATGTCCGGCATGGTGCGCACCACGCATCGCGAGTCCGGACATCTCGTGTTCACTCCCAGCGGGGACGTCATGCTGCCGCCCAGGGCCACCACGAACCCGGTCGTACTTAACAGGTAAACCATACCATCATAACCGAAGCGTTCATAGCTCCGACCATACAATACTAGAGAGCACCACGACCAAACGCGAGACCAACTCGGAAGTGATGTCCGGCATGGTGCGCACCACGCATCGCGAGTCCGGACATCTCGTGTTCACTCCCAGCGGGGACGTCATGCTGCCGCCCAGGGCCACCACGAACCCGGTCGTACTTAACAGGTAAACCATACCATCATAACCGAAGCGTTCATAGCTCAGACCATACAATACTAGAGAGCACCACGACCAAACGCGAGACCAACTCGGAAGTGATGTCCGGCATGGTGCGCACCACGCATCGCGAGTCCGGACATCTCGTGTTCACTCCCAGCGGGGACGTCATGCTGCCGCCCAGGGCCACCACGAACCCGGTCGTACTTAACAGGTAAACCATACCATCATAACCGAAGCGTTCATAGCTCCGACCATACAATACTAGAGAGCACCACGACCAAACGCGAGACCAACTCGGAAGTGATGTCCGGCATGGTGCGCACCACGCATCGCGAGTCCGGACATCTCGTGTTCACTCCCAGCGGGGACGTCATGCTGCCGCCCAGGGCCACCACGAACCCGGTCGTACTTAACAGGTAAACCATACCATCATAACCGAAGCGTTCATAGCTCCGACCATACAATACTAGAGAGCACCACGACCAAACGCGAGACCAACTCGGAAGTGATGTCCGGCATGGTGCGCACCACGCATCGCGAGTCCGGACATCTCGTGTTCACTCCCAGCGGGGACGTCATGCTGCCGCCCAGGGCCACCACGAACCCGGTCGTACTTAACAGGTAAACCATACCATCATAACCGAAGCGTTCATAGCTCCGACCATACAATACTAGAGAGCACCACGACCAAACGCGAGACCAACTCGGAAGTGATGTCCGGCATGGTGCGCACCACGCATCGCGAGTCCGGACATCTCGTGTTCACTCCCAGCGGGGACGTCATGCTGCCGCCCAGGGCCACCACGAACCCGGTCGTACTTAACAGGTAAACCATACCATCATAACCGAAGCGTTCATAGCTCAGACCATACAATACTAGAGAGCACCACGACCAAACGCGAGACCAACTCGGAAGTGATGTCCGGCATGGTGCGCACCACGCATCGCGAGTCCGGACATCTCGTGTTCACTCCCAGCGGGGACGTCATGCTGCCGCCCAGGGCCACCACGAACCCGGTCGTACTTAACAGGTAAACCATACCATCATAACCGAAGCGTTCATAGCTCAGACCATACAATACTAGAGAGCACCACGACCAAACGCGAGACCAACTCGGAAGTGATGTCCGGCATGGCGCGCACCACGCATCGCGAGTCCGGACATCTCGTGTTCACTCCCAGCGGGGACGTCATGCTGCCGCCCAGGGCCACCACGAACCCGGTCGTACTTAACAGGTAAACCATACCATCATAACCGAAGCGTTCATAGCTCAGACCATACAATACTAGAGAGCACCACGACCAAACGCGAGACCAACTCGGAAGTGATGTCCGGCATGGTGCGCACCACGCATCGCGAGTCCGGACATCTCGTGTTCACTCCCAGCGGGGACGTCATGCTGCCGCCCAGGGCCACCACGAACCCGGTCGTACTTAACAGGTAAACCATACCATCATAACCGAAGCGTTCATAGCTCAGACCATACAATACTAGAGAGCACCACGACCAAACGCGAGACCAACTCGGAAGTGATGTCCGGCATGGTGCGCACCACGCATCGCGAGTCCGGACATCTCGTGTTCACTCCCAGCGGGGACGTCATGCTGCCGCCCAGGGCCACCACGAACCCGGTCGTACTTAACAGGTAAACCATACCATCATAACCGAAGCGTTCATAGCTCCGACCATACAATACTAGAGAGCACCACGACCAAACGCGAGACCAACTCGGAAGTGATGTCCGGCATGGTGCGCACCACGCATCGCGAGTCCGGACATCTCGTGTTCACTCCCAGCGGGGACGTCATGCTGCCGCCCAGGGCCACCACGAACCCGGTCGTACTTAACAGGTAAACCATACCATCATAACCGAAGCGTTCATAGCTCCGACCATACAATACTAGAGAGCACCACGACCAAACGCGAGACCAACTCGGAAGTGATGTCCGGCATGGTGCGCACCACGCATCGCGAGTCCGGACATCTCGTGTTCACTCCCAGCGGGGACGTCATGCTGCCGCCCAGGGCCACCACGAACCCGGTCGTACTTAACAGGTAAACCATACCATCATAACCGAAGCGTTCATAGCTCCGACCATACAATACTAGAGAGCACCACGACCAAACGCGAGACCAACTCGGAAGTGATGTCCGGCATGGTGCGCACCACGCATCGCGAGTCCGGACATCTCGTGTTCACTCCCAGCGGGGACGTCATGCTGCCGCCCAGGGCCACCACGAACCCGGTCGTACTTAACAGGTAAACCATACCATCATAACCGAAGCGTTCATAGCTCCGACCATACAATACTAGAGAGCACCACGACCAAACGCGAGACCAACTCGGAAGTGATGTCCGGCATGGTGCGCACCACGCATCGCGAGTCCGGACATCTCGTGTTCACTCCCAGCGGGGACGTCATGCTGCCGCCCAGGGCCACCACGAACCCGGTCGTACTTAACAGGTAAACCATACCATCATAACCGAAGCGTTCATAGCTCCGACCATACAATACTAGAGAGCACCACGACCAAACGCGAGACCAACTCGGAAGTGATTTCCGGCATGGTGCGCACCACGCATCGCGAGTCCGGACATCTCGTGTTCACTCCCAGCGGGGACGTCATGCTGCCGCCCAGGGCCACCACGAACCCGGTCGTACTTAACAGGTAAACCATACCATCATAACCGAAGCGTTCATAGCTCCGACCATACAATACTAGAGAGCACCACGACCAAACGCGAGACCAACTCGGAAGTGATGTCCGGCATGGTGCGCACCACGCATCGCGAGTCCGGACATCTCGTGTTCACTCCCAGCGGGGACGTCATGCTGCCGCCCAGGGCCACCACGAACCCGGTCGTACTTAACAGGTAAACCATACCATCATAACCGAAGCGTTCATAGCTCCGACCATACAATACTAGAGAGCACCACGACCAAACGCGAGACCAACTCGGAAGTGATGTCCGGCATGGTGCGCACCACGCATCGCGAGTCCGGACATCTCGTGTTCACTCCCAGCGGGGACGTCATGCTGCCGCCCAGGGCCACCACGAACCCGGTCGTACTTAACAGGTAAACCATACCATCATAACCGAAGCGTTCATAGCTCCGACCATACAATACTAGAGAGCACCACGACCAAACGCGAGACCAACTCGGAAGTGATGTCCGGCATGGTGCGCACCACGCATCGCGAGTCCGGACATCTCGTGTTCACTCCCAGCGGGGACGTCATGCTGCCGCCCAGGGCCACCACGAACCCGGTCGTACTTAACAGGTAAACCATACCATCATAACCGAAGCGTTCATAGCTCCGACCATACAATACTAGAGAGCACCACGACCAAACGCGAGACCAACTCGGAAGTGATGTCCGGCATGGTGCGCACCACGCATCGCGAGTCCGGACATCTCGTGTTCACTCCCAGCGGGGACGTCATGCTGCCGCCCAGGGCCACCACGAACCCGGTCGTACTTAACAGGTAAACCATACCATCATAACCGAAGCGTTCATAGCTCCGACCATACAATACTAGAGAGCACCACGACCAAACGCGAGACCAACTCGGAAGTGATGTCCGGCATGGTGCGCACCACGCATCGCGAGTCCGGACATCTCGTGTTCACTCCCAGCGGGGACGTCATGCTGCCGCCCAGGGCCACCACGAACCCGGTCGTACTTAACAGGTAAACCATACCATCATAACCGAAGCGTTCATAGCTCCGACCATACAATACTAGAGAGCACCACGACCAAACGCGAGACCAACTCGGAAGTGATGTCCGGCATGGTGCGCACCACGCATCGCGAGTCCGGACATCTCGTGTTCACTCCCAGCGGGGACGTCATGCTGCCGCCCAGGGCCACCACGAACCCGGTCGTACTTAACAGGTAAACCATACCATCATAACCGAAGCGTTCATAGCTCCGACCATACAATACTAGAGAGCACCACGACCAAACGCGAGACCAACTCGGAAGTGATGTCCGGCATGGTGCGCACCACGCATCGCGAGTCCGGACATCTCGTGTTCACTCCCAGCGGGGACGTCATGCTGCCGCCCAGGGCCACCACGAACCCGGTCGTACTTAACAGGTAAACCATACCATCATAACCGAAGCGTTCATAGCTCCGACCATACAATACTAGAGAGCACCACGACCAAACGCGAGACCAACTCGGAAGTGATGTCCGGCATGGTGCGCACCACGCATCGCGAGTCCGGACATCTCGTGTTCACTCCCAGCGGGGACGTCATGCTGCCGCCCAGGGCCACCACGAACCCGGTCGTACTTAACAGGTAAACCATACCATCATAACCGAAGCGTTCATAGCTCCGACCATACAATACTAGAGAGCACCACGACCAAACGCGAGACCAACTCGGAAGTGATGTCCGGCATGGTGCGCACCACGCATCGCGAGTCCGGACATCTCGTGTTCACTCCCAGCGGGGACGTCATGCTGCCGCCCAGGGCCACCACGAACCCGGTCGTACTTAACAGGTAAACCATACCATCATAACCGAAGCGTTCATAGCTCCGACCATACAATACTAGAGAGCACCACGACCAAACGCGAGACCAACTCGGAAGTGATGTCCGGCATGGTGCGCACCACGCATCGCGAGTCCGGACATCTCGTGTTCACTCCCAGCGGGGACGTCATGCTGCCGCCCAGGGCCACCACGAACCCGGTCGTACTTAACAGGTAAACCATACCATCATAACCGAAGCGTTCATAGCTCCGACCATACAATACTAGAGAGCACCACGACCAAACGCGAGACCAACTCGGAAGTGATGTCCGGCATGGTGCGCACCACGCATCGCGAGTCCGGACATCTCGTGTTCACTCCCAGCGGGGACGTCATGCTGCCGCCCAGGGCCACTACGAACCCGGTCGTACTTAACAGGTAAACCATACCATCATAACCGAAGCGTTCATAGCTCCGACCATACAATACTAGAGAGCACCACGACCAAACGCGAGACCAACTCGGAAGTGATGTCCGGCATGGTGCGCACCACGCATCGCGAGTCCGGACATCTCGTGTTCACTCCCAGCGGGGACGTCATGCTGCCGCCCAGGGCCACCACGAACCCGGTCGTACTTAACAGGTAAACCATACCATCATAACCGAAGCGTTCATAGCTCCGACCATACAATACTAGAGAGCACCACGACCAAACGCGAGACCAACTCGGAAGTGATGTCCGGCATGGTGCGCACCACGCATCGCGAGTCCGGACATCTCGTGTTCACTCCCAGCGGGGACGTCATGCTGCCGCCCAGGGCCACCACGAACCCGGTCGTACTTAACAGGTAAACCATACCATCATAACCGAAGCGTTCATAGCTCCGACCATACAATACTAGAGAGCACCACGACCAAACGCGAGACCAACTCGGAAGTGATGTCCGGCATGGTGCGCACCACGCATCGCGAGTCCGGACATCTCGTGTTCACTCCCAGCGGGGACGTCATGCTGCCGCCCAGGGCCACCACGAACCCGGTCGTACTTAACAGGTAAACCATACCATCATAACCGAAGCGTTCATAGCTCCGACCATACAATACTAGAGAGCACCACGACCAAACGCGAGACCAACTCGGAAGTGATGTCCGGCATGGTGCGCACCACGCATCGCGAGTCCGGACATCTCGTGTTCACTCCCAGCGGGGACGTCATGCTGCCGCCCAGGGCCACCACGAACCCGGTCGTACTTAACAGGTAAACCATACCATCATAACCGAAGCGTTCATAGCTCCGACCATACAATACTAGAGAGCACCACGACCAAACGCGAGACCAACTCGGAAGTGATGTCCGGCATGGTGCGCACCACGCATCGCGAGTCCGGACATCTCGTGTTCACTCCCAGCGGGGACGTCATGCTGCCGCCCAGGGCCACCACGAACCCGGTCGTACTTAACAGGTAAACCATACCATCATAACCGAAGCGTTCATAGCTCCGACCATACAATACTAGAGAGCACCACGACCAAACGCGAGACCAACTCGGAAGTGATGTCCGGCATGGTGCGCACCACGCATCGCGAGTCCGGACATCTCGTGTTCACTCCCAGCGGGGACGTCATGCTGCCGCCCAGGGCCACCACGAACCCGGTCGTACTTAACAGGTAAACCATACCATCATAACCGAAGCGTTCATAGCTCCGACCATACAATACTAGAGAGCACCACGACCAAACGCGAGACCAACTCGGAAGTGATGTCCGGCATGGTGCGCACCACGCATCGCGAGTCCGGACATCTCGTGTTCACTCCCAGCGGGGACGTCATGCTGCCGCCCAGGGCCACCACGAACCCGGTCGTACTTAACAGGTAAACCATACCATCATAACCGAAGCGTTCATAGCTCCGACCATACAATACTAGAGAGCACCACGACCAAACGCGAGACCAACTCGGAAGTGATGTCCGGCATGGTGCGCACCACGCATCGCGAGTCCGGACATCTCGTGTTCACTCCCAGCGGGGACGTCATGCTGCCGCCCAGGGCCACCACGAACCCGGTCGTACTTAACAGGTAAACCATACCATCATAACCGAAGCGTTCATAGCTCCGACCATACAATACTAGAGAGCACCACGACCAAACGCGAGACCAACTCGGAAGTGATGTCCGGCATGGTGCGCACCACGCATCGCGAGTCCGGACATCTCGTGTTCACTCCCAGCGGGGACGTCATGCTGCCGCCCAGGGCCACCACGAACCCGGTCGTACTTAACAGGTAAACCATACCATCATAACCGAAGCGTTCATAGCTCCGACCATACAATACTAGAGAGCACCACGACCAAACGCGAGACCAACTCGGAAGTGATGTCCGGCATGGTGCGCACCACGCATCGCGAGTCCGGACATCTCGTGTTCACTCCCAGCGGGGACGTCATGCTGCCGCCCAGGGCCACCACGAACCCGGTCGTACTTAACAGGTAAACCATACCATCATAACCGAAGCGTTCATAGCTCAGACCATACAATACTAGAGAGAGGACAAGCCGCCGGCGGCCGCGTCGCAGTTGTTAGCTCAAAGGGCATACTCTGCCATACTGTGCACGCGTGCTGCGACCAGAGAATATTACGTTTCTTCCCAAAACAAACAATACACGAGCATGATATGATGCTCGTGTATTGTCCAATAAGAGCGTAGGTATACTAGTGTGTGTGTTTTAGATGTGTGCGTGCTTTGTCTTGTCAATTACTTGGGCTTTGTGTGGGTTAATGTACTTGCGACAGGCGTATTCAATACAAATCGGCTGGCATGTCCGATATCCTTATATTCATACATCTGTGGTTCATAGCCTAGTGACGCCTGCGAATCGGAAATGATAACGCAAGTTAAGCAAAGATGGCAGCGGTCAGTCTTGATGGGTGACCGCCTGTTTGAGTGGTTACTATAAATGAGCGCTTCCGTGCTTTGGAAGGCACGCTAAGCAGTTGATCCCGGCTGCTGTCTATGACAGTAGTCGTTAAGCTGAGTTAGAGGCCTTCGGGCGGCTTAAGAACCTCTAACAGTCGAGTTGCCTACTCATTTGATAAAGGGAGGACAACTACTATAACCCTGCACTGCAGGCCAAAATAATGTATGCCATACGATTAAATAAAATAAGTTAAACCATAAGCTGCGTACGAATTTGAGCGGCTCAGCCTGAGGCATACTCGCCCCGCGCGTTGAGCTGCTCGCGAGCCAAATAGTTGCACATAAACATGCTCGCGGCAAGCCGATATTGTGCGTCATTGAAAATGGCGTCGGACACGATGACAGGCGCGGCTGCGCTTATCATAATTCACCGAATTAGAATAACAACTTTGGTAACCAAATGCGACAACTCCCGTAGTCTTCGTCTCACAATACTTCAAACATTCACAACACACTCCCAACCCCCATATCACCTAACTACTAGCTAACAAGTCACAATTCGTTCGAGAAGCGCGTTAAACACGCTTTGTGATTCAACCTCACCCTAACCTACACAATATGGATGGTGGCACCAAATAAAATAAACAATAATGTACAATTTTCTCGAAAAAGGGTTAAACATATAGTCACATGGAGATCAAAGTTACACACGACAATCAATAATCACAAAGTTATAAGTGTCCAAAGTTTTAAGAGGGGGTGTATTGTCCCTTTTCCGCAAAAAGGCACCTTCACATGAAACGATTGTCATTTACTATGACGCTGGACACCCGTGACGGCGTTTTCTCTCTATAAAGCAATATTAAAACGGTCTCGTTTTTTTTGGAGTTTGAATAGGATTTTCGTCATTAGGCATATTTTTTGCCTTTCTTTTGGAGTAATAATAAAATTAGAGTCCCCAGCCTTATACCCTATTCCCTCTCAACTGAGGAGCTCCTATAGTTACCTGATGATTATATTGCAGCACCCTGGAGCCCGTGAAGAACGAGCTGCAGCAGGGCGACCTGGTGGAGCCCCCGCGCCGCGGCCGCGGGAGGCCGCGCAAGACCCCGCTGCCGCTGACGCCCAAGATCAAGAAGAAGCGAGGACGACCGCCTAAAACTTCGCTTGGTAAGTTGTACTAACTACAATGGCTCGCCGAACCACACCAAATCTTAGCCGACGCAACAAGACGTCGGTTCTCCCTTGTTAGACTGAACTACTTCACCCCTAAATGCTTCATTTGACCTAACTACTTCAGCCCTAAATGCTTCATTTGACCTAACTACTTCAGCCCTAAATGCTTCATTTGACCTAACTACTTCAGACCTATATGCTTCATTTGACCTAACTACTTCAGCCCTAAATGCTTCATTTGACCTAACTACTTCAGCCCTAAATGCTTCATTGGACCTAACTACTTCAGCCCTAAATGATTCATTGGACCTAACTACTTCAGCCCTAAATGCTTCATTTGACCTAACTACTTCAGCCCTAAATGCTTCATTTGACCCAACTACTTCAGCCCTAAATGCTTCATTTGACCTAACTACTTCAGCCCTAAATGCTTCATTTGACCTAACTACTTCAGCCCAAAATGCTTCATTTGACCTAATGCATTTTTTTCTATAGTAAACTTTATTGGATTATTGCAAAAGAAACCCAACCTAATGACTTCTATTTGATGATATTCAAGTTGAAACAAACTCACTGTTTCGAAGAAAAATGCATTGGGTTTAATAATCGCACTACACTTGTGGTTCGTGTTCGCGTTGCGTCGTTGCCTCTCTTTCATTTGCTGTAGGAAGGAAAAAGATGCAACACGAATATTTGGGCAAACACCGCCAAGTGTGGTGCGACCATGAAACATTAGGGAAAACGTTAGTAGGTCAAGTGACAGAAGAGCCTGAAGACGTCACTTGTCTCGATCTAGGTACATTTTTCGTCAGTTCCTGACTTGAAGATGGTGACGGTCTGATCCGATGACGTCGTTCCAACGATACCTGTGACAACCGTGGAGGTATATTGTACTAACGTCCTAGGGATGGATGACACGCCGAACAAGAAGTTTGCGCGTTGCGTTGCGGTCCAGTGGGCCGCACCGTCTCAGTGTATTCTATGACAAGTTACCCTCCCCCCGCATGCGCCCCGCGCTGCCGGCCGGCGCACAGATAATGTTCGTGTTGTCTTCTCTAGTACAGAGGCTCTAGTATAAGTTTTATTGATGCAATACGTTTTCGAACGCGTTTGCGTTTAGTTTCAATTTGTATGGCAACGCGAACAGCGCCTCTGGTGGTAACTATTAGGAACTACGCGTTGCCATACAAATTGAAACTAAACGCAAACGCGTTCGAAAACGTATATGTGTCAATAAAACTTATACTAGAGCTACAGTACATTATACCTCAATAGTGACAACCGGTATGGCAAGAGCTCTTTGTTCTTTGACATCATAATTCCGAGCGCCAGTGGTTCTAAGGTCGGAAAAAGGTCCCTTAAAGGTTGAACACGCCAAAACTTGGGCATGTAAATCCATTTGCTGCTTCGTTAAAATTAAAGATATGGAAACTTATTTGATGCCATTTTAATCACAAAAAAGTAAAGTATTCAAATATGACAGTTACTTTTATGAAAGCTTTATTTTTGTAGCGATGTCGAACCGGCAACTGCAACAACGCGAACTTATATTGCTCGAACACACACAAAATCCAGTGCTCAGCTACAGGGATGTGGCTAAAAGATTAAAATGTCCACAATCCACTGTTTGTTCCGTATTAAAGAGGTTTCGGGAACGCCTAACTTTGGAACGAAAGCCAGTAAGTGGTGGGTTGCAGGGTATAAAGGATAAAAAAAAGGAGGAACGCATCATAAAGATATTTGCTTCAAATTGTACGATATCATCTCGCGACGTGGCTAAAAAAGTGAAAATGTCCCAATCGTATGTCCAAAAGGTGAAACGTAGAGCTGGTTTAAGAAGTTTTAAAGCACAAACGGCACCAGATCGGAATGCAAGACAGAATTCAGCAGCAAAAACACGATCGAGAAAATATTACCGAAATTTGACTGCGTCGTGAAGGACGATGAAACATACATCAAAGCCGATTTTAAACAAATCCCTGGCCAAGAGTTTTATGCCAGCAAAAATCGCACAGAGGCGAGGCTCCCGAAGACTGTAAAATAAAAAAAAGATCTAAGTTTCCAAAAAAATACCTAGTTTGGCAGGCAATTTGCAGTTGCGGGAAAAGAAGCAGCTCTTTTGTCACTACCGGAACAATAAACGGCAGTGTCTATCAACAAGAGTGCTTACAAAAGCGGTTCCTTCCATTTATTAAGAAACACCACTCCCGACCGTTGTTTTGGCCAGACCTGGCCAGTTGTCATTACGCGAAACCTGTCATGGAGTGGTACAAAGCAAATGGGGTAACCGTGGTACCAAAAGATAGCAATCCACCAAATTGCCCAGAACTCCGGCCCATCGAGGAGTATTGGAGTATAATGAAAGGGCTTCTTAAAAAGAGAGGTGGAGAGGTTAATTCCGTGGCGGAGCTGCGAAAACGTGTTATCGGTATCCCGACGTGAAGGTGCAGTCTCTTATGAGTCGTGTTCGAACAAAAGTACGAACCATGGCTTATTCATCGAGAAACCTTGAGTAATTGTGATTGTCATTTAAAAAACATTAAATTTACTCATATGTAAAGCAAACATGTTTTATTTATTTATTATAATTTTTTTGGGATAAACATTTAAGTGTGCCCAAGTTTTGGCGTGTTCAACCTTTACACTAGTAAGGCCCAATAACACGCGTCTACTACATTTGTCTGTCTCGTTAACCCATGCATGCGAGGTGGAGCAAGACACGTGGACGCGAATTATTGGGGCACACATTATGGGGACCCGTCGGAAAATAGCCCTTTTATTGTGCAACTTCCTATGGAAAACTTCGGTAATCCTAATACTGTTTTTACACGTTTTTTAACGCTTCTCCCTCTAATGTTGACAAAAATGTTAATTTATGCACCCTTGGAAAAATTCCTCCCTCCTTCATTTATCAAATGTTCCCATTATTATTTTATACAATTTCTCATTTTTAACGTGCACTTGTTTACTCGTAAAGCTCCTTTAACCTGACACTCCCGAAAGATGGCGCTACTTCATCTAGCTCAAGGATTTAAAAGGTCTCCCGGCCTTTAAAAGTCGTAAGCCCTTGCCCACGCTAAGAATATGAGCCTATAATTTTAAATCTCAAGATTCTCTTTTGATTATCGATGTTATTATTCATGTCTGATGGAGTGTGTCAGGAGCGTGGCTGTGAGAGCAGCTTGGTTCGACTGGGAACTGTTAAATACTGGATTTGTTACAATACGATTAAAATCAGTTCACGATTCTGATGTTAGCTACTAGTAGCGCCGCAAAGGTGTCAGAGGGGTCGGACGGGTATGCGGGAGGCGACTTGAGGCTGACTTCAGACACGCAAACTTTTGTGCTGCGTACTGTAACAGTATTTTATCTCTGCCTATATTGGATGAAGTCGAGATTCTGTATAATTTAACGGAAGTGATTTTAAAATCTAGAGTATAAGTTTCTATTTTTTGTAGATATTTTGTTGCCCTTACTGGGGAGGTATGTTCGCCTCGCGACAAGCCCTTACTTATCAATAAGTTAAAAATTAAATCTTTTGATTGGCTTATTTTGGTTGGGGGTTAATACAAGTGCACATTCTTTTTTTGTTTCGCTTCCGTTGCACCGTTTTCTTTTGTTCCAGCGTCTCTAGAACTCCCTAAATTACCAATTGACTTTCTCATCAGACTTGGAAGGCTGCGTACTCACGGGTGGTACAGTGATGGGCAGCATGGGCAGCCTGGGCGTGGCCACGATGCCGTCGGGCCAGCAACTGTTGCTGAAGCGGAAGCGGGGACGGCCGCCCAAGAACTATCTCATGCCGGCCCGGACAGGTACGTGCTCGATTTAAAAACGGATATGGGATTCGACAGATTGTATAAAGTTTATTTTTTATTAGTAGGCATCGGAGTTTTTGTCGCATGGTAAGACTAATAGCAAGCTATGGAGTCGACATTTGCCATAAATGTAAACTCTTATTCATACTCATGAGACACGGCACTATTCCACTCGTCAAATTTCTGTCCAAGATCTTTGATCACATGTATTTGCGTCTCACATTTTGCTTGAAGAGTTGAGTTAGACGCAATGCACAAGCACATTGGACAAAGATCTTGGCCGAGTGGAATACCACCCTAAGTCAGGGCTCATCCAGGGTGCGCCATACGTGGGAACGAGAGGCCGCGCTCTGATATGCTCCCACGTATGGAGTGCCGTCGCCGCTCTTGAGTCGTGTCCGAGTCGTCAGATCTCCGATTACGCGTTGTTTTTACGAATTCTGATGTCAATATACCGGCTGTCCCAAAATTCAACTGCAAGCCGAAAACGGGCCATAGTCATAGGCAAAGTCAAAAAAATTACAATCATTAAAAAAAACAACAAAATGTACATCCTGTGATGATGTTCTAAGTACTATGACTACAAATCTTTACTTTTCTTCAATATTTTTATTGATATGTAACCCTTCTGTAAATTAAATACTAAAGGTAAAACACAATTGCCTCCTTTTTAAATAAAATTAAACTTTTTCCCCAACATGTAATTCAAATTGTTAGACCAACTAACTTTAACTGACTGTACTGAAAAAAATATGTACCACGTAAATTTGGCAAGTAGCTTTAAAAGATGGCTTATTTAGTCCGAATTGCAATGATTATAAAAGAAAAACTTGTGGTTTTTTTAAATTAGTATGAGATTCCTACCTATTGTGTTGTGTAAAACGCCACAGGAAATTCAAAGCTCAAGTTCCACCAAGTAAGGAACAAAAATTGTTTTTCTATATTTTTATAACTGTTATGAATATCACCCGTTTGCGGCGTGGCATTGGTTTTACTGACACCCTGTATACTAGGAGCATAGTATAAAGTCGGCAAAGTATGTTATCTTCCTACAAACGCACCGCGCGCGGCTTGTATGTGTGCGCTATACTATATATACGTCACCGCACGCACACTCAAACAAAATCTTGACCCGTTTTCTCAGTGGTTGGGTCGAGATTTTGTTTGAGTGTGCGTGCGCATACAAGCCGCGCGCGGTGCGTTTGTAGGAAGATAACATACTTTGCCGTCTTTATACTATGCTAGGAGTGAGTGAGTGAGGTGAGGTGAAGCAAGTTGTGAATGCATAGGTTTTTGCTCACGTAGGATTGCCCTGGTCATTTTCCGTGCGAATTTGTCAACTTAGTACAGATTCAACTCATCTTTGTGTGATTTGTGTGGCAATGACGTGACACAGCAGTCGATAGCGGCAGTTACAAGCAAGCCAGGACCGGTTTTCCTAATTAGGGTTTTCCATAGGGCTATAAGTTGTTTTTAAAACCCTATCCATATGGTAACCTTACTGTTTGCGACTAACCAATAGGGGTGTAGACACTAAATAAAGTAATCAATAATGTTGTATTTTCTCAAAAAACGATTAAAAATATAGTATAATTGAGTAAAAAGTAACGCAAGAGGTCAAATAATCACAAATTGTCCAAAGATACATACCCCGTTCTGTCCCTTTTCCGCAAAACGCACCTTCATATGAAACGATTGTCATTTACTATTACGCTAGAGCAGGGGTCGGCAACCGTTTAGGAACCAAGGGCCAATATAAGAGCTAAAAATAATACGAGCATTCTTAATTATTTGTGACTTTAGCAGGCAATTCCCAAATTCTGAATTCAACGACCTTTACAAACAGAACAGCCAGGGAGGCTCGGGGGTCGCCTGTTGCTGACCGCTGCGCTAGAGGATCGTGACGTCACGATCCCCGATAGTTTTCTCTCTAACAAGCAACATTAAAATGGTTGTATCTTCGTAATTTTTTGAGATATTTGAATGGGATTTCCGTCATTAGGCGTACTTTGTTGCCTTTTTTCTTTTGAAGTAATAATTAATTTTGAGTCTACACCCCTATTTGAAAACCCTAAACAAAACCATGATGGGGTATATACATGTAATGATTTGTCAGCCCCAATTTATCAGAATCTGACTAATTGCTATCGTCTGGAGGCATGTTGCGCTGCTGATGCAACCGTCAAAAGTGTCAAACGAGTTGTACTGACAAATTGTATGCATGTGGACAACCAACACAATTTGACCATGGAAAGAATTTATGTTCAGCCAAGTTTTCTGGCAGATAATTTTGAAGTAAACTATTTAAAATATTATTGAATTTATTGTAATTAGTCTTTCTACAAATTTTACACGCATTTATTATAAAGTTCGTATTTTATAGGTGTTATAGTCCTATAAAAACACATTTTACCGTCGATTTGAGCCACGCTTTGATGGCTTTATATTTTTTTTACCATCACGTTAGCATCTTACTGCGAATAGTGATACCTTAGGAAAAATAAGTAATAACACAATCATGACACAGTGCTTTGTTATGGGAATATTATTTTTACGAAATGTTATCCCTAAATTGCCACAATTTGTCAGAAATTGGATACGACAAATCAGTAGTGATAATTGTAAGGTTTGTAGAGCCCATAACAATAGATAGGGTTACCAAATCGATAGGCTAAGCCTAAAAAGGGGTTTTCCGGTCCTTGTTTACAAGCTCACGTACATCGAGGCGGGCGTTATATTCAATAAACAGACTTGTAATGAGCAGATAAAGTAATAGATTACATCCCCGAAGAGTAATGTATGATTAACAGTGTTCAAACAAACGAATTTAAGTGTCTATAGTCTAGATGAACAAACCAAAATATTGTTTTTTTGTTATGTAAGAGTAATTGAATTGTCTTTCTTCTGTTGATAAACCTTTCTTAGATGAAAGCCAATTGTAGTAGTTAGCACATCAAGTACCTTTTTGTTTTTATAAGAAAAAAAATTGTTTATTTTGTTATGCTTTGTTTTCTTATCCTTATTTTTAGTAAAGATTTGCAGTAAACTCTTTTATTTTATTACTTCTATAAAAATGCTTAACTTATCTAAAATCTAAATAAATTGTACGATAATTGCACCAAAATCGTCATGAATGTCATGATGAAACAAAAGAAACAAAAACCACTGACGTAAAATCCGAATCTAAAGCGATGACTGACTCACTAGCAAATGTTTTTACACGATATGTCTATTATAGTTAAACCCACTTACATATTTTGTGTGCGTGTGTGTTGAGAATACGCATGTGTGCGTTTTTGCCTTGCGTGTTATGCTTTTGTTTCGCTTAGAACTATTTCAATAGGGAACATTACTGCAATGTTCTGCCGCCAGAGGCAGCACTACCACTAATAGTAAACCAGTATAGGAATATAGGGATTCACACACACAAGGATGCTTGCATAGACAATACCGCAAGTGGGAACGAGATACAATGTCAACGCTGCTAGTGTCGCCACCTACGAAGAGTTTTGCGTAATGTTCCCTATTGTCCGTTGGCTCATAGAGTACAGTCGGCGTTAAAGATATGTATACATGTTTCGCCGTATTACAAAGGAATTAGGTCCAAAGTGTAAACATATCTTTGAAATCGACTGTATGAAGATTTATCACCTTGGCATATTTATTCAGCGTTATGGTTAGCGTTTATTTTAAATATTTATGATTTCGAATCTGTTGGCGAGTAAAAAGTTATCGATATTTTACATATCATTCATAAAATGAAGTTTTAGGGTTAGTTTATGGAAATGTGGGGCGTTATGCGGCGCGGGAAAACGCGCATTCTGCGTTTTTGAGCGTTTTTAGCCTCGCCTCACGCGCTAACTACGTCCATAAATAAATGTGCTCTAAATTGGTTTTTATCGTCATTATAAAACGTCGTTAAGTTTTTTTATTCGTCAATTGATGAAAGCAGTTTGTGCGCAAAATTATTGAATTTCTCACAACTTCATCTACATATTTTAGTATGTTGTATTGAGATTTGTCCTCTTTTTACCCAAATTCTTGTTTAGAAAGATTCAAAACCTGAGTTGATTGACAGCTCAGTCGTGAAACTTTCTGAATGAAACCTTAATAATTTCCCAATTACGTTTTGACCGCAGAAATTGTCATTTCCGTCAACAGAATTGCCGTAAAAAAAGGTCGAGTGTTTCGAAACTTGTATGCGCGTGTAAGGGTGAATACTTATTCATCAAATGAGCGAAGATGTGTTTTCAAATATGAACCTCGAAAGCTACAGCTAGCTGTCAAATATGAAACACAGCTTCTTACATCTCACCCTCACCCTTAGCCTTAGCATATCTTAGACTTATAAGCCGCATACAGTCTGAATTCAGCCGGGCTGATTTCGCCCGCCGCCATATAAAATGTATGGCCGTGTCACAGAAACGCGTACGATTTCGGCAACGGATTTCAGCCCGCCTGTCTGTGGCGGGGCCATATATTGTGTACGCAGTAGCTGCAGTCGGAATCAGCCAGGCTGAATTCGGTCGACGAATTCAGTCTGGGGGCTGTCCATATATTACGTAATTTCAAAAAAAGGGGGGGGGGGTCTGACCATTGGGTGACGGTAGCCATTTTATTAGGCGGGGAGGGTACATTCAAGGTACAGGATGATGATAGGGGATCGACATAAAAATTGAAGTAATATATGGACAAATGTATGTGGCGAGTCCGAAATTGTAACTTTTAGCTTCATAATGTGGGCCGCTGACCATCAGTCCTCACTAAATTTGATATTGATTTATTGATCATTCGGCACTGTTTTTGGCAAAAAGGGAATAAATTACTTGACATTGACCCATGACAAAGGCGGTAAAAGCGTTCCAAATCCCCCAAGGTGTGTACCGCAGCTAATCACCAGTCTGTCCCTAGGTACCGACTTACCGATGCAGTATGGCCTAGCAATGGACTTGAATAAGATTTGTTAGTATATACACGTTTTAGCATGGCTGTCTAACACGAGCTTGTGTCCTATGTCTACAAGGCTATTTATAAAGTAATGTCGTTGTTCAAATATACATCTATCAATAAGGGTGAATTTAATTTGGTAGGTCGCTTTCGTATAATTGATATAGTTTATGACTATATTACTCGTATAAAAACGGCTTTACGGTAAATGTGTTTTTAGGGTTCCGTACTCAAAGAGTAAAACGGGACCCTATTACTAAGACTCCGCTGTCCGTCCGTCCGTCCGTCCGTCTGTCTGTCACCAGGCTGTATCTCACTGATACCGTAATAGTCTAGCTGAAATTTTCACAGATGATGTATTTCTGTTGCCGCTATAACAACAAATACTAAAAACACAAAATAAAATAGTTTTTTTTTATAGATAATGGTACGGAACCCTTCGTGCGCGAGTCCGACTCGCATTTGGCCGGTTTTTTAAAAATTATTGATTTAAATGTCAACTTTTTTGCTCTACCTATTTAGTTATTTGATAACATGCTATGTCTGTCTTTGTCTCACTTGAAGTCCACTTTAGTCTACTCTTTTCATTAGGTCGAAGTTAGAGGAAAACCAATCTTAATTAAACGCGTCCCTAATGTGTTTATTTAAATTTACGTAAAATTGGATGTCACTTGCTATTGTTAGTATTATTAAATAGATTCATTATAAATGAATAACTAATATTATGTTATACTTATTGAATCTTTAGAAATCATAACAACGCCAAAGTTTGTTTAAATTTACTTTGGGCGCATTCAGTTCAAGATTGGTTTTGCTCTACTAACTATTCATTCGTGACAATGCATAAGTCTAGATGAAAGAAGAAACAAATAATAAATATACATAATTTATATGCGATTATATTTCTATAACGACATTATTTATAAATAGCTCTTAAGTAATGAGGTACTAATCGGTATTCCTAACAAAACCATTAGGTATGATATAAATAACCACACGCTATTTCAAATATATTTAATACGCCTGCATAAATGGTAAGTATATAGCATTAACCTACATCCGCTTTGCAATGATACTAACTAGGTAGATAGGCAATGTAAATATAACTCAATCGACCATAGACTAAAAGCAAATTTTTTTCAGACGGCCGCCCTAACGAAAACTACAACGCCACGAACCTGCCGTTTGGAGACTTTTCATACTTGACCGAGATGATGTACAACCCCGCTCTAGCGGCCTACGGTTACGGGGTCACCAGTGTCGACCCCGACCGTAACGTGGACCCCGACCAGACCGCGACCACGGACACTTCCCACGACCGCACTATAGACGTGTCAGACTCCTCATCCGACGACGAAGAGAGTTCACGCGTCGAACCAGAAGAAAACGTGCCTCCGGTCGCAATAGAAACGCAAATAATGACGGTAGGCGACTGCCAGATCGTGAAACTGCCGCCCAGTAACGAGGAGAAGGAAGACAAGTTGGAACAAGTCCAGGACAACTCCACTAGCGTCCCTGCTTCGACGCCCAGCTCGGTAACAATCACTCCTATAACCACAGTTGGAGACTGCACTATCAGACCGGTGGAGAACAACACTTAGGTGCGCTGAAAGTCTACCCCTAGTGAGTACTATTACTTAATTAGCCAGCAGCGGGGTAGACGCTAAAACGCTTATTTCGGCAGCATCGCAATAGCCTACGTGTAGTCTACAGTAAAGCCTTTATTACTGACAAGTACAGACGCAAAGTCATGTTTACAGTATTGCACCTTATTAATTTGTAATAAGGCGAAACATGTATATGTTACCGTCAGATTATGAAAACCGTCAATTTATTATCTTACTCGCGGTATTATAAACTGTCGAAAAATCGTGAACTATCAAAACCGTTCACACAGATTATGAAAACCGTCAATTTATTATCTTACTCGCGATATTATAAACTGTCGAAAAATCGTGAACTATCAAAACCGTTCACACACGTAGCACTAGGTTCCGTAAAAAAAATCGAAGTCGAGTCACTGTCCATATTTTTCAATGTCGAAGCTCGGTCGAGCACTCATTGATGATTTTACACTTTAGAGCGCCCGGTTGAGAGCGGTGTAAGTACTCGTCACGTGTAATAAAGGCGTTACGGAGAAGGCCCACGTCCAGGTTGATGTAACTACATAGAATTTTCGTCTGCAAGTCTTCCCACATCACATTATGTACGACTTAATTCCCGCGGTGCTGCCGAAATGATTGTAACCAGAAATGACTGTCGATGTCGTCTGCATTTAGATTGGTGGTGAAATATTTTATTTTTCTGAAATTACTTAATCGTAACCATAACGCCATAAGCTTTACATTAATAACCGTGATACTCAGATTCGGGCCGAATACCTGAACAAAAGCGTCACAAGCAATGTTCTACATGACAATTATGATTGTGCCACCGGGCCCTGTTTTATAAAACTTGCTAATAAACTGAAACGTCAGTATACTGCTCAGATTGCCAAAAAAAAAACAGTTTCACTATAAAAAAAGGTTTGAAAAAGATACAAAATTAAGGACATGCTATGCCTATGCTTATATGGGTTACCTTCGTTACGTAATGAATTGTACGGGTCATTGTCAGTCACAAAAACAAAAATCATCTTTCCGGTGGTCAATAGTTAAGGGCTTACGTTTACATATAATATGTTTTTATCACATATAATTATAGAAGGGGCAACGCCGTTTATGCGGATTCAGAGTTCGACCAAAAATTAGGCTTAACTTTGGCAATGTCCACCGAAGAGACGCGAACCTAAATCTGACAATGACCCGTACACGAATTAACCTTTTCGACGCCAGCGACGCATATATCCGCACCGCAGGTTCAACGACAACGACTGATATATGCGTCAAGGAGCCCAGCGCGATAGCAACCTTCTTGCAATGATATAAGGTTTAATTCCTCACTAAATGTCTTGTTTGACCACTTTTCTCTTTGATAGAGCGTTAAGAGTCCGCAGTAAGCTAGGCCGAATTTCACCTTCCCATACAAACGAAGTTACGCTCTCATTTTAAAACTACTAGTTAGATTGTAACGAAACTTTGCATATATAATGATATGAGGTATAGCTGTGTCTGAAATTCGTTTATATGGCTCCAGTTTATAAAACAAACGAAATACAGCAAAAACAAGTTTTGTATGAAAAACTTAAATTCGCCGTATTTTTTGTAGTATGGTATCTGAAGCGATATAAACTAATTTCAGACATAGATATACCTCATTTCATTGTATTTGCAAAGTTTCGTTACAATCCAACACGCAGTTTTAAAATGAGAGCGTAACTACGTTTGTATGGAGAACCGAGCTTACTGCGGCCTCTTAAAAAGTTAATATCTATGGACTGTCTATCCATAAAGTGGTACCTTTATTGGTATTTAAAGTCAAACAATACCTATATCTAAAATGTATTTGTACATCCTTTGGTAGAGCGGGTAACGCGTGGCAGAAAGGCAAGTTTTATGACTCAGGTCTAGTACTATGTACGAGTATGCTGTTAAAAGTACATGGGACACATAGTTTTAGGCTTAGTTGTAGAATAATGAGTTCTATAATGAATGCATATTTTTTCTAAATTGAGTACGGTATTCACATCACAATACAAACTGGCTCTCATGAAGTGTTCTTAAAAATCATAAGTATTAAGATGATAGAAATTAACTTATCAACTGTTTGCTTCCTGAAGATAACATACAAAAAAAATGCTCGTATTTTTAATTCTGTAACGTGAAAACAACGTTGCTACGATTGTCGTAAGGTTCATATTTGATTCTAACTCCAAATGAGATGTGATGTTCAGAAAGTAAACAACACAAATGTAGGTCTACCTCGATCCATGTCACTTTGGAATCTTAACAGTGTTATATACCCACCGCAATAATTATATATTAGTACCTATTACATGGCTGACGATTATTCATGTAGAACATTGTACACAAGCAAAGTTATGTACAGAATATTTTGCGAATATCTACATAGAGGCAGCGTATTTACTACATATGTTATAAAAGTATATACCCGATGTTTATATACAAAATGTGCACTAATGTTGCCTTTGATGTTTTCTTTTCGGACATGAAATAAGTATGTTTATTCTTCCATGGGTGTCGGTACTGAGCTGTGTAAGGCTAAGGCTCATTGTCCACGGACGCGTCATTTGACGAATGCATGCAACCTACAATTGACGATAGGCGTATTTTGCGTCTTAGGTGTGTCCACGCTGCTGCATGCAATCGTCATTCTCGCTACAAATAGTGCATGTTGTTAGGGGAAAATACTTCACTTTCGGATACCGGCGCCATATTTTAGTATGTTGTTAGGCATGTCCTCTGTATTCCAAAACTGCCGGCAGACAATCTCTAAGGAGTCGATCTCCCCTGTAATGACGTCATCAAAAATGCCGCGGCCGCGCTTGAAAAAGTGTAAATTACACCAAAACCATGTACGTACATACACATGTGGGGTACCAAATGAAAGCTGAATAAATTGTCAACATTATATTTCAATAATTACGCTAGTTTAAGTACTATTAGCTTTTGCTAATAGTACTTATATAAAAAAATCAAGAAAAAATCAAAGGACTTTCAGATTTTGCGGCAAAACTAGAAAAGATACTCGAATGTAATGTAAAACACAAATGATATCTAGTATTTCAGCTTTAAATTTTTGATTTTTATTTTAAGACGAGCAGAATTGGGTAAATTGTGCCCAAATAACCAACAACGCAAAGCGAGTTTTCCCTACAAGATTAATTTTATCGAAATTACTATTTTCCAGCACGATCTTTTAGTATGTTGTTAGACATGTTATGTGCATCGCAAAACTGCAAAGAGACAGCCATTTTGTAACATAAAACAACAAGCGTGCGTCTCGCGTGTCGTTCGAGTAGTGACATGCTGCCGCAGGCACCGCATGCGCGTGTTGTTCGAGTAGTGACATGCTGCCGCAGGCACCGCATGCGCGTGTTGTTCGAGTAGTGACATGCTGCCGCAGGCACCGCATGCGCGTGTTGTTCGAGTAGTGACATGCTGCCGCAGGCACCGCATGCGCGTGTTGTTCGAGTAGTGACATGCTGCCGCAGGCACCGCATGCGCGTGTTGTTCGAGTAGTGACATGCTGCCGCAGGCACCGCATGCGCGTGTTGTTCGAGTAGTGACATGCTGCCGCAGGCACGCATGACGCGCGGCTAGCGCGACGTTGCCGCTCCATGGACACAGTTTTGAAGGTTTCTACGCAAGATGCAAGCGTTCGTCTTGCAATCGTCAATTGACGAAAGCGTGCGCATGACGTGCGGTTACGTGGACAATAGGCCTAACTTACCATTTATTGTGGTAGAATTCTAGCAATACAAACACTTGATGAACTTTTTTCATAGAACTCAATTTTCAATCAACTTCTGTAATTTACGTAATAATTAACTACAGTTTATGGTATTGAAGACTAATTTACTTTATCGTTCTAAATACTAGGTTTATGTTCTTTCCCAAAGCGGATATTTGTTTATTTTTGCTTTTGCAGCGAGTAACTCAAGTTGCTACGGTCGTAGCGTTTGTAGGATATCTCTCTTATTTGATTAAGACGGCGTCTGCCTTCCCTTGCTGTATCAAGCTCTGTGAATACTAGTACTGTAGATCGTAGTGTCTTAGATAAACTTATTCTAAATATTAACTCAACAACACCACACGAACAAGTGATACGATGTTAAGTCTAATTCTAGCGCAGGACATTATTGTATGGATATGATGTAATGATAACATATATTTCTTTAATCGTTTTGCCTGTAAAAGCAATGATTAACGTATCGTAGTCGTATATTATGATATATTAAATATTATAACGCAATATAGTGTAACGGACCGACATGACAGCTACGCCTATGGCTGTAAGACAGCAATGGCGCCCTTATTTTTGAATAGAACAAATTCGTACCGTAGTACCTTACTTTGATGTGCAATTGTGCATACATCGTCACGTGAAATCGTAAAAGTACGCTTTATATCTGTCAACGTGTTCGCATTAAATGTCGATGTCTTAAAAGTATTATGTAAACTCACCTTGGATTCCCGATCATTATTTTCATAAATATCTGTACAGTAGAATAGTTCCTAACATGTAATCGAAGCAAAATTATAACCCTTGAAGTACTAGAGTAGTTGAGACGTAATTTTATTTGAATCAATTATGTTTTAGTTTTAAGTTCTAATTTTATATTCGATCAAATTATCGTAATTTAGTACCTAATTTACAATTAGTGATATCGAATTGTTTAAGGATCGTTCGCCGATGCATATTTACGTTTAGGATGGAAGACTGCTCCGATGTGTTTTCTAATTAAAGTTAGTTCGTTCGCTTTTACAGTTGACTGATTTACTGAAATCATTTATTGGCCTTCGAGAGGCATTTAACATGAGTCTCAGACGGCAAGCTAAACTTATCAAGGATCATTTAATATAGGAATCTGTATTTTTATAATAAACCTTAGGTAACTTTTAATTTATTGTCATCATCTCCGCAAATGTAACGTATCCCATGCCATAGTGTTAATGACGTCTGAAATTCGTATTAGCTATGTTTAAAGCAGCCTTATTGGCTAATTTGTGTTGTCGTTAAGTTTTAAGTGTCGACCAATGGCCGCTGTGCCCTCTCTATGTACTGCAATGGTCTTGACAAACGTGTCTATAATTGTCATACTAGAAACTTTAACGGTTATTGACATATCTGTCATGATCATGACAATAGTAGCTTTGAGGGAACGGGCGGCGAGCGGCGAGATTCGTTAAAGCAAATTGTGAGTCGTCGCTGATTGACGCATTTATACCGCGTGTATTCAATTTGTGGATTTGCAGTGGCAACACTAGAGATACAAACTAAATTGCAGCTTTATCAATTGTTTTAAATCACGAGTGATCTACTCTGGCAGGTTAAGGTCAACAATCGTATCTCTACTTGTGCCAATGTGACATTTTTTTATATCTCAATATTTAGTTGCTAAAGTATGATTATTTTTTACGTTGATTTGTGTACGATGAAACTTATACTTATGAAAACGCTTACTAATGAATATTATACGTTTGAGCCCTTGAATGTGATGTCGCAGTTCTTTATTGGAATGTGTGTTTATTCATTAGTAAGTCTATGTTTAGTTACTAATATGTTTAAATATTTAGCGTAGTAATCGAATCACAAGTGAAATCAATATTGTTAGAGTTTATTTGCTATGACAAAATTATATAACGGTTGAAGTCTAAGCGGTGGCCCATCGCGTTCGACCAGTGTGTCACACTATACTTAGAACTTAGAATGTCTAAAGAAAATCTGCTCACAGATGTATTTGGATTAAAATTGATTACTATTGAATGAAATCCAGTAAAACCACGGTATGTTTTGTAACTCTTCTCAGATGAAGGTGTGTGGAACGCACTGGGTACAGGACGGGCCATCATGTAAAGTGACTATTATCGCCCCGTCCAGGCAAGCAAGCTGAAAGTTCTATTTTGTTAGCTTCCACAACAACTGGGCGAAATTCTATTAGTTATACGTTAAATGATTTTTATATTCCTGTATGTGAAATGTTTACATTTTACGTTGTGATCATGTGAGTGCAAAATTATTTTGTTTAGTGACCACTTTAGTTGGCGTTTCGTCAATAACGGGCAGCAGACATGATTGTGTTTTGTTCTGCATAGTCCAAGAGCAGTATTTTTTAGATTTAATCTTTATTATATGAACCTCTTTATTATTTTAACAATTATGAAATTCAATCGTTAGTTACTTTCTAACAATGAAATATTTAATAAAGAAATTACAAAATTAGTTGAGTTTTAATGTAAATTTAATGTATATACCTGGTGGCATGTAAAAAAAGCGCTGGATGCCATATTAAGTGTATGGCTGCCAGTGTTCTATTTACGTGCATTGAAGTCTATTCTTACAGAATAACCGCAACGTCCAGACTAGACTAGAGCTACGCCCTAGTTTAAGTTTTATCGATACATATACGTTTGCGTTTAGTTTCAATTTGTATGGCAACGCGTAGTTCCTAATAGTTACCACCAGAGGCGCTGTTCGCGTTGCCATATGAAACTAAATCTAACTATAAATATACTAGAGCTACTGTAGAGACATGCGGCCCGTTTCATGAAGCCAACACTAAGCTAGAAGTTAATGTTCCTTCGATTAAAGCTCAATTTTGTGTGAGGGAGCGGATTTACAGAAAAACACATGTTGTTTCGATGCTGGTGTAATTGCAACTAAAATGTTAACAAGCTACATAGGTTAGATATGTTTGCATAGATGTATTAGACAGTTAACATTATACAATCCTTAACTGGCAACACTGAGGTGCATGTCCAAAAAACGAGTTGACTTGCAAAATTTTAACTTGCAGCTTCGTAAAAAGGGCCACTGCTCTATATGGCACCGGAATAAATAAAGATAAAACAAGTTTATTTCAAAGTCTAACGGAGCTATCTACACGCGCGGTCAAAAAAATCGGGTCACCCTAAATTAAGTAACCGCAATAGATTTTTTTTATATTTAACACTAGTTTTATTTACATTATATACTATTCTTTATAATACCCAACTGTATTAGCAATTTCCGGGATCCGCTCATAAAAATATCAATGTCCAAATATGACTATTTCTGCGATATATCGCTCCGTTAACGTTGTTTTTTCCATGGGTCGTTACGAGTCCGATTTAAATCTGGTGACGTCATTTTTTACTGTTATTTTTGTAGTATTGATGTAGAATAAATAAAGATCACGACAAGAATTAAAAAAAAACTGCACGACCTTGCACTATTTTAGGAAATATGACGGTATTTTACCGACCCGTATTCTTTGTCCGCGAGTGTACATGACTCGCCGCTACTTACCAAAATACCGTAATGGGCATTTCAACATACAACTATACCATATTTTTTCTAGCTTGATTAGAATGATAGGTGTCATGTCACTTTGTAAGGCGGTAAGTGTAATTAATATTTTTTCCAAGGGACTAATAATGCTTTTTTTCCCATACTTTTTTGGTGCTGAACTCCACTTTGTACGGATGCACGCGCTGGGGGAACAAATATTGCTTATAAAAGTTAAATAACCTTTTAAAATGGGGATTTTATATAGATTTGATCACAAATCAGTTAATAAAAGGTAGCTAGCTACCGTGAAAACACTACGTAATATACGTCAGTTTGGTATCTGTCATTCTAATCAAGCTAGACAAAATATGGTATAAGATCGATGTCATCATGATGGGATGGTGTGGTAGGCAGTGAATCGTATTGTTCTGTACAAACTACCCCAGGAGAGAGAAAGTTTTATCAACTTTTTGTCTAACCACATATTTCTTGTGTTTCATATTTCCCACATGTTATCACCAATTTGTTACCAGTGGTAACAGCTGTTTTTTTTTTTAATTCTTACCACTGGGAATATTTTTTCCCATTTGTTATCAGTGAAGTAGTTGGTGGTAACTACTGGAAAAAAAACCCAGTAGTTACCATCAAGTTTTATTGCCATTAATTAGTTCCCACTGGTAAAAGATGGGGGGGAAAATCCCAGCTGTTAGGTACCACTGGTAACAGAACGGAATAAACCCTTTATTTTATTTAGTATTTTAACTTTATATGCAGTCAAATCACGTATAACATTTAATCGTTCTACTGGGAGTTAGGACTGAGGGATCACAAATCAAAATTAAGTTTTCTTACCACAGTAATCATATTTATTTCATATAAATATAGATTTTTTTGGATAACCACACTTTGTATTAGAAGTACGACTAAAGGCTAATTATAATATAATTCGTAAACGCGCGTTTAGGTACCGGGAGGGGGTGGGGGGCCATTCATCCACTGCGGCTGGTTCCCGCAGAAGTTCGCCCCGAATATGGGGACCGCGTGTCTGAACGGTGGCATCATAGGGGGCATGGGGGGCATGCGAGGGGTACCTCCGAACTGGAAGTTGGGCATGAAGGGGGGAGGGGTAGCGGGGTTGAATGGGGGCGGGAAGGGGGGAGCGAAGGGGGGGAAGCTGTCGGGTTGCGGGGGTGTCCTGTCGGCGGGCCAGGGCCGCGCGAAGCGTGTGAAGGCGTTGGGGTTTCTTCTGGAGGCTGAAAACGGGTTTCGGCCTCGGCTGGGGCCGCTGCCGAAGCGGCTGCTGGATTCTGATGGTCTTTGGTTCCTGAGAAGATGTTTTTGCATGAGACACGAATGGAATGAGAGATTTTAATCGAAAGTCGAAAACCTAGACATTACGGTAGTGACAAGCCAATAAATTAAATTTCAAATTAAAGGTAATTGAGATGTTAATTTCAAATTGGAATAATGTTCCCTTTAATTTGAGTTATAATTTCATCAGTAGATGCTACTGGTTAAGAGCGAGCCATTTCTGGCGTTTGCCCTTGATTGTAACATTGAGTTATATTACTAGAGCAGACATCACCTAGCAAAAGTTTGCGCATGTCACATACGCTCATGAGCGTATGTTGGTTTAGTCTATGGCGAGCACTGATGGCGGTAGTTTCCGATTGTAGTTGGACTTAAAACTTTTAAAAATGCATTTTTGTGCTTTGTGCTATTGCACCAACCACAAACACAACAATAGTAAAAGCACGGGAATCACTTTTCATCGGTAAATTCAGGGTTATTTTTAATAACCTTAATTTTTCTGTAATTTATAAGATAAAAGCGGCCATTATTTCAAAGATTAAAAAATGTACAAGTGACAATCTCCTAATACTATTTTGCCTTATTAGTGGAACATTAGACTGACTATTTAGAGCTTTAAAGATCTTAATTATTGCGCCAAAAGAGCAGCGACCATTTCACATTTGCTTTTTTAAATTTACTTAATTAATATTTTTGATAAATTATTGACAACGTTTAGTTGCTACTTATTTAGATCGTAAGTTCTACTCATTAAAATCTTAGGCGAGTTCTCATAAGACCTATGTATAAATAATGAACGCGACGCGAGTAGGGTCTCCGAATATGAATGAACCCATTACCAGTTAAGAAGAATAATAAACATTAGCCACCGTCCATTTTAATTTCCAAACACCAAATGTCGGTGATTAAATGAATACTTAAGTAGTTTTAAATCTTGCTATGGCTATATCTGAATCCTAACTTAGAAAGTTGTCGCATCTACTGCACGTTCACATACTCTTTGAGTTTCCAAGATGGCCGCCTGATTGAAAGACGTCAAGAAAAATGTTCTGGGTTGCCAGTCTATACGTAGTAATAGTAAGTCAATGGATTGTAACGAGTAAAATTCAATCTTCGAACTTTTAAGAGTGTACCATTCTTTGATAACACGTTGCAGAGAGCACAACCCAATGTTTGTTAGTTTGTTGTTGTTTTGGGTAAAGGTTATCGATCATATTATAATAACTTAACCATTTTTAGGGTTCCGTAGCCAAAATGGCAAAAACGGAACCCTTATAGTTTCGTCATGTCCGTCTGTCCGTATGTTACAGGCATTTTACTCGAAAACTATACGTCGTATTCAAATGAAATTTGGAGTAAAGGTGTATTTTGATGGCCTCTATATAGATATGCAATGAAATTACTAAATAATTTTTTTTTACGGGGGCTCTCCATACTTGTAGGCACATAAAACGATAGGTCTTTTAAAATAACTATAAGGTTACTCAGCAATTTTTTTGGTTATGTGAATATACTCGGAGATAATCGCCACGAAAGTCACGAAAATTGTGTCCCGTCCCCCCCCTCTAACTTTACAACGGTGGAAGTAAAAATTTTGAACAAAATCATGGATATAGTGCTTATTAAATACTTACACCGAAAAGTGTTTTGAAAAAAATCGGTTAAAAGGTTTTCGAGTAATTGCTGAAAAACTGATTTCCCTATAGAAAAGGATGTAAGTGTCGTAAGGTTTGTATCACGATACGACCTTGTTAACATAATACTGATATGCATAATTACGACTATTACAAGCATACTGATTATCAGTGGCGTATTTCAATTACAATACATCAATCCATATCCATACTTAATATCATATTATAAATGCGAAAGTTACTCTGTCTGTCTGTTGTACCTTTTCAATGAAATTAGGTATGTAGGTAGTTTTGAGAGCCTGAGAAGGACATAAGATAGTTTTTTTTCATCGTGGAAGTCATCTCTTAAAGGGATGGTAAGAGGTATTATGGAATGCATTGCGATAATTGATGCGGCGCCTGTGCCGGCTGTGTCATACTCATGTCTAATACTTAGCAGTACTAGCATATTTTTGCTCTTAGATTTTGTTTAGGCGTTTAACATAAAATACGTTTAAGGCTACTAATCATAAGCGGACGAAGTCGCGGCTAATAGTTTGTTTAGTTATAATTTAAAAAAAAATGTACGAATAATAAAAACAATCTGCTGCAGAAAAACGGGGAACGATCAATATTGAGAAATCGTTTTGTATAGAACTGCAGGAACGGTTTGAAATCGAAGATCAATTTACGACATAATTAAGTATGCTGGACGAGTCAATTTTGAAACCGGCATTTTGACCTCTAATCATTAATTGTTGTTAACCAACTCGAAGTTCTTTATTTTCATGCCACATGAAAATAGTGAACAGTTTGTTTGTTACTTAAAGTACTGAAACTGCTCAATAATAAACAAACAGCTTAAATAAGTAGTTTGTAGGTAAGAAAAGTTTTATTAACGATTCACCTACGTCGGCAGTATATTGGATAAGAAGAGAATTTTTAATTAGTTATGAATAAGTTACGGTAGGACCCTGCAGTTCACTTTCGGTCTCTTATCAAATTACTCATGTATTAGGTGATGAAGAGGTTCTCGGTCAGACCTCGGTCTTCAACTTTTGCCATGCGATTTGGGTGCATCTTGACCCACCGGTAAATATATTGTAATCTGCATTAAGACGTAGAATATATAATATTCCAGAAATCATTTACCAAGGAGCTAGGTAGGTAGGGGGTAGGGGATCGTATAATCGTATTCCATAATGTAGTCTGATGTCTATTTTATAGTAGAAACTTAGAGTAGCTGTGTTGAGTCCTTTAAATTACCTGGTTTTGTTGAAGCAGTAAGGACAACTTTTGAACAAGCATCTTCGAATACAGGATATCGAGTCTTAGCATGGGCAAAAACAAGTCTTCGACATTGTCCTAGAAATTATTATGAGCAAGCAAGCAACATAGCCGGACATGTTATAGCAGTTTCTCTTAAATATAATAATACAAGGTTATTTGCATATTATAGGTCTCCCAAATGCGAACAAACGTAATTTACACTAACGGACTTTATAGATTTTGGAGATGTTAACGAAGACTTTCTTCGTTCAAGTCGTTTAGATACCTATATTTATGCAAAATGCTGGATAAACAGCTTTTCTGCTACCCTGTGTTACCACGCGAGGAGGAACACATTAAGACCTAACCAGCCTGACCTGTGCAGCGAAATTACTGATTATACATCACGACGCTAACAAATTCCTTGTGGCTATTAAGGATATAATATGGCTTAAACGTAAGGTTAATATTTATCACAGAATGGAGATCCTCGTTTAGCACATTATTGTACGAACGAGCGAAGTCCTCCGAGTCTACAGGAACAATCCGACATTCGTATGAATGTATGTATTTGTAGATATACATATTTGTTCGGTGATACTCGGTTCGGTAAGAAATTTGTTAGGCGAATGAATAAGACAACAATATTTTATCAAATTAGTCAAGACGTTCACAGTTTGGGGAAATCCACTAGTCTGTGTAGAAGAAGGCACGGAACCCTTCGTTGTGCGTGGTCCGACACGCACTTGGCCGCTTTTTTAAATAAATGTAGCGGTAGCGTACTTTCATTGCACCTGTAACCTTTTTGTCTTACCTTGACAAGCGCTACTAAAAAGTAGTTAGACAATCGCTCATACGGGCAGTGATACACTGGCGCGACGCTCCTCATCGATATACTTGATTTGTTAGACGCGAGATCGACCATCTGGCTCTTCCTAATGAGAACACTTAGAAAGGGGTAGTTTAACTCGGGCGCGTGGTCTTGTGCTAACCGAACTGGTGGTGCACACGTAATGTGGTATGTACCTGGGCTTGCGCTTGGAGGTCTCTCCTTCAGAGTCCTCCGGTTTATTTTTCTCCTTGCGGGCCTTGTTGGCCCGACGCTCCTCCTCGTCGTCTGAGTACTCGACCTGGTGAGAAGGTGGCTCTACGTCGTTCAGCCAAGACGCGTCCGAGCCTTTCACTCTGGAAAATTATTCTCATATAAACTTCACTCTCAACTAACAATTTATGGACTAGAATTGTCCGAAAATAAAGGATTTTCAACTCAAAAAATGTTCGTAACTTCCACTTAAAAAGAAATGCAGTTTATCCTGTCAATTAACAGCGTCGGAATAATTATTGATGGTCAATGAGTGTTTAAAAATAATGCGAATGTGTGAACGGTAGGTAAGTTCCCAACGGAAGAGAGCAGAATAGCTAACGCGAATGTGTGACTGCAGGGTTGTTGTCAAACATTATTTAGCAAAATAATGATCGTTTCAGTCCCTGATTTGTATGGGGAGTTGTACTAACTTCATGAGCTCCTGCAGGAACACGTAGCTGGTGTGCTGCGACTGCGGCGCGATGATCACGTCGGCGCCGGCCGCCACGCCGCGCGCGCGCACGTGCTCGAGCTAGTTAGTAGCGCGCAGTAGTGAGGTGTGTGTTGTACTAACTTCATGAGCTCCTGCAGGAACACGTAGCTGGTGTGCTGCGACTGCGGCGCGATGAACACGTCGGCGCCGGCCGCCACGCCGCGCGCGCGCACGTGCTCGAGCTAGTTAGTAGCGCGCAGTAGTGAGGTGTGTGTTGTACTAACTTCATGAGCTCCTGCAGGAACACGTAGCTGGTGTGCTGCGACTGCGGCGCGATGAACACGTCGGCGCCGGCCGCCACGCCGCGCGCGCGCACGTGCTCGAGCTAGTTAGTAGCGCGCAGTAGTGAGGTGTGTGTTGTACTAACTTCATGAGCTCCTGCAGGAACACGTAGCTGGTGTGCTGCGACTGCGGCGCGATGAACACGTCGGCGCCGGCCGCCACGCCGCGCGCGCGCACGTGCTCGAGCTAGTTAGTAGCGCGCAGTAGTGAGGTGTGTGTTGTACTAACTTCATGAGCTCCTGCAGGAACACGTAGCTGGTGTGCTGCGACTGCGGCGCGATGAACACGTCGGCGCCGGCCGCCACGCCGCGCGCGCGCACGTGCTCGAGCTAGTTAGTAGCGCGCAGTAGTGAGGTGTGTGTTGTACTAACTTCATGAGCTCCTGCAGGAACACGTAGCTGGTGTGCTGCGACTGCGGCGCGATGAACACGTCGGCGCCGGCCGCCACGCCGCGCGCGCGCACGTGCTCGAGCTAGTTAGTAGCGCGCAGTAGTGAGGTGTGTGTTGTACTAACTTCATGAGCTCCTGCAGGAACACGTAGCTGGTGTGCTGCGACTGCGGCGCGATGAACACGTCGGCGCCGGCCGCCACGCCGCGCGCGCGCACGTGCTCGAGCTAGTTAGTAGCGCGCAGTAGTGAGGTGTGTGTTGTACTAACTTCATGAGCTCCTGCAGGAACACGTAGCTGGTGTGCTGCGACTGCGGCGCGATGAACACGTCGGCGCCGGCCGCCACGCCGCGCGCGCGCACGTGCTCGAGCTAGTTAGTAGCGCGCAGTAGTGAGGTGTGTGTTGTACTAACTTCATGAGCTCCTGCAGGAACACGTAGCTGGTGTGCTGCGACTGCGGCGCGATGAACACGTCGGCGCCGGCCGCCACGCCGCGCGCGCGCACGTGCTCGAGCTAGTTAGTAGCGCGCAGTAGTGAGGTGTGTGTTGTACTAACTTCATGAGCTCCTGCAGGAACACGTAGCTGGTGTGCTGCGACTGCGGCGCGATGAACACGTCGGCGCCGGCCGCCACGCCGCGCGCGCGCACGTGCTCGAGCTAGTTAGTAGCGCGCAGTAGTGAGGTGTGTGTTGTACTAACTTCATGAGCTCCTGCAGGAACACGTAGCTGGTGTGCTGCGACTGCGGCGCGATGAACACGTCGGCGCCGGCCGCCACGCCGCGCGCGCGCACGTGCTCGAGCTAGTTAGTAGCGCGCAGTAGTGAGGTGTGTGTTGTACTAACTTCATGAGCTCCTGCAGGAACACGTAGCTGGTGTGCTGCGACTGCGGCGCGATGAACACGTCGGCGCCGGCCGCCACGCCGCGCGCGCGCACGTGCTCGAGCTAGTTAGTAGCGCGCAGTAGTGAGGTGTGTGTTGTACTAACTTCATGAGCTCCTGCAGGAACACGTAGCTGGTGTGCTGCGACTGCGGCGCGATGAACACGTCGGCGCCGGCCGCCACGCCGCGCGCGCGCACGTGCTCGAGCTAGTTAGTAGCGCGCAGTAGTGAGGTGTGTGTTGTACTAACTTCATGAGCTCCTGCAGGAACACGTAGCTGGTGTGCTGCGACTGCGGCGCGATGAACACGTCGGCGCCGGCCGCCACGCCGCGCGCGCGCACGTGCTCGAGCTAGTTAGTAGCGCGCAGTAGTGAGGTGTGTGTTGTACTAACTTCATGAGCTCCTGCAGGAACACGTAGCTGGTGTGCTGCGACTGCGGCGCGATGAACACGTCGGCGCCGGCCGCCACGCCGCGCGCGCGCACGTGCTCGAGCTAGTTAGTAGCGCGCAGTAGTGAGGTGTGTGTTGTACTAACTTCATGAGCTCCTGCAGGAACACGTAGCTGGTGTGCTGCGACTGCGGCGCGATGAACACGTCGGCGCCGGCCGCCACGCCGCGCGCGCGCACGTGCTCGAGCTAGTTAGTAGCGCGCAGTAGTGAGGTGTGTGTTGTACTAACTTCATGAGCTCCTGCAGGAACACGTAGCTGGTGTGCTGCGACTGCGGCGCGATGAACACGTCGGCGCCGGCCGCCACGCCGCGCGCGCGCACGTGCTCGAGCTAGTTAGTAGCGCGCAGTAGTGAGGTGTGTGTTGTACTAACTTCATGAGCTCCTGCAGGAACACGTAGCTGGTGTGCTGCGACTGCGGCGCGATGAACACGTCGGCGCCGGCCGCCACGCCGCGCGCGCGCACGTGCTCGAGCTAGTTAGTAGCGCGCAGTAGTGAGGTGTGTGTTGTACTAACTTCATGAGCTCCTGCAGGAACACGTAGCTGGTGTGCTGCGACTGCGGCGCGATGAACACGTCGGCGCCGGCCGCCACGCCGCGCGCGCGCACGTGCTCGAGCTAGTTAGTAGCGCGCAGTAGTGAGGTGTGTGTTGTACTAACTTCATGAGCTCCTGCAGGAACACGTAGCTGGTGTGCTGCGACTGCGGCGCGATGAACACGTCGGCGCCGGCCGCCACGCCGCGCGCGCGCACGTGCTCGAGCTAGTTAGTAGCGCGCAGTAGTGAGGTGTGTGTTGTACTAACTTCATGAGCTCCTGCAGGAACACGTAGCTGGTGTGCTGCGACTGCGGCGCGATGAACACGTCGGCGCCGGCCGCCACGCCGCGCGCGCGCACGTGCTCGAGCTAGTTAGTAGCGCGCAGTAGTGAGGTGTGTGTTGTACTAACTTCATGAGCTCCTGCAGGAACACGTAGCTGGTGTGCTGCGACTGCGGCGCGATGAACACGTCGGCGCCGGCCGCCACGCCGCGCGCGCGCACGTGCTCGAGCTAGTTAGTAGCGCGCAGTAGTGAGGTGTGTGTTGTACTAACTTCATGAGCTCCTGCAGGAACACGTAGCTGGTGTGCTGCGACTGCGGCGCGATGATCACGTCGGCGCCGGCCGCCACGCCGCGCGCGCGCACGTGCTCGAGCTAGTTAGTAGCGCGCAGTAGTGAGGTGTGTGTTGTACTAACTTCATGAGCTCCTGCAGGAACACGTAGCTGGTGTGCTGCGACTGCGGCGCGATGAACACGTCGGCGCCGGCCGCCACGCCGCGCGCGCGCACGTGCTCGAGCTAGTTAGTAGCGCGCAGTAGTGAGGTGTGTGTTGTACTAACTTCATGAGCTCCTGCAGGAACACGTAGCTGGTGTGCTGCGACTGCGGCGCGATGAACACGTCGGCGCCGGCCGCCACGCCGCGCGCGCGCACGTGCTCGAGCTAGTTAGTAGCGCGCAGTAGTGAGGTGTGTGTTGTACTAACTTCATGAGCTCCTGCAGGAACACGTAGCTGGTGTGCTGCGACTGCGGCGCGATGAACACGTCGGCGCCGGCCGCCACGCCGCGCGCGCGCACGTGCTCGAGCTAGTTAGTAGCGCGCAGTAGTGAGGTGTGTGTTGTACTAACTTCATGAGCTCCTGCAGGAACACGTAGCTGGTGTGCTGCGACTGCGGCGCGATGAACACGTCGGCGCCGGCCGCCACGCCGCGCGCGCGCACGTGCTCGAGCTAGTTAGTAGCGCGCAGTAGTGAGGTGTGTGTTGTACTAACTTCATGAGCTCCTGCAGGAACACGTAGCTGGTGTGCTGCGACTGCGGCGCGATGAACACGTCGGCGCCGGCCGCCACGCCGCGCGCGCGCACGTGCTCGAGCTAGTTAGTAGCGCGCAGTAGTGAGGTGTGTGTTGTACTAACTTCATGAGCTCCTGCAGGAACACGTAGCTGGTGTGCTGCGACTGCGGCGCGATGAACACGTCGGCGCCGGCCGCCACGCCGCGCGCGCGCACGTGCTCGAGCTAGTTAGTAGCGCGCAGTAGTGAGGTGTGTGTTGTACTAACTTCATGAGCTCCTGCAGGAACACGTAGCTGGTGTGCTGCGACTGCGGCGCGATGAACACGTCGGCGCCGGCCGCCACGCCGCGCGCGCGCACGTGCTCGAGCTAGTTAGTAGCGCGCAGTAGTGAGGTGTGTGTTGTACTAACTTCATGAGCTCCTGCAGGAACACGTAGCTGGTGTGCTGCGACTGCGGCGCGATGAACACGTCGGCGCCGGCCGCCACGCCGCGCGCGCGCACGTGCTCGAGCTAGTTAGTAGCGCGCAGTAGTGAGGTGTGTGTTGTACTAACTTCATGAGCTCCTGCAGGAACACGTAGCTGGTGTGCTGCGACTGCGGCGCGATGAACACGTCGGCGCCGGCCGCCACGCCGCGCGCGCGCACGTGCTCGAGCTAGTTAGTAGCGCGCAGTAGTGAGGTGTGTGTTGTACTAACTTCATGAGCTCCTGCAGGAACACGTAGCTGGTGTGCTGCGACTGCGGCGCGATGAACACGTCGGCGCCGGCCGCCACGCCGCGCGCGCGCACGTGCTCGAGCTAGTTAGTAGCGCGCAGTAGTGAGGTGTGTGTTGTACTAACTTCATGAGCTCCTGCAGGAACACGTAGCTGGTGTGCTGCGACTGCGGCGCGATGAACACGTCGGCGCCGGCCGCCACGCCGCGCGCGCGCACGTGCTCGAGCTAGTTAGTAGCGCGCAGTAGTGAGGTGTGTGTTGTACTAACTTCATGAGCTCCTGCAGGAACACGTAGCTGGTGTGCTGCGACTGCGGCGCGATGAACACGTCGGCGCCGGCCGCCACGCCGCGCGCGCGCACGTGCTCGAGCTAGTTAGTAGCGCGCAGTAGTGAGGTGTGTGTTGTACTAACTTCATGAGCTCCTGCAGGAACACGTAGCTGGTGTGCTGCGACTGCGGCGCGATGAACACGTCGGCGCCGGCCGCCACGCCGCGCGCGCGCACGTGCTCGAGCTAGTTAGTAGCGCGCAGTAGTGAGGTGTGTGTTGTACTAACTTCATGAGCTCCTGCAGGAACACGTAGCTGGTGTGCTGCGACTGCGGCGCGATGAACACGTCGGCGCCGGCCGCCACGCCGCGCGCGCGCACGTGCTCGAGCTAGTTAGTAGCGCGCAGTAGTGAGGTGTGTGTTGTACTAACTTCATGAGCTCCTGCAGGAACACGTAGCTGGTGTGCTGCGACTGCGGCGCGATGAACACGTCGGCGCCGGCCGCCACGCCGCGCGCGCGCACGTGCTCGAGCTAGTTAGTAGCGCGCAGTAGTGAGGTGTGTGTTGTACTAACTTCATGAGCTCCTGCAGGAACACGTAGCTGGTGTGCTGCGACTGCGGCGCGATGAACACGTCGGCGCCGGCCGCCACGCCGCGCGCGCGCACGTGCTCGAGCTAGTTAGTAGCGCGCAGTAGTGAGGTGTGTGTTGTACTAACTTCATGAGCTCCTGCAGGAACACGTAGCTGGTGTGCTGCGACTGCGGCGCGATGAACACGTCGGCGCCGGCCGCCACGCCGCGCGCGCGCACGTGCTCGAGCTAGTTAGTAGCGCGCAGTAGTGAGGTGTGTGTTGTACTAACTTCATGAGCTCCTGCAGGAACACGTAGCTGGTGTGCTGCGACTGCGGCGCGATGAACACGTCGGCGCCGGCCGCCACGCCGCGCGCGCGCACGTGCTCGAGCTAGTTAGTAGCGCGCAGTAGTGAGGTGTGTGTTGTACTAACTTCATGAGCTCCTGCAGGAACACGTAGCTGGTGTGCTGCGACTGCGGCGCGATGAACACGTCGGCGCCGGCCGCCACGCCGCGCGCGCGCACGTGCTCGAGCTAGTTAGTAGCGCGCAGTAGTGAGGTGTGTGTTGTACTAACTTCATGAGCTCCTGCAGGAACACGTAGCTGGTGTGCTGCGACTGCGGCGCGATGAACACGTCGGCGCCGGCCGCCACGCCGCGCGCGCGCACGTGCTCGAGCTAGTTAGTAGCGCGCAGTAGTGAGGTGTGTGTTGTACTAACTTCATGAGCTCCTGCAGGAACACGTAGCTGGTGTGCTGCGACTGCGGCGCGATGAACACGTCGGCGCCGGCCGCCACGCCGCGCGCGCGCACGTGCTCGAGCTAGTTAGTAGCGCGCAGTAGTGAGGTGTGTGTTGTACTAACTTCATGAGCTCCTGCAGGAACACGTAGCTGGTGTGCTGCGACTGCGGCGCGATGAACACGTCGGCGCCGGCCGCCACGCCGCGCGCGCGCACGTGCTCGAGCTAGTTAGTAGCGCGCAGTAGTGAGGTGTGTGTTGTACTAACTTCATGAGCTCCTGCAGGAACACGTAGCTGGTGTGCTGCGACTGCGGCGCGATGAACACGTCGGCGCCGGCCGCCACGCCGCGCGCGCGCACGTGCTCGAGCTAGTTAGTAGCGCGCAGTAGTGAGGTGTGTGTTGTACTAACTTCATGAGCTCCTGCAGGAACACGTAGCTGGTGTGCTGCGACTGCGGCGCGATGAACACGTCGGCGCCGGCCGCCACGCCGCGCGCGCGCACGTGCTCGAGCTAGTTAGTAGCGCGCAGTAGTGAGGTGTGTGTTGTACTAACTTCATGAGCTCCTGCAGGAACACGTAGCTGGTGTGCTGCGACTGCGGCGCGATGAACACGTCGGCGCCGGCCGCCACGCCGCGCGCGCGCACGTGCTCGAGCTAGTTAGTAGCGCGCAGTAGTGAGGTGTGTGTTGTACTAACTTCATGAGCTCCTGCAGGAACACGTAGCTGGTGTGCTGCGACTGCGGCGCGATGAACACGTCGGCGCCGGCCGCCACGCCGCGCGCGCGCACGTGCTCGAGCTAGTTAGTAGCGCGCAGTAGTGAGGTGTGTGTTGTACTAACTTCATGAGCTCCTGCAGGAACACGTAGCTGGTGTGCTGCGACTGCGGCGCGATGAACACGTCGGCGCCGGCCGCCACGCCGCGCGCGCGCACGTGCTCGAGCTAGTTAGTAGCGCGCAGTAGTGAGGTGTGTGTTGTACTAACTTCATGAGCTCCTGCAGGAACACGTAGCTGGTGTGCTGCGACTGCGGCGCGATGAACACGTCGGCGCCGGCCGCCACGCCGCGCGCGCGCACGTGCTCGAGCTAGTTAGTAGCGCGCAGTAGTGAGGTGTGTGTTGTACTAACTTCATGAGCTCCTGCAGGAACACGTAGCTGGTGTGCTGCGACTGCGGCGCGATGAACACGTCGGCGCCGGCCGCCACGCCGCGCGCGCGCACGTGCTCGAGCTAGTTAGTAGCGCGCAGTAGTGAGGTGTGTGTTGTACTAACTTCATGAGCTCCTGCAGGAACACGTAGCTGGTGTGCTGCGACTGCGGCGCGATGAACACGTCGGCGCCGGCCGCCACGCCGCGCGCGCGCACGTGCTCGAGCTAGTTAGTAGCGCGCAGTAGTGAGGTGTGTGTTGTACTAACTTCATGAGCTCCTGCAGGAACACGTAGCTGGTGTGCTGCGACTGCGGCGCGATGAACACGTCGGCGCCGGCCGCCACGCCGCGCGCGCGCACGTGCTCGAGCTAGTTAGTAGCGCGCAGTAGTGAGGTGTGTGTTGTACTAACTTCATGAGCTCCTGCAGGAACACGTAGCTGGTGTGCTGCGACTGCGGCGCGATGAACACGTCGGCGCCGGCCGCCACGCCGCGCGCGCGCACGTGCTCGAGCTAGTTAGTAGCGCGCAGTAGTGAGGTGTGTGTTGTACTAACTTCATGAGCTCCTGCAGGAACACGTAGCTGGTGTGCTGCGACTGCGGCGCGATGAACACGTCGGCGCCGGCCGCCACGCCGCGCGCGCGCACGTGCTCGAGCTAGTTAGTAGCGCGCAGTAGTGAGGTGTGTGTTGTACTAACTTCATGAGCTCCTGCAGGAACACGTAGCTGGTGTGCTGCGACTGCGGCGCGATGAACACGTCGGCGCCGGCCGCCACGCCGCGCGCGCGCACGTGCTCGAGCTAGTTAGTAGCGCGCAGTAGTGAGGTGTGTGTTGTACTAACTTCATGAGCTCCTGCAGGAACACGTAGCTGGTGTGCTGCGACTGCGGCGCGATGAACACGTCGGCGCCGGCCGCCACGCCGCGCGCGCGCACGTGCTCGAGCTAGTTAGTAGCGCGCAGTAGTGAGGTGTGTGTTGTACTAACTTCATGAGCTCCTGCAGGAACACGTAGCTGGTGTGCTGCGACTGCGGCGCGATGAACACGTCGGCGCCGGCCGCCACGCCGCGCGCGCGCACGTGCTCGAGCTAGTTAGTAGCGCGCAGTAGTGAGGTGTGTGTTGTACTAACTTCATGAGCTCCTGCAGGAACACGTAGCTGGTGTGCTGCGACTGCGGCGCGATGAACACGTCGGCGCCGGCCGCCACGCCGCGCGCGCGCACGTGCTCGAGCTAGTTAGTAGCGCGCAGTAGTGAGGTGTGTGTTGTACTAACTTCATGAGCTCCTGCAGGAACACGTAGCTGGTGTGCTGCGACTGCGGCGCGATGAACACGTCGGCGCCGGCCGCCACGCCGCGCGCGCGCACGTGCTCGAGCTAGTTAGTAGCGCGCAGTAGTGAGGTGTGTGTTGTACTAACTTCATGAGCTCCTGCAGGAACACGTAGCTGGTGTGCTGCGACTGCGGCGCGATGAACACGTCGGCGCCGGCCGCCACGCCGCGCGCGCGCACGTGCTCGAGCTAGTTAGTAGCGCGCAGTAGTGAGGTGTGTGTTGTACTAACTTCATGAGCTCCTGCAGGAACACGTAGCTGGTGTGCTGCGACTGCGGCGCGATGAACACGTCGGCGCCGGCCGCCACGCCGCGCGCGCGCACGTGCTCGAGCTAGTTAGTAGCGCGCAGTAGTGAGGTGTGTGTTGTACTAACTTCATGAGCTCCTGCAGGAACACGTAGCTGGTGTGCTGCGACTGCGGCGCGATGAACACGTCGGCGCCGGCCGCCACGCCGCGCGCGCGCACGTGCTCGAGCTAGTTAGTAGCGCGCAGTAGTGAGGTGTGTGTTGTACTAACTTCATGAGCTCCTGCAGGAACACGTAGCTGGTGTGCTGCGACTGCGGCGCGATGAACACGTCGGCGCCGGCCGCCACGCCGCGCGCGCGCACGTGCTCGAGCTAGTTAGTAGCGCGCAGTAGTGAGGTGTGTGTTGTACTAACTTCATGAGCTCCTGCAGGAACACGTAGCTGGTGTGCTGCGACTGCGGCGCGATGAACACGTCGGCGCCGGCCGCCACGCCGCGCGCGCGCACGTGCTCGAGCTAGTTAGTAGCGCGCAGTAGTGAGGTGTGTGTTGTACTAACTTCATGAGCTCCTGCAGGAACACGTAGCTGGTGTGCTGCGACTGCGGCGCGATGAACACGTCGGCGCCGGCCGCCACGCCGCGCGCGCGCACGTGCTCGAGCTAGTTAGTAGCGCGCAGTAGTGAGGTGTGTGTTGTACTAACTTCATGAGCTCCTGCAGGAACACGTAGCTGGTGTGCTGCGACTGCGGCGCGATGAACACGTCGGCGCCGGCCGCCACGCCGCGCGCGCGCACGTGCTCGAGCTAGTTAGTAGCGCGCAGTAGTGAGGTGTGTGTTGTACTAACTTCATGAGCTCCTGCAGGAACACGTAGCTGGTGTGCTGCGACTGCGGCGCGATGAACACGTCGGCGCCGGCCGCCACGCCGCGCGCGCGCACGTGCTCGAGCTAGTTAGTAGCGCGCAGTAGTGAGGTGTGTGTTGTACTAACTTCATGAGCTCCTGCAGGAACACGTAGCTGGTGTGCTGCGACTGCGGCGCGATGAACACGTCGGCGCCGGCCGCCACGCCGCGCGCGCGCACGTGCTCGAGCTAGTTAGTAGCGCGCAGTAGTGAGGTGTGTGTTGTACTAACTTCATGAGCTCCTGCAGGAACACGTAGCTGGTGTGCTGCGACTGCGGCGCGATGAACACGTCGGCGCCGGCCGCCACGCCGCGCGCGCGCACGTGCTCGAGCTAGTTAGTAGCGCGCAGTAGTGAGGTGTGTGTTGTACTAACTTCATGAGCTCCTGCAGGAACACGTAGCTGGTGTGCTGCGACTGCGGCGCGATGAACACGTCGGCGCCGGCCGCCACGCCGCGCGCGCGCACGTGCTCGAGCTAGTTAGTAGCGCGCAGTAGTGAGGTGTGTGTTGTACTAACTTCATGAGCTCCTGCAGGAACACGTAGCTGGTGTGCTGCGACTGCGGCGCGATGAACACGTCGGCGCCGGCCGCCACGCCGCGCGCGCGCACGTGCTCGAGCTAGTTAGTAGCGCGCAGTAGTGAGGTGTGTGTTGTACTAACTTCATGAGCTCCTGCAGGAACACGTAGCTGGTGTGCTGCGACTGCGGCGCGATGAACACGTCGGCGCCGGCCGCCACGCCGCGCGCGCGCACGTGCTCGAGCTAGTTAGTAGCGCGCAGTAGTGAGGTGTGTGTTGTACTAACTTCATGAGCTCCTGCAGGAACACGTAGCTGGTGTGCTGCGACTGCGGCGCGATGAACACGTCGGCGCCGGCCGCCACGCCGCGCGCGCGCACGTGCTCGAGCTAGTTAGTAGCGCGCAGTAGTGAGGTGTGTGTTGTACTAACTTCATGAGCTCCTGCAGGAACACGTAGCTGGTGTGCTGCGACTGCGGCGCGATGAACACGTCGGCGCCGGCCGCCACGCCGCGCGCGCGCACGTGCTCGAGCTAGTTAGTAGCGCGCAGTAGTGAGGTGTGTGTTGTACTAACTTCATGAGCTCCTGCAGGAACACGTAGCTGGTGTGCTGCGACTGCGGCGCGATGAACACGTCGGCGCCGGCCGCCACGCCGCGCGCGCGCACGTGCTCGAGCTAGTTAGTAGCGCGCAGTAGTGAGGTGTGTGTTGTACTAACTTCATGAGCTCCTGCAGGAACACGTAGCTGGTGTGCTGCGACTGCGGCGCGATGAACACGTCGGCGCCGGCCGCCACGCCGCGCGCGCGCACGTGCTCGAGCTAGTTAGTAGCGCGCAGTAGTGAGGTGTGTGTTGTACTAACTTCATGAGCTCCTGCAGGAACACGTAGCTGGTGTGCTGCGACTGCGGCGCGATGAACACGTCGGCGCCGGCCGCCACGCCGCGCGCGCGCACGTGCTCGAGCTAGTTAGTAGCGCGCAGTAGTGAGGTGTGTGTTGTACTAACTTCATGAGCTCCTGCAGGAACACGTAGCTGGTGTGCTGCGACTGCGGCGCGATGAACACGTCGGCGCCGGCCGCCACGCCGCGCGCGCGCACGTGCTCGAGCTAGTTAGTAGCGCGCAGTAGTGAGGTGTGTGTTGTACTAACTTCATGAGCTCCTGCAGGAACACGTAGCTGGTGTGCTGCGACTGCGGCGCGATGAACACGTCGGCGCCGGCCGCCACGCCGCGCGCGCGCACGTGCTCGAGCTAGTTAGTAGCGCGCAGTAGTGAGGTGTGTGTTGTACTAACTTCATGAGCTCCTGCAGGAACACGTAGCTGGTGTGCTGCGACTGCGGCGCGATGAACACGTCGGCGCCGGCCACCACGCCGCGCGCGCGCACGTGCTCGAGCTAGTTAGTAGCGCGCAGTAGTGAGGTGTGTGTTGTACTAACTTCATGAGCTCCTGCAGGAACACGTAGCTGGTGTGCTGCGACTGCGGCGCGATGAACACGTCGGCGCCGGCCGCCACGCCGCGCGCGCGCACGTGCTCGAGCTAGTTAGTAGCGCGCAGTAGTGAGGTGTGTGTTGTACTAACTTCATGAGCTCCTGCAGGAACACGTAGCTGGTGTGCTGCGACTGCGGCGCGATGAACACGTCGGCGCCGGCCGCCACGCCGCGCGCGCGCACGTGCTCGAGCTAGTTAGTAGCGCGCAGTAGTGAGGTGTGTGTTGTACTAACTTCATGAGCTCCTGCAGGAACACGTAGCTGGTGTGCTGCGACTGCGGCGCGATGAACACGTCGGCGCCGGCCGCCACGCCGCGCGCGCGCACGTGCTCGAGCTAGTTAGTAGCGCGCAGTAGTGAGGTGTGTGTTGTACTAACTTCATGAGCTCCTGCAGGAACACGTAGCTGGTGTGCTGCGACTGCGGCGCGATGAACACGTCGGCGCCGGCCGCCACGCCGCGCGCGCGCACGTGCTCGAGCTAGTTAGTAGCGCGCAGTAGTGAGGTGTGTGTTGTACTAACTTCATGAGCTCCTGCAGGAACACGTAGCTGGTGTGCTGCGACTGCGGCGCGATGAACACGTCGGCGCCGGCCGCCACGCCGCGCGCGCGCACGTGCTCGAGCTAGTTAGTAGCGCGCAGTAGTGAGGTGTGTGTTGTACTAACTTCATGAGCTCCTGCAGGAACACGTAGCTGGTGTGCTGCGACTGCGGCGCGATGAACACGTCGGCGCCGGCCGCCACGCCGCGCGCGCGCACGTGCTCGAGCTAGTTAGTAGCGCGCAGTAGTGAGGTGTGTGTTGTACTAACTTCATGAGCTCCTGCAGGAACACGTAGCTGGTGTGCTGCGACTGCGGCGCGATGAACACGTCGGCGCCGGCCGCCACGCCGCGCGCGCGCACGTGCTCGAGCTAGTTAGTAGCGCGCAGTAGTGAGGTGTGTGTTGTACTAACTTCATGAGCTCCTGCAGGAACACGTAGCTGGTGTGCTGCGACTGCGGCGCGATGAACACGTCGGCGCCGGCCGCCACGCCGCGCGCGCGCACGTGCTCGAGCTAGTTAGTAGCGCGCAGTAGTGAGGTGTGTGTTGTACTAACTTCATGAGCTCCTGCAGGAACACGTAGCTGGTGTGCTGCGACTGCGGCGCGATGAACACGTCGGCGCCGGCCGCCACGCCGCGCGCGCGCACGTGCTCGAGCTAGTTAGTAGCGCGCAGTAGTGAGGTGTGTGTTGTACTAACTTCATGAGCTCCTGCAGGAACACGTAGCTGGTGTGCTGCGACTGCGGCGCGATGAACACGTCGGCGCCGGCCGCCACGCCGCGCGCGCGCACGTGCTCGAGCTAGTTAGTAGCGCGCAGTAGTGAGGTGTGTGTTGTACTAACTTCATGAGCTCCTGCAGGAACACGTAGCTGGTGTGCTGCGACTGCGGCGCGATGAACACGTCGGCGCCGGCCGCCACGCCGCGCGCGCGCACGTGCTCGAGCTAGTTAGTAGCGCGCAGTAGTGAGGTGTGTGTTGTACTAACTTCATGAGCTCCTGCAGGAACACGTAGCTGGTGTGCTGCGACTGCGGCGCGATGAACACGTCGGCGCCGGCCGCCACGCCGCGCGCGCGCACGTGCTCGAGCTAGTTAGTAGCGCGCAGTAGTGAGGTGTGTGTTGTACTAACTTCATGAGCTCCTGCAGGAACACGTAGCTGGTGTGCTGCGACTGCGGCGCGATGAACACGTCGGCGCCGGCCGCCACGCCGCGCGCGCGCACGTGCTCGAGCTAGTTAGTAGCGCGCAGTAGTGAGGTGTGTGTTGTACTAACTTCATGAGCTCCTGCAGGAACACGTAGCTGGTGTGCTGCGACTGCGGCGCGATGAACACGTCGGCGCCGGCCGCCACGCCGCGCGCGCGCACGTGCTCGAGCTAGTTAGTAGCGCGCAGTAGTGAGGTGTGTGTTGTACTAACTTCATGAGCTCCTGCAGGAACACGTAGCTGGTGTGCTGCGACTGCGGCGCGATGAACACGTCGGCGCCGGCCGCCACGCCGCGCGCGCGCACGTGCTCGAGCTAGTTAGTAGCGCGCAGTAGTGAGGTGTGTGTTGTACTAACTTCATGAGCTCCTGCAGGAACACGTAGCTGGTGTGCTGCGACTGCGGCGCGATGAACACGTCGGCGCCGGCCGCCACGCCGCGCGCGCGCACGTGCTCGAGCTAGTTAGTAGCGCGCAGTAGTGAGGTGTGTGTTGTACTAACTTCATGAGCTCCTGCAGGAACACGTAGCTGGTGTGCTGCGACTGCGGCGCGATGAACACGTCGGCGCCGGCCGCCACGCCGCGCGCGCGCACGTGCTCGAGCTAGTTAGTAGCGCGCAGTAGTGAGGTGTGTGTTGTACTAACTTCATGAGCTCCTGCAGGAACACGTAGCTGGTGTGCTGCGACTGCGGCGCGATGAACACGTCGGCGCCGGCCGCCACGCCGCGCGCGCGCACGTGCTCGAGCTAGTTAGTAGCGCGCAGTAGTGAGGTGTGTGTTGTACTAACTTCATGAGCTCCTGCAGGAACACGTAGCTGGTGTGCTGCGACTGCGGCGCGATGAACACGTCGGCGCCGGCCGCCACGCCGCGCGCGCGCACGTGCTCGAGCTAGTTAGTAGCGCGCAGTAGTGAGGTGTGTGTTGTACTAACTTCATGAGCTCCTGCAGGAACACGTAGCTGGTGTGCTGCGACTGCGGCGCGATGAACACGTCGGCGCCGGCCGCCACGCCGCGCGCGCGCACGTGCTCGAGCTAGTTAGTAGCGCGCAGTAGTGAGGTGTGTGTTGTACTAACTTCATGAGCTCCTGCAGGAACACGTAGCTGGTGTGCTGCGACTGCGGCGCGATGAACACGTCGGCGCCGGCCGCCACGCCGCGCGCGCGCACGTGCTCGAGCTAGTTAGTAGCGCGCAGTAGTGAGGTGTGTGTTGTACTAACTTCATGAGCTCCTGCAGGAACACGTAGCTGGTGTGCTGCGACTGCGGCGCGATGAACACGTCGGCGCCGGCCGCCACGCCGCGCGCGCGCACGTGCTCGAGCTAGTTAGTAGCGCGCAGTAGTGAGGTGTGTGTTGTACTAACTTCATGAGCTCCTGCAGGAACACGTAGCTGGTGTGCTGCGACTGCGGCGCGATGAACACGTCGGCGCCGGCCGCCACGCCGCGCGCGCGCACGTGCTCGAGCTAGTTAGTAGCGCGCAGTAGTGAGGTGTGTGTTGTACTAACTTCATGAGCTCCTGCAGGAACACGTAGCTGGTGTGCTGCGACTGCGGCGCGATGAACACGTCGGCGCCGGCCGCCACGCCGCGCGCGCGCACGTGCTCGAGCGAGTTGAAGCGCACGCAGTAGTGAGGTTCTGTTACCTGCGCGAATCGAAAACAAATATTGCTTTTATTTTTTTCCTAGCTTCCTGGCGTACGCTCACGTATAATGAATGGAGCATCAAAAGAGCGTAGAAAGAAGCGAGATATAATGTATCCTAAGACGTCTCATGGTCGCACCACACTTGGCGGTGTTTGCCCAAATATTCGTGATGCATCTTTTTCCTTCTTACGGCAAATGAAAGAGAGGCAACGACGCAAGGCGAACACGCAACCCCAAGTGTGGTGCGACCATCAGTGGCGGCGCATGAAAAAGTTCGATGGGCAACCCGGAACGTTATGAAATAGTTTGGAGTCCACACCACAGTCTAACTACATACAGTCTGCAAACTCGGGGCTACGCGGGCCAACGATGGGGGGTACGCGGGGAAGCGGGAGACGAGGAAATTTTGAGTTTGCGCTAACTATTCTAAATGGGTGTCAACTTTGACTTCATAAAAACCACTTTAAATATCGGTAAGGTTTAGGTGTTTTTTTTAATAATGTCACTTAAATTGTGTTCTAAATTGATATCTGAGGGCTCGAGAGGTATTTTACTATAAATCCGTGGGAAAATAAAAATGGCCGCCACCTTGAAGTTCTTTTAATGACCGTATTTAAACGATTTCGTTCCAAATTGATATCTGAGGGCTCGAGAAGTTTTTTACTATAAATCCGTGGGAAAATAAAAAAGGCCGCCATCTTGAAGTTCTTTAAATGACCGTATTTAAACGATTTCGTTCAAAATCGATATCTAAGTGTCCGAAGATCCTCTTAACACGAATTCGAGCTTGGATTTCTTTAAATACGGACCGATTTTGATCAAAATCGATATCTGAGGTCCGCGGGGCCTCTTAATATGAATGCGAACTTGGATTGTAAAAAAGTTGCCGCCATCTTGAAATTCATTAAATACGGCCCGATCGCGTTCAAAACCGATATCTGTCGAGCGATATCTGAGGGTCCGAGGGCCTCTTATTACGAATCCGATGTTTAATTCGTGTTAAAAGGCCCCTCGGACCCTAAGATATCGCTTTTCAACGAAATCAGACCGTATTTAAAGAATTTCAAGATGTCGGCAACTTTTTTCAATCCAAGCTTGGATTCACATTAAGAGGCCCCGCGGACCCTCAGATATCGATTTTGACCAAATTCGCGTATTTAAAGAATTTCAAGATGGCGGCCCTTTTTGATAAATACGGATTCGTGTTAAGAGACCCCTCGGACCCTCAGATATTGATTTTGAATGAAATCGGGCTGCTTTTAAAGAATTTCAAGATATCGGCTTTTTTTTAAAATCTAAGCTCGGATTTCTGTTCAGAGGCCCCGCGGACCCGCAGATATCAATTTTGACCAAATTCGCGTATTTAAAGAATTTCAATATGGCGGCCTTTTTTGATAAATCCAAGCTCGGATTCGTGTTAAGAGACCCCTCAGATATCGATTTTGAACGAATATTCATATTCATATTCATATATTTTATTGGTAAAAGTATAAGTAACATTTTACAAGTCAATTTGTTAAAATTGTTAGCTACAATAATTATATAATATGTGTTATTTTCTTAAAATAAATTCTTCAATGCTATAGCATGCTTGGTCAACTAATAGAGATTTTATCTTATTAATAAATATGGCATCGCTTTCCGAGTTAACTATTTCAGTTGGGAGAGTGTTGTATATTTTCGCACCAATGACACCGAGTGACTTTCGTGTTTTTTCGAGTCGACGAAACGGGACGTTCAGGAGGTTTTGCCCGCGTGTGTTTCTGCCGTGACTTTGTCCACGGGTTGTGTATCGGTCCATATTAGCTCTTACGTATTTGCAGGCCTCCAATATGAAGACGCACGGTAGTGTTAGTATTTTATGTTCTTTGAACAAGTCCTTAGCCGGGTGGTCATATGGTTTGCCCGACATAATACGCAAGGCTCGTTTTTGTATTTTGAAGGGCCTATCGCGGTCTGCTGCTGTTCCCCAAAAACCTATACCCTGAGTTAGGATGGAATGAAAATAGCCATAGTAAACTGCTTTTAAATTTTCGATTCTCAAGCTGGGGGCTAATCTTGATAGTGCGAAGCAAGCTGAGGACAGCTTGTCACATGTCGAGTCAATGTGGAGTGACCACGTCAATGCCGAGTCTATAATAAAGCCCAAATACCTCACGTGGTCAACTTGTGGAAGGGTGATGTCGTCTATTCCTATGTTAAACTCATGGTAGGTGGTTTTTCTTAGTTGGAAGTGAATTATATTTGTCTTATCTATGTTTAAGACCATTGCGTTTGCTGAAAACCATTGATGTATTTTTTTCGTGACAGTATTTGCCTTTGCTTTCAAGTTTTCAAAATTTTCTCCGTTTATTATGATTGCTGTGTCATCGGCGAATATTACAAATTCAGCATCAGAACAAGCCGCTGTTATGTCGTTTACTAATATTAAAAAAAGGTAATTTCCCATCGCAGAACCCTGGGGCACTCCACAGTTACCTATCGGTTTAAGATCCGATTTAAAAACGAAACGATCGTTTTGTACAGGCTGCCTTCGTAACCATACCGTGCTATCTTTTTTAGAAGTAGTGAATGGTCGATCATTTCGAAGGCACGCGACAAGTCGCAAAATATTGCTGCGACCTGTCGCCCGCCCTCGATATGCGACATCACTCGAGTGACAACATCACGCGCCGCGTCAGTTGTGGACCTACCTAATTGGTAAGCATATTGTTGTTTATTTAACAGACTGTTAGAAGTTAGATGCTGTATTATTGCCGTGCACAATAAACGCTCAAATACTTTCGAGATTATAGGTATGAGTGATACTGGTCTATATGATTTCGCAACATTCATTTCACCTTTACCTTTATATATTGGTTGCACTTTAATTAACTTTAATATATCTGGGTACGTACCAGCAGAGGTGCATTCGTTAAAAAGACCGAGTTATATGGATATTACGCTGGGCGGCAGGAAGTCTAGGATGTCAGTTGACATGTCGTTTATATCTTTCGATGGTTTTCGTTTGATGTTATGGTACGCCTTTATCATTTCGTCAAGTGAGAAACACCCATGGTTGCAGACCGGTTTTCTCGGCCCGATGTATTGTTCAAGGTATGCAAGCGCATCCTTATCGCGTGGTCGCGGACAGTTATTATTTGCTTGTAAATAATAGTCATTCAGCTGACCAGCGGCGGCGGTCGCGCGCGCTGCCTCGCAGTCACCCGGAGCACCTCGAACGAGAACGTTTATCGGATCGTTGTTCCTATTACCACGCTTGCATGTCTCGGATGAAATAATCCTCCACATACTGCGACACATATTGCCCTCAGTATTGTGTATTTTGTTATTTATGTACTCACTACGTACGTTTTTTAGTGTAGCCCAGTGTAAAGATTCGAGTCGGGATAGTTTCGAGCGCAACCCGGTGTCACTAGATTGTTTTGATAGTTTAAGTTTAATAAGGCGAATTTCGTTACGTAACTGACGTATGGGGTAGTTGACCCAAGCATTTACATAATTTTTAAATAGTTGTTTTTTTACAGGGAAGTGAATGTCATGGTTGTGCTTAATAACATTTAGTACTGAATTTATTCTTTTGTTTGGGCAATCGTTTTTTGACAAAAGACTGTCCCAATCGTACATGTCAAGACTTAATATAAAATTGCAAATATTACTGTCAGAGAAGGTTCGTTTCGAAATATGAGTGGTATTATTAATACATTTTGATAAATTAAAATTTACACTTACGCTATTATGATCAGAAAGGCTCAAATCAAGACATGATACATCTTGAACCTCATGTTTTGGTACATTTGTGTATGCATGATCAATGCATGTTTTTGACGTTTCAGTTATTCGCGTTGGGACTTTTACAAGGTGTCTAAATCCGAGCTGTTTTATAGTGTTATTTAGGTATTTAGTGTCATTACACATTGACATTGTATCTATGTTTACATCCCCTATAAATATTGTTTTGCTACTCTGTACTAAATTCATGTTAAGTAATTCGTTTAATTTAGAAAAATATAATGATACATCACCATTTGGTGGTCGATAGGTACATATAACTATTAAGTCCAATCCGATACACTCAATTGCACATGTTTCAAAATGGTTTTCAATTGATAACGCAGTAACTTCGTTCCGTTCCATTGACACGATATTTGATCTCGCGTAGATGCAGACTCCACCGCCCATCCTAGATTGTCTTGAGTATTGAGCGCGAAGGCTGTAATTCATTATATTAACCATTGTTATCTGTGTTGATTGCAACCAATGTTCCGTTAAACATAGAATGTCGACAGATTGCTGCAGTTGTAGTTCACTTTCAAGTTTGAATGTCTTGTTTACTAGCCTGTTAATATTCTGGTGTAAGACGGTTATCTTAGTATTTAACTTTGCCTTATTTACAGTCGTGCATGGGGGCGGGAGACTTGGTCTCCCTGGGTCGGAGAAAGGGCTGCCACTGAGAGACGCTTGTGTTTAGTGGCCATGCAGATGTTGTTAAAAAGTCTTCATATACAGTGCTCGGTATTCCTATTTTGAACGACTTATACGTGTCTCGCTTCGACGGGATCTGTTCTACGGTGTAGTTACATCCACTTTTTATTTTCTTTAAGTATTCGATTAGGCTTTCGGGTGTTGTGTCATTCTTGAAAAAACATCCATGCAAATATCTTATTTCCTCAACCCCACCGATTGCTGTATCCGTTGCTGATCCTTTTATAGCGGTCTGTTTCTGGCTTCGGCGGCGGTTTTGTCGGTTTTGTCGACCGCTCGGGGGTTTCCATGGCTGGTCATCGACGGGATCCACCTGAGCTTGGTTATAAGCCAGGTCAGTGTGAGCGTCATTAGACTGTGGGCTCTCGCATAATAAGGGACTTGATAGGTTGCTATTGTTGGCTGACATACAATTCATGTTTTTATCCACGTTAATCGTGGCGGTCAGCAGTTTGGTGGCCGTATTTGATTGTTTACTCGCCGCGGATCGGTTCAATTCGGGGGTTGTGCACTGCGCGGCGACAGGCATTTCTAGCATCTCATCAGTGCAGCGCTTTCGTGCAGCGCTGGCCTTACTTTGCATCGCGGCCGCTGCGTTTAGACGCGCTTGGCGCACAGGGCGCTGCAGCGCTGCTGGGGCTGTTGATGTTGCATTGGTCGCTTGTTGTTCGTGGGTAGTTTTCGCTGTTTCCCATTTTGCTTCTGAATTAAGTCGGCTAATAACTGTTGATTTATCCAGGATAATTTGATTTTGTTGATCTATTTTGACTTCCAGTGCACTCAGTTTATTCACAAGCACACCAACTATCTTTTGTAACTCTCGAATTGCACTTTCCAATACTTTTTGTGACATTTTGTCAACGTTTACGATTTATTTTAGTACAACGGATGCGCACGCGTTACCCGACCGACGATGAACGAATTTGGACCGTATTTAAAGATTTTCAAGATGGCGGCCAATTTTTGACAATCCAACCTCGGATTCGTATTAAGAGGTCCCTCGGACCCTCAGATATCGATTTTGAACGAAATCTGGCCGTATTATTTTAAGATGGCGGCCACTTTTTGAAAATCCGTACTCGGATTTGTAAGCCACTCCATAGTATAAAGACGGCAAAGTATGTTATCTTCATACAAACGCTTACATATACTTTGCCCTCTTTATACTATGGCCACTCAGCTATCGATTTTGAATGAAATCGGGCCGCATTTAAAGAATTTCAAGATAGCGACCACTTTTTGAAAATCCAACCTCGTATTCGTATAAAAAGCCCCACGGAACCTTAGACAACGATTATGAAAACGAAAAAAAAAATGGCCGCCTTATCTAAACTTATGTATTTCTATTTAAAGATCTGAGTGAGTGAGATAGTGTTTATAAAACAACTACATACCTGCGTATGAAATGCTTGAAAATGAATCAGGTAATTATAAATAAATTGATATCTCTCCAAACATATTTTTGACAACCCTGACTCTTGAGCGGTTACGTAAATTCGTAAGTAGAATGAAGCTTGATTGTTGTAGTTCTTTATACTGTGAGATAACTATAGGCTTGTATGAGCGCTCCGCCACTGACTATGTCTATTGTACATCCCGGAGGTCTATTCTATAGATAACTGAAAGATTTTTTGAAATCGGATGAGTAGTTCCGGGTATTAACCCATATACAATGCTACACCCTCACAAAGTTGGTAAATATTGGTGTTAAAAATTATCATAGTTGGCAGATTATCATATGGGGGGATGCCTTGTACCCTGTTGAGCACCTCCACATTGGAGAACCTAGTGCCTGAACAGTAGCGTTGCAAAGGTTACCTAAGGAGATAAACTGGCGGCGTATCCAAGGGCGCCCTGTATCTGCTCTTGTATTGGGAGGATTTCCCCGAACGACAAAAACAAGGTCAGGCCACACGCTAATTTCTGAGAATAGCGTGGTAGCGTGTCACCAGCTACGCTACCACGACTAATAGTAAACATTTCGGCAACCTACATGTGCCTACAGTCGACTACAAAGATGAGTGTTTTTTAATGTTACAAATATATGAATGTATATCTTATTGCTATGGTAGTAAAGTCTATGTATACATATTTTTGTAACATCGTATGGATACATCTCTTTGTAGTCGAATGTACATTATAGTAAAGATCATTTTCTCAAACATGCAATGAAATATTTCGTTTACGTTCCTTATAATAGACTCGGAAGTATCCTTTTTCGGGCGCAGCATCTCGAGGCGGCCTGAAATGGGATTTCGTACAACTTTTCAGGTCTAGGCCTGCATAGTAACTTTTTAATTTTCATTCCACTATTTGTGGCACAGCATCACGGCATTCAGCCATGAAAATTAGTTTGATTTGAGGATTTTTATTTATTTATTTAATTGCATGTTTGAGAAAAGCACTATACATGCCTCGGCGAGAAAACGGATTTCCGGCCAAGTAGGTATAGACGGATAGAGATACGAGTCCGAGTGTTTTCCCGGCCTCTGATGTAATGTACTATTGATGTGGCCGTATTTGTAACGCCCGACGCTAAAAGAGAGGTGTTATAGGTTTGAAGTGTCTGTGTGTGTTTCTGTCTGTAGCATCGTAGCGCCTAAACGAGTGTACCGATTTAAGTGTGGTTTTTTTGTCCGAAAGCTGGCGTGAACGAGATGGTTCTTAGCTACGTTTCAACAAAATCGGTTCGGCCGTTTTTGAGATATTGAACTTTGAAATGAAAATGTCGGGGGTTTTTCAACTTTTCTAAGTTGTCAATTATTAATGTAATTGGAATTTGAATCTGTTACGTTGAACGGTAGTTACTTTTTGGGACCACTTTGATGCAATTCGGCCAGCTTAAATAATCTCAAATATCAAGTCGACGTCAAAAATATATTTACACTTTTGCTCCTTATTCCATTGTAATTAGGCGATAAATGTATACATATCTTTTAACGTCGATTGTACGACGCATGCCATAAAAACTACACATTTCACAACGCACATAGGAATGAACATTGAACATGCATTGCGTATAAAAACGGTATAAAATGTACAACCTCCATTTCTTTATCAATATTCCGCCCCTCGGCTGTTCTTATATAATTTCAAAGGAATAACAATGGAAACAAGTCAATAAAAGGCAGTTTGTGTGCCAAGGTCAGCGGCCAAGTCCGCAGACATCGCATGCTGAAACAGCTTGTCCATAAATAAATTAAACAGCCGTGCCCCACAAGGGTATCGTATTCACGAAAAACTGTATACAGCATATTGCATACCTAGTGAAATAAATATTCAACGCAAAAACAGCGAGTAGGTAATACAAGGCCGAATTTAACTAGAGTAATAGTTTAACAATGGGAAATAAAAAGGTCTAATTACTAATTAGTACTGCCCTTGGTGGCAGCTGGGGAAAAATATTTAATTGAATGTCAACATGCCATTAACAACAGGGGAAAAACGCTACTGTAACGTCTCAGATATGCTTACAATTTTGCACCTTATACCATTGTAATAAGGTGAAAAATGTATACATATATTTGACGTTGACTGTGTAGTGCTTTACGATTCCTAGGATATTTGCAGGCCGTGAGCTGTAAGTTAAAATATAGCTTATTTCCGTTCCGAAGGTACATTCAATATTAGTGATTTTACAACCTCAGTGAGTTTTCCACTTCATAATATTAAAACACACTAACTGCCCCCACCGCTCCACCCGATATCATAATAAGCATATGTTGATCCCGAAGATACATTCTATATACTTATGATTTACTAGCGACCAGCCCCGGCTTTGCATGGGTATGTATTATACATATAAACCTTCCTCTTGAATCACTCTATCTATTATAATAAAAACCGCATCAAAATCCGTTGCGTAGTTTAAAGCTCTAAGCATACATAGGGACAGACAGATTTTGTTTCATACTGATTTTTTTCTGATGGAAAAAAGATGAAGAACTCACAGGTCCGAAGACGTCGAAGACCTTGCCGAGCGCCTTCGCGCCGTTGTCCAGGAACAAAACGCTGTCCAGGTCCATTGCAGGGGTTTCAGGAAACGCCCGCACTATAACTGAATCATCATCATTAATCACTTTGAATTAAAGGACATATAACTATTTAAATATAAAATATTTGTGGACAATCTTACACAAATCGACCAAGTCCCAAACTAAGCAAAGCTTGTACTATGGGTAACTAGACGACGATAAACATACTTATATACATTAAATAAATACTTAAATACATAGAAAACATCCATGACTTAGGAACAAATATTCGTGATCATCACACAAATAAATGCCCTTACCGGGATTCGAACCCAGAACCTACAGCTTCGTAGGCAAGCATATAACTCAAGGTCTACGTAATACAAAGAAAACAGGCGAAGCTGAGGGATACAATATAGCTCACTAGCTTCTGCTCGCAACTCCGTCCGAGTGGAACTCGTTTTTTAAATCGTTGCATACAAACTTTCACCCCAGATTTCACCCCCTTTTCACACTATCCTATGTCCTTCCCTGGAACTCAAATTACATATATCTCTATACCAAATTTCATCTAAATCGGTTCAGAGGTAGCGTGAAGAGGTGACAGACAGACGTACACGCACTTATAATATTAGTATGGATTATGGATTATAAACTGCAGATACGAGTAGTAGCCAGATAATGATGTCAATGGATATTGACACATTCCTCTGACCTAAAATGGAATAAGTCTGCGTTCTTGGAATTAACCGATTGTAAACTCGTCATTCTAACCAGCCAGTCCAGACCAGGACATGGGCGTACCCAAGGTGGGGCATTTACGGCAAAAATTAAGTATTAATTTATGTACTATAAACCGGCCAAGTGCGAGTCGGACTCGCGCACGAAGGGTTCCGTACCATTTACATCTATAAAAATATTTATTTTATTCTGTTTTTAGCATTTGTTGACATAGCGGCAACAGAAATACATTTGTAAGAAAGCATAGTAATTTATTTAAAACTGCAAGAGATATATATCCACGCAATACAAGAGATTCTGACCGTCTTGTTGTAGAAAAACAACAAAAAACTGCAAGATTCAGGAAAAATTGTAGTGTAATGTATAACACTTATAATAAATTACCTCAAACAATTAAAGACATCGCAAATTGTAAATTTAACAAGATCTTGTACAAATGGCTCCTTGATCATAGATTTTATAAATTGAATGAATTTTTTGATAGACAATAATGACTAATATAATGTGATAAGATAACTATTGACTTAAGATGAACATGACTAACCTTTATTTTATACAGTGGAATATTTATAATAAACTGTTAATATTTGCATGCCATATGTAATGGCTGTTTATGGAGGTGCTGAATATTTTGTAACAAGACCATAACAACCCTTTTTCTTGCAAAATAAACTATTTGTATTATCTGTGAAAATTTCAACTGGAACTATCACGGTATCAGTGAGATACAGCCTGGTGACAGACAGACGGGCAGCGGAGTCTTAGTAATAGGGTCCCGTTTTACTCTTTGAGTACGGAACTCTAAAAATAACTTCTGCCCCACCCCTTAAAAAATGCTGGGTACTACGACCATGCACCAGGAGTCCAAGGTTGCTAACATTAGGTATGTCCATGGACCTGGGCACCTGTACCGCCAGGAAGACACTATATCAGTCCTGGAAAACTCGCCTGAGGACTTACGAACGAGAGAAGCGATCAACTGCCACGAGTTCGGCCTACCATTCGGCATAACAGTGCTGGCCATTACGCCAGCAACATGCTGAGATAGAACCGTTTCGTGGCACTTAGGTACTGATTTTATTATTCTAATCTTTGTCCATGTTTTGTTATTGCCAAAAATAAACGTCTATTTAACCCCTGACGCAAAAAGATGGGTGTTATATAAGTTTCAAGTGTCTGTGTCTATCTGTGCCATCATAGCTCCTAAACGAATGGACTAATTTGAATGCAGTTTTTTTGTCCGAAAGCTGACGTGATCGAGATGGTTCTTAGCTACGTTTCAACACAATCGGTTTTGAAATATTGAACTTTGAAATGAAAATATGAGGGGTTATTCAACTTTTCTGAGTTGTTAATTATTTATTCAAAGCGCACTTACCTAGTCTATCAACAATGCTAGCCACGGTGCCGATCTTGGTCATCTCCTGCGCTGGCAGGCTGATTGCGAGGTCCTCGATGGGTGGTAGGTCGTCCAGCCCCAATTCACCCTGTACCCGGAGTGGCTCAGCCTTCTCCCGGGCGGCCTCTGTCTCGTCACTGGTATCAGAGAAATGTAGTCAGGGCAAATACTATAGAATTAATTACATATAATGGGGCAAGCTTGAGGCTTCACAAGACAAGTTGTTTATAATCCGTAAGCCCACTCCCAATACGCCTAAGTCTCATGACAACACGATAAAATGCATGGCAGCAGGTCGAGAAAGTTGTGATGAGCAAGAATCAGAAGACTGTCGTACCTAAAATTGGCCGAATGTTTGAAAAATCCTTCACTTCCAGTCAAAATTGTAAGGTTAAGTTTATTTACGTCATACTTAATTGCCCCTTTTTTTTTTTAAAGATGGCTTTTACTCCTTGCTTTGTTAGCAAGGTGGATTTGCCAAAATCAGTTTAGCGGTCTTGACTGGTGTTGACATATTTACACACAAGGAGAATGTTCGGTAAACCCTTAGTTCTAGAGAGAGTAAACCTAAGTCTGTCAGTCCTGAAATGGCCGGAAGTACTCGGCAGACGGTGTCAGAGATGGCCAACTTTGGCTGACTGAATACTGGTATTCTTGTCGCATTTATCATGCCATGAATAGGGGCCACCCCTGGCCACTGGGGCAACAAGTAGCAGTTAATAAATTTGATTGATTTCAATCTATGAACAACCACTCATCACCCAAATCACCTTGGTGTCGGTTGGTCCTGTGTGCTCTTTTGGTAAAGGAGTTTTTTTTGTTCTGTTTCCCACTTGTGTTTGGAGCCTAGCTCCACTTTAAGCGCATGGACGCGTCCCGAAGGGACCTGCCAGGGGGACGAAGGAGAGAGATAATTGCCTGAGACCTGGAGGGTGCAGGTCTTCGGCTCCTAAGGAGCAGTCAGTGGCACATCCAGTTATCTTCCTCCCTCCCTTTCTGCGTTGGGTAAAAAGAGAAAGAGATAGAGGATTATTGGGGTGTACATTAACTGGGCTAGGTTTTATATAAAGATCCCATAGAGGACATGGCAAAAAACAAATGTTAGAAGTTACTCCAAGCCTAAAAATGTGACAGCTATTTATGTAAATACATTTCCTATTCTAATTATATTAAAATACCATTAGTCTCATATTTCCAATAATGACGAAATTAAAACCAGTATAAATTGATAAGTGTTCTTGTATATGACCTTATGTGAACAGATTTCAACAGAATTTGTTAAAGTTACAACTTCACAACAATTGTATTAAACATTTATTTATTTATTATTAAAAACATGTTTGATTATCTAGAATTCACTGAATCCAATTATAGTTAAGTTTAGTTAGTTTGTAAGTTTTCTTTCTGTTTCTTGTTTTTTCATTGTCATACCAGAAAAATGCTTAGTAAATAAGTATGTGTGACTTGTTTTAATCTAGGCTTTCTGGCATGTTATGTCTCAGTCAAGAACATCACATAATTATCAAGTAAGAGGTAAGTCAGTAAGGTGATTGCAATGGCTACAGCTACCTAATTTAGTGTGCTGGTGCACAACAACTGCAATGAGTTGGTGAATTCTTTTTTTTTTGTTTTTGTCGTAGATTCTAATTATAAAACTAGTAAACTATTAAATAGAAATGGTTGAACATATCCATGAAACTCTTTTAAAGATAATAGTTATTGGAGAAGGATTGAGGTGGATAAATACTGAGTATATCCCTGGTATTTATGCAGGTGCATAATATTTGGGCAGAGGTGGGTAAATCCTGTAGCGGAGCGCTCATACAAGCCCATTCCCGCCAGCTTGCCTAGAATGAATTTTTAGGCAAGCCTATAGTTATATGCGTACTCTAAACTCTTTCATAACTTTTTTGTTCCAGGTTGCCAATCGAAAATTTTCACGTGCCGCCAGTGGTAAATACCAGATAACATATATTCCCAGTGTTTATCCATCTGTAATGGTAATTAAAAAAAGTTGCAAATTCAAAACCCCAAAATCTACCTGGGTGACCATGAGGATAAAAAAACCGGCCAAATGAGAGTCGGATGAAGTTAAATTTGTACAGCAGCATGTAGCTTTATTGCAGAACTGTAAATGACAAAGATGTTCAATGCGAAGTTTAATGTAGGGGAATTGTATCAGAGTACTGCCGAAGCTTGTGGTTAGCACTCTTTCTTTATTCCCCAAACTATAAAAAATCTTAGTGTTAACTGTCGAGGTCACACACCAACTAAAAAAACCGGCCAAGTGCGAGTCGTACTTGCGCATGAAGGGTTCCGTACAAATATCTATAAAAACGGCAAAAAGAACATGTTTTTTGTATGGGAGCCTCCTGTAGCCTAGTTGGTAGTGACCCTGCCTACGAAGCCAGAGGTCCCGGGTTTGAATCCTGGTAAGGGCATTTATTTGTGTGATGAGCACAAATATTTGTTCCTGAGTCATGGATGTTTTCTATGTATTTAAGTAATTATTTATCTATATAAGTATGTTTATCGTCGTCTAGTACCCATAGTACCAGCTTTGCTTAGTTTGGGACTAAGCCGATTTGTGTAAGATTGTAAAAGAAAAAATATATATATTTATTTATTCTGGTTTTTATTATTTGTTGTTATAGCAGCAACAGAAATACATCACCTGTGAAAATTTCAGCTGTCAAACTATCACTGTTGTTGAGACAGCCTGGTGACAGACGGACAGACAGACAGATGGACAGCGGAGTCTAAGTAATAGGGTCCTGTTTTACTCTTTGAGTATGGAACCCTAAAAATGACATTCCAAGCAAACTGAACCTTCATTTAACAGAACTACCAAGCCCACTGATTTGGGAAATAAACATGAATCACCAGCTTAACAACAATTGACTACTAGGCATAGCTAGGCCTCACATAGTATGAATCACAACAACAAATTGTGTTCTTGTCAACAATTGAATAATTTGTAAGCTTATAATATCAATATCAGCATTTGCGCGATTTCATGGTCACTTAATTTTAATAACTGTAAAAGTCATACAAGTTGAACATACAGGCAAGATAATAGGTTAACATTGAACAATATGTCAACATGCTATTTGCATTAAGATGTTTACATAATTGTCGCAGTTTGTTTAACAGGCACTACAATTAAGAATGATTGCGGTTTGGCAACATGTTGCAATTATACTGATTGGAACTAACCTGCTCGACAACTCCTCAAGGATATCCTTCACGGAGTCCACATCACTGTCGCTAGAATCACTCGACGAGCTCGTGTCCGAGTCACTGTCCTCGCGATATTCCGTCACTTCATATTCCACCACGCCACTCTCTGAACCGTCTATTATCATGTGTCTGGATGTCTCCACGTCCTCCCGCGCCGAAGGCCTCGACAACGGTCCATGAGCGCAAGCATTTATAATATTATTCTTCAACACCATTTCACTCAACTCCGCGGCATCAGATTCGTTCGTGTTGTTAGATCGAGTCTCTGTGTCGTCAGAGTCAGAATCCGAGGTGCCGTACTCGGCTATTAAACTTAACGACACATTTTTATTATTGCTTTCATTGAGATTTTCCATTGTGACGAGTGGTGCGTGAATCCGCGTGTGCTAAATTAAATCTTCTACCTAGGCTAATTAATATTATACTCCGTGTTTCGAATTCTAGAACATGAATGGATATAATTATGTTTCTATACCTAAGTAATGTTTTTCGGGAGACAATAGAAAAATATTTCGGCAGAAAAACAGGAAAATGCACGAAAATGGTGTTTAGCGAAGTGACAATTCACGTTTTTAAAAGTCAAGGTAGTTGGGTTGCCATACGCAAAATAACAAATGCTGTTCGGGTGTAGTTTAAAAACGGTAGTAATTAATCCAATAAAAGTAATTCAGTGCTATCGATTTATTTGAATCGACTAGAAAATTTTCGTATTTTAGTTTATGGCGACGTAGGCTCACGGTCTTCTCTCCCTCTCACTGAGCATAAGCGTGAACGAGATAGAAATGCGTGTTCGGAAATCATGTTTTTTTATTTTTTTGTGCGTTTATAGTTTATACCCTGAGAACTTTACGGTTTCGCTCTATGAAAACCAAAGATAATTATAAGACAAGGAAGATTGCTAACTCTGTGGAAACGTCGCCGTAGTTCATAAAATAATCCGAGATGGCGCTACTAGGCTCTCAATGAAAAAAGTAGCGTAGAATTCGTCAAAATATTGCATTTTAGTGTCCTAAATCATCACATTAACAAATTTTAAGGCATACAATACACCATTGTCACAAAATAACACGCAAATAGCAAAATAATACAAAGCAATTTTTAATCGGTGACTAGATCCATCGATCGCACGTTTTTCTAAGCTGAATGGCTACGCGCGGGTATGGCATTCCGCTAGATGGCGCATATTTAAGAATCGTGCATAACTAAATAAACTTAAAACAATCAGAGATTTTGATTTAAAATCAGTAATTTAAAGCAAATTCAAATTTACTTTAGCACTATTTCAATTTTATTATTCGATTGAAATCTAAAACGAACCCTATCCAATAGTTTTTGCTCTAAACAAACATGGTTACTCCGACTAGAGTTTAGTATTTTTTCTAATGAATTCAGTCGTATACAAAAATACCATTTCGTCCAAAAAGCGTACCCCTTGCTGAAACATATAATCAGAATCAGAAAAAGTATTAATTACAAGAAAAAATAAAATAATATAAAATAAACTAACAAACAGTACCTAAGTAAAAAACTGAATTTGTGACAATAGGCCCCAGTCTCAGCATGTGCTGGGCTAGGCTAGGCTGCGGCGCTACCTCCGTCGTATCGTATCGTTCGTATATCTCCGTCTCTGTCGCTCGAGTACCATAAACCATAAGTGCGATAGAGACGGGGATATAAGTTCGAGATTCAAAGTCCGTGGTAGCGCCGCTGGTCACCAGAGATCGGTCGATCGCAGGCTGACAGCCTGACAAATATAACGGCGCACAAAGTACAACATTTACAAATACCTACTTACAACAAACTTGCTGTTGACACTTTCAGTATTCATATTTGCATATTTTAATCTAGCATCGGTAAGATTTCGATTTCAAATGATTTTAAACTAACCCGCGAACTTATTCTAAACTACTAAATTCTAAAACTACAAATATCGACAAACAAAATATTGTTAACATGTATGAGATTTGAACTTCGTCCCTGCTGCACGTAAGTCTGGCAGATAGCTTTTGAGCTATGTAAACAGTTAGCGATATGCTCTTAAATGTTACTTGCTTGACGCGACAATTACCTACCAGCCTACCACACAATAAATTTGCAACCTTACTTCCAAAACGTAAGGTCTATTTTTGCTCATAACCCGTAGTACAATCTATAAACATACATAGACACACCACAGCTACACAGCCCCGCTATTCTGTAACTTGTTTTAAGCTCACCTCAACGCTCGCCCACAAACATACCTTGACACCGCGATGCGTAGTAATTAAGCGTAGGTAGAGGTCTAGTTTCGTAACGGGTGACCGGCGGGGTGAGCCGCATTAACGCGTAGCGAATAACAGCCCTGCAAACCTTTGGAAGTTGGAATGGAACGGTATTATAATTATAACCAATTGTCCCGTTCGAACTCGTTTAAATACCTAAATCCCATAAAAACCACACGGGAATCACATAGCTTTACTGCATTTACTATTTTTTGCATACCTTAAACTATGTAAGTGTGATTGCCAAGTCACAAAATTTTATTTAGTAAGCAAATGAAGATTAATAAGAATGCCTAACTTGGCTCTATGAAATATCTCACCACTTTTTATTGTGGAAGAGTTCCGAGACTTGGCCTATTTTTTACATGGAAGGTTTTTATGGGATCTCATTTCTTTCTGTGGGTTATTCTGTTATCAACTTTGTATGGAAATGTCACGATTTTGAGATATACAAACTGCATAAGTAAGTTTGTAATCATTTACAAATTTATGCGATTACAAAGTTACTTTTGCAGTTGTTTCCCGCAAAACTATACAAACGTTATTTGTGATTGGTAAAATAACATTTCCATACAAAGTTGATAACACAATAACCTACATTGACAAGAGTTGAAATCTTACGACGCCGTCGCGAAAGATATAATTGTTTTAAAGAATCTCACTCAAGGATTGTGTTCAAAATTAATATGGGAGCATCTAATAGGTCACAAAAACAAATCAGAGGTCAGAATGGGAAAAGTTGCCGTTCCGACATCTTGAAATTTTTTAAAGTATTTATTTATTGGCCGGTCCTGCGCCACCTGCATCCAGCGGACTCCCACGACCAGGCCCCGTAGCATGGATGGCGTATCACGCGATAAGTGATAGGATAAGCGCGTCGTCTCGTTCTATCGAACGGTGTCAGCCAGGGACGGATGCTCTATCCTGTCACTTATCGCGTGATAAGGAGGCCATCCATGCTACGGGGCCAGGTCATCATTCCACCATGTGGGGGGCCTACCCACGCCGCGCCTTCCGGTACGTGGTCACCACTCGAGAACCTTTCCGCCCCAACGGCCATCGGTTCTACGTGCACTCTTTTGGGGAGGCCTATGTTCAGCAGTGGACGTCTTTCGGCTGATATGATAATGATGATGATGAATTTATTATTTATTGCGCCGATTAAGTTTAAATTTGATAAAAAATTATAAAAAAATCGCGATAAAAAACAATATAATTAACAAACCTGTGAGCAGCACGGCTATCACAGGACGGCCCGCGAGCTCTGTGTCGCGGCGAGATACACTATCCGTCTCTTTCTAACTAGGAGTAGCCCGCGAGCCTGTTTTTTAGGGTTCCGTACTCAAAGAGTAAAATGGGACCCTATTACTAAGACTCCGCTGTCCGTCCGTCCGTCCGTATGTCTGTCACCAGGCTGTATCTCACTGATACCTTGATAGTTCCAGTTGAAATTTTCACAGATGATGTATTTCTGTTGCCGCTATAACAACAAATACTAAAAAGAAAATAAAATAAATATTTTTATTGATAATGGTACGGAACCCTTCGTGCGCGAGTCCAACTCGCACTTGGATGGTTTATTATTATTCCCTTTATTTAAATGTCATCTTAAGTTAGGTTTTTACAATAATCATATAAAAAGTAAAATATAAAACAATACATACAAAACATAAAATCATTATAAAAACCTAACCTAGGGTGCCGCCGGCAGCGAGGCGGGGCCTAAGCTACCGGTGGTCAGGGCGACAGAGACAGGAATCTCCTGACTATCCGCGCAGTATCCAGGAGTACCGCCTTCTGTATCTGACCCTTGATCCAGCCATCTAGCGAGAGTCTCTTAAGGTGGCGGTCGAGACTCTTCGCTATTAAACCATTCGCCGAAACGACTATCGGGACGATGATCGTCGAATCAACATCCCACATGGCGGTTACCTCGTGAGCCAGGTCTAGGTACTTACTGGCTTTGTCCTTCTCGGCCTTCACGAGGTTCTCGTCATGGGGGATGGTGATGTCGACGAGCACTGCCTGGCGTTTCGATCGATCTGTCAGCACGATATCAGGCCTATTGGCAAGAATAGTCCTGTCCGTGATGACAGATCGATCCCAATAGAGCGTGGCACGACCATTTTCGAGAACTGGCGCAGGTGTGTACTTATAGTAAGGCACTTCGGAGACCACAAGACCATATAGCAGAGCAAGTTTCTGGTGAATAATTCTGGCTACAAGGTTATGTCTGTGCAAGTACTCGCCGTTAGCAAGATGACCACAACCGGAGATTATATGCCTGAGTGACTCCCCGGGACGGCGGCATGCCCGACAAATGTCGACCGTACCGTCCTTCAGGATATACCTCCGGTAATTGTTCGTCATGATAACCTCGTCCGCAATTGCACATACAAAACCTTCGGTTTCCCCGAAGAGATCCCCGAAACGTAGCCAGTTCACCGACGCGAGCAGATCCACATCGGGCCCTGTGAGGGCCTTGCAGAACCGCCCGTGAAGCTCCTTGCTCCTCCATACCGCCCTGCGGTCTTCGGCGCTCATCACTTTAAGTCTGCGCCAGTTCTCGTTTGCCAAGGAGAGCGGGGTGAAGTTTCCGTCCACTGCCACTGCGTCGCGATGCATCCCACACTCGTTGTTTAGGAAATAATCCCTGAGACTGCACACCTCGCGGTTGTGAAGGTCTTTGGCATTTAAAAAGCCGCGACCTCCACACTTCCGCGAGATATACAGTCTCATAACAGACGAGCGTGGGTGTAGCATGCGAGTCCAACTCGCACTTGGATGGTTTATTATTATTATTATTATTTTGTTTCTTTAAATTTCTCAGTATTTACCTAAATACTGGTGTGATGGGAAGCACGGGCCGAAGCCAAGTGCATCTCATATACCTATTACGTTTTAATTAAGACGGAAGATTTTGATGATGATGATTTGAGAGAAGATCTTGATGACGATGATCTGAGAGAACATCTTGATGATGATGATCGGAGAGATGTTCTTGGTAATGGTTTGACTCGGGTGGAAGATGGGTGTGCATGGATTTGTACGTTAGTGAGTGAGTCATTCTGTAGGAATTTTCTGACTATTCTTATTATTGCCATTTATTCCCACAAAAACATTCGAACAAGAATTAAGTAGGTACATTTCGTTACATTAAAAACAAGCTAAATACTTAAATTAGTTTTGGGAAACCCAAGATTGGGCAAAGTCCTCCTCCATGCACGACCACGATTTTCTATCTTGCGCGAGTCTAGTCCTATTTTTAACACTTTTTTAATTTAGAAAAAGTGACTATAAAAAGAAATATTAAGTATAACAAATTTTCACGAGAATCGGTTGAGCCGGACAGCGGAATACCGGACATCGCGACAGACACCGGACGTACTATTACTTATTCTGTGACCGGACATACGAATGATTTTCGACACAAGCTGAGCGAGCTGAAGCATAGAACTTCGTTCGCTTCGCTCGCCCGTTCGATAATCAAATCACAGAAATCTAATATGGCATTCAACATGGTGGGCAAGTAAGGTCAAGGCCAAAGCACACTATAGTTATTTGTTATACAAGGGTGCAAAGTTGTATTTTAACCGCGAGTGTGGAATTGAAACACGAGCTAGCGAATGGATTCTAGGGTTGAACCACGAGACGTCAAAATAACTTGCACCCATGTGTAACACAAATCTTTTCACCTCACTAAAGCAAGGAAAAAAACAAAAAAGTAAAGTAAGTTTTTTTTTTTAATATTAAAAAGGGGAAAAAAAAACATTTAAAAAGAAACAAAATATTACAAAATTAAAAAAAAAACATTTAATAAAGAGGGAAAGAGAAAAAACATTGAGAAACAAAAAAAATAACATTAAAATAAAGAAAAACTTAAAAAAGGCAAAAATAATTTCAAAAAACATTAAAAAAGACTGATAAAAGAAAAGCGAAGCAATAAAATAGAGACAAAAACATACAAAAAACATATTATTAAGAAAAAAAACGTAAAAAAAGAAAAAAAATAAAAACTAAAAAAAAACTACTAAGTAACTACTAAGAAAAAAGTTACAAAAAACATTATATTAAGAAAAAAAAGGTAAAAAACGACAAAAAAGGACAAAAAAACAAAAAAAACATGTAAAAAGAGAACAGCGGAAAAAAAATTAAAAAATGGAAAATGTAAAAACCCTTGGAAAAACACGGCAAAAACATCAAAAAAATATGGCTAAAACATCAAAAAAATAAAAGAGGATTTCAAACAACCTTAAAATAATAAAAAATAAACATTAAAAAAAGGAAAAAACGCATACCTACAAAAGAGAAAAAAGACCAAAAAAACATAAAAAAGAAAAAAAAACAAAAACATTCAAAAAGAAACAAACTATTTATGAAAAGGAGAAAAAAGCAATAAACATTAAAAAAAGAAAAACAAAGCAATAAAATAGAGACAAAAACATAATAAAAGAAAAAAGTTACAAAAAACATTAAAATAAGAGAAAAAACGTAAAAAAAAATAAAAAAAGACAAAAAACTCAAAAAAAAAACATTTAAAAAGAGATAAAAGTAGAAAAACCACAAAAATAAATCAAAAAGAAACAAAACATTAAAAAATAATATTTAGTGGAAAAAAAAAACCTTGAATAAACACATTTAAATCAATAAAATTTAAAAAAAACATTAAAATGTAGACGAAAACATTGAAAAAATAAATAGAATTTCAAAAAACATTTAAAAATAGATTAAAAAAAAGAAAAAAACCGTATAAAAAAGACCAAAAAAACATTAAAAATAAAAAAAAATACAGAAAAACATTCAAAAAGAAACAAATCATTTAAAAAGAGAAACCACATTTATAAAAAGGAGAAAAAGAAAAAACATTTAAAAAACAAAAAAACATTTAAAAAACAAAAAAAGAATTAAAAACATTAAAAAAAAGAATAAAACTGTCTGGACTGACCTTTATATGTTTAAAAAAGTAACTAATAACACGTTCGGATTTCAAATATTCTTTGCACTCTTGTGGATAAAATGCAGTTTTGCTATCTGTTTTTAAAGAATAAAAATGGGCTTTCCGAGCTAGTGAGGTGAAAACTATATTTATTTAGATGTACATACACGAAATAGTCAAAAACATTTGAGAAAAATTGTTAGGGAAAAAGTGGATTTCGGGATGATAATATTATAATGCCATAAACACGAACTTAGAATCTCGAACTTCGTATATCTCCGTCTCTATCGCACTTAAGGTTTATAGTACTCGAGCGACAGAGACGGAGATATACGACATTCGAGATTCGGACTTCGTGGTAGCGCCGCTGTGATAATTACGTTAAGTCGACGCGATTTCGGGACTAGGTTTACTATAAATTATTTTTCACACAGACTACTCAACGAAAAAAATCTGAATCTTTAATTACGGGCGTTTGCTTAAAATCAAAAATTATTAAGGTTAAAATAATAAATAAGTTAATAGTTAAAATGACAAATATAATTCGGAAAATTTTGAATAAAATTAAAACTATTGTACTCTGCTTGATTCTAGTATACTTATCTAGCGGGACTAGCACAACTGGGCGTTTTTCAAAAAAAGTGTTCAAAACTTTTTTTTTCAGAATTTGTTTTTTTTGTTTATATTATTACTCAGAATCGTTATTACTATCGATCCTCATACAAGAAAAAAAGTGTCCCAGATTTTTTGTAAGGTTTTTCTTCCCGTGCGTACGACCATTTAAATAAAAAAAGACTGCATTCGAAAATGGGACGTCTGGAATGGAATATTTAAGACACTTTTTTTCTTGTATGAGGATCGATAGTATCAAAGATTCCGAGTAAGATAAACCAAAAAAATGCGTATTCTGAAAAAAAGTTTTGTACACTTTTTTGAAAAACGCTCAACTGACGCCGCGACGTGTCTCGTGGCAAGAAAAAATACAAAAACAGGTTACAGGAGTTGGGACGCGAACCGACGTACTCAGACTTGTGAGTCAAACACCCGAACCACTCGACCAAAATCAAATGGCCGCACGGCCCAAAATTTTGTATCTTATGTTAGAGGTGACTAGTTAGCAGCCTGCTTCACCGCTTACATTGAAAATAACGCCATCTAAAATAATAAGGGGAACTACGAGGTACCGGCGACGATAATAAGATTAACGTGTGACTAGTAGCATTGTATGGAGTGAGCAATCTTCCTTGTCTTAATTATCTTTGATGAAAACACAACAATATATCGATATCAGCCATATTTTTGCACCAAAAAATAGGTTGCGTAATTTGACTAAATATTCATTAATAATCCACCTAAATTTAATACCTATACGGTAAAAAATAATGATAAGTAATCTTCATAAATTCCGTAAAAATCAGGCGAAAACGGTATAAACTTTATTTACTTTATAATTGACTACCTACGTCAATATACGTTCTTTGGGCTACGCGCATACCTAATCCACTTATCTATAGGCCAGATGAAATTCAATATTATCTCAAGGTCGTAAATATTTAATTAAAATGCCGTTATTTCCTGATGCATATATTTTTGTATTCAGGTAGTAAGTCTCAACATTTGTGTATTCAAACATGTTTTCATTATAAAAATACTGATAGCATTTTTGCTTGCGGGTTAATTTTTTTTCCTAACTTCCGGTCCATAGAATTATTCATTCCAATAGTAAAAGTTGTTTAAAATAACATTTAAAAGCCGTATACAATCATTATTATTAGCCTGATATTGAATTATTTCCAAAAAAGCAGTAATTTTCTCAGGGTATTAATAAAAAAGTAATAGCTCAATTCCCTCAAACATGATATTTCTGATTTTTAGAACAAATTTTAATATATCTAGCTTTTGTGCCTACCTAATTTGTTACGAATTTTTTAAGTGTATTTTTGACCTATGTTCGTGATTTTTTTCGATCGAGCGAAAGTCAAAAACTCAGGATTCGAATAGCTATAGTAATTTATTTCGAAAACGGAACGAAATAAATAGCAAATGCTATTTATTTATATTATTAAGCGCTACGACTTTTTAAAAATCTTTTTACTGAACCTACGTCGCCTTAAAAAAATAAGCCGTTTCTACTGAGACTTGCAGGGCTCTCCTGCCAGCTATAGTAATATAGAGCAAGCCATAGTAATATCTCGCTCTAGCTTATAGCTTGCAGGACTGCCATGCAAGAACGTGTGCATCATGTGTGCATACGCTTATAGTAACGACACGAAAGGATACTCCAATAAAACACCTATTTAATTCAACGTTTATTTTCCGAAATGAACATCAATTTCATCCAATTTCTTACTTTTCCTCTTCCTCGGCGGGTGCGGCAGCTTGTAGTGAACGGTCCGCACGTGCAAGTTCATGCTGGTCGAGTATTTGAACTTTTTGCCGCACATCGAACACTCGTATGGAGTTACACCAGTGTGAACCTTCATAACGGAAAATAGGATGAATAACAAAATACTGCGGGACAGTATTCAGGATGGATAAAAAATTACAGAGTTATGGACATGGTTTCGGCAACCGTCAATTTTATTATGTAATTTAAGCAATAATCGAACGAGCGAGCAAATCGGTTGGAGTTCTATGCTTCAGCTTGGGCCGAAAATCGTTCGTATGTCCGTTTGCTGGCCGCTGTCCAGCTTGTTCTCTACAGCGGCGCTACCACGAACTTCGAATCTCGAGCTTCGTATATCTCCGTTTCTGTCACTCGAGTAATAATAAACCATAAGTGTGATAGAGACGGAGATATACGAAGTTCGAAGTTCGTGGTTATAGCTCAGAGCTATAACCACGTATTTCTCAATCGATTCTCGAGAAATTTTGTGAGCAGGTTACTTAGTTTAATTATATATTTTTTTATTGTTGAGACACATTTTTGAAATTCAAAAGAAATGTTTTTTTCCGAAAAGACTGACAGTTCGCTATTTCTACAGCTCACAGAGCCACAAGTATTGACGAATCATTTCCGTTACACAATGGAACGAATTAAATTATTGAAGTAGTTTCTGACTACTTATGTACAATTCGAATTGTTTTTTTATTTCAATTCTAAAATGAAATTGTACATAGTCAATTGATTTATAATGTACCTACAACCGACGTCAATTACTCGATACGAACGTACATTACTCAAGTAGTTACAAATAAATTGTATGACTAATTTTCGTTACACAATGGAATCAATTAAATTGATTACGCAAGGAATACCCTGAGAACTTTACGGTTTCGCTCTATGAAAACACAACAATATATCGATATCAGCCATATTTTTAAACCAAAAAATAGGTTGGGTAATTTGACTAAATATTCATTAATAATCCACCTAAATTTAATACTGATACGGTAAAAAATAATGAAAAGTAATCTTCATAAATTCCGTAAAAATCAGGCGAAAATGGTATAAAATTTATTAACTTACTTTATAATTGACTACGTCTATATACGTACATTGGGATACGCGCATAATCCACTTATTTTTGTTAGTGAATAAACCTTTCTATAGGCCAGATGAAATTCAATATTATCTCAAGGTCGTAAAATATTTAATTAAAATTCCGTTAATTCCTGATGCATATATTTTTGGATTCAGGTAGTAAGTCTCCAAATTTGTGTACTCAAACATGTTTTCATTATAAAAATACTGATAGCATTTTTGCTTGCGGGTTAAATTCTTTTCTTAACTTCGGTCCATAGAATTATTGATTTCAATAGTAAAAGTTGTTTAAAATAACATATAAAAGCCGTATACAAATAATTAGCCTGATATTGAATTATTTCCAAAAAAACCATAATTTTCTCAACCAAACTTAAATATATGTATTTTTATACATATTTTTCTATTCTTCTGCGTCCATTTGGTCTTGCTTTACTTTACAGCATATGCCTCCCCAAGAGACTTCCACAGTTTGCGATGCTTCCACCTGCTACCCTAACAATGTCATCTTCCCATCTGCGACGTAGTTATTATTTTTATTTTTTTATCATTATTGAGAAACAAACAGTCTTAAAAAACACATACTTAAGTAACTTAGCTATGAATATGTGAGTAATGCTATAACAGACCTATAGTTTCATAAATTTTTACAGTTACAAAGTTAAATAATTTGTTTTTGGAAAATATGTTTAAATTAATACAAAATGTCATAATAAAAATATATTGTAATGTATTTTGTGTAGAAAAAAATATTTTTATGCTATCATCATCATCATCATATCAGCCGAAAGACGTCCACTGCTGGATATAGGCCTCCCCCAAAGAGTGCCAAAATGTCCGGTCCTGCGCCACCCGCATCCAGCGGACTCCCGCGACCTTTACCAGGTCATCAGTCCACCTTGTGGGGGCCTACCCACGCCGCGCCTTCCGGTACGTGGTCGCCACTCGAGAACCTTTCCGCCCCAGCGGCCATCGGTTCTACGTGCAATGTCCCACTGCCCCTTAAGTTTAGCGATTCGGAGGGCTATATCGGTTACCCTGGTTCTGCTGCGGATAGCCTCATTTCTGATGCGATCACGCAGAGAAACTCCCAACATAGCCCTCTCCTTTGCCCTTTGGGTGACTTTGAGCCTTCTTATGCGCGTACTTGTATATAAAGTGAACAATACCCACTCTCTCATGGCGGTCCAGGTTGGACTTCTGCTTGAAGGCGCGCGGGCAGCGCGCGCAGCGGTGCGGGCGCGCGGGCGCGTACTTGTATATAAAGTGAACAATACCCACTCTCTCATGGCGGTCCAGGTTGGACTTCTGCTTGAAGGCGCGCGGGCAGCGCGCGCAGCGGTGCGGGCGCGCGGGCGCGTACTTGTATATAAAGTGAACAATACCCACTCTCTCATGGCGGTCCAGGTTGGACTTCTGCTTGAAGGCGCGCGGGCAGCGCGCGCAGCGGTGCGGGCGCGCGGGCGCGTACTTGTATATAAAGTGAACAATACCCACTCTCTCATGGCGGTCCAGGTTGGACTTCTGCTTGAAGGCGCGCGGGCAGCGCGCGCAGCGGTGCGGGCGCGCGGGCGCGTACTTGTATATAAAGTGAACAATACCCACTCTCTCATGGCGGTCCAGGTTGGACTTCTGCTTGAAGGCGCGCGGGCAGCGCGCGCAGCGGTGCGGGCGCGCGGGCGCGTGCGCGGCGGCGTGGCGCGCGAGCGCGTACTTGTCGTAGAACATGAGCGCGCAGTGCGCGCAAGGGACGGTCGGAGGCCCGTGCCGGAGGACGTGCAGTTGGAGCTTTGTTGAGTTCTGAACGATATAAACATTGGGATGCATTAACAACAATTTACCCTAAAACCATACTTGTTGCTTTGGACTATGGTTGGAATCTTGGGAGGTATAGTAGTTTTTGTATTTCCAGCTTTGGGGTATCGAAGGAAATGGGTCGGAGTGCGTCTAATATGATGCAAAAACCCATATTTTTTTTATTTATTTTTTTTATTGAGAAACAAACAGTCTTAAAAAACACATAAGTAACTTAGCTATGGCTATGTGAGTACCTAATGCTATAATAGACCTATAGTTTCATAAATGTTTACAAAGTTACAAGTTATATTAAAAATTGGAAAATATGTTTAATATAAGACCAAATGTCATAAATATATATATATATATATATATATACATATATGTGGTGTAAATACACTTATGACAGTTAAGTACATTTACAACTTAGGTACACCATTATACAATGCAAAAAAAAAAGAAAGAAAAAGTTAATGAAAAGGTTAAGGTAACTGCGTTTTAACATTCTTAGATTAAAGAAAAAACTAATCTTTTAAATATACTATATGAGTTGCCAAACAAATCTGCGTTTTTTTAAAGCACTAAGCATTGATATCTATTTTCTATAATATTAATATTATAAAGAGGAAATGTCTGTGAGATACTGAGCTTAGTATGTTTGTAAGTAGAAGTTAATATTCGGAAGTTTATCCGATTCCAAAAATTCCATCACCTGTGCATCTGCAGTGTTTTTTGAAATACGCGGGCGGATCCGTAATGGTAGGACAAGTACTGTTATTTCTAAACCCCGAAGCAAAAAGAGGGGTGTTATAAGTTTGACGTGTCTGTGTGTCTGTCTGCGGCATCGTAGCTCCTAATAAACGAATGAACCAATTTGAATGCGTTTTTTTTATCCGGAAGTTGACATGATCGAGATGGTTCTTAGCTACGTTTCAACAAAATTGGTTCAGCCGTTTTTGAGATGTTTAACTTTGAAATGAAAATATCAGGGGCGTTTGAAAGTTGTTAATTATTTTAGCTATACCTGGAAGCCTTTTCCGCAAGTATCGCAGACGGCGGTGATGACGGGGCGGTATGCGGCGCGTTGCGCGGGGTGCTGGCGGCGCACGTGCTGCCAGTGTTCTGCACGATTGGCTACTGCTGTCTCACACTGTAACCATCTCACGTCGCTTTTATTTCAACCAATCACAGAGCAGAATTCTTGTAGCGCGCGGCCACGTAGATTTGCTTTAACCAATCAGATCGCACACAAGATTCTTGCAGCGCATGGCCTACTAGATTTTTATTTCACTCAATCCCAGAGTAGAATTGTTGTAACGCGCGGCCACCTAGATTTGCTTGAACCAATCAGATCACACACAAGCTCATAACTCCCTCGGGAGTTATAAAAATCCATAACTCCCGCGGGAGGTAAATCGGCTGTAGCTGCTCTATACACCTGCCTATAATACACCATTTACGAGCAAGTGTGATGAAAATGTTATTATCTTTAGTTGAAAAGACACTCACATAGTCACACTGTGTCGGATAAGAGTCGTCAGGCAGCCTCCAACTAGTCTTCTTCTTGATTCGTCTGTGCTCTGCTCTGCCGTGCTCTATGAGTGCCCTGAGTGTCGGGAACTCTATGCCACACTTTTTACACGTGTTTTTGAGACTCTGGTCTTGTGGTGTCGCGTCACTGAGAAAAGTAAAGCTGCAATGAACACCCAATACGATGGCAGGATTTTTTTCTACCTAAGAAGGCAAAAGGTGTACAAATTTGCAGGCGATAATGAATAAAGATTTAGATCCCAAGATTTAAGTTTTGACAATCTGCTCTGCACAATGGGCAATCATGGCCCATCATACAGGTCGCAAAGTGACTATTCGTTAAAGGGAAAAATACCTACCTACTTTCATCTCATGCCACTGCATCTGCGTCTGCGTCATTAGAGCATATAAGATACTGCGGCTGTTAAGTTAACTTACCATAGATTGGTCTCTATCTTGTGTTGCTTGGACGTGAGAATATGGACTCGCCTGGCTCCTTCAGACTTGAAGTTAAGATTGCATTGTGGACACCTGTACTTTGGATTTTCTTCAGAATCCTGTAACAATTTTAGGTGTTTTGAACTTAATCGCTAATGATAAGTTAGGACCTAAACGCGTGACCTGAAATATGAAAATTGGCCTTGGAACGAAGTTCTATACTTCAGCTTGGGCCAAAAATGGTTTGTCTGTTTGGCATCCAGTGTTGCGCGTCTAGTATCCGGTGTATATCCAAATGTTCTCCTATGCAGGCCGCATTTCTCAACCGTCTCTTGAAATTTTGTGAGCAGGTCACTCACTAAACTACACTCACTTTTACTAAATAAAAAATTATAATTTATGTATTCTTTAAAAATCATCTATGAATGCAATGCCGCGGCGCTGCACAGGCCACAGGGTACGCGCCAGCCGCCATAGTCTCCTGGCCGTTGTGGCGGGAGATGGGACAGTGCCCTAGTCAGGCACTGGACCACTCAACATTTAAGTTTAGATACTAACATAGTTACTCACACCAGCAGGAAGAAGGAAGAAAGGTCGACCGTTATTATTATTCTGGTAGTGGCTTCCGGGCTATCAAAGCCCTTGTATCACTGCGACCATCGCTGATCTATTGTGATCGCCACTTACTACAATTCTTGGTCAAGTCCTGCAAACTCAAAGAATTGCAGGAAATTGCAACAAAAGTTGACCTCAAGAAATTTGATCTCCGGGCACATGATGTGTCTGCCCGAGAAGGAGTTACGACTGCGCATGAGGCAAGGGCACTCGGTTAGGATGTGTGTAGGCGTCTCCTCTGCTTCAAAGCAGAGTCTGCACTGCTTTGTCGTCACACACAGGTCGACCGTTAACCCGATGGTCTGAAATATTCTCAGGACAGACATTGATGAGGCGAATTGTATTCTGGTAGAAGTCCCTTATTGTTTCAAAATAATTGCATCGTACAGGTCGCCCAGCTTTAAAGATCCCGATTCATTTATCATATCTCTTGATAAAGCTCTAATAAATATTGATCAGTCTCCCCGTCTTATTTTTGCTGGTGATATTAATTTGGATATTTTGGCCTCGGCATCTGACTCGTATGCCTTGGAGTATCTGAATATGCTGTCAGAGTATGGACTTTTCCCTAGTATCGATACGGCTACCCATGGTAAAACATGTTTGGATCATATTTTTATACCCACTAATAATTCAGCAGAGTCCTTACAACCTCAAGGCCTCTCCGACGACCCAATCGTGACAGAAAAACCAAATCGCGTGAAAAATACTGTTGATTACGACTCTCTTAAGTTCGAGTTACAGGCTGTTAACTGGTTGCCCATTCTGAATGATGATAATCTTAAGAGAGTGCCGTAACTTCCTTCTCCGCCACTATTATTGACGCGTTGTCCAAACATTCAAGGATTGTCAAAGTTAGTCGCTCTAAGTTTGCTCTGCAACCTTGGATGACTCCCGGGTTAATTAGATGTTCTAAACACAGAGACATCTACAATACTGCAATGATCCGAAAAATTATCTCAAAACAGTAATTTATACCCACTACAGAAATTTTTACATCGACCTACTCAGAAAATTAAAAACGGAATATGATAACAAGGAATTAGATGAAAATAAACATGCACCAAAAAAGCTTAGGAACACAATTAGGCGAATTACTCACAAAACTAAAACAGTGTCTACGGCCGATGATATATTAAAAACTAAATCATCTACTGAAGACTCTCTTGATCATTACAATGCTTACTTTTCTTCTGTGGGTTCAAATCTAGCAAAATGTATTTTAACCAAAACCAATGAAACTCAGGAAGCTCTTGCATCTAAAATAAGTATCTGCCACACAAACTCTCCTTCATTTTTTATCGAGCCTACTGATAAACACGAAGTGTTCAACCTTATTAAGTCACTTGACGTAAAAAGTGCTCCGGGGATAGACGGTATTAGTAACAGAATTGGTGCCACTATATCGGGGCCATTAGCTGCAATATTTAACCTTAGCATATCCACAGGCAAGTTTCCACAGAGTTGGAAAACTGCTACTGTCATCCCGATACATAAAAGTGGACCCAAAGATATTCCCAGTGATTACCGCCCGCCTCCTGGAACGGATCATCAATAAGCGCCTTACAAACTTTTTTGAAAATCATAATCTACTTTCTGATCTGCAATTTGGCTTCCGAAAAGGAAAATCAACGGAGGACGCGGTTACACGGTTGACGGAAACTGTTGTCTCTCATTTAGATGAAGGTCGAAACTGTATTGGCATATTTTTAGACCTCGCCAAGGCCTTTGATACGGTTTCGATTCCCATTTTACTTCGTAAGTTAGAAGGATTTGGCATACGGGGTACTGCTTTAAATTGGTTTAGTAGCTACTTGACCAACATATGCCAATGCGTTAGAGTTGGTGGCTTGCTTAGTAGCGAAAAAAATATCTCATTTGGGGTCCCGCAGGGAAGCATTTTGGGCCCCACTCTTTTTCTGGCATATTTAAATGACATTATGCATATTTAAATGACAAAATTCCGAATAGTGATTTTTTGTGATATGCGGACGACACTGCTATTGTTTTCAAAATGTCCAAGAAACAGCAATTTTTTAAGCATTGTTTTTTTTCTGTTTCATTATGATTAGTTTGTTATGTACTACTTATATTTTTGTTTATGCGACTGTTTGTGTTCTAAATAAATAATAATAAAAAAAAAATTCATTGGACTGACCGCAACCTCCCCATGCGCAGTGGCCGCGTGCAGCCGCAGCCCCCTCGCGCTGACGAACGCGCGGCCGCAGCGCGCGCAGGCGTGCGCGCCGCCGTGCCGCGCGCGCAGGTGCGCGCCCAGCGCCGACGCGTGCGCGGACGTAAACGCGCAGGACTCGCACGCGTATTTGTAGCCCGTGTGCCATTTGTGGTGCTTCTTTGCTACACCACTAGAATTCATATTTTAATTTTGTTTTACTTGGTTTGTAAGGGTACATAAATATGAGCGGAAATATGAACGGAATTTTCGAACAAAATAAATTGAAAACTAAATACATAATGAAGGCCTTTAATCTACAATTTATTTTTTCCATTGTGTAACGACAATGAGTCATATGTTTTTATGGGTAACTTACGCCTAGGCCTTAAAAAATATAATTTATTTTTTTTGCTTGTCATCCATAGAAATAGAAATAGAAATATTTATTCGACAAAAACATGATACACTAGGATACATAGTCATTGGGTCCCGAGCTAGGATTCCCTGTGTTACGGGACCCAGTAGAACATCAAGCATACGATATTAAATAACAGACAAGTATAGAATAGATGTTTTACAAATTACAAAGCTACAATAATTTTAGTTATGTCAGTGTAATGTGTGAGCGTGAGTGTGTGTGCATGTAATGGTGTTACGAGTAAAACAGCGAAAACAAAACATTATCGTGATTCAAACAGCTTCTAATAAACAACAGATTGATAAATAACTTACACGTTGTTGAAAGCCTTCAGACACAATTTGCAAATGAATTTCTTAGCATGCGCGCGTTTAGCGTGTGAGCGTGCCAGAACCTCGTTCTTAAAACGCAGCTTGCACACAGGACATTCCGCGCTTCCTCGACTCTATAAATAAAAATATATAGACATGTTGAATGCATACTACATGTTTTATTGTTTATATATTTATGAAATAATAATATGTCAATCCAAGTAGGTATCAAATAAATTTAAGACAATAGGTACATAAGTGCGTTACACAAAGGACTTTATGTTTGTCACACAAATAAAAGCGTATATCTGTGTCGTATAAAAATAATTGTTACACAACAGACAAATTACAGCTACAATCAAATGGAAAATTTAAGCGATTTTTTTTATTTGAGTACTTACGGCATCGTGACTTTGTATGTGCAGTTTATAGCTATTTTGATGAACAAACATCTTTAAACACATTTGGCATTTGAATGACTCTCCGCTAAATTCCTTTTTCTCTTTTGTTTTGTTCCAATCTTGTATTTGTTGCTCTAACTGTAAAATCGATTAATTACTGGTGGAAGATAATGATTAGATTTAAATAAGAAATCTACTGTGGTTGGGGCGGAAAGGTTTCTCGAGTGGCAACCTCGTACCAGAAGGCGCAGCGTGGGTAGACCCCCCCATGATGACCAGGTAAAGCTCGCGGGAGTCAGCTAGACGAGGGTGGCGCGGGACCGGTAATTAAGGCACTTTTTGGGGAGGCATGGCATGTATGAAGCGGTGGACGTATTTCAGTAGATGTGATGATGACGAATAAAACAATAGAACAGGTTTAAAAAAAAGGGTATTTAAAAAAACAAGCAACTAAGAATACGGAAGGTACTTACTACTTACCGTTAATCGGACAATATTGAAATATTCCTGCATATTGACTTCATCAGGCGTCAGTCCTTCATGATTACTTGGTTTAACTGTCCTTTTCACTTTTTTTGGTTTAGTTTCCTGCTGACAACCAATCAATTGACAATTAGATCTAATTAACAAAATCCTACGACATACATTACTTCAAGTATAGACTTACTTGTTTAACTACAACATTATCAGTTTCAGGCTTAACTTCGTCTTCTGAACTCATATCTGCAGAATTACTGAGTCTATCATCAAACATATCTGCTCTATCATCGTCCTTAAACCCTGTTTCTTCATCACTGTGCAAATCCAATGCTTCATAATTTTCAGTATTTGTCATCATAGCTTCAGGATTAATAATTAAATCTGTTACTTCTAATTTTGGCACACTTATGTAATTGTCCGTAGCTTTCTGTTTATTGTCACTTTCCATAACATTAAGTTCATCATTTTCCAAGCTGCCATTGTATTTATATTCATAAATTGTCTTAATCTCATGTGTAGCTAATGTTGATGACAAATTTAGCTGGTTACGATTTTTTCCATTAATAAGACTTATTGTGATCTAAAAAATATTTTAAATAATTACACTTACGAATATATAGTTCTACCTGATGATCTGTTAACTACTATGTAATACTAGTCTAAATACGTATCTGGGTCAATCAACTTTTTCACCCACACTTTTTCTGTCTCCTGTGTTACTTTTTACGAACTTTCAAAGCAATCTATTTCAAACCTGTGTCTATCAATCCAATTAAAACCTGAGGCATATCGTAATAACTGCTGGTGTAAACCATCATTATACACAATTGAGTACCTGGTTTAGAGCAGTTTCTCTAACAAACATTACAGTTCTGTATCTTGCGTTACCAGACAAAATAGTGTGGGTCCAAAAGTTGATTGGCCCATCTAATCTAGTTATTATATAGAAGAACTACACAATGAATCTTTTAGAACTTAAGTCGTTTGTGTCCTGAGGTGAGCGTAATCGCTCAGTCCCTGACTACTGCAGCCGATTACGAACGTTTTGTCATTTCGTATACCTGTTTATTATGTTCAATAAAAATCTTAAATCTACTATGCATAGGCATACTTATATAAACACTTAACTGGAGTAAAAAATAGGTACCTTGCCATATTGTGCAAAAATATCAAGCAATGTGGCTTCCACAGCTAGACTCCTTTCTAATAGTTTGTAGCATTTCTTGAGATGAGCTGCACACTCATAGCAAACAAACTGTGGAAGACCTTCTATATGGTAGTTTTCCTAAAAAACATTTTTATTTTTATAGCATGTTAATCAAGATTGGTAATTATTATATCAGTACAATGATTGATGTTAGCTTGGGACATTGTATTTTTTTTCTCTGTTTCATAGCTTCAAGATTTAAAGATATTAAGCTTCTTCCGCTATGTCATGAAAGTTACCATTATATATATATTGTATAGTTAATTTTCGTGACGTACATAGTAGAATTAATTTAATGTCACTAATGAAAGTGCTTAACTATGGTTAAATAAAGTTAAAAAGAACACCCACATTGTACCCCACTAAGGACTCCATGTACACCTTGTGAACACCATCCTGAAGGCTGTGCAAACGCACCTCAGCAGCTAGACAGAATCTACACACCTCTACATCTGATGCTTCGAAGTTGGAGTTGGCCTGTTAAAATAATAGTTCTGATGTTTCTTATTCAATTATTGAAGCAGAGTCATAAGAAAGCACTTTAAGAGGGCGCTCGTTTTTTGGTCAGGAATAAGCGAGAATGACGGATTTTTGACGTTGTAATTCTAAGAAACGGAGAGCTTTTTCTAGATCCTGATTACTTATTTGCATAGGTTAACTCCTCATATTGGTCCTAGCCGCCTCCAATTTACGAAGAACTGAATACTTTAACCGAAAATACCCGATTACCGACAGTAGTTTTCTGAAGAGAGCGCAGAATCATAAGTTTGAGCCCCTAATACTCCATGATGTTATATCAGAACCTACTTGTTTTTTTCTATTTTCACTAGCGTAATATGTTGCCATTGCGCCTAGCCGCCTCGAATTTTCCTTATTCTGCACGTATATATATGTAAACTGTTCTCAATTACACCATATTTGTCAACAAAATCGTACTGAAAACTCAAGGATTTTCTCATTATTGTTGAATAATTTTTGTATTGAATCTTACACAACATTAAAGTTCATGCTTGTACCAACAAGATCCAGTCCAAAAAATATAACTTTTGTCAAAATTTATATTTATAAATAATTATTCAAAACTAGTATAAATTTACCGTCGCGCGGGAATTTATCTCAGTACCGGCTGAATAGCCCTCCGAGACAGACGTGTAGTGTGTTTATTTGTGGCTATTCACGAAGCTAACCGGCCACTCTTCAGATAAAATAATATTATTTTGATCTCCGACTAAGCATAGTTGTTACCAACCTCGGGGTCAAACTATACTGGGGATACATTCGTGAGGCTAATCGAGACAAGTTATGAATTGCATAGCTGCCATATATGACGTAGTGTAGCGAAAAGGCTCAAACCCACCGGATACGTAACATTTAAAATTGAACCTTCTACCTAAAACAAAAGTCATACATTTCAATGGTGATGTCTTGTGGGTTGGATCCTTTTGTCTAAACTACGCGTTCTATAGTCAATTATTATTGTACGAGTGATCGTGATACTTGATAGATTTAATTTATTTACTTGTTACTATCAGTCCACCTTGTTAGTATGTATGTATGTATGGGAGTTTGGGTGAAATCTTCAAATTAGGTACAATTGCGTATCTTCGGTGACATAATATCATAGAGCTGGTCTGATGATGGAGTCGGAAGGTGGCCATAGCAACTCCTAAACTCAACAAGATAAAGCCATCGAATTTGGGCTCATTTATTTGGTCATGGCACGGCAAGACTTTGGTGCTGGATGATTTCCAGAGTCTGATGATGGAGCTATAAGGTGGTCATGGAACTCCTAAACTAAACTAGATAACCCATCTAGTTTGAGCTCATCTGTTTTGTCATGGTAAACACTTTGGTGATGGATGATTTCCAGGATCTGATGATGGAAGGTGGTCATGGAAACTCCTTAACTAAAATAGATAGACCTATCTTGTTTGGGTTTGTGTGATTTGTCTGTACAAGTACCCACGAACCAGCGACATAATATGCAGGGTTATTGAAAATAACAAGATGAATAAAAAACTTTTTAAAAAACAAGCTTATATGGCGTTTGTTAAGTACAGCACGATCCTACCTTGCATTTAGTAATTATTTTCGTTTATATATAAAACACACCGGGGGTTTACACTGGAAAGGAAGATTTTTACGTGGTTTTATTACATTTCCGAGTCATCATCATCATCATCATCATATCAGCCGAAAGACGTTCACTGCTGGACATACGCCTCCCCCAAAGAGTGCCACAATGGCCGGTCCTGCGCCACCCTCATCCAGCGGACTCCCGCGACCTTTACCAGGTCATCAGTCCACCTTGCGGGGGGCCTACCCACGCTGTGCCTTCCGGTACGTGGTTGCCACTCGAGAACCTTTCCGCCCCAACGGCCATCGGTTCTACGTGCAATGTGCCCCGCCCACTGCCACTTAAGTTAAGCAATTCGGAGGGCTTTATCAGTTTCCTTGGTTTTGCTGCGGATAGCCTCATTTCTGATGCGATCGCGCAGAGAAACTCCCAGCATATCATAGCATAGGCTCAAAGTCACTCAAAGGGCAATGGAGAGCCATTGCCCTTTGAGTGACTTTGAGCCTTCTTATGAGGCCTTTAGTAAGCGACCACGTTTCCGTGCCATATGTCATCACTGGCATCACACACTGGTCAAAGACTCTCGTCTTGAGACACTGCGGAATATTGGACGAAAAGATGTGCCGTAGCTTCCCGAATGCTGCCCAGCCGAGTCGGATTCGACGATTGACCTTCCCTTCGACATTTCCGAGTATCACTCTTTATTTCGAAATAAATGTTTAAAAAACCGGCCAAGTGCGAGTCGGACTCGCGCACGAAGGGTACCGTACCATTATCTATATATTTAAACGGCAAAAAATTTGTTGTATAGGAACCCCCTGTAGCCTAGTTAGTAACTTGGTAGTGACTCTGCCTACGAAGCTGGAGGTCCCGGGTTTGAATCCCGGTAAGGGCATTTATTTGTGTGATGGGCACAAATATTTGTTCCTGAGTCATGGATGTTTTCTATGTATTTAAGTATTTATTTATCTATGTAAGTATGTTTATCGTTGTCTAGTACCCATAGTACAAGCTTTGCTTAGTTTGGGGCAAGGTCGATTTGTGTAAGATTGTAAAAGAAAAAGAAACAGATAAAAACTAAAATAAAAATAAAATTATGAATTCTGTTTTTTAATATTTTTTGTTATAAATAGCGACAACAGAAATACATCACATTTCAAATCTCTATCGATCACGGTTCATGAGATACAGCCTGGTGACAGACGGACAGACAGACGGACAGCGGAGTCTTAGTAATAGGGTCCCGTTTTACTCTTTGAGTACGGAATCCTAAAAAGTGACATAGGTTTTATGCTCAGAACATAAAAAAAGGGAGAAGTGCCGTACTGCTTAATTTCAACCAAAACCGATGTCCCCAGTTTTCTCCCACCGCAGCGCCCACAGGCACACACATTGAACCGTGTAAAAACAAAGACTCGGGCGTTGCCAGTGAGTCTACGGCAACATGCAAACAAGGGCTGTGATTGGCTTAAACGCACTACACTAGGGGGGCGACAAACGTTAAAATTATGTTTTATCGACATTGATATTAAAATTAATATTATGTTAAGATATTGATGGGTAACATCTTCAACTGGTGGTATTTAAACTTCTAGCTACAAGTTTAAATAACACGGGTTGTTAACTTACCATAAATCGCAAAAGTAAAAAATATTGACGAATACCTACAGAGTAACATAAACGGCTTTTTATAAGTTCGTGTTCACATACATTTAAAACTCTGGTCACATCGATATTTTTGACCTGTAGGTACCAGGCCGATCCGACTCGCATTTTGGCGCGAAATAATATGTCCATTACTCATATTACGAGATTTAAGGCTAAGGGCGAGTATCCACCAAAGATGTGCGAAAATGTGTTACCATACATTTTACACCTAGGTTTCAAGCAAGCGAGGTGTCAAATATTCGAAAAGTGTACGGCTCTTATTAAGTGGGTGGAAACATTTTTCTTGAAAATGTTACGAACACATTAACTCTTCTCTGTACAGGAAACCAGTTAGGACCTCTGCCAGTAGCATCTATCCATTTTTTTAGTACCTACTCGGATTCTTTGGAAAACTGTAATAAGAAACCGAGATTTCTTCTTCAATTATCACATTTCAAATGAAAGTAAAAAATACTCATTTAAAATAAATTATTGGTAATAATATCACATTTAAAGTTGTTCTGAAGCCATTTGCAATTAAATTATATACTTGTACATACAATTTTAATATGTCTATTAACCGTTCATACTGCAACTTAGTGAAAATCTTATTAGTAGGTACCGTAAACATTTTGTGCATTTTAATCTTATTAGTATGTTATTAGTTACCTTTAAGATAGGCACCCAACCAAAACAAGTAATTAAATAAAATAAAACAGCGAAAGTAGTCGAAATAAAATAACTAGTATGATATCGTACTTCTATTTTGTCGATTACGCGTAAATTGTAACTGCACTTTGGCACCGCTCTAGTTTGCGACGCCAAGCAGCGGCCGTACCACTAAAAAAATCAAGCATCGTCCATATCCATAGTGGTTTAATACATTGCGCCGTGGTTTACTGTATTGAACGTTCAATGTACAATCTATGCGTTGTTACAAAAATATGCTTTTTCGTTCGATGTGTTAGTTCGATCCCGAGAAATGATGCGGCGTTGCGTTTATTTATTAAAATATTAGTTTTTACTGACTTAAGTGAAAATACTAATACTCACATGTGGTGCGTGACTCCACCATTCATGTAGGTTTTAGTTTCATTCCTATTTTTGCATGTAACCACGCTACAATTCGGCATTTTGAGTAAACGTGGAAAAACATTTCAGATTCACGGCAAATTGCGACTAACATAAAAAAAAAAAAATTAAAAAAATTTGAACTGTTTATTTTCAGATCTGTGATTAAATTATATATATCAGTTACATTTAGTACAATCTTTAATATTTAAGATTATTTACTAAACTTTTTTATCTTAATAACTAGTTATATTTATCTATGTTACTACTGGGGGCCATAATGAACATTTTCTTAATTATATTTTTAGTTTTTGTAGGTTTACTTTCTATATTTTCTACAGTAGTTTTGGGAAAGCTGTTTAATACAAAGGGTAGGTAGTTTGCCCATATGTGTTGTTATATTTGTTAATTATGTATACATTCTTACTGGTCAGGGTTCGTAGGTTGCCTTTCCTTGTGTACTTAACAAGATCTCACACATCACATGCGGTGGGCAGTGACATGCCCATTTGGCCATGTCGCACCGACACGCGCCAAGCCCCCGTTTCATATCTATTCCTTTTTATCATCTGAGGTTTTAGGCTTTTGAATAAAATCACGCATTAATTAATTGTATTCTAGATAAAAAGCTGTGTTTGTATAATTTATAATTTTCAGTTCCTTTGGTAAGAAACGGACATAGCAATTTCTATGAAGGGCAGTTTTTTTTTACTGTCCATAACAAAAAAAATTTTCTTCAAGAAATGAATACGTAAGTACCCAGTAATTTACTAGTAGTGGGTCTACTGGTATAATTTCACTACATTACTATATATAAATAAGACTCAGATAACATGCAAACTATTAATATCCGTAAAACAAATTATTATTCTTATTACTGACAACTTTAAAACTCGTTAGTTTATTTTATACTAAAAAAACGAAACTAAATATATGTAATTTGTCATATCATAGTATTTTAATACAAATAGAAAACTTGTGCTCAAAAATCAAATACTTACTTTATTCAAGTTATCTAACTTCGCTAACATGATGTTCTAGAACATCATGTTAGCGAAGTAATACTTACCACTTTTTAGTGCAAGTATCAACATCGGTCACGGAGTGAATTCCAACGGTGCGCTATTCAGATATTTGCATCGGCAAGCTCCGCGGTTAGTTCTATCCCGATCGCACTTACATATAGCTAGAAAGGGACGGCACCCGCGGCTGGTGCGATCTCGCTGTGCATGTGGGGGTTAGATACGTTTGTGTGGGTGGTAGTAGTATTTACACACACAAACGCACTACGCGTGTCAAAATACCGAATTCTGAGCGAGCGCTTTTTTGAAGAGCACTCTTAAAAATAATTTTTAGAATTGATATCCCTATCCTGTTAAAAGAAAATTGTTAACAAATTAACATTAAAATATTATTCTGCCTCGTGGGCTCTTTATCATGTCAGTGTTTTACAAATAGAATAACAATGGCATCACATCACAAGTGTCATGGTGGTAAATGTTTACTTTGTAGGTCTAAACAGCACGTTCACAATCAACAACCTCTCTAAGTGCTTCAATTAATTCATAATTCATTTATTGTTTGCAAACCATGGTATTACAAGATATTACAAGGACATAAAGTACAGCATGGACCCTGTTAGGGCAAAGCAAAACTTATAGTTAACTTAACCTATATAATAAAAATATCAAATACTAACATTTGCCATCATAGCTTTTCATTTTTTCATGTTATCATAGGTATATGTATTTATTTGTTATTTCTAGGTTACATGTTCATATATTCTTTGAAGGTGTAAAAAGCTTGTAACAACAGGTAATTCTTTAGTTTAGTAACAAATTAAGTGTACTTCTCTTCAGTTGATATGTGTCTCGGTAAGTTATTATATATTTTTATCGACATGGAATGTGGTCCCTGTGAGATCATTTGAAGTTTGGATATAGTTGTTTGGATCAGATTCTTTCTGGGTCGCAAATTATGGATTCCTTTAATCATATCCTTAGTGTGGGTGTAAAGGTTAGGGTGTTTCCGCACGAATTTGCACGTCTCAAGAATATACAAGGATGTCAGTGTTAGTATGTTTAGTTCTACAAAATGAGGTCTATTAAACATTAGAGTACTAGCTCACAAATCAAATTATTATTTTGGTAGTGGCTTCCGGGCTGAGAGAGCCCTTATATCACTGCAACCATTGCTGATCCACCACTTACTACAAGTCTTGGTCAAGTCCTGCAAATTCAAAGAGTTGTGGGATTCTGATGAACTCAAGAAATTCGATCTCCTCTGGGCACATGATGTGTTTGCCCAGAATGGAGTTACAGCTGCGCATAAGACGAGGGCAATCGGTTAGGATGTGTGTAGGCATCTCCTCCGCTTCAAGGCAGGGTCTGCCCTGCCTTGTGCCACACAGTCCTAATGTTTGCATGTGCTTGTTTAGGCAACAATGCCCTGTAAGCACCGTTACCAGCATATGTTCACAGTTCCTGCTTAGCGCCAAGGCATCAGAGGATGCCTTTTTGCTATAGGCTCTAATTAGCGCCACAAATCAACTTACAGGCAAATCCTTTACAGGAACTGCATCATCTTTAATCCGTATCCTCCTCCCATCATGGTTTATCTGTTCATAGCTGAAGTGGGCACTACATATACGGGAATAGCTTGGTGGTGTCCAGTCTGGTCTCCCGATAGCTTTCAGCCACTTTTGTTTCATTTCTACATTTGATGGAAAGCTAAAAACAGTTTTCAAGTATATCTTAAGGTAAAAATGTTTACAGTGTCATTGAAGCTATTTTCATCAATAAAATATCACTACTTTCACACAATATTTAACTAATTATTAGACTTTACATTCCTCCGGCGCGTCCCTTTGGAACGCATATATAGTGGAGTTAATCTCCAAAAAAATATGGGAAAAAATATATAATTGACTTTACACAGGTTAATTTTAAAAGTAACTCTTAAAGTCCTTAAATGTCTTTCGGATCCGCAGACATAAAATTGTAAGCTTAAGTTTAAAATTAATAAAATTAAAACTTTTATATTTACGCGTGAAACGATGTCATATCATTAGGGTCTTTCTTTTTGTTGCTGCTGTTGTTATTGCAACATTTGACACAACAGTACGCCACCATTATTCGACAAAGTAAATAAGTGAATGTTACTGAAAAACTAAGAAGTATTTTTGTTTATAAATAATGAAAACAAAACAACGAAATCGCGTTTATTTTCGAAACTGTCAAATCTCATGTTGTCAAAAACAAATCGATGAAACGGGACGAGGTACGTTCGGAAACGATTATATTTTATTCTTTCTTTATTTGGTTTGCCTGTTGTTCCTCCGTCCGTAATCTAATCATATTACACTTCCATATTTACCTGCTTTTTTCCCTTTATATACTTTTTAAATCTGGAAGAAAAACCAGTCCCTAAATTACAAACCGTTATTAAAAAAATACGTTACTTAACTTTCCATAGCGTAACGAAAATGTATTGTTTTAACATCTGTCAAACGGAAACGGGCCGTTATCGCCTTCCAGCAGTTCCACAGACTACTAAGAGATACTGGCAGTAAAGACTACAATATACATACTGAGATAGACAGGCAACTCGACCAAATTGAGTAAGCATTTAATGCTTGCGTACAGCAGGCGCCATCTCTTCTGCGATATTAAAACGTTTCTGTTAAAACATACAAAAAGTGCGTCGGCCGCAGGGTTTGAACTTTGGCTCATCGACTCCAAATACCGCCGTCTTAACCCCTAGGCTATGGATGTATAATGTCAACACGGCGAATTTCGAAATACCTTGACAGCCTAAGCCTAGCAATCGCTGCAGCTTCAAAGAGTTAGCAAGCTATCAAGAAGGTGGCACTGTTTTCAATAAGACACTGGATTTGCATTAAGTTCTAAGTTCGCATAGCATGACTGGCAGTTCGTGTGACATGTCGTATGACGAAGGACCGCATGGAATATTTTGCCTTAAATCTGTAGTAAGTACTTACAGGTAATTATGTGAAGTAAAAGTAAAAAATATTAATAGACCAAAAAAAAAGTTGTGTTTAAATTTCCATTGTGTAACAAAAATGTACCTGTATGTACAGGCGGGGTATGTACCCCTCAATGCAGAACACAACCAAGCCACAGCCCCGAGGTTCCGGCGACCCCCAGTACCCTAGTTATCGTTTAGCACACGCTTGAGACTCGGAGAAAATTTATACATACCACGTGTCCCAAAACTCAACGATAAGCCGGCACCAGAGGATGGAGCTGCTTATGATTAGTCGAGAAAAAATAAGGAAAAAAATATATACAATAAAATATATCTACCACGTGTCCCAAAACTCAACGATAAGCCGGCACCAGAGGATGGAGCTACTTATTTAGATATATTTTTTTCCTTATTTTTTCTCGACTAATCATAAGCAGCTCCATCCTCTGGTGCCGGCTTATCGTTGAGTTTTGGGACACGTTGTATAGTACACTATTACCAGCTGCTAAATAATAGAGTAGACTTAGCGTCCGTGTTGGAACGCATGGGCCTGCAGGTGCCGCGAGCGAGTGGGCCGGCGGTCGGCGCGGCGGGCGGCGCGGGCGGCGCGGTGGCGGCGCGGCGCCCGCGGCGGCTGCGAGCTGTAACCGGCGAGCGCACGAGGCGCGGTGCGAACGCTCCTACTGCCAGAGCGCGCACAGCTCTAAACCATATAATACAGGAAGCCGACGGTATAGACATATTTGCTGACTGTATTGGTGTGTTCTGTGGAAAAGTATTAACATTCTTATCGCATAACAGAGTTTAGATTTAAACTGGGACATGTTTCTTGTTGAAGTTGTTTATGAGTTTATTTTAGTTTTTGTTCATTGTTTTATATCGTTACCGCATGTTTAAAATTTCGCATAAAGTGTGTATAAATATCTTTAGTTATGTTATGTATTTTGTAGGTACCACATAAGTGATTTGGTGTAATACTGTTAACCTATGTGTGAATTAACAAAAATTCTTAATTCTTAATAGCGGTCAGGGTACTAGCGGGGTCAGCACGGCTATCACAAGACGGCCCGCGAGCTCTCTCGATTTTTCTTGCACTATCCGTCTCTCTCTTATTAGAGAACTTATAAAGAGACGTATAGTGCGAGAAAAATCGAGAGAGATCGCGCAGCAGAAACAAGGTAATCGATATAGCCCCCCGAATCGCTTAACTTAAGTGGCAGTGGACGGGGCACATTGCACGTAGAACCGATGGCCGTTGGGGCGGAAAGGTTCTCGAGTGGCGACCACGTACCGGAAGCGTGGGTAGGCCCGGGGACAAGGTGGACTGATGACCTGGTAAAGGTCGCGGAAGTCCGCTGGATGCGCGTGGCGCAGGACTGATCATTGTAGCACTCTTTGGGGCCTATTATGGCCTATTATGTCCACCATTGGACGTCTTTCGGCTGTTATGATAATGATGAACGAAAATGTAGTATATTAATACTTACTGCCGATATATGGGAAACCAAATGGCTGTTTCGAAAATAAAAACAAACGCTTCAATTCATTATAACATTTTAATATACGATACAAACACGAAAAATTATTACACACACAGATCTAACAAGGTACTAACAATAAATGTGATTATAAACGTAAAAATGCATATAAAGTATCAATGGTTAAAGAATTGTTCATTCTCGTTTTTTTTAGTCCAAGAGAACTGCCCAGGCCAGTAATCGAGACTATACACATACACACTACTGTGTGAATGGCACCGCAGGTAGTAGTTTCCCCTCGCAACTGCCGAAGCCGATGCGCAGCTGTCCATTGTCACAGTGCCCGCGCAGCGTGACCGTGTCGCCGTCCTGGAGGAACTTGCGCTCCTGCCCGTTTAGGAGCCGGAGCGGCTTCGTGCCCTTCCAAGACAACTCTAACATGCTGCCGTATGAGTCTGGGGTCTGGAAAGTGTGCAAGATAGTTTTATTACAGACATGTGTATATGACTAGACATTTCCTACATGACTGGAGGCGCAATAATGCAGAAGCCGAAACGTATCAGATGGCGAGATTAGTGAGATTAGCATCTGAAAGTTGTCTTCATCGTCATCGTCATATTTAAGAGCTCTAGGGTCTTTTCAGTGGAGCAATCTCCATAAACTTCCTCCAAACCTTGGAGCAAATGAAAGCATAACACGCTAAAAATACTCGATATACTAATACTTATGTTGTAGACAACTGAGAACAACACTGATGAGCGGTAGGTTCTCAGGTAGACATTTCGACCATATCATTTATTTATACACAAGAATTATTTCACAAGAATGGAATGGTTAGATTGTGATTTACATAAATAATATTAAATTGTGGGTATAAAACCTGTCAGGCTCAAGTGGGACTGGGCCGGCCACGTCTGTCGCATGCATCCAGATAGGTGGGCTAGTATAGCTAACATGAGTGGGTACATGACGGGCGACGCATGGAGATCACGGGGAGAGGCCTTTGCCCAGCTGTGGGACACCCAATATAGGCTCAAAAAAAAGTATTGTAGGTAATCGTTTGTACCTATTTCTAAATCAATTGTACTGCCCTTTGATTGATGATATTTCATCTATCATCGTATTGTAATTCCTACGATTCCTACAACAAGTGTAAATAACTCACATCGCCACTGATAGTTCCAGATCCCAGCAAATCCCCCGGGTTCAAGTTACAGCCGGTCACGGTCTGCTGCGCCAACTGCTGCTTCACCGTCCAGTACATGTATTTAAAGTTTGAACGGCATATCGTCGTGTATGCCGATGAGTCTTCCGCTGAAAAAATCATTTTCATTCAAGTTATGTTTTCCAACTTTAAGTAAGTTTCCATTGATGCTTGTTATTATTGTAACAAGTATGCAGAAATATAATCATGATTAAATGCATAGTCAAAATAATTTACTGGCAGACGGTAGAGCTTATAGAATATCCAAAGGGATAAAGCTATTTGTTAAAAGGGAGTAATTGTAGATTTAATTTGCTGTACCAACTGTGACGGCGGGCCGCATTGTATCGCGTCATCACTTACGTTTCAAATCCACCTCAAGTTTGATATCGAAGTTGAAGTTGTCACTGTGCTTGAGGTAAGGGAAGGGCTCCGGATCCTGAGGGAAGTTCTCACAGATGAAGGGCCGGAGCGCCTCTAGTGTTACCACCCACGGCGATATGGTCGTACCGAGGTTCTTTGCCGTGAACGGCCCGAGAGGTACGTACTCCCATTTCTGAATATCACGAGCTAAAAATAAACAGTTCCTGTTAGTTTGGTCGTTGGTAAGGAGGAAGTTCCGTAACTACTCGAGTATGTAGTACTGGATAGATGGATGTAACTAACTTACATTGTATTGTACAATTTCAAAGTTAATTGCTTGCAAAAGGTCTTTAAATTATAGACGTGATAACGAAATCGGGATTCACCTGTTTTATCGTTTCCATAAATTATGCATAAGGCACATTATGGCATCGTTATTTTGTTACGTAATAGTTATGCAGTCGAACCATAATATTGCCAAAAGCTGATATATAGGGAAAATACTAAACTAGAACTTACCGCTCCAGTCATTCATGAGCACAAACCCGAAGATTCTGTCTTCAGCCTTCTGGGCAGTGACGCGTTGGCCCAAAGCGGTGGGCGGACCTCCGACGAAGCAGCCCATCTCTAACTCGAAGTCCATGAGACGACAGGGGCCAAAATGAGGCTCTGCTCCTGTAAGAATGTGATTGATAGGTCAGCAAGGAAATAATTGTAAACCACCACGTCACAAAATTATAACACCAGCATCTCACATTTCATGTTCTTTTTTTAGGGTTCCGTAGCCAAATGGCAAAAAACGGAACCCTTATAGATTCGTCATGTCCGTCTGTCTGTCCGTCCGTATGTCACAGCCACTTTTTTCCGAAACGATAAGAGCTATACTGTTGAAATTTGGTAAGTAGATGTATTCCGTGAACCGCATTAAGATTTTCACACAAAAATCGAAAAAAAAACATTAAGTTTTAGGGGTCCCCATACTCAAAACTGAAACTCAAAAAATTTTTTTCATCAAACCCATACGTGTGGGGTATCTATGGATAGGTCTTCAAAAATGATATTGAGGTTTCTAACATCATTTTTTTCTAAACTGAATAGTTTGCGCGAGAGACACTTCCAAAGTGGTAAAATGTGTCCCGTCCCCCCCTGTAACTTCTAAAATAAGAGAATGATAAAACTAAAAAAAATATATGATGTACATTACCATGTAAACTTCCACCGAAAATTGGTTTGAACGAGATCTAATAAGTAGTTATTTTTTTAATACGTCATATATCGTAAACCGCAATTTATTTCACGGAACCCTTCATGTGCGAGTCCGACTCGCACTTGGCCGCTTTTTATTATTATTGAGAAACAAACAGTCTTAAAAAACACATAAGTAACTTAGCTATGTGAATAATGCTATAACAGACCTATAGTTTCATAGACCAAATGTCATAAACTTATACACAAATATATATATATATATAATATATATACATGTGCTGTAAATACACTTATGACAGTTAAGTAGATTTACAACTTACACCATTAGACAATGCAAAAAAGAAAGAAAAAGGTTATGTTAACTGCGTTTTATTATGTAGGTAGGTACCCACATAAGTGATTTGGTGTCATACTGTTAACCTATGTGTGAATTAATAAAAATTCATCATTCATCACGCATTGAGTTGTTGTCGTTGCGCGGGAAGGTTCCCACGTCACCATGCCCTTAACGACATTGTTCGGAGGGCGCTTGTGTCAGCTAATGTGCCATGTATGTTGGAGCCTCCAGGCCTTTGCCGGTCTCACGGTAAAAGGCCGGACGGCTTAACCCTGGTGCCCTGGCAAAAAGGCAAATGTCTCCTCTGGGACGCTACATGTGTTAGCACTTTTGCTGCTTCGCACATTGGTCGCACCATACGGGCGCCTGGAGCTGCGGCTGACCTGGCGGCAGTACAGAAGTACTCGGGTCTCTCAAATTATTTATTCGTTCCTCTTGCGGTGGAGGTTACTGGGTGTTGGTGCTCAGAAGCCAAAACCTTTTTCAAGGAAGTGGGGCGCCGCTTGCAAGAGAGAGGTCTCGATCCCCGCTCTGGGTCATTTTTGGTGCAAAGGTTAGCCATAGCTGTTCAGCGCGGCAATGCGGCTAGTGTGATGGGCACCTTTGCGCCTGGAGTGACCCGGGGCGAGTTATTCAACACTTAATTCTCAATGTAGCTGTTTTTATTATTTAGTTTTAGGTATTGTATTGTTTTCTTCTTTGTGTTGTATTTTGCATTCAAAGATGCAAAATACAACACGACGATTTGACGACCGCTTTAGCCTAGTTGGTAGTGACCCTGCCTACGAAGCAAGAGGTCCTGGGTTCGAATCCCGGTAAGGGCATTTATTTGTGTGATGAGCATGAATATTTGTTCCTGAGTCATGGATGTTTTCTATGTATTTAAGTATATATTTCTCTATATAAGTATCTATATCGTCGTTTAGTACCCATAGTACAAGCTTTGCTTAGTTTGGGACTAGGTTGATTTGTGTAAGATTGTCCGCATATATTTATTTATTTATATATATATATATATATATATATATATATGAGGATAAAAATTCTTAGATTAAACATTATTAGATTAAAGAAAAAACTAATGTTTTAAATATATTACAAGAATTGCCAAACAAATCTGCGTCCATACATTTGGCATTGTATTTAATAATAATAATAATATAAAAAATGGCGTAGGGATGTGACGGCCCCATCGCCCACCAGATTTCTGGTGCAATCAGTCAACGTAAGGCAGCTTGTGGCGGGCTGTTAGGGAGTAGCGACCCTACGTACCTGAGTGCTCCTGGGGGTGTCCTGTGGTCAGGCTGAGCCGATCGGGTGGTTGGTTGGACAGGCCCCCCACCTCTGGCTTGCCTTAACTGGCTGTTCAGAGTGGAGTCGCAAGAGCTGTTGCTCGAGGGTAGATGTGGACACCTAAGTGGCGAGTTTGCTATATGTTTAAAGTCCAGTGCCACCTCTCTACCCCCCCAGGCTCTCTGACTGGTGTTGCCCTTAGGCCATTTTTTAATGTCGCTATTAATAGGGGCCCATCTAGTAGTTGGCGAGTCACCGTCTGCCAGAGATAAAAAATGAGACAGTTTATTAGGCAGGCGTCCGATGTTTCACCCAATAGCCCAGCCACTAGTCCATCATTTTCACCCAATAACCAAATTTTCTTTAGATTCCATCAACAGCAATAGTCCCTATACACCCCAGCGGGTGCTGTCTCTGTGTGCGTCCCATGACACGGGCAGGGACAGCATCCGCTCGGTGTACTCCTTGCATTTCATTAAATTGTCAAAAGGGCCTCTACGTGTTGGCTCAGTTGGTACTTTGTAGGTACCTAGCCCCACGCACGCCTCCCAAAGGTCCGGGACATCTTTGTCCCGTGAGCGGGAAAGACATAATAATAATAATGTAGGGATGTGACGGCCCCATCGCCCACCAGATTTCTGGTGCAATCAGTCAACGTAAGGCAGCTTGTGGCGGGCTGTTAGGGAGTAGCGACCCTACGTACCTGAGTGCTCCTGGGGGTGTCCTGTGGTCAGGCTGAGCCGATCGGGTGGTTGGTTGGACAGGCCCCCCACCTCTGGCTTGCCTTAACTGGCTGTCCAGAGTGGAGTCGCAAGAGCTGTTGCTCGAAGGTAGATGTGGACACCTAAGTGGCGAGTTGGCTATATGTTTAAAGTCCAGTGCCACCTCTCTACCCCCCCAGCCTCTCTGACTGGTGTTGCCCTTAGGCCATTTTTTAATGTCGCTATTAATAGGGGCCCATCTAGCAGTTGGCGAGTCACCGTCTGCCAGAGATAAAAAAATGAGACAGTTTATTAGGCAGGCGTCCGATGTTTCACCCAATAGCCCAGCCACTAGTCCATCATTTTCACCCAATAACCCGTTTTCTTTAGATTCCATCAACCAGCAATAGTCCCTATACACCCCAGCGGGTGCTGTCTCTGTGTGCGTCCCATGACACGGGCAGGGACAGCATCCGCCCGGTATACTCCTTGCATTTCATTAAATTCTCAGTTGGTACTTTGTAGGTACCTAGCCCCACGCACGCCTCCCAAAGGTCCGGGACATCATTGTCCCGTGAGCGGGAAAGATGTATTGATAAAACATAATGTACATCAGTATTTACTATAGACTAGGAGCTTAATATTAGGGGCAAATAACACGTGCCTGAACTAGGATACCCTGTGTTTCAGGCAAAAAAGAACTAACAATTGAATATGTTATTCACATGCAAAATATTATTTAATATGATTCTTATTGACTAGGTAGTACAAAATAATTTGTAAGTTAATTACCTACATATAAATAAGGTATAAAAATATAGAAGATAGAACAAAATTATTTTAAAACGATAAATAACTTCTCAGTATCGTCATAGGACATATTATGTAGGGCTTCTCGTAGCGTTGATTTACATTTCATGTAGTTTAGGGGATATAGATCTAGCCGTGCATTAAGTCTTTTGTAAAGAAGTGGACCTAGGAAAAGAAAAAATCTAGAAGAGAAAGGGTGTCGTGTTTGAGTATAATTAGGACAAACAAAATCTTTACGCCTTTTACTGGCATGATCAGTGTTGTAAGGGGTTTCAGCGTGCTGTTTTAAAACTGTGTGCAATATAAATAATTGTCGGACTGTTAAAACTTCACATGATTTATAAAGCAGGCTAGTGGGGAATTGATAGGGGCGGAAAGTAGAAACCTTAAGGATTGCTCTCTGGGCCCTTTCTAGGTTTAGTAATGTGGTTTTAGCCAAGCCACCCCATGAAGAGATACAGTAAGTTAATACAGATTGACATAACGGAAAGTAAACTTGTTTGATTATGTGCGAGTCTCCGATCGTACGTATTTTTTTGAAAATAAATATTAACTTACGAACTCTAGTGCACAACGCTTCCACATGAAGTCGAAAAGAGAGAGAGTCATCAATTATGATTCCTAAATACTTTATTTTGTTTGTGGTAGCTATGCCCGGACATGCACACCGGTTATTTGTGGGATGTTTACAATTGTGAGCATAGATTTTAAGGTTAGTCGGAGCTAGTTTCGATTTGAGCATGGAAAACTTTATAACATTTGTTTTCTCCGAGTTCAGGGTTAGTAGGTGATGTAGAAGCCAGTTACTTACGATATTAAAGCCTCGCTGTGCATAGTCATAGACTTGCTCTACTGAGTTTGCAGAAAAAAGTAGGACAGTGTCGTCAGCGTATGAAATGATTTTACCACAGTCGATTTTAAGATTGCAAAGGTCATTTATATAAATTAAAAACAGCGTAGGACCTAAAATACTTCCCTGTGGGATCCCAAAAGAGGCATTATGTAGGTCAGAACTCATAAAATTGTCGATTTATGTGCGTTGCGTGCGGCCGTCTAAATAGTCTGCAAATAATTTGAGCTGCGTACCTCTGATTCCTAATGATTCAAGCTTGTGAAGCAGGATGGGAACGGAGACGGTATCGAAAGCTTTAGCAAGATCAAGGAAGATTCCCAAAGTCTGATTACCCTTGTCTAGTTCTTGCCCTAAAAGTCAGTTCGTTCAGTCAGTTCGTGTACGGCGTCGGCAGTTGATAGTTTCGACCTAAATCCAAACTGACTTTTAGACAAGATAGCTTGGCTCTCTAAATATTGGACAAGCCTATTATTGATGATTTTTTCTAATATTTTTGACGTCGAAGGTAGTATGGAGATAGGTCTATAATTTGACACCTGGTCTTTACTACCAGATTTGTATACAGGAACCACAATAGCTTTTTTCAGACATATCGGAAATATTCCTTCAGAAAGGCACTTTTGGAAAATGAAGGTGAGGGGAGGAACCAGGATGTGTCTGAATTGCTTGAGTATTTTATTAGATATACCATCCCAACCTTTAGCCGAGTAATTTTTTAAGCCCATAATTATTTGGTTCACCTCTCGTTCATCAGTATTTAACAGCACAAATGACTTAAATGTATTGTTGTGGTTTGAAACATGGTTAGGGAGGGGAAAAGACAGGTTTCGCTGGACTTTTTCAGCAAATTGTTTTCCTATGTTAACAAAAAAATCATTTGCGCAATTAGCAGATGCTAAAGGTGAAGAGCAGACTTGTCCGGTTGGAACATGATTCTCGTGGTTTTGCTGTGTATGTAACGTTTTTAATACACTTCCAGACTAGTTTACTGTTTGTTCCGGCCAATTCGAGTTGTTTTTTGTCGTAGTTAGATTTAACTTTTTTCAGCAAGTCATTACAAAAATTACGATATCTTTTGTAAGAAAGTTGTAGAACTAAATTGTCCGGATTTGATTTAGCTTTAAAATGCAGTTTGTCTCTGTGTTTCATGCAACGGATAAGTCCGGGTGTAATCCACGGTTTAACATTAAAATATTTACTACTAACACGTATGTTTATGGTATTATGCAATATTGCTTGCTGGACTTTTTGAATCAGGTATGACATGCTAGTATCTGCGTCAGCGGAATTGTAAACTGGGTCAAAATTAATGTTGCATAAATCACGTTCAAGTTTGTTTACATTTAATTTAGAAATTATTGGCGTTCGTGCTGCATATGGTAATTTACGAAATAATGAAATTAGGACAGCCCTATGATCTGTAATAGAGGAATTTGTAACTAATGCTAGCGCTGGGAGATTAGATTTAAGCATGATATGGTCTAAGCAGGACCCGCTTTGGTGAGTGGGAAGCGTGTGTGCGGGAAGCAAGCCGTGAAACGAGCATAAATTGAGGTATCTCTGAGCTGCGGGGTCAGTGGTTTCTGGAAGAATGTTGATATTATTAATATACGATTTTTAAATGATGATAGATTTCGTAACGTCTCGTCTAGAGAGTCAGTAAAGGTATTAATATTTCTAAAACACGGCGGTCTGTACAATGCCAGTATGGCAAAGTCCGTTCCAATTTTAATTAACAGTCGATTGCACTCTAATATGTTTGGCTCCTCAACATTAATTTCTAAATTACATCTGGCATATACGACTACTCCATTGTTTTGGTTGTGATTCAACTTGGTCACATACATGTTATAGCCGGGCATGTTTGGCAAGTTGCATTGTTTATTTAACCAACACTCTGTCAGAATAATGACATCGCAGCTCATTCCAAGTCTTTGCAGAAAAACACTAACATTATCAAAATGTTTAGTTATACTTCTTATATTTTGTGTTAGTATGGTTAGCGGATGATGGGAAGAATCGATATATTGTTTGCACTGTTCAACCTCGCAAACTAGAGAATCAGATAATTTACAGTTTGCATGCGTGCTTAATATATGAATGCTGTGCGTAATTAGTTCTGCTGCTTGTGATACTAAATAAGGCCTTCTTGCGACAACTTCGTTCTAATCTACGGGGAACATGAAAAAATATATTAAGTAATAGTTCAGGGGCATCAACTAGATTATTCATAATTTTGAACAGAAAAAGTAAATCGGTACAAGTGCGTCTGAGTGAAAGGGGTTGGATATGGAGTCTTGTAGATGATGATTGTTACTTAGGAAACCTTTATTTATAAAAGTCTGTAACATAGTTTAATTCTTACTAACCTTCAACTGGCAACGTTTGTCCATAGGGTCTTGTTATAGGTGTTCCTGAAACCACGATAGAGCTGGACCGTCCATGGTAGCCGACCGGTAGATACTTCCTGAAAGAACAGACTAATGATGAATTACTGTGGACATAATGAAATGTTTGGTGAACGGAAATAGAAGTGGTGAGTTGCCTCTGATTTTTCGGAACAGTCCAAAACATGATGGACGTGGAATGGTAGGAATAACTAGTTGAATGAAGCAAATTATCTTTGGTATTATAGCGGACACAAGGGTTCCCCACTCCATGGCTTCCTTTAATGAAAGTATTAACAGCATACCAGTTAGGCATGAGCGCGTTCTCTTTGCTGCGGAACATGATTCCCACGTTGGTCGCATGGTGGATAGACGAGTAGAAGTCCGTGTAGTCCCCAATTTGGACAGGCAAGTGCATCGTTACGAACTTCATCTGGACGAAGGGTCTGCAAACAAGTTACACGAAATTAAGAAGACGACTCGACACTGCGGATGCTTTCATTCATCTCATAAAAGCGTATTTGAATGTGTATTTAAGCTTGGAAACACCTAATGACTCGGACAATAGTTACCTACTGTGCGCTCCCGAGCGAGTATGATCAATAATATTTATAATTTTTTGCCCTAGTCATTATAACTATTTACAACTTACCTAATAGTACGTAAGCCCGGTCCCAATATACCTACGTCTCATGACGATACGATAAAATGCAGTGCACAGTTGCACACGGTCGAGAGTTGTGCTGACCAAGAATCAGAAGATTATCGCACCTAAACTTGGCCGAAAGGTTGAAAAATCCTTCACTCCCGGTCAAAGTTTTAAGGGTAGGTATATTTACGTCATGTGGCAACAGTACGAGACTATATGTGGCATCACTTACCCCTTTATAATCGTAGAGAGAGAGTAAACCTAGTCTGTCAGTCCTGAAATGGAAATACTTGGCAGACGTTGCCAAAGGTGGCCAACTTTGAAATTACTTTACCGTTTGATGTCTGTCGCTTTATAGAGAATCTCCTCTCTGATGAGTTTCTGGATGGTCTGCCTGGCTTCCAGCCAGTGCGCCCTTGTGAGGCCCATGAAAGCATTGAGGCTCTCTTGCTGAAATTAACAGTAAGGCAAGTTCAATTATTTTTTAAATCATTGTTTCATAAGGTTGAGGGGGTTATCTACAAGTAAGTATGTAATGCGGCATAAAATTATAACAAGGATCGTCACGGGACCCGAGAGTAGGGAAGTAGGTAGGTATCCTTAAGCAGTCAGCGTCAAAGAGATTGTAGCAATCAAAGTAGCCAAAAATAACTACTTCACCCTAATAGTAATACGTATACCCTAATAGTAATAGTGTTACGATATAACAAATAAGAGTGAAACCTATTTGATGCTGACCCATTTCTGATTCCTTTGGATTGTTGTAAACCAAAACGAGAACGAAATAGTAATCATTTCGCGACCCCCCCTCTGCGCTGTTCTTAGATTATATTTTCTATTTTACGAATATGAAATCCCTACATGTTTTAACTCACAAAATTCAATTGGCCGCGACCCCCCTAAAGAAGCTTCGCGACCCCCCTGGGGGTCGCGACCCACAGGTTGAAAAACACTGTTTTAAAGGATTATGGATGTATGTATAAAAAAACCACACAGTTAATTCATTCATTCATAATTAATTTAATTTATTCCATTGTGCAACGAAAATTTATGATACAAATTATAAGGGTTACACAGTGGATTAAATTATAAACGAAATTAGTCCTTAACTAAGCAAAATCTCTTAGAAATATAACTATAAAGTAACTCTTAAAATAAATAGATAAAATCATGATAAAATCTTCAGCATTGTCACCATCATTAACATACAAGATAACATTTCAATTCATTACGCAATTTGCGAAACGCCGGTAAACATCTCATTTACATACTCGATAAGTAGGTACCTTAAAAACATGTTGGTTGTCTTTTAATAGCGGCCCGTCGAAGTAGTGGGCGATGTGATTCAAATCTAAAACATTATTCCCATAAGCTACTCCGATGTGTTTCACGGTCTCCTGCAATCATACAAATAAAACGCTAAATTAAAAAGTATCAGTTGCATTAAAATTCACTGCCGACAGACTACTTTCGAATCTAGTCGTATTATACAAAACAAAAGAAAACAACAATAAAGGTCAAATTCCTGATTCAAATAAGAAATGCACATTGAACTTACATTGAGAGGTCCCGTAAAAACTCCGTATGGAAGATTTTCTATGGGGAAATCATTTGGTGCACCTTCCATTTTAAATAGAATGGAATTTTACTTGTTTGTGTTAGCTCTGCTATGGTTCCAATCCAACTGTTTACACGTACTGATATCAGTGGTGTTGAGGTTATAAAATGGATATAAACTGGGTTTGTCGGTATGGAAATAAGGTAAATGAGCCGGTTCTAGCGGCAGGGGGCTTGTCCAGTTTTATGTGAGATCTACAACTTCTACAAGCCAAGGTCAAACTCGGCCCAGTGGGCCGATATTTATATAGTTATGGACTAGGTACTAAGTAGGTACCTACTTATAGTTATAAATGATGGTATGGATATTATGTTGCACAATCGGTATTCCACTTTCCAGGCCAATGCTCCGTATTCAATACCTACATGAATTAAGAGTTGTCAAAGACGGCCCGCGAGCTCTCGATTTTTCTCGCACCACTTCCTAAGTTTTATAATAAGAGAAACGTATAGTGCGAGAAAAATCGAGAGAGCTCGCGCGCCGTCTTGTGATAGCCCTGCAGGCCCTGCAGCTAGTTTTTTTTTTTTCTTTCCATATATGCATAAAATAACAGTGTATGTATATGTCACCGTTAGATTGTGAAAACCGTAAGTTTATAATCTTACCGGTTTTATAATATTGTAAACTGACGGAATATTGTGAACTGCCAAAATAATTCATAATTTTACGCATTCATTTTCGTTAGTTTATAAACTAACAATGTCATATCGTCAAATTGTGAACTGAGGGCCTACCGTGAACGGCATTCGAAGTTTTCCCTCTCTGTCGCACTTACGTACGAACTCGTAAGTATGATAGAGAGGGGAAACTTCGAACGCCTTTCGCGGTAGGCCCTCAGAATCAAATTTGCCTGAGGGCCTACCGCGAAAGGCATTCGAAGTTTCCCCTCTCTGTCATACTTACGAGTTCGTACGTAAGTGCGACAGAGAGGGAAAACTTCGAATGCCGTTCGCGGTAGGCCCTCTGATTCGGAACGCAACCTTGCGCTGTTTGGTTGCGCGAATTATTCCACTCGCATCAGCGGCGCTACCACGAAGTTCGAATCTCGAATTTCGTATATCTCCGTCTCTGTCGCTCGAGTACTATAAACCATAAGTGCGATAGAGACGGAGGTATACGAAGTTCTAGATTCGAAGTTCGTGGTAGCGCCGCGAAAGGCATTCGAAGTTTCCCCTCTCTGTCATACTTACGAGTTCGTACATAAGTGCGACAGAGAGGGAAAACTTCGAATGCCGTTCGCGGTAGGCCCTCAGCGGCGCTACCACAGACTACTAAGAAGATACTACAGTATAACTGAGACTGAAGTTCGCGGCGAGCAACAAAGACGTCAAGTCGTCTTTTCGCCACGCGAGGTACATACTCTTTCGTTCTATCTTGATATAGTTCTGTGGAAAGCTGTGTTTCAACATCAATCTTCACAAATTAAGAGCGTGTTCACATCATCGAGCACGATATCGGAATAGGATCCTGCATGCAGTCCGCCGCGTGATTCCAGCCCATCTGGATAAGTGCCGGCAAAACCAAAATCACTCCGTACTAGATTCCCTTTGATCTTCCTCCGCAGTCCGTCGCGGTCGCTCGTCTGAACGCTCCTATAGTATGCGCTAAACCGTAGCCGCATCCACTGCGCCAATGTTTCCGATGTTAAGGCGACGTGAGCTCCGAAAACGGATTTTTAAAAAATCGTAACTCTTGTTTGGATTATAATACGGCTGCCTTAAATTTAATTAGCAATTTTGAGGCCTTTCTCGAGGGAAATCAGCTATTCGAATCCTGAGTTTTTGACTTTCGCTCGATAGAAAAAAATCACGAACATAGGTCTAAAATACACTTAAAAAAATTCTAACAAATTATACACAACAGCTAAACATAATACAATTTGTTCTTAAAATCGGCAATGTCATGTTTGAGGGAAATCAGCTATTACTTTTTTATTTATTAAAACGCACAAAGAAATACAATTAAAAAACATGATATCCGCGCTTCCAAACACGCACTTCCATCTCGCTCACGCTTATGCTCAGTGAGAGGGAGAGAAGACCACGAACCTACGTCCCCTTAAGCAGCAAACATGTTATCACTTATCAGTCAGTTCGGTCATGTCATGTTTGACGTTTTAGTAATCTTAAAATAACGTGACAACAACTAAACATAAACGTGGCGCAGCAGACGCGGCTTTATTTGGTCAAGTCCCTGATTCACCGGGATGATCCCTACAGACTAAGTAGATACTTTGAGTTTGAGCAGGTTTTTTGGGTTCCGTACTCAAAGAGTAGAACGGGACCCTATTACTAAGATTCCGCTGTCCGTCTGCCTGTCTGTCTGTCTGTCAGTCCGTCTGAGGCTGTATCTCAACAACAGTGATAGTTTGACAGCTGAAATTTTCACAGATGATGTATTTCTGTTGCCGCTATAACAACAAATACTAAAAACCGGCCAAGTGCGAGTCGGACTCGCGCACGAAGGGTTCCGTACCATTATCTATAAAAATGGCAAAAATATCACGTTTGTTGTATGGGAGCCTCCTGTAGCCCAGTTGGTACTTAGTGACAGTGACCCTGCCTACGAAGCCGGAGGTCCCGGGTTTGAATTTTGAATCCTGGTAAGGGCATTTATTTGTTTGATGAGCACAAATATTTGTTCCTAAACATGGATGTTTTCTATGTATTTAAGTATTTATTTATCTATATACTTAAGTATGTTTATCATCGTCTAGCACCCATAGTACAAGCTTTGCTTAGTTTGGGACTAAGCCGATTTGTGTAAGATTGTAAAATAAAAAAAAATATCAAAAAATATTGATTAATTCTGGTTTTAAGTATTTGTTGGTATGGCGGCAACAGAAATATTAAAATATATATAAAAAATATAATCATCTGTGAACATATCAGCTGTCAAACTATCACTGTTGTTGAGATACAACCTGGTGACAGACAAACAGACAGACATACAGACGGACAGCGAAGTCTTAGTAATAGGGTCCTGTTTTACTCTTTGAGTACGGAACCCTAAAAACCAGAATAAATAAATGTTTTGTTATATATTGTTTTTCTTTTACAATCTTACACAAATCGGCTTAGTCCCAAACTAAGCAAAGCTTGTACTATGGGTAGGTACTAGACGACGACAAACATACTTATATAAATAAATACTTAAATACATAGAAAATATCCATAACTCAGGAACAAATCTTTGTGCTCATCACACAAATAAATGCCCTAACCAGGATTCACACCCAGGACCTCCGGCTTCGTAGGCAGGGTCACTACCAACTAGGCTACAGGAGGTTCCCATACAACAAACGCGATTTTTTTGCCGTTTTTATAGATAATGGTACGGAACCCTTCGTGTGCGAGTCCGACTCACACTTGGCCGGTTTTTTTTTAGAAGCAAACGGTCAGAAGCTATACAGTAACAATATTACTAGACCTACAGTTTCCTTATTTTTATCAAATTAAACATAACTAAATCACTAGGTATAACCGTTATAATTACATAAATTAGATAGTACAGTTATATTCTTATACAGTATTACTCGTACAACAACGTAGGGGACGTAGGTTCGTGGTCTTCTCTCCCTCTCACTGAGCATAAGCGTGAGCGAGATGGAAGTGCGTGTTTGGAAGCGCGGATATCATGTTTTTTAATATTAATTTTTTGTGCGTTTTAATAAATAAAAAAGTAATAGCTGATTTCCCTCAAACATGACATTGCCGATTTTTAAAACCAATTTTAATATGTTTAGCTGTTGTGCATAATTTGTTATGATTTTTTTAAGTGTATTTTAGACCTATGTTCGTGATTTTTTTCTATCGAGCGAAAGTCAAAAACTAAGGATTCGAATAGCTGATTTCCCTCGAGAAAGACCTCAAGATTGCTAATTAAATTTAGGGCAGCCGTATTATACTCCAAACAAGTGCTACGATTTTTTTTAAATCAGTTTTTGGAGCTCACGTCGCCTTAAGTAAAGTAAATAAGTAAAGAAAATACTTTTTTTTTTGGTAACTTGGCATAATCTAATTGTGTATTTAACACTATTTTAACATGTAATATTTTTTTTTTAAATGTTACTAGCGAGCTTTTTTGGAGGCGATGGAGATAAAGAAACACATTTGACAATTCACTCATAGTTTTACTTCCATTTAATTAATAAGATATCTTATAAAAAAAATTAAAACCATGTCATTACAATGTAATATTTTAAAGAAGTAACTAATTAATGCAAGGTTTTTTATAATTAGTATTCAATGTCGACTTCTAATAACTGTATAAAGACATTATTACATCAAGATTAACTAATTCGATTTTTTTTTTCATTTCACTCTAGTATGATAAAATTACACGTTACAAGACAAAGACATTGTCGACATAAGTGATGCAAGCACTAAATTAATTAAATTTGAAGTCTAAAAGTCAACTCAGGTTTTTTTACAATTCATTGATTGCGAACATCGAAGACAATCACAAATGCATGGCAGCAGTATCATCCATACTTGCACGAGGTATCACTCTAATAATTAAGTTACACGCACGTTACACGTTAATATTAGTCGTACTGGCCTAGAGGCAGCGCTCGTGTATGGACAGTAGTTTAATGTGCAGGGCACTGGAGCGGCGAGCAGTTCGAGCGGGGCCCATTTATTTCTGCATGATGGAGGTGAGCAGAACGTCCTTCAGCCTCTTGGCCATCTCCTGCAGGATGCCGGCCTGCACGCGGAGTTTCTTGTTCCTCTCCTCGAGCTCGTCCGCCTCCTGCTCCATCTGGAGCTCCTTCAGTTTCCTGTGCATTCTGGATCGCTTCGACGCCTTGTTGTTCTTGCCCCTCAGGTCCCTGTACTTCATGTCCTGCGTGGACAGCGAGGAGTTCTCGCTGCATACGGAGGAGACGACGCTGTCTCTTCGCTTAGGGGGGCGCCCCCTGCGGGCCTTCGTGAGCTGCTGCGAGCCCTCGAGCGCCTTTATGATGTCCGTGATGGGTATGTTGAGCTTTCTTCTCTTGTATTTCCTGGATACTGTGCGCTCCTGGAGGGGCGAGTAGGACTCGTCGCTGTCCTCGCAGCGGCGGCGGCGGCGTGGCGCGCGCGCCTCCTCCTCGGAGTCGGCGGCGGCCTCGCTCTTCGGCGTGATGGGAGAGTATTCCAGCGGCGCGGGCGCCGCCGCCAGCGGAGACACCAACTCCAGTGTCTCTGCCAGAGCTTGCCCCGATTTCTGTTCACAAACAAATTAAATTAGTAAAATTGTTAAATTACAATATTTAAGGAAAATTATCTACGGGATTTAATTACCTACTTTCATTTGAAATAATGAAAAGGAATACAATACAAGTAATCCAATTCCAAAATGAGAATTGAGATATATTGAAACGCTACATTCGAAGAACATGAAGGTAGATTCACCAAATCGGCGAATGGGTGTTTCTCCTGCTCCAGCTGCTCGACGTAGGAGACCACCTCGGGGGTGCTGATGACGGGCGCGGGGCGCGATGGCCGCACCGCCACGTCCAGCAGCAGCGGCGGCCGGCGCGGCGCCACGACGTCGCAGGTCTCCACCTCGCGTGGGGTCACCGACCGCATGTACTTCATGTCCTGCGAGTCCTCTTGATCAATGAAGGGCGTTTCTTGTGTGAGGGGTTTAGTGTACGTGTCCCAGCCGAGCGGCGCCCAGGGCTCGCCGCCTGCCGAGTTGAGGACCACGGGCAGACTGCTGATGTCGACGAACTGCTCCGCCGCGTTCTCGGGGCCCAAGCCCAGCACGTCAAACGGGACGCTCTGCGCCGGCGACAGCGGGTCTTTGGGTGTGGTGGTGTAGAAGCTCGCCTGTGCGGCGGCGAAGTTAGCGTCGAAGCTGTCCCACCCGGGTGGCGACAGTGGTGTGTGTAGAGTGTCAGTGTTGAATACCCTGTCATCGGCTTGTTCTGATGAATCTGCGAAAAATAAACACCATAAAAGGTACGAGTATTGAGATACAAAAAAAGTTTTATTTTATTTTTTATTACTGTTTCTCAAAGTACTTTCCATTAGCTTCTATGCATCGATTCATCCGCCTAAACCATGATTTCATAGCATTCCCGGTACTCTTCTTTAGGGAGGTCTTTTACGGCCTGCAAGTAGGCATTCCGTGCATCCTTTGGACTGTTATATCGCGTGTCACGAAGTCCGAGTTTGATTTCTTTCCGAAAATTCCGGGAAGAAATCGCAAGGAGCTAAATCGGGGCTATACGGAGGATGACATAATTCTTCAATCTCTGTACCTACTCTTCAAAAAATCCTTGGTGACAATGGCCTTGTGCGGCGACGCATTGTCATGATGCAAAAAGAGCCCCTTCAAACCAGTTTTAGGTCGTTTTTGTTTTAAATTATTAAATACAGTAGGTAAACACACTTTAATATACCACTTAGCATTCACAGTTTTTTGGTCGTCTAAGGAAATTGTGGCCACATGACCACTTGCAGAAAAAAATGTGGCCATTATTTTTTTCCCAAAACTTCGCCCGCGTTTCACCTTCGTTGGAGGTTCATCATCGGGAAACACCCAAATTGTCGATTGCCGTTTAGTCAGTGGATCATATTGGTAAATCCAACTCTAGTCTCCAGTAATAATGTTAAAAATTGACCGTCCTTCTCCCTGATCAAATTTTCTGAGCATATCTTTGCACCATGTCACGCGAGTTTTTTTTTGTTCTGCAGTCACCGAGTGAGGCACCCACCGTGAACATGATTTCCTGACTCCAAGCCGGTTGTGTAAAATTTCATTAATAGCTGGCGATGAAATATTCACGACCTCTTCTATTTGTTTATAAGTCACTTTTGGGTCTTCCTTAATATTTTTTGTCACAGCTAGGATGTTTTCTCCTGTAACTGAAGTTGCGGGCCGGCCACTTCTTTCATTATCATTTAAGGAGAAAATCCCTCGTTTAAATTGAGCAAACCATCTGAAAACTATTGCACGCGATGGTGCATTGTCCCCAAACGCCGAAACAAAATCATCGCACGGAAATGTTCTCGCTTAAGCCGGGGTTATATTAGAGCCACGACGCGTGTCGCAACGCAATCGGTTACATATGTACATTTTGTATGAACGTGGTTACATTAGCTCAGTCCCGCGTGACGCCACGTTCAATACAAAGTACGCGTTGCGACACGCAGCGAGGCTCTAATATAACCCCGGCTTTAAAATCCATAGTTGACGATAAAAGCTCGCGGAATTGAAACAAAAGACAACCGTCATTTTTTTACTTTTTAATATTTGATCAAATGGTTTTCTATGTTCGAATTACAAATAATTTATCTTTAAAAAAAGGTTCAATCTAGTTGCATTCTTTTTATAAATTTTGAGTATCTCAAAACTTTCCTAGTGCCCACGTAATTGAATATCTAACAATGACATTAAAAAATTTAGGTACATATATTAGGTATATCTGTCTCTCCAATTCTTCGAAGTATGCTCGTTAAGATATAATTATAACTAAACGAATACGTGATTAAGACCTGGGTAATTAGATAATGAGAGCAACTTACCAATGGTTTGTACTTGTTCTTCCTTGGCGGGATGGTAGCACCCCCCGACCAGATCTTGGAGGAACTCGTAGTCTGTGTCGTGATACATATTGCTCTCGAACACTGGCTCCGGTTTCAGATATTCCTGTAATTTTAAACGATGTTAGCAATAACTCGGGGAATGTGAGCGGAGCTAATGATAATCTTAATTGTTAAATTACTACTCACGTGGGTAGGTGAGTACTTCGGCAAAGCTGCAGGCGGGCGCTGGCGTGGCGGTTATTCCTTCGGTAATTACTCCGCTCAAGCCGTTCTCCGCAGGTTTCTCTGCCTTTAAACGATCTACTCGTATTTCTACCACTTTCAAAATGGTTCGAGTATTGATACGAGTATCCGATATTGTCGTTGCCAGTTGCACAGAAAGATGATCTTTTGATCAACCATTTTGAATAGAACTACAAACAGAAATGATACGACGATGTGCACATCCGTATGAAGCAGGGCTGTTATTCGCTACGCGTTATTGCGGTTCACCCCGCCGGTCACCCATTACGAAACTAGACCTCTACCTACGCGAAGTTACTACGCATCGCGGTGTCAAGGTATAATTGTGGGTGAGCGTTGAGGTGAGCTTAAAACAAGTTACAGAATAGGGGGGCAGGTGAGGACGGGAAGGGAGCGGGTGACCGATATGAAAGATACATGACTGCCCGAAAGTTTTCATACATGTATATGACACAGAAATATTGATTTTACATTGAAATTGAATAATTGACTTTCAAAACAAACTTTTAACCGACTTCAAATCAGTAGCTTCAAATAATAGCTTCAAGTTTGCCTATAAAATTTTAAGAGTTCCCTCGATTTCTCCAGAATCCCATCATCAGAACTGGATTTTGGTGACAACGGGACCAATCTGAAAGTATATGCTTTCAAACAAAGAAATAATTTTTCAAATCGGTTCATAAATTACGGAGTTATCGCGTAACATACACACATAAAAAAAACATACTTACAGATGAATTGAGAACCTCCTCCTTTTTTGAAGTCGGTTAAAAATAAATAATGGAGTGAACGAACTTTCGCCGTTGACAACGTTTCAAGACTACTAAAAAGATCCAATTCCAAAATTAAACGCAATACTTAAACGATTGAATTGAATTGAATTTAAATATCAGTGTCGAAAGTTGAACTGCAACATTACGAACATGTATAAGTATAGGGCCATTTATAAATAAGAGAAATTATCAGGAAATGAGAAATCGACCTTGAACGCGACTCGACAGTTTGAATAGCTTACTTTTACATCGCTGGATTCGCTGGTTTAGGACATGTTTAGGACACACGGCAACTCTGTCTCGTCTAATTAAAGCCGCAATAGAAAACTAGCGTTGGACACAATCTGTTTTGGTGAAAATAATACAGATCAATAAATAAATTGGTTTTTTAATTAGTTACAGATATTTTAGGGTCAGAGTATAACAAAAGGGGCCCAATTTTAGGACTTAACTTAAAAAAAAAAAAACTGTTTTTTCTTATTTTTGCTACTTTTTTGATTCGAACTTTAAAAAATACATTAAAAAAGCGGCCAAGTGCGAGTCGGACTCGCACATGAAGGGTTCCGTAAAATAAATAGCGGTTTACGATTTATGACGACCGCTTTAGCCTAGTTGGTAGTGACCCTGCCTATGAAGCAAGAGGTCCTGGGTTCGAATCCCGGTAAGGGCATTTATTTGTGTGATGAGCTCGAATATTTGTTCCTGAGTCATGGATGTTTTCTATGTATTTAAGTATTTATTTCTCTATATAAGTATCCATATAGTCGTCTAGCACCCATAGTACAAGCTTTGCTTAGTTTGGGACTAGGTTGATTTGTGTAAGATTGTCCGCAAATATTATTATTATTATGTATGTCTTTCCCGCTCACGGGACAATGATGTCCCGGACCTTTGGGAGGCGTGCGTGTGGCTAGGTACCTACAAAGTACCAACTGAGCCAACACGTAGAGGCCCTTTTGACAATTTAATGAAATGCAAGGAGTACACCGAGCGGATGCTGTCCCTGCCCGTGTCATGGGACGCACACAGAGACAGCACCCGCTGGGGTGTATAGGGACTATTGCTGTTGATGGAATTTAAAGAAAATTTGGTTATTGGGTGAAAATGATGGACTAGTGGCTGGGCTATTGGGTGAAACATCGGACGCCTGCCTAATAAACTGTCTCATTTTTTATCTCTGGCAGACGGTGACTCGCCAACTACTAGATGGGCCCCTATTAATAGCGACATTAAAAAATGGCCTAAGGGCAACACCAGTCAGAGAGGCTGGGGGGGTAGAGAGGTGGCACTGGACTTTAAACATATAGCCAACTCACCACTTAGGTGTCCACATCTACCCTCGAGCAACAGCTCTTGCGACTCCACTCTGGACAGCCAGTTAAGGCAAGCCAGAGGTGGGGGGCCTGTCCAACCAACCACCCGATCGGCTCAGCCTGACCACAGGACACCCCCAGGAGCACTCAGGTACGTAGGGTCGCTACTCCCTAACAGCCCGCCACAAGCTGCCTTACGTTGACTGATTGCACCAGAAATGTTATTATTATTATTATGACGTATTAAAAAACACTACTTACTAGATCTCGTTCAAACCAATTTTCGGTGGAAGTTTTCATGGTGGAAATATACATCATATATTTTTTTTAGTTTCATCATTCTCTTATTTTAGAAGTTACAGGGGGGGGGGGGACACATTTTACCACTTTGGAAGTGTCTCTCGCGAAAACAATTCAGTTTAGAAAAAAAAAATATTAGAAACCTCAATATCATTTTTGAAGACCTATCCATAGATAACCCCACACGTATGGGTTTGAAGAAATTTTTTTTTTTGACTTTCAGTTCTGAGTATGGGGACCCCCAAAACTTAATGTTTTTTTTCGATTTTTGTGTGAAAATCTAAATGCGGTTCACAGAATACATCAACTTCCCAAGTTTCAACAGTTAGCTCTTATAGTTTCGGAAAAAAGTGGCTGTGACAGACATGAAGAATCTATAAGGGTTCCGTTTTTTGCCATTTGGCAACGGAACCCGAAAAAAGCATCTTTTATTGATTACAATTTTTTGATTAACTTGCCCGTTTAAGAACTAGAGCGGTCCAAAGTTGCGAGTTCGGCCATAGGATTACTACGGAGCCAGGGACTTTTTAGGGAATTACGATGAAAAATCTTAACCAGTATAACCTCTCTTTTTTATTACTGAATCATATATAACATGCTAAAATGAGCATCTTTTATGAATTTGGTCGACTTGACCGTTTACGAACTAGAGCGGTTCAAAGTTATGGTATTCAGCCATAGATTTACCTATTAGTTATGAAACTGAGACTTAGAAAATTGCTTAGAATAATAACGCATAGAAGGATAGTTTCATACGGCCGACGCGCTAAGCGTGAGGCATAAAATGGATTCATGTAGTTGTGATCAACTCGTATTCACACGCGCCAATACGCACACAAACGCACCAATTTTGTTCCACCGATCGGCGTACTGGGCCATTTATGGCCGAGTTTTAGTGGCCTCACCGTTGCGCGTGAACTGCGTTTCTATGCGTTATTATTCTAAGGAAAATTGTAACTTCCGTGACAGAGTCGACGAAGCCCCCGCAAAAACAATTCTGGGTACCTAAGATGAAACACTAAACTACACTGAAAAAAATGGTTTGTAGGATTTACCAAATTAGCTAAGATTGGCTGAATTACATGGAAACTAAGATAAATATAACTAAACCTCGCTATTGGACTTACAAAACTAAAAAGGTTGAAGTCGCTACCAGACTTCTGGTGTAAATCAACAAAGAGTATTTTACATTTTACAAAACAAATCTCAACAATTTGGTTTGGTTGATTATATCATAAAAATATAATAAATATAACAAGGCATCGCGGTTGAACTTACAAAACTAAAAAGGTTGACGTCAAAATATAGTCCTTACCAGAGTTCATGGTGTATATTAACAAAGAATATTGTACATTTTACCAAACAAATCGCTACAAATCGGTTTGGTAGATTTTATAAATCAAATATGATAAATATAACAAGACGTCGCGGTTGAACTTACAAAACTAAAAAAGGTTGAGGTCAAAATATAGTCACTACCAGAGTTCATTGTGTTAATTAACAAAGAATATTGTACATTTTACCAAACAAATCCCTACAAATCGGTTTGGTAGATTTTATAAATAAAAATATGATAAATGTAACAAGACATCGCGGTTGAACCTACAAAACTAAAAAAGGTAGAGGCCAAAATATAGTCCGTACCAGAGTTCATGGTGTATATTAATAAAGAATATTGTAAGTATTACCAAACAAATCTCTAAAAGTCGGTTTGGTAGATTTTATAAATAAAATATAATAAATAGAACAAGACATCGCGGTTGAACTTACAAAACTAAAAAAAGGTTGAGGCCAAAATATAGTCCCTACCAGAGTTCATGGTGTATATTAATAAAGAATATTGTAAGTTTTACCAAACAAATCTCTACAATTTGGTTTGGTTGATTTTATCATAAAAGTATGTTAACTATAACAATACCTCGCGGTTAAACTTACAAAACTAAAAAGGTTGACCTCAAAATATAGTCCCTACCAGAGTTCAAGCTGTTAATTAACAAGAATATTGTACATTTTACCAAACAAACCTCTACAATTCGGTTTGGTTAAATTTATTTTGTAAATATGATAAATATAACAAGATTTCGCAGTTGAACTTACAAAACTAAAATTAAACTTACAAAACTAAAAAGGTCAACCCTCGAAATATAGTTCCTACCAGAGTTCATGCTGTTAATTAACAAAGAATATTGTACATTTTACCAAACAAATCTCTACAATTTGATTTGGTTTATTTTATAATTAAAATATGATAACTATAACAAGACCTCGCGGTTGAAATTACAAAACTAAAATGGTTAAGGTCAAAATATAGTCCCTACCAGAGTTCATGGTGTAAATTAACAAAGGATATTGTACATTTTTACCAAACAAATGTCAAGAATTTGGTTCGGTTGATTTTATGATAAACATATGATTAATATAACATGGCCCTGTGGTTGAACTTACAAAACTGAAAAGGTTGAGGTCAAAATATAGTCCCTACCCAGAGTTCATGGTGTAAATTAACGAAAAAAAATGAACATTTTACCAAACACGTCTCTACAATTTGGTTAGGTTCTATAAAAAAACTGGCCAAGTGCAAGTCGGACTCGCGCACGAAGGGTTCCGTACCATTATCTGTAAACATATTTATTTTATTCTGTTTTTAGTATTTGTTGTTATAGCGAAAACAATTATTAGTAATAATATTAATATTAAAGACAGACGGTTAGCGGAGTCTTAGTAATAGGGCCCCGTTTTACTCTTTGAGTACGGAACCCTAAAAACGAGTCATTTAGGGATTACGCGGTATTTTCGATTTTTGGTAAAGTGACGTTCGACGCTCGAGATCACAAACTTGTATTATTCATTGCGCCAACTTCATAAACAAGTCTGCAAAAATCAGAACTACCAACCCCGCCAACTACCCCGTACTTTCAGGCGACATAGTTACTTATTAAGAAAAGTCGTATCATTTTTAATTACCGCGATGAGTACGAAGAAGGCAAAGCCCATGGTTGTAGGTATATGTTTCAGTTTAAGTTCTAGTGACATTGTTACAAGGTTTATTATTCCAGTTTAACAAGGTTTTACAAAATAAATATCACGGAACAATATACTTAACACAAATATAATGCGGATTTCAGTAGCGTTGATATCTTTAGATATTCAAAGGCATCTTTTAAAATGCAAGTAATTAATAGTGTTAAGAATAAGCAGCATAAATAGTATTAGAAATAGGTAACTCACCACTTATCATGTTAAAAAATGTTGTAGTATTATACTTAAGTTACTAAATCTATTTGATTCACTCTAAATATGGGATTTATACAATAGTATTGTCATTAGGATAAACTATAGCAATATATTCTCATTTGCGGTAACCTATATAGATTGACATGCTTGGTTATGCTTTCATCTTCAAAACAAAAAAAAACAATTACTCAAACTTAATTTAAAAAAAACCATCTCTCTTTCACAAATGTTGTGATAGTCCGTTCAATTGTTTTTATATCAAGTTATCTAGGTAAACCTGTAATTGGCCATACTACTGTGTATTATAGTATAAGTTACGTACTTTGTATCGCTGTTGGTTTTCTGAATAAATAATAATAATAACTAATGCACTTGCTAGTTAGAGCAACAAAGAGAGAGATAAACGAACTTTGTTTGTTTTGGTTTCGCGGTAGCTCCTCAGACTACACTACGCTAAATGAGATAAGTAGGTACCTATTAGGTATATTGTGTAAATACGTAAATATATATAATAGTTAATGTAGTTAGCACAATTATTAGAATTACGTACGACTTAGTTTTGCTTCAATCATTATTAAAACGACATTACTTAAGTATCATAACCCATAAGGCATAGGTAACTGTATGCAATTGTATGTAACATGTATTTAACCTAAACCTATTTACAAATTAGTAATTAATTAATTATTAACTCTGTACTAATTATGATGTTTATAATCACACAGACAAACTATTCCGACAGTTTTGCGAGACCATGTTAGTTATTATGTTTATATACTCTGTGAAAATTAAATAATAATCTAGGCCGCTTTTCACGTTGTATGTAGGTACCTACCTAGCTAGACTATACCCAAATTAATAATTTGCAGAGCCATACCACAGATTGCCATACTTATTCCCAGACAAAAAAAGTAAAGTTGCGTAGGTACTTACTTAATGATTATCTATGTAGTAATAAGGCTTTAACGACGTTAAAGTTTTCGTGGCTTTTCCTTAATACGAGTAAGTAATATCCTTCCTTATCGTGTGAATGTGAAAGTGTGTTAATTGGTTGGTCCTTCCTTGGTGTTTGTTTGGACGTCTTCATAAATAAGCAAAATACTTACGTTTGTCACGCGGGCCAAGCCGCTGACAAAACTAGTAAGTAGATACTACATGGTGTACCCATGTAGGTACAGTCAGCAGCAGAAGTAGCAACACAAAATAACACGCTCGAAATTATCTAGAAAGTCCGTATCCTCTTGACATTAGAGCCATGTGTAGGTCATTTTGAGCACTTTGACCCGCGTAGCTACTTTTGCTGCTGGATGTACCTTTAACTTTATCATTGATTAATTGACGTCTTAAAATATACAATTGGTAAATTACCTAAATACCTAATCATTACATAGTATACAACAAAGTTGCTTACGTTTTTTTCAATAGATAGAGTGATTCAAGAGCAAGGTTTATATGTATAATTCATGCATGTATTATACGTATAAATCCGTGCGAAGCCGGGGCGGGTCGCTAGTTATAAGTATTTAATCAAGTAATAAATCGTTTTGTCTTTACTTGTTGGTCGTAGGAATGAGATTCTATTGCTTTGTTATTTTGCAACCTTTCACGCCACACAAAATAGTATTAAGTACTTACGTAGTCTATTTTTTCCAACAACATTAACACGAAACATTTGGCGTTTAGTAGGTACATAGGTAACTATCTACTCGTACCTTTTGAGAAAGCGCTGCAGTCACTACCAGTTAAAATTTATCAAAGAGTTTGGTAATTTTAACTAGGTAAAAGTCTGGTACATTTTACAAAACAATACCGCTGCATGCATAGTTCCATCCTACTCAATTTATAAACATTAGAGTGAGATGTGACTATTCCCCTCCCCGACTGCCCTGCGGAGGTGCGCCCCTTCCCCCGGCTACAGCATCTTGCGATGCGCGCGCGGCGCGGCAGGCTTCATTGCGTTGAGGTAGTTCATTGTATATAGTCACTTTGTTTTGTTTGCGTTTTAATGAAATTTTCTTGGTGCGCCATTTCATTTCGGCTGGTGCGTGGTGGATTTAGTTTGCAAAGTGTAACCAACTATGGGTAGTGATCTCGACGATGACTTAAGTGTGGGGGTGACTGATTATTTGAAGGAATGGGGATTATCTCAATCTACCATAACAAGTTTTGAAGGTAAGCATTAGAACGATATTACACTAAAAGTGCTAAATTTGCAACACTGATACCTTACTTATTAATTGTGAATAAGAATGATATTGTATGTGAATAACGTACTTATTCCATTGTTAGTTCTTTTTTGTCTGAAACACAGGGTAACCTATAGTTGACACCGTATATGGATTCTCCACCCATACCTCCTTATTATTAATGATTAAATATAATAATTTTGTGATTATAGTTTAATATGAATAGGAAGCTTAACTCAGGCTTAGATATTGACCTAGAAATATTGGTTACGTATAACCTACCTAATTACTTTGATTAATTTACAAAACGAATTTCAGTAAAATTTACCAAATCGGTTTGGTTGGCCATCGTTGCGTTTGTATTTTGTCTGTATGTAACTAACTGAACATTAAATAATGAGTTTAATGACTGATGAATGACATATATGTCTTATTTTTTAGAAAATCAGATTTCGTTAAATTTGCTCGACTCCATTCAAGAAATGAACTGAAGGAGCTGATTCCCAGTTGAAAGGAAATACTATTATTCAAGCGGGGGTTGAACAAACTCCAAAACATTATTCATGTAAGTATTCCTGTCTGTTTTACATTTATTATCCATACTACATTTAAATGCGAAAGTGTGTCAGTCTGTTTGTTGCCTCTTAACGCTTAAACCGCTGAACCGATTTAGATGAAATTTGGTATCAAGATATTTTGAGTCCCGGGGAAGGACATCGAATAGTTTAAGTCGGTGAAGTAGGTGGTAAAAAATTGTATGGAGCTATCAATTCTATTGGAAGCATTATGCTGAGATAGAACCGTTTCGTGACAAACGCTCTGTGTTGTTTGTCTCGAATAAATGTTTCTTTCTTTCTTTCTATCTCCTTCCTCGGGACTCCAATTATCTCGATACCTACTAAATTTCATCTCCTTCAGCTCAGCGGGTTAAGCGTGAAGAGGTAACAGACATACAGATATACAGACAGACACACTTTCGCATTTTTTATACTAAAAGGTACGAAATTTGAAATAAATGATAGCCTGTCATATTCTGATATATACTCGTAAGGTACATAACTGGAAAGTTTCTTAAAAAATCGTCCAGTAGTTTTTGAGATTAATTAAAACGTACATTCATCCATACATCCAAACTTTCGCATTTATAATATTAGCAGGATTAGTATGGATACGGTTAAAAGTAAACAATATATTTTAATTTCCAGAACAAAAGCGAAGTCCTCACCCAGCTGGACTATTGGATAAAAGCCCAAATGGCTAAGGGACTGCGGTGCCAACCCATCATCATTGCTGTCGGACCGACCATCGATGCCCTAAAGGACTTTTATGTTGCTTATGACGACATCCTTTATAATATCGACTCATTCCTGAAAGCGCTGGACGTATGCTTCAAAACTTTTCACTGCCTTGATGCAGAATATGGTTGGCAACATCTCGCTGCCCCAATATCATAAACTTCAAATTTCAAGTTGATAAAATTGTAACATGGAACCTTATAATATTGGAGCAGCGAATTCTGTTGATTCTGGAATCTACACAAAGACGTCAGAATACGGTGCGCTATTTTTGCAAACGATACTCCACTGAGAGCCCAGTCTATAAGACTACTCAGCAAATTTTATCATGACTTGTAACTCAGCCTATAAGATTCACACTTACTACGTATACCGTGAACAGGGTATCTATCTCGTAAACTTAAAGTTAAGATATGTACAGCCAAGGAATTTGATTCACGTACGGTCAGCCGCAGAGAAAGAATGTGGGCCGCAACCTGGCAGCCTTTTGACTTTTATTATAAGAAAGGTTTCGTACCCTACTGAGTCACTGACATAATTTTAAAATAAGTGATCTACAGTTTTATGTATCGATTCGCAAAATAAATTTTATTACATGTACCAAAATTCGGACTATTTTTCTTTAAACCACCGTATTTATATAGCCCTTATAAGGTTACTGGTAAATCGACGTTATTCCTTTTAACAGTGATATCTATTAAAAAAGGCAATTTGTAAATGTTCACTCTCTAGGAACTGCTGATTTTCGGATAGCCTTCATGACCTTTTTAATTGCAAATGAGCTTTACTATATCTCCCTAAAAAGAAATACGTTGGTTACCAATAAGCCTGCATATTTTTGAAGTGTTTGTCTTTAGCTTTTTTCATCTACAATATTTTTAGGGTGTGGCTACGAATAATCTTCAATCTACATAGAAAACTACGTAGTTTTGAAAATCTAAACTGCAATATAATTTTACTCTCATACCATGTCAGCAATATTGCAAATTTCTAATTTTCAATGATACCACACCCTATTTATACTCTGGAAATCAAAAATGTGTTTGGTGATATCTACCTAAAAAGATGTGTACATTTTACTAATGTTAGTTTGATAAATTAACCAAACTAACACCATTAAACTGTACACTACTTATTTGGTACGTTTTACTAAACTAAGACCGGTACAATTAGCAGAACAAGCACTGATAAAATCTTGGTAGATATTACTAGTAAACATTTGGTAAAAACCACAGTACAAATCTGTTAGATATTACCAAACCAATTTTAGGAAAAAATACGAAACACATGATCGATAATACTTAATTATATTTGATAAAATCTGCGATCCACTTATAGTAGATAATACAATATTATCTTTGATATAAAGCACGATCCAATCTGATAGATGATACTAGACTAACTTTGATGAAAACTGCGTTACATATCTGGTAGATATATCAAACACCTTTAGTAGTAACTAAAATATAAATCTGGTAAATATTACCAAACTAAAGCTGACAAAATACATCGAACGTGATTAGTAAATACTACTTAACTTTGTTTGTTAGAGTTCACCAAATAAATTACATTATACTTACAAGTTAAGTTCAGCTCTTTCAATCAAAATGATTTAATACATTGTACCAATAGAAAGTGCTATATCTACCAAATTGTGTTGTAGATTTTACCAAATTACTTTTGCATTTTCTACTGACTAACTTCGGTAATTTGTACCAAAAAATAGTAACAGTAGAACATGCCAAAGGTATTTGGTAAAAAAAGACGAGTATGTTTGGTAAAATGAAAAATATCCGTTTGGCAGATTACACCAAACTACATTGAAAAAAATTATACTTAACTACTTTGATAAAAAGGTTACTAAAGTACTTTGTTTAAAAATGTACTAAAGTTCTTTGGTGAGAAACGTTACTAAAGTACTTTGGTAAAAAATATACTAAAGTACTTTGATGAGAAATGTTACTAAAGTACTTTGGTAAACAATTTTACTATTTACTATAAAATATAGGTGTAATCTACCAAATAAATTTGGTACAACACCAACTTATTTAGTTTGATAAAATCAACCAAAATTCGTGATAGGACCGAAATCAACCGCTAACTTTGGTAACATTTACACGGAATCTGGTAAATCCAACCTAACATTTTTTTCAGTGTAACCTAAACCGAAATTGAAACTAACCAAACCAACCATTTTTTTAAATGTTAACTTCCGTGACAGGGTCGACTGAACTGTTTTGTGTGACAGGACTCCGCCTTAGCTCCGGCGCTGCGGGGAGAGCACCCCTTTCGCCCTCGCGTGACAAAACACGGTCGCCCGTGCTTCGGCTTGATGGTCGGTCAGCCGCTCCGCTTTACACGGTTCCCGTGCTTTGTCACAGCGGGCGAGGGCTGCTCTCCCTCCGCGCCTCCGGCTTTTTATATACACTCTAGGGGTAGGACAGACAATACCACGTGGATAGTGGGGTGCTCCGATTCGGATCATAACTCATAGGCGGTCTATGGCAGAATACCATAACTTTGAACCACTCTAGTTCGTAAACGGTCAAGTTAATGAAAATACTATATTAATAAAATATGCCTATTTTAGCATGTTCTATATTCAGTAATAAAAACAGAGGTTATACTGGTTAAAAAATTGCATCGAAATTTTTTTTTAAGTCCCTGGCGCCTTAGTAATCCTATGGCCGAACTCGCAACTTTGGACCGCACTAGTTATTAAACGGGCAAGTAAATCAACAAATTGTAATCTATAAAAGATGCTTATTTCAATGTATTCTTTAAAGTTCCAATCAAAAAAGTTGCAAAAATGTAAAATATTTTTTTGTAAACAAGAATTTTCGAAGTCCTAAAATCGGGCCCCTTTTGCTATACCCCAACCAAATTTGCCTTTAGGACAGATAGTAGGGTCATTTCGCCGGTTAGCGACCACTTAGCCGAGTTGCTCACTTTAGATTAGTAAATATATACCTATTCAATGTACACACATAATAGATGGTATTCGTATAGGTTCTGAGTATAGTCAAGTTTTGAAACCTACAATAAAATATAGCACTTTCATCCATAGATTAGGAAAAAATATGGAAAAGGTTTCAAAATAGCGAATTCGCTGGATAGCGACCGCTTTAGTCGGTTTGCGACCACCTGTTAGCTAGTTGGCGACCACTCTTGCAAATTGTGTTTAAGTAGTTAATAAAACGATGCATCATCATCATCATCATATCAGTCGAAAGACGTCCATTGCTGGACATAGGCCTCCCCCAAAGAGTGCCATAATGACCGGTTCTGCGCCACCCGCATCCATCGGATTCCTGCGATCGTTACCAGGCCATCAGTCAACTTGTGGGGGGCCTACCCACGCCGCGCCTTCCGGTACGTGGTCGCCACTCGAGAACCTTTCCGCCTCAACGGCCATCGGTTCTACGTGCAATGTGCCCCGCCCACTGCCAATTAACTTTAGCGGCTTAGGGCTATATCGATTACTTTGGTTATGCTGCGGATAGCCTCATTTCTGATGCGATCACGCAGAGAAACTCCGAGCATAGCCCTCTCTCCATTGCCCTTTGGGTGACTTTGAGCCTTCTTATGATGCTTCTTATGATTTCTGAAGCGACCACGTTTCGGTGCCACACGTCATCACTGGCAACACGCACTGGTCAAAGACTCTCGTCTTCAGACACTGCGGAATATTAGACGAAAATATGTGCCATAGCGTAGCTTCCCGAACGCTGCCCAGCCGAGTCGGATTCGACGATTGACCTCTTTCTCAAAGTTGGACCTACCTGACCTGACTGCCCTTATACTACTACAAATTGTTACTTTTCTAAATCTACTTTACATTGCTTGTAAATGCAAAATAGAATCGAAAACGGCGCGCCATCTCGCTCACACCATAGTGCTATTATATATATTGCTATTACAGTCACACATGTCGTTCATAGTAGGTATCTAAATGCCACCATTTTACAAGCTTTTATGTAACTTTTAGATTAAATTCTACTTACCTACACTAGCTTCTGCCCACGACTCCGTCCGTGTGTCTCGTTTATATCGTAGCTCCATACAAAATTTCAACCCCTATTTCAGCCTCTTAGGGGATTATTTCGGGGATAAAAACTATCCTACGTCTTTTCCCGGGACTCAAACTATCTCCATACCAAATTTCATCAAAATCGGTCCATCGGTTTAAGCGTGAAGAGGTAACAGACAGACAGACACACTTTCGCATTTGTAATATAACCATATCATATCATATGAATTATTCATTTTATAATTATATATTATTATTATATTACATATACCTACTATAGACATAGCATGGATTGGCGCGGCTTAAATACCTACCGACACAATTGGCTTGTCAAGCTAAATATCGCGGGTGCCGCAAGAATCCATAAGGAAAGAAAAAGAAAAACGATGTGGTCGCTATCCGACTTCTTTGGTAATATTTTTTTTGGGTACGCGACCACCCCATTTTATTTAAATCTATTTTTATAATATGCCGAATTTCAACGAAATTATTACAATAGCTAAATCATTTATGCAATCAAGTAAATAATTTCAGCATAATAATAAAATTAAGTGACGTAACTAAAGTTTTCGCGCCAACTGTCGCGTTATTTTTTTTACAGATTCACTGCACGTCAACACTTTTCGGAAGCAATGTGTGAAATGTGTGAATTGAGGTTATTTTTTCTTGCTTTGGATTAAGCTTTGGGTTTTAAAGTGTATTTATTCTTATTCTGACACTATTCAAGAATAGTTAATAACTAATTAGTTTTCTGTTGGGTTTGTAGAAATGTTAATATCTTTAATTGAAGCAGCCTAGTCCGTCAAGTGGTCGCCAACCGAAGGTGGTCGCGTTACCGGCGAAACGACCCTACTTACCGATGAAAGGAATTACCACGATTAACAGCTTCAATTTTATTGGTGGTGTTTGCAGTTAATTATCGAACGAGTTTTTTTTTTAAACCTGACGTGGCTCGCGAACCGCGGTCGGGAGCAGACTCAAAGTCTTTGAGTCAAAGACAACAATATACATACTGAGACTGAAGGTCGAGGCGAGCAAAGAAGACGTCGAGACGTCTTTTCGCCACGCGAGGTACATACACTCTTTCGTTCTATCTTGATCTAGTTCTGTGGAAAGCTGTGACTCAGCAGCTCAGCACTCTCAGCAGCCATCACAGACTACCAAGAAGATACTACGTGCAGCAATCTTCACAAATTAAGAGCGTGTTCACATCATCGATCACGATATCGGAATAGGATCCGGCAACGATAAGGCGCGACCAGACGAGCGAGCCAGCAGTCCTGCTTGCAGTCCGCCGCGTGATTTCGGCCCATCTAGATAAGTGCCGGATGCACGGCGCGCACTGTGTCACGCAGGAACTCGCCGCTGATCCGTGCTCTCTCACATCTCAATGCGCTCTTGGCATCAGCACCGGAGTGTGACTTACTTGCGTGGCGATGGATGTATGTGTGCGGTGAATGTCTGAGCTTCTGTGAGGAGATGGATGACAGGCAATCAACTGTACCAATGTAATTATATGTGTTTTGTTTGTTTTGTTGTATAGTTTAGTATCGTTTTCATGACGCAATGGTTTTAGGACTGTAATGTTGTGTAAACATGTTTTAATAATAAATAATAAATCTGTGGATAATACCCAAAGGCGGCCTCTACACGGTGATTAAATACTGACAATCCACCCATATCAAAATATGGATCACATGCATATTGACGTGTATCACAGGACTGTCAATATACTGCAGAAATATCCGGAAATTTTGAAATCCGCCCACAGATAATAAAGAATTAAGAGAAATGTCTTAAGTAGACCGCAGACATTCAAATAATTTTACGTGCTTGACAAATTATTTGAACGTCTGCGGTCATGTTTGACGTGTTTGTCAAACAATCTACGTGTTTGGCTGTTTATTTGAGAGATTTGAATGACGTGATGGCGTGTTTGGCATAATGTTTATAGGTGTGTGGTCATGTTTGTCAAACAAAATCACCATTTTCGAGCGATCGCCGCTTTGAAACTGGACTATGACCACGAACTTCAAAATTCGGGTATCTCGATCTCTATCGCACTTACATTACTCGAGTGACAGGGATGCATGTATATGAATTTCGAGTTTCGATTTTCGTGGTAGCGCCGCAGAAGTCTTGTTTGACAAACGTGTTGGTACGTGTGCGCTGATGTTTGATGGAAACGTACAAACAAAATGTAAAATTTGTCAAATATGTTTGATCGCTTACGGGCTACATTAAGTAGACCGCAGACGTTCAAATAATTTGTCAAATTTTATGTGCTTGGCAAATTATTTGAACGTCTGCGGTCATGTTTGTCAAACAATCTACGTGTTTGGCCGTTTATTTGAGAGATTTGATTGACGGCGTGTTTGGCATAATGTTTGAAGGTGTGCCGTCATGTTTGTCAAACAAAATCGCAATTTTTGCGCGATCGCCGCTTTGAAACTGGACTATGACCACGAACTTCGAAATTCGGGTATCTCGATCTGTTCGGTCTTTTTACTACGTTCTCGAACGAACTCTATGGTTAATTTAATTAAAATAATATCATGTCATGTGTCAAGTCAGTCAATAAAGTCATGTCGATATAAAACTACGTTTTCTTGCAAACAAAATCAAAATAAATCACCAATAGCGTGAACATGATCCTATCCGAACTGGATTTTAAAGAATTTTAGTGACCTAAAGATATACAAATATAATTTGCGATCGTAAGTTTGAATAATTTGTTCGAAAAATATAAATTCGCATACAACATGAATCCGACAGAGAAACTCGTGGCGCTTCAAAACCACAGCTTGGAAATTATAGAAAAGGCGCATGTTAATTTCAGGAAGTCACCAAAAGAAAGAATTACATTGGGATATGTACAAGGTCGGTTGGAAGCTTTAGATAGTTACTTCCAAGAATTTAAGAGCATAGATGAAAAAATTGTGACAAGCGTTGCGAAAGAAGAAAAAAGCAAGCTGTCATATTTTACGGACGAGGTATTTGACAGTTTCGAAGAACGTTTTTATATTTACAAAGGCGAGTTAAAGACGGTTTTACAGAAATTTAGCACCGAGGCAAAAAGTAATCAAGGTATACAGGGTGGTCGTGATTCGCAACCAATACAGGGGGGTAATGGTTCAGGTACCAGTGAGATAAGATTGCCTCATGTGACGATTCCCTGCTTCAGCGGAGATTATACGGAATGGCAATCGTTTCATGATTTGTTTACCTCACTGATTCATAAGAATAGTTCACTAGACGACGTGCAAAAGATGCATTACCTCAAAGTTAACCTGAAGGGTGAGGCGGAAGTTCTTTTACGGCAATTTCCCATTACTGGCGAGAACTATTCACAAGCATGGACCATATTGAAGAAGCGTTATGATAACAAAAGGTACATTGCTAATTATCTGTTTAAGAAGTTCTTCGCCCAAAAGACAATCGTTCAAGAATCAGCCACCGCCTTGAAACAGCTGCTAGATACATCCGTCGAATGCCTGAACGCACTTAAAAATCTCGGCTTACCAACACCTCACTGGGATGCCATCGTCATTTATATGGTCGTGTCAAAACTGGACCCTGGAACTCATAAGCATTGGGAGGAGTTGATTAGTGGAGATGAGTCTGCAGTTTTCCCAACGTTCGAGAAGCTGAAGTCGTTCTTGGAGACTCGATTCAGAACCTTAGAGATGGAAGAACCGGTCAGCAAGAGTTACAGACCACATCAACCCAAGACGTTCCATGTCACAGCCAACGATACTGAATGCGCATTCTGTCAAGACAAACATTTAATACATTATTGTAAACAATTTGCGAAGCGACCAGTGGATGAGAGATACGAATTCGTTCGGAGCAACAATCTCTGTTACAACTGCCTTATACCGAATCATGCAGTATGGCGATGTAAGCAGAAGACGTCATGCCAGGTGTGCAAGAGGCGACATCATTCCTTGCTGCATCGAGACACAAAAGAACTTGAAGAAAGGCAAGAAAACAAGAAGGCAGACATGACTAAGGGGGACTCAAAGGTGGTTGCACATGTCAGACCAAGTGGAGAGGAAGATGAACAAAACATTTTGTTGGCGACAGCGCTGGTGGAAGTGGCATCAAAGTGTGGACAGCCACAGGTCTGCAGAGCGTTGATTGACCAGGGATCCGAAGCTTCCTTTGTCACAGCTCGAGTGGTCGAGTTGTTGAGGTTGAAGAAAACGGCAGTTAGCGGAGTGGTCTCTGGAATCAGCGAAGACAACAACGTGTGCATCAAAAGTAAGGTGGAATTACAAATCTCGTCGAGGTATGAACCTGATTTCTCTGTCAAGGTAAATGCATATGTAATAAAGTCATTGACTCGTAGTTTGCCGGCTAGGGAAATCAATTGTAATAGATGGCCTCAACTTGATAATATGAAGTTAGCTGACCCCACCTTTAACACTCCGAGTAGGGTAGATATTCTTCTCGGGGCTGATGTTTTTGGCAAAATAATTGACTCTGGGTTTATGAAAGGGCCGGGCAACGTTGTCGCTCAGTATACACACTTAGGTTGGATTTTGTCAGGCGACACTAATACAACTTCTTCCAGCTCACGCAGAATCACCAGTTTTCATGTCACACATCAAGTGGAGGAAGACAACAATGAAACAGAAGGTTATACAAACATGAAAACTTGGTCAAGGGAAGAAGAATTATGTAAGGAAGTTTACAAAACTACAACAACTAGTGACGAAACTGGAAAATATAGAGATACACACTTACCGCTGAAGCAAAGCGTTGGGGATACAGTGACGTCATATGGAGAAATGAAACAACAAACAATCGGGATATTTAAACAGCTGGAAGAAAATTCAGACAAAAATAAAACGGTAAAGAAAGAACGCACAAAGTTTATTCACGATTACAAGGAGTTGGATAATATCAAGAAAGCTGAAGTTGAAAAAGAAACAAGAACGATAAACCTGACTCATCATGTTGTTGCAACAAAAGATGGAGATACTCCCAAGATGCAAAGGGTTGCCACAGCATCACTGAAAAGTGCGAACAGAATCTCCTTTAACAATGCTTCGATGATTGGACTTCAGCCAGGCTTACGTCGTCTTGCGATGCACTGGAGAGTTCACATGATCTGTGTGATTGGACACATTGCTAAGAAGGATCGTCAAGTTGGGATGACACACAAGCACACAGAGTTACAGCAAATGGTTTGGAGAGACGAGCCTTCTGAAAGGGTGGAAAGCTACAAGTTGCTTGCCGTGACTGCTGCTGCACCTTGCCTAGCGGGGCGCACGTTGACGCAATTAGCTGACGATGAAGCCTACACGTGCTTTCGGGCAGCGCCTGCAGTAAAAAACTTCTGCATAGATGATCTGATGACAGGGCGCGGAGATGTGTCAGAAATAATGAAACTTTGTAATGAGATCAACATTCTGTTAAGGGCAGGCGGGTTCGAAATGCAGAAATGGTCAAACAAATATGAAGAGTTGCTGGAGTTTCTTCGAAACTATAATGCAAATGAGGAACCTGAGAACAAAACAGAAATTAAATTGGACAAGGTCATAAAGATATTGGGACTTACATGGGATAGAAAAGAAGATGTTATTAAAATAACAGTCATCTTACCAGAATCCAGGACTCTGATAACGAAGAGACAGATCATATCTGAAGTTGCAAGTCTCTTCGATCCTTTCGATTGGTTGACTTTGGCTCTTGTTGTCATTACAGCAAAGGTGATGATGATGATAATACAAGGTCCGTGGCTCTGCAGTCTTGGCTGGGACGATGAGCTACCGCCGGAAATTGTTGAAGAGTGGAAGAGTTACCGAGAAGAGTTAACCGAACTTCAGGCAATACAGACGCCACGTTGGATCGAAATGACTTCGCGAAGCAAGGATGTTCAACTGCTTGGTTTTGCAGATGCATCTTCGGTGGCCTATGCAAATGTGGTCTATTTCAGAGTTGTGGATGAAGAGGAGGAGGTTCCGAGGTCGCAAGCTATCATCAGTGAGACTTTACGAGAGATTTCTGATTTGCCGACTATTTCTATAGATAAAATACATGTTTTGATGGACTCAACCACAGTGTTGTCTTGGTTAAAACCGCGATGGCCGATACACGACAGAAATGGAGCAGTGGATGTTTCACAACACGAAGACAACTTCAAGACGAAACGTGTATATATACAGTCAATAGACAAATCGACAGATCTCGCCTCAGGAGATGTGAAATCAGGAGGCATGGCGAGCAGTAACATGTGGTGGAATGGATCTAAACGGTTGATCAATAAAGATGAAGGATTCGAGAGAATTAGCATATCTCGGGCAGACCGTGAGTCAAAGAATACATTTAATCACAGATTAAAAGACAATCCCGATCGAGAAAGATTATCATCGAAGTTTATATTGAAGAGATACTTAGCACCTTTTTGCAGGTTACTAAGATATATAGAAAAATCAAAGGAACAATGGTTTTTGAAGACAACAAGATTTAAAGATGAAATTGTAAAGCAAAGTATTAAATATTATAGATGTTTGGTATATTTTATGGGAATGCAGGATTTGAAAGAGAACAGAAGATTGAAAAGCGAACAGTTACTGGCGTCGAATGTTACACCTCGTCGCACTAGGGTCAAAATTAAGGCAAAGGCATACACTCTGATCTACCGTGAGTTAGTTTACGGTGGGCGGTTAGCTTCATAGTATCAAAAGGCATTATTTTTCTTATTAAGGTCCTTCGAATTGTTATTTATATGTGAAAGTTATGTTTTATCAATGCTTAGTAAACAATACTGAACACGTTATGTTAATTAATCTGTTGCGTTGTAATTATGTTATATCTATGAAGTTACTAAGTGTTGTTGTGACAAAGAGGTGATAATGAGTTATGTTCCTAATGTGTAGTTTACACCATTGATGTAGAAAATAAGTATTTTGGTGGGCGGTATGTTCGGTCTTTTTACTACGTTCAGAACTCTATGGTTAATTTAATTAAAATAATATCATGTCATGTGTCAAGTCAGTCAATAAAGTCATGTCGATATAAAACTACGTTTTCTTGCAAACAAAATCAAAATAAATCACCAATAGCGTGAACACGATCTCTATCGCACTTACATTACTCGATTGACAGGGATGCATGTATATGAATTTCGAGTTTCGATTTTCGTGGTAGCGCCGCAGAAGTTTTGTTTGACAAACGTGTTGGTACGTGTGCGCTGATGTTTGATGAAAACGTACAAACAAAACGTAAAATTTGTCAAATATGTTTGATCGTTTACGGGCTACATTAATAATATTGTTCAACCAAACTCGATGTCCTTTACCAAAGATTCGAATTCAAATTACAACTCCAGATTGTAAAAGGCACCTTCGACGTTTATTTTATTTATGTCGACGCGACAGGCAGTGTCACTGTCAGCGACTAAAATAAAAGGCTCACCCCACGTTCCGCTTGGTGGATGGTATGAGCGGTACGCAGCTATAAGATAGAGCGAGATGAGCATATGAAAGAACCAGAATTACCCACCCTTAATACTGACGCGATAAATAATTAGCGTTTAAAGGGCCATTCAATACAGCTTCCATACTGAATATTGCTGCAAATACTGACAAACCAGGATCACAGTAATTATTCACCGTGTAGAGGCCGCCAATTCTGCAGTATATTGACAGTCCTGTGATACACGTCAATATGCATGTGATCCATATTGTGATATGGGTGGATTGTAAGTATTTAATCACCGTGTAGAGGCCGCCAAAGAGAATATGAATGAATGAAAACATTTATTTCAAGTAACACAGGACTCATACAGGAAATTACATATTAACTTAAGCACAGCATAAAAACAAATTAAATTTCTACACAAAATAGGCACAGTTGGAAACATGCATTTCGCAACAGTGCCTCATGTATGGACATTCTAGCCTGTCCGGTCCGCTATCGACCGCAGGATGGGGTTGGGGCTGGCCCGCGCCCGGCGCACCAGGGATGTGCAGCGCTAGCGTAACTATAACCACTACGTTCTAAGAGACGGGACTTCGAAATAGGTTTTGGATGACAGTGACATTGTCATTTGATTTTGACATGACAACTCATTCATACTTTAGCTAATTTGAAATACCGCAATACAAATAAAAACAAACGTCTTATGAAAAGAAAGAAAGAAAGAAACATTTCTTCGAGACAAACAACACACAGCGTTTGTCACGAAACGGTTCTATCTCAGCGGCGCTACCACGAACTTCGAATCTCGAACTTCGTATATCTCCGTTTCGGTCGCTCGAGTACCATAAACCATAAGTGCGATAGAGACGGAGATATACGAAGTTCGAGATTCAAAGTTCGTGGTACCGCCGCTGCTGGTAAGTTTACTATGGTCCGCCACCGCAAAATCAAATGACAATGTCCGTCCTGTCATCCAAAACCTAGTTCGAAGGTAGTTCGAAGTCCCGTCCGTCCCGTTGGCGGTGTTTGCCCAAATATTAGTTGTTCTGGCCGAGCGGCTGCCCGCCCCTTAAACGCCTCTCGTGTGTACGCTTTTTGAGTCTGTGGCTTTGAAGGTGACACTTGGCTGTCACATTTTTACTTGTCATAAAATTTTCACGGGTGTACACGTTCGTGCGGGAAACGTGGTTTTTTGGTTGTAATATCGCTCGTTTTGTAGGCACACGGGTGTCCAAGTGTTTTGTTTGTCTATTGGTTGAAAGTTCTTGGAGAGTCGCGTTTGGTGGCCTGAAGGCCCGAGTCGTTTTGGTGGAACCAGTGACATTCGGTGATTTGTGCTTGGCGGACCGCGTATTGACGGCCCGGCCGCCCGTGAAAAACACGGCGCTGCCCTTGGCCCCGGAGACCAGCTTGGGAGACTTGATAACTTGACTTTGACTTGACCTTGACGGAAGCTAGACAGAATTGACAAATATCGTGTCGCCGGGAAGCCAGTAAGTTAATCATATTTTCACACTTTTGAAAGCTATTATTGGCACTATATGACCCGCGAGACCGCGAGGCACGTTCAGTCCCTAGCATTAGGCGAGGACTGAACAATTTTTGGTACCAAGAGCGTGGGTTACCACAAAAAAACGCGTATTTAGATCGTTTTTTTTTTGGTAAAACGGGTATTTTGAGGTTACATTTGTTGAAAACGAGATTGGCTTACAAGTATTTAAAAAATATATATTTTGCACACTGCAAGTGTTTTGTACAGTATATCTCCCGAAAATACTGTCCTTGCAGGGCAAAAAATAAAGATTACCACCTCCGGAAGGGGTTTTCTTGGTGTTTGGTACAATTCAATTTGTTTTTTAATTGAAGGCCCATCTAGGCCACATATCTGATTGATTGTAAATTTTCAAAATGAAGTAAATTAATCTAATCTAATCTAATCTAATCATAATGCTGGCATTGCTGCCAGCGCTGGTCTTCCGATAGAACCGTCGAGTGAGTAAATTTATGCGGAAGTAGACGTACCAACCTAACGAATGAGGACGATAGTAGGGTTGTAGTACTTAACGTTATCGATATCGATAATATTAGAACCCAACGTTATCGATATCGATAAATTATAATAAGGGACGTCGTTGGGTTCACTGCTTGAACAGAAAATTGTTTTCCAAAATCTGACACTAATCCGATTTATGAAATAATAAAAGGAGAACAAATATTTCATACAGTTTATTTCAAAATCATAGTGTATTTACAAAAATTCACCAATCTGTACACATATCTTTTTCATTAGAATGGGGTCGCAATGAATTCTTCTCGTACTAAGAAACCTCCCGCTTGTAGGTTTTATCCAAGTACTAACCGTTGTTTTTCATAAGTCAATCAATATTGGCGCTTGATATTTCGTTGTGGGTACTTACGTGTTTTATTTTAAGATAATAACATTTCGTCAAAAGCATTGTTTGTTTGACACACATTGTGAATAGTACATATGCGCTAAACCGTAACCAGTGTCGCGCAACTAGGAACAAAAAGATGAATGACGTCCATTTGCTCAAATTCAGCGTCAAATCTGACAAGTTCTGACAAGTGACAAGTTTTCTATCTGTGCTTTTGCTATGGCGGCCTTGTGCTATCTCCTACTTCCGTACTTTCTCTTTCTGTCATTTTGTCATGTTGACTTTGGCCGGTTACTATGGATGGTCGTCTTCACGAGAAAACATGTTTTTCAATCAAACAATGCTTTTGACGAAATGTAATTATCTTAAAATAAAACACCTAAGTACCCATAACAAAATATCAAGCGCCAATATTGATTAACTTATGCAAACAACGGTTTTGCTTTTAGTACGAGAAGAATTATTTGCGACCCCATTCTAACGAAAGATTTACAGATTGGTAACATTTTGTAAATATATTATGATTTTGAAATAAGTATGAAAGAAACTGTATGAAATATTTGTTCGCCTTTTATTATTTCATAAACCGGATTCGTTTCAGATTTCGTGAAGCAATTTTCTGTTCATGCAGTGGACCCGACGACGTCCCTAATCATAATTTATCGATATCGATAACGTTGGGTTCTAATATTATCGATAACGTTAAGTACTGCAACCCTACTATTGTCCTCGTTCGTTATGTTATGTGTGACTGTCAAGTTTACTATGGTCCGTATGGATTTTGGTGACAGGATTATCCAGAAGGCTTGTGAGATACGGCGGGATTGGAATGATGCGGATCAGGACGTTGAGAAACCCGCAGTTATCTATAACCCAGGGTTGGCAGCGCGCTTGCCAGCCATACAGATCAGACTTCCGAGGAGACCTAGACAAGTGGACCAGCTTCATCGACCTTTTCGATAGCTTGGTCCATGCCCGGACGGACCTGCCAGCGGCGTTGAAGTTGGCGCAGCTGATGGCTGCTCTCGTCAGGGATCCGCGCGACATGATCGCCCATTTGTCGGTCACTGACGACAATTATGAAATCGCGCGCACGTTGCTGAGGGGTCGATACCAGAACGTGCGGCGACTTGCGGGTACTCTTATGACTAAGATCTGGAGTATCCCTCGGATCGCTCAGGCTTCAGACATCCGGCTGAAAATGCTGAATCCTGTTTTGACAGCGACAAAAGGGTTAGAGAACCTTGGATTGCCGGTGGACCAGTGGTCCTACATATTGTTAAGTTTTTTGTTGAACCGGCTGCCAGCTGATATACGGGCCAGATTTGAGCACCGGTATGGTGGTGAAGGTGCTGAGCACCTGCCGACCTTCACCAACCTGATTGAACAATTGGAGCTTGAGTGTCGACGGGCCGACACTTCGGATCTACCTCCACCCCCGAGGCCGCCTGGGGCCCAGCGGACCTAGGAGGGAGTTGCACCTCAAAGGGGAAGGTGGGGCAAATTGGCCCCACCACCAGCGGGTCCTGACCAATATAATGCGGGTGCATTGGACCCTGCAGTCTGCTTATGCTGCAGTTTCTTGCGCAGCGGGTTGAGGGACGCCGCAACATGGCTAAGAAGCGGCAATGGTGCTTTGTTTGTTTGGGCCCACACTTTGTGCGAGACTGTGCCCACCCGCAGGCGTGTAGGTCCTGTGGTGGGAAATGTGCATGAACCGCAGTGGGGAGTCCCCTGTACGGAGTCAGCACCAGGCTGATCAGGGGCACATGGCCGAGTAGGAGTGGGGACGTCGGGGTAACACCCCCTCCCCTCCAGAATTACGCGACGACTTCGCGCGCACCCGTGCCCCAACGGGGGTCCTTACGGGCGGGTGCCCGCGAACGCTTCCACCCCGGCAGGCGCCACGGATGTCGCCGCCGCTGGTGGAGCGACCCCGCATGGCGTCGGGACCTCCGGTGTACGGCCGGAGTAGGACGTACCAGGTGCCGCCGGCGGCACGCATGGCGCGACGGCCGTACCAGCCGGAGTGGGATCCGCTCGAGCGGTGCGAGCGGCCCTCCTATGCGGAACAGGACGCAACGCGTTATCCCTGCTAGGGATACGCCGCCCACGCACCAGCAACCGCCACGCCCTCGGAGACCGTGTTATTGCCCACGGCTTCGGTTTGTGTTTGTAAGATAAATTTTCACGGGTGAACACGTTCGTGCGGGAAACGTGGTTTTTTGGTTGTAATATCGCTCGTTTTGTAGGCACACGGGTGTCCGAGTGTTTTGTTTGTGTATTGGTTGAAAGTACTTGGAGACTCGCGTTTGGTGGCCTGAAGTCCGAGTCGTTTTGGTGGAAACAGTGACATTCGGTGATTTGTGCTTGGCGGACCGCGTATTGACGGCCCGGCAGCCCGTGGAAAGACACGGCGCTGCCCTTGGCCCCGGAGACCAGCTTGGGAGACTTGATTTAACTTGACTTTGACTGGACCTTGGCGGAAGCTAGACAGAATTTACAAATATCGTGTCGCCGGGAAGCCAGTAAGTTAATCATATTTTCACACTTTTGAAAGCCATTATTGGCACTATATGACCCGCGAGACCGCGAGGCACGTTCAGTCCCTAGCATTAGGCGAGGACTGAACATTCGTGTTGCATCTTTATCCTTCCTACGGCAAATGAAAGAGAGGTAACGACGCAACGCGAACCTCTAAGTGTGGTGCGACCTTTAGCACGTTGTGGTTATATTCTCTTTGAGCCTGGCAATCTGCCAATAATGTACGGCCCGATAATACGCGTCGACTTGTTGTGGACTCGAATTATTGCGTCGTACATTTTCAGCCCGGACAAAGACCAAGTTTTCTCAGGGTGATATATGCACGACCCGATAAGACATGTACGTTGGACGCGTATTATTTGGCTGTACATTATCATGGCCGTACATTAACCGGCACCTGACAATCCTATATTTATCTTTGAGTAGATAAATACATGGAGAGGCCCTATTCTACTATAGATACATTTATGTTATGCAAATATACATGAAATCTACATAGAAGGTCAAAAACACAACTTATCTCTTTCTTTCCAACTTTCGATAGCGTATGGTGAAAGAGATAGCATGATATTACGTTGCTCTTACTTCCGATACTAGCAACAGACATTACAGCCGCGTGCCATGCGCCATTTTATGCGCCAATTGTCTTTGTAGTACATGCGCTGTCAAGTGGTAAACAACTCAGAGTTAAAATCGTAATTTTCCGTATTAAAATAGTTTTTTTGGACTTGGTTTTGTGTAGTGAACACATATAGATGTGAACGCAAAATGCCTGCGTGCTCAATAAAGCAATGTGGTGCACGGAAATCAAGTAATCAACCGAATTTGACCATTCATAGGTTAGTAGCCGTTTTTCTTTGTTAACTGCCAGTATATCGCACTATCCGCCAAATGATAGTCAGTTTTGAAATGGATTTATCGTTCCCAACAAGAAAATACTCGTTTCGCTATATTTACAGCAGTATTATTAGCATTTAAATCATACATCTTATTTTGACTAGTGCTGCGCTCTGATATCGACAACTTGCTATTAAATTAAAGACTATGTGAGTAATTTTATGATGTTATTTCAGATCAATCCGTTGACAGGAAGAGGGTGAATTTTCAATTACTAAATTTGACCCAAGAAACAAGAATAAATAATAAAAACAAACGTGGTGAGCTAAATAAAAGCTTGTAAAAATACCATTGTTTTATTCACTTCTGCACCATTCATATAGTAATCATAGTATACACAGTGGGCTGGGCCTGAATAACCCGACAGATTTTAATTGTATTTCTGACCATATTGGAAGGGTGCACGAAAAGAACATGTCTACTCAATTTTTTTTCAAAATGAGTTTCTAATGTCAAAATGCTGAGGTCGTTATGAAAACTTGACATTAAAACCTGAATACCGTGTCATTCACACTATAGGCAGCTGCGACCTTATCGGTTGTACCAATAAAATGCAATGTTGGTAAAACACTTCACAAATAATATAGTTACGGTAATAGAGTAGTGTACTTGGATATTATTATTCGTCTCGGTCAGTTTCAATTACAGAGAAAACTCAAATATTGATGTCGATATTTTTCAAAGTCCAAGTTGATATCGATAATTGTCTCTAATCGATGACAACCCTACAGCCACGAATTGACAGGCCGCCATATTATGCGCCAGGATACACGCTCATTTCGTAGGTATTTCGTGTCCATATAGTTTAATTAGTCTGAGATATTTATTCATTCATAGTACTTACTCTCTCTCTAAAGTCTCTAAGGCAATTTGATCAAAACGTCAAAAAGTTAGGATGTTTATTACGAAACGTCAAAAAGAAATTCCTTTATCTTAGGAATGTTAATAAGCTGTTTGGTATTAATATATTACAATTAATTCGAATTTGAGGAAGTCCAGTCCTTGTCAAGAAGGTTCTAGGTATAATTTGGATCTATCTATTTTCATTTGTGTCACCAAATGCCGCTACGTTAAAAATATTTGTCTTGTAAAATTATAGCTGTAAATTACTATTCATTATAAAAAATGAGTACCAAATTGAGAGTATTGACTAGAATGATGTCGTCGGGGACTAGAGTGCCCCAAATTTGCATCGTAGGGGCGGGCCCCGCGGGATTTTATGCTGCGATGCGTCTGACGAAGAAACTCCCAAGTGTCAACGTGGACATCATTGAGAAACTGCCAGTACCCTTCGGACTGATCAGGTACGGCGTCGCCCCTGACCATCCCGAGGTCAAAAACGTCATTAACCAATTTACAAAAGTCGCTCAACAGGACAACGTGCATTTTTATGGAAATATCACATTAGGAAAAGATGTCTCGTTATTACAACTGAGACAATACTATGACGCTGTCTTACTAACCTACGGTGCTGAAGAAGACAAGACTCTGGGTATCCAAAATGAAGAGGCAAAGAATGTGATTGCAGCACGAAATTTCGTTGGATGGTACAACGGACATCCAAATGACAAAGATCTTAAAATAAACTTGTCAGTTGACACTGCTGCTGTCCTCGGACAAGGCAATGTTGCATTAGATGTTGCCAGAATACTGCTTTCGCCAATAGACGAGTTACGGAAAACAGATATGACACAGCATGCACTTGATGCCTTAGCTGATTCAAAGGTTAAGAATGTGTATTTGATTGGAAGGAGAGGCCCTTTGCAAGTTGCCTTTACAATAAAAGAATTACGAGAACAGTTGAAGATGAAGGACTGCAGCACCATCTGGAGAGCAGACGACTTTGTTGAAGTTGAAGAGGTTGTAGCCAGTCTGCCTAGACCACGGAAACGGTTGACAGAGCTCATGTTAAAATCAATAGAAGAAAATAAATTAAAAACTGTGGATAGAAATACTAAGAGATTGTATCCTATATTTCTACGTAGCCCACATAAATTTGTGAGTGATAAAGATAATGTATTGAAAGGGATAGAATTATTTGAGAATAGACTGTATGGAGAAGGCATTGAGGACAAAAAGTGTGTCTGTACTAATGAGAAGGAGTTATTGGACTGTGGGTTAGCTTTCAGAAGTATTGGGTATCGGAGTGTTAGTGCAGATGAGGGTTTAGAGTTCCTTCCACAGGGGATTTTGAATAATCAGAAGGGGAGGATATTAGATTCTAATCCACATTTGGCAAAGATGTATGCTGCTGGGTGGCTGTGCACAGGGCCTGTCGGAGTCATACTTCATACCATGGGCAATGCATTCCAGGTGGCTAATGCCATGTGTGAAGATATTGCTAAATTAGATGAAACGAAACCTAGGGGTGGATTTGCAGAACTTAGGAAGGTTTTGCAGCATGAGATAGTTGACTGGGAAGGTTGGACTAAAATTGACAAACACGAGATTGAACAAGGGAAGAAACTAGGCAAACCACGGGAGAAAATCTGTAGTATTGATAAGATGATAGAAGTTGCGTATTCTTAAAAATCAATACGTATGAAAAAAAAATTTTATGAATTATTATTTTTTATGTTATTACGTTATTAGCAGCTATAAGTCCATCGTTTTTATTAAAATTATGTATTTTATTGATAAAGTAAAGATTTTTATAACTGTTAAAATTGCTCATTATTAGCACCCACACTCATAACACTACACTACAACCTTTAGAAATGGCAAAGCAATTGTCCTTTTCTAAAAAGAGTAAAAAGTTGATAACTAGTGATAGGGGTTATTTATTTATTTATCTGTTTAATGTTGACGATATCATAGTAGTCATATGAAGTGAAGTAATACAATATCTATAGGAACGCGATGCCATGGTTCCCATGACAATAAAACAACTGAATTCATAAGAAGATATATTAACAATTCAATTACGCGGTTTACACCACGTCCACACGTAATAACGACGGTGTTGCCGCGTTATTGAATTAATTCGCTCCAGTACCGTGTCAGTAGCAAACAGCTGAGATCACTAACTGATATCATGATAGAATTATTTGAATTGACACTTGGCGAATTAAGTAGACTGTACACATTTACACGCGGTAGACTGCTTTAGGAGAGACCCGTTCAGGATAGGACGTTGGTAATTCTTTACTCGGGGCTAGACGACTCTGAGATCCTTTTTTCAGGCTTTCCTTCAGTAGGTTACTTAATAAATATTACATGTATATACCCTCCTCACGCCCAATGTGCATTACAAATTACAATGTAAACTCAATTTCAATGAGGTTTGAACCTTTCATAAAACAAATAACGTAGCATGTCTTTTTTTGATTCGTTGATTATTCCAACAAATTAAATGCAATCCGATTTTCTATGCAATTAGATTCAAATTACCTTAGCAAACTACCTGACCTTTTTTTTTTTTTTGACAGTGGATATGCACTTACGCATCCCCCCAGCCGGGAAGCTATAATGGGGGGTATGTGGGACTCACACCCTCCAGCCATCTCTATTTAAAGAGAAGGAGGAGGGAGTCTACCCACTAAAACCACTCCGGCGTTTCCGTCCCTGCCGTTAATGGGAGCGCCATGGGATCGCGAACATGTCACCACGACGCCCCCCGGCGGTCCTGGCTTGTGCCAGGTCACCCACGAAACTACCTGACCTAGTAACCTACTTTCGCAGATAGACGGGTGTGGGGTGGAAGGGAAATTATCAACTCAGTTTCAGGGGATTCATGTAAGGTCAACAATCAAACTACGATGTATTTGCAAACATTTATTAGGGAGTTCGCACCGACATTTGGCGGCGGAAAACATTTACATTTAATGCCAACTTTATCCTCAATCGGTGACCTTACGATCTATGCCAAAACTCTTCCATTAAACTGTTAAAACATTAACTTTATTGAAATATTGTTATGATTTATACTTTTTGTTTAAAATATTTATAAACTATACCAATCTAGATATAATTAATACATTCCTTGTTCATTTATTGTTAACTAGCTTCTGCCCGCGACTCCGTCCGCGTGGAACTCCTTTATATCGTAAATCCATACAAACTTTCACCCCCTTAGGGGATGATTTCCGGGATAAAAGCTATCCTATGTCCTTCCCGGGACTCAAACTATCTGTATACCAAATTTCATCTAAATCGGTTCTGCTGTTTAAGCGTGATGCTGATGAGGTAACAGACAGACAAACACACTTTCGCATTTATAATATTAGTATGGATTTATAGTTTCAAAAATAATATAAACCGTGATAATTTTCATGTGCACATCTGTCAGTACCTACACACTGTCAGTATGATAAAGTGTTTGTTCTTTGTTCTAATTTCACTATCTTGACTATTGTCAGCTGACAATGGCAATTCTCAGCATGACTTGTAGGTATACAAACAAAACAATTTACCGATAGTGCCTGCTAATATATGAGGAAATACATTTGTGTTTACAAAGAACTACATCAACACATACTTAATATTAACATATGACAATTACTATTCATAATAATACGCATATCAATGGATCTAATAGAATCAATAAATACCTATTGTTTTAAACTGAGGAATGGAATACAACTTCCTTTCGCGAATAAGCTAAAAATATATCAAAAAATAGGTACTTTAATTCAGAGGGCCTACCGCGAATACCATTCGAAGTTTTCCTTCTCTGTCGCACTTAAGTACAAACTCGCAAGTCTGACAGAGAAGGAAAACTTCGAATGCTGTTCGCGGTAGGCCCTCAGCTCTAAATTTACTAAAGTTACAATTAAAATGTTAAAATAATATGTGTTTTTAAATTTTGTAGTGTAAATTACTTCATATAGTTTTTATTATAATGGCTAAAGTGACATGTTTTAGGTTTCAAACGGAATGCCAGTCGAATTCAACTCTACGCGACTTTTTAACATTTAATACAATACGCGCCACATAGGTTTGCGTCTGGTTAGCCTCATGGTCGCACCAAACTTGGCGGTGTTTGCCCAAATATTCGTTTTGCATCTTTTTCCTTCCTACGGCAAATGAAAGAGAGGCAACGACGCAACGCGAACACGAACCACAAGTGTGGTGCGACCATTAAGTTACCTCCCGCACACCCGTCCAACCCCTCTGAAGGTGATTTTCCACCTGCGAGACCAGAATTGAAATTTGTATGCCAAATTTTAATCATCATCACGCATCTTCGGTGGAAATAGTAAGTGGCAAAAAATTTCAATACGAAACATGCATCTTTTTATTTTATTACAAAAATCAAAAGTAAGTATAATCCAGCATTTAAACAGCTGTATCATTAACACATTTATCTATCCAAATATCATAAACCTTCCATGATCCGTTCAAGAACCGCACATTATGACCACCATAAAAACAGACTGTTTTGTTAGAACAAATTTCTTATCTGTGAAAATTTTATTATTGCTAAATAATAACATCGATTTCGATGCTATTATTACATTCAAATTTCGAACTCCTCTGAAAAACAAAGCAATTTGATTTGACCTCTATTCTAATATCAGTCGAGATGACGTTTAGTTCGAAATGAATTGTCAATTTGCATACAAACGAGTATTTGACAAATGTCGCACGTAAGTAAGATATCGAACGATATTGACAGTTGGCGCCGACTCTAGTTTGTCTCTGAATAAAAAAAAATACTATGACAGCTGCCAGAAAACAACGCCGCGATGCCGGTCATAATATGCGGCTCCTGGATGCATCATGGAGGCTTATGCTATGTGGATAGATAAAGTAGTGTATGTAACTGTACATAATTAGGCATTAAAACACTCGTGTTTGATGCCCTTCATTATGTACAGTCACATAAACTACTATCTTACTGCACGCGCCGGCACCCACCGAATACGCTCTATATTAAACAGGCTTATAATATGCTATGACGTCACAGCTCGTATTCTCGGTGCGTTTACTATGGAGTAAGTCATTCAGTTGCAATTATCTCCACAACATTTGCGTTTAAGCCTATACTTGTCATACAAAATATCATTTCTAATTCAATATTCTGTCTAACAGTTATGTAATTAAAAATAAGTCCCTGGGCGACCGAGCTCTCCTCGGATGAAAATGGAGAAAATACGGAGAAAACAAATTTTCCCGGACATGAGACCTATCTAGATTGATTTCTCGCCCCCGTAACCACCTATATTCCAAATTTCATCGAAATCGTTAGAGCCGTTTCCGAGAACGTGATTGCAAATATATATACATACATACATATATATATATACAAATATTGCTCGTATAATAGTATAGGATAAAAACGAATACAATTGTTTTTATTTTATTTTGTTAGATATTTCTACGTATATTCGCATCGATTGAGTGCAATTCGTTCAAAATTGAAGTCCCGTGCAAGTTCCCTATTCTCGCCTCACGTTTCGTATCGCCTCGCCGGTGGAAAATCACCTTGACAACCTCTGCGAGACTACTAGTAGCTAACAACACAGACCCAAACTTATGTAGTAGCGCGTACTGTAGGTATCAATCAAACTTAAACAAAAGCTACCTTACTTCTATTTATTTATCGTATGGGCTTGTGCACAAATCACGCGAGGTTCGATAGGGGAGGAGGGGTCAGAAAAAAATCACGACAGATCACGTTGGGGGAGGGGTGGGGTATAAGGAGACCTCACGTGTATTTTTCTCCACACGAGTAGATACTTTTTCTCGGTTTCGTTAAACATAAATCTTTACTTAGCACTTCAAAGTAGCGAGTCTATTTTACGAAATTTTGTAACCCCGCCCGCTCGCTCTTGACGCTTCATACATAAGATAGAAAAATAAACAAGATTTACTATCTACAATACTATTTATCTTACAATTAGGTCGAATGAAAAAAAAAATACGTGAGGTTACGTGGGGGGGGGGGGGGGGGGGGGTAAGCCAGCCAAGAACCTCACCAAATATCACCAAGGGCCTCCCCCTTGGGTCAAAAAGTAGACGAAAAAACCTCGCGGGATTTGTGCACAAGCCCTATGGCGGTTACACACTGGTACATATATGTATTCGTATCGATGTCGCTGATAGAGTTCCAGTGTGCGCTGCGAGGTTCAGAAGGAGCAGTGTGTATCTTACTTCTGATAAACTGTCAGTTACAATCGAATCATTAATAATCCTTAAAAATCCCTTTCGTTATAATATTAGGGTAGTATTATTTCGGCTTATTTTAGGCACTTTATAATAGGTACTTGAAAAACACTAATCGGGAATCCTTTTTTACAACCGCTACTATGGAAGCCTAAATTGTTGGTATTATTATTTTATGAACTCCGATGACGAAAAGTTATTAGTAGTCCAGAGGTCTAAAATGGCTTACATCTGATACAAATACGACCGAAAAAAGGAGAATATTACTTCTACTTAGGTTTACAATTACAGTTATACGTATGATTTCAGTTTTAAACGATATGTGACATCGATTTACAATATTTTACATCTATGGAACAAACAATACTTACTTAGAAACTTTAATAGCTCAACAGTAAGCAAAATACTTAATGAAAGCATGAAACAGTAACCATCTTATAATATTAATTACTAACTAAATAAAAAAATGCAAAATAATATATCAAAAAGTTGCACTTTATTTTATAAATGAATATTTTAGACATGTACCTACATATATTAAATGAATACTTGCAAAATAATATAACGAACAGCTGCACATTATGAATATTTTAGACACTTATATATACATAGTTTTTTTGGGTTTTATTTTCTTATAAAATTATTACCTACGAAATGGTATTATTTTCATAGATTTGACATACTATAAGTATGAGTTGTAAAAGTAACTTCATTAATTTGACTAAGATTTGGTCTAATTAGAAATTTGATTTACTTTTTAGGGTTTCGTAGCCAAATGGCAAAAAACGGAACCCTTATAGATTCGTCATGTCTGTCTGTCCGTCCGTATGTCACAGCCACTTTTTTCCGAAACTATAAGAGCTATACTGTTGAAACTTGGTAAGTAGATGTATTTTGTTAACCGCATTAAGATTTCCACACAAAAATCGAAAAAAAAAAAGAAAATTTTGGGGGTCCCCATACTCAAAACTAAAACTCAAAAAAAAAAAAAAATCAAACCCATACGTGTGGGGTATCAATGGATAGGTCTTCAAAAATGATATTGAGGTTTCTAATATATTTTTTTTCTAAACTGAATAGTTTGCGCGAGAGACACTTCCAAAGTGGTAAAATGTGTGTCCCCCCCCCTGTAACTTCTAAAATAAGATAATGATAAAACTAAAAACAATATATGATGTACATTACCATGCAAACCGAAAATTTGTTTTAACGAGATCTAGTAAGTAGTTTTTTTTTAATACGTCTTAAATCGTAAACCGTTATTTATTTTACGGAACCCTTCATTTGCGAGTCCGACTCACACTTGGCCGCTTTTTTCCTTACAAAACTTGGGATTAAGTTGTATGCAATTTGTAACATTCATTGCATACAACCAAGTAGGTCTCGTGGTTGTTTACCACTAACGTAATTGTCATAATATCAGCCGAAAGACGTCCACTGCTGGACATAGGCCTCCCCCAAAGAGTGCCAAAATGACCGGTCCTGCACCACCCGCACCCAGCGGACTCCCGCGACCTTTACCAGGTAACCAGTCCACCTTGTGCCTACCCACGCCGCGCCTTCCGGTACGTGGTCGCCACTCGAGAACCTTTCCGCCTCAAAGGCCATCGGTTCTACGTGCAATGTGCCCGCCCACTGCCACTAAGTTTAGCGATTCGGAGGGCTATATCAGTTACCTTGGTTCTACTGCGGATAGCCTCATTTCTCATGCGATCGCGCAGAGAAACTCCCAACATAGCCCTCTCCATTGCCCTTTGGGTGACTTTGAGCCTTGTTATGAGGCCCATAGTAAGCGACCACGTTTCAGTGCCATACTCGTATGATGAAGATAAGGTTTACTTGAGATTATTTGAGCCAAACTGCATCAAAGTAGCAAAAAAGCAACTCTACCATCCAAGTTAAAAAATTCCAATGACAGTTTTATGAAAAATCGGACACATGAAATAAACTCAACCACACTCATTCATACTCCACTTTTATACAAAACTGAAATTCTTATGGTTTCGCAAATAATTATTATTATTACCAGTAACCACGTCCACGGCAGTCAATTATGAACGTTATTTACACTTCTCGAGAGGCGAAATCACTTTAAAGGTTCATCATCATCATCATAGTCCTTTCAGTCTATTACAGACTATAAAAACAGTGTTAAGGGGAGAAACAACGTCTCTTATGGCTATATAAGCCGATACGGGAGCGGCACGCACGACCGCAAGTCATGCAAATGAAACTTGCTCGCGGGGAACAGGTGCTATGCTGGTGCCTCTTGGATCGCTTATTTAAAGTTTAAACGCTACAAAAATGATATTGGAGCTCCGTCGACCCATCGATGAGCCATGAGCGGGTGGAGGTGAGGGGTATGTGCCTTCGTAGCACGGGAAGACTTCGGCCGGTGCCGCGTCGCACGGTACTACACGAAAAAAACGCGACGGTCATAGGTCCTACGTACTATGAGCGCCTACCCGCCGAAATAAAAAATGAAACATGCGAGGAAACGTTTAAGCGTAAACTGAAGAACCTTTTATTAAATAAGCCATTATACTCAGTCAATGAATATACTGAAATTGTACAATAGACTATTTTCAATTATATCGAATTTAAATTATTTTTGTATTTGTTAACTACTCATTACTATTAAGATTTTGACATAGTTTTATATTAAATTTATTATGTTATTTAATAGGTACTCTCTGTACCCTATTTTTATTTTGTATTTAATCTTGTAAATTATTGACATCGTTGTATTTCTCTTGACATTGTGATTATACACAGGAATAACCTGACTTGACATTTAAATTTATATTCATTTCATTTTAATTGTAGGTATATACATATATCGTATATACCTATTACATAATTATATTCATGTTCAATGTTTTATTATTATTGCATATCTTGACGATCGCTGTACGATAAGTAATAAAATGTAAGAAAAATGTTATGTGAAAATTGTACAATGAAATAAATAAACTAAACTACACTAAACATCTTATTGGCAATTGTTTTACGCGCGACCGCGGGAGAAAGGAGCCCTTAGTCAGGGCCCCTCGATTTAAACCTTATCCAAAATGCTCGGAATTCTGATCTTTTGCATCTGTGCTATATTGTGTTGCACCGCACCTATGCTGTCGTTTAGTAACGGTATTTTGCGATTCCGGTACACCAAGCAACCAAAGTTAGCAAGTAAAGAATAAAGTTCCGAGCCATTGCAGGAGTCCGTGCTATCCTGGGTTATATACTGTGTTACGTAAATACGATCGGGACTACTACAAAGCTTATGATAGCATCTAATTGTGGTAAATAACTATAAGTAGTAACGGCACACCGGCTTTGCAAGAGTATGTTATATTGCGTCGCACCTCTATTGTCGTTTCGTAACGGCATTTTGCGATTCCGGCCCATCAATAATTCACGATTCTCGGAATTCCGAGCCATTGTAAAAGTCCTTAGTAAATTGGGTTGCACCTATAGTGTAGTTTTGTAACGGCATTTTCCAATTCCGGCACATCAAGAATTAAATATTATACAATTTTGTTTTCATTTAGTGACTTTTAGTTTGTTAACCGTGTACTAATTGGTTAAAGTCTGCATTTTTTAAATGATTATTGTGTAAGATTATTAATATTATATTGTAGAATACCATTTGACATGTAAATAAAATTGCCCTTGTGGCCTATTTGCATGCATAAATAATTGATTTTGATTTTTTTATTGATTTATAAATGCTCGGAATTCCAAGCCATTGCATTAGTCCGTGTTATATTAGGTTGCACCTATACTGACGTTTTGTAACAGCATTTTAAAATTCCGGCACATCAAGGATTCAAAATGCTCGTAATGCCGAGACTAAGACTTGCATTATATTTGGTTGCACCTATCAATATACTGACGTTTTATAACGCCGTTTTGCAATTGCGGCACGTCAAGAATTCAAAATGCTCGGAATTCCGTTGGTGGGGGACTACTACAAAGCTACTAAGACTAGTACATATGAATGCGCTTATCTACACAGGGTGGCGTCGATCTGGTGCAGACTCGGGATGATTAACTTCAGCTTGCGTCGGTAGGCAGGGTCGGAGGCTACCGGGTTGCGCTCCAGGTATATCGTGATCAGTTTGTCGTTAGGTTGGAGACGCTCGACGTCGGTCCAGTCGGTGACTTGGTTGTCGTTTAGCTGGAATTAATATTATTTTATTTTTTATTATTTAGAGCATGATGCGGAAATCTTCTTTCAGAAAGCTCGACAAAACCGGCTCCCCATACAAACGTAGTTTGGCTTTCATTTTAAAATGTGTGCTGGAATAACATGAAGAAACTTTGAATACACAATTGGATATGCCATATGTACGTGTGTGTGTGTGTGTCTCGGAAACTAGTTTCTCAGATATGGCGGAACAAAAAAATCAAAATCAAAAATATTTATTGATATCATACTAAAGTAGGTAAAAGTACATTCGTGGCTGGCGTCTCCCGGTAAGTATGCCAATCCTTTTGTATATATGTCACCGTTAGATTGTGAAAACCGTCAGTTTCACGGAATATTGTGAACTGCCAAAATAATTCATAATTTTACGCATTCATTTTCGTTAATTTATAAACTCAATGTCATATCGTCAAATGTTCAACTGAATCAAATTTGCCTGATTTGGAACGCAACCTGATGTGCGCTTTGGTTGAGCGAATTATTCTACTTGCATCAGTTTCCACTTACGGCAGAACATGATTGTTTTTGTTATTCAGACATTTTATTCCATTCATTTCGGCATCCAGCAGTATCGACGGAGCCCCGCTGCGCGGGGCTACTATTTCTGGGCGCTTTGCCCTTCGGGCAACTGAAGATACCTAACTAACCTAACCTATCTAGTCCTTGTGTACGTTCCGTAGAAAGCCAATTTTATCTCAGTTCACAATTTGACGATTCGACATTGAAAGTTTATAAACTAACGAAAAATAATGCGTTAAATTGTGAACGGTTTTTACAGTTCACAATTTTTCGTCAGTTTATAATATCGCGAGTTAGATTATAAACTGACGGTGTTCACAATCTAACGGTGACATATACAAAGTTTCACGTTATTCTAGCATGTCGTTTTAAAATGAGACCCAGACTACGTTTGTATGGGGAGCCGAGCGTCCTGGCGATCCATAAAACAACAAAAAAGTTGCCGTACATAGTAATTACAATTTTTACGCTGCTCTAAGAGCCCTTGACATAAGCAGCCGCTCAATATACCATAAATAATTTGTAGAAATTGATTCCCTGCGACACGTACATCCCATAAAAACATTTCATGTAAAAAATAGGTCAAGTCTCGAAACTCTTTCACAGTAAAAAGTGGTGAGATATTTCGTAGAGCCAAGTCAGGCATTGTTATTAATCTTTATTTGCTTGCTAAATAAAATTCTGCAACTTGGGAATCACACTACTGCATTTACTCATTTTTGCATAGGTACAGTCACCATCACATACATCGGAGCAAACAAGCACGTCACAAACATCGGAACACACCTCTATTTTCAAGGCATTAGGGTGCATGTGCCGATATTTTTGAACACCTATTGTGTACGACTGTACCTAAAACTATGTAAGTGTGATTGCCAAGTCACAAAATTTTATTGAGCAAGCAAATAAACATTAATAAGAATGCCTGACTTGGCTCTACGAAATATCTCACCACTTTTTACTGTGAAAGAGTTTCGAGACTTGGCCTATTTTTTACATGGAATGTTTTTTATGGGATCTCATTTCTTTTTGTAGACTTTGTATGGGTATGTTATTTTACCAACCGCAAATAACGTTTGTATAGTTTTGCAGGAAAGAACTGCAAAAGTAACTTTGTAATCGCATGTATTTTTATATTATATTAGTTTTCTAGCTGTTGGTTCTCCTTATTTATGATCAGGAGAAGCAACAGCTAGAAAACTAATTAACGACATGAATATTAACAAAAGAGCCAATGGGGAATGGATGAAAATTTTAGAAGTGCCTGATAATTTTTTTGGTGATAGGAATAACCTTCCTTAGCACCAGAAAAAAGTTGCAGACTTGTCAGCTGTGTCAATTATTTTTGAAAAATGTAAACAGTTTCCTCACTCACGTTTTGTGGTTAGGACGGCGAATGAGACACTTCCTTGATCCGTCTCATATTACAAAAAAATATTTTTAATATCTGACCCTGGCAATGACAAATATAGCTGCTGCAGTTGTCAATATCATTGCCAGCGTCAGTTTACCACGGATTTTTATAATATTTTTTTGTAATATGAGACGGATCAAGCAAAATATCTTATTTGCCGTCCACCCAAAACATAAGTGAGGTAAGTGTTTATATTTTTCAAAAATAATTGACGCATCTGAAAAGTCTGCAACTTTTTTCTGGTGGAAGGTTATTCCTATCACCAAAAAAAAATCAGGCATTTCTAAAATTTTCATTGATTCCCCATTACAGGATCTCACAGATAGTGCTAGATTATGTATGAATATATGTAGTTAAAAAAAGATAATTGTTCTGCTACTGCTGGAAGTTTAAATATGAAATAAGTACAACACGCAATTGAAAAAGTCATAGAGAGAGAAAGAGTGAGATACTTTCGCCCGGGCGTAGAAATGGAATACAGAGGCTTAAGAAACAAATCTATCTATACTAATATTATAAAGTGGCTTCGCTTGCGTTCCCTTTATGGGCATTTTCAATAATTCGTGTACCCAATTAGCATACGCTTATTAAGTCTGTCAGTTTCGTGACGAAAGTTAAGCATACAAATGATGTGAAAATGAACTTGTTCCATTTAAATAACGTGTATATGCATATCATTTATAAATTGAAAGGAAACAGTTATTTTTTATACAAATTGAATGCTTAATTGTCGTCACAAAACTGACACTGAGTTAATTTTTACAAGCTTTATATTATAGCAATATTCTGAATGTATTAGCTGATAGGTATGACTGTGGCATTTACAGACATTGGGTCAAGCTGACTGGGAAGCTGAACACTGAGTATAGATTAATATAGCTTAATTTAATTTACTAACATATCTTAATTGATTGTGTAACTGTGTACTAACAAGATTTATGGATTTATATCTGAAATAAATGATTACAATTACAATTAACTTGCACTGTTCGTATGTATGTAAATATCAGTGGCGGAGCGCCCATACAACCCGATTCCCACCGACTTGCCTAAAATTTCTTTTTAGACAAGTCCATAGTTGTATACCCTAAACTCTTTTGTTCCTTCCGTTGTTGTCCATCATCATGTTCCGGGTTGCCCATCGAACATTTTTAATAAGTATGTAAGTTGTCCGTCAAAATTTGCAATCCATTTTTCAGTCACTTTCTGTTATACAATTGAGCTGAAATTTTGCAAGCATATGTATATCGCATGACAATGCAATATTATGATGACTTGGAACTGATCTAACGCTGGAGCTGAAAGGTGGCCATATAGGAACTCCGCAATAAAACGACACAACCCCATCGAGTTTGGGCTTGTTAGAATCGTCTCAATGAGTACTTGATGATGGTATGCAGAAAAGTACAGTCGGCAGTAAAAGCTTGTACCAAAAATGAAATTTTTGACAGAAACTTATTGTTTAACAACTCACACTAATTGGGTACACGAATTATTGAAAATGCCCTTATACACAAGCGGAGTCGCTTGTGCATCTGGTCGGACTTATAAACGGCTGAATTCATACATAACATAACGGTGTTTTCAACAGTACTACAATACACTAGACTTCTTTATTGTTAGAATATAACAAAGTTTAAAAAATCAACAACTTAGAAAAGTTGAAAAACCCCCGATATTTTCATTTCAAAGTGCAATATCTCAAAAACGGCTGAACCGATTTTGTTGAAACGTAGCTAAGAGCCACGTCGATCATGACAGCTTTCGGATAAAAAAACCGCATTCAAATCGGTCAATTCGTTTAGGAGCTACGATGCCACAGACACACAGATACACAGACACGTCAAACTGATACCACCGCTCTTTTTGCGTCGGGGATTCATCATCATCATTATCATATCCGCCGAAAGACGTCCACTGCTGGACATAGGCCTCCCCCAAACAGTTCCAAAGAGACCGGACCTGCGCCACCAGCATCCAGCGGACTCCCGCGACCTTTACCAGGTCATCAGTCCACCTTTGCGGTACGTGGTCACTACTCGAGAACCTTTCCGTCCCAACGGCCATCGGTTCTACGTGCAATATGGGTCGGGATTAATAAGGTCTAAATAATATTCCTAATTTACTCACCCATAGCTCTTCCAGCTCAATCATATGAGTCAAATTATCAATTGACGTGAGCCTGTTCTGCGCCAAATCCAAAGTCTGAAGGTTACTCAAATTCTCCAAACCCTCGATATGGGTGATCCCATTCTCTGACAAATACAGCTGATCGAGGTTCACCAATGGATCCAAGTTCTCCATCTTTGTGATCCTGTTGTTTTGGAGAACTAGAATCGAGAGCTCGGTGAAGGATTCTAAGCCCTGGATTTTTGTGATTTTGTTCTTGCCCAGGTAGAGTTGTCGGAGGTTCACTAAGCCGTCGAGATTTTTGATTTCCTGAGGGTAAATGTGATATTTTAGTATATGTGGATTGGCATTGTATAGCCAGGGATTAAAAAGGTTAGCCGATTTCGATTTTATTCCAATGCAGTTACAATAAAGTTAATTATTTACTCCTCTAAGGCGTAAACCAAACAGATACGGCATACGGCGAGGGCGAGGCGCAGGCAGGCATAAGGCAGGCATAAGGCGCAGCGCGCTTCAACCTATTGTAGACTTTTAACACAATGAAAGAAGGTCCATTGGTGAATTGAACCGCGGTGCCTGCGCCGCGCCGCTTCTGTGTAATTTAAAATACGTCTCCTTAGTACATTTTGTATACAAATGTTTTGAAGCGGCATCCAAGCGGCGCACTGTGGGCTGAGAATTGGCTCTCCATAGAAATAGACAATTAAAAATTTTAGATTACTTTTTTTTCGGGAAATGGCTTCCTCTAGTCATTATCATACCACAAAATGATTTTGAGATAATTTGGCCCGCTAAATAAAACCTTATAATTTTTTCAAAAAAAAATTGTATGGAGCGTATGTGAAAAATCGGATTTTCTCTGAAAGTAAAACGAAAACCGTAATATCCTCGCGGATGGTTACAATACTAATTGTTTCTGATTTTTGACGTACTTAGTTTTTAAAGAATAGGTGCCGTTTTTTTTTGTAAAATCAAAGTTTATTTTAGGATTTTTTTTGTTTGATTTACGTTTTACTCATGTTTTTGACGATAGAAAATGAGTTTGAGTCTGTTCGGGCTAAAGACTAACGAGTAATGATCTTTTTTCGAAAAAATGTATAGCGCCGTTATTTAAACATCTTTTTCTCCTAAATTACCAAGAACACCGTTAAATCCTCCTAGACACTTATACAATGAATTATTTATGTTTTATTGACGTACTCAATTTATTTAAACAGTGTGCCCTTTTCTTAAAAAAAAAACATTTTTTTTTTTACTTTTTTTAATATAATTATCATTCAAAAAAACATAAATAATTCATTGTATAAGTGTCTAGGAGGATTTAACGGTGTTCTTGGTAATTTAGGAGAAAAAGATGTTTAAATAACGGCGCTATACATATTTTTCGAAAAAAGATCATTACTCGTTAGTCTTTAGCCCGAACAGACTGAAACTCATTTTCTATCGTCAAAAACATGAGTAAAACGTAAATCAAACAAAAAAAGTACAAAAAAAATCCTAAAATAAACTTTGATTTTACAAAAAAAAACGGCACCTATTCTTTAAAAACTAAGTACGTCAAAAAATCAGAAACAATTAGTATTGTAACCATCCGCGAGGATATTACGGTTTACGTTTTACTTTCAGAGAAAATCCGATTTTTCACATACGCTCCATACAATTTTTTTTTGAAAAAATTATAAGGCTTTATTTAGCGGGCCAAATTATCTCAAAATCATTTTGTGGTATGATAATGACTAGAGGAAGCCATTTCCCGAAAAAAAAGTAATCTAAAATTTTTAATTGTCTATTTCTATGGAGAGCCAATTCTCAGCCCACAGTGCGGCGTCGCGCCCTCGCCGAATCCTCGCCACGCCGTCTCTGTGTGGTTCACGCCTAACATTATTCGTGTTTTCGAATCGCTATGCTTAACTTGTAGCGTGCTAAGTCAGATAGCTTGTAGCGTTGTTCCAGAGCTCCAGACGCAATCACATACGCTGTTGCAACTTGCAATGCACTGTGTACTAAAGTACTGTTTGATGGTAGGAGTGTGGTACGTTGCCAATGAGTAGTCGGGTGAAGAGTGTCTTATAGAATCCTTTATTTAATATATTACCTATCTATTTATACTGGGCACTGCCGCCTAAATAAGCACATGCAAACGATAGGACTGTGTGACACAAGGCAGTGCAGATTCTGCTTTGAAGCAGAGGAGACGTCTTCACACATCCTAACCGATTGCCCTTGCCTTATGCGCAGTCGTAACTCCTTCTTGGGCAAACACATCATGTGCCCGGAGGAGATCAAATTTCTTGAGTTCAACAAAATCCTGCAATTCTTCGAGTTTGCAGGACTTGACCAAGAATTGTAGTAAGTGGCGATCACAATAGATCAGCGATGGTCGCAGTGATATAAGGGCTTTGACAGCCCGAGAGCCACTACCAGAATAATAATAATCTATTTATATACACGTTAGGTTTCGCTGAACAAGCAATATGCGTTTATCTAGCATAGCAGTAAACTATTGTGTTACTGCTAAACATTAAATGTGGCCAATCGCCATACTACAACTGCGTGACGTCAGACGTCGATGGACTCGCTACGTAGCAAAATCAAGCGTAGCAAGCACAGCGCACTGCAACGATTTTCGTCGTTGCGTTCTAGAAACAAGGTGCGCATGGATTTACATAATGTGTAAACTAGTAGCGTCTCCTAACGAAAATTAAAGGCAAAAATTCAAAAATATTTCGTAATAAGAGGGCATCCGATGAAATAATTTATATACCTGATCGCTATACAGGGTGTTCGGCACATAAACCGTCAAATTTTTTTGGCGTGCTGGTAGGGTCATTTCCTAACTTTTTCACCCTTGGACCCTAATTAATTTATAAAAAAAATATTGAATTTTGAAGTGTAGATGTTTTCGTAAATTCGTTTTGTTTGTTAACAAAAAGCCTCACGTGTTCATTTTGTGGTGTTATTTGTTACAAAAAAAAATATTTTTAAACACACACTATGTACACGTAAGAGAATTAAGCAAGTCATGCATGTAAAATATACCCAAAAAAAGTTATGGGGCTTCGAAGGTCAGATTTTGGGTAATTTAGGAAAAAATTAAAAAAAATCGTATTTCCTTGACCGTAACTCTTAGGACCCAGGGTCCAAGGGTGGAAAGGTAGGAAATGACCCAACCAGCTCGCCAAAAAATTTGACGGTTCATGTGCCGTTCAACCTGTATATATTTTCACAAAACAACACCACACTATTAATACACAACAGTCACACACTACAGGCTACACAATAAGTCTTATGTTTTAAGCTCAATCAACTATTTCTTGTTGCTCGTTGCCATGGTTACGTCTCCTGAGTCCCTCTTTAAGGCGCTGTCAACACCAAAAACGCGCACACTGTCTATTTGTATCGGAGTAAGCGAGAGCGAGTGTTACTTGAGCGGCCAGGTTTTAGACGAAAATAATGAATAAATATTGAAATAAAAAAAAGTGTGGATTATTTGTGAAATATGGCTCGTCTACGGTTTAGGTATGAATATGTGGACTTCGTGTTTTTAATTGCAGACCCATACGTCAAAAACATAAGGACATAGAACCGTTTAAGATGATTTTAAGACCAATCTTTGCGATTATTTTCTATCGAGCCGATTTCATCCAATTATGTTTCGAGTCCGTCTACGGTCTTGGAAATATGATGAATATTAACTTATATTTTTTTTGATGTGCTAGAACAAATAGTTTTTCTTATACAACTGCTCAAATAATATCAATTTCAACAAATTTGGTCTTGTCAGCCTCTTAAAACTATTATTTTATGGGGTTTAAATCCACTAAACACGTGTTTTGTCATATTGGTAAACCCATTCCATGGTGGGGCATCTCCTTAGCATGATAGGAGTCCAGTTTATAGTATTTTTTCTAAGAAAGTCTGTTGCTGTTGTCTCTTGGCTTACCGGGACAGAATAACAACAAGAAAAAGTTGATTGACCCTTTAACTACATTTCAATGGCATTACAGTACAACTAATACGCTGCGCATTTTATATTTTATAATCCAACTAAAACCCGCCATATAAGGGGCCAAACTGAAAATCAGCATTAGAAACCTCAATATCATTTTTGAAGACCTATCCATAGATACCCCACACGTATGGGTTTGATGAAAAAAATTTTTTTGAGTTTCAGTTCTGAGTATGGGGACCCCTAAAACTTAATGTTTTTTTTTCGATTTTTGTGTGAAAATCTTAATGCGGTTCACAGAATACATCTACTTACCAAGTTTCAACAGTATAGCTCTTATAGTTTCGGAAAAAAGTGGCTGTGACATACGGACGGACAGACAGACGGACAAACATGACGAATCTATAAGGGTTCCGTTTTTTGCCATTTGGCTACGGAACCCTAAAAACAGCGTGTGTATAACGCGATAAAATAATAATGATACTTGAACAATTATTATTTTTCTTCAATTCACACAATGCAACTGATCAAGCAGAAGGGAGTAAATTTATATGAAGTAAAACTCTTAACTTCATTCTACTTTATATTTAAGAACAATGATCAAAACCACTCTCCTAAATTTTAATTCTGACGAGACGCTTGTGATTTTTCTGGAGTCACAAGTGTCCATAGGCTACGGTACCAGCTAAACATCAGGCAGGCCGTAAGCTTGTTTGCCACCGTCGTTGTATACAAAAATAAAATATTTGAACTTTTTATGATATTCTTCAATGTGAATAATATTAGCAGTAAGCCCGTTTTCGCTTTTTAAGAGAATTAAGGTTCTCTTAAAAAGCAAAAACGGTCCCATTTATTATCGAACAGTTAGTTACCCTTTCAAGTATCAAAATTAGGACATCATGATAATTTAAGGCGTTTGACACATTTGACAACGACGATATTACTGTTGCCATATAAAAAGTTTAATTCAAAACTCAGGCTCAACTTTCAAAAGCCAGACTCTAACAATTAGGTAATCTGTTCAGGGTAAAACTCACCCGGATTCGGTTATCACCCAGCTCCAACATCTCCAGCCGCGTGAGATGGTTCACGTTCTTGATCTCCGTGATCTTGTTAGAGCTGAGGTACAGTTTGTTCAGTTTCGTCAGGTTCTGCAGACCCTGGATCTCTTTGATACGGTTGAAGGATAGGTCCAGTAATCTGGAATGAGTTTACGATATTGAGGTGCGTACGAATTTGAGGCCTTGGCACGAACAACCTTCGTACCGTGCCTCACGCACTGCGCGCGAGCCGCCTAGAGTCGTTATTTTGTACCGCGCTCAAAGGCGCCTCGAGGAGTGTGCTCTTTGAGCATATTTATTTATTATTCGGAAAACCAACAGCTACAATAATTAACGCAAAATTTAAGCATGTATTACAAGCACTATAGTCTATACACTGCATCACAAAAGCCTTACTGAAATAGTGGTAATAAAACTAAAAAAAACATAATTAAAACACTGCAATATTGAAACACAATGCAGTCCCTATAAGGCACATTTTATTTATTTATTCCAAAAAAATACTCAGTATTACAGTGATGCACCAAGGCACTCTGAAATGCATACAAACAATGTTATTTAAGTACTAAGATAATTTTATAATAACAATAAATCTTAACAACTATCGCCTGACATAACCTCTTACATTCATCTTCCAACTACTTGCAAACACATCGCAGTCAGATGCTGATTTGAGAAGCGCGTTTAGATTTTCCAAAGCGCGAACTTGTGGTGATTTCCTGTACTGAGTCATACGATTGGCGGCCTAACCAGTGCAAGTTGATGTGCAACTGTTTGGCTCGTGAGCAGCTCGCCGCAGGGGGACGAGCCTTAAGAGTAATTTACATGGTGCAACAACTCGTATACGATTTTCATTACATGACTGCGGGCTACCGAAATACGACAAATTGAATAAAAAAAGCAAAGTAATAAAACTGGCAGTTGTTGCACCATTTCAATGGCCCTTTAATAGCGTTCAGCGCGCTCCATTTCAAATGATACATATGCCAAAGATTTTTGAATAAATAAAAGATTTCTGAATATATAAATAAAATAAAAAAGATTGATTTTTTAACCAAACATTTACTTTTGTTGACGCTGCTTCAGGCGAGCTTCAAATCACACAGCGTTGATCGGAATGGCATGTGTTTAAAACGCTGCAAAAAGCCACACAAAACACTGCCCCAAAAAAAAACAACAATTTAACAAACTGTCTCAGTAAAGAATCTATTCAAACATGAAAATTAGGGAATGCAATCTTTAGCGGAGATTGTCAAGTCGAGATCTGTAATAAAAATTTTAAGCTTACGCGCGATTATCATTAAAATCGACGAGATCTCGATAATATCATTCGAGATTTAATATCGAAAATTGGTGACGTCGTGATTGCATTCCCTAGTGAAAATACTATACATTATACTCACTCCAGGTGTACAAGTGTGTCCATATTCTCCATGACTGTGATCTGGTTGTCGTACAGCTCCAATTCCACCAGCGTGGTCAGGTTGCTGAGACCCTCGATCTTCTTTATGAGATTCCAGCGGAGGTACAGTCTGCATCACAGAAACATCATTAATACTTAATGAATAACGAAGACTATATCAAAAAATTCTGGTAACAAACAACTATTAATCTAGTGTGCGTGTGATGGTTTCTGATAATAAATAGTAAATACACCAGTGACTCTGTGAGCTGCTGAAATGGCAAGTCTGTTTTTTTTTTTTTTATTTTTTTTTTTATTATGAAATACCGAATCTACTTAAAAAATCGATATAATTATCAAACCTGCTCACAAAATTTCACGGGAAGCGGTTGAGAAATGCGACCTGTAGAGGAGAACAGCTGGGAAGCCCAACATACAGAAGTATTTTGGCCCAAGCTTTGTTTACTTCAATTAATCTCAATACTCTCAATGATTTAATTTATAGTTATTGTATGGCAATGGTGCTGGTTTTTCGACCACTGCAAATTTTTAGTGCTTAAGCGTATGTAATAGGAATATAAAAAAAAATTAGAAAACATCCTTTCAGTTAACCAGTTTATGTAAGTGGCTACTAATTGGCCCACTGGAGAGTAAGTTTGTAACAAACAAAAAAGGGAAATATTATATTGAGCCACTTGGTAACAAAATACTTAGTCTAAACAAACATTCGAAACATGCAGATGAACGGAGAAAATGGAGAAGCAAGTTCTACTCACACAAAGATCTTAGTTTAGCGATGAATTGCTAACAATTCAACTTTTAAGAAGATATTCGTAACAGTAACCTGTTTGATGATTAAACACAATGACTCATTGTGATCCAGAAAACGATAGTTTCATAAACATATCTAATCTAGGTCCAAGCACCAAGTTGAAACATACAATAACTGTCTATTGCTCATTCATAACTATAATTGGATGATAAATTACCTTTCCAACCGGTGTAAGTCTTCAAGGTTTTCAATCTTCCCAATCCTGCCATGATTCAAGTCCAGTTCCTTAGTGAGTTCGTTTACGACGATGATTTCTTGAGTGTCCTCTTCTGCCGCCGGCGGGGTCGGTGGGGGCGGCGGGGATGCCACCTCACCTCTTACAGCGTCTTGCTCAGGTATCTCGGGCTCATTTTCATTAGGCTTAGGTTGAACTTTGTCTAAGAAAAACAATGCATATCTCTACTTATATCGACAAGCAAGCAACACAGTATTTGAATAGCACCATACCTGCCATTGCTTCTACGCTATAGGCTTCGTTTCTGGATGCACCCACACAATAAACCTTTTATTTATGAACAAAATCAATAGCCGATACGAGAACTAATTATAAACCGGCACGATATGTATCCGCAAGAAGTAAATTGTAATATTTGTAATTTCCTTGCAAAACGTCAAATGTCGTCACAGGAAAATGTCAAAAATGAGGGTCGAACTGTTCGAGTGATACTTAAAACTGCTTCTTGTGTAATCATCACATTATCAGATTTATATGAATGCGAAACAGATCGTAACGTCATTTTCATGATTTTGACGTTTAGCTTATTGCCGCGAAAAATACGTGATGTGATCACTTGTCGTGCTCAGTAATTTGTTGTTTTTCTAGTAATTGTGCTAGAAATCATCAGAATTAAATAATTGTTCTATAACCCGAAACAAAATGTCTGAAGTCGACGAACTAGCCGAGTTGGACGAGTTGCTGCGTGCCGATTTAGCTGACGAGGGTGAATCTGTTCAAAATGAAAAACTACGCGAGGTTGATATCTTCCAAGCAAACTCTAGCACACAACCAGAACCCGAAGTACCCGTGGAAAAACCTGTGAAGTCTTCTGTAGTGCATAACGGAGACACCGACTCTTCAGACGACGAGGAGAACAGAAACCACACAGAACGCAAGTATAACGACTACGGATCGCACGTTAAAAAAATACTCGATGACAAACAACAGGAACACGTAGAGAAGCAGTTAGACTTTGTAACTAGACTACGACAATCAAATACTGATGTTAAGCTTAACAAAAATAAGCCTAAAGAAATACAGCAGGATATTCGGCATGTATTCTGTGCTCCAGAAACGAAAAATAAAGCTGCTGCGGATATTTACACTGACCCAGTATTTGGCATTAGGATCACCAAACCTCTCATATCCAGTTCAGCTCTCTTAGATCGCATGCAAGGCAGGGAAGCTGTTAATATGTTAAGGGTAAAAAGACATGTTGAAAATGAAGATTTAACCAAGGACTGGGTCACAGCTGGAGTCATAGTCAGAAAGACTGCTGCCAAAAAGTCCCAGAAAGGCAACCAATTTTTAATTTGGACTCTCAGTGATCTCAAGGATGACTTGAAAACAATTTCAATGTTTCTATTTCGAAAAGCTTATAGTGACCTTTGGAAGACAACAGAAGGCACAGTAGTTGCAGTACTGAATCCTAATGCACTTGACCGGTCACAGAACAGTGCTGACCAGGCTTGCCTCAGTGTAGAAACTTCTGAGCGGGTCATGATACTTGGTCAGTCCAAAGACTTAGGCATTTGCAAAAGTAGGAAGAAAAATGGGGAACCATGCACTGCTTTCGTCAATATATCTCAATGTGAGCATTGCATTTATCATGTCAAGCAGGAGTATCACAAGTTTTCAAAGAGATCAGACCTGCAATCCTCAACTATGGGTAAAGGGCTTGTGAACTTACAGAAAAAGGTTTTAGGGAAAGACACTGTGATATACGGAGGGAGAGCTTACACTGCCCCCACTTCCGGCAATCACAAAGTTATTAAGGATAGAGATCAGAACAGACTGATGTCTTTGAGTGACTATTACAAGTCAGAGGGAGACAAATTAATGATGAATAAAGCACCAAATGGGGCAGGTCCTATGAAAAACAATACAGCACCATTGCATAGTCCCTCAACTCAAAGAAAGAGTGATACAGAGAGACTGAATGGATTAACAGCTTTTCCAAGCCCAAATGTAGCTTCTAGTTTAGCAGATAGAGTGAGCAGTTCACCAAAATTGGGTAAAGGATTTGGACTAAAAGGAAGTGGAGTTATAGACCTCAATATGTATTATGGACAGAAAGTGGCGGAGAGAGCTAAATCAACTGCTCTAAGACTTCTACAGCAAAGTGGAGGCATTGAGAAGCTTGATCCTAATAACACCAGAGGCACTGAAACTGGAAAGAAAAGAGCTCTAGAAAAGTTGAATGGTGATGAGAATGATTCCAAAAAGGCCAAACCTAACGAAGAAATCAAGGCTAATGGTATCAAGTCAGAGAGATTCAAGAAGATTCTAGAAGCAACATCATCACACCAGAACTTGATCAAGGAACATGATGACAATGAACAGGATAAGTACTTCAACAAATTGGAAAAGAAAGAAGCAATGGAAGAGAAGATGTTGAACACATTCAAGCTGCCCTGCAAAGCTGTTAGATGTGCAAAGTGTAAATACACAGCTTTCTCCGCTTCCCAACTGTGCAAAGATGAAAGACATCCTCTCAAAGTCCTAGATACTTTCAAGAGATTCTTCAAATGCCTCGATTGCAACAACAGAACTGTGTCTCTTGACTTAATCCCATTGAAGTCATGTTCAAATTGTAACAGTTCTAGATGGGAGAAAGCACCTATGATGAGGGAGAAAAAGGTTACTTCGCTTTCTGAAGGCTTGTCTATTCGAGGGGAGGAAGAAAGTCATATTGGAGGACAAGTTAATGCAGGGAAAAATATTAATTTGTTAGTCCCTGACAGCTAGCATTTTAGAACTGTCAATTTTAAAGTAACTTTTTATACTCTCTCTTGGTCTTTCGAATGATCCATGGAACATGGCGGATCATGCTCCAGACAGTGTTTTTTATTTTCTGCATCCTGCTGTTTAAAGTATAATTTTGATAGCATATTATGCAGTGAATGACAAAGGTGACGGCTACAGTTAATGAAGAATTTTCGTGGAAGTGCCAATAACCAATTCTCGGGCATCATTCGGCGGTTCATGGTCGCGGCCGCCATTATACTTTGTACTGCTCCAGCTATCACCCAGTGCATTGTGAAGGCCTTCTACCGTACATCATGCTAATAATACTGTTTAATTTATAAACCTACTGACTCTGGCAAAGGCCCTCGAGGCTGCCATTTCTTTTATAATAATAATACTCTCTCTTATCATTGTGTAATCCAGCGGGGCTAGCACAACTGACACAACAAGCGCGACGCGAGTCGAGATAATCTACCCGCCTCTTTTTAATTTGCACAATACGAGTGAGACAGGAGTCGCTGAGTCGCGCGCGACACGACTTAGCAGCAAGTTGTGCTAGACGTACTGGTCACATTCTAAAGGATGCCTACCACAAGACGGCGCGCGAGTTCTCTCGATTTTTCTCGCACTATCCGTCTCTCTTTATTAGAAAACTTGTTCCGCTATCCTTAAAACTGACTGTGCATCCAGCAGAAATTTGCTATTGCAGGCTTGACAGCTAGAAGTCACCCGTACATATGTATGGAAGTGTTTTCCATACATACATTTGCTGGTGGATGTGCTATCTAATTACAAGATATTATTGACATTGTATACTGTTGTGGCTTATTTATGTGTAAATTTACAATAAAACTCGTTGAGAAAATAAAGCATAATATTTTTATTATGAAACCTCCAGTCAATAACACTGAACCATTCCATAAAACAATTTGTTTTCGATTTCATACACGACCCAGTATAATAATCTTGTCGAGCGCAGAACATTCAAGGGCTTTTTTTTAATAATTTTTACACAGCCTTTACAATAAATTACTACAAGTTACAAAACTGATCAGTGGAGCTAACAAGAACCTCGACATTGTGTCTCTTATACACCAATGTATTTACAAATGTTTATAGCAGGCAGTGGTTCAATAAACAATACTATAATACACATTAAGTGAACAAAATCAACACCAATATCTAGGTTAAATAAAACAAAAGTTCATTGGCCGCCAAATAAATAACTACAATCACACTTTGTATAACAACTGCACTTATAATAGGTAGTTAAGTTTAAAAGTTAGTGCTGTCACACAGCTAACTAAATCCATTGACTGCTCCAAATGTATCAATATGTGTAGAAACATAAATTATAGAATAATATTTAACCATATGCAAGATAACAGGGTATATTGTGAGTAAAGATTTAAAATAAAGTATCTCATGATCGCAAGGAAGAATTGCACTCGGGACAGTTATTAAAAATGACGTAGAGATCAATCATATCTGCTTCTATACGAATTAGGCACTTATTTTATTTTTTATAATTCAATCCAGTACATACAGTAGCTTAGTCTGTAATAACATGAACACAATTGACTGCGATTATGTTATTAAACATAGTTGTCAAGCATAGACGTAATACAAGTAGCCCCCACGAGCGCTTTCTCATCGCGCGTTTAAACGGGCGACAGCGACGAACAGGTAGCTGCCTCATGATCGCGCGTTAAAAAATCGCCTGTGTGAATGAGGGTTTAGGAGATCCACAACGGAATAGCAATGTAACTGAGCTTTATCAGAGTATTTTGTTGCGCACAATTCCTTGCGTTAAAGGAATTACTATTTGAGGTCCAAAACAATATGGGCCCTATGCCACAATTTTACTAACATTATACTAGGTGACACAAGAGATGTAACCCTAAATCATTAAAAATACAAAAAATACAAAATACAAAATAATTTATATTATTTACACATTCACTGCCAAGAATCGCTACGCGGTACGCTCGTAGAAGATCCCGCGGTTTTCCCGCAAAGTAGCGGAAAGCGTCTACGGCGTAGGCGCCAGCTAAGCGGGCAGCGAATGTTAATAAAAAAACCGCATTAATTATTTTCTATGAAGAAAGCCTTCTCGTATTGTTATTTCACACCGAACATTTCAAGTTGCCTCAATAACTTATTTATATTGCTTGTCCCGAACAGAATTAAAAAAAATAAAAAACCATGTACGATAGCGAACTATTCATCAGCATATAAACCCTAGAGGTTTCCGCTGGTGAAAAAATGTATACCAAAATGTACTACTCAGATTATATTGGTCAATAAATAAAAAAAAAAAAAAAATGTAAAACCACTCCAACTCCATACAAAAAATTTAAGGTTATTCGCTGCAGGGTATTACATCTTATTGTGTCGCCCTCAACAAATCAGTATTGCCACTTACAAAACCATAGTTTGTGGCGCTTTCGAATGAGCTAAAGTCAGGACCACTGCCCTGGGTGCATTCGTTCAAGACGAGTAAAAACATGTGAAATGGGCGATCATTCCCACTCGGTGGTGGCGGGCGGCTTAGGGGTCAAGTCGTACAGCACGCGCGATATGCCCGGCACGCTCATCAGTTCCTTGCGCATTCTGTCTAGCACCTGTCAACAAAATTAAAAAAATATGAAATATGAGACATGGAGGGTCATAGCATTTATTGCAACCATAGTTTGTACAGGTCTTTATTACTAGGGTAAGTACAATACGCGCTACATAAGTTTGCGTCTGTGAAGCAGTGGCGTAGCGTGGGTTTCGCCGACCGGAAATTCGCCGCCCCAATCATCATCCTCCTAGCGGTATTCCCGGTTGTGCCCCAAAGGGCCCCGGGGTCCGTTTTGACACCTAATCCCAAGATTTGGCATAGGCACTAGTTTTACGAAGCGACTGCCATCTGGCCTTCCAACCCAGAGGGAAAACTAGACCTTATTGGGGTTAGACCGGTTTCCTCACGATGTTTTCCTTCACCGAAAAGCTGACGGTAAATATTCCGTATAAGTACCGAAAAACTAATTGGTACGAGCCGGGATTCGAACATACGACCGCACGCCTGAACCACTAGGCTACCGTAGCTTGGAAATTCGCCGCCCCCATGTAATGAAATATTTTCGTTATGTTCCTTATCCGCCGCCCCGTTTCGTATGCAGCCCGGGGCCATGCCCCCCCGCCCCCTCCCCCCTTAGCTACACCACTGCTGTAACGCCTCAAGTCACCTTCCGTACACCCGTCGAAACCCTCTGACACCTTTGCGACGATGACGCTACTATACTAGTATAGCTAACATCAGAGACGCAAGCTTATGTGGCAGCTTACTGTAACTTCAAGTATTTTTAGCTCTATGGAGCCATTATTTTATTTTTAAAAGAATATTTATCTTAAATTGAGGAAGACCAACTGTTCCAAGATGCCTATCCGTGTAAGTTTTATCAAGCTCAAGATTTCCTATGCTCAATGTCTTTAAGTCATGTAACATGGATAATCAATTATGCCACATGTCTGTAAACTTACGTCCTGTATGGCAGCAGTGCCAGGACATGGAAGCTCTATTTCTGGGAGCTTTGCCCTGTTCAATTTGATACCACTCCTCTCGAAGGTCGAAGTGGATCGGGATGAGGACCTGTAGGTGACGGTGTACTTACATCTTGTGGCATAGCATCGGAGCCAGGTAGAGCGGCCACGCCCGTCATGAAGTCGGACGTGATGAAGGGGCGCAGCACCACGGAGCGCTGGCAGGACGGCGCGCGCGTCGCCGCGTCGCGGTCGAAGTGGATCGGGATGAGGACCTGTAGGTGACGGTGTACTTACATCTTGTGGCATAGCATCGGAGCCAGGTAGAGCGGCCACGCCCGTCATGAAGTCGGACGTGATGAAGGGGCGCAGCACCACGGAGCGCTGGCAGGACGGCGCGCGCGTCGCCGCGTCGCGGTCGAAGTGGATCGGGATGAGGACCTGTAGGTGACGGTGTACTTACATCTTGTGGCATAGCATCGGAGCCAGGTAGAGCGGCCACGCCCGTCATGAAGTCGGACGTGATGAAGGGGCGCAGCACCACGGAGCGCTGGCAGGACGGCGCGCGCGTCGCCGCGTCGCGGTCGAAGTGGATCGGGATGAGGACCTGTAGGTGACGGTGTACTTACATCTTGTGGCATAGCATCGGAGCCAGGTAGAGCGGCCACGCCCGTCATGAAGTCGGACGTGATGAAGGGGCGCAGCACCACGGAGCGCTGGCAGGACGGCGCGCGCGTCGCCGCGTCGCGGTCGAAGTGGATCGGGATGAGGACCTGTAGGTGACGGTGTACTTACATCTTGTGGCATAGCATCGGAGCCAGGTAGAGCGGCCACGCCCGTCATGAAGTCGGACGTGATGAAGGGGCGCAGCACCACGGAGCGCTGGCAGGACGGCGCGCGCGTCGCCGCGTCGCGGTCGAAGTGGATCGGGATGAGGACCTGTAGGTGACGGTGTACTTACATCTTGTGGCATAGCATCGGAGCCAGGTAGAGCGGCCACGCCCGTCATGAAGTCGGACGTGATGAAGGGGCGCAGCACCACGGAGCGCTGGCAGGACGGCGCGCGCGTCGCCGCGTCGCGGTCGAAGTGGATCGGGATGAGGACCTGTAGGTGACGGTGTACTTACATCTTGTGGCATAGCATCGGAGCCAGGTAGAGCGGCCACGCCCGTCATGAAGTCGGATGTGATGAAGGGGCGCAGCACCACGGAGCGCTGGCAGGACGGCGCGCGCGTCGCCGCGTCGCGGTCGAAGTGGATCGGGATGAGGACCACCGGCATCTGCGCGATGCGGGACGCTGCGCCGCTTGATGTGAGGGCCTGTGGAGATGTCACTGTTAGAGTAGGTTTCTAAGAGCAAAGCACCAGAGCATCCATGCGTGCCCGAGACTGGCCTTTCAATTGCAGACAGATCACACATTTGACGAGGCGCATCGAATAGAAGGAGCGACCATGAACGAGCACAAGCCAGCATGCTAACGCGTACCGTGAACTGAAGGTTGCACTGGAAAATTGAGAGATTTTTCCAAGCGCTACTGCCTAAACTAGGACATAATCTCTCAGTCTCCTCTCGGACCGCCGCAAGTTGTGGGCGTGCCTACCTTTTTTTTTTAATACTACGACGGTGGCCAACAAGCTTACGGCCTGCCTGATGTTAAGCTGGTACCGTCGCCTATGGACACTTGTGACACCGGAATAATCACAAGCGCGTTGCCGACCCTTTATTCACTTGAATATTCGCTGTGTTGGCAGATAGAGACATGCAGCTCCCTCACTCCCAACACAGCGCACCCTAGGGAGCTGTGGCGACCTTACAAACTACTTATCCGCGTTACATTTTTCTCAAAATATTTTGAATTAAATCGCGACTTAATTTGTGCGAAGTACTAGGAGCGCATAGCTCGCAAGCGTCAACGAGAACGACCTACAGCGACCACCATCATACCTGCGCCGCTTCGCGCGTAAGTTCCTGCTACCCTGGTACCTCGCCCCTACGTTCGGCCCAGGCGCACTGACTGCACCTGCGCTACGTCGTGGGTGTGCTGAATGCTGCAATAGGCGTAAAAAAGGCGGTCGTAATTCGAAACTCCTGTTGGGACACCCGTCAATGCCAAGAATATTACTACGAGAAACAAAAGCGAGGCCCTTCACTGCATACCGCGACCTGCGGGCGACCTGGCATTTTTGGCGCTGGAATTACAGCATGACAGTGATAAAATGATTAAGGGAGCTCGTAGCGAGACGCCCACCAACTTGAAGAAAACCGCAAGTATATCGCAAGTTAAAGGAGATCAGATACCTTTAACGCATTAATTACAGCAGGTTCGAGACCAGATGACCTCGCTGTCTGGACAGCTGGCTGATGCTGTAGCAGCTGTTGCACAATACCAAGCTGCCCTCGAAAAAAGCGCCATGGAGTTTGCGAAAGTTAATGAGCGACTTGCACGACTGGAAGTATCGTCACCACATCTCTGCAAGTGTTGCGAAGCCAGGCTGCCTCTAGCGGGGCGGGGTAACTCTGCAAGTAAAAGTAAGTCGAAGCCCAATCGGAAGCGTCGGACCCGTGCCATACAGCACTCAGCAGCAAGTGCGGAGCAGCCGGCAACAAGTGAAGAGCAGTCGGCAGCAAGTGGGGAGCAATCAACGGATAGTGTGGAGCAGTTGGCACCAAGTGTAGTGTCTCCGAACCCTGTGATATTGCCACAACAATCTACTGTACTGGTCTCGCCGGTCGATAATGAAGATGAGGACGCTGGAAGAGAATACAAGGAAGTTTGGTATGGGAAAAAAACGTATTTCTTCTCTTCGTGGTACTGCCGGTCCAGATGTAACGTCGGTCAAGGCGGTAGAGTACCGGAAGTATATTCATCTATGGAATATGATTTCGGGAGCAGACGAAATCCTAGCGTACTTGGAGTCTCTGAGCCGAGGAAGCTCATTCTCAGTCATAGATAACCTCCTATAGATAGAGCCTATGAACGATTTTGTTCGAATCTAAGGTCACCACAATTAGAGGTAGGTGCGGGTTGCGGGGCGGTCGGTAACGGCGCTGCGATTGGCTGTTTCAAAAAGCGCGCGCTTTGATACAGCATGGCGTCAGAAGCGTAGTGATGGGACGCGTTGGCCGATTACGGTTTTTAGCGGTGCCGCGATTATTTGTTAGTATGGTATAGTATTGAACTATTTTAGATGGCGTAACGCAAGTACCTGTTACCATGGTTTAAAATTTTGAACTGCTGTCACTGTTATATTATTATCACATTTCGTTCATTGACTATTTTGATCGCCTCGTAATATAAAAAAGTATGTAAATCACAGTAGACATTTTACAACATTTACTGCATTATCGTGTTTATGTCGGACTTATGCCTTCGTCCCGTTCGTATTTACATACTTACTAGGAAAGGACGAATGCTATGCTTATTCGACATTAAGAGCCAGTTCACGTGCACACTAGCGCCACTGGTAAATAATCGAGATTATTTAAATTTAACGACATATATTTTCAAAAGTAGTGTTATCTTAGTACAGACAGGCGTATTAGTAATTAGATGGGATCATTATCAAATCCAAGCTTGGATTCATATTAAGGGGCCCAGCGGATCGTCAGATACCGATTTTGAACCAAATAAGACTGTATTTAAAGAATTTCAAGGTGGCGGCAACTTATTTACAATCCAACCTCGGATTCATATTAAGAGGCCCCGCGGACCCTTAGATATCGATTTTGAACCAAATCGGGCAGTATTTAAAGAATTTCAAGATGGCGGCTACTTTTTAAAAATCCAACCTTGGATTCTTATTAAAAAGCCCCTCGGAACCAATAACGATATTGAAAACGAAAAAAAATGGCCGGCTTTTCTAAACTTATATATTTTTATTTAAAGATCTGAGTGAGTGAGAGTGTTTTTAAAATAACAACATACCTACTTACTTATGAAATGCTTGAAAATGAATCAAGTAATTATAAATTAATTAATATCTCTCCAAACATTTACCAGTGAACAACTGCAGTTAGTGTTGAACAACACCCATAGATGGCTAACAAAATGGCGCATAAAAGCCAGTTCTACAAAATCAAACCACATTACCTTCAGTTTGAGAAGAGGAGATTGCTCACCCGTCCAACTGGGTAACGACGTCTTGCCGCACTGCGAGAGCATCAAGTACCTAGGCTTCCACCTGGATCGACGTCTAACTTGGAAAACTCACATAAAGCACAAGCGTAACGAGATGAACCTAAAGCACAAAAACCTGCATTGGCTTATGGGACGTAACTCAACTCTTTCTGTGGATAATAAACTACTCCTGTGCAACGCTATTAGCAAACCTAGCTGGACTTATGGCATCCAGTTGTGGGGGATTGCCAGTGATAGCAACATAATGTGTCTGCAGAGAGCACAGAACGCAATTCTACGCGTAATTGCCAACGCACCATGGTTGACCCGGAACGACGTAATACACGATTACCTCAACATGCCCACCATAAAGGACGAAATTATAAAGCACACGAGACGATATATCGAGCGCCTTGCAGGCCACCCAAATCCTTTGGCTATAAGGTTACTAGATTCGACACAAGTTAAGAAACGCCTAAAACGAAAACACATTGTGTAAGGCTGCATAGTGGTTGAGCGAGGCGATGGTCTCCTAAACCCAATCATACCAAAACACAGACCGAAACTGATAATAGTCGTTATCGACTGATGGCAGTTATAATATATTCAAAAAAAAAATAAAAAAAAAATCTCTACAAACATATTTTTGACAACCCTGACTCTTGAGCGGTTACGCTAAGCGGGTGTGTAAATTCGTAGATGAATGAAGCTTGCCTACTGGTTGTAGTTCTTTATACTGTGATTGTACCTTTTACTGAGCTGTAAAATTTACTATGGTCCGCCACCGCAGGCCGCGCCAGTATTGGTGTGGCTTTATATAATTTTAAAGAAAACATCAGATCAAAGTATTATTTCATACGATTCTATAATATTGTAACTATGTAGCTACCTATTAATTTCTATTTAATTCTACATTATATTTATACTACATAGCAATACCTAACTTCGACACTACATATTATTCTACAATACTCTAAATTACCCAATAAGTATAATAAAACTACATACTACTAACATCTACTCTTAAACCAACAAAATACTTCCAGTACGTACTACAATAATATTCCGTTCACTAGCTCTGAAAGCTATAAAATAGAGCGAGATAGTATTTTACTACGTCTAGAGGGAGAGAGCTTTTAAAACGGTTGCAGTCTGCAACGCCGCCTTCTTGATGCAGTTTAAACCTTACATCGTATATATTATCTATGTTATGAGATACTTTTTTAACAAAAGAATTTTGATAATGCAATGACAAGGATATAAATATAATCTTTAGTGAATTTTCGTGTTAAAATAGTACACGAAATCACGGATGAATTAACGTATTGTTTCCTTAAATGAATCTGAATCGTTAAAATTCGAAAGCATCACTAGCCCATCACTAGAGTGTCACGTGATTTCGTCAGAAAGGAACAGTATATTGTCATTTCCATTGAATGAAAAGGGACATGCATACTTCACTACTTCTTATGGACCAGTGTAAAATGAACTCCGCGTGACTGAATGAAAATTACATTTATATGATAAATTTACTTACCTGTGAAATGTTATTCCGTCGTTTGTGTAATTAGACGTTCGGGTGTTCTTTCCACACCACTTAACACAGCACGAACTCATTTTTATAGCGCAAAATCTATTTTAATTTGTTGGTTGTTTGACGCACGTGTAGATCGCGTACCTGGCCGATACTGACAACATGGCGCGGGAAGCGGGGGGTTATGCTGGCAAAATCATGTACCCGTGGTGACCGCACGTCGCCCTATAAGCTCTATCTATAGGAGGTTATCTATGTTATCAGTTGAAGAACTTAAACGGAAGGGAGAATACAAGTCATTCAAAATTGGAGTTTCGCCTGCGATGTATGAGAAGGTTCTGTCAGCAGAGGTTTGGCCTGATAACGCTAGAGTTAAAAAGTGATTATATCGGAGAGCTAAAAGCGGTGGAAACTCTACTACACGCTCCTAATAAGAAATCAACATTGAAGACCAAGTCAATGCTGAAAGTAACGTATCAGAATGTCAGGGGATTGAATACTAAACTCAAAGATTTCAGGCTTAACTTGCTGTTACTGGATTGTGATGTCATCGCAGTAACGGAGCCATATCTGACCGAGGCTGTTAACGACGCAGAGCTCTCTAGTGGAGGTTGGAGCGTGATACGCCGAGATCGTGCAACTGGGGCCTGTTGTTCGCAGCTCGTCCAGGTCTGGAAATGCGGCGGCACCGTGATAGTCCTACTTGTTATGAACAAAATGCTGCACTGTGTGAAGAAAGCAAGGTGATAGTCGGGACCAAACTGAGTGATTTGACCCGCAGCAGCGGAAGTTTCACCCCTTAGGAACAGAGATGGCGCCACTTCTTTAAAAAATATTTCAAAAAATGCTACAAGCTAAACGAATATACCAATGTATAATACCTCAAATGAAAGCTTATTATATGTTTTAGTTACAAAAAAATATATTCAGAAAACTTTTAGCAAAAACCGGCATGTTAACTTTTTTTTTCTCACTTGATTGGTAGTTTTTACTTGATTTCATTAAAAAAATGTATACAACATGAATGGTTTAATGCATATATATATTACTCAGTAAATAACTAGTAATATAAAAAAAAATCGACACCAATACCTTTCATACTTCACAAAATATTAAAGTTTAAATGAGTGCCACTTCTATAAAAAATATTAAAAAAAATTGTACTAGCTAAACTAATCAACCAATTTAAATGTGTTATACCTCAAATGAACGCTCAATATATATATTAGTTATAAAAAAATAAAGATAAAAAAAATTCTGAAATTTTTTGGCAAAAACCGGCATGTTAAGTTTTTTTTTCTTACTTGATTGGTAGTTTTTACTTTTACTTGATTTCATTAAAAATAATTATCTAACATGAATGGTTTAATGCATATATATATTACTGAGTAAATAACAAGTATTATAAAAAAAAACTTGACAGCAATACATTTCTTACTTCACGAAATATTAAAGATTAAATGTGAGCGCCATTTCTTTAAAAAATATTTCAAAAAATTGTACAAGCTAAACTAATGGGCCAATTTTAATTTATAATACCTCAAATAAAAGCTCTTTATATGTATATTAGTTTAAAAAAAATATATTCCAATTTTTTTTGGCAAAAACCAGCATGTGAATTTTTTTTTTTTACTTTATTGGTAATTTTTACTTGATTTCACTACAAAAATTTGATTGGTACAGCCACCTTTGCAGGATTTACAGTGAGCAGGCAGTACATGGTAAGCTGACGCGACGACACCCACAATTAACACATTACAGCCAGATTTGCAGCCACAATGGTCCAAGAGGCTTAGTTGCGACCTAATCGCCGTAACTGCCGACCATTCTGGAGTCCAACTCTCTTTTGCCTTGGTCCATCTCCAAGAAGATGGACATGGTATGGAAACTTCTGATTTTAGAGCGTTTACCCAGTCCTTATCCCTTTAACGGGCAAGACTACAATTTATCCATAATTCAAGTCTCTTGATATTGTATAAAACTACAAATTATGCACCATAAAAAAATACAAAAAGATGATCTTAACAGGCCGTCATTTTTGCCTTAAAATTGTTAAGTTGCCGGTTAGACCTTATATAAAAGATCAGTGATTTTGTAGTATTGGAATGGTACGAGTACTTGAAAACGACTTTTCCTTTTCAGTTTTCCTCTTCGGGTTCACCGGTAGATGTAGCTACCGGTGAACCTGAAGAGGAAATTTACATTTTAATAAAAATATTTGATAAACATCGCTGGTCAGCTGACATGAGGTCATTCAGGACTTTCAGGAGAGCTTTGTCGAGGCGGCTCATCAACACCTCAGGCGACCCCAGGGCTGGCGCTTACCTCTCTCAAAGAATCGCCCTCGCGATACAGAGAGTTAACGCAGCCAGCGTCATGTGGGCAATGCCGCAAGAGGATATCCTCGACGGTGTTCTTTTAATAATACTTATGCATTTTTACTTCCTTTATATTTAGTTAAGTTTTATTTTCTTGTTATTCTTGTTTAAGTTATTTTAGATTTGTATTTGTGAATGATTACGTTAATTGACTTATGTAAAACTAAAAATAAATAGTCTTTTATTTCAAAACGTGACATACCTATCTAATTGAACATAAATTTTCAACGTGAGTAGTAGTCCAATCAGAAGCTAAAAATTGTACATAAATCCGCCAACTACTAAGCAACAAATAATATATATAGAAACCAACAATGCCGCGGACGATATGTGTAGTTTTTATTTTTTGTGTACAAATAGTCACTTTAAATAAAAAATAACATTCAAATCAGAGCGCTAGTTGAGCTTAATTATTTCGTGAACTATGAAAGATATTCATGTTTAGTTTTTTTAATACTTTTTATTAACCCAGTAGTATACATATGCATTAAAACATTCATGAAGCATGCATTTTTTTTAGTGAAATCAAATAAAAATTACCAATAAAGTAAAAAAAAAAAAATTCACATGCTGGTTTTTGCCAAAAAAATTGGAACATATTTTTTTGTAACTAATACATATAATGAGCTTTTTTTTGAGGTATTATAAATTAAAATTGGCCCATTAGTTTAGCTTATACAATTTTTTGAAATATTTTTAAAAGAAATGGCGCTCACATTTAATCTTTAATATTTCTAGAAGTAAGAAATGTATTGCTGTCGAGTTTTTTTTTAATACTTGTTATTTACTCAGCAATATATATATGCATTAAAACATTCATGTTAGATAATTTTTTTTAATGAAATTAAGTAAAAGTAAAAACTACCAATCAAGTAAGAAAAAAAAACTTAACATGCCGGTTTTTGCCAAAAGTTTTCAGAATATTTTTTTTCTTTATTTTTTATAACTAATATATATAATGAGCTTTCATTTGAGGTATAACACATTAAAATTGGTTGATTAGTTTAGCTAGTACAATTTTTTTTTTACAATCTTTAATATTTCGTGAAGTAAGAAAGGTATTGGTGTCAAGTTTTTTTTATAATACTTGTTATTTACTCAGTAATATATATATGCATTAAACCATTAAAGTTGGATACATTTTTTTTATGAAATCAAATAAAAACTACCAATCAAGTAAGAGAAAAAAACTTAACATGCCGGTTTTTGCCAAAAGTTTTCTGAATTTTTTTTTTATAACTAATATATATAATGAGCTTTCATTTGAGGTATAACACATTAAAATTGGCCCATTAGTTTAGCTTGTACAATTTTTTGAAATATTTTTGAAAGAAGTGGCGCCATCTCTGTTCCTAAGGGGTGAACCTTCCGCTGCTGCATATCAAATCACTCAGTTTGGTCCCTACTATCACTGTGCAAAGCGGCTTGCTTTCTTCACAAAGTGCAGCATTCGGCCAAGAAATCGCCATAACAAGTAGGACTATGATCTAGAAACGCACCTGTGGGTGTCATTCACTATTGGATTTTCCTTGCCTATTAATAGTTGAACTAAAACGTTTTTATTATTAGTTTGATCTTGCCATTATGTTGTGTCAAGTTTAAAAAGGTAACATGTGCTTGCAACTCGTAAATTAATTTATTTGAAAACTGGTCAACCTTTTCATTCCGCGACTGTACATGCCCTACAGTGATAGAGAACAGATTAGTCATGATTTTAGAAGGTACTTAATGGATGGGATAAATAAAGATGACAACAGCGCGAGAAACGTGGGCGAGATGTCAGTCATCTGCTCCTTGATGAGACCTCGGAGTCGGAGCACCCTGACAACATAACATAAATAAGAGCAGTTGATCATAGTTACCTGTGTGGCAATCTCGTCTGCTTGGCGGATGGTGGAGATGACCTGCTGTGTGAGGAACGTGGGGGTGATATCCGTCACCTGCTCCTTGATGAGTCCTCCGAACGCGTAGCACACCCTGACAAAATAAAACAACATTGAATCTTAATTTGGTTGCATTATATCACATTTTCACGCCAGAACTGCCGCGAAATAGCGCTAGATCGGAACAAGCGGCGACAAGTCGTATCGGAGGCCGACACTCGCTTACCATTGGTGAGTACCTAATTGAAGTTAATTAATTATGACTGGTTTTCTAAAATGCCAAAATTAAGACTGTACTACTGTAAGGCTGTAATTAATTTTAAATAAAATAAATAAAAATAAAATTGATTTATTTCAGACAGAAACCCATATTTTTTAATTAACAATTTATTTTTTGTAATTTTGCATGATTCTATATTTAATTTCAAAATTTCTCCCACCAGGATACAATCATCATCATCATCATATCAGCCGAAATACGTCCACTGCTGGACATATGCCTCTCCCAAAGAGTGCCAAAATGACCAGTCCTGCGCCACCAGGATATAGAATTTGCAATGCGGGCTTCGCACAGTTAGTATTTCTAATGTTGAAAAACATTTCAACCTTCAGAGGTTAGGCTGACCGTCTAATTTCTTGTCTACTTCTGCCTGGGTTACATTATGCCACTTCCACTGCCATCACGCTGCCCTGCTTCCTGCCTTAAATATTTCTGTGGCAGCGTCTTAAGGCAGTGAGCGTTTACATTGCCACTCCATACTTCTTTTTTGTGTTGGGCCTCGGGCGACAGTAACGTCAGCTAAATTTACTCTTTATACTTACTCTTTAGTAAGTTATTGTGGAATGGAGGACGCCTTACTTATACCTTCTCCGCTTTGCCTACGGCACTAGCACGGTTACCCAAACGTGGATAACGCGGCGACGGTTGACGACGGTGTGACAGTGACGACAGTATGTAAACACTCGGTCGCGCTGCCGCTGCCAGTCCTTTGACTTCCGCCACAAAAACCGCCAATAAAGGGAGCGTAGGGCATTGGCAGCGGCATGAGCAGTGGGCAGCGGCATGAGCAGTGGGCAGCACGAGTTGGTGTTTACGTCACTCGCGCTGCTCACTTCTCTCTCCACTGCCACGGAAGTGAGCATAGTGTAACCCAGGTATATGGTTGGCCTTTTTATTCTGAGGTCCCAACATACATTATGTATGAGTGTATGGTTGTATAATCTCAAGCACTTCACACCCAGGTTGGGGAAGGGCACCTCTCCGTGGATTGAACTAGCGCCTCATAAATACCTGTTGACGTTGTGGCAGACGCGGGGTATGATCTTGGCGAGGTAGTGCATGTCCTTCCAGTCCGGCGGGTACCGCTCCGTCGACAGTGCCACGGCGTAGCTGTACGTCCGCGCGTCACCTGGAACATACGGCCATTAGCACAGTACACACAGTCGCGGAGTGGTCACGTTCACCACGCGGCCCAGCAGAGCGTGCGACTTGACGATCATGCTCGCGTATTCCACCATTATTAATGAAGCACGTACCCTGTACTCCGACGGAGCGCAGCGGCAGCAGCGCGGCGGCGATGGGCGACTTGGAGGAGATGCGCTTGAGCTCCGCCTGCTCCGGCGGAGTGGTCGCGTTCACCACGCGGCCCAGCAGAGCGTGCGACTTGACGATCATGCTCGCGTATTCCACCATTATTAATAAAGCACGTACCCTGTACTCCGACGGAGCGCAGCGGCAGCAGCGCGGCGGCGATGGGCGACTTGGAGGAGATGCGCTTGAGCTCCGCCTGCTCCGGCGGAGTGGTCGCGTTCACCACGCGGCCCAGCAGAGCGTGCGACTTGACGATCATGCTCGCGTATTCCACCATTATTAATGAAGCACGTACCCTGTACTCCGACGGAGCGCAGCGGCAGCAGCGCGGCGGCGATGGGCGACTTGGAGGAGATGCGCTTGAGCTCCGCCTGCTCCGGCGGAGTGGTCGCGTTCACCACGCGGCCCAGCAGAGCGTGCGACTTGACGATCATGCTCGCGTATTCCACCATTATTAATAAAGCACGTACCCTGTACTCCGACGGAGCGCAGCGGCAGCAGCGCGGCGGCGATGGGCGACTTGGAGGAGATGCGCTTGAGCTCCGCCTGCTCCGGCGGAGTGGTCGCGTTCACCACGCGGCCCAGCAGAGCGTGCGACTTGACGATCATGCTCGCGTATTCCACCATTATTAATGAAGCACGTACCCTGTACTCCGACGGAGCGCAGCGGCAGCAGCGCGGCGGCGATGGGCGACTTGGAGGAGATGCGCTTGAGCTCCGCCTGCTCCGGCGGAGTGGTCGCGTTCACCACGCGGCCCAGCAGAGCGTGCGACTTGACGATCATGCTCGCGTATTCCACCATTATTAATGAAGCACGTACCCTGTACTCCGACGGAGCGCAGCGGCAGCAGCGCGGCGGCGATGGGCGACTTGGAGGAGATGCGCTTGAGCTCCGCCTGCTCCGGCGGAGTGGTCGCGTTCACCACGCGGCCCAGCAGAGCGTGCGACTTGACGATCATGCTCGCGTATTCCACCATTATTAATGAAGCACGTACCCTGTACTCCGACGGAGCGCAGCGGCAGCAGCGCGGCGGCGATGGGCGACTTGGAGGAGATGCGCTTGAGCTCCGCCTGCTCCGGCGGAGTGGTCGCGTTCACCACGCGGCCCAGCAGAGCGTGCGACTTGACGATCATGCTCGCGTATTCCACCATTATTAATGAAGCACGTACCCTGTACTCCGACGGAGCGCAGCGGCAGCAGCGCGGCGGCGATGGGCGACTTGGAGGAGATGCGCTTGAGCTCCGCCTGCTCCGGCGGAGTGGTCGCGTTCACCACGCGGCCCAGCAGAGCGTGCGACTTGACGATCATGCTCGCGTATTCCACCATTATTAATGAAGCACGTACCCTGTACTCCGACGGAGCGCAGCGGCAGCAGCGCGGCGGCGATGGGCGACTTGGAGGAGATGCGCTTGAGCTCCGCCTGCTCCGGCGGAGTGGTCGCGTTCACCACGCGGCCCAGCAGAGCGTGCGACTTGACGATCATGCTCGCGTATTCCACCATTATTAATAAAGCACGTACCCTGTACTCCGACGGAGCGCAGCGGCAGCAGCGCGGCGGCGATGGGCGACTTGGAGGAGATGCGCTTGAGCTCCGCCTGCTCCGGCGGAGTGGTCGCGTTCACCACGCGGCCCAGCAGAGCGTGCGACTTGACGATCATGCTCGCGTATTCCACCATTATTAATGAAGCACGTACCCTGTACTCCGACGGAGCGCAGCGGCAGCAGCGCGGCGGCGATGGGCGACTTGGAGGAGATGCGCTTGAGCTCCGCCTGCTCCGGCGGAGTGGTCGCGTTCACCACGCGGCCCAGCAGAGCGTGCGACTTGACGATCATGCTCGCGTATTCCACCATTATTTTCACGATCACCTGGAAAAGTTCAGATTTGTCAAACATAGGTTATGGATTAAATAAATGAAGAATAATCAATTGATAGCTTGATGAAGCGAGATAACGAATGACGTAGAATTTCAGTTATGAACTATCAAATCAGAAAAAGTCTGAATAACAAAAAAATACAGAGTGCCATGGTTGAAGTAGGAGTCGCGTTTCTGTGTAATCATCTGCTGCTGCTTTCTGCGGTCAGGTTTTAGCTTGTATGTGAGTGTCTTGTGGCAGGCGCCTGTTACGCCTAATGTTTGACTCCATTTGAGTTACTTAAACAACACGCAGGGCTTGGCCACGACTTCGAGCGGCGGCGGCAGCGGCAGTGCAGTGGTGCCCCGTACGTGGGAGCGAGAGCTCCGCTACGATCTCTCGCTCGCACATACAACGCTGCTCGAAATCGTAGCAGAGCCGTCAGGTGCATTTGCGTGACGCCTGCTCCCTTGCGGAGCGAGTGTGGTCTGAATGTCGAGGCCTTAGGCGCGAATTATACCGAGATGGCGTATGGTGAAGGCGCGGCGCAGGCATGATGCCGCTTCAAAACGTTTTCATACCAAAATGTACGTAGGCGACGTGCGACGTGAATTACAGTCAAGCGGCGCGGCGCATACACCGCGCCGCTTGAGTGTAATTCAACAATACCTTATCCCGTTGCATTAAGGTCTACAATGGTTTGAAGTATGATGCTGCGCTGCGCCCGCGCCGTGCCTCCACCTTACGCCGTCTCTGTATAATAGGGGTGTAGACTCAAAAATTATTATTACTTCAAAAGAAAGAAGGCAAAAAAATATGCCTAGTCACGAAAATCTCATTCGAATATCTCAAAAAATTACGAAGCTGCAACCGTTTCAATGTTGCCTGTTGGAGAGAAAACGCTCCGGGATCGTGACGTCACGATCGTCTAGCATCATAGTAAATGACAATTGTTTCATATGAAGGTGCGTTTTGCGGAAAAGGGACAGAACATACCCCTTCTTAAAACTAGTGATTATTTAACCTTTTGCGTGGCTTTTTTCTCCATTTGACTACAATTTTAATCCTTTTTCGAGGAAATGCAACATTATTGATTATTTTATTTAGTGCTTACACCCCTATTCACGCCTTACCTCAGCAGTCCCAGGGTCCCATGAGTGATATGACATCCCCTGATCCTGCGTTGGCGATGACTGACCTGTGTCTCGGCGAAGTCTCTCTCGGCGCGCGGCTCGTCCTGGCACAGCACGCGCACCGCCAGCCCCGGCCCGGGGAACGATGACTGACCTGTGTCTCGGCGAAGTCTCTCTCGGCGCGCGGCTCGTCCTGGCACAGCACGCGCACCGCCAGGCCCGGCCCGGGGAACGATGACTGACCTGTGTCTCGGCGAAGTCTCTCTCGGCGCGCGGCTCGTCCTGGCACAGCACGCGCACCGCCAGGCCCGGCCCGGGGAACGATGACTGACCTGTGTCTCGGCGAAGTCTCTCTCGGCGCGCGGCTCGTCCTGGCACAGCACGCGCACCGCCAGCCCCGGCCCGGGGAACGATGACTGACCTGTGTCTCAGCGAAGTCTCTCTCGGCGCGCGGCTCGTCCTGGCACAGCACGCGCACCGCCAGCCCCGGCCCGGGGAACGATGACTGACCTGTGTCTCAGCGAAGTCTCTCTCGGCGCGCGGCTCGTCCTGGCACAGCACGCGCACCGCCAGGCCCGGCCCGGGGAACGATGACTGACCTGTGTCTCGGCGAAGTCTCTCTCGGCGCGCGGCTCGTCCTGGCACAGCACGCGCACCGCCAGCCCCGGCCCGGGGAACGATGACTGACCTGTGTCTCGGCGAAGTCTCTCTCGGCGCGCGGCTCGTCCTGGCACAGCACGCGCACCGCCAGCCCCGGCCCGGGGAACGGTGACTGACCTGTGTCTCAGCGAAGTCTCTCTCGGCGCGCGGCTCGTCCTGGCACAGCACGCGCACCGCCAGGCCCGGCCCGGGGAACGATGACTGACCTGTGTCTCGGCGAAGTCTCTCTCGGCGCGCGGCTCGTCCTGGCACAGCACGCGCACCGCCAGGCCCGGCCCGGGGAACGATGACTGACCTGTGTCTCGGCGAAGTCTCTCTCGGCGCGCGGCTCGTCCTGGCACAGCACGCGCACCGCCAGGCCCGGATCGGGGAACGATGACTGACCTGTGTCTCGGCGAAGTCTCTCTCGGCGCGCGGCTCGTCCTGGCACAGCACGCGCACCGCCAGGCCCGGCTCGGGGAACGATGACTGACCTGTGTCTCGGCGAAGTCTCTCTCGGCGCGCGGCTCGTCCTGGCACAGCACGCGCACCGCCAGGCCCGGCCCGGGGAACGATGACTGACCTGTGTCTCGGCGAAGTCTCTCTCGGCGCGCGGCTCGTCCTGGCACAGCACGCGCACCGCCAGGCCCGGCCCGGGGAACGATGACTGACCTGTGTCTCGGCGAAGTCTCTCTCGGCGCGCGGCTCGTCCTGGCACAGCACGCGCACCGCCAGGCCCGGCTCGGGGAACGATGACTGACCTGTGTCTCGGCGAAGTCTCTCTCGGCGCGCGGCTCGTCCTGGCACAGCACGCGCACCGCCAGGCCCGGCCCGGGGAACGATGACTGACCTGTGTCTCGGCGAAGTCTCTCTCGGCGCGCGGCTCGTCCTGGCACAGCACGCGCACCGCCAGGCCCGGCCCGGGGAACGATGACTGACCTGTGTCTCGGCGAAGTCTCTCTCGGCGCGCGGCTCGTCCTGGCACAGCACGCGCACCGCCAGGCCCGGCCCGGGGAACGATGACTGACCTGTGTCTCGGCGAAGTCTCTCTCGGCGCGCGGCTCGTCCTGGCACAGCACGCGCACCGCCAGGCCCGGCCCGGGGAACGATGACTGACCTGTGTCTCGGCGAAGTCTCTCTCGGCGCGCGGCTCGTCCTGGCACAGCACGCGCACCGCCAGGCCCGGCCCGGGGAACGATGACTGACCTGTGTCTCGGCGAAGTCTCTCTCGGCGCGCGGCTCGTCCTGGCACAGCACGCGCACCGCCAGGCCCGGCCCGGGGAACGATGACTGACCTGTGTCTCGGCGAAGTCTCTCTCGGCGCGCGGCTCGTCCTGGCACAGCACGCGCACCGCCAGGCCCGGCCCGGGGAACGATGACTGACCTGTGTCTCGGCGAAGTCTCTCTCGGCGCGCGGCTCGTCCTGGCACAGCACGCGCACCGCCAGGCCCGGCCCGGGGAACGATGACTGACCTGTGTCTCGGCGAAGTCTCTCTCGGCGCGCGGCTCGTCCTGGCACAGCACGCGCACCGCCAGGCCCGGCCCGGGGAACGATGACTGACCTGTGTCTCGGCGAAGTCTCTCTCGGCGCGCGGCTCGTCCTGGCACAGCACGCGCACCGCCAGGCCCGGCCCGGGGAACGATGACTGACCTGTGTCTCGGCGAAGTCTCTCTCGGCGCGCGGCTCGTCCTGGCACAGCACGCGCACCGCCAGGCCCGGCCCGGGGAACGATGACTGACCTGTGTCTCGGCGAAGTCTCTCTCGGCGCGCGGCTCGTCCTGGCACAGCACGCGCACCGCCAGGCCCGGCCCGGGGAACGATGACTGACCTGTGTCTCGGCGAAGTCTCTCTCGGCGCGCGGCTCGTCCTGGCACAGCACGCGCACCGCCAGGCCCGGCCCGGGGAACGATGACTGACCTGTGTCTCGGCGAAGTCTCTCTCGGCGCGCGGCTCGTCCTGGCACAGCACGCGCACCGCCAGGCCCGGCCCGGGGAACGATGACTGACCTGTGTCTCGGCGAAGTCTCTCTCGGCGCGCGGCTCGTCCTGGCACAGCACGCGCACCGCCAGGCCCGGCCCGGGGAACGATGACTGACCTGTGTCTCGGCGAAGTCTCTCTCGGCGCGCGGCTCGTCCTGGCACAGCACGCGCACCGCCAGGCCCGGCCCGGGGAACGGGTGCCGCGCCACCAGCGCCGCCGGCAGCCCCAGCTCCAGCCCTAGGGCTCGCACCTAAGGAAACCAAATTATAAATCATACACGTACATTAGAGATTACAATTTGGGTTCAGAAATCCGTACAGTCAACAAACAACGCGGGATTGTTGAGTAAAGCACATACTTCGGCCGGAACTAGGGATTGTCTGCCTCGTATCTTATAGGCCAGTCATATTTGACCAGAAAAATCGCTAAAATCGCAAGCATCGTTGAATAGGTATTTTAAAATGATTATTAGGTTTCTTCAATCATTTTTTAGTTAAAATTACTGTTTAGGATTTATAACGATTTAAAGTTGGCGTAACAACAAATGTTTGGTGAACTGTATCTCGGTAAGTATTTGACTTACAGAGCTGGTTCTGGTCACAAAATGTAGCGATTTTAGAATACTCTATTTTTATTAAAAATAACCGCATAGTTTAGGACTTATATTGACAATACCAAAAAAAGTGCGAAATTTTCGTGTTTTTTCGAGTGCTGCAAAGTAAGCACAGGTCTTTCGAAGCTGCAAACTTGTATATACAGTTACTGGTAGTGGTCCTAACAACATATTAAAAAAGCAGAAATAGCCGTTAGCTTGCGATTTTACTGGTCAAATATGACTGGCCTATTAGGTCTACAACGCAATCGACGGGCAATCCCTTCCTTACTTTGGAGTAATGTAATTTCTCAACCATGCTCGGAAATGTAGATTTTTGAGCTGTCCATAATCCAGCGTGCCCGATCATATCCGGTCACACTAAGTTGGAGCGTGTGTAGGTGTCACCTCATCATTGTGTTGCCCGACACTATACTAGATGATCTAGGTTAAGAAATTAAGCAATAAATATTATATTATATTATACCGATGCTGACTCGATCAGATCGGTAGCTAACGACTCCCAACTCGGTCACGACAAGAGCTGCCGCACATTGAGCCATTAGTAACCGCCACACGTTGCGAACGAGTTCTTTCATACATTTTGTATAGCATCGGCGCATACCGAGCGTTTAGGGGCCGCGTCTAAGCGGGAGCAGATCGCGTTTCCTACTGGTGGCTTAATGTGCGGCAGTGATCCAGTTTAGTTGCGTGTGCGGGCGCTCTAAGTCAAACGTTAATGCCGACTCGACCAAGTCGGGAGCCAAGGACTCCCAATTCGGTCACGATAATTGGAAGCTAGAGCTTCTCGTCTCACCTCGTCCTTGTGAAAGTCCTTGAGCGGCTCCACGACCCGGCCGCGGGCCCGCAGCGCCCTGACGAGCTCGGTGTCGTTGTGGTGCGTCTTGATGGTGGCCGCGTTGCCCGACGCTAGGGCTGACGCGGATTCGATCAGGTCGGGCCGGAGGGTGCCCTGGCCGAGGAGAACTTGGTCCTCCCTGGGGACAGAATCAAGGTTTAGTATTAAGTATGGTACATTAAGCAGTATGGACAGGACAGCTAAATAATTTGCTAACAGGGGAGTATTCTTAAGGGTTTGTACACTTACTGCAGGTTGAGCTCGCGCACGGCCTGCTCCGCTATGCGGATGAACACGTCGCCGATGATCCTCCGCTTGTCCTCGGGCGCCTGCGTGTGGCACAGCAGCGGCGTGTTGCGCGACCGCCCGCCCGCCTCGCGGCCCACTGTGCTGTACACTTACTGCAGGTTGAGCTCGCGCACGGCCTGCTCCGCTATGCGGATGAACACGTCGCCGATGATCCTCCGCTTGTCCTCGGGCGCCTGCGTGTGGCACAGCAGCGGCGTGTTGCGCGACCGCCCGCCCGCCTCGCGGCCCACTGTGCTGTACACTTACTGCAGGTTGAGCTCGCGCACGGCCTGCTCCGCTATGCGGATGAACACGTCGCCGATGATCCTCCGCTTGTCCTCGGGCGCCTGCGTGTGGCACAGCAGCGGCGTGTTGCGCGACCGCCCGCCCGCCTCGCGGCCCACTGTGCTGTACACTTACTGCAGGTTGAGCTCGCGCACGGCCTGCTCCGCTATGCGGATGAACACGTCGCCGATGATCCTCCGCTTGTCCTCGGGCGCCTGCGTGTGGCACAGCAGCGGCGTGTTGCGCGACCGCCCGCCCGCCTCGCGGACCACTGTGCTGCCTTGCCGGAACTAGTGACAAAAAAGCCATGTAAGGAAGTTATCCCGGTTATACCCTGAAGGAGCCCAGGGTCCGCTTTTGGCTGGGATCAGATTTGGCGTTGTTTGGATTACGCGAGGCACGCACACCGAGGCGCCTTTGTGCACGGTCAAAAGACCGACTCTCGGCGGCTCGCCGCGCGCCCCTCGCGCGCTGCTCGCGCACAGCGTGTGAGCGCGTCCGAATTAGAGCAAAATAGGTGAGCCGTGCGTGCCTCAACCCGAGGTTGCTCTAATTCGTACGCAGCTTTATATTTCAGAAATCTAGACCTTGTTGTGATTAGATTGATTCTCTCACGATGATTTCGTTCACAGTTAGGTCATACATATTAATATACGACAGAAGAATTACATCTATCCATCGTCTCACGGTACCTTAAAGGCCGAAACGCACAGACAGCGGTGGCGGTGCGGTGCGGCGCGGAGGCGGTACCGGTTGTAATGTTCGAACTAATATGAAAGGGTCTGCACAGAAAACTGGCGGGAAAAAAGCGTGGCGGAGGCGGTGCGAAGGCGGTTGCGGCGCGGAGGCCGGAAACCTCTTGCACAGATCGGCGAACGCGGCGCGGTTTTGCGGCGGGAAGTTGTGTTACACAGTCAGTGTGTCAGTGCACTGGCGCGCATCAGCGGCGGCGGCGCGGCGCGGTGCGGAGGCGTGCTGCAAGCGGTGCAAGAAGTTGTATTTTTTTACAACTGTCTGGTCTTGTTTTTCATTTCATTTACTTTTTTTTATTAGTACCACTGAAAAAATGTTTCTTTTGTAAAACCACACCACCTGCCTGTACAACACGCGGAAAAAAGACCATAAGAATGCGATCAAAAAAAAAATTGCTGTGGGAGAAAATTTCCAAGTAATTAAAACTAAGTTGTAAGTACATTTTGTAATTTATTAATCGTCATTAAAATAGTTTACAAACTTCTCTCTGATTTCCATGTCCATTGCAAAATTAGACGCCCTTTGATTTGTGTGACTGATTCGAATTTTTTATTTATTTCATGCACCCAAAAGTCCGTTTAGATTTCTTATTTTTGGTCTGCCACAAGGCAAGTAATAGTAAAATCTCGCCTTCGCTATCAGAATCAGAGGATAATTATTTTTTGTCTTCACACTGTCGGGTACCGCTACGTATGTCACACACGCCGCTATCCCGCGCGAGCGCCGCGCGGTTTTTTGGTGCGACTTCCTCCGCCACGCATTAGGTTTGCCGCAAAACCGCCTCCGCACCGCACCGCACCGCGCCGCTCTCAGTGCGTTTCAAGCTTAAGGTACTGTGACACACAACACACCTACTTGTCTGGTTTGTGTCCTAATTTTTTTTACGACGCCATTCGAACCAGCGGCGCTACTAAAATTGATAAAATCAACATACCTGATGAGATAAGCAACATACCTGATGAGATGCGTTGATCACGTGAAGCCTAACTCCCAACTCACGGAGAGATCTCTCCACCTTGGAACTCTCGTTCTTACGCATAAATCCTGCAAAAGAATAAAAGAGTGACTTTTTTGGAAAAAACAAAATTGTCTCCACTCATACAAAACATCCTTATTTTAACGTTTTCTTTACGATGCAATCATAAAAAAATGATGTCATAATGAAATCGTGGTGATCGATAAAAAAGTCCAAATTTTTTCCCCTGTTTTTGTCAAAATATTGGAGACGTGTCAATCAATTAAAAAATGATGATCATATGCCCGTTAAAGTTTCGCGTGACGTCACATTATGCTAAAATTACGTTAAAAGTGTCCCAGACGGACTAAATAGAATTATATATTTTTTACCCCGGAAAGTACCTAATTATGAAATTCGGAAGAAATATACTTTCGGATAAATGACTCTCAGTGTACCCGGTTTTCGATTTAGGCATCATTTCATTACATATTTAGAAATGTTGTCTGTTGTGTTTACTAATTATTGTCTAGGACTTAGACTGTAGAAGGTTCCCGTGCGTACCATTGTCAATGTGAAGCGCGATGAGTTGGTCCTCGCGTAGAGCGGTCCGCAGAAGCGCGGCGCACACTGTGGAGTCTACTCCGCCGCTCACCAACACCTGGCAACAGTTTGTTATTATGAAATTGCACGAGAAACATACAGTTTCAGTATAAACAAGTACGACACAATAACGCCATCTATGAACTCAATGAAAAGGCTCTCCTAATGTGGTGTCTATGTGTTAAGCACAGAACACTTGCAGTCCCCCGCGGCTATGAAGTCAATCCTGACACATTGCGCAACTATGAAGTTTCAGAATAATGACAATGTCAACCATAGGAAAAAATTACATATTCAACCCTAGAGGCATGTCTCAGGATTGACTTCATAGCCGCGGGGGACTATAATACTATATATTAACGGTCTCCGTAGCCCAGTGGGTAGTGACTCTGCCTACGAAGCAGGAGGTCCCGGGTTCGAATCCCGGTCATGGCATTTATTTGTGTATTTATCACGAATATTTGTTCCTGAGTTATGGATGTTATATATATATGTATATAAGTATCTATATGTATGTATCTATTATATATATCATCGCCTAGTACCCACAACACAAGCCTTACTGAGCTTACCGTGGGCCTAGGTTGATTTGTGTAAGATTGTCCCGTAATCTTTATTTATTTAATGGCGATGTGGGCGTGGCACGCGGGCCACTAGAATTTGATCATACAGTTTTCGCCTTTACAATATGGAATAAGGTGAAAAAGTGTTAACATATTTTTGGCGTCGACTGTACCAACGTCACCCTCACGCCCCCTCTGAGAGGCCCTTAAGGCCCCCTCTGAGAGGCCCTTAAGGCCCTCAGAGAGGATATACCGTAACATATCCGTTACTGGCCACACTGCAGGCCAAACGAGAAAAAAAAAAAAAAAAAAAAATGTCACCCTCACGCCGTGTTGTTGTAGGCTCGGTGGAGGGGAGGAGGCGGCGACACTGGTCCCGATGGAAATCGCGCGCTATAGTATTTTTTCTACTCGTCGACTTTAATCTTTGAATTAAGATTTCGTACACGAAACTAAGATCTTTTTAATCCTGGAGCTCTACCAGCTGGTGACGGAGCTCATGGTTCCATAAGATAACCGCCAGCAGTCATCTTATGAATCCAGGATTTGTATAAAATAACTGTGAAGACATCAACGCGCAAAATAACTAAGCTGCTGCGCTTCATTTCAGCAGGGCGATTTTCAATAGATACCAGGTTTGTTTAATAAATTATTATTTCCGTTGACTCGTAGAAAAAGTATTGTATACAATAGTTATATCCGTATAGCTTTTTAAGTCTCGTACCTTAATTAGGCCACGAAGCTTGCTGAGTGGCCTAATTAAGGTACGAGACTTTAAATATATAACTTACATGTACTCGACTTAAAAAGCATCCATTAACGACACGCGCACGCGGAACTGAGCTACCGATTGTGTTGTTTTAATATAACACTGGCTTTACGCAGAGGTCTAATTGCCATACGAAATTAATGGTACATAGACTATACAGCAGGCTGATTATTTTAAAAGGCACCGCTACATTGTATAGACATTGACAGTCTTTACAATTTACTATTCTCTGGTACAGACAGGTTAACTTATCAATTTGTCACCTCTTCAACCCGAAACTCCTTACTCGCGACGGTGAATTGACAAGGCAATGATAGTATGTCTCTACTCTCTAGGCAAGGCTATTACGATACTGGGTCAGCCAAGATATAGTTGTACCACTTTAGACTCTATTATTGGTGCATTAAGGTTCAACTCACGAGCACTTTGTTGTCGCCGACCGTGTCGCGGATGTACTGGACACAGGAGTCGCGCCGCGAGCGCAGCGTGAACGAGCGCGTCATGCCCGCGATGTCGAACAGGAAGTTGGACAGCATCTGTTTGCCTTTCGGGGTTAGGTCCACCTGAAGAAAAAAAACCTTATTTATAGTACTGCCAACGTGCCAACAGGAGAATACTAACACTTAATATGCATCTAAACACGCTTACAGTGGCACTCATAGATCACCAACGACTTTGGGAGTAGGTATAACAATGGTCACCGGTATCAGTTTCTAGAGGGAACACATCGCTTCAAGTATTTACTGCAATCATTTTATTACAGTATAGTACACATACGAGTATTACAGTAAGCCTCAAACAGTAAAAATACAAAATTATTTATTACATTAAATACATGAGGTAATTGATCCAAGGGATGGAGTCTCCCCGTAAGCAAAAGATTACACAGACACTGATTGATCACAGATTGTGATTACAGTGAGTTTCTGTTGTCTCACTAATGAGAGATTTCGTCCTTTGGAAAGCATGACCTTTGACATTCGGGCTATCTGAGATATTTTAAGTTCTAACCACAATATAATCTAGTTTCACTTCTGAGTTTAAAGGTATAATCACTTGGGACAAGGTTGAATATAAACTCCTGAGACGTTTATTATGGAAATCTGTTATCTCAAAGACTTCAATGGAGACTCTCGAAATCTTAGGTTAATAGGATACTTGCTAAGGGACTCCCATCATCTTGTCTTTTAAGTCCTCCGAAACTATACGGCACCAGATCTGAGAACCATGTCCAATGTGACACACCTCCGGATGGAACTGGACTCCACGAAAACGTGTGGGTCAGGAGCACTGTGACTCACCTCCGGATGGAACTGGGCTCCACGAAAACGTGTGGGTCAGGAGCACTGTGACTCACCTCCGGATGGAACTGGGCTCCACGAAAACGTGTGGGTCAGGAGCACTGTGACTCACCTCCGGATGGAACTGGGCTCCACGAAAACGTGTGGGTCAGGAGCACTGTGACTCACCTCCGGATGGAACTGGGCTCCTTGAAAACGTGTGGGTCAGGAGCGCTGTGACTCACCTCCGGATGGAACTGGGCTCCACGAAAACGTGTGGGTCAGAAGCACTTGTGACTCACCTCTGGATGGAACTGGGCTCCACGAAAACGTGTGGGTCAGGAGCACTTGTGACTCACCTCTGGATGGAACTGGGCTCCACGAAAACGTGTGGATCAGGAGCACTGTGACTCACCTCCGGATGGAACTGGGCTCCTTGAAAACGTGTGGGTCAGGAGCGCTGTGACTCACCTCCGGATGGAACTGGGCTCCACGAAAACGTGTGGGTCAGGAGCACTTGTGACTCACCTCTGGATGGAACTGGGCTCCACGAAAACGTGTGGGTCAGGAGCACTTGTGACTCACCTCTGGATGGAACTGGGCTCCACGAAAACGTGTGGATCAGGAGCACTGTGACTCACCTCCGGATGGAACTGGGCTCCACGAAAACGTGTGGGTCAGGAGCACTTGTGACTCACCTCTGGATGGAACTGGGCTCCACGAAAACGTGTGGATCAGGAGCACTGTGACTCACCTCCGGATGGAACTGGACGCCATACAGACGCATCTGCTCGTTGTATATGGCCGCGATGAGATGGTTGGACGACTGCGCGCCGACGCGGAACCGGTCGCCGACTCGCTGCACGCTGTCGCCGTGGGTCAGCAGCACTGGTTGGAGTTTCTCCAGACGGCTGGGGGATAGGGCAGTTGATTATAAGGCTCGACGGACCCAAAGGGTTCAGCACGGCTACCACAAGACGGCACGCGAGCTCTCTCGATTTTTCTCGCACTATTCGTCTCTCTCTTATTAGAAAACTTAGAAAGTGAGGTATAGTGCGAGAAAAATCGAGAGCTCGCGGGCCGCCTTTATTTACTTATTTTTATTTTTTAGGACCACCAACGGCTAATACATCTAAACAATACATTTGGCTTAAATAAAAAAAAACAATTAAGATGCTTAGCCACTTATAGGTGACCACAGCTCACACAAGTGTAAAATCTAGAGTAACAAAAAAACTATCATATAAAATTACATTAATTAATAAATAAATATTTACGCTTAATAGTAGATTAGTGGATTGATTGTGGGTGAAAAGTTATAAGTATGTACATTTAAATTTTCCCTATAAAAATTAAGAATATACCTAAATAGGAGATGTAAAATATATAATATAGATTACATATGCAGATCGAAAAAAGTAGCAAGCAAATGGCAATCACCCACCAGACTCCAGTGATATAAGATATAAGACAACAGATTTTTTTGAAGACTTGCGATAGCCATGCTGGGGTGAAACTTTTAAGAATATATTAATTAATGGCGTCTATAGAACTTGATTCCTATGCGTCTTTTATGAATATGACTTATATTTTTGTACATTATAATTAAACGTGTCAGCCAAGACCCTCGTCATAATCTTGAATGTGTCCTGTCCCCCAAGCCGGAAAACAGTTTTGGGTACCATGTAGGTGAGAAGTGTAGACAAGACTTCAAGTGAGTGTTGTGCGTAACTCTATATTGAACAGTGGTGAAGAAAATATTCAAAGAGGTTAGATTATTGTTTGATGTGCTGGCGTCGCGAATTCACGCTTGAGAATCGCGGATCGATTCGAAACACGTCGAATGATATTCGACCTTTATGACGTGAGAGACGCGTTTCATTATAATTTAATATGTATGAGATTCACGGAAGTTTAGTGTAGAATTTTTTTTTCATTCATCATATCAGACGAAAGACGTCCACTGCTGGACATAGGCCTCCCCCAAAGAGTGCCACAATGGCCGGTCCTGCGCCACCCGCATCCAGCGGACTCCCGCGACCTTTACCAGGTCATCAGTCCACCTTGTGGGGGGCCTACCCACGCCACGCACATTTTTTCATTCAACTGCACACTACTAGGTAAGTCTAGCTAGAATCTAGATTAAATCAATACTCACTTGAACAAGGGGCACGTGGTCTCCACTTCGACCTCGTACTGTCCGTCCTCGCGGGCGTCCTTGCGCAGCACGGAGCCCCCGAACTCCTTGTTCAGCATTTGCATGCCGTAGCAGATACCTGGGGCCATATGATAGTGTTACTATCAACCATCAAACCTTTTATCAACAAGTTCAGACCCACTATCGACTAGTTGGACTCTCACAGGACAGCTCACCCAGAACACAATATCAGTGTCACTCTACTTAAAACCAAACAAACAAATGTGCTCACCTAACACAGGCAATCAGCGCCAATTCAGTGTACACTGAGTTGGGATCGCCTGAAATGATTATGACCTGGTAGGTGCCTTCCTTAAAAAGGTAGATACCAAACATAATTATGCTCACCTAATACAGGCAACCCGGTCGTGAAATTTCCCCAGCGTACATCGAGTTGGGACCGCCTAAAACGATGATCAACTGGTACCACATAGTAAAAAAACTACTCGCGTAACACTGCCTGTGTGTGCGCTCGATCTTGAATATGTCCGCATCGTATCTTGGCGCGTCCCCAGCGTACACCGAGTTGAGAACGCCTGAGATGATGATGGTGCGATACAGACTGGGTATCGCACCTTCTACTGGTATCAAACAATTTAGGTCAAATATGATCACCTAACACAGGCAACCCGATCATGAATATGTCCGCATAGTATCTTGGCGCGTCCTCAGCATACACCGAGCTGGGATCGCCAGAAATGATGACGGCCCGGTACCCCGCCTCCTTGTGGTAGTACCAAACATAATTATGCTAACATAACACAGGCAACGTGATCTTGAATACGCATCGGCGCGTCCTTAGTTTATTCCGAGTAGAGTCCGCCTGCATTGATGGTATAGACGGCTTCTTTGATGGTAACAAACATAATTTAGGTCAACCGCGCTAACCTAACACAGGCAACCCGATCTTGAATATGTCCGCATCGTATCTTGGCGCGTCCTCAGCGTACACCGAGTTGGGACCGCCCGAGATGATGAAGGCTCGGTACCCCGCCTCCTTGAGGTGGTACCAAACATAGTTATGCTCACCTAACACAGGCAACCCGATCTTGAATATGTCCGCATCGTATCTTGGCGCGTCCTCAGCGTACACCTAGTTGGGACCGCCCGAGATGATGATGGCCCGGTACCCCCCCTCCTTGAGCTGGTACCAAACATAGTTATGCTCACCTAACACAGGCAACCCGATCTTGAATATGTCCGCATCGTATCTTGGCGCGTCCTCAGCGTACACCGAGTTGGGACCGCCCGAGATGATGATGGCCCGGTACCCCGCCTCCTTGAGCTGGTACCAAACATAGTTATGCTCACCTAACACAGGCAACCCGATCTTGAATATGTCCGCATCGTATCTTGGCGCGTCCTCAGCGTACACCGAATTGGGACCGCCCGAGATGATGAAGGCTCGGTACCCCGCCTCCTTGAGCTGGTACCAAACATAGTTATGCTCACCTAACACAGGCAACCCGATCTTGAATATGTCCGCATCGTATCTTGGCGCGTCCTCAGCGTACACCGAGTTGGGACCGCCCGAGATGATGATGGCCCGGTACCCCGCCTCCTTGAGCTGGTACCAAACATAGTTATGCTCACCTAACACAGGCAACCCGATCTTGAATATGTCCGCATCGTATCTTGGCGCGTCCTCAGCGTACACCGAGTTGGGACCGCCCGAGATGATGAAGGCTCGGTACCCCGCCTCCTTGAGCTGGTACCAAACATAGTTATGCTCACCTAACACAGGCAACCCGATCTTGAATATGTCCGCATCGTATCTTGGCGCGTCCTCAGCGTACACCGAGTTGGGACCGCCCGAGATGATGAAGGCTCGGTACCCCGCCTCCTTGAGCTGGTACCAAACATAGTTATGCTCACCTAACACAGGCAACCCGATCTTGAATATGTCCGCATCGTATCTTGGCGCGTCCTCAGCGTACACCGAGTTGGGACCGCCCGAGATGATGATGGCCCGGTACCCCGCCTCCTTGAGGTTGTACGCCGGAGTGTCCAGCGGCAAGATGTCGGATTCCACGCATAGCTCGCGTACACGGCGATCGATCACCTGGACAAATTAGGAATTAGTGGCTGTCAACTGACGCCGCGACGCCACGAGACGGGAAAATCTACCCTCCTTTCTAGTTTGCACAGTGCAAGTGAGACGCACGACGCAACTTGGAGGTAAGTTGTGCTAAGCCCCTGAATAAAATATAATCTCCGCCATCAAAGTAAAACTAAGTACGCATGTAGTCACTAGTACGAAAACATCCACAACTATATACCTACGTCCATTAGAGATCAACCACGGCGTCACGAATCCAGGTTTAAAAATAACCTAGCTAAAGTGGATAATTAAATTAAAGATAAAAAATGTAAACAAATGTGTTGCCACTGCAATAAAATCAATCCCAAGAAGTGGAAACTTAAAATTCGTTAAATACGCGAGATAAAAAATAATGCGACTAATTTTCACGTAAAATAATGCCTGGAAAATATTCGTAAATATTTAAATAAGCAAAATGAAAACGTATTTATTTTATATTCATAAATATGTGCAGTTTATATTTACGCCACTGGCAATGGTTAGGAATTGTAAACCTTTGGTTCGTAATTTAATTAATATACCTGGATATTCCTATACCTTATTCTTATTTTTTTAGTAAAACCGAAAAATTAATTCAAGTTCCATTTATACTGAATCGACTTGTCTGATCGTGCGTAGTTCGTGGTTATAGCTCTGAATCGCATTCGTTTTCTGACGTTTGTCGTGATCGAATGTTTTCCTTTCCGCTTATGCACTCTGTTGTTGAATTTTTGTTTGTTGTTACGTTTTTGTTTTATTTTGTTGTTTGTGTTTGTGTGGACTCATACGACCGAAAACACCATGGAGCCTCAGCCAAAAGTAGTGACGATATATTCGTATTCGTATCTATTGTTTATGGCTACTGTGCAACTTAAGCACAATTCTGCCAGCATCAAGTGTCCAGCTTTGCACGGTACATATGAAAGAGGGTGGACATATACCAGGCTACTAAAATTCACAAACAGGGGTGATTCCTGAAAACAGATGACAAACACAAACATATAACATTAACCGTAACCAGATTAGTACAAGTAGATTTAAGAGTTGAAGCAAGGGAACTAAGTAGGTTACATATTCGCTACAAGCTACAATTTTATGTTATTTTTTCCCTATGAACTTACCCAACGCACAAATATTTTTTTTGTTATCAATTCGGCATAAAAGAGAGGACATATTCATAGGTAATGGGACACCGAGCTTAGTGATTAGGGTATATAGGTCACGGGACTTATTGTTAAGGCGGCAGTTAAAAAAGATGTGGTCAACAGTACCTACTTCCTCACCACACTCGCACATGGGAGAATCTTTAATTTTGAATTTATGGAGCTGCTCTGGCGAGCAGACTCGACCTAAACGGAGTCTAATTATTATACTGGTATGTCGTTTGGAAAGGGATCTATATTTAAAAAACCATGGGCGAGATGGAATAGTTGGCTGCACCTGAGAGAAAAAGCATTTCTTAGACCGAGACCACCGAGCCGTCCATTTTTTACTAATTATTTTGAAGGGAATGTTGGAGACATCCGGCGAGTAAAGTTTGAAAAAAGAGTCATCCCCGTCCAAGACCGCTTCCTTAGCCACCAGGTCCACCCTCTCATTTTCCAAAATCCCAGAGTGGCTTGGTATCCAAACAAACACAACCTCCAATCCAGACGAGTGACATTTAAAAATTGCATCCTTCAGCTTACATACCAGATAGTTACGAGCACAATTATTTAAGGGGCGGAGAGAGATTGACTGAAGAGCACTGAGACAATCAGAAAAGATTACCGACTTAGAGAGCCTGTGAGCGAGTATGTACTCTAAAGATTTCAATATAGCTAAACATTCACCTGAGAAAACCGATGACTGAGGGGGGAGTTTAAATTTGGCAAGGATATGAGTATTAGCCAGGAGGAAAGCCGCTCCCACGCAGCCCTGGTCTGTTAGCTTCGAAGCGTCTGTAAAGAAAAGTCTATAGCCACCAAAGTGGCTATTGACATATTTAGTAAACTTGGAGTTGGCCATAGGGGACTTTTTATCGATTCCAGTATTGGAGATTACTGTAGGAGAATGAATCAAGGCTTCAAAAGGAACAGAATATAACGGAAGGGACCGGCATTTCATTAAAGAACACCTGAGAGAAGCTATTTTCTCCAGGCTTTGGACCAGATTTGGTTTTTCTTTATTGCGCCAAAAAGCTTTAGTTGAGCCGTACAGCTGTAGGAGACGAAGTTTTGGTAACAGGGGGTGCGATTCCTGGGTGGAGATTCCAAAAAGGTAACGGTCAGATAAAAGTTGTCTTCTTAAGTCTAGCGGCGGGTCAGTACACTCAACTTGAATAGCTCTGTTAGGAGAAGATTTCATTGCGCCTGTTACCAACCTTAGAGCCTTCGCCTGTATGGTTTCCAGGGTAGAGAGCGCGGCCTTGTTACAAGGTTCTAATACGAATGTGCCAAAGTCTAAGTGGCTACGAATGAAGGCGTTATATAAAAGTTTTTGAGAATATGGATGAGCACCCCACCACACACCGGAAAGGGCTCTAAGCATATTTAAATTTTTATCACATTTTCTGGCTATGTAAGCAAGGTGGGGAACTCCTTGGAAGCGGCGGTCAAAGATAACCCCGAGAAATTTAACTGAGTCTAGCATGGGGATAAGTTCTTCTTTGTAAATGATCTGACATGCAGGGGGAAAACGGCTTCTAGAAAAAACAATGGCTGAACTTTTAGATGATGATAGGGAGAGACCGTGCTGATCCAGCCATGAGTTTAAAGACCTCAAAACGTCATTAATCCTGTCCGCAGCATCGGATGGGTTTTTATCGGCAGAATATACCACCACATCATCAGCGTACTGAAGCGTTCTGCACGACCAATTAACGGAATTGCACATATCAAAAGAATATAAATTAAAAAGGATGGGACTCAAAACAGAACCCTGGGGAAGCCCCTTCCACACGTTCCGGATGGCTAATACTTTACCCTGCCATCTCACCTTAATAGTTCTGGACATAAGCAAATTCGATATAAAATGGACAACCTTAGGGGAAATGTTCAGCTGGGACATTTTGTCTCTGAGCACTGCAAGGAGCACATTATCGTAAGCTGCTGAGATGTCCAAAAATACAGCGGCCACGGATTCTTCTCTTGAAAAGGCTAGACGAAAGTCGGTAGAGAGGATGCTGTGACTATCCGTGATACTCCTGCCCTTTCTGAACCCGAACTGGAACCGCGATAAAATGCCATGGCTTTCCAGGAACCAATCCAAACGGTTTTTTAATAAGTGTTCCATGACTTTGCAGAGGGTGGAAGACAAGGCAATCGGACGGTACGAAGTTCCAGAGTCGGGGTCCTTGCCCGGCTTGAGAATAGGGATTACATATTGTTCCTTCCAAGGATCAGGAATCATTCCGGAGCTAAAAAAAATATTAATCAGATCTAGGTAATAAGAAACAGCAACTGAACTAGCCTTTGAGAGGAAGGAATAGACGATGCCATCGGGGCCAGGAGACGAATCCGAAAGAGAATCCAAAATGCAGCGCAATTCAGATAGCTGGAAGGGAGAGGCTAAGGTATCGCTGCTATCCGAGATCGCAAAGGGACGCGGAAGTTCATTTTGGCTAGGCACATAGGGAGGAGCTAATTTATCCGAGAACTCATCCAGCCATAAGGGAGAAGTCGAGAAAGATGACGACGGGGTTGAAGATGAGCAGGCATTGCGAAAGGTTTTAATATCACGCCAGACTACCGAAGGATGGGTAGAAGGAGATATTGATTCGCAGAATTTAGTCCACCCTTCCCGCTTTTTAAACGAGAGGGTTTTTTTCGTCTTAGCCTGCACCCTTTTGAAGGTCAGAAAGTTATCCATGGTCATATCGTGACAAAAAGTGTTCTCTGTCTCTTTTCTGTGTTTTACAAGAGAAGTGCACTCAGAGTCCCACCAAGGAAGGGAAGGTCGATGGTTTGATGAGATGTTTTTTAGAGGTATGGATAGGGCAGCAGCATCCAGAAGAGTCTGAGAGAATAAAGAATAACATTCTAGACAGTTAGACTGGGAAACACGTGGTAAAGAGTTGACTTTTGTCTCTGTAGTGAGGGAGAATAGGGGGCCAATCAGCTTTAGATAATCTAAACTTTTGAAGGGGAGGGGGAGCAGATTGAATATTAACGTCAGAAGAATATGTGATAATAATTGAGAGGTGATCGCTACCAAAACTTTGAGGTAGTATATCCCAAGAAATTAGAGAAGCCAGGGAAGGAGAACAGATGGAAATATCCACTGCAGAGGGGTTTTGAGAGGGGGAAGAGCGTCGAGTTGGGCGGCCATCATTTAAAACACACAACTTCAAGGAATCCAGGATCTCAAGCAACTTACGGCCCGAGGGATTGCAGTCATGAGAGCCCCACAGAGAATGGTGACTGTTGAAGTCTCCTAATATTATGAGCGGACCAGGGACATTCTCGAGGTGAGACCAGAAATCCGCAACAATCCTAGGAGAAGGGTGAGGGATGTATACTGATACAACGGTACAATCCAGAACTTTACACGCAACAACAAAAAATGAGGGGTGAGATGGGATGTTAATTGAGGAATAGTTTATGCCTTTTCTAATAAGGAGATCACAGCCATCAGGGCTATCATGTCGTAAGCTTATAAAGTTCGGACAGTTAAAATAAGAACCAGGCTTAAGCCAGGTTTCTGAGATAGCTATACAAGCAGGGTTATATTTATAAATAATATGAAGGAGATCAGCCTTGTTACGGCTGATACTCCTGATGTTCCACTGGATTAATTTCAGAGCCATAAGGCCCAGACGGGGGACCACCATGGAAGAAAGAGGATAAAGTCATTAAATTATTGGCAACGTTGGGCGGTAGAGGGACAGCATTCTGCTCTAAAAAGGTAACCAGAGAGGGGATAACCGAGTTGACCATGGACCAAAGGTTGGACATGGAGGGCGGTCCAGGGATCACCGGAGCTACTGAAGAGGGGGAGGGTGTTATCGAAATTGGATTTCTAAACATCACCCCGTTAGAGGTTTGGGGAGGGCTATAATCAGCAATCAGGGCATTATGGGTCCTCTGATCGTACCCGTGTGGGTTAGCAGGGCTGCGGGGTTTTCTTGTAATAAAAACGGTTTTTTTGTATGAAGATGATTGAGTAACTTCGTTATAGGGTTTCCGAGCAGACGGGATTTTTTTTTCTGCTTCCTGATATGAGATACTCTCATCACCCATCATGCGTTTTATCATTTGTTGTCTACCGAACTCAGGGCACTTTTTATCAGTGGACTTGTGTTGACCGGAGCAATTGAGACATAAGGGTTCTTCCGAGCATTCCTCTGCGTCGTGCGGTTGAGCGCATTTAGAGCAGCGGGGGCGGGAGCGACATTGGGCCTTTACATGTCCAAACCGGCAGCACTTGTAACACTGGACTGTTGGAAAATAGTAGGGTACAACTTCCAAGGCGCAATTGAAAAGGAAAACTTTGTCGGGTAACCTTTGGCCATCGAAAGTTAGGACAACTGTTTCCGATGGAGCCCACTGGGTTGTGTTGTCAGTTAAATTTTTCTTTTTGAAATTGAGACGTCTGGCTTTCACAACCTTGCCTACTCCGTGAGGTTGCACTATTAACTCAGGAAGTTCATCGTTGGAATAATCAGTGGGAATATTCCTCGCAATACCTGTCTTTGTTATATGATAAGATGGGATGAAGCTTTTATATTTATCCAGTTCTAAGGAGAGAGTCAGGAAGCGGTTAGCCCCGGCTGCTGAGGAGAATTCTATGCTCAGCCTATTGCGCCCTATCTTTTTAATGCCTCAGTCCTTGATATTTTTAATGCCTTTAGTGAACAACAACTGGCCAAATTTTACCGGGTGTAGATACGATCCTGTGTCAGTTTCTGTCGCCTCACGAGAGACGTGCACTATGAATGGGCCTTTGTCCAAGCTGTTATATTCATTCCGAGTTTGAAATTGAGAGGGCGGGGTGAGGGGAGTCAGTTCTTGGGTTGTGTTGGTAGGTAGAGGGGACTTTGCTTGGGGAGCATGGTCCGCAGGGGAAACTGTGATCAGGATTACATTTTTCTCCTTGGATTGGAACTGAGAGGGAGGAAGTTGGGCTTTATCGCCTTGTAAGTCTTGGGAATGCGACGGAGATTCGTCGAAGCGGGGGACTTTAGGTGCGTCCTTCATATCAATGTGGCAATGAGAATCTTCCGTAACTGCCGAAATATCCCTTTTTTTCTGATTTTTACTTGCCGGAGCCTTGGATTTTAGCATACTATGCGATGTATCGGTGTCTATCGGGGGAGATGCACTGAAAATTTGCGTCAATGAAACCGGAGAACTTTCTATTTCCATGTGTAAGCCCGGTGAGGGCGGACGCACTATTGACCCAGGAATACCTCCTGGGTCAAATTGGTGGGACTCCATGCTGAAGACCCAAGGAGAAGGAGGTAGCAAACTCACATAGGAGCAGATGCCGCCCTCTCCTCTTTCTAGTCAACCACTTACCAGATAATCGGGGAAACAAACACTGGACAACACAAAAACGATCACAAGGACAAATTCAGGAATAACACAGATGGATTTAACGTAGACAGTTAGCAAAAGTATTCCGCACACGTGCTCCACTAGACGGCTCGAAGCAGAATCTCGACGATATATTCATTAAATAGTTAAAACCAAAACCTGGTTGATTGCCCCTGAGACGTCACTTTGACGTTGACAGTTCTTTGTTTACATTTTTTATCTTTAATTTCATTATCCACCTGTGGATAATGAAATTAAAGATAAAAAATGTAAACAAATGTGTTGCCACTGCAATAAAATCAATCCCAAGAAGTGGAAACTAAAAATTCGTTAAATACGCGAGAAAAAAAATAATGCGACTAATTTATACGTAAAACAATGCCTGGAAAATATTCGTAAATATTTAAATAAGCAAAATGAAATTGTACTTATTTTATATTCATAAATATGTGCAGTTTATATTTACGCCACTGGCAATGGTTAGGAATTGTAAACCTTTGGTTCGTAATTTAATTAATATACCTGGATATTCCTATTCCTTATTCTTAATGTTCGAAGAAGGTTTAAAATTGGTGACGCCTCAAACATCGAGTGATTGTGTGGCTCATGCAATAAAAGTAGAGGATAAAATGTGCCAACTCGACCACCTAATAGACAATGTAACAGAATCATTAATAATAAATGTAACTGAGGAGGATTCGACGACTTCCTCAGAAAGCGAGAGTGGAAGTGAATAAATAAAAATTTAAAAATCTAGTGTTATTTTTCTTCGTGTTTTCCTGTCCTAATAAGACATATAATAATGGCACGTCTTGCTTCCATCGCTTGGTGTGGTTCTAGTGGCTGCAGGCTTTTGCTGTATGTCGTAGCCGGACTATCGTCACCTACTAAGTACCTATTCATACCAACCTACGACATTAAAGTGATCCAAGTAAAATATAAGATAAGATTTTAAAAGTAGTGACGATATATTAATTAGTTAAAACCAAAACCTGGTTGATTGCCCCTGAGACGTCACTTTGATGTTGACAGTTCTTTGTTTACATTTTTTATCTTTAATTTCATTATTCACTTTACAGTATCGGGATCCAAACTAACATTACATACCTCAAGTCCACACGCGATGTCAATCAAAATTTATAATAAAATCGACGACGGTATAAAAGAGGAAAAAAGCGAGCGAATGTTTACCAACCGATTAAAAACAATCCTACTCGAAAGATGTTACTATACCTTGGATGATTTTTTCTCAGCTTAACTTGTTTCCTTGCTCAGTTTCTTTTTTGTAAGTAATAAATTCATAGTTTTAAGCTTGTAATAGTTTTAAGTTTCTGCTGCGCTCCATCGGGGTATCATGTTACTGTTGTGATAGCATGAATAAACGAATACGAATACGCTCATGCTGGCCCTTCATACGCGAAAATTTTGGGAAAATACCGCCGTGTTGCATCTTTTTCCTTCGTACGGCAAATGAAAGAGTCAACCACGCAACGCGAACACGCAACGCCAGGTGAAGTTCCAATATCAGGGGGGCTAGCACAACTGACACAACAAGCGCGACGCGAGTCGAGAGAATCTACCCACCTCTTTCTAGTTTGCACGATACGAATGAGACAGGAGTCGCTGAGTCGCGCGCGACACGACTTAGCAGCAAGTTGTGCTAGACGTACAGATTACACCCGAAAACCGACTATAACGCAAGTTCTACTGTACCGGGGACCCATTGAAGGTTCATGTGATGGAGAAACAAACTGCATGGGAGGCGTGCGGTCACGATAGCTATTCATGAGGGATTGACTTCTTGGTCTTCTTAGAGACACAATGTTTGACTCTCTAAAACTAGTATTTACGGGATCGTCACCACTACGGTAATTGGAGATGATTTTTTATAGCAAATTCCCGTGAGTCTCAGACATATTAAAATATAATAATAATAATAACGTATTGATAAAACATAATGTACATCAGTATTTACTATAGACTAGGAGCTTAATATTAGGGGCAAATAACACGTGCCTGAACTAGGATACCCTGTGTTTCAGGCAAAAAAGAACTAACAATTGAATATGTTATTCACATGCAAAATATTATTCAATATGATTCTTATTGACTAGGTAGTACAAAATAATTAGTAAGTTAATAACCTATATATAAAAAAGGTATAAAAAGATAGAACAAAATTATTTTAAAACGATAAATAATACACGTCTTTGATGTCGAATATCGTGGTGCTTGGCGCGCCGGCATCGCGACTGTTCAAGAATAAGGCCCACGTATTAGTTTGAAACATGTCGAGCAATAATCAACCTCAAAAACGTGGTTCCATTATATTATATCAATGATTTCAATACTTATAGATTTGGATGTTAATCATTGAAACATGTCTAATAAGTCATCATTAGATTAATAAATCTGTTTCTGACATTGACAATAGCTTCCAAATTGGGGCGCCAATTAAAACATAAACGAAGGTTTAGTAGGCTAAGATTTTTTGTTTTTAATTAGGAGTCAAATACTTTGAGACATAAGTAATTATATTTTTAGGAGTCAAATACTTTGAGACATAAGTAAATATATTTTTTAAACCCTGATTACCTTTCCGTACTGCGAGCCGGCGTCCAAGATGGCAACTTTGTCCTTCGGGTGCGCGGCGCCGTTGGTGCCCCGGTACTGGCCCTCTGCTGTGGCTGTGTGCATCTCGCCAAACCGCCAGCAGCACTGCAACAATACCAGTTGGTTAAGTTCGTAGCGCTAGGTAGCCGATACCGTGATTTTCCAGCGTACCCGCTAGGCGGGTCCTTGGTAGTAGAATGTGTAACCCCAATCTTATCATAAAGTTGTCGTGTTTTTAGGGTTCCGTACCTCAAAAGGAAAAAAAAACCGGACAAGTGCGAGTCGGACTTGGCAACCGAGGGTTTCGTACAAAATTACACATTTATAGTTTTCAAATTTTCCCTGTACAGTCGCCATCACATACATCGGAGCAAACAAGCACGTCACAAACATTGGAACACACCTCTATTTTCAAGACATTAAGGTGCATGTGCCGATATTTTTGAACACCTATAGTGTACCTATGTATGTGATGGCGACTGTACTTGTAGTAGGTAAAAGACGATATTACTTGCCAAATTTCATAGATCTAGGTCAACGGAAAGTACCGTATAAATTTTGATTCCCTTGAGTGTCCAAATATACGTTTTTTTGCGGCATAAACGCGGCCGTTTATATTTTTACGTTAACTTAGAAGTTTGATTTTTTCACAGCTTAAAGGGAATGTAGAGTATATGGCTGTAATTTTTACTCGATATCTCCAGCCGTTCCCGAGATAAAGGATCTTGACAGACAACTCTACATGAAAACTGGACATCTGCCAAGAAAGGACTCTTTGTTTCTTTGACTGCCGGACTGACACAATTAACATTGCTGGCAAATGCAGTCTTTCACATGCGGTCTACTTGACGAGGGACCGAATTGCATGGACAGAACAATCGCATGCGTTCAATCTTTAGTTGTAAGAAGAAGAAAATACATGAAAAAGATGAATAGGAAACACATACTTAAGACCAGTATCGCTTGAAAAGGTCGCGCGGCTGCCCGCGGTGCCGCGCGCGGCCGCGAGTATAGAACCGCCATCGACAAGACGCGCGTGGCCGCGAGGCTGCTCGCGTCACCGCGGGAGGCCGCGCGACCTTTTGGAGCTTCAAGCGATACTGGTCTTTTAAGTATGTAACTATGTAGATAACGTTTAAAATTATTTCACACTGAAAGTGCTTGCCGCGCCGCGCGCCGCTGCCATTCCGGTCTGAATCGGCCCATATTGGTTCATACGTTTGGGAGATACAATGCCGGACAAATCGATTTTCGATGTATAGGTGTAATTACGAACTAAAAAATGAAATGAATGAAATGAAATGAAATGAAATGTCGTTTATTCACATTAAACATATGGTAATATAAGGACAGGTTACAGTCATTTTCTGGTTCCTTAATATGTTTAGCCCAAACAGGCATGTGAAATTAGCATTACGTTTGATTCATGCTTATCAAATGCAAACAAAATGTCTAAAAATACAATTAGTAATAATATGTCGTAGGATAATAATAAGCATGCCATACAATGTCACATTCATAAAAATTTAAGATACAAATAAAAGAGCTAGAATTAACAATTATGATATTAATACTTAATAAAATTAACATAGAATAAACAATTAAAATTAGAAACAGGCTTTTGTAATTATGTCATATTTATAGTTATTGTTATTGTCTAGTTTTAGAATTTGTATGTCAAAAAGTCATTTATACTATAAAAACAATTGTCAACTAATATTATTCTTAACTTTCTTTTAAATACATTATGTGGCAATGTTTTAAGTTCAGCTGGTATTTTGTTGAAAATTTTAACACACATGTTGTAAGCACTTTTCTCTCTGAGTACCAGTAATGTCCCTCTACTCTATAGATCTATCAAAATATGAAAACATCTCCATACTGATAATGGCAAATCTACCTTACACCTCTTAACCAAACAAATGATTTTATTAAATATTTTTGTTTCGTGTCAGTTTAACATGTATACTCCTTGCTAGTTTTTGTAAGGTAGATTTGCGATATGAACAAATGTAATTTTTGGTACAAGCTTTAATGGCTGGCTGTACTTTTCTGTATGCCATCGTCCACTACTCATTGAGACGACTTTAACAAGCCCAAATTGCTAATGAGTTTTATTACAATTAAAGACCTGTGTAGCACTGGCAGCTCATACATAACTCTTAATAGATAAGCCAATAAACTTTCTTACGCCTATTGGGTCACTTTTTTAGACGGATTTTATGGCTTTAAAGTGACCAAACGTATGGTTAAGATGGCATTTTTTTCCGTAAGGAAAGGAGAACACCCCAGTAAATGGGATAAGGGCAAGAAAATAAAAAAATAAAAGTATTACTAGGACCCATAGAACAAAATTCTCTAAGTGTCAATTTTACCACTTTATTTTTTTGTTTATTATTGTTTGGTTAATTTAATGATTAATCTTAGATTAAATTGAATTTAGCCTACCTTGTAACTTAATAACATTTTAGTAAAGTTATGAAATTATTTAATTCAACTGGATGTAGTATTTTTAGAATATTTAAAATTATGAAATAGAATTTCCTGTTGTCTTAATTAAAATTTAATTCAGACTCTGGGTCCATATTAAAGGTTAGTACTTAATTAAATTAAAAATACTTAACTAGAGGTTAATACAAATTACAACCCATAAATACATTCATTCATCATTATAACAAACACGAAAAAGAATATACCTTTTCAAATAAATAACATGAATGTAGATAAGTTAATTCAAATAATAATACAAATTGAATTTAAGTACTATTCAATCTTTAAGGAATGTTCCAGTCGCATGATTCCAAGATAAGTTTTCTTAAAAATAGCTAACCACTCTCCCAAACAGTTCCACAGATAACAACAGGGCAATGAACTTGAACTTGGCCTGAATATCTACTATTTCTGTTCAGTGTGAGGCAATAAAAACAAAAATAGACATCACAATAAAATGAGATAAACAGCTATATACCTTTAATAAGAACTGCCTAAATCCCAACATCACAGAACACCAAAATCTCTACACACAAAACTGCACAGATTGACATCTTCAACTGTCAAAACACAGTCATTAGTTCATTACAAAAGATCACTGAGTCACAATTAACAAAGAAACAATAGGATAGATTAACAAAAACACAGTGAAATTGTCAGTATCATTGGACAGTTGGTGCTCTCCACTGAGCCAACGGTGTGTGTGTTATTTATAGAGTCACCCACGTGAAGAAAATAAACACAAACATACATACTGGACAGGACTGTGACAACTTGAATGATATTGAGAGACTGTGATTACACGATTTTGTGATTGATGAGTTCTGAGATGGTTGGATTTTTTTATATCATTCTGAGATATATTTCATATGGGTTTATATTTAGTTAGGTGAAGTATATGTTTTGTTTCCATTCTAATACTCTTGATGTCTATCTTTCTATAACCATTCATACTAATTTATATACTTGATTAATATTTTATAAGGTAAGATATTTATATATTTATTTTTGTTTATAGTAAATTGTATTTTTTTAAATACAATATTATGATTGAATAATTAAATTTAAGCCAGGTGTTACTAAAAAACAAAACCGGCCAAGTGCGAGGCGGTCTCACGCACGAAGGGTTCCGTACCATTATCAATAAAAATATTTATTTTATCGTGTTTTTAGTATTTGTTGTTATAGCGGCAACAGAAATACATCATCTGTGAAAATTTCAACTGGAACTATCACGGTATCAGTGAGATACAGCCTGGTGACAGACAGACTGACATACCGACGGACGGACAGCGTAGTCTTAGTAATAGGGTCCAGTTTTACTCTTTGAGTACGGAACCCTAAAAATGAATAGTTTAGTATTCATTATATTGAATAAGAGAAAAATAAGAAAGCTATCAAAATCATTGATATAATGTGTCTCAATAAGAGTGAATGAAATTAAATAATTACCCTAATAATACCTAATTTAAGGGTTATTTTTAATCGAAATAGTGCACTCTTATTTAGACACCCATTATTATTGTATTCATTGGTCTAACCATTACAAAGTACTAGTTATTTTAACATGGAAAATTGTTTTACATACACATCATATTGCTATATAATACCCATCTAATTAATCTATAGATATATTTAAGCATTGTGGACATAATTATACCCACATAGTTTAAATATACATAACCTTCACCTGATATAGGTAGCAGTTGCTTTTTTGTTGAGTCAACCTTGAGGCACAACTGAATTGATGAGAATGAGAAAAACATACCCTATCTAGCGGAAGCTTGTCAAAAACTGGAAGCTCTAAGCAACCACAAGTATGTACTTATGTGTAATGAGTTACATTTTAAAGGTTATCATTATCATAGAAGGTGACAGCAATCATAAACAAACTGAGCCAAATGATGTAATGTTAGCCAAATAATAGTCCATGTCGATAACTTAAAGCGCATTCATTAAAAATACGATTATCAATTAGCTAAAACAAAGAGGTGATAATTACCTTTTTGAATATACAAAACATACCCAAGTACTAAACACTGCACAAATGCCATGGCATTTCTTATAAGAAGCAAGATGATCGAGATGGAATGATAACAACACAGATAACATGGAGATAATTCCAAACATTTTTACAAGAACGACACCAGTGGCTATCCAAACCGGCCGATATACGGCGCCTAGATGAGAACACACCTTCAGTATTTGTTTACAGGAGGCGCGCGTTCAGCCGATTTCAAAGTTACAACGCTGTTTAGGCAATTATAGACATTAACTAAGAAGAAAACTGCGCATAATGCAATGAAAATGCCGTGTGAAACCGGGCTTTGACATTAGTTTCTGGGTCATAATGGGAACTAGAGTTAGCTGCATCTATAATTAAGCGCCTAAACAACATTATAGCGGTCTAAAAAGGTAAAGGATGTTTTTTCTGACTTACCTAAAAGATTATATTTGAGATTTCAAAAGATTATATTCATGAAAAACGCGATAAAATGTGGTTCTCCATTCAGCACTACGAATACAAAATTTTGGTACTGATAGCAGCCGCGAGGTGGCGTACGGCGCAAGTCATTGGTTGACAATGCGTTCAATACGTCAATTTGACTTTATTTATTTAACCAAAAATTAAACAAAAGGAATATAACAAACAATGTTATCCAACATTAATTTAGGGAAAACTTAAAAAAATTACAATGCATTGTGTTATATTTACGAGTAGGAAGTTCTGAATAAATTATTAAATTATTCAAACAGTCTGCGAATTATGAACGTAGCCGAAATTTCGACTTGTCATGCTCGCGATTTGTTCCTAAACACGCATTTTATCGTAAAATTATTAAAATATTGCAACGCGTTTCTTTGTATTGCATATGTTTTCATGTGCAAAGCCATAATAAATTTTAGTTTGGTTAATTTGCTGTAATAAAAATAGTCGTAATGTGTAGGTTTTATAATAACTATAGGTGAGAATTTTAAAGTCAAATTAAAGTGTTTTGCGTGTATTGGAGTATGTATCATTTTATTCCATTTTACGCTAGATATAATCAATATAAAGACATTAATATAGTAAGACAGTTTTGAAAGATATGCATAGAACGAAATTTCCCAAACGCTTTCTCAACAAAATTTGACGTTTTGTAGAATTTGAAGTCACCTACTTCGCTTTGTAGAAGTTGTGGATTTTAGAACGAACTGAATTATTATTTTGTTATTAGTTAAATATAATATAACTTCAAAATGCCGGACCATTTAGGAAATGATATGAGAAAAGTTAAGGATGATAAAGAGGAACCAGAAAAGGAAATAAAATGTAAGTACAACAATCTACACACAGCAATCAGCAATCTACAGCTGTATTACAATAATCTAATACTCATACATTTTTTCATGTTTCAGCGCTGGACGAAGGTGACATAGCTCTATTAAAGTCATACGTAAGTGGTATTCAAGAACAAAACTAAATCATAACCTTATTTGTTTCCATAGTGACTGGCACTTTTAAATCTTTTTTTAGGGGCAAGGGCAATACACAAAGATTATCAAGGAGGTGGAGGATGGTATCCAGACTGTGATGAAGAGAGTCAATGAACTCACCGGTATTAAGGAATCAGACACTGGGTTGGCTCCTCCAGCGTTGTGGGATCTTGCGGCTGATAAACAGACTTTACAGAATGAACAGCCTCTGCAGGTTAGTATTTAACAGTAATATAACGTAAAGCATTCATAATGTAAAGAAAATGGTTCTAGAAGAAACATGATAGATAGCTTTGGATTAACACAAGCCCCAATTTACATAATAAATGTTATTATTCAGATAACTAATGATCAGTGATCGGATCTAGGATGCAATTTGGGGTGAACAACCTCAAACGTTATGCTTATCGTGGATGTGTCTCGGATTTCCCGGGAGTTTGGGAAATGGGCTATTGTAAATTAAAAAATACGTCACTTAATATTTGCACACTTAAAGAACACTAGAATTGTCTAATAATGAGTATTTATAACTGTAATTAATATTATTTGTCGATATGTTGAGAATGTGATAACCAGGGCTCGATTTGAATGACAATGTCAGTCAAGACATTATATACTGCTCATTTCAAGTGGCCATTTCACTTAATAAAAGAGGTTGATAAGTGGATATTGTTTACGAATATACTATTAGAAGGCATTTTATGATTTATGTGCGGTGCAGTGCAACGTCATCGGCACTAAAAGTTCGAGCCCTGGTGATAAGATTAACAAAATTTCATAAAAAAACATGACCTGAAATATAGAATTAAGTTACTTATAAGACCATTTGTGTGCCCTAACAGGGTGTCATGGAAGCCTTTCTGTATAATCTTAAGATCTCATGTACATGACTTTACAAATAAACATCTATCTATCTAAAATGGTGATACTAATAACTAATAAAAATTATTACTTTTACTTGTATATGCTGGTGAACATACAAGAATAATAAAAATACATACAAGTTACATTCAGTTATTCTATTTTATGCAGTAGGTACTGTAAACATTTTTGTTGTTTTTACATTTTCTGTAAATTTTATACTGTAAACTACTTAAAATTAAAAGTTATTTACCTTTTTGTAAAGGTAGGTAACAAAAAAAGTCGCGGGATTGTAAGTCATATCCATCTTAATATTACGGACTTAAACCCCGGGAAATTGCATCCTAGATCCGATCACTGCTAATGATCCATTGGTTAGTGTTACAATCTTACAAAACTATTGTTAGAATATCATCATTAACTGAACTAAACACTAAAACTACAAACACACACACACACTACACTAATAATGTTATTCACAAATATCAACACCATTTAGTGAAATGCAATTTATACCATTGTAAATTAGAACGTCAAAGTCTGTTTATTTTCATTCAATTATACCATCATCCTCCTAGCGTTATTCCCAGTTGTGCCCCTATAAAGGAGCCCGGGGTCCGCTTTGACACCTAATCCCAAGATTTGGCATAGGCAATAGTTTTACGAAAGCGCCTGCCATCTGACATTCCAACCCAGAGGGAAAACTAGACCTTATTGGGATTAGACCGGTTTTCTCACAATGTTTTCCTTCACCGAAAATCTAACGGTAAATATTCCGTACATAAGTTCCGAAAAACTCATTGGTACGAGTCGGGATTCGAACCCACGACCGCCGCTTGACAGCCGCATGCCTGAACCACTAGGCTACCATAGCTTTTTCATTCAATTGTATAACGAAGCAAACTTACTCTATTTTCTATTATTCAATTTTATTGTCAATTTATCATAATAGGGTGTAGCTCTCTAGCTACACCCTATTATGATAAATAGAGAGAGAGAGAGATAGAGCTTTAGCCTCTGCTAAAGCTCTATCTCTCTCTCTCTCTATTAAATTAAGAAATTGCTTACTGTTCACACTCTTACAAGGGTATTCTAACGCCATTGTCACAAATTAAGGGGACGTAGGTTCGTGGTCTTCTCTCACTGAGCATAAGCGTGAGCGAGATGGAGGTGCGTGTTTGGAAGCGCGGATATCATGTTTTTTAATTTTATTTCTTTGTGTGTTTTAATTAATAAAAAAGTAATAGCTGATTTCCCTCAAACATGACATTGCAAATTTTTAGAACCAATTGTAATATGTTTAGCTGTTGTGCATAATTTGTTACGATTTTTTTAAGTGTATTTTAGACCTATGTTCGTGATTTTTTTCTATCGAGCGAAAGTCAAAAACTCAGGATTCGAATAGCTTATTTCCCTTGAGAAAGGCCTCAAGATTGCTAATTAAATTTAAGACAGCCATATTATAATCCAAACAAGAGCTACGATTTTTTAAAAATCCGTTTTCGGAGCTCACGTCGCCACAACAAGTAGACAACAAGTTATTAACATAATATTTTATTCATTTTATTGAAAAAATTTAATTGACCAATCCATATTTTTCAAGGTGGCAAGATGCACAAAGATCATCAATGCTGACTCAAATGATCCCAAATACATAATCAATGTCAAGCAGTTTGCCAAGTTTGTTGTGGACCTGGCAGACTCTGTCGCTCCCACAGATATTGAAGAAGGCATGAGAGTTGGGTAAGTCAATTTGTTTCTAGGATAAGACTGTTAAAAATGCGATTTTTGATACAAGCTTTTATATTTTTGCACATTCATCAACAGGGATCGGATAGATAAATACCTACACTTGGGCGACGGCCTTGATGTTGAGTTGTATGGAGGCGGACTCAACAATATTTTTTTTTAATAAAATATTTGAAGTTATTTTCTATGCATAGATCTACTAAAGGTTATTTAATTTACCTGCATTTTATTCTCATAACAAAGTATTAGTAACCAATTATATTAATGCAAAGTCCTAAATATAAAATAATGATACAAACAAGATTTCCAATTATTAAAAATAAAATTTTTAGATGCAGATTCCATACTTCCTTAACGGGAACATGCCAACTTTAGGCATATATGTATCCGATTATATGATCCCTGGTCATCAACTACTCATTGACAGTATTCAAATGAGTCCAAACATGACGGGATTATCTTGTGCTAAATGTGATACATCAGACATGGACATAGTGTATCCTGGCTCACTAGTTTTGCTTTAGCCTTTTTAGGGTTCCGTAGCCAAATGGCAAAAAACGGAACCCTTATAGATTCGTCATGTCTGTCTGTCTGTCTGTCCGTCCGTATGTCACAGTCACTTTTTTCCGAAACTATAAGAGCTATACTGTTGAAACTTGGTAAGTAGATGTATTCTGTAAACCGCATTAAGATTTTCACAGAAAAATAGAAAAAAAACAATAAATTTTTGGGGTTCCCCATACTTAGAACTAAAACTCAAAAAATGTTTTTTTCATCAAACCCATACGTGTAGGGTATCTATGGATAGGTCTTCAAAAATGACATTGAGGTTTCTAACATCATTTTTTCTAAACTGGATAGTTTGCGCGAGAGATACTTCCAAAGTGGTAAAATGTGTGTCCTGTAACTTCTAAAATAAGAGAATGATGAAACTAAAAAAAATATATGATGTACATTACCATGCAAACTTCCACCGAAAATTGGTTTGAACGAGATCTAGTAAGTAGTTTTTTTTAATACGTCATAAATCGTAAACCGCAATTTATTTAACGGAACCCTTCATGTGAGAGTCCGACTCGCACTTGGCCGCTTTTTTATTTATTGGACCATTCATTATTTGGAGAGAAAAGAAAGAAAACTGTTGTATAGTTTAGCAAGTTTCTGATACAACTCTCCGACATCAATGTTCATTGGAAACATCTTGACTGGGTGAGATACACAGTGTTGAGTTATTACCTTGAACAACAGATAAGCTTTTTTTATTGATTTATACTTGCTTAGCCAGGACGGCCCGCGAGCTGTGTCGCGGAGAGATAGACTATCCGTCTCTTTCTAATTGGCACGCTTAGGAAGAGATGGATAGTCCCGTTACTCCCGTGATACAGCTTGCGGGCCGTCCTTTGATCATCATCATCATCATCATATCAGCCAAAAGATGTCCACTGCTGGACATAGCCACCCGCATCCAGCGGACTCTCGCGACCTTTACCAGGTCATCAGTTCACCTTGTAGGGGCCTACCCACGCCGCGCCTTACGGTACGTGGTCGCCATTCGGGAACCTTTCCGCCCCAACGGCCATCGGTTCTACGTGCAATGTGCCCCACCCACTGCCACTTAAGTTTAGCGATTCGGAGGGCTATATCGGTTACCTTGGTTCTGCTGCGGATAGCCTCATACCTGATGCGATCACGCAGAGAAACGCCCAATATAGCCCTCTCCATTGCCCTTTGGGTGACTTTGAGCCTTCTTATGAGGCCTCCTTTGATAGCTTAACTTAATCTTGTGTTCTACAATCTGGTCATAAATGGCCAGTGTGAGATAACTAGATAAGTACCTATTGTTTTGCGAGTCCCAAGCGCGTTGATAACCCTTTATTGATTTGAGGATAATGTCGACGAATGCAGGTCTCCCACTCTCAAAACAACACATTCTCAGGAGCTCTGGCCTTACTCTCCACTAGGCGTATCTACAGAGCTGGGCGGCATACGAAAGGGGCGGCGGATAAGGAACATAACGAAAAAAATTCACTGCATGGGGCCAGCGAATTTCCGCTATGCCACTGCAGAGCAAGTAGTGATGTTATTAGGTCTTATTTATATTCATATTTATATAGTCTTCTGTATTATTATTCTGGTAGTGGCTTCCGGGCTGTCAGGGCCCTTGTATAACTGCGACCATCGCTGACCTATTATGATCGCCACTTACCACAATTGTTGGTTACTACTATAATACTTACTACAATTGCAGGATTTTGTTGACCTCAAGAAATTTGATCTCCTCGGGGCACATGATGTGTTTGCCTAGAAAGGATTTACGACTGTGCATAAGGCAAGGATGCGGGTGGCGCAGGACCGGTCATTTTGGCCTATAGGCTATGTCTAGCAGTGGACGTCTTTAGGTTGTTATGATCATGATGATGATGGTAAGGCAAGGGCAATCAGTTAGGATGTGTGTAGCCGTCTCCTCTGCTTTAAGGCAGAGTCTGCACTGCTTTGTCGTCACACAGTCCTATCGTTTGCATGTGCTTATTTAGGCAGCAGTGCCCGTAAGCACCCTGACCAGCTTGCGTAGGCGGTTCCTACTTAGCGCCAAGGCATCTGAAGACGCCTTTTTGCTAAAGGCAGTCTTCCGAATCGTTAAACTTAAGTGGCAGTAGGCGGGGCACATTGCACGCAGAACTGATGGCCGTTGGGGCGGAAAGGTTCTCGAGTGGCGACCACGTACCGGAAGGCGTGGCGTTGGTAGGCCCACCACAAGGTGGACTGATGACCTGGTAAAGGTCGCGGGAGTCCGCTGGATGCGGGTGGCGCAGCACCGGTCACATTGGAACTCTTTGGGGGAGGCCTATGATGATGATGATGATGATGATGAGTCTTATGTACTTTAATATTCTAATGCGCCATTTTTTTTCAGAGTGGACCGCAACAAGTACCAGATCCACATCCCATTGCCGCCGAAGATTGACCCGACGGTGACCATGATGCAGGTTGAAGAGAAGCCAGATGTGACGTACAGCGACGTGGGCGGGTGTAAAGAACAGATCGAAAAGCTTAGAGAGGTCGTTGAGACACCTCTATTGCATGTGAGTACTTGAGCAGTGAGTATACATAATAACATAGTATTTAGGGCTTGGTCACGACTTGTGCGCTATAAGTGGGAGCGAGAGAGAGAGGCTTCGAGGTCCCACGCGACCCGACGGTGACCATCATGCAGGTTGAAGAGAAGCCAAATGTGACGTACAGCGACGTGGGCGGATGTAAGGAGCAGATCGAGAAGCTTAAATGTCTTCTTTCTTTCTTTCTTTCTTAGAGAGGTCGTTGAGACACCTATATTGCATGTGAGTGCTTGAGCAGTGAGTATACAGAATAACATAGCATTTAGGGCCTGGTCATGACTTGTGCGCCATAAGTGGGAGCGAGAGAGAGCGAGGCCTCTAGGTCCCAAGCGACCCGACGGTGACCATGATGCAGGTTGAAGAGAAGCCAAATGTGACGTACAGCGACGTGGGCGGATGTAAAAGCAGATCGAGAAGCTTAGAGAGGTCGTTGAGACACCTCTATTGCATGTGAGTACTTGAGCAGGATACAGAATAACGTAGGTAGTATTTGGGGCCTGGTCACGACTTGTGCGCCATAAGTGGGAGCGAGAGGGAGAGAGGCTTCTAGGTCCCACGCGACCCGACGGTGATCATGATGCAGGTTGAAGACAAGCCAAATGTGACGTACAGCGACGTGGGCGGATGTAAAAGCAGATCGAGAAGCTTAGAGAGGTCGTTGAGACACCTCTATTGCATGTGAGTACTTGAGCAGGATACAGAATAACGTAGGTAGTATTTGGGGCCTGGTCACGACTTGTGCGCCATAAGTGGGAGCGAGAGGGAGAGAGGCTTCTAGGTCCCACGCGACCCGACGGTGATCATGATGCAGGTTGAAGACAAGCCAAATGTGACGTACAGCGACGTGGGCGGATGTAAAAGCAGATCGAGAAGCTTAGAGAGGTCGTTGAGACACCTCTATTGCATGTGAGTACTTGAGCAGGATACAGAATAACGTAGGTAGTATTTGGGGCCTGGTCACGACTTGTGCGCCATAAGTGGGAGCGAGAGGGAGAGAGGCTTCTAGGTCCCACGCGACCCGACGGTGATCATGATGCAGGTTGAAGACAAGCCAAATGTGACGTACAGCGACGTGGGCGGATGTAAAAGCAGATCGAGAAGCTTAGAGAGGTCGTTGAGACACCTCTATTGCATGTGAGTACTTGAGCAGGATACAGAATAACGTAGGTAGTATTTGGGGCCTGGTCACGACTTGTGCGCCATAAGTGGGAGCGAGAGGGAGAGAGGCTTCTAGGTCCCACGCGACCCGACGGTGATCATGATGCAGGTTGAAGACAAGCCAAATGTGACGTACAGCGACGTGGGCGGATGTAAAAGCAGATCGAGAAGCTTAGAGAGGTCGTTGAGACACCTCTATTGCATGTGAGTACTTGAGCAGGATACAGAATAACGTAGGTAGTATTTGGGGCCTGGTCACGACTTGTGCGCCATAAGTGGGAGCGAGAGGGAGAGAGGCTTCTAGGTCCCACGCGACCCGACGGTGATCATGATGCAGGTTGAAGACAAGCCAAATGTGACGTACAGCGACGTGGGCGGATGTAAAAGCAGATCGAGAAGCTTAGAGAGGTCGTTGAGACACCTCTATTGCATGTGAGTACTTGAGCAGGATACAGAATAACGTAGGTAGTATTTGGGGCCTGGTCACGACTTGTGCGCCATAAGTGGGAGCGAGAGGGAGAGAGGCTTCTAGGTCCCACGCGACCCGACGGTGATCATGATGCAGGTTGAAGACAAGCCAAATGTGACGTACAGCGACGTGGGCGGATGTAAAAGCAGATCGAGAAGCTTAGAGAGGTCGTTGAGACACCTCTATTGCATGTGAGTACTTGAGCAGGATACAGAATAACGTAGGTAGTATTTGGGGCCTGGTCACGACTTGTGCGCCATAAGTGGGAGCGAGAGGGAGAGAGGCTTCTAGGTCCCACGCGACCCGACGGTGATCATGATGCAGGTTGAAGACAAGCCAAATGTGACGTACAGCGACGTGGGCGGATGTAAAAGCAGATCGAGAAGCTTAGAGAGGTCGTTGAGACACCTCTATTGCATGTGAGTACTTGAGCAGGATACAGAATAACGTAGGTAGTATTTGGGGCCTGGTCACGACTTGTGCGCCATAAGTGGGAGCGAGAGGGAGAGAGGCTTCTAGGTCCCACGCGACCCGACGGTGATCATGATGCAGGTTGAAGACAAGCCAAATGTGACGTACAGCGACGTGGGCGGATGTAAAAGCAGATCGAGAAGCTTAGAGAGGTCGTTGAGACACCTCTATTGCATGTGAGTACTTGAGCAGGATACAGAATAACGTAGGTAGTATTTGGGGCCTGGTCACGACTTGTGCGCCATAAGTGGGAGCGAGAGGGAGAGAGGCTTCTAGGTCCCACGCGACCCGACGGTGATCATGATGCAGGTTGAAGACAAGCCAAATGTGACGTACAGCGACGTGGGCGGATGTAAAAGCAGATCGAGAAGCTTAGAGAGGTCGTTGAGACACCTCTATTGCATGTGAGTACTTGAGCAGGATACAGAATAACGTAGGTAGTATTTGGGGCCTGGTCACGACTTGTGCGCCATAAGTGGGAGCGAGAGGGAGAGAGGCTTCTAGGTCCCACGCGACCCGACGGTGATCATGATGCAGGTTGAAGACAAGCCAAATGTGACGTACAGCGACGTGGGCGGATGTAAAAGCAGATCGAGAAGCTTAGAGAGGTCGTTGAGACACCTCTATTGCATGTGAGTACTTGAGCAGGATACAGAATAACGTAGGTAGTATTTGGGGCCTGGTCACGACTTGTGCGCCATAAGTGGGAGCGAGAGGGAGAGAGGCTTCTAGGTCCCACGCGACCCGACGGTGATCATGATGCAGGTTGAAGACAAGCCAAATGTGACGTACAGCGACGTGGGCGGATGTAAAAGCAGATCGAGAAGCTTAGAGAGGTCGTTGAGACACCTCTATTGCATGTGAGTACTTGAGCAGGATACAGAATAACGTAGGTAGTATTTGGGGCCTGGTCACGACTTGTGCGCCATAAGTGGGAGCGAGAGGGAGAGAGGCTTCTAGGTCCCACGCGACCCGACGGTGATCATGATGCAGGTTGAAGACAAGCCAAATGTGACGTACAGCGACGTGGGCGGATGTAAAAGCAGATCGAGAAGCTTAGAGAGGTCGTTGAGACACCTCTATTGCATGTGAGTACTTGAGCAGGATACAGAATAACGTAGGTAGTATTTGGGGCCTGGTCACGACTTGTGCGCCATAAGTGGGAGCGAGAGGGAGAGAGGCTTCTAGGTCCCACGCGACCCGACGGTGATCATGATGCAGGTTGAAGACAAGCCAAATGTGACGTACAGCGACGTGGGCGGATGTAAAAGCAGATCGAGAAGCTTAGAGAGGTCGTTGAGACACCTCTATTGCATGTGAGTACTTGAGCAGGATACAGAATAACGTAGGTAGTATTTGGGGCCTGGTCACGACTTGTGCGCCATAAGTGGGAGCGAGAGGGAGAGAGGCTTCTAGGTCCCACGCGACCCGACGGTGATCATGATGCAGGTTGAAGACAAGCCAAATGTGACGTACAGCGACGTGGGCGGATGTAAAAGCAGATCGAGAAGCTTAGAGAGGTCGTTGAGACACCTCTATTGCATGTGAGTACTTGAGCAGGATACAGAATAACGTAGGTAGTATTTGGGGCCTGGTCACGACTTGTGCGCCATAAGTGGGAGCGAGAGGGAGAGAGGCTTCTAGGTCCCACGCGACCCGACGGTGATCATGATGCAGGTTGAAGACAAGCCAAATGTGACGTACAGCGACGTGGGCGGATGTAAAAGCAGATCGAGAAGCTTAGAGAGGTCGTTGAGACACCTCTATTGCATGTGAGTACTTGAGCAGGATACAGAATAACGTAGGTAGTATTTGGGGCCTGGTCACGACTTGTGCGCCATAAGTGGGAGCGAGAGGGAGAGAGGCTTCTAGGTCCCACGCGACCCGACGGTGATCATGATGCAGGTTGAAGACAAGCCAAATGTGACGTACAGCGACGTGGGCGGGTGTAAGGAGCAGATCGAGAAGCTTCGAGTACTTGAGCAGTGAGGATACAGAATAACGTAGGTAGTATTTGGGGCCTGGTCACGACTTGTGCGCCATAACTGGGAGCGAGAGAGAGCGAGGCCTTTAGGTCCCAAGCGACCCGACGGTGACCATGATGCAGGTTGAAGACAAGCCAAATGTGACGTACAGCGACGTGGGCGGATGTAAAAGCAGATCGAGAAGCTTAGAGTACTTGAGCAGTGAGGATACAGAATAACGTAGGTAGTATTTGGGGCCTGGTCACGACTTGTGCGCCATAAGTGGAAGCGAGAGAGAGCGAGGCCTTTAGGTCCCAAGCGACCCGACGGTGACCATGATGCAGGTTGAAGACAAGCCAAATGTGACTTACAGCGACGTGGGCGGGTGTAAGGAGTAGATCGAGAAGCTTCGAGAGGTCGTTGAGACACCTCTATTGCATTTGAGTAGCTCACGGGATCCATAATATTATAAATGCCAAAGTAACTCTACTCTGTCCATTCGTCTTGTTCGTCAGTTCTGTACGTTCATCTCTCTGTCTGACACCGTTTCACGCTTAGAAACTAGACTGGAAGGACGACTAACATGGGCCAACCATATAAAAGCAAAAAGAACTGAGGCAAACATGAGGCTTCAAAACCTATCATGGCTTATCGGGCGTAAATCGCCACTCTCACTGCATAATAAGCTCTTAGTATATAAGGTAACTATAAAGCCCATATGGACATATGGTATTGAACTATGGGGTTCAGCTAGCAACTCAAATATAGAAATTTTACAAAGATTTCAAAACATAGCCTTGAGAACCATATCGCAAGCCGCTTGGTTTACCAGAAACAGCGAAATACATGAACACCTTGAGATGGAAACTGTCAAACAAGCACTTAACAACGCAATCACAAGATACAAGAACAGACTGCAAATGCATAGTAATGATCTAGCACAACAACTCCTGGATAGCTCGGAGACTGTCAACCGACTCAAGAGATAGCAAATATTGAACCTGGACCATCGAAACTAACTTCTGGGATGATGTTCACTGGAATATCAACCATCCAAACCTGTATTGAGAAAGAACACATCAGATTATGACTAAGGAGTCGATTGCTGAAAAACTTGAGAAAAAAAAAAAATTCTATATATCGTCGTCTAGTACCCATAACACAAGCCTAGTGGAGTGTAGGTAGAATAAACTCTCCGGGTGGACATATACTATAAAAAAAAAAAAAAAAAATGTAGGACTCAGTTGTGTTTTGAGGTAACGAGTGCGTATTATTAGATTGCCCAATTAGAAAATGAAATAATTAACAAAGAACGAAAAAAACCGGTTACAGTTCCCATACAAAAAATAACCGGTTACAATCCCTGCCTTCCAGCCGCTGAGACATATATACCACGGTGCTTTCGTGGCTATATACTTTTACCGCTTTCTCTATTGTGCTTTTACCCTAACCTGTGCTGAACCAAGATCGATGCTTATAAGACCTAGGCATAGCAGAAGGAGAAAGGAGCTGGGCTTTCACCACATCACGAGCTGCTGCTATTGAGGTGCACAAGGTGAGTGGGTTGCTCTTTTCTCTTGCTGATCGCCTTGGTTACTTTCTCTGGGTAATTCATGCTTTCCAACCCCCTTTTCGCTGAGCTATCGAAGAATATGTAACAGTTGGTGTGTCAGTGACACTTTAGTATGTGAATCATGGCGTTAGGGTTAACGGATTTTGTAATCTCTTGTTATAGCCCGAGAAGTTCGTGAAGCTGGGAATCGAGCCACCTAAAGGAGTGCTGCTGTTCGGCCCGCCCGGCACCGGCAAGACTCTGTGCGCTCGCGCCGTCGCTAACCGAACTGACGCTTGCTTCATCAGGGTTATTGGTGAGCGCTTTTATCACATAGAGATAGAATAGAAGGACTCACCCACACATACACACATGAGTGACAAGGATGTATGCATAGACAATAGCGCAATATATAAAAGAGTGGCAAATTAAAAAAAATAGCGTGTTGCAACACTGTATAACGCGATAAAATAATAATGATACTTGAACAATTATTCATCATCATCATTATCATATCAGCCGAAAGACGTCCACTGCTGGACATAGGCCTCCCCCAAAGAGTGCCACAATGGCCGGTCCTGCGCCACCCGCATCCAGCGGACTCCCGCGACCAATTATTATTTTTCTTCTATTCACAAAATGCAACCGATCAAGCACAAGGAAGTAAAGTTATAATGAAGTAAAACTCAACTAAACATTTTCACGAACGACTTTATCACAAAAAACTTTATCACGAAAATACCTATAACGAAAACTTTATCATGAATAGACTATATCAAATTTTAATCAGGAAACCTTTACCACGTAAAAACTATCACGAAAACTTTACCACGAATAGACTTTATCAGGAAAAAAATATATTAATCAGTTTTAATCCATACTAATATTATAAAATGCGAAAGTGTGTCTGTCTGTCTCTTACCTCTTCACGCCTAAACTTTTTTTAGTTGTTGTGTGACCTTGACAGTTTACTCTAAGACTTTTTATTCTATAAGATTTTTTTAAGTTTTGGGGAATAAAGAAAGAGTGCTAACCACAAGCTTCGGCAGTACTCTGATACAATTCCCCTACATTAAACTTAGCAATGAACATCTTTTTCGTTTACAGTTCTGCGATAAAGCTACATGCTGCTGTACAAATTTAACTTCATCCTCACTGTAGTAGATTTGCCACGAATTTAGAAGAATATTGTTCTGTATTTGCAAGCTTTATTTATTTATTATTATTTATCAGACAGACCTGACAGTTACCGGCATCTATCCCAGGGCATGCAGGTATCGAGGGAAATGAAAAGGCTGATGAGCTTGCACGAGCGGGGGCGAAGGGAACACACTGCGGACCAGAGCCGTTCTGTGGTATCCCTTAAAGTCTAACCAAGCTCACTCTAAAAGCCTATTGTTTCTACAAGACCATTCAAGCCTGGAGAGCTAACCCAGGACTGAAACATTCCAATGCACTTATTAGAGCCTTTAGCAAAAAGGCGTCTTCTGACGCCTTGGCGCTAAGTAGGAACCGTCTACGCATGCTGGTCAGGGTGCTTACTGGGCACTGCCGCCTAAATAAGCACATGCAAACGATAGGACTGTGTGACACAAGGCAGTGCAGATTCTGCTTTGAAGCAGAGGAGACGCCTACACACATCCTAACCGATTGCCCTTGCCAGATCAAATTTCTTGAGTTCAACAAAATCCTGCAATTCTTCGAGTTTGCAGGACTTGACCAAGAATTGTAGTAAGTGGCGATCACAATAGATCAGCGATGGTCGCAGTGATATAAGGGCTTTGACAGCCCGAAAGCCACTACCAGAATAATAATAATAATACCGGCATCAATATATGATGGATCAAATGCCACAAAAATATGTGACACGCTCTAACGGCTCTAGGAATAGAGTTGTCATCAGATATTTTTGCGGCCTTTGTTCCATCATATATTAATGCCGGTGACTGTATACAGTCGCCATGACATACATCGGAGCAAACAAGCACGTCACAAACATCGGAACACACCTCTATTTTCAAGGCATTAGGGTGCATGTGCCGATATTTTTGAACACCTATAGTGTACCTATGTATGTGATGGCGACTGTACTAGCAAAATATCAGTGTTTGCTCACGCGAGCAAAGCAAAACTGAGCTAGTACCTTTTTGGCATTGCTGCAACGCACAGTATGTCTTTCATATTTTTATTTTTAAGTAAAACAATTGTTTTTACTTGTTCTTTTCTCTTTTTTTTGTGTACTTTTTAGGGTTCCGTACTCAAAGAGTAAAACGGGACCCTATTGCTAAGACTTCGCTGTCCGTCCGTCCGTCCGTCCGTCCGTCCGTCGGTCTGTCACCAGGCTGTATCTCAAGAACCGTGATAGCTAGAGAGTTGAAATTTTCACAGATTATGTATTTCTGTTGCCGCTATAACATCAAATACTTAAAACAAAATAATAAAAAAAATTAAGGGGTGCTCCCATGTAACAAACGTGATTTTTTTGCCGTTTTTATAGATAATTTACACCAAAAAATAGGTTGGGTAAGTTTACTAAATATTCATTAATAATCCACCTAAATCACAGAATAAGTAATAGTACTACGTACAGAAGGTTCTCTGTTAACAAATTCCCTGTTTAGGTACGCCAAACGTGCCTAAATGTGGCCATCCCTTTCTATCGCATGCGTTGCGCTGCGACCCGAGCGAGCGTCCTGTACCAACACGTGGCAGCCACTGAATAGAGCCCTTCGAAGGGGCGACCGGCATGTACTTGTAGCGATAAACACCAATCGCGAGTGAGCCGCGCCTGCCTAAATTTTATACCGATACGGTAAAAAATAATGAAAAGTAATCTTCATAAATTCCGTAAACATCAGGCGAAAATGGTATAAACTTTCTTTACTTTATAATTGACTACGTCTATATAAGTTCTTTGGGATACACGCATAATTCAATTATTTTTGTTAATGAATAAACCTTTCAATAGGCCAGATGAAATTCAATATTATCTCAAGGTCGTAAACATTTAAGTAAAATGCCGTTATTTCCTGATGCATATATTTTTGGATTCAGGTAGTAAGTCTCCAAACTTGTGTACTCAAACATGTTTTCATTATAAAAATACTGATAGCATTTTTGCTTGCGGGTTAATTTTTTTTCCTAACTTCCGGTCCATAGAATTATTCATTTCAATAGTAAAAGTTGTTTAAAATAACATATAAAAGCCGTATACAAATAATTAGCCTGATACTTAATTATTTGGGTCAATCAACTATTCTTTGTTGCTCGTTGCCATGGTTACGTCTCCTGGGTCACTCTTTAAAACTATCATTTTATGGGATTTAAATCCAATAAGCTCGTGTTTTTGTTATATTGGTAAACCCATTCCATGGTGGCGCATCTCCTTAGCATGATAGGAGTCCAATGTATAGTGTTTTTTCTAAGAAAGTCTGTCACTGTTGTCTCTTGGCTTACCGGGACAGAATAACAACAACAAAAAGTTGATTGACCCATTTCCAAAAAAACCGTAATTTTCTCAGGGTATTTTCGTGACGTACCTAGTGGAACGAATTGAATTTTACTAATACTCCAGGCAAAATACGGTTTTGACAAACATTAATTGATAATAGCGTTTTTTTTCTTTATATCATTTTAAAACATTAATCTATGATGCTTTATTCAAGAATCCAACAAACTTTCCATCCGGAAGTATTTATATAGAATTAAAAAAAAACGAATTGTTTTTTTTAAATTATTTATCTTGAATATTATAGAGCAAATGTTAATGAACCAAAATAAAGATAAAACCATTTATTAATATTTTTTCTGACTTTTCAGAAGTTAGTTAAGTTATCATTTTTTTGATGTCTGAAATTTTGTTGGATTTTGACACTAAGTAACTATTTAATTGATTATATATCCATTACATAAAAAAAATCTGCTATTATAAATTATTTCCAAATTTGACATATTTTCCATACAAGCTGTCAGTTCATTGCCTGGACTATAATGAAAGTTCTTAACAACGTGACATTTATTTGGAAAATTCTCTGCTGCAACCTGCCCTTAGTGATAAAATTTCAACCGTGTCGCTATTAAGGGGACGTAGCTTCGTGGTCTTCTCTCCCTCTCACTGAGCATAAGCGTGAGCGAGATGGAAGTGCGTGTTTGGAAGCGCGGATATCATGTTTTTTTAATTTTATTTCTTTGTGCGTTTTAATAAATAAAAAAGTAATAGCTGATTTCCCTCAAACATTACATTGCCGATTTTAAGAACCAATTGTAATATGTTTAGGTGTTATGAATAATTTGTTAGAATTTTTTTAAGTGTATTTTAGACCTATGTTCGTGATTTTTTTTGTATCGAGCGAAAGTCAAAAACTCAGGATTCGAATATCTGATTTCCCTCGAGAAAGGCCTCAAGATTGCTAATTAAATTTAGGGCAGCCGTATTATAATCCAAACAAGAGCTACGATTTTTTAAAAATCCGTTTTTGGAGCTCACGTCGCCTTAATATAGTTCATTTTCAGGTTCGGAGCTGGTGCAGAAGTACGTAGGCGAGGGCGCGCGTATGGTGCGCGAGTTATTCGAGATGGCGCGCAGCAAGAAGGCTTGTCTTATATTCTTTGATGAAATCGACGCTATTGGAGGTGCCAGGTGAGCTTTTATCAAAACCTTTAGAATACGGGGCAGTCTATTGATTGTCCTGGGAGCGCAACCTAAAATAAAAACAATATAACTTGAACGAATTAAATTAAGTGAAATTGTAATTATACTATCCGCAAAACTATCTGGCCGGTCAGGTCATAAATCTCTTTCACACCTGCACGGCTTATGGAGCGGGCCGAGCAGCAATAGGGCAGGCAGAATTTGTTAAATGAAGCGATCGATCATGTTACAAACGACGACTGGGTCAAATGTGTTCGCTACGCCGAAAATCTTCAGAACGAAGACCTAGCTAAAGCACTTTTTATTGACACCAACCGTCTTGTCATTAACCTACAAGACGATAGTGACGCTGAAGACGAAGAAGAATAGCTGGTATTTTCCTTGTTTAGTTATTTATTTTGTTATACCTCCTTATTATTTTATTGTAATACTTTATGTCAATAGTTCAATATACCTATTTATATTTCGATAGTAACTATACAATACTGTTATACAGAGTGTTTTTTTAAATAGGACAGTATGGGGAAATCCGAATCTAAAGGAGATAGAGGAAAAGTGTCCAAGGAGACATTAGGTGTTTTTTTATGTAAACAAATTTGGCTCATTAAAATTTTTGGTCAAGCGTGAGTTGTTCTTAAAAAAATATAAAGTTGGTCAATTTTTTTTTTGACGCGGGTTGGCTCTGTTTCATGTAAGGATTATTTCATTGTATGGAAAGAAAAATATCTGAACAGCAGAAGTTGGTCAAATTTAATGAAAACTAATCTTCATACAGTTGGTTTATTACTTGAGTAAATGTTCGATGTGGCCGCCGTCTTGTCTTATGCAGGTACGAGCACGCTTCAAGACACTTCTAGTTGCATTTAACAGAGACTTATGTGAATTGTGTTTAAAGTGTTGTAAACAGCATCTTTTAATTCTTGTACGGAGTTGTATCGGGATTCATAAATTCGACCCTTAAGGTAACCCCATAAGAAAAAATCTAATGGCGTTAAGTCGGGCGATCGTGGGGGCCACTTTATCGGCCCATATGTACCCATCCAACGGTTTGGAAACTGCTCGTCCAAACACAGTTTACTTGCCCTACTGTTGTGGGCTGGTGCACCATCTTGTTGGTAGATTATCTTACCAAAGTTCCTTAAGCTAATAGTCTTATCCACTAAATCTGCAGCCATGTTCAAGATTTCCTGATATTCTTCACTATTTAGCGTTCCTTGGTAAATTTTGATAGCAAAAATTCTGTTATGTAATATCGCACACCAACAATTAAAAGAAAATCGTATTTGGTTGTGGGTTTCTGTAGTTCTAAGCGGATTTATTTTTTACCAGTAATGTTTATTTCTCCTGTTGTACATGCCATTGTTCGAAAAGTTGTCAATCAGTCCAAATAATAAAATTAGGAAAACATCTATTTCTAATAGTCTGAGCCACATACCAATTACAGAAATGTAACCTGCGGTCTTTATCTCCAGGTACAAGTCGACCTTCTATGTAACACTTGTATTTAATATGAGCCTTCAATATCTTCCTTACAGTTGATTTATGAATACCGATAGTTTCAGCTGCTTCCCGTAACGAAGCTTTTGGATATGCTTCAAAATATCCCAATACGGCAATAGTTATAAACTCACTATTGACTATCGTCGGCCTTTTACGCTTAGGTTTGAAACAGCCTTCCTGTCTTAGGTTCTTTATTAAACTATCAAATATCTTGCGATTCGGTACTACACGGTCAGGATAGCGTTCTTGATACCACTTAAGTGCATTATCTCTACTGCGATAATTAAGAAAATACGTCTCAATCAAATCAACTTTATGTGAATTAGTTAACGCCATGATGAATAAAATTACAAGCATGAACTGATTGGAAACAAAATCACAGCTGCAGAAATAACTTACGTTCCAAATTTGAATTCTTTTTTTTATAATTTCAAGACTATCGCGTGCCATGATGTTTACGAAGATTAAAAAAAATGTTCTTCTCTTGAATCATCTGGAGCTCTTATCGATTATCGAAATTTAAAAATGGAATAATTTTAAATATTTTTTTACACGCCTTGGCACTTGTAACAATATTAAAAGGCGAATACTGCAATTGTATGAAGATTAGTTTTCATTAAATTTGACCAACTTCTGCTGTTCAGATTTTTTTCTTTCCATACAATGAAATAATCCTTACATGAAACAGAGCCGACCCGCGTCAAAAAAAAAAAATTACCAACTTTATAATTTTTTAAGAACAACTCACTCTTGACCAAAAATTTTAATGAGCCAAATTTGTTTACATAAAAAAACACCTAATGTCTCCTTGAACACTTTTCCTCTATCTCCTTTAGATTCGGATTTCCCCATACTGTCCCATTTAAAAAAAACACTGTATAAAACACCACGTAATTTATATTCTTTGTTTCATTACTTTATCGACATTACTTTTTATGCGTAACGCTACCTGCCCTATTGCTGCTCGGCCCGCTCTATAAGCCGTGCAGGTGTGAAAGAGATAGCACGATTCCGATGATTTATGACCTGACCGGCCAGATAGTTTTGCGGATACTATAGTAATATATTTCTTTTTAGATTTGACGACGGCGCCGGCGGCGACAATGAAGTGCAGAGAACTATGTTGGAACTGATTAATCAGCTTGATGGTTTCGACCCGCGCGGTAATATCAAGGTAAGTGTTCCCTCTCTGTGAAGCATTAGTACATTACATCAGAGGCCGGGAAAACACAGATTTCCGGCCAAGTAGGTAATTAGGTATAGAGATAGAGACTGGATAGAGATACGAGGCCGGGAATCCGTTTTCACGCCGAGGCATTGTATAGTGCTTTTCTCAAACATGCAATGAAATAAATAAATAAAAATCCTCAAATCAAACTAATTTTCATGGCTGAATGCCGTGATGCTGTGCCACAAATAGTGGAATGAAAATTAAAAAGTTACTTTGCAGGCCTAGGCCTGAAAAGTTGTATAAAATCCCATTTCAGGCCGCCTCGAGATGCTGCGCCCGAAAAAGGATACTTCCGAGTCTATTATAAGGAACGTAAAGAGAATATTTCATTGCATGTTTGAGAAAAGGTATATTTTTTAGGGTTTATGTCATATAGGCAATTTACTCAAAAATGGAAGTGTATGAACTTTATATGAAATGTAGAAAGCTGTTTCAAAGTCCGATTGCGAGTTGCACCGAACGGACGTTACTCTCTTTTATATTTCTTTTCTGTTAATATTTGCCGCTAACTGTACTGTGTGTACCTATTTACCTGTAATTAAAAGTATAGTGCATATTTACCAGTTTTATTGGGCCAAAAACCCACAACAAGCTACAAATTGGTTTATGGTGTTAAAAGAGTTTATTTAGGGTGTAACTGAACCATGTAACAGTTTTTTTTCATCACTGTATTCTGTTCAACAAGTATTTAAAAAGAAATATAAGGTTTTTCGGCAAACTTTTTCAGTAAGTAAATACCTAGATTCAGAGATAATCACTTCATCTGTAAGTTGTGTTATCACTTAAAGCACAGCGTAATTTGGTAGACATGTTAAAAAGTACATCACAGAAATCCTAACACAAAAATGTGTTCAATTGTACGGTAGTTCAGTGTACGGCCGAATAATACGCGTCCATCTATCTGTCTATCTCTCTTTTAGCATGAGTTAAAAAGAGACAGAGATATAGTGGACGCCAATTATTGGGCCGTACATTAACCGGCACCAAATTGGAACAGGTCCTGATGGCCACCAATCGTCCGGACACGCTCGACCCCGCGCTCATGCGTCCGGGCCGTCTCGACCGCAAAGTCGAGTTCGGCCTCCCGGACCTCGAGGGCCGCGCCCACATCTTCCGGATCCACGCCCGCTCCATGAGCGTGGAGAGAGACATCCGTTTCGACCTGCTGGCTAGACTGTGCCCTAACTCCACTGGAGCTGAGATCAGGTGAGCTCTAGTCTAGTGAACTACATCGTCCGGATCCACGCCCGCTCCATGAGCGTGGAGAGAGACATCCGTTTCGACCTGCTGGCTAGACTGTGCCCTAACTCCACTGGAGCTGAGATCAGGTGAGCTCTAGTCTAGTGAACTACATCGTCCGGATCCACGCCCGCTCCATGAGCGTGGAGAGAGACATCCGTTTCGACCTGCTGGCTAGACTGTGCCCTAACTCCACTGGAGCTGAGATCAGGTGAGCTCTAGTCTAGTGAACTACATCGTCCGGATCCACGCCCGCTCCATGAGCGTGGAGAGAGACATCCGTTTCGACCTGCTGGCTAGACTGTGCCCTAACTCCACTGGAGCTGAGATCAGGTGAGCTCTAGTCTAGTGAACTACATCGTCCGGATCCACGCCCGCTCCATGAGCGTGGAGAGAGACATCCGTTTCGACCTGCTGGCTAGACTGTGCCTTAACTCCACTGGAGCTGAGATCAGATGAGCTCTAGTCTAGTGAACTACATCGTCCGGATCCACGCCCGCTCCATGAGCGTGGAGAGAGACATCCGTTTCGACCTGCTGGCTAGACAGTGCCCTAACTCCACTGGAGCTGAGATCAGGTGAGCTCTAGTCTAGTGAACTACATCGTCCGGATCCACGCCCGCTCCATGAGCGTGGAGAGAGACATCCGTTTCGACCTGCTGGCTAGACTGTGCCCTAACTCCACTGGAGCTGAGATCAGGTGAGTTCTAGTCTAGTGAACTACATCTTCCGCATCCACGCGCGCTCCATGAGCGTGGAGAGAGACATCCGTTTCGACCTGCTGGCTAGACTGTGCCCTAACTCCACTGGAGCTGAGATCAGGTGAGTTCTAGTCTAGTGAACTACATCTTCCGGATCCACGCCCGCTCCATGAGCGTGGAGAGAGTCATCCGTTTCGACCTGCTGGCTAGACTGTGCCCTAACTCCACTGGAGCTGAGATCAGGTGAGTTCTAGTCTAGTGAACTACATCTTCCGGATCCACGCCCGCTCCATGAGCGTGGAGAGAGACATCCGTTTCGACCTGCTGGCTAGACTGTGCCCTAACTCCACTGGAGCTGAGATCAGGTGAGCTCTAGGCTAGTGAACTAAATCTTCCGGATCCACGCCCGCTCCATGAGCGTGGAGAGAGACATCCATTTCGATGAGCTGGTTAGACTGTGCCCTAACTCCACTTGAGCTGAGATCAGGTGAGCTCTAGGCTAGTGAACTACATCTTCCGGATCCACGCCCGCTCCATGAGCGTGGAGAGAGACATCCATTTCGACGAGCTGGCTAGACTGTGCCCTAACTCCACTGGAGCTGAGATTAGGTGAGTTCTAGTCTAGTGAACTACATCTTCCGGATCCACGCCCGCTCCATAAGCGTGGAGAGAGACATCCATTTCGATGAGCTGGCTAGGCTGTGCCCTAACTCCACTGGAGCTGAGATCAGGTGAGCTCTAGTCTAGTGAACTACATCTTCCGGATCCACGCCCGCTCCATGAGCGTGGAGAGAGACATCCGTTTCGACCTGCTGGCTAGACTGTGCCCTTACTCCACTGGAGCTGAGATCAGGTGAGTTCTAGTCTAGTGAACTACATTTTCCGCATCCACGCGCGCTCCATGAGCGTGGAGAGAGACATCCGTTTCGACCTGCTGGCTAGACTGTGCCCTAACTCCACTGGAACTGAGATCAGGTGAGTTCTAGTCTAGTGAACTACATCTTCCGGATCCACGCCCGCTCCATGAGCGTGGAGAGAGACATCCATTTCGATGAGCTGGCTAGGCTGTGCCCTAACTCCACTGGAGCTGAGATCAGGTGAGCTCTAGTCTAGTGAACTACATCTTCCGGATCCACGCCCGCTCCATGAGCGTGGAGAGAGACATCCATTTCGACGAGCTGGCTAGACTGTGCCCTAACTCCACTGGAGCTGAGATCAGGTGAGCTCTAGGCTAGTGAACTAAATCTTCCGGATCCACGCCCGCTCCATGAGCGTGGAGAGAGACATCCATTTCGATGACCTGGTTAGACTGTGCCCTAACTCCACTGGAGCCGAGATCAGGTGAGCTCTAGGCTAGTGAACTACATCTTCCGGATCCACGCCCGCTCCATGAGCGTGGAGAGAGACATCCATTTCGATGAGCTGGCTAGACTGGACCCTAACTCCACTGAAGCTGAGATCAGGTAAGTTGTGGTTAACCACATCTTCCGGATCACGCCCGCTCCATGTGCGTGGAGAAAGAGACGTCCGTTTCGACCTGCTGGCTTATCTGTGCCCTTACTCCATTGGGGCTGAGATCAGGTGAGTTTTGACGAACTGCTTTTCCGAAACTGGAGCCAGACTGCATCTTCTGTATCCACGCGCGCTCCATACTGCGTGAGCGTGGCAATGCTATTGATTGATACAATTTTGTCCTCGCACACCGCTCCGCTATCTCGCACCGCACAGCTCTTGTGGATCACTCTTGTGACTCGCCCTAGTTCAGGCATGTGTCTCCACGGTCATGGAGACGCGGATCTATGGAGAGATCTGCACGGCCGTGGAGACAACGGAATACAATTTTTTTTTTTTTAATTCTTATTCCTAAAGTAATATCCCATTTCCAGATCGGTATGCACAGAAGCGGGTATGTTCGCGATCCGCGCGCGCCGCAAGGTGGCCACGGAGAAGGACTTCCTCGAAGCGGTCAACAAGGTCATCAAGAGTTACGCCAAGTTCTCAGCCACGCCGCGCTACATGACCTACAACTAGTTTATTGTATTAATGAGTTAAATATATTGTGTATTCGTATGCTGTTGTTTATTTTCTCGACTTAGAATTATCAATGACTAGCGACCCGCCACTGCTTCGCACGGGTTTATGTGTATAATACATGCATGTATGGTTTGTATTATACATATAAACCTTCCTCTTGAATCATTCTATCTATTAAAAAAAGCGGCCAAGTGCGAGTCGGACTCGCACATGAAGGGTTCCGTTAAATAAATTTCTTATTACGATTTATGACGTATTAAAAAAACTACTTACTAGATCTCGTTCAAACCAATTTGCGTTGGAAGTTTGCATGGAAATGTACATCATATATTTTTTTTAGTTTTATCATTTTCTTATTTTAGAAGTTACAGAGGGGGGACACATTTTACCACTTTGGAAGAGTCTCTCGCGCAAACTATTTAGTTTAGAATAAAATGATGTTAGAAACCTCAATATCATTTTTGGAGACCTATCCATAGATACACGTACGGGTTTGATGAAAATTTTTTTTTTGAGTTTTAGTTCTAAGTATGGCGAACCCCAAAATTTATCGTTTTTTTTTCTATTTTTGTGTGAAAATCTTAATGCGGTTTACGGAATACATCTACTTACCAAGTTTCAACAATATAGTTCTTATAGTTTCGGAAAAAAGTGGCTGTGACATACGGACGGACAGACAGACAAACAGACATGACGAATCTATAAGGGTTCCGTTTTTTGCCATTTGGCTACGGAACCCTAAAAACCGCATCAAAATCCGTTGCGTAGTTTTAAAGATCTACGCATACATAGGGACATTCCCTCCACCTCCTCATGGTCTTTCCTGCCTTTCGGCTTACAGACCGAATCTTGGGCACTGTCATGCGCTACTTGCCTTCGGCTCTTTCACGCATGCAGTTTCTTGATGCCCTACAAATTCTTAAATACGTCCCGGCCTTTCTCCCTTTCTGGGCAGGCCCTACACATCTTCTTCGTTCTTCTCCCCAAATGGGGCTCGACACCACAACACGGCACTCGGCGTCGAACTGTACCGCTGGTACGCTGCTGTCCTTACTCTTCAAAACATCTTCGCTTGGTGTGCCATGAGTGCGCAAACTTGCGCAACGCCTTGAAGTTCTGCTCGCACGACACAAGTTCCTCGTGGAATACTGGGCCAACCGTTGTCCTCCTCAGTGAGTCGAGCATTTCCGATCTCTCGTCCGCGTATAGCCTACATTCCCAGAGGGCGTGATCCCGGCTCTCGTTGTCCTCACCGCATGGGCACTCTGCAGACTCGCACAGCCCTAGACTGTGTAGGCGCTGCCTGAAGCATCCGTGCCCGGTGAGTACTTGGGAGACCATGAAGTCCGGTTCTACCCATTCCGAACTGAGCCTCACGCCGACATCTGGGAAGAATCTATACAAATCGCGTCCATCTGTATTGCCCTGCCATCGTTCCTGCCACTGAGCCACGATGTCTGCCCTGACCGTCATCTTGAGTCTCCGGTGCTCCCTGGGGGCCAGTTGTTGTCGCTCCTGAGCAATCTGTCCTGCACGACAGACTTCCAGATCGGCAGGTAAAACGCCCGCAGGCATACATAGGGACAGACAGACAGACAGCGGGAAGCGACTTCGTTTTTACTTACTATGTATTGATTTTCTCTGTTGTATCCTAAAGGAAGGGTACGTTTTGCCAACTAATTCTAATATTTGGCATAGGCACTAGTTTTTGGAATGTATTAGGCACCGCGGTTTAATACAATCGGTAAAGATGTAGAGGAAAGGGAATTGAAGGACGTCGACCTTAAAGATGTCCTTCTGTTCTGTAGGAAAACGAGAAGAATGGAAGAGTTTAATGTGGGAATGCCGCCGGGTCAGTAACCTGAGGCTCCAAACTAAGGGAATGGGGCTGAATGAACTCTACAAACAATCGACAGCCCGCCTGTTTCCGGCCAGGCGGGCACATATAGGTACACATAACAACATCAACATAGGCGCTAGTTTTACGAAATCGAATGCTAATCAAAGTGACTACCGCGAAACAAAAATGAAGTTTGATCGAATGATACAGAGGGCCTACCGCGAACGGCATTCGAAGTTTTCCCTCTCTGTCGCACTTATGTACGAACTTGTAAGTATGACAGAGAGGGGAAACTTCGAATGCCTTTCGCGGTAGGCCCTCAGGATACAGGAACGAAATTTGTTTTCGTTTCGTAATAGCTTCTCTGAACTTTCAACCCAGGGAGAAACCTTGCTGGGATTTGACCGTTGTCACGATTTTTTCCTTTACCGAAGAGCTGTCCACTAAAATATCAAATGATACTTCGTACAGTAATACAGGGTGGAATTTCATAAACTGTACATAATAAAAGGAGAAAAATTTCAGCCAATTTCATCGGTGAAACGGTGTTTTTTTTTTTTTTCTAGTCATTAGTTTTTTTTTTACAGAATTTTGAAATTTTTTGTAAAAACTCGGGTAATACACCTAATTCAGACGGTATAACTTTTGATCCAATGGTCCTAAAATGAAAATAAAAAATGCAGAGTATTACCAAGGGACAGGTTAATAATTCTTAATAACAATAAAAAACCAACTAGAAGAGAAAATCCGCAAAAAAAATTATTGTTTTTGAAAAATGGCTACAAAAATTACGAATTTTAAAAGAAAAACACAATTTTCTGAAAAAAACGCAGATTTAGTTACCATTTTTTTTGCTTAGTATTAAACCTCACTTAATGCCGATTCTAAAACCGTTTTTAAACTGTCTCAGACTTTGAAAAATACCACGCAAATGGGTACGTAAATAAAACCATAATTTTATTAATTTTAATCCTCTTAAAATCCTTAATGACCGTTTGTTCACAGGTAGTTGAAGGGTGTTATTGGGTTTTAGGTGGAAATAACAAATTACGTACTTAGTATTAATCCTCACTTAATGCCGATTCTAAAACCGTTTTTAAACTGTCTCAGACTTTGAAAAATACCACGCTAATGGGTACGTAAATCAAACCATAATTTTATTAATTTTAATCCTCTTAAAATCCTTAATGACCGCTTGTTCCCAGGTAGTTGAAGGGTGTTATCGGGTTTTAGGTGGAGATAACAAATTACGTACTTAGTATTAATCCTCACTTAATGCCGATTCTAAAACCGTTTTTAAACTGTCTCAGACTTTGAAAAATACCACGCTAATGGGTACGTAAATCAAACCATAATTTAATTAATTTTAATCCTCTTAAAATCCTTAATGACCGCTTGTTCCCAGGTAGTTGAAGGGTGTTATCGGGTTTTAGGTAGAGAAAACAATAGGAAGAAAAGTAGTCCTAAAAATTGCGTAAATAAAATCATGTATTTTAATTAAAAGTCATAAATTCGATTGATAAACCTTTATTAAAGAAAAAACTTATTCTAGTGTTGCAAAGGGCGTTCCCTGTATGGTATTAATTGTTCAAAATGACCTCCTCTTTCTTGAAGGCACAATGTGGCCCGAGCTTGAATTTGTTGCGTAGCCCGTCGAATCATTCCCGGATTATTTTTTATTTCTTGTGCTGCATTTAAAATTCTGTCGTGCAATTCTGCTTCGGTATTGACGATTCTGTGATATACCCGTTGCTTCATATCACCCCAAAGAAAATAATCCAACGGCGTCATATCAGGCGATCTTGCAGGCCATCCAACGGGGCCGTCTCGGCCGATCCACCTATTGGGATATTGCTCATTTAAAAAATGTCGAACTCTTAATGCCCAATGAGCTGGGCATCCATCCATTTGGAGAAACAGGCGTTGTCTCACATCTAACATCACATCTTCCAAAAGCTCTGGGAGCTCGTCTCTCAGTAACAGTAAAAATCTGTCGGCGTTCAAAGTATTCGGTAAGAAGACTGGTCCAATCAATTGATCGTCGAGTACCGCTGCCCAAACGTTTATGGAGAATTGGTCTTGAAAATTAGATGGTCTTACTAGGTTTGGATTATCGTGAGCCCATGTGTGTAAATTTCTGAAGTTAGTTATTCCCGTATGAGTAAATCTTGCTTCGTCCATCCATAAAATTCTTCTAGTAAATTCCGGATCCCTTCTGATATTGCCAAGTATCTAAGTCGACATAACACACCTAACGCGGGCATCGCCAATTTGCAAATTTTGTACCCGTTGATAATGAAATGGATGCAGTCCTTCCTTCTTCAAAATTTTCCAGACAGAGAATTTTGAGATTCCGTGCCTCAATGCCAAGCGTCTTAGACTCGTGGTTGGGTCCGCGTACAAGTCTCTGAGAACTGCTTCTTCTATGGCAACATCAATTATGTTTCCTGGCTCTCGGCGATCTCGGCCACCGTATCCCAGACCAATATTGCACAACCGGCGATAAACTTCTTGAAAGTGGCGAGCAGCAGGTCTTGGAACGTCATTAGGATACTGCTCCAAATAGGCGATACACGCAGCTCTTGCAGATCCATGGCACAATCCATAATAATAGTGCATGTTGGCTATTTGTAACGGCGAAAACTCTCGTAAGCGGGGCATGATGATTAAAACTGAACAAGTACTGGAGTAATCAAAGAAGTGGCGAGCAAAGACAAGCAATTGCGATTTGCGAGCGACTGAATAGTTGACCTATTGCCCAATGCCTTTATACCCCTCATGTTATCTCCACCTTCAACCCAAAAACACCCTTCAACTACCTGGGAACAAGCGGTCATTAAGGATTTTAAGAGGATTAAAATTAATAAAATTATGGTTTGATTTACGTACCCATTAGCGTGGTATTTTTCAAAGTCTGAGACAGTTTAAAAACGGTTTTAGAATCGGCATTAAGTGAGGATTAATACTAAGTACGTAATTTGTTATTTCCACCTAAAACCCAATAACACCCTTCAACTACCTGTGAACAAACGGTCATTAAGGATTTTAAGAGGATTAAAATTAATAAAATTATGGTTTGATTTACGTACCCATTTGCGTGGTATTTTTCAAAGTCTGAGACAGTTTAAAAACGGTTTTAGAATCGGCATTAAGTGAGGTTTAATACTAAGCAAAAAAAATGGTAACTAAATCTGCGTTTTTTTCAGAAAATTGTGTTTTTCTTTTAAAATTCGTAATTTTTGTAGCCATTTTTCAAAAACAATATTTTTTTTTGCGGATTTTCTCTTCTAGTTGGTTTTCTATTGTTATTAAGAATTATTAACCTGTCCCTTGGTAATACTCTGCATTTTTTATTTTCATTTTAGGACCATTGGATCAAAAGTTATACCGTCTGAATTAGGTGTATTACCCGAGTTTTTACAAAAATTTTCAAAATTCTGTAAAAAAAAACTAATGACTAGAAAAAAAAAAAACACCGTTTCACCGATGAAATTGGCTGAAATTTTTCTCCTTTTATTATGTACAGTTTATGAAATTCCACCCTGTATACTATAATAATAGACACGCTCTTACGGCTCTAGGAATGTAGGAATAGAGTTGTCATCAGATATTTTTGCGGCCTTTGTTCCATCATATATTTATGCCGGTGACTGTACATAAGTTTTTCTCAGTGGTATGCCGCGTATGGAACAAAGACCGCAAAAATATCTGATGACAACTATTCCTAGAGCCGTAAGAGCGTGTCAGATATTTTTGCGGCCTTTGATTCATCATATATTGATGCCGGTGACTGTACAAATCGGTGTTTGAACCACGAACCCAGATTGAAAGAATGCCTCACGAGCGGCTACAGTGGATTTCTCGGCTTAGGATAGATTCGTTTTAATATTTCACCCTCATACTGCCCGCTAACCGGACTCATCCACACCTAATTTGTGACCTAACACACCACTTAGAATTAAGTAGATACTGGATAGTTCATTGTGCTGTCCGCAAAAAAAAAGTACCTAGGTCCGGTGACTTCATATCAAAGCACAGATAACGTCCAATTGGATGTTATCTATGTATCAGAGACAACATCGTAAATAATAATAGGGAACATTACTGCAATGTTCTGCCGCCAGAGTGCAGCACTATCACAATTAGTAAACAGTTTTTTTGACAACTTTGACAAGTCCTTCAAAGCTCTGGATCAAATAGGGAAGATAATATTTCAATAAATAAAATGCATCAGTGCTGCGTAATTGGATGCAAGAATGAAGGGCATCATTCATTTCCTAAGGAAACGATGATACGAAAACTATGGAAAGCGGCAATACGTCGTAAAGCAAAAAAAAGCCCTCATCCACCTTTAAATGGCTATAGGATGCCGTTTTAATATCACAGTACCTACAGGTATTTTACACACGAATGATTAAAACTATTGTAGTTTAAAGCGTTTTCATCAATTATTTGTTATTGTTTGTTAGGTTAATAAATATGACATTGTACGTCATGGCGGTTTGTTTACGGGTTGTGTTAGTGTCGCCCCCTACGCAGAGCTTTGCGTAATGTTCCCTATTAAGTAAGGTACATTCTACCGTATTGTTTTGTTTTATACCTTAATCGTTGTATAAACCTTTTTAGACCACAATTAAGTAAGTAAGTAGGAATTTAAAGTAGCTCCAACATTCGCAAATAAGTTTAGCAATCTACCTATTCTTTTTTCACAAATTCATTTGCTAAAATAACTTGCCAGCACAATAAAATGTCTATTCCGTACAGATTGCATCTACAACATAGCTCGAAAAGATGAGGGTAGTTCCAAAAATATCATTCTCATAGTCTTGTCAAAATTGGAGTTTTATTAGTGTACGTGTTCAGAATCTGTTAATGATTGATTGATTGATAGTGGTTGTTAGAAGTCTTTAAACAAAACAAAACGATGTGCCCAACAACGGTAAGTTTTTACAATTTCATTCTTATCTTTTACTAATAGTACAAATATGGGGAAATTCCTCCTCTGGGGAAATTCAAGCCATGTAAAGCGCGCACTTATAGCACAAAAGCAGTGCATCAGGGCGATCTGTAACGTAGATGTCTTAACATCCTGTAGGCCGCTATTTAGACACCTGAATTTACTGTCTATGACATGCATCTATATATATGAAGTTTGTTTATTTGTCAAGGCTCACCCAGATCTCTTTAAAACCTATAAAGATACATGCAACTTTCGTACAAGATACCCAAATCGTCTCGTTGGTCCTGCTCGTAAGACACAATTGTACAGCAAGAACGCATACTGTAATTCTATTGACATTTTTAATCGTTTGCATGATGACATCAAAGATTTGCCTATTGGACTATTCAAGCATAAACTTAGGAGATGGCTAGTACAAGAATGTTTTTACTCTGTTGACGAATATTTAGATTATTTTAAACATTGAACTTGACATTTATTATTGTGACTAGATTTGTAATGTAATTATGACATATTAGGAATATAATTGTAATTGTGACGGTATTAAGTGTTCATATTGACATTGTAAACATTAGGTTTTAAGTATTCTAAATCGTGTTTCTCGATATTTAAGTCTTTTTCCTATGTTAATTTTGCATGCCAGTTTCTGGTGGAATGTGTGAAACCTGATAATTTAATAAATGACTCAAAAGGCATAAAATAGTGGTACAAAAGTCCCACATTTTTATGTAAAATAAAGATTTGTATTTGTATGGGGAAGGTATGGGCAACGTGTCTTATAAGTAGCATGGTGAAGAGTGTCTAACAGATGATACAAGCAATATGCGTCTATGTTACAGTAAACTACAAAGTTAAGTAGGTATTAGGTACTGTTAAACTCTAAATAGGTCAGTCACCAATCACCATATTACAATCTGAATCACCCTAGTTAAATAATACCATCGATTAGGGCATGATGATTGTTTAGAATTTGAATGACAAACTCGCACACAAGGATTACGGTAACGGCACCAGTGGCCAGCCAGGGACCAGTGGTCAGCCTTTTGAGTCGTTTATTGGTCATAATCTCAATAATTTTTGGTCATAATATAAATAAATATCATTTAAGCAAATCCGTAAGTTTCTGCCTGTATCTGTTAGGGAGACCTGTCATTGGCTCGACAATGGGGAATGGATGAAAATTTTAGAAGTGCCTGATTTTTTTTTGGTGTTAGGAATAACCTTCCTTAATAACGATACAATGTACATAAACAAAATAAAGCAACTACTACTAAATAAATCCTATTACACACTAAATGAATACTTAGAAGATACATTACAAACGATCAGTAAGTCCTCCTCTCCCTGACATTGCAGTGCCCAACAGGGTTCACAATGATCTGTAGCTTTAAGTTAACATCTGTACCTACTTTTGTGATATTGCAATAAATGATTGAGACGGCGAATGAGACATTTTCCTTGATTTGTCTCATATTACAAAAAATATCTTAAAAATCCGTGGTAAACTGACACTGGCAATGATATTGACAGCTGCAGCAGCTATATTTGTCATTGCCAGGGTCAGATATTCAAAATATTTTTTGTAATATGAAACGAATCAAGGAAAGTTGCTCATTCGCCGTCCTAAACCCAAAACGTAAGTGAGGAAACTGTTTATATTTTTCAAAAATAATTGACGCACCAGAATAATCTACATTTTTTTTCTGGTGTTAAGGAAGGTTATTCCTAACACCAAAAAAAAAATCAGGCACTTCTAAAATTTTCATCCATTCCCCATTGTATCCTAGCTTGCCTATATTTGTATGTTAAAAGCTGTTGGTCTTCTAATAAATAAATAAAAACCGGCCAAGTGCGAGTTGGACTCGCGCACGAAGGGTTCCGTACCATTATCTATAAAAACGGCAAAAAAATCACGTTTGTTGTATGGGAGCCCCCTTAAAAAAATATTTTATTTTGTTTTTAGTATTTGTTGTTATAGCGGCAACAGAAATACATAATCTGTGAATTTCAACTCTCTAGCTATCACGGTTCTTGAGATACAGCCTGGTGACACACAGACGGACTGACGGACCGACAGCGAAGTCTTAGTAATAGGGTCCCGTTTTACTCTTTGAGTACGGAACCCTAAAAAAAGGTCAGTCGTTATTGGTCAAGCGCCTCACTTGTGCCAACTTGTAGCTTAAAATTATAGCTTTATGAAACGGGCCGCTGGAGTAGCAAGCGTCCATAGGATACGGCGTGTGGTATGATTGCCAAAGTCTCACTCATATTTTGATTTGGGAGCAGCCCAACAGTGGTTTTTTAGAAGACGCAGCCAAAATACCACCACTAGTATGTACTCTAGGTACCATACCTACTTAATTGCCCTGTAGTTAACTTAGATGCACCCGAGTTATGTGAGTGTAAAGTAAGTGTAAGTGCATAAGGTATACTTTCCGTATACTTAAGTAATTCACCCGTGGTTGGTCGCCAGTGCATTAAGTATACTGTCAGTGAACCTAATTCACCACAGTGGTATTAAGTTGACTTAAAACATCTTGCAAATTTGACAGGTGAATTAACTATACTTTTAAGTGTTCTTAATTCCCCCAGGTGAGTTAACTCGGGTGCATTAAGTTAACTACAGGCTACTATTTACTTGCTCTGTAATTGTCAAGATAATCAAGAAACCATTTTTTTTCAATATTGGACATTTATTGAAGTACCTACCTAAATACCAAAGTTCAAATGATGGTTTTTTAATTAGATTTTGGTCAATTCGGACCTTAGCCATTTGTGATTTGAGACAACGGAGATCTGGTAAATAACATAACAGACATTAGGATTATTAAGATAATCTGTCTATATACGTAATGATATGTATGTCTGTCTGTCACCAGGCTGTATCTCAACAACCGTGATAGTAAGACAAATGAAATTTTCACAGATGATGTATTTCTGTTGCCGCTATAACATCAAATAGCAAAAAAACTGGTTTTTTTTACTCGTTATATATTTTTTCTTTTACAATCTTACACAAATCGGCTTAGTCCCAAACTAAGCAAAGCTTGTACTATGGGTCCTAGACGACGATAAACATACTTATATAGATAAATAAATACTTAAATGTATGTATGTATATAAGTATCTATATGCATGTATCTATTATATATATCATCGCCTAGTACCCACAACACAAGCCTAACTGAGCTTACCGTGGGCCTAGGTTGATTTGTGTAAGATTGTCCCGTAATGTTTATTTTTTTTTTTTTTAAATACATAGAAGACATCCATGACTCAGGAACAAATATTTGTGCTCATCACACAACTAAATGCCCTTACCAGGATTTGAACCCGGGACCTCCGGCATCGTAGGCAGGGTCACTACCAACTAGGCTACAGGAGGCTCCTCCCATACAACAAACGTGATTTTTTTGCCGCTTTTATAGATAATGGTACGGAACCCTTCGTGCGCGAGTCCGACTCGCACTTGGCCGGTTTTTATTTAATTCTTAATAAAATCAGTTTATTGCCCTTTATTCACTTGAATACTCTAATACACAGGAAGCATACACAGACGTGGTGGAGCTATGCGCGCTGCTGCAGTGTCTCGGGTTCAGCGTGAAGTCGCTCAACACCAGCGAGGAGAACGTGAGCCAGGAGAGCGGTACCAGGACTGTGACCATCAACTGCCAGGTACAGTCCAGCCTAGGACATAGGTAGCGTGTATACCTAGAGTACAACTGAGGGCCCTTTATTTTAAGAATAATATTCTAAGAATGTTTGCTGGAATAAAGTAACATTGCCTACCTACCTACTTATAGTCAGCAACCTTCATGTAAAAGTCTTGTTAATACAAATATTTGATCCAGTCGACTGATTTTCACGATTATGTGCAGGCTTCCGGACTTCACGTCGAGCTAGAAAGCACCTGTTCAATGTGCTCGTGCCCACCCGAGGCCAGCCAGCATAACAGTGGCATGTGGCACGTGTCGGGGATAGCAGGCGGCCAACGGCTAGACAAGGTGACGATTACTCTAATGCTCACTCGAGTAACAACCCCCTCTAATTGTGTTCCGCTTAGGCCAGCCAGCACGACATCAGCGTGTGGCACGTGTGGAGGATAGCAGGCGGCCAACCTGGTGACTATTACTCTAATGTTCACTCGAGTAACAACTCCCTCAGGTGACGATTAATCTAATGTTCACTCGAGTAACAACTCCCTCTAATTGTGTTCCGCTGAGGCCAGCCAGCACGACGGCGGTGTATGGCACGTGTGGGGAATAGCACGCGGCCAACCTCTAGAGACAAGGTGACGATTACTCTAATGCTCACTCGAGTAACAACTCCCTCTAACTGTGTTCCGCTGAGGCTAGCCGGCACGCCCGGCACGACAGCAGTGTATGGCAAGTGTGTGTGGGGGATAGCACGCGGCCAACCTCTAAACAAGTTGACGATTACTCTAACACTAACTAGCTCTAGACACCTAGTACCTGTGCGTCACCCACGGAATACTAGTATTTACTTGTTCTGTGGCGTCACCTATTCTTAGTTTTTGTCTTTAGGTATACCTGTTTAACTATTGTTTTGTAAGTTCCGTTGTTGTAAGTGAACAGACAGTTTACCAGAGCACTCCTGCGCGCAAAAGGCACATGTGAAAATCAGGGTCTCCCTTGTTAGACCTTACATCTTTAGCCCCAATGTTTCACTAGACCTAATGCATTTCCTTCGAAACAGTGAAATTTCTGGTTATCTTTGAATATCATCAATTCATCAAATAGAAGTCATTAGCATACGTCGTTATCGCGGGTACAATTACCAATCAGATAAAGAGCAAATAAAACAGAATGTCTATTTGGTAGAATCGGACGTATTCTGCCTACAGCTTCTAAGCATCTAAGAAGCTCTTTACATGTGGAGAGTTTTCTCTAGAAAAGATCAATAAAAAATACAGCTGCATAGGGGTATGGGTTAAACTGTTGTCATCTGTTTAGTTAACAAGTTTATACATAGGAAATAAGTATATTTAATTATCTTTTAACGTTTTTTTTAACAATATTAACAATATATACGTACTTGTGTGAAGATAATTGTTATCGTCTGCTAATTAAGGCGCTGTATGCAGCTGCGCATCGAAAAAGTGCCTTTTCCAAACCGATTATTAGTATACTTGTACTATTGCTAGAGATCCAAATTTTTGATATGTATATCTTCAGTTCATTGGCTATGTTCGTACTTCGTAAAATCACGATTGCTTACAAAAACCTCGATAGATTTTGCCTTTCAAAACAGTGCTTTTTTACCACCAAACTCGAAATATCTCAAAAGTTATTTGGAATATTACAATGAAATTTGTTGTAATAGGTAGCTTTTTGGTAGATCTATCTACCGGCTTCTTAGAATTTCAATATGTTTGATAATTCAATACATTTGGTCATTTGTCTGAAAAACCGGGTGTCCGCGTCATGCATGCGCGGTGGCGAGTACAATTTAGTACGCCCGTGGCCACTGCCGACGACGGACCTGTGAATGTTTACCTGGCACGCAAATACGCCTTTTTGCAGCAATTATTTCGAGTTATCAAGGTAAATAAAAATATATAAAGGAATAGGAAACGCTAATACATGCTGGAGAACACATTCGAAATGATAGAATAACAAATATAAGGTATGCGATATTTACTACATTAAAGCGTTTCTACATCCGCACCTAAAACTTATTAATAGGTAGCTGGAGCATATTGACAAGATGTCAATAAAAATCTTCAGTTATCCTGAATACGTATTTAGAACTGTTAGGTAGTAAGTAGTCGGGTGTAAATCGGATTCGGACACGAGCACGTGGTTGGGGGGGTAATGGTACCAATTATGGACTGTACGAATAATAGATTTATTTATTCATACAGAAATATATCAAAAGCATTTAGGGCTATTGCGCCGGATAGCGACTACCTAGACTAAAGTCCTAAACGAGTTGGTGAACTGAAGTATATTTACTTGCTGTTTAGTAGATTCTATTAAAAACGAGTGCGGAAAAAGACCCTGCCACTCCACCAGCAGCAGGCCACGGCCCTTCCTCATCTTCGTCATAGACATACATGCATACATACGCTACGGCACATCTTTTCGTCCAATATTCCGCAGTGTCTCAAGACGAGAGTCTTTGACCAGTGTGTGTTGCCAGTGATGACATATGGAACGGAAACGTAGTCGCTTACTATAGGCCTCATAAGAAGGCTCAAAGTCACTCAAAGGGCGATGGAGATGGCTATGCTGGGAGTTTCTCTGCGCGATCGCAACAGAAATGAGGCTATCCGCAGCAGAACCACGGTAACCGATATAGCCCTCCGAATCGCTAAACTTAAGTATCAGTGGGCGGGGTACATTGCACGTAGAACCGATGGCCGTTGGGGCGGAAAGGTTCTTGAGTGGCAACCACGTACCGGAAGGCGCGGCGTGGTTAGGCCCCCCACAAGGTGAACTAATGACCTGGTAAAGGTCGCGGGAGTCCGCTGAATGCGGGTGGCGCAGGGCCGGCTATTGTGGCACTCTTTGGGGGAGGCCTATGTCCAGCAGTGGACGTCTTTCGGCTGATATGATGATACATACGCTCGAAAAACATAAACTTCCTTCTGAGGCAGTCGGGTACAAAGTACTACAGGGTGTTCCCCTATACAGCTGCAAAACTTTGCCAGCTGTTTGTGCACATGATACCCATCACAAAACACTAAAGTATGCCGTTTCATTTAAAAAATGTCGAACTCTTAATGCCCAATGAGCTGGGCATCCATCCATTTGGAGAAACAGGCGTTGTCTCACATCTAACATCACATCTTCCAAAAGCTCTGGGAGCTCGTCTCTCAGTAACAGTAAAAATCTGTCGGCGTTCAAAGTATTCGGTAAGAAGACTGGTCCAATCAATTGATCGTCGAGTACCGCTGCCCAAACGTTTATGGAGAATTGGTCTTGAAAATTAGATGGTCTTACTAGGTTTGGATTATCGTGAGCCCATGTGTGTAAATTTCTGAAGTTAGTTATTCCCGTATGAGTAAATCTTGCTTCGTCCATCCATAAAATTCTTCTAGTAAATTCCGGATCCCTTCTGATATTGCCAAGTACATAACACACCTAACGCGGGCATCGCCAATTTGCAAATTTTGTACCCGTTGATAATGAAATGGATGCAGTCCTTCCTTCTTCAAAATTTTCCAGACAGAGAATTTTGAGATTCCGTGCCTCAATGCCAAGCGTCTTAGACTCGTGGTTGGGTCCGCGTACAAGTCTCTGAGAACTACTTCTTCTATGGCAACATCAATTATGTTTCCTGTCTCTCGGCGATCTCGGCCACCGTATCCCAGACCAATATTGCACAACCGGCGATGAACTTCTTGAAAGTGGCGAGCAGCAGGTCTTGGAACGTCATTAGGATACTGCTCCAAATAGGCGATACACGCAGCTCTTGCAGATCCATGGGACAATCCATAATAATAGTGCATGTTGGCTATTTGTAACGGCGAAAACTCTCGTAAGCGGGGCATGATGATTCAAACTGAACAAGTACTGGAGTAATCAAAGAAGTGGCGAGCAAAGACAAGCAATTGCGATTTGCGAGCGACTGAATAGTTGACCTATTGCCCAATGCCTTTATACCCCTCATGTTATCTCCACCTTCAACCCAAAAACACCCTTCAACTACCTGGGAACAAGCGGTCATTAAGGATTTTAAGAGGATTAAAATTAATAAAATTATGGTTTGATTTACGTACCCATTAGCGTGGTATTTTTCAAAGTCTGAGACAGTTTAAAAACGGTTTTAGAATCGGCATTAAGTGAGGATTAATACTAAGTACGTAATTTGTTATTTCCACCTAAAACCCAATAACACCCTTCAACTACCTGTGAACAAACGGTCATTAAGGATTTTAAGAGGATTAAAATTAATAAAATTATGGTTTGATTTACGTACCCATTTGCGTGGTATTTTTCAAAGTCTGAGACAGTTTAAAAACGGTTTTAGAATCGGCATTAAGTGAGGTTTAATACTAAGCAAAAAAAATGGTAACTAAATCTGCGTTTTTTTTAGAAAATTGTGTTTTTCTTTTAAAATTCGTAATTTTTGTAGCCATTTTTCAAAAACAATAATTTTTTTTGCGGATTTTCTCTTCTAGTTGGTTTTCTATTGTTATTAAGAATTATTAACCTGTCCCTTGGTAATACTCTGCATTTTTTAAATTTTTAAATATTTTTTTTCCATTTGCACTCAAATTTAATTTCGATATATGCTTGTATGTTTTTTGAACGATGGCTAAACTTTCACTGAGAGATAGGTTCGGGCACTGCAATTTGTTTATAGCGTCTGGAAGTACCTGAAGATATTTCGCTATAAAATTTAAATCATTCCGAATTTTCGCACTGCGAAATGCTTTTTTTGCCTTTGTGATACATGCTGCGTCAGAATCACGAAATGTGTCCACAACGCCTTTTATTTCCTCGAAATACTTGTTATAGTATGTCGCAGCCTCAATCCACGTTCCCCAACGAATAATCGTTGGATTTGGAGGTAAGGGTATTCCATTAACCATTTCTTTAAATGCTTTTATTCTTTTTGGTGATTTTCGAAAAACTTTTTTTACATTTGATATTAATTTATTCACTTCTGGAAAAAGAACGCGAACTTGATCAGCAACTCTGTTAAGACCATGAGCCAAACATGTAACATGGAGAAGGTCTGGGTAAATATTTTTCAATGTTCTATACCCGCTTTTTGCATGTACCCTACACCATCAGTTAATAATAACAAACCTTTCTCATGTTTATTGTGGTCGAGACCCCACAAATTATCCAGTGCATTTTTGACGGTATCCGTTATACTTATAATGTTAGTTTGTTCCAATTTTTTGCTTGACAATACATGTGGAGTTCAAACTGCATCTTCAAGCAATGCACCGACTATTACGTTAGCAATTTGACGACCCCTGGCATCTGTTGTTTCATCAACACTCACATAAATAAAATAATTTTCTAACTCCTTTTTAATTTTTTGCATTTGTTAGTCGCATATTTGGTTTACGTAATTCTGTCTCAATAAACATTCCGAAGGGACCTCCACAGTTTTTTCGAATTTTCCAGAGACGCATTTATTGATATTTTTTTTGGATATGGGATTCTCTAACTGAGACCATGGTATATTACAGCTTACCATAAATTTGGTCATTTCCATCGTAAAATCTTTTTTGACGGATGCATGCTTTTTCGAGTTGAAATGTCGTTCCATAGAAGCTTTTCTTTGGGGGAAACTAACATTGCACTTAGTGCAATATAATTTTGTATCGCGAGCTTGTAATTCAGGATAATCCTTTGTCCACAACTCCACAAATTCATCGCACGTTTTTTTCCTTCGCGGCATTTTAAAAGCACTCGGCAATAAATATATTACACACAGTTATCAGTACGGATAATTGATAATGTACTTACTGACAAATGACAATGTCAAATAGGAAAAATTATTAAAGAGTTTGCATTGCGACTGCATAGTTAATCTATTTACGTCATACCTGGCCATAAAGTAGGAATTACCGCACGCTATGCGTGCGGAAAACCCCACTTCCTGGCCAGATAGAGACGTAAAATTTTGTACTCACCACGGGCGGTAATAAAGAAAGCCTCAGAGCGCATATTTATCGCCCTTGCCTTCGGCTCGGGCGACAAATACCTGCGATCTGAGACATTCTTTGTTTAACCGCCCTAGGTAAGTAATGTACTATTAAGTTGTATTGTCTAGTGAAACATAGGGCTAAAGTTGTTAGGTCTAACAAGGGAGAACCTGAAAATCATGATAGTAAAACATTAAGATTTTCCTAAGTACAAAAAAAATCCTAGGAGTTTGGCTGCTCGATCCTCCGTTCGCTGCCGAAGGCGCATCGCGAGCGCCTCTCCAAAGAACTGCACGTCATTATGCGCTGCATCCGGGAGAGCGGAGAACACGACGACGACGGCGAGAAATCTAAAGAGTGGATCAACAAGTCTGCCAGCATGGTGGAGGTCAAGGTCTCTCTTGAAGGGAGGTAAGCGTTTGGAGACGCAAACTTTGTTCTTTCGTGTAGCTATCTCTGTCACTTTAATATGCAAGTGCGGTGCGATATAGATACCTACACGAACGAACGAGGTTCGCGTTTTGTGGTAGCCGCTAGTTACCTACGCAGTCTAGCCGTCACAGGAGGTTATCTGTGCTAGCCGTATTTCAAGTAGGTAGCTCGAGTTGAAAAACCGGACAAGTGCGAGTTAGACTCGAGATTTTGTTTGAGTGTGCGACAGATACTGTAGCGCACACATACAAGCCGCGCGCGGTGCATTTGTATGAAGATAACATACTTTGCCCTCTTTATACTATGACAGAAATACATAATCTGTGAAAATTTCAACTCTCTAGCTATCACGGTTCTTGAGATACAGCCTGGTGACAGATAGACGGACGGAAGGACGGACGGACAGCGAAGTCTTAGTAATAGGGTCCCGTTTTACTCTTTGAGTACGGAACCCTAAAAACTAATGGTCAAACGACGACCATAGTCGAAAAACACCCTTAAATTTAAGTTTTATAATGCAGCTGTCGCTCCCTTCTCACCTTCATAAAAAATTCATAATTTATTGCGTTAATAATCATGTGTGTATCTGTATAAGGTCTTACAAAGGGCATTTTACAGCTAGTGTTCACATGAACCCTGTTAGGGTAAATAGCAATGTACTTAACTAAAACTAAAAACTAAAGCAATTACCTATAATATTTCAACATTTACATTTAAACTAATTTTTGACACGTCTTAGTAGTGAAATTAGTAGAAATTCAAAAATTATTAAAACCGTTTTCCATTTTAACTCGGTAACAAAGTAATTCAATTTAACGTCGACGGTAAAGTAATTCAATATATACAGGGTGACTGGTAATTCGACCTATTCCTTGAAAGGGTTTATACTAGAGCTAATTTGCAACAATTTATGTCCAGTCAAACAGGGGTCGAAACTCGCTGGTTTCCGAGATATTCGAGTTTTTAGTTTGTATGAAAAAAAATCTCCTTGCAGCCTTAAGCTGTTGATTGTGACAAAAGTACTTCCATTTGGATGGTAAAAAACATTTTTGTCACAATCAGCACTTTAAGGCTGCAAGGCGATTTTTTTTCAAACAAACTAAAAACTCGAAAAATTAAAAAAAATCGTGTTTTGACCCCTGGTTGACTGGACATAAATTGTTGCAAATTAGCTCTAGTATAACCCCTTTCAAGGAATAGGTCGAATTACCAGTCATCCTGTATAATAATAATTCACTATCGAAGGCGTGTCTTTCCTAAGAGCACATCGTGTACGGCAAAGGTAAAGAAAAGACGTAGCTACCATTTAACCCTTTTTGTCATAGTGATAAGGGCGAAAATGGTAGGTACGAGTACGTGTTTTAATTTCCTTGCCTGTACCTACTCGAACGAACTTTCTGAGGCGTTCTAGAGAATAGGTGAGTGGCTCATCGTGGTGAAAACCTCACGGTGATAAACAGAGGAAGATAGTAGCGTAGACAGGTAGTATTTTATTTATGACTAGCTGTTGCCCGCGACTTCGTCCGCGTAGAACTTAATACTTAGAAAATATAATGCAAACAAACTTCTACCATCTTAAGGGATGATTTCCGAGGCAAAAACTATTCTATATCCTTTGAAGGGTCTCAAATTATCTCTATACCAAATTTCATCTAGGTACATGGATTTTATCCAAACTTTCACCCCCTATTTCATACCCTTAGGGAATGATTTTCGGGATAAAAACTATCTAATGTCATTCTTCGGGACTCAAACGACCTTTATACCAAATTTCATCTAAACGGGATTCATCCAAATTTTCACCCCCCATTTCACCCCCTTAGGGAGTGATTTCCGGAATTACAACTATCCTATGTCCTTTCCCAGGACTCAAGCTATCTCTATACCAAATTGTATTAAAATGGGTTCCATCCGAATTTTCACCCCTAATTTCATCCCCGTAGGGGATGATTTCTGGGGTAAAAACTATCCCATGTCCTTTCCCACGACTTAACCTATATCTACACCAAATTTCATCAAAATTGATTACATCCAAATGTTCACCCCCCCCCCCCCCTTTTTTCACCCCCTTAGGGGATGATTTCCGGGATAAAACCTATTATATGTCCTTCCCCGGGACTCAAACTATTTATATACCAAATTTCATCTAAATCGGTGCAGCGGTTTAAGTAGCTCCATACAAATTTCTACCCCCAATTTCAGCCCCTCAGATATAAAAACTACCCTTTGTCCTTCCCCGGGGCTCATTTCATCTAAATCGGTTCAGCGGTTTAGGCGTGAAGAGGTAACAGACAGACACACTTTCGCATTTATAATATTAGTATGGAAGTATGGATTATTAGTATGGATAGTATGGATTATTTCCGCTTGTCTTCCAAATAGAGGTGTAGCTGTAGACTCACTTCAAAAGAAAGAAGAAACGAAAAACTCATTCAAATATCTCAAAAAATTACGAAGCTACAACCGTTTTAATGTCGCTTGTTAGAGTGAGAAAACGATCAGGGACCGTGACGTCACGATCCTCGAGCGTCATAGTAAAAAACAATCGTTTCATTATAAAGGTGCGTTTTGCGGAAAAGAGACGCAACAAACCCCCTCTTAAAACTTTATACGCTTATAACTTAGTGATTACCTATATAGCCTCTTGCGTTGTTTTTTTTTGAGATAATACAACATTATGATTATTTTGTTTAGTGTCTACTTCCCTATTTTCGATAAGATAAGATAAAATAAGATTTCTTTATTGTCAGAACATATATTTAGTTGTTTTGGGTAAAATAAAGTCCAACAGCTTGCCCATTTCGGACGTACAATATTAAACTTAAAGCTAGTCAAATATACTAAAACAATAACAACAATAGTATTTCCAAATAATTTTAACCATATTCAAACATAAAATATTAATTTAGATCTATCCGACATCCGTATTTTCTTTTAAACCACGAACTTCGGAATTCGAAAATGTTCGGGTATCTCTATCTCTATCGCACTAACAAATGACAGGAATGCAGAGGGCCTACCGCGAAAGGCATTCGAAGTTTCCCCTCTGTGTCATACTTACAAGTTCGTACATAAGTGCGACAGAGAGGGAAAACTTCGAATGCCGTTCGCGGTAGGCCCTCATATATACGAACTTCGAGTTTCAGTTTTCGTGGTTTGGCTGAATACGCAAAGAGCGCGCGCGTGTGCCATTCAAAAAAACCAAGTTTATATTGTTCGAATTTGTTGTTACATTTTGTACAAATTACGCCTTAATTAAACATTTGCGCATATAAGTTCGCATATTTTATATTTGCTTTTGGTACCTATGTGTCTCGTCAATGTATATCATAGACGGGATTAAAATTATTAATAGGCGAAAGAAAGGCAAAGCAATTCCGCCATTTTGTCCGTAGTATTTCTTATTACTGTGATTTTGATGTTTCTTTTAGGTGACAGATGTGGCGGCGATATATTTTAAGAATAATAAATGAAAAATTAAATGAAGCTGTATATTACGGATAATAAATTAACTGTCGCAGTCGGATAAAAACTATCCTAAGTTGCAGCTGGAATAATAATGTACCTATATAAAATGTTTCATATTTTTCCGTCCATGGGATGCTGAGAACATTCGTACCACAGAAAGCTTAGTTTCAAACTGGCTGATTCTTTTTTTAATTTAGAGATTTATTATAAGTGGAGATAAATAGATAGAAGATAATGAAACTCCCATGCAAATATCTCAAAAAATTATGAAGCTACATCCGTTTTAATGTCGCTTGTTAGAGTGAGAAAACGATGAGGGACTGTGATGTCAATATACTCGAGCGTCATAGTAAAAAACAATCGTTTCATATGAAGGTGCGTTTTGCGGAAAAGGGACAGAACATACCCCCTCTTAAAGCTTTGGACTCTTATAACTTAATCATTACCTATATAACCTCTTGCTTTGTTTTTTTCTCCATTTGACTATATTTATTTTAAATTATTTTTCGAGAAAATACATTATGATTATTTACCATATTTTCGATTCCTGAGCTATAACCACGAACTTCGGAATTCGAAAATATTCGGGTATCTCTATCTCTATCGCACTAACCATACTCGAGTGACAGGGATGCAAATATATAAACATTGAGTAACGGTTTTCGTGGTAGCGCCGCAGGTACTTTGGCTGAATGCGCCGAGCGCGTGCCATTGTCATTCAAAAAAAACAAATTCGTGTTAATTATATTGTTCAAATTTGTTGATTTCATTTATTGAAATTACGACATAAAACGACATTTGCGCATATAAGTTCTCATATCAGAATCGAATATTTTTTTATGGTTTATATTTTAGCATTTGTCTCGTAAAGGTCTATCGTAGACGGGATTTAAATTATTAATAAGTGAAAGGCAAAGCAATTCCGCCATTTTGACGAAAATTTGACGGTTCTTATAGCTGACAGTTGGAGCAGCGTTTGATTTCAATAAAAATAAATGAAAAATTAAATGAAGTCGTATATTTCGGAAAATTAATTAACTGTCGCAGTCGGATAAAAACTATCCTAAGTTGCAGCTAGAATAATAATGTACCTATATAAAATGTTTCATATTTTTCCGTTCATGGGATGCTGAGAACATTCGAACCGCGCAAAGCTTAGTTTCAAACTGGCTGATTCTTTTTTTAATTTAGAGATTTATTATAAGTGACTAGCTGTTGCCCGCGACTTCGTCCGCGTAGAACTTTTTATCGTCTTAGAAAATGATTTCTCTCAATACAAAATTTGAACCCTCTTTTAGGGGATAATTAAAAAAAAGTTGATGTTCATTTTCTAGTTTGAACAAACAGTCTAAAACCAAAGTTAAAAATCTCATACTTTAAAAATGCCTTGAAATACTCAAACTTTGAACCAATTTTAACACTCTTAGGGGATGAATTTGGAAAAACTCTGAAATCAGTTTTGTAGTCTTTTAACGTACAGAATAAGACCGAAGTTAAAAATCTCTTACTCACACTTTAAAATTTTATTGCTCGCCATTTAAAATGTGAACCCCCTTTTAAACCCCCTTAGAGGTTGAATTTTTCTAATCGCTGAAAGAACTTTTTTCGTAAACTTTTAAGTCTCTAGCTCAAAAAAAGTGTTGCCCATACAAAGCTTTCTTAACGCCCTTAGGGGTGGAATTTTCTAAAACTCTGAAAGTATTTTATTATTAATTTTAATAAGTAACATTTTGAATAGTTTTAAGTCTAGTAAAAAAAAAAAAGTTTTTCCCACACAACACTGGCTACCCTTCTTAAGGATCTTAAGGATCCCCTTAGGGATGGAGTTTTCTAAAACGCTGAAAGTTCTTTTTTAGTATTCTAATAAGTAATCTTTTTGCAAAGTTTTAAGTCTAACTCAAAAAAAGTGTTGCCCATGCAAAGCTTGCTCTCCTTTTTAACCCTATTAGGGGTGGAATTTTCTAAAACGATTTGTGTTCTTTTTTTGTATTTTAATAAGTAATCTTTCTACAAAGTTTCAAGTCTCTAACTCAAAAACATAAACTTTCCCTGATAAAAACTTTGCACCCCTTTTTATCCCCCTTAGGGATAGATTTTTTCAAAACGCTGAAAGTCTTTTTTTTTGTATTTTTATAAGTAATCTTTCTACAAAGTTTTAAGTGTCTAGCTCAGAAAAAGTGTTCCCCATACAAACCTTGCACCCTTTTTTAACCCCCTTAGGGAATGATTTTTGTAAAACGCCGAATGTAGTATTTTTCATGTTCTAATAAGTAATTTTTCGTCAACATTTTAAGTCTCTATTAAAAAAAAATATGTTTTTCCCATACAAACTTTGCACCCTATTTTACCCCCTTAGGGGTGAAATTTTCCAAAACGCTGAAAGTACTTTCTTTGTATTTAAATAATCTTTCTACAAAGTTTTAGGACTCTAGCTAAAAAAAATAGTTTCCCACATACAAACTTTGCACCCCTATTTTAGCCCCCTATTTTTAGGGGTAGAATTTTCTAAAACGCTGAAAGTACTTAATTTGTATTCTGATGATTAATCTTTCTACAAAGTTTTAAGTCTCTATTTAAAAAAAATATTGTTTCCCCCATACAAAATTTGCACCCCTATTTTACCCCCTTAGGGGTAGATTTTTTAAAAATACTGAATCTAGGTACTTTATTTGTATTCTAATGAATAATTTCTCTACAAAGTTTTAAGTCTATATTTAAAAAAAAGTAATTTTTCCCATACAAACTTTGCACTCTATTTTACCCCTTTAGGGGTAGAATTTTCTAAAACCCTGAAAGTTCTTTATTTGTATTCTAATGACTGATCTTTCTACAAAGTTTTAAGTCTCTATTTAAAAAAAAAATGTTTCCCCCATACAAACCTTGCACCCCTATTTTACCCCCGTAGGGGTGGAATTTTCCAAAACGCTGAAAGTGTTTCATTTGTATTCTAATAACTAATTTTTCTACAAAGTTTAAGTCTATAGCTCAAAAAAAAAAGGTTCTCCCATACAAACTTTGCACCCCCATTTTACCCCCTTAGGGGTAGAATTTTCAAAAATCCCTTTTTATCCCTAGCCCACGTTATAAAAGCAACATACTGTGCAAAAATCAACTCTCTAAGATTAGTAGTTTCGGCTGTGCGTTGATGAGTGAGTGAGTGAGTGAATAAGTCCGTCAGGACATAGGCATTTATTATGTATAAATAGATAGAAGATAATGAAACTCCCATTCAAATATCTCAAAAAATTATGAAGCTACATCCGTTTTAATTTCGCTTGTTAGAGTGAGAAAACGATGAGGGACTGTGACGTCAATATACTCGAGCGTCATAGTAAAAAACAATCGTTTCATATGAAGGTGCGTTTTGCGGAAAAGGGACAGAACATACCCCCTCTTAAAACTTTGGACTCTTATAACTTAATCATTACCTATATAACCTCTTGCTTTGTTTTTTTCTCCATTTGACTATATTTATTTTAAATTCTTTTTCGAGAAAATACATTATGATTATTTACCATATTTTCGATTCCTGAGCTATAACCACGAACTTCGGAATTCGAAAATATTCGGGTATCTCTATCTCTATCGCACTAACCACACTCGAGTGACAGGGATGCAAATATATGAACATTGAGTATCGGTTTTCGTGGTAGCGCCGCAGGTACTTTGGCTGAATGCGCCGAGCGCGTGCCATTGTCATTCAAAAAAAACAAATTCGTGTTAATTATATTGTTCAAATTTGTTGATTTCATTTATTGAAATTACGACATAAAACGACATTTGCGCATATAAGTTCTCATATCAGAATCGAATATTTTTTTATGGTTTATATTTTAGCATTTGTCTCGTAAAGGTCTATCGTAGACGGGATTTAAATTATTAATAAGTGAAAGGCAAAGCAATTCCGCCATTTTGACGAAAATTTGACGGTTCTTATAGCTGACAGTTGGAGCAGCGTTTGATTTCAATAAAAATAAATGAAAAATTAAATGAAGTCGTATATTTCGGAAAATTAATTAACTGTCGCAGTCGGATAAAAACTATCCTAAGTTGCAGCTAGAATAATAATGTACCTATATAAAATGTTTCATATTTTTCCGTTCATGGGATGCTGAGAACATTCGAACCGCGCAAAGCTTAGTTTCAAACTGGCTGATTCTTTTTTTAATTTAGAGATTTATTATAAGTGGAGATGATATGATAAATTAAGGAGATGCTATCGACTACAAATCGTCTGTATTTTTTTCATACACAGCTTAAAAGACGAGATTCCGACGCAGTACCGATCCCTCGATACGCTGACATCTGCGAAGGAAGACCAGCAGTTGCCAACGCCTGGCTTGCTGCAGAAGAAGCTGATACTCGAAGACACATCCACTGAAGACGTCGCTAATTACAACAATAAGAAGGTAGATATGTCCCCTTTTGATGGCTGACGCAATGTTGTAAAAATACCTCTGTGCTTATGGCTTAAGATACACCTCACCGATGCCTCAACTACTTGGTTATCTTCCCGACTTGGACTATTATTTTAGAGACACCTCCCAACTCCGCTATTATGTCCCTGCATTTAAGCATTCTGCCTAATATCCATCACGCTACTGCTCGATCGATTCCTTCCCTGTCCAGACTTTCCTCTACCGCCGCAAAGGTTGCCTTGTCAATAGCCTAAGAAAAAAAATATTTTTTAGGAAATAATTCAATAGGCTAGTTTTATGTTATTTTAAAAGCTTATACAATTGAAATCACTAAATATATGGCCGGGAAATTAGGAAAAAAATTAACACGCAAGCAAAGATGAATGAATTACGGTGATGTTGTATTCGGCGGGCGCCTATACTGGTTCGGACTGTAAAAGCTTTACAGCGAATTCAAAACGCATGTGCGCGTTTCTGTTTTCCCGTCCCGCGACGTGGCCATATTACTCCGTTCTTAAGGCGCTATAGTATCATGGTCTTCTCTCCCTCTCGCTGAGCATAAGCGTGAGCGAGATGGAAGTGCGTGTTTGGAAGCGCAGATATCATGTTTTTTAATTTTTATTTTTTGTGCGTTTAAATAAATAAAAAAGTAATCACTAAGTAAGTTCCCTCTAACATGATATTGCCGATTTTTAGAACCAATGTTAATATGTTTAGCTATTGTGCATAATTTGCTACGAATGTTTTAAGTGAATTTTAATATATTTTAGACCTATGTTCGTGATTTTTTTTCTATCGAGCGAAAATTGTCAAAAAATGTCCCTCCGACTTTTTTTGATTAATAAGCAGAAAATGTCGTAACTTGGCATCCGTGCACACATTCACACTATGCACCCGCTCACTTTCATCTGCTCACTCACACACAGCCTTATTATATATTTGTAAGTTCGATATGTATTAAAATATTTTATGTAGGTAGGTACACATTAGAGCTTAGCGTAAAGGAGATTTTTTTTTGTTTTTTTTTAATGTACTGTTTGGTTTAAAGATTTTGTGTTTCTTTTATATTAGGTATCTATCTACTATTCTCTCAGTGCTACGCCATCTAGCCCAAATAATGGCTACACTGAAAATCAACGTCACGGATTGTTTCCTCTGGCTCGCTCCGTGACATCAAGCTGAGCCTTTTAGTGCAAATTACTTAAAAAATATATATATTAAGTTTTGTTCTACTCTATATATAGTTTTTGACGACCGCTTTAGCCTAGTTGGTAGTGACCCTGCCTTCGAAGCAAGAGGTCCTGGGTTCGAATCCCGGTAAGGGCATTTATTTGTGTGATGAGCACGAATATTTGTTCCTGAGTCATGGATGTTTTTCTATCTATTTAAGTATTTATTTCTCTATATAAGTATATATATCGTCGTCTAGTACCCATAGTACAAGCTTTGCTTAGTTTGGGACTAGGTTGATGTGTGTAAGATTTGTCCGCAAATATTTATTTATTTATTTATTATTTGTTTTTGCACTAATAAACTATTTTCTTTCTATATATATATATTTATTTATATATGTAGTGTATTACATTTGTTTTTTTTCTCTTCACGTATTCGTCACAGAAATTATCACACTTTTTTATTTGCACCTTTTATAAGTCTCAGTTTAGCCCAATGGTTAGCTGGTAGAGAATGCCATTTGGCCATAAGCTCGCCATTTGTACTTTTTTTGTATTTTGTGCAATGAAGTTTAATAAATAATAAATATACGTTTTTTGCGACAAATTTGGCAGTATTTGATTTTTTCACAGCTGCAAGAGACTGTAGACTTGAGTATATGGTTTTAATTTCAACTTGATAGCTCCACGCGTTCCTGAGATAAATGGTCTTGACAGACAGACAGAGAGGTATAAACGGTTCCGTTTTTTTCCTTTTGAGGCACGGAACCCTAAAACATACGGTGTATACTTTGTTATAATTTCAATTCCAGATGATGTGCAAAAGACAGAACACTTACACACTGTCGCCTCCGGGTAATAGTCTCAAAATTCGCAACAAAACGTCCAGGTGAGACCATTTTACCTCTTGAAGGTAAAATAGAGTATAACTTAACATAATTTACTTTAAAAATAAAGTTTTAACCGACTTCAATTCAGTACTCCGCCAAGCCACATGAACATTTCCACATTTATTTTCCAATTTACCACATGAACTGATTTCTGAGAGCAAATACGTTGATTATTAGAGAAAATAACCAAATCGCTGTATGTGGGCCGATAATATTTGAGGACTTCCGTCAATTCCTCAAGGATCTCAGAATCGCCTTTGGCACTTCTTTGTTTGCTATATCAACGGAATGATATCAGAATCGGTGACGTAATACTTTTATAGTTTGAAGTACATCATTGACAAGTTCCACAAGCCATCTGTGGTCTTCGTCATCACTTCCATTCACTTCAACGGCCTCCGTAGCCCAGTGGGTAGTGACTCTGCCTACGAAGCTGGAGGTCCCGGGTTCGAACCCCGGTCAGGGCATTTATTTGTGTGTTTATCACGAATATTTGTTCCTGAGTTATGGATGTTATATATGTATATAAGTATCTATATGTATTTATCTATTATATATATCATCGCCTAGTACCCACAACACAAGCCTTACTGAGCTTAACGTAGGCCTAGGTTGATTTGTGTAAGATTGTCCCATAATATTTATTTGTTATTTATTTATTTATTTACTTCCACTTCACCAAATTTATGATTTCCGGATGTAAATACACGAGTTATAATACTTATAATAGAAAACACCGAAATTACTACACGCCCGCCTTATATATTTGAGGAGTTCCCTCAATTCTTCATGATTTCCATCATTCAACTGGAGTTTTGAAAACAATGGGACCAACCTGGGAGCATATACTTTCAATTAAAAAAAGAATGGTAAGAATCGGTTCATAAATGACGGAGTTCTGAGGTAACCACGGAATACTTGAGGTAACAATAATTAAAAAAAAATACAACCGAATTGAGAACCGCCTCCTTTTTTTTGAAGTCGGTTAAAACAATGGCCACATTGGCGAATCGCAGACTGGCGCGGCCTGAGGTGGCGAACAATTGTAAACTTGACAGTTTCTATTGACCGCCACCGCAGGCCGCGCCATAGTGTGTTTCAGGCTTTAGTGAGTAAAGGTAATAGGACACACCCACTAAAATAGACATTTATTGATTAGGATTAATCTTATTTTGAGTATTAAGACCTACCTACATTAACGCCTTGGCCACGACTTTGGTCTTGGGCGACCTGCGACCAGCGTTTTATCTGTTCATTGCGCGTGATCCCAACTAACCACAGTGCGTTGCGCGTCTCGACCGCGCAATGAACAGACAAAACGCTGGTCGCAGGTCGCTTAAGACCAAAGTCGTGGCCATGGCGTTAGTCATGCTTTTATATTTAGAGTAGGTAAACTCAAAAAAAAAATTTAGATGGTTGAAAAAAACTTATAATCGGTGTTTTAGTCCTCTGCAGCAGCCCCGAGGCACAATCCTGGAGACTCTGATAGACGCCGAGAAAGCGGCCGAGGGTCTTCGTCACGAATTAGCAAGTATCATCAAGCGGCTCGCTGATGAGGGCGAAGACTCGTCGGTATCTTCCTTAGCGCTCGACGTCTCCAAGATATCCTCGCTGAAGGTAAGAGATACTTCCCCGTGTGGTGTTGGGTTCGGATAGCCTTTTTACCCCCCTTTTGGGCGAGGGGGGATCTCTGTGTCCCACCCTATACACATCCCAATAAGTTTCAGAACAAAGGGAATGATAATAAGTTTCTGTCAAAAAAATAATTTTTGGTGCACGTTTTTATTGCCAACTGTACTTTTCTGTATATCGTCATCATCTACTCATTCAGACGAGTCTAACGAGCCCAGACTCAATTTACCCTCGAAAATCGCAATTTTGGTGAAGTGGAACTGATGATGAACTCCTCAAAGATGTAAAGTACGTCAAAGAATCTGACATGATTCCGTTGAAGTAGCAACTAATGAAGTGTTCATTCTGAGATCTTGAGAAACCACGGAACTCCTTAAATATTATCAGCCCACATATAGCGACTAGCTGGTAAAGGTCGTGGGAGTCCGCTGGATGCGGGTGGCGCAGGACCGGCCATTGTGGCACTCTTTGGGGGAGGCCTATGTCCAGCAGTGGACGTCTTTCGGCTGATATGATGATGATATACCTAGTGATGGGACGTTCTCGAAAATTCCCGAGAACAGAGAAATCAATCGAGAACGTTCTCGGAAACGTTCTCTCAATCGGAAATTACGAGTAGGTATCGAGAAAGTATCAGAAATTTAACTGGTTTTTCTATTATTTTTCTTTTAGTGGGTTTTAGGGGCCTTTATTAGGCACTGATTTAAAGATTATTAATATTCGAATACCGTATCACTGAAATTCTCACTCTTCCCGGGAATTTCTCGAGAACGTTCTCGGAAATATTCTCTCAAGATTCGCCTGCTCGCTGCTGCCGACGCCGCCCGGCCGGCCCGGCCTCTCGCCGCTTGTTGACAACGTCATAGTTGAGTTACCTATCGGACCTCATCACAAACACATTATTAGTGCGGTGTACATCCCTCCACAACAACCTACTATAACGTATGAGGTTCACTTCGAACAACTAAGTAGGTACAAGCATTGTTTTTACAAACGAGTATTAAAAGTTACTGGATCGTAGGTGATTATAATTACTCGTCTTTAGAATGGCATGAGAGTGGGAATTATTTAACTTTACGGCCGGATGATTAACCAATCCACTCGAGTAACTAAGTATTAATCTGTGATCCACTCACAATAAGTGTCTTATTGATGTCATGGCTTTATTTAACCTCAAACAATATAACATATACAATCTAGATCTATTTCTCACGGACACTCATTCCACTGATCTGACATGTGCGTTGGCACCTATTGCCCACGTACCGCCTGATGCCCATCATCCTTACATATTATTTAGTTATTAATTTTCCCAATAAAAATCATAAATCATCGTTTCCGATATCAAAATATAAGCATTGTTTTAATAATGCTGACTACATAAAAATTAACAATGAAATTAAAACCACTCCGTGGTCTGACCTTCTCACTAGCTTGTCAGCTGAGTGCGCCGTGTCACAGCACCCTTAGCGTGGGATTGAAGTGAGTCGCGTCTACTATCGACGCTACCGCCTATCGTCAAGATTTAGTATGAAAAGTCTATACACCGCCCCTGGTGGTCACTCATAGAACTAAAAATCCAAACTGTAACGTGAGGCACTTATACATTACTTAATTCGCTATCGACTTCACGTTCGTTCACGATTTTCCAATATTCAACCTTATATCACTAGCATTTATCGTTTTAATTTAAATGTTTTTACTGTTCTACGAGCGTATTTATACAATAGTTAAAAACAATGTCCCTTATAAAAAAACTCACTCTGACAAATTTCCATGCTGGTTCTCTCTCGCGCTAATTCATATATTTAAAAACAAAAACCAAGCATGGGTCAAATGGAAAAAATACCAAAATTTTATAGATTATGAAGTTTTTTCGAAACTGAGAGATCGATTTAAGTCAGAAACGACAATATAAAATTTTACCTTCCAATAAAATTGTTATTATTTTTCCTGAGATATATTATTTGTTCCGTTCGATATCCGGGATCCATAACTTGAGATCTGTTTATTATCTCCTGGTGGCGGGTCAGCGGGCGCCCACGCGTAGGTAGAAAAACAAAAGAGAACTATTGGATTAGCGTTAGATTTCTAACGGGCACTAAACATTAGACATTAAATATATTCGAGATAAACGTCTAAGAGTAGAATTTAGGTGCCAAATAGCTTTTGTAATAAATATCGTTAATTGGATAGTTTTCCATCCAGTTTTAACGACGATAGGCGAAAAGTTAGTCGGACGTTACTTGAAGGCCCGATTCTGTCTGAAGACGCAGCATAAAACCAAGAGAAGAGAAAGTATATGTATATGTACTTTAAATCCCGTCTCCGATAAGCTTGGCTTGGACGGTACTTACACTAGTTGATTCGACTAAATTAGAGCAGATTATTGAAGTGTTCCCGTTGATTATTTCTTGTTGGATATGATATAGAAACGTTTCATTTAGTAAAACTATTAACTTTTGATAACATTTTACATGAACTTATATTGAATAAGAAAATATTAATTTTATTTTGTATTGGCTGTTTAGAGATTTCATCTAAGCCTCGTTGCGGGCGCACTGCGTGAACTTCACGAAAAAAAATAGTGGCGCGCCATTATAGGTAATTTCACAAATATTTGTACATATTGATGATGCGTGTTTGGTTATTGTTAAAAATGTTGACTCGTAGTGAATAGAAAAGTGATAAATAGAATTGACACCACTGTACATTCTTGTACAAATATGTGTTGTCATCAATAACTAAAGGAAATAACTTAGGAGCCTGTAACATGTTCATTTTATGAAAAGGATTTTTTCCTCGCAAATGTGTTGAAAAACGTCGTATGACACGCGTGAGCTTTGATAATTACATCCTCGGCTCTATTATCACGCTCACCTGCGGTTCGCGTGACAATTCCGCCTCTGATGTAATGATCAACATAACTCACTTGTATCATAATGTACTATTTAGTGGAACAGACTATACCTACCTACCCGTTAGATTGACGGAAGGCTGTGAGCCTTTCAAGTAAATAAAACACAGAGAGGTCGCTAGTACCTAGTACAGACAGCGAATAAGTAATACAAGGCAAATTGGCTCTAATTTTGTTAGTGGTGTAGGTGCTCTGGAGGTAAAGGACCATTTTCCTGGCCCCGTAGCTTGGATGGCCTCTTATCACGCGATAAGTGACAAGATAGAGTATCCGTCCCTGGCTGACACCGTTCGATAGAACGAGACGACGCGCTTATCTTGTCACTTATCGCGTGATAAAGCCATCCATGCTACGGGGCCTGAACAAGTTAACCCGACTACGGAAACAATTCTAAATTTAAAAAAATATTTTTTATTACAAAAGGGAGCCTAGGTATGTCACCCGTAACATAAATTCGAATCGATTGACACCTCTTGTATCAAAATATGTTCAGTATCTTAAGCACTACGGTGGAACACACATAAATAACAAACATGTGTAGACTGCTAAAAACATATACCTTTCTTTCGGCCGTAGTTGGGCAAAAACAGACGGCACGGGGTCGATTCTCGCCTTAAGGTGGGTCCACGGCACGCTAGTCGAGCCGAGCACGAGCGGAGCCCTTGTGGGCGTCGTCGTTTGCGGCTCAAGTGTGGACTTACAGCGAACGTAACCACACTTGAGCCGCAAATGACGGCGCCCACAAGGGCTCCTTTTTTTCTTTTCACTAGCAATTTTTTTTTTGCACTAAACAATTAACCAACTAAACACTTTTCAGGGCTCTGAACCATTGAAGGCACAGTTCGCGTCAAGCCCCAACCTCTCCGCCCTAAACACAGTCTACGAAGACATGAAGAAGAACTTACTGCTGCGGCCAGAGACCGCTTCTGCGAGCCTGGTGCCCAAGAAGACAACAGACGAAAATGGCGGATTGGCCTGCAAACTCCGGCGCCTCTCTCCTAATTTCTTCAAGTCTAAGGCCAGTTCGAGCGGCAAGACCGATAAATTGAAGCCACAGGATTCGAAAATCAGTAAATTAAATAGTAAGGATTTCGTGATTATATACTCTCTCTCTCTTCAGTCGTTCACTCTTGACAACTCTGTCGTGGTTTCATGATGTATGGATAAAGCAGCCCTCGCGATGCCCCTCCACTTATTACGGTCTTCAGCAGCACAGGAACCAGTGTTCCCGTGACACACCCGTGACCCGTGATAGTCCAATGACTATATGGTGGGTATATAGGGAACTTGCATCTTTTTATTTTATTACGAAAATCAAAAGTATAATCCAGCATTAAAACAACTGTAGCACTAAAACATTCTTATGATGTTATATGCATTTGAAATCTGCACCAAAGACTGTAGTATAGTATACATACTGAGATAGACAGGCAACTCGACCAAATTGAGAAGGCATTTAATGCTTGCGTACAGGCGCCATCTCTTCTGCTATACTTAAAACGTTTCTTTGAATGTTAAAACATAAAAAAAGCGCGTGGGTCGCAGGGTTTGAACCCCGGCTCATCGACTCCAAATACCGCCGTCTGTACCCCTAGGCTACTGATGTCTTATGATATGACAATACGGCGAATTTCGAAATACCTTGACAGCCTAGCCTAGCAATCGCTACAGCTTCAGAGAGTTCGCCGGCTATCAAGTTGGTAGCACTGTTTTCAATAAGAAACTGGATTTGCATTAAGTTCTAAGTTCCCATAGCATGGGAGCGGGTTTTTTTTCTTTTAGTCCATTTTGAATCTATTGAATAAGACGATACTTACAGTTCATTATACAATGAAGATTTTATGTGGCGCTAACCTTTTTCTTTAAAGGTCGCGGGAGTCCGCTGGATGCGGGTGGCGCAGGACCGGCCATTGTGGCACTTTTTGGGGGAGGCCTAAGTCCACCAGTGGACGTCTTTCGGCTGATATGATGAACCTTTTTCTTGCAAAAAATGGCACGCGTCCGACCACACAGTCGTATTGTTAGACTTGAATGCTATTGTTCTGAAGATCAGTTCATCTATACTTACACACACACACCACTTGCTCTGTAGGCAGGTATGTGGTGTTGTGTTCCTGGTGGGTACGGTGGTCTGAGCTTCGAAGTAGGTACGCTGTGAGAATGAGGGATCTGCATTTGTATCTCGCTGTCAACACAAGGAATCCTCAAATCAACAAAGAGTCGGCAATGCGCTTGTAGATACTTCTTCACGCCCCGTACCATGGACATAGTATAAAGACGGCAAAGTATGTTATCTTCCTATTTTCTGCACTTGTATCGTAAATAACTATTATGTAGGTAGGTGGGCATTTTCAATTTGTGTATTTACCTACCCAGTTAGCGTGTCTTCAAAAAAAAATTAACTCAAGTGTCAGTTTTGTGACGACAATTCAGTTATTTTTTAAAAGTTAAATTTTTGCAATAGCGAACATTACGCAAAGCTCTTCGTAGGTGGCGACACTAGCAGCCTTGACATTGTATCTCGTTCCCACTTGCAGTATTGTCTATGCAAGCATCTTTGTCACGCATTTGACAATCAATTGTGCATGTGTGTGTGAATCCCTATATTCCTATACTGTTTTACTATTAGTGGTAGTGCTGCCTCTGGCGGCAGAAAATTGCAGTAATGTTCCCTATTATACATAAACACGTAGGTAGTTAGGTATTTAAATGTGAAGCAAGTTAATTTTCACATACTTTGTCATTTTCGCCACAAAGCTGACACTGAGTCAATTTTTGTTTAACAACTCACGCTAATTGGGTATATTATACAGTAGGTAGGTACGCGTCATATATATTTGGATGTGTGGGCTACTACTAGTAGCGTCGCAGAGGTGTGACTGAGGGGTTCGACGGGTGTGTTGTGTGTGAGGCGATTTGAGGCTAACTTCACAGACGCAAACTTATTGTACTTAATCGTGTTTATGTTTTTTTTTTCAGGTATCTTCAAACCAAAGCCCGTGACTCCAAAACTTAAATCAGAATCAAGCCCTAACCTTAGCGCGTCAAAAAAGAGATTTAGTCACATCAAATCTACCATACCTAGACCTACTCCAACAAAAAAGTAATAACTTAAAAGCACTTTAAATATATCTATCAGTCAGAAATATTTAAAGTGCTTTTAAATTTTTATTTATTAAACTAAAATTGGATGGCAGTGTTTTTTATTAAATATTAACTACGAACTATAAACAGTTTTTAATTATATACCTATCCAACTAGCTGGGTAGCTAGGTGTCCGACTCGGTCCCACTTCTGAACAACATTTCCACAACTTTTTCTAATTCATCATCTGTCTTCTTAACTTTATATTTCGAGGAACGCTTATATAAACCTTTGTCTTTGCCTGTGGACTTTAATTTGCCTTTCGTTTCACACCTCGGGACAAGATATGTGGCATGCCTTTGTTCGAATTGTTTAAATTTCTTTGAATCACCCCTGTTATGATAAGTTTGTTTTTTCTTTTGATTTTTCTCGACATATTTATGAGTAGCACAACATTCCTCAGTATCTTCATTGTCACTATGCGTTATCTTAGTAGATTCAGAGGCTGATTCTAAACGATTTTTTATTTCATTTTCTTGAGTTTTCATAGTCAAATCTTTCAATGTTAAATCTGGTTTATTGAATTTGTCTCTTTCCTTCTTTGCTAATTTCAGGCAGATGGTTGCTTTTGGATAGCCAGTAAATTGCTGGTAACATGTACCTTTATCCAGAGGTACGAAGTTGTTGAAGAACCTTCGAGGATGGATATCATCAGGAGTGTCATTTAATAAAATGTAGGCTCTCTTCAAAAATGTTTTCTTATCAATTGGATTTTGCATGTGAAAGAAATTTTCCAGTTGCTGATGACTTTTCAGTTTTTTTATAGCATTTTTCTGCACAATGTTGTATGAGACTACTGCCATGAGGAGGAAAGCTGGCTCGTTGCTGAGGATGTGATCCCATAGTATCAACCATTCTGTACAAGTCAGGACCTCGCTGAAAGCAGTTTCTAGTATCTTCAGAGCATAGGTTTGACTGGTGATCCCAACATCACAATAGTGCTGTAGTAGCTGTGGTTCATGGTCTCCTAGTACATTTTCTATCATAGCCAGTATGCTAAGTGGGGGGAATGGCGCATACTCAAACCACAACTGGCAGTGGTTAAGCAGAATTGTTGCCACACACTCATACAACAGCAGCGGATCTTTTTGAAGGACTTTCACAAATGGGAAAACAAAACCGGGCAGGCACTTCATTACTCCAAATAGAGGACACCAGTGTGCAAGGCAGGAGAGCAAGCGTTTCAGATTTTTCAGTGTTATTGAACTGTGGATAGTGAATTGTTTTTCAATGTCCTTGTAAGCTGGGTGGTTGCCTTTGTCTATCAAAGCAGTGTAAGCTACTTTGTTTGTGGGGGTTTCTAGAAGGGACCTCCATATGACTGGTCTGAATTTGTCAGGATACTCTCCATATTGCATCAGTATCCTGCGGAGTCGGGCACTGTCCATACAAACTCGCATCTTTTGTTCAACTTCAGCTTTCATAGTCTCCTTGGCTAGATCTTTATAGATAGACCTTTGCGGCATTAAAGGTTGCAGATTTTGCATCGCTGGAGGTGGTTGGGCTTGGTCCATTACATAAGATGAGTTGTAAATGTTAACTTCTCCCAATTTTAATATGCAAAGGAAGTACTTTCCAGTTGAGCTTACAACAAATTTGCGTATACCCGATGACTCAGGGTTGACGGTCTGAATAATTGTCTGGGACTCTAAATCCAGTAGCCGAAGTGTGCAGTCGCTGCCCAATATTGCTAGGATCTTATTTGCCCCTCCATCAAATACTTGAGGGATAAAAGCAATCTGCAAGGCTCCTGATATACTGTATTTAGTCAAATCTATTGATTTTAAGGCTTTCCATGTATCCATGCTGAAAAGGATCAGGGTCGGGGTAAGGCCCGCCATTGCCATTGCTCTACCATTCATTGTGAATGCAATATTTCTCATATTTTTTAAGTCTGTGGGTATTATCTGCTTGACTGACTTCATGCTTTCGTGTTTCCATATCTGTACTGTGTCGTTTTGAAAACATGCTACTAAATAGTCTCCTGCTGGTGTGAACAGTATCTGTTGAATTTGAGCACCCAAGTAAGTATTAAGAGTGAAATACTTAGTGTAATTTGTCAGCTCCCAGAGTATAGCTTCCACTGGGCTGGCAGTCAGCAAGTTGTTCAGCTTGTTATTGGAAAAGGAGATGTGTTTGACTGGGGCTGTGTGCCCCGTTAGAGTTAGAGATACCTGTCCAGTTTCCACACAAATGAAGTAAATATCGAATTTCTTAGTGTTAGCTGCTACTAACTCGTCGGTTTTGTTCGGAATGAAGTGGAGCGCCGTGCACGGCCCGATGTTGGGAAACTTCCAGAATTTGAGATCAGAGAAATCTAATATAAAAAGGTTCCCTACGTTGTCGGAGCATGCGAGTTTCTCCTGCAAGTCGTCGAAGACCCCCGTGGAGAAACGGATCCTGCGGCTCTCGCCGTTCGCGCTTCGCACCGTGTGATGAAGCTGCAAGATAACTCCATCCTTCGGCTTCGTTTTCAACTTAATGTCGAATTTCTCCACATGACCGGTTCCATTGTGCCGCTCGTATTCCATTTACAATTAAAAGTCAATTTTTCGTTTAATAAGACCATAACAAGTTAATTTTTTTGTAATATCATACTAGTTTAGGCCGATTTATTTTCAAATTTAGTTCAAAATCAAATGATACAAACTACTAACAATTAACAAACAAAACAATGTCAATGTCAATGTCAAATTTGAAAATGTCATGTAAGCAGCGTTCAAGAAGAAGTAGTTTTAGTAAATTTCGAAAGTTATTAAATCTATACTCATGAATGAGATAATATTTTTTTAAATGAGTATTTTTATATTAATATTAGATATTATTTAAATAAATTGTTCTCTCTCTTTTTTAGGGTTCCGATTCGTCATGTCCGTCTGTCTGTCCGTCCGTATGTCACAGCCACTTTTTTCTGAAACTATAAGAGCTATACTGTTGAAACTTGGTAAGTAGATGTATTTTGTGAACCGCATTAAGATTTTCACACAAAAAGCGAAAAAAAAACATTAAGTTCTAGGGGTCCCCATACTCAAAACTGACACTAAAAAATTTTTTTTTCATTAAACCCATACGTGTGGGGTATCTATGGATAGGTCTTCAAAAATGATATTGAGGTTTCTAATATCATTTTTTTCTAAACTGAATAGTTTGCGCGAGAGACACTTCCAAAGTGGTAAAATGTGTGTCCCCCCCCCCCTGTAACTTCTAAAATACTAAAAAAAATATATGATGTACATTACCATGTAAACTTCCACCGAAAATTGGTTTGAACGAGATCTAGTAAGTAGTTTTTTTTAATACGTCATAAATCGTAAACCGCAATTTATTTCACGGAACCCTTCATGTGCGAGTCCGACTCGCACTTGGCCGCTTTTAATTCTTATATATTACGTAATAATGGCACGACAACACTTTATTTTCTACCGTAGGATATCCTAGAATCATTTCCTCTTTCGAAACAAAATATTGATTTCATATGCTATGTCGCTACTATCTTCGTGAATGATAAGCTTTTACTATGACATGGCATTGGTTCCAAGTTTAGCCGCTGACCAAATTTAAAACCTGACTTACCCACTTAAAAATACATGATCATAGCTTGTTCATTCAGACACTAACGTCAGTCAGAAAGAAGCCAAACAAAGTAATTGCAATTGAAAGAGTGTAATTAATGAAATTAGTGGAGAACGCAACGATTTCTACGAGAATAAAGGTAAGATAATATCTATACCTACTATTGTGCAGTATTAATAACCAATAAAGGTATTATATTTGTGATACATAAAAGTCAGTAAGTAGGTACCTATAGGATATGGTGTTGGTGTTTCACCACTATTTGTTGTTTCTTGAATACAATATTCGCATTTAAGTAGGTAGGTACATTTCTATTTCCAGAGTAGGTAACGCTTACAAGTCATAGCCGTCATGTATTTATATTATATGGGTCTTGTTGCCTGACGCAAATAAATAAATTAAGTAAGTAGGTAAAGTAGGTATGTGCATGTACAGTACCCGAAACAAAAGTTTGCGCGTCTGATGTTAGGTTAGCTACTAGTAGCGCCGCAAATGTGTCAGAGGGGTCGGACGGGTATGCGGGAGGCGACTCGAGGCTAACTTCAGACACGCAAACTTTTGGGGTCGGCATTTGAATCACGCATTCTAGGAAGGGGGGGGGGGGTGTCATTTTATAGGGGTTAGTCACCCCTTTGAAATGACAGCCGATTTGTGTCTAGAAGACGCGTAGTTTTTTAGGGTTCCGTAGCCAAATTGGCAAAAACGGAACCCTCGTCATGTCCGTCTGTCCGTCTGTCCGTATGTCAGGCATTTTACTCGAAAACTATTAAGTGTATTTGAATGAAATTTGGACAATAGGTGTATTGTATTAGCCGCTTTATAGTTATGCAATGAAGTTACTAAATAAATATTTTTTTCGGGGTGCACTCCATACATGTAACTGCAAGTCAAAAAAAAAAAAAATCATTGTAAGTCCACATGTGGCACATCAATCGATAGGTCTTTCAAAATAAGTTATAAGGTTTCTCAGCAGTTTTTTTGATTACGTGTATATAGTCGGAGATAATCGCCCCGAAAGTCACAAAAATTGTGTCCCCCCCCTCTAACTTCCGAACGGCGGAAGTGAAAAATTAAAAAAAAATCATGGACATAGTGCTTTTTAAATACTTTTACGGAAAAGTATTTTGAACACGATCGGTTCACAGGTTTTTGAGCGTTGGTTATTTAGATAGTTGAATGATTGTAACTTATACACGCAAAAATAGCCTAACGGATTAAGATGAATTTTAGTATACATATTGTTAATAGCCTGGATTAACATACATAATACTTTTTATCCCGGAAACCATCCCTCAAAGGGATGAAATCCACGAACCGCAGCTTTTCAAATCCATGCATGCCATTCTAGGATTTAACCGTCAAGCAATTAGTACTACAATGGCTTAAACAATATACCAATGCACATGTAATGAAGACAAGACGTCATTTCTTTATATCAAAACCAAAGTGACCCAAGTCCATTTGAATATCATTCTAGCGTTTAGGTGTATAATCGTGTGTAAAATAAAATAGCCCCTATTGCGTCAAAATTTAAGAAGATAAGATACTGATAGGTAAAACGCCATCTCTCGAGGAATAATGACCATACTAACCCACCTCGGTAAACAACGCAACTGAGTAAAAGAGTTACCTACTTCAAGGGCCGTGTGAAATCAAATTTGTTTTATAGTGCCATATCGCGGGGAAATGAGTACTCATTGACTGAACCAAAAACAGTTCCTGCCTAAGATACGTTCGGACAAGCCAGCATGATTAAATAATTGAAAATTATAAGTATTATAACATGAATCATAAATAAAATGCTATTATACATAGGCTACACCGTACGAAACGTTAAATAATGAAGCTGTTAAGATCCCGTTCACAAAGTACTTAAATACAAAATACAGTGTTCTTCTATATCTATCGTTAAATTTAAATAATATCAATCATTTACCGGTGGCGCTAGTGAGCACGTGAACGGGCTCTTGCAGGATGGACACCGCCTAAAAGTAGTAAGACTGCAGCGGATTATTTTCGAAGCACAGGTCCTTACGGCCTGCAGGTAGGTAGGTACTCGTACCAGCGACGAATTTATACGCAAATTCCGCTGATGTCAAGCAATTTTAAGCGATTGCAGTTTCCGGTGCGCGTCTTCTGCTTCTCCATGACACATCAGTCGCAGAGCTGACGCTCCCCGCCGGCAGGGTCGATCTGCCCACGCTAGTTTTTGAAGATTTTAAAGAAGATTTTCTTCTTGAAAGTCTTTTAGATACATATATGCGAAATTGTTTCTTTAGCTAGCTAGCTCTTTGTTTAGCTATCGCAGACCTATTTGGGTACGCTTTTAAACTGTAGACGTGCGATTTTAATGTAGCCAGAATCTGTAGCTATAGATAGGCTGACCTGCTGTCCAGCGGAATTAGGGTGGGTTGCATCAAAAGCGGTGTTCGTTAAAATCTGAATGTATGGAAAATTCGCCATATTTAACGTTGATCGCTCTGTTATTGTAAGGTGGTGCAACCCGCCCTTACTGGATTACATGACGACGCTAGCAAATTCTTTATTATTTATTTTATTTATATACAATCGTACATTATTTGTATGTACGTATGCATGTTTGTTTGATATATTCGGGTGTAAGCGAATTAATAAGACAACAATATTTTATTAGTCAAGACGTTCACAGTTTGGAGAGTACCACTAGTCTTACTTAATACACAAACAGTCATGGCCGATATAAAGTATAGCTAATTTTTGAAGTCAAAAATATCCTTAAGCGTTCATTCACTGGTGCACTCACCCTAGCTGTTAAGTTAAAAGAAACCTACGGTTTATAAATATTATGTTGATCTTTAAATGTTTCCACATAGCTATTGTGTGTTGATTATTTGACATGTAATTTTATATTATCAATAAATTATTATGATTATGATTATAGGTTGTAATGTACATAGTAGGCACGGAACCCTTCGTTGTGCGTGGTCTGACACGCACTTGGCCGCTTTTTTATACCTGTTTGAAGTTCATTTCTAAAGTAAGTATACAATTTTATCACGCATTATAGGGAGGGGGGAAGGGTGGCATCATCCTTTTTCTAATGATGTGCAATAATGCCAATAAAACTGTTATTTTTTAATTTGCAAATTTTGTGTAAGGGACAAAGGGACGCACTAGGCTCGTAGTACGTAATAGGTACGTACGAGTAGTGGGTAAACAAGACTTGCAGATGTGTAAGTATATGTACTATAGATAACAATTAATTACAGTTACGAGTGTAGGTACCTACATTAGGTGTAAGTACATTAGGTAACACAATTGAATATGTACAAAGGCGAATTTATCCCTTTAAGGGATATAAAGAGAGCTGGGAACAGCTAACCTTATAGAGGTACATTTTATTGTTTTATTGACATTGATACACAACATTTTAAACTAAGTTTCTTGTCGAGAGAGACAAATTGTAGCAACAAAGTGGTCATAAATTGTAGAAACAAAGTATTCATATATTTTAGCAACAAAGTGGTCATTTATTGTAGCAACAAAGTAGTCATATATTGTAGCAACAAAGTGGTCATATATTTGAGACTAGCTGTTGCCCGCGACTTCGTCCGCGTATAACATGTTATCGTCTAAATGTTTGTTAAAGGAATGAATAAAAAAAAAACATTGAAATTAATTTTCTACCTAGACTTTTAGAAAACAATCTAAAACCGAAGTTACAAATCTCTTACTTTCAAAATCTCTTGCTCTCTATACAAACTAAGAACCCTCTCTGAACCCTCATCGTAAACAGTCTGAAACCGTAGTAACAAATTTCTTACTTTAAAAATGTCTTGCTCTCTATACAAAGTTCGAACCCCACCTTCTTAGGCGATGAATTAAAAAAACGCTGAAATAAGTTTTGTAGTCTAAACAGGCTAAGATCGCAGTTACAAATATCATACTTTAAAATTTTGTTGCTCTCCATACAAACTTTGAACGCTTTTCAGGGAAAAATTAAAAATAAAACACTCAGTTTTTTATTGTAATAGGTAAGTATTTTTTATACAAACTATCTAGTCTCTAGCTAAAAAAAAGTGTTTCCCATACGAACCTTGCACCCCTTTTTAACCCCTTAAGGGATGAAATTTTCCAAAACGCTGGCAGTAGGTATTTTTTTGTATTTTAATAAGTAGGTACTTAATCTTTCTACAGAGTTTTAAGTTTCTACCTAAAAAAAAAATTTCCTACACAAACATTGCACCTCTTTATCCCCCTCTTAGCGGGTGGAAATTTTCAAACCACTGAAAGTAATTTACCTATATATTTGTATTCTAATAAATAATCTTTATACACAATTTCAAGTCTCAAGCTCAAAAAAAAGGTTTCCTCCATACAAATTTTCACCTGTTTTAATCACCCTTAGGGGTGGAATTTTCCTAAACGCTGAAAGTTCTTTATTTGTATTGTAATAAGTAATCTTTCAGCAAAGGTTTGTCGCTTGCGATCTTTTTAAAAAGGTTTGAGATTCTAGCTCAAAAAAATCCCCTTTACCAACATTGTACCCCTTTTTCATACCTTTAGGGGTGGAATTTTCCAAAACGCTGTTTTTTTTTATTTGTATTGTAATAAGTAATCTTTCTACAAACTTTTAAGCTTCTATCTCAAAAAGAAGTTTCACTCATACAAACTTTGCAACTTTTTAACTCCCTAAGAGGCTGAATTTTCCAAAACGCTGGCAGTACTTTATTTGTATTCTAATAAGTATGCTTTCTACAACGTATTGAGTCTCTTGCTAAAATAATAAAGTTTCCCCCATACAAAATTTGCACCCCTTGTTTACCCCCTTAGGGGCAGAATTTTCCTAAACGTTGAAAGTATTTTATTCGTATTCTAATAAGTAATATTTATACAAAATTTTAATTCTCTAGCTATAAAAAATAAAGTTTCCCCCATACAAACTTTGCACTCCTATTTGACCCCTTTAGGGGTAGAATTTCCAAAAATCTCTTCTTATCCGTTGCCTACGTTGTATAAGGTAGTTCTGGTGTAAATTTCATTTCTCTAGCCGCAGTAGTTTCGGCTGTGCGTTGATGAGTGAGTGGGTGAGCCAGTCAGGGCATTTATATGTACATAGGTATAGATAGATAGAAGATGACGAAAATCCTATTCAAATATCTCAAAACCGTTTTAATGTCGCTTGTTAGAGTGAGAAAACGATCGGGGACTGTGATGACGTCAAGATCCTCGAGCGTCATAGTAAAAAACAATCGTTTCATTTGAAGGTGCGTTTTGTGAAAAAGGGACAGAACATAAAACTTTGGAACTACTACTTACCTATTTATATACCTAACCTCTTGCGTTGATTTTTTCTCTATTATCCTTTTTTCGAGAAAATACATTATGATTATTTTATTTAGTGTCTACCTACAGCCGGGTCCGCTGCACCAATGTTTTCCATGTTTTTAAACATCTAACATGTTTTCAGTCAGGTTCGGCAAACAAATAGGGTTTTGTTTTGATTGGCAAAACATGTTTGACGTTTAAAAACCACGAAAACATGGCGCAGCGGACGCGGCTTACGGGCTGTAGTTTCGATTCCTGAGCTATAACCACGAACTTCGGAATTCGAAAATACTCGGGTATCTCTATCTCTATCGCACTAACAATACTCGAGTGACAGGGATGCAGTTATACGAACTTCGAGTTTCGGTTTTCGTGGTAGCGCCGTAGGCACTTTGGCAGAATGCGCAAAGAACGCGTGCCATTGCCATTCAAAAAAAACAAATTCGTGTTAATTATATTGTTCAAATATGTTAATACATTTTTTGAAATTACGCCATAATGCGACATTTGCGCATATAAGTTCTCATATCACAATCGAATATTTTTTTATGATTTAACTTTTGGCATGTGTATCGTAAAAGTCTATCGTAGACTGGATTTAAATTAATAATAAGTGAAAGGCAAAGCAATTCCGCCATTTTGACGAAAATTTGACATGTCTTATAGCTGACAGTTGGAGGAACGTTTGATTTCAATAAAAATAAATGAAAAATTAAATGAAGTCGTATATTTCGGAAAATTTATTAATCGTCGCAGTCGGATAAAAACTATCCTAAGTTGCAGCTAGAATAATAATGTACCTATATAAAATGTTTCATATTTTTCCGTTCATGGGATGCTGAGAACATTCGTACCACACAAAAATTAGTTTCAAACTGGCTGATTCTTTTTTTAATTTAGAGATTTATTATAAGTGGAGATTATTTGAGTTGGCCGAATTGCATCAAAGTATCCATTCAAAAATACTTCCCAAGGTAGAAGATCTCAATTCCAATGTTAGTTTTATACAAAATCGGCCAAGTAATGCAGTAATAAAAGTAATAAAGGTATAAAAGTAATAAAGTAATGAAAGTAATAAAATAAAGTAATAAAAGTAACAGAGTAGGTAATAAAAGTAATAAAGTAATAAAAGTTTTATTTGGCATATTTTCTTACATGGCCACGTTCAATAATCTCAACTAACTTTAATAACTTTACATACATGTTTACTCTTATGCCTTGATCACACGTACCGAGCAAACGGTCGAGACAGTGCTCTCGGCCGAGTACTCGGTGCGTATAACATAGCGAGTGACTGTTCTGTTTATACGCACCGTGTACTCGGCCGAGAGGCACTGACTCGCCCGTTTGCTCGGTACGTGTGCTCAAGGCATTATGCCAATGAAACTGATGAATGAAGACGTCTAACAATATCGATATTTGGCTACTTTCGCCGTTGGTAACTATTTGATGTTGACTGTACAATAATTGTACTTATTCATATTCATATTCATTAATTCATATTTGTCAATATTACATGTCAGGAATTTATAAAAAAAATAATAATAATAATAATATACCAATAATATACCATCCCCCATGACGGGAACCTCGTGAAAGCCGAGAAGGACAACGCCAGTAAGTACCTAGACCTGGCACACGAGGTAACTGCTATGTGGGATGTTGATTCGACGATCATCGTCCCGATAGTCGTTTCGGCGAACGGTTTAATAGCGAAGAGTCTCGACCATCACCTCAAGAGACTCTCGCTAGATGGCTGGATCAAGGGCCAGATACAGAAAGCGGTACTCCTGGATACTGCGAGGATAGTCAGGAGGTTCCTGTATCTGTCGCCCTGACCACCGGTAGCTTAGGCCCCGCCTCGCTGCCGACGGCACCCTGGGTTAGGTTTTTATAATGATTTTATGTTTTGTATGTATAGTTTTATATTTTACTTTTTATATAGTTATTGTAAAAACCTAATCTAAGAAAGAAATGAAATAAAGGAAATAATAATATTAGCTTTACACAAAAAGTGTACTTACAAATAATATTTATTAGTTATGATTGCAATAATATTTAAAAATATTCATACAATGTTTATAAATTCGTCGAAGCTATAGAATGTGTGCTCGAGAAGCCATTTTTTTAGTTTTCGTTTGAAAATCAGTAGTGACGGAGCCGACGTGATTGTCTCTGGCAACTTGTTATACACGGCTGGCCCCATCACGTGCGTCGCCTTCTCGGATTTGGCCAGTCGTCGCTTTACTGGGAGGATTTTATTGGGGTATCGCAGCATCCGAGATGAATCTGAGCGCTTTTTGTACTCGTCTAAGTGTGCGTAGGTATACGATGCGATTTGGAACACTACGATTGACGAACGATTGGCAGTGTCAATATGCCAAGTTCCTTGAAAAAAGGCCTCGCAGATGTTTCCTGGCTTACCTGCACCACAGATCGCACGGCCCTCTTTTGACATCTGAAGATACGTTGCCAGTCGGCGGCGCGCCCCCACATCTCCGCACCGTACTGTAGCAGTGCGCGCATACTATAGCTACTACTGTGTCTACCTACATAGCATAGTATTTTCTCTTTGTACACTCGTTTAAATGGTTTGAGTTATTTTATTCAATATTTAATTCCAGATAACCGCCAAACAGAATGAAGCACAGCCTACTGAGATGTTACATGAAGAACAGGAGAATCGTGCCAAAGGACCGTATTCTTAAAGATGATTCAATCATCATTGACGGTGACAGTTATTTCCGCAAAGCCTACATTGACAGCGGATGCAAATTCATTCTAGGAGGCGAATTTGACAGATATGCCGACTATTTGAAAAAGACACTGTCAGGATTTAAAGAAAGCAACGTCAGCTGTTACGTTATTTTCAAAGGACCCATGAACGTATATATTGAAAGAAGAAAGGAGATGCATCAAAAGCTTATTGATGAACAAATTACCATTGAACCTGGCGATGATAAGTACTATGAACCGATATTCGTCAAAGACGTGGCTAACCAGGTTTTAGACGAACTAAGAATTAGATACTTTGTGTGCGAAAATGACGCCCGAGCAACTCTTCTTGATCTATCCAAAGAGTATAACTGCCCTGTACTCACCGATAATACCGAATACTGTTTGCTCGGTATGTCGTGCATAATTCCTGCCTCAATGATTTATGACAACAAAAGAAAACATATCTCATGCAAAATACACACCCCACAGGGCTACAAAGGTTATATTCCAATATTCGATAGTATGAAGCCCATATTCATGACCATAGTTGATGAAAACGGCCCGCTGTATGGAAAGATTCCAGAAATAGTTGGGAGAAAACCCAGTAATCCGGTCGGTCCTGTCCTGAACTGGACCAAGAGGCAAAAACGCGAAGAAGCTATGGATAAACTAGCGAAAATATTATCAACTGATACAGAAAGAAAAATATTCCGTGAATCGGTTGATGAGATCCGAAAAATAATTTTCTATAAGCGGCAGCGGCATAATATTGCTTCAAAATATTTTCAAGAAGAGCGGATTACTGTTAATAGCAAAGACAGTCATTGGCAGCAGAAAGGAGCGATGGCAGGGAAACTGGCTAAACCTTACATCAATTTAAAAAACAATGGGACTTTTTCTGGTTCATGGGTGATTTGCGACAAAAGCAAGGATGATGCGATGCTGCCAGCGTTGGACATCGTTATGTACGTTAACGGTATTTTAAAGAATTCCGAAAAAAGCGTAATAACATTTATAGGCAGAAACGGAGACAAAAGTTGCCAGGGAGAAATAAAAAGCGATTTTAAACATGTTTTCCCCAAAACGGATGGCAAGACAATTGCAACCAATTATTTAAAGAGCTCTGACGAGTTGTTCAAAATTTTTGTTGATAATTCCCTTCCCGGCTTCAACTGGTCGTTGTTGAAGACTGTGTCAGATGACTGTTGGTTACTTATAATTACGCTGGTATTCTATACGGCTAAAGCGAATCGTGAATTTGTTACTACTGCCTACAGTATTCTACTGTCCTACGTCACTCTTGGTCCCGTATCGGAGAGAGTCGGTTTAATTAAACGGAGCAACCTAGACATGTGCCATAGCCTGAAATCTAATGTCAGTAAAGACCAGGAAATATGCACGTACAAAGATTGTCTCACTGCAGCTCATGCTGCAATTGATTATTTCTATGAGGGAAATATAAAGAAGACTTTTGATCGTAGTGTCCTGCACGATTTGGCAGAGTTCCAACACTGCTTGCAGCACATGAACTATTTGAACAAGTTGTGTGGTGAAAGGATAAAGAGCACGAACTATTACAAGACGTACAACGGAACGTTTGTATTCAACGTTCTTCTCCGGTTGAAGGAACACGATAGTCCAATGCTCTTCTTTAACAGCCATTTTAAAAATAGCGCGTCTGTGCTGCTGTTCCTCATACAAATCAAAGAAGTATTTGAAAATTGTCTTTCTTCAATCCAATTACAGTGAAAAAATTATAGCGTTTCCTCCCTGAGACATTGTAACAGGGAACTGCTGTAATGATTTGTCCGACCGATCGAGCAAAATTGTTCCGATAGCTCAGTTGGCTAGGATTGAGCGATAGACCGCGTATGCCTGAATGTCGCAGGGTTGAATACTGCCCGGAGCGAAACATTTTTCAATTTTTCCCTTTAATTCTAAATTTATATTTCGTTAGCAGATGTTTACTGCTTAAGAGGATTATGAACCTGTAAATTTTCATACAAAAAACGATAACGTTTTTCACCCCGTAAACATCGTTCGATTTTTATAATTTTTGGATATGTTGTAAGTACCTAGATATAATAAAAATCTAGGTCTGTAAGTTTTGATTTATAAGAAATACTGCTTACGTCAAAAGTTATTAGCATCTAAAATCTATATTTTTGACTTAAAAACTTTGTCTTTTGTTGTTTTTTTTTTATTAATCTAAACTGATTTGCTAAAAAAGGAAAACGTACAGACGTAGATTAAAGTGTACTTAGTCCAATAATACCAAAATTGTTTTATTTCATAAAGGTATAGGTGGGTAAAAACCTCGTAAAAACGTTATCACCCGAAACAATATTTCAACAAGGAAATGTAGGCAATTGCCTCCAGGACTCTCTCTATCGCACAATACGGATCGGGAGGCAGAGCGGTGTGAAATAGATAGCATTTTCTTAAATACCTACTCGCGCCGCGTATCGGCACTTCACAATCCTCTTAATACTAATTAATTAAGTGTTTTCCCTTGTAGCTAATACAAAATAAGATAAGATAAAACCTTGATGCCTGCTTGATGCTTGAACCTTCCAATTATTTTCAATAGATAACTACAGTGCTAGAAGTACTATAGTAGATATACTTGAGATGATTTTCACTAGATAACTATTGCTAGTAGTACTGTAGTAGATATACTTGAGATGATTTTCACTAGATAACTAGTGCTAGTAGTACTGTAGTAGATATACTTACTTGAGATGATTTTCACAAGATAACTACGGTGCTAGTAGTACTGTAGTAGATATACTTGAGATTATTTTCACTAGATAACTACAGTGCTAGTAGTTCTGTAGTAGATATACTTGAGATTATTTGAGTTGGCCGAATTGCATCAAAGTAAGTAAGTACCTCTACCTACTAAGTTCATTCAAAAAGCCACTCTACCATCTAAGGTACGAGATGACCGTTGGCCAATGACAGAACTTCGTATATCTCCGTCTCTATCGCACTTATGTTATGGTTTATGGTACTCGACTCGAGCGATTGAGACGGAGATATACGAAGTTCGAGATTCGAAGTTTGTGGTAGGTAGCGCCGCTGTTTTATAAAAACTCGGCCACATTTATAAAAACTCGGCCACATTTATAAAAACTCGGCCACATTTAATAATATCAACATACGACGATGTGCACTTTTATTTATTAGGGATTCATTTAATTCAGTTACCTGTTTATTTTTGTTAAGGTGCTACTTAAGTTTCTTATTTGGTAAAATCGTACATATTGAAAAGTGTACCTACGTTATTAAAACTGTTACCATGATGTTCGTTTATTTTTATTGGCCATTCCTTTTCGTGCAGGAAATTTCAGTAGGTAGCTAACATATAGATAAATAAATAAATATCTGGGGACAATCGTAATAAAACAAATAGTCCCTTGTTCCCAGTTTATTTACGTCAAGTGAACATAATTCATTACACGTCAAACATAAAACATTGTCTGATGGCCAGTTCAACACTCCCCCTACATCAGATCAGGCTTACTCACCAATCCAAGTGAGGTTTGCGTTCTTAGAAGGCTTTCCTTCGGCAAGGCTTTCGTAAAGGTATCCGCTACTTGGTCTTGCGAAGGTACGTAGAGGACATTGACCTTCTCCTGATGCAATTCTTGCAAGGACTTATACCGCGTGTCTATGTGCTTTGTCTTAAAATTGTTAGCTATTTTATAATCAACGATGTTAATAAACGCCGATACATCAAGAATAAGGTCGGACAAGACAGCGACGTGAGTGGCATTATGGTTCACGCGCAAGACAGTTGGCGGTTTTTAAGAAAAAAAGTGACAGACTGGATTGAAGCGTTAGTGGGTTTTTTCTCTGTGGAGTGCGGGTAGGGATAGAACGGTTTGGATATCTCTCCTGGTAAATTTATTAATTTTATTATAATAATTGTTTTTAGTGCCTCATTGTGGTAAGTTTATGTATTTTATTAGTTTAGCTGTAGTTAATAGTCATATTTTCTTAGCCTGAGAGTTGTAAAGTGCTGCCCGAATGAGCCCGTTGGGCTGGCGCGATGGCGGGTAACCATGACCCGTTATTGGGGCCGGCCGGCGTTAACATTCAGCCAGCATCTAACTCACCTATTAGCCCTCCAATGGAAGACCAGCAGGCCACCATAAATCCAGAATCAGATATCGTAGATTCAGATTCAGATTATTCTCTAGTAAAATCGAAAGGCCAGAAAAGGCTCGCCTCCAATTCACCCCCGAAAGATTTGAATAAGAATAAATTATCTAAAACGAGTAATCCCACGCAACCACCTCAGGCCGCACAGCCATCTCAGGCCGCGCAGCCACCTCAGTCCTCTCAGCCACCCCCGAGTAGGCAGTGCTACACCCACAAAGACTCTGGCCCCTTCGTGATTCATGTCCAACTGAATAAAACCTCTCCGGGTGAAGGTACCTCCCTGAACCCAGTTAAATTTGGACAATATTTATGCTCGCACAACATAACCGGTTTAAAACAGGGTGGAGTAGCCAAAATAGGCAGAAATCGTATCAGCCTGGACTTTGTGAGTGCCAATGCGGCGAACAAATTTCTAGACTCTCATAAACTGGAGAATACGGAATATTTAGCATTCGTCCCATCTTTTAATGTCCAGAGGATGTGTATCATCCGCAGGGTACCAAAAGACTTGTCCAACGAAGAAATCGCGTCATGTGTCATGACTCCAGAAGGTTTTGGTAAAGTAACGAAAGCCAGGCGACTAAGCGTTAAAAAGAAAATCAACGATATTCAGGAATGGATCCCTATTGAGACGGTGGCTCTTACCATCGACGGGCAAAAGCTTCCTCAACGCGTCTTTCTATTTCACAACTCTTTCGTTACTGAAAAGTATAACTTCCCAGTAATTCAATGTTTTCAATGCTGCAGATTCGGCCATGTTAAGGCGAACTGCAGATCGCAACCGCGCTGCTCGAAATGCGGCCAATCCCACCCAACTAATGAGTGCTCATCACACAACGATGCTTCATGCTTGTTCTGCTCTGGGTCCCACCTTGCCACAGACAAGGCCTGCCCCGAATATGATCGTCAACATAGGATTAAATCGGCCATGACCGAAGAGGCCATTTCCTTCATGGAAGCCTCGCAACGATTCCCCTCAACCAGACGATCGTTCGCCGAAGTTTTAGGCCCGAAACCGCCTCCCTCAGTCACGTACAAAAAAACGGTCACTCTATCGAGAAAACCCCGATCTCCTCCCCCGCAGGGATATGACAGGAAAGCCCATCAAGCGATTCTTGATAGTTATCGCATCCCCCCCCCTAGGGACGGGTGCGCCCTCCCGGTGACGGGTTGGGGTACGGAACTAGGCCAGCCCGGTTCAACCCACGACGATATATCATACGCGTCCCCAGCCATCATCGAATCTCAATATAATACCACGCCTTCTGAGGAGGGCCTTGTAAATGACAGGGTGCTCGATTCTCTATTGTCCACTGTTGTAATGCTTCTCAGCATAGATAGAATACCGTCCAACGTTGCTTCCAAAATTCAAACACTCTGTGATATACTAAATAAACGACTCATCAATGTATACGGCGGTTCAATGGAATGCGCGTAGTGTCTCAAACAAAAAAGCTGAATTACTCTATCTCTCCAAAAAACATAATACCATCCTATTTGCATTAGCCGAAACGTGGTTAAAACCACAACAACAATTTAAATTGTCAGGTTACCACTCGATAAGAGACGACAGAGCAGATGGTTGGGATGGGTCTGCCCTAATTATTAAAAATAATGTCCCCTTTTCGCATATACCACTCCCGGTCCACTCTACAGATATATTCGTTGTTGCTGCTAGGGTTTTCAATGTGTCCTATGTTTCGGTGTACATCCCCCGTCCTTCGAGGAGAACTTTGTTTGAATTTCAGGCTATAATTAAAGATATTCCTAAGCCGATCGTTATTATGGGGGATCTCAATTGTCACCATGTGTGTTGGGGATCAGGATCATCGGACAGCAATGGCAGACTTATCCTAGAGTTGGCAGATAGATTTAACCTTTGCTGCCTAAATGATGGCAGGCCGACTAGGCGCACGGCCCCTGGTCAAAATTTGTCCGCGGTAGACTTATCTTTATGTTCCACCGAACTAGCCTCGGAGATATTATGGGATATCTCGCCACTGTCCCATAACAGTGACCATTTTCCGATATTTATTAATTTCCCTCGGAAATCGTTCTCCCCTGGCTCTTTGCCTCCCTTGCAGAAATATCAGCTGAGAAAAGCAGATTGGGATAAATATTCTTCTTCTATGGATTCGGAAATCCGCACTCTTGCCCTGAACAGTAATCAAAATTTAAAAATAGCTCACGAGTCCTTTGTCGACGTCATCCACAAATCTGCGGAGGAATCCATCCCTCTTAAAAGGGTCAGTTCAAAGCATGCCCCATCCCAACCGTGGTGGGATTCAGAGTGTTCTAAGGCGGTGAAGGAGCGCAATGAGGCTGAAATGATTTACGCTAGTGATATGAGTCTGGATAACTTCATCTCTTTCAAAAAAGTAAGGGCAAAGTGCCGTAAAACCTTAGCGTCAAAAAAAGCTGAGGGTTGGAATACATTCTGTGAATCTATTTCACCCACTACTCCCCCCACTCTTGTGTGGAAGAATATTCGCAGGTTCCGCAGAGGAACAGCACCCCCAACAGTTGCGAGTTCATCTTTTGCTTGGACGAATGATTTTATAAATAAATTGGCTCCTCCTACTGCCCCCAACTGCTACGACATCCCAGTCCCATACTCTCCTAATAATTCAGATCATTTCCTTGATAGGGAATTCTCTTTGGATGAACTTAAGATAGCCCTTGCAGCCACAAAAGACTCCTCTCCAGGACTGGATGGCATCGTTTACTCTTTTTTAAAGAAAGCTGGCCAATTGAGCCAGGAGTACTTTTTGGACCTTGTGAATAGAATCTTCGAATCTGGTGATATACCAGACTCATGGAAACACCAAATCATCCTACCAATTCTAAAGCCGGGCAAAGACCCTGAGCTTGCCAATTCTTACCGTCCTATTGCCCTGTCATCCGTCTTATGTAAAGTAGTTGAGCACATGATTAAAAATAGACTAGAGTGGTATGTAGAAAGCTCAGGGTACATCTCGGAAACCCAATTCGGCTTCCGAAAGGGAAGAAGTGTAACGGATAGTCATGCGTTGTTATTTACAGAAGTCAGACTAGCATTCTTGCAAAAACAATCAGTAGTGGGGGTCTTCTTAGATATATCGTCAGCTTATGACAACGTCTTGATATCTGTGCTATGTGAAAAGTTGAGAAGTATTAGCGTTCCCCAGAAATTAACCCGTTTCGTAAATAACCTCTTGTCCGGTAGAAAGATCTCGTTAAGGGCCAATAATAATCAAGATCACACTAAACTCGTTTGGAAGGGCTTACCTCAGGGCTCAGTCTTGAGCCCCTTATTATATAGTATCTACACTTCTGATCTGGATCAGGCTATAAACCAACACTGTAAGGTTCTACAATTTGCTGATGACATAGCTCTATATTGCGTCCATCAAAACATCTGTTTAGCTGTCGGCTTTATCAACAGAGCTCTGAACTCTCTGGGGCTTTGGCTAGATTCTCATGGCTTAGATCTGTCTCCCTCTAAGCTCTAAGTGCACGGCACTGGTTTTCACAAAAAGTCGATCACGCCCGTCCATTGACATCAAGTTTAGGTCTCATTCTATCCCTGTACATGATAAAACCAAATTCTTGGGTGTTATTTTGGACTCCAAATTATCCCCGTCTGAACATATAAATAGTGTCGTAGCAAAATGTGAAAAGAACCTTAACGTCATCCGAGCCCTATCCGGTGCATGGTGGGGAGCCCATCCCTACTCGCAAAAATTGGTTTATAACGCTCTAATCAGGTCTCATTTGGATTTTGGCTCCATATTGAGTGAACCTTGTAATAAATCAGACCTCAAAAAACTGGATTCAATACAAAACAAGGCTCTTAGAATAGTTACGGGATCCATGAAATCTTCTCCCATCAGAGCTCTCCAAGTGGAATGCGTTGATCCCCCCCTCACGGTCCGACGCCAATACCTGGCAGACAGATACTTGTTCCGGAGCGCTCAACTTGAGCACCACCCCATTTTTCCTAAGTTGAATATGCTGAGAGACCACGTTGAAGCCAACCGGACCGCTCCGGGCAAACCGATTCCAAATTTGCTGACTAGCCTAATCAGATTAAATAACATTGAGACCGAGTCTCCCTTAACAAGATTCCCTAAGATGCCTATATACTCAATCCCGTTTGATGCAATTACGTTCCAACCGAAATCAGTGAACATAGGAGTCGATAGGTCCTCTTCTTCAGCTAACAAAAAATTCCTAGCCTCGGTTGGTGAAAGGTGGCAAAATTGGGACCGTCTCTATACAGATGCCTCTAAGTTCAATGATGGGCCCATAGGATGTGCTTTCATTCACGATAACCTTAACTCAGTACACAAATTCCAATTGCCCAATATCTGCTCTATATATACTGGGGAATGCTTTGCCATTCTGAAGGCGGTTAAATATGTTAAAGAACACAAACTGGCAAACGCAGTAATTTTTTCAGACAGCCTTAGCTCTATCCAAGCCATTACAAACAACTCAATTAAAAACTGGGCCAAATCACCGTTGGTTTGCCTCATCAAGGAGGGTCTCCTATCCTGTCGACTTCTGAACTTGGAAGTAATCTTATCTTGGATCCCCAGCCACAAGGGTATACATGGAAATGAATTAGCGGATAAAGCTGCAAAGGAAGCAGCAGAAAACGGTGATAGAACTTTCTTTCAAAGCTTTAGCAAAGACTTGGACGCGATCTCATCGTTAAAACTATTTTCATCATGGTCGGCTTTATGGGCTACCGATAACAAGTTGCAGTTTTACGAACTGCAAAGAAATATTCCGGCTTCTCCCTGGTTTTTTAAATTCAAATTTAAAAAAAGAGTAACTAGTTGCATCATACGCCTCAGGCTGGGACATTTGTGCTCCCCTGAATTTTTATTTAAAATCAAAGTCATAAATAGTGCGGAATGTCTGTGCGGGCATGATGTAGGTTCAATTGATCACATTTTTCTCGAGTGTCCTTCAACTCTTTTCTCTCTTTATGACCTACTAACAAAACTTAAAGTCCAACTCCCTACTAATGTTAAAACTCTCTTGGCTAGTTTTGAGCCCAAAGTCGCTAAGGCTTTGGCTTATTTTATAGATAAAAATAATATCAAATTATAACTATTTATGAATATATATAAGCACTCTTTTATCCACTTATTACCAATATTCAAATATGGTCGTTACGTACAATTAGTCCCTGGGGCAAAATTATTAGGTGCACTCCACGGAACCGTAAAGCCAAAACTTCCCCCACTTGACATTGGCAAAGTGCCTAAGCAGCAAAAAGCCACAACACGGAAAAAAAAAAAAAAAAAGCGTTAGTGGATGCGAGATGTAAAATGAAACAATATAAATAAATAAATATTTACAATAAGAAGAACAAGTTATTTTTAATAGATCAGAAGTGGTAACAACCAGAAGAAACGCCAGTGTCAATCGATAAAACAGGTGAGGGTTTCTAATCGAGATATAGAAGTAACAATGATGTTTGATTTTCTGTAAACAGTTCGCTGCATAGAATATGGCGACAAAATAAGAAGAGACTCCAGTTTTCAGATACGAATTGACAAGGAAAAATGAATATGATTTTATTACAAGTACATACCTATTATAAATCTAGAAGTGAATAAATTATATATGACGCAATTAGTATTTGAAAGTTTATGTATGTAAGATAAGAGTTGTATTTGTATTGTATTTATAATATGAATTTGAAAAGTTCAATCAATGTAGACATAATATATTTATTCAGAAAATCAACAGCAATACAGAGCATGACTGTACCCAACTATAATGCAATAATACACAGTAGTTTAGCCAATTATACCTTAGATAACTTGATATGAAAGAGAAAATTAAAAGTAAGTGTGTATTTTCGCGGTCAATAGAAATGGCAAAAGATGAAAACATTAGTAATAACTAATGTAGCATGTCAAACCATAGGTTAATGTAAATGCAAATATATTATTATCCTATTGACAATTTTAAGTAATTCATTAAAGACAAATTAAGAGTGAAATAAATACAGATTTAGTTAAATAAGTACAACTTTATTAACATTGGTAGCCACTTGTTGTTTGAGACATTAACATTACTTAGGTACATGATAAAAGTTTGTTAAACATATGTGTACCTACCTACCTAATTGTATGGTATTCAGAATATAGTAAGTAGGTACAACAACAACCCATAAACAACAAATGTTCACAAAGTAACCAAGTGAAATGATAAGGATTTGAAGACTATTAACATTGTAGTTTTGTTTGATTCATTGGATATTTTAATACTTACTGTAGTATTATTTAAAAACATTCATGTTAATTTTATTAACTGAGAAGTGGACACAAAAATTGGTTGTTCAGTCAGCCAGAACTGTGTCAGTAGTAAATAAGCTGAGAAGGTACATGTCCTTTTGTTTCGGCTGAGAGTTGGCTTATGCGGGTCAATCAACTATTTCTTGTCGTTATTCTGTCCCATTAGCCAGGAGACAATATGACAGATTTTGTAACAAACTTAAAAGATACACCATACAAAAAGTGTTTGCACATGATAAGAAAATAGGTGACAACACAATGTACTGAGTAACTTTGTAAACAAATTATAAAACTTCCCTGAAATTGAAAACTTGTATTTATGGCTTACAGAAGAAGTTATTAACTGTGCAAAGAAATTTCAGTACCTACTTAATATGATGGGATATGAGAGGAGAAGGTTTTGTAAAACCTTATACCACTACAGAGAATATACTATAGGCAAACAAGGGAGGCGTTAAAAGAAAAAAAATTAATGGATTAACATGTCTAGAGATGGAAAATAATGAATAAACTTGGACATTTTAAATACGGAAACCTGGAAATGAAAATATTGGATTTGAATTCATTGTCTATCGAGGACAGTTAAGTAATATTGACAGGATAAGATACAAAAAGAAATTGACAGAAGGATAGCAAATATTTGAAAGAGATATGGGTCGTTTGGTGAAATTATGAAGACACGTTGAGCCTGCCCGTCATGCCCTACTGAAAAACTATGTATAGAGACTAAAATATGTATGATTTAATCGTGGGTGGCTCACTGGTGATGCATTGTGGCCAATGGTAAGGATAGCTCAGATTTTGCTGTACTCAATGATGTTTAATTGTACTTTTACAATGAAAAACACTTTTCCGGAGGCCAGTGAAAATTCAATCTTGTATTGAATCAATATTATGAAGACTGACAGGGAGAATCTTTTGTTCACTACAGCTTCAAGTTTAGAGAGGTGATAAAGAAAAAAAAAACGAGTCATCATTCAGTATTTTTTTGTAATCAGATCATTAAAACGTGTTTATTGTTTACCAACAGTCAAAACTTTTAAGGTTAAACAGGTTCCAAATAACACTTCCTTCAATGTTTATATAACTTTGACTTCCACATTGATTCTTCATCATGTTTTTATTTGTAACTTAAGAGTATAGTATTATTATGATTATACACTTGTTACACAGCAAAATGCCTACTCATAAGAGAAGTTGCGGCACAAAAGGTTCAATTGTATTGTTTCTTCCCGTTGAAGACACTTGAAGTCCAGTCAATACAAAAATGAATTACCGACGTCAGTTCTTAATCTCTTCGTTAACGTTTGGTGCATTCATTGCGGTAAGTATTGCTTGCCTTTTGAAACGCGTCGTTTGTTCAAGGTAAACAGAACCGTAACTGTCAAGTCTGCAGCAGAGCCCGTTTCTCGTCCAGGAAATCAGTATCCAGGCCATTTAGGTCTTAGTCCAGCTTATAATACACATAGATAATAATCAAAATCAACCTCAACGATGGAAACAATTCCGAAGATTGGCGTTTGACAATTTTGAGTATTTTGACATGAAATAAAGTGCCCATAGAATGACATATGAGTTGACCGTTTTGCGTTCCGATACTTACCATATTCATGCTGAAATAACGTTTCTTTGATTTTCACTTTATTTCTTTTGCTTATTTATATAAATCAATGAGAAGATCCAGTTTTGCGAAAGAATATAAAACTGAAACATTTTGACGAATGGTCTTAGACGTGTTCAGACCACAAAATAATCGTTATAACATATAAGGTACCTACCATAAGGATACGAATTCCATAGATCGAGTCCTAGTGGGACCTAGCGAGTCCCCAACAGGGATGAAGGTAAATTATCCTACCTAACTAAATTAAGAAGTAGGTAACAAAAGACTAAAGAGATTACATCCTTGTCATCTTATGTCCTATCTATATAGATACTTTAGTCGTATTATGTGCATAATGTCAGCTTTTGGATTTCTAACAAAAAAAACAGGGCTATAAGTATATGATGAAGAACAGGAGATTCAACATTTGGCATATCTCGTTCCGTGTGGGTTTGTGTGTATCGCCTCTACACAGGGATGGAATTTACGTCCGTCAGCGCGATATTTAACGTTGATCACGTGTAAAACGAAAGTATCGAACATATTTTAGATATCATACCTAGTACTTACAAGGGATCTTAGAATCACAGCAACATTGATAAGAAAAGATAATCTAATATGATGAACTAATACCTATATTAAATTATGCAAACAGAACTTTTGAATTAAGACTTGCTAAGAAATACCTACTAAAGTTGAAAAGAAAAGTAAAATATCTAATAGCCATCATTCCCTATTGGTGCATCGCAAATCACATACAATTTGCTGTTTGAAATTAAATACGTCCAGATAGACTAGAATCTCTTACTGTAGGTAGACAAAAAGGAGACTACTCACTATGGAAATTGTCAAAGAAGATTGAAATGGGCCTAATCATGAAGGTATGCTTAAAACAAAACGAGGCGACCGGGAGGAGCTCCAAGGAAAAAGCAAAAACTTCTTTCAGCATTGCCGGAGTATGTGTTTCAGCCGAATGAACGAAACAAGACCTAAATATCAAGCTAACCATAGAGTCTTGTAGGAAGACAGTTGAAGTGAAAATAAAATACTTATTTACGAATGTCAATCCGATATACGTACTTTACTATGGACTTGCAGCAGTTACGGGCCATAACTATGGGCTCAGTTTGCCCAAAATAAAAATATGTATATATATTGAAATTCTGCAATGATTGCAGAACAATGCTCTAAAAATAATAAAAAAAAATGCCCCATGCTTCATATGAAATAAAATAAACACAGAAGATCATGAGTAAACAAGCACTTTCGAATCGTCAGGTAGAAAAATAATCTTCTAATTAATTACTATTCCTCAAATCCATTGATAGATACAGTTGGTGCCAAAATAATCATTTGTAATATAGTATCTGGTAATGCCAATATTAAAAGAGGATATACAAGGATGTTGCAAAAGTTACGAGCACAGACTAGCACAAATAATATTTATGTATATATGTATTTAAATATACCTAGTAGATTAAGCTGTTTTCATTATACTATATTTTATATTGTTATTAATAAACTATTACTTCTCTCATATATCGTCTTGTATTTGATAAATATCTGTACATATTTGTTTGACTGTCGTACCAAGTTGTAGAAGTCAACTTTGGCAATGCCCATGCTATTAATGATATTCAAGTTTATAGGCGAAAAATAGATCTAGGTCTTAAGATTTGTATTTAATAGACCTAATGTCGACAATGATTCTGCTTGGAGTATTTGTTTATTTTAAGGTGCAGTGCAGCAGGTGTTGGAGTGAGCGTGCTCCGACACGGCTGGCTGAAGATATACTTAAGCGACTTGCTGGGTGTCGGAGCGAGCGTGCTACCGATGACAGCAGATGAATGACTAGCCTGGGTCTTGGATTAAATCTAGTACCGATCGCAGCAAATGAGTGCAGCAGGTGCAATCTAACCTTTGAGACATCTAATTTATATTATTTAATGTTGAAAATGATTCTGTTTGGAGAATGTGTTTATTTTTAGGGTGCAGTGCAGCAGGTGTTGGAGTGAGCGTGCTCCGACGCTGCTGAAGATACAAGCGATTTGCTGGGTGTCGGAGTGAGCGTGCTACCGATGACAGCAGATAGATGACTGACTCGCTGGGTGTCGGAGTGAGCGTGCTACCGATGACAGCAGATAGATGAATGACTCGCTGGGTGTCGGAGTGAGCGTGCTACCGATGACAGCAGATAGATGACTGACTCGCTGGGTGTCGGAGTGAGCGTGCTACCGATGACAGCAGATAGATGACTGACTCGCTGGGTGTCGGAGTGAGCGTGCTACCGATGACAGCAGATAGATGACTGACTCGCTGGGTGTCGGAGTGAGCGTGCTACCGATGACAGCAGATAGGTGATTAACTGACTGGGTGTCGGAGTGAGAGTGCTACCGATGACAGCAGATCGATGTAACTGACTGGGTGTCGGAGTGAGCGTGCTACCGATGACAGCAGATGTGACTGACTGGGTGTCGGAGTGAGCGTGCTACCGATGACAGCAGATAGATGTAACTGACTGGGTGTCGGAGTGAGCGTGCTACCGATGACAGCAGATAGATGTAACTGACTGGGTGTCGGAGTTAGCGTGCTACCGATGACAGCAGATGTGACTGACTGGGTGTCGGAGTGAGCGTGCTACCGATGACAGCAGATAGATGTAACTGACTGGGTGTCGGAGTGAGCGTGCTACCGATGACAGCAGATAGATGTAACTGACTGGGTGTCGGAGTGAGCGTGCTACCGATGACAGCAGATAGATGTAACTGACTGGGTGTCGGAGTGAGCGTGCTACCGATGACAGCAGATAGATGTAACTGACTGGGTGTCGGAGTGAGCGTGCTACCGATGATAGCAGATAGGTGATTAACTGACTGGGTGTCGGAGTGAGCGTGCTACCGATGACAGCAGATAGGTGATTAACTGACTGGGTGTCGGAGTGAGCGTGCTACCGATGACAGCAGATAGATGATTAACTGACTGGGTGTCGGAGTGAGCGTACTACCGATGACAGCAGATAGATGTAACTGACGGGGTGTCGGAGAGAGCGTGCTACCGATGACAGCATATAGATGATTGACTAGCTGGGTGTCGAAGTGAGCGTGCTATCGATGACAGCAGATAGATGGCTGACTAGCTGGGTGTTGGAGTAAATGTGCTACCGATGACAGTAGAATTAGATGCCTGCAGTAGATATTGAAGTGAGCGTGTTCCAATACGGCTGAAGATTTGACTGATTTGGCTTGACATTCCGAAGGATAAGAATTAGTAATGATAAAATAAAAATGCTACAAGAACTAAACTCTGAAAGCAAGAAAATCGACTTACATATGAATGCATCTAAAACAAAATTAATGTCAAACTACAACAGGAAAGTAATTAAAATAGAGGAAAACCCCATAGAATATGTGGATGATAATGTATGTTTAGGGAAATTTGTGTCTTTCGAGGCAAATAGTAATGAAAATGATAGGAGAATAAACACAACATGGAAGAAATACTGGGCTCAGAAAGAAATCCTTAAAGGAAACTACAACCTTAACTAGAAAAAGATAGTAATGGATTCCTGCATCCTTCCAAGCTTGACATATGCTAGCCAAACATGGGTCTATACTGGAAAAATAAAGAACAAAATTTTATCCTGCCAGCATGCAATGGAAAGGAGTAAAATAAAGCTAAGAAGAATACAGAAAACGAGAAACACAGATCTACGTAAGAAAACTAAGATATCAGATGCTCTTCAATATAGTTTAACACAGAAGTGGAGATGGGCAGGCCATATAGCTAGATATAAAGATAAAAGATGGACCCTCCAAACAACGAAATGGCGAGGTACAGCTAGAAAAAGAAATGTAGGAAGACAAAGAAAAAGATTGGTTGACGACATCATAAAAACGGCAGAAAAAAATCTGGACTGAAACAGCAACAGACAAGGAAAAGTGGAAAAAAATAGAGGAGGCTTTTACCCTTGGGGACCACTAATGTGGAAATAAAGCATTAATAATAATAGCAATAATAATGATAAAATAAACTGATAGAATAGGGTCATTCTATGATTGAGGGATGGCCGAAGCACTACAGGAATACAGACTTGAAAGTTGAGTCCTTTTGAATAGATCTTGCAAATGAGATTTGAAGTTCAATCAAGTAAGGAATAGGAACTCAGCAATATCACAATCTGGTGTACCTAATCAGTAAATATTGTGTGAAAAAGTACAGTCAGCTATAAGAGCCTGTGCCAGGGAATATTTTTTTTGTCAGAAACCTAACACAGTTGCTTTGAAGTGGTTACCCAACAGTACACAAACATTTGAAGCATCGGGTATCTACGGGGCAATACGAGCAGTCTTTAAAGTGAAGGTCTGGATCTCAGCAAGGTCTTGTATGAATTTGCACACGCACGAATGTAAAAGGAACAAAAAAAAAACCAGAAAGCACCTTTATTTGAATTCCTGTATCGTGGTCTGAGGGCAGACACGAGTCAGAATGGCCGAATGTTAGCTATTTTATAATCAACGATGTTAATAAACGCCGATACATCAAGAATAAGGTCGGACAAGACAGCGACGTGAGTGGCATTATGGTTCACGCGCAAGACAGTTGGCGGTTTTTAAGAAAAAAAGTGACAGACTGGATTGAAGCGTTAGTGGATGCGAGATGTAAAATGAAACAATATAAATAAATAAATATTTACAATAAGAAGAACAAGTTATTTTTAATAAAATGAAACACTGGATTCTCGACAAGCTTTGAAACACTTGCAAGCACTTTGGTTATCTACGTAAACCGTCGGTATAACGTATCCTCGAACTTCCCTGTAGATAGAGACGACTGAGCCATACTTATAACCGTCTGGGCTGCGAGGCTGGCCGCCACAAATTCCGATTCAGCGGCGCTACCACGAACTTCGAATCTCGAACTTCGTATATCTCCGTCTCTGTCGCTCGAGTACCATAAACCATAAGTGCGATAGAGACGGAGATATACAAAGTTCGAGATTCGAAGTTCGTGGTAGCGCCGCAGTGGTCGAGAGACTCACGCATCTTTGAGTTTTGGAAGACCATGACATTGTTCCAAATCGAAACAAGCCTCATACTCTTTAAGCTCAATAAGGCTAGTGTTATTAGTATTAAACGACGATATTGTATTTAATACATTTATGTAAATACATCCAAGGCTCAAACATCAAAAACTCGAAACAAATATTCATGCTCATCACCCAAATTTACCGGGATTCGAACCCATGACCTTCAGCGTTAGGCAGCGTCACTACCCAAGTACCCACTGGGCTAACCGGTCGTCTAAAACCTCTTATAGTTATATAAGTATATTTTGGCCATATTATATACCTACTAACATTAGAATAGATGTAAATACATCCAAGACTCAAACATTAAAAACTTGAAACAAATTTTCATGCTCATCACCCAAATTTACCGGGATTCGAACCCATGACCTTCAGCGATAGGCAGCGTCACTACCGAAGTACCCACTGGGCTAACCGGTCGTCTAAAACCTCTTATAGTTATATAAGTATATTTTGGCCATATTATATACCTACTAACATTAGAATAGATGTAAATACATCCAAGACTCAAACATCAAAAACTTGAAACAAATTTTCATGCTCATCACCCAAATTTACCGGGATTCGTACCCATGACCTTCAGCGATAGGCAGCGTCACTGCCTAAGTACCCACTGGGCTAACCGGTCGTCTAAAACCTCTTAGTTATATGGGCATTTTTTTTTCAAAGTGTACCATTTTATTTGAATAGGCGTCAAGCGTCAATCCATTACTTAACAGGGCTACTTTACCGTACAAATAGTAACGGAATGGAAGTGACGGAACGAATACTTCGCAGATTAAAACGCGTGTTTAATATACTGTTTTTAACAATTGTAATAGTATTTTACTGAAATCATGGTTAATGATAATGACAGATTAAGATAATTGAGTCGCATTAGCAGAAAAATTATAGGAACCTTCGTAACCTCGTAACGGAACCAGGACACTAGTTTTTGGGTCCACCACTCGACGCACCGTTCGCGCGCAATTTCTAGCCACTATACCTACCGACAATTTGTAAACAAAACGAATGATGTTACGTAACGTTATGTGACGCTAGATGAAAATAAACATCTAATTTGGTAATAAAAATACCTCGTTCCCACAAAATCATCGTAAAAGAATGTGGACATGTCCACTTTTCCAAAATCACTGGACAAGATTAAGTTTAGTTTATTATGTAAAAAACACTTTAGCGAGATAAATAAAAGGTTGATTTAAGAAAATTCATGTTTTCCACTATCAGAAACAAGTATTTCTAGGCACAATATACAAGTCCTAATACTTCGAATCGATCTGAAGTTGGCTTTCCGCAGGTGGACAGGCAAACATCGAGGGTCGGCAGCCAGAAAAACCAAGAAAATGTGGTAAATTTAATGCTAAATGATAGGTTTTTTGGGTTTTTATACGATTTAGATATATTATTATTGACGTTTTAAAATCGCTACAAGTACAATTTTTCAACGTGTTTCGTATTTGTTCATACTACAAAAAAGATGCATACGGATTCTCGCAAATATTAAAAAATATGATAGTTGCAGACCTTACTTTAAGGAATTTAACATCTTAACTTTACCATCCCTATACATTTTAGAAGTCTGTAAATTTGTACGTAAGCACCCATATTTATATACAAAAGCCAAAGATCATCACACAAGCACCATGAACCTGCGACATCAAAATAGAATAGCCTTACCTACTAGTAACTTGCAAATGAGTAACAAGAGCCCCCATATGACCACAATAAGAATATATAATAATGTTCCTAAAGATATTAGTGAAGAGCTGAAATACACAAAATTTGTTGAGAATCTGAAAAAATACTTAGCATGTAGGTAATAGTTTCTATTCATTACAAGAATTCTTTGACTTAAATAAATATTATAAATAGTGTTGAAGATAAGATTGAAATAGAGATTTACGGATTATTTCCTGGAACAATATTTGTGTTAAGTTAAACGTCTGCTAGACGGCCGCCAACACGCCCTTCCGACCGAGCGACCTTGGTCCGCACCGACCGTGTAGACAGTTGTTTGCAGCAAAATTTCATACTACAGCGTTCGGTGCCGACCAAGGTCGCTCGGTCGGAGGCGCGTGTTGGCGACCGTCTAGCAGGCACTATGAACTGAACCCGAAAATGTTGATAAAACGATCGTAGGGTGAATATAATCCGAGTAGTAGGTATGCAGTATCATCTTAGTCTGAGATGAAAACTATTGAGCGTTTCGTGAAATACAGAGGGTATAGGAGACGCTACACGAGCAGTTATCGCCCGGACTGCATGCCCGCCGACGTGATTTGGCTCGCACAATGTACATACTCCTTTTTAATTCGGAGTTACCCTCCAAAAAAAATACTATTGGATTGGTAGAAATTATCGGAATTACCCGATTTTCGGAGTTGGGTACCAGAATGCACCTTACTAGATTTTCTGTGAACTTGCTTGGCCGTCCAACATAATCGGCCCGTGGAGCGTCTCCTATAGTAGGAATGAGAGGTATATATTGCTTTGCACTCCAACCATAGCTGCATCTCTGTTAGTTGTTGTGACAAATTGTGTAATGGCCTTGACAACGACATACTCTACTTTTTGCACCGACATCTCGGCAAACGTATTTAAACAACTGGCAACACTTATTATTGAAATCTGGACGTCCCGGAAATGCGTGGGATGCTGTCAGTCAATGTCAAATGTGTCAAAGTCTAGCGTGGTGTGGTCTAGCGTACGTACTGGAAGTGAACGAACGACACGTCCTGAGGAAAAATCTTATCTCATCTTCTATTCGTAGAACCTAATTTCTTCGATAGTGCCTTGCGGACAGCGCTGTTTCTAAACTATCGAAACCCAATAAAATTGCTAGAAAGATTCAAGGACTGAAAATATATTTGAAGAGGTTAGTTTAGTAGTGCCTTTGTGGCCTATTTGCAGATTAAATAATAGATTTTGATTTAGTAGGTAGGTACTTAATTCCAGATTTTAATATGTAGAATAAGTATATTAAAAAAACAAACACCTACAATGAAGAATCTGTATTCTAGAGTATAAAGTCGGGCACCGTTTCAACTGGTGTCAATTAACATTAACTCACAGTTAACTTTTAATTGGATCTTACTTTTTTGTGATTTTATGGTCGGTCCTATGGGAAATGTTGTTCAGTATTTTTTTAGTTCAGTAGTTACTATTCGCTTTTGGTCATTCCGGATCATGAGCCCAAAATCATCAGGTAGGTATAGGAGTTTGAATCTAAGTAGGTAATAAATATATAAATAAATATTACGGGACAATCTTACACAAATCAACCTAGGCCCACGGTAAGCTCATTAAGTAATACCTTGTCTATTCTGATAATGATTACCCATGTTTTTGTCTGTAAAGACACTTCACACTCAGCGACCCCCTTCAAATAATTTTTATCCCCTGAAACAAACAAGGGTTGTTATAAGTTATACCTGTGTGTCTGTCTGTTTCATTGGAGCTCCCGAACGAATGATTTTGAGTGTGGTTTATTTTTAACAAAAGTCTTCTTTCACAGATTGTTCTTAGTTATGTTTGTTGTTTCGAGGATGGTTTAAGTTCTTTTGCCCTAGTGATATGGCTATATTATTAAATCATGCTCATATCATACCTTCCTTTAAATACCTGGGGCACATACTGACAAGTGATTTATGTGATGACGGTGACATGGGGCGGGAGCGGAGGGCGTTATCAGTGAGGAGTAATATGTTGGCCCGCAGGTTTGCGAGATGATCTGCTGAAGTGAAAGTGACGCTATTTAAAGCTTATTGCCAATCCTTTTACTCAAGCAGCCTGTGGTTCCGATATACGAAACGAGCTTATAACGCCCTTCGCATCCAGTACAAAACGCCTTCAGAATGTTGTTGAGACTACCAAGATGGTGTAGCGCGTCAGGAATGTTCGCGGATGCTCACAGGAAAGGGTTCCACGCGATCATCAGAAAAAAATTGCATTGTTGATATATAGTGTGAGAAATAGTCAAAACATCATTCTGAAGATGATATCGGATAGGTACAACTGTCCCATCCTTGGTCACTGGGTGGCACAGATCAGGATATATATAAAATAGCCGTGATCTGTGTCACACCGTGTTTTGTTTTTGAACGTTTTATTTTATTTTATTAAGGTCTAACTAACATAAGATATAAGTTGTAACTAACCCGATAGGGATATTAAAAAAAAAAAACCGAAATAAACGTATTGATTGATTGATAGCTATTTACTTTCATATAACTATCTTATGGTACATCTTTATTCCTACGGTTATAATTATATCATGGCTTTAATAATCTTACTGCAACATATCCAATGATCAATCACTCTCATGATGTGGATTACCTAGTCCCAATTCAGACTGGTAACAGATGGAATTCTGATTGATACATAGTATGTATAAAGAAGGCATATACACTATGAGCAGACTAAATAGGGTCAGTTAGAAGAAATCAGCAACTTTCTTGTGTGATTAAGTTTTTGAAATCTTTGAATGTAGTATTTTTTTGTTCTAAAGTCAGCGTTGTGGTTTCTAAGTACACCTTTTATCAAATAATTTATAATTTAGACTGCTTAACCTGTATGTATAAGTAGGTATAAGCGTTTCAGTTTATTGAAATCAAATGACACTTAATTTCATTTACAGAAAAAACAATGGGGAAGTACAAAACCTTGAGACGGTTTTTTAATGGTTTCAAGATGCGAAAGGCCGATCATATTCTTAAGGACTGCGATCTTGTCATAGAAGGGGATAGCTTCTTCCGCCAGCAGTACAAAGAGAGTGGATTCAACTTCACCCTCGGAGGTGAATACGACAGGTATGCTAACTATTTGAAAACAATACTAATGTTATTCATTAAAAGCAATGTGAAATGTTACGTGGTCTTCACTGGGGCAATGACAATGGACATCGAGAAAAGGAAGGTGACCCATCAGACAATTATAGATGACAGGATGAACATTGTACCTGGTGATACTGGTTATTATTATGACCCAGTTTTCACAAAAGATGTACATAGGCAAGTGCTAGATGAACTGGGAATTGGGTATTGTGTGACTGAATACAATGCTCGTCAAACTCTTCTTGATGTATCCAGAGAGCTGAACTGCCCTGTCCTGACTCATAACTTCGAACAATGTCTGTTTGGCATGATTTGTATAATCCCGGGGTCGATCTGGTATGACGATGCAAAACAACATATCACATGCAAAATGCAAATCCCAGAGTTATTCCAAGAACGTATTAAGATATATGATGAGATGAAACCAATATTCTGGACGATTCTTGACGAAAATTTACCGCTGTATGATAAGATTCCTGAAATAATAGGTTGCAACCAACCAAAGGGTTTTCATCCAACTTTTCCTATAATGTCATTATTATATTGGATCAGAAAGCAAGGAAAAGAGAGTGAATTGGTCATCGATAAATTGGAGAAACAATTAGACACAGACGCTCAGAAAAAGATTTTTAGGGAATCAATTGATGAGATTACGAATCTGATTGTTTATAACAGAGAATCCAGGGCTATGAGCCATTTAAAAGGAGAATTTAGTAGTGGCGATCAAGAGACTCAAGATAGTTTCAGAAATGGTGTTATGACTGGTAAAATCCCCAGTGTTTACATTAATTTAAAGAATAATGGAACCTTTTCTGGGTCATGGGTAATCTTTGATGAAAGTAAACGCGACGCCATGATGCCCGTGTTGGATATCGTTGCGTATGCCCACAGCTTTTTGTGGGATTCACCACAAAGCTTGACTTTTATCGGTCGTTTGGGGCGCTCTGTGTTTATAGATAATATGCCACCGAGGGATCCAGGGACCTCAAAGAACTTTGAGAAATTTATTGAAGACGAGATGCCCGGTTTTGATTGGTCCTTACTAAAGGCTGTATCGGTAGACTGTTGGCTGCTGATAGTGACCCTGGTGTATTACATTTCTGAAGGAAATAGAAGAGAGTTCGTTTCTGCAGCCTACAGTATCCTCCTGTCCTATGTCATGCTTGGACCCGTGTCAGAGAAAGTTGGGTTGCTTAGAAAAAACATTTTGACTCTCAGTTTGAACTCAGATGACGAAGATACCGGTATCTGCACTCGTAAAGACTGTCTGGAAGCGGCCAACGCTATGATACAGTATTTCGATGAAGGCAACATTAAAGAGACATTCGACCGGAGCCTCGTTCATGACTTGGTAGAGTTCCAACACTGTTTGCAACATATGAACTATTTGAACAAATTGTGTGGGGAGAAGATAAAGTGTACGAACTATTACAAGACGTACAACGGCACGTTTATATTCAACGTTCTTCTGCAACTGAGGGAACACGACCCAATGCTTTTCTTTGAAAGCCATTTCAAAACCAGCCCTTCTGTTTTGAACTTGTATAAAGGCATTAAAGAAGTATTTGACAGTCTTTTGTTTGCAACTAAGTAAGTAAGTTAATTTTTTTTAAATATAATTTGTTTCTTTTTTTGTAAGCCTCATTAGACACCTTTATTTTTCAATTATATGGTATCATTGAAAAGCAGAATCCTTTTTTATTTTTTGCTTATAAAATAATTCCTGAAAATATTATAATTTATAACATTCGTGCGAAAAGTTTGAGTTCACATTCACATCACATAAAAAGTTTATTGAAGTAAGTACGGAAAATTCTCATGACTTGTCAAACATAAAGTTCATGCCCAGCAGTGGGACGTACATATATAGGCTGAAAGGATATATAAGCTGACGACCGCTTTAGCCTAGTTGGTAGTGAACCTGCCTACGAAGCAAGAGGTCCTGTGTTCGAATCCCGGTAAGGGCATTTATTTGTGTGATGAGCACGAATATTTGTTCCTGAGTCATGGATGTTTTCTATCTATTTAAGTATTTATTTCTCTATATAAAGTATCTATATCGTCGCCTAGTACCCATAGTACAAGCTTTGCTTAGTTTGGGACTAGGTTGATTTGTGTAAGATTGTCCGCAAAATATTTATTTAATTATTTATTTTATTAATTAAGTAACTTTAGCTAAATTTAGTTAAAACTAAGTAAGTTAAATCTAAGTATTTAAGTATTATTTCACCGAAATGGCGTAAGATAAGTGTATTTATGCTGGGACATAATCTTTTGCAATAAATATCAGTTATTAAATTATGTATGTAACGTGTACTGTCCAACTAAACAATCCGTGACTTGACCCTATTAATTTTGAGCGCATTTTCTCCGCCCCGTTTTTTCATCTCTCGGGGGAAGCTAATTGACGCAAACCGATCATGGCGTCCGGCGTCCGCGCAGTGTGCTCGCAACGCTGCGCGCGCGCGCTCTCGACCCGCACTTGTTTACAAACACCATAAACATGTAAACATCATTGTTAACTTTTGCCGCGAAAGTTAATTAATTGAGCGTTCAAATCGACGTAGTGACGGATTTTAATTAAGACATTCCTGACGCGCTGTACTCTCTAGAATCGGCATTTCAGTCACATATGCGGACGTACACGCTGGTGCGACGTCCGAGCGTCACCGACCGTGTCCTGACCACTTTTAAGATGTGTTTTCTAAACGTTTTGCGCTTGCACGTGTCTCAGAATCAGAGGCAGAAGCGTTTGTACAAGCAGTATATGGATCAACTGGCCGGGGCATACGTGGAGCGATGTACGGACTTGAGTACTTGGGAGCATAGGTACAACTGTGTTGGAACTGCCGAGTGGGACTCGCGGGAGTGGGACAGCGAGTCGAGGTCCTGTGGGTCAGAGTGCGATAGCGGGAGGTGCTCGTCCCCATGCTGCTCGGAGGTGATCTTCAACGGCGGACAGCATTTCAGCGGGAAGGGGAATACCTGCCGTCCCTTCCCTTTATGCTATCCAGGGAATTTCGGGTGAGTCTCTCTACTTTTCTGTGCGCCTAGTACCAATAGGTGAATGAATAAGAAGGGTTTGTTGTAGAAATCTAGTCTACCCGTAGCAAAGCAAGAATGAGTGTGCCTACTTAAACCCATTCGCCAACAAACTGTACCGCAGTTGGGCGAAGTGTTGTAGTAGTTTTAAATTTATTTTTTATGCTGAAGGTTAAATTGGGAACGGATGAAAATTTTAGAATTGCCTGATTTTTTTTTCGTGATAGGAATAACCTTCCTTAGCACCAGAAAAAAGTTTCAGAGTTTTCAGCTCCGTAAATTATTTTTGAAAAATATAAACAGTTTCCTCACTTAAGTACGTTTTGGGTTTAGGGCGGCGAATGAGACACTTTCCTTGACCCGTCTCATATTGCAAAAAATATTTTAAATATCTGACCCTGGCAATGACAAATATAGCTGTTGCAGCTGTCAATATCATTGCCATTGTCAGTTTACCACGGATATTTAAGATATTTTCTTGTAATATGAGGCGGATCAAGGAAAGTGTCTCATTCGCCGTCCTAAACCCAAAGAGTAAGTGAGGAAACTGTTTATATTTTTCAAAAATTATTGACGGAGCTGAAAACTCTGAAACTTTTTTCTGGTGCAAAGGAAGGTTATTCCTATCACAAAAAAAAATCAGGCAATTCTAAAATTTTCATCCATTCCCAAATTATCCTACGTTTTCTTCAAAAGTTGTAGGACAAGCGAGCTCTCGCCGCGCCGCTCAATAATTGGTGCGTACAATCTCATTATAAGTCAATAGATGTTTAAACTAAGTGCCAAGGAATGAGCGCTTTAGGTATTCTATTTATGTTTCGCAAAAAAAAACATGCCCATTTCATAATTATAGGACATTCTTTGTTTTACCGACCTGTTAAGGTAAACATTGTCAAAAAGCGACAATCATTTTAAGTTGTAGGTTACCTTTGGTTAAAGTAGAGATTAATATATATTTTTATTTCTTGAGCCGTTTGATTGGTTCTGATTTTCAGTTACTGAATCAACTTTATAAATCTTCCTCCTCCTCAAATATAAACTGGATTTTTCATAAGGTAACTCATGCATTTGCTCTAAGAAACTGGATAGGCAGTATAGTTTTTTATAGGTATTTCAAACATTTTCAATTCAAACTCTGCATGTGTAGACATCATGTTTTAAAGTGTACATAGTATTCTATTCACTTGTAGTGTCGCTATTAATGACACACTTCCAGTGTTGAAGCACATGTTAAAGATAAACAGATCTCATCTCTTGATCCACGCATCGGCAGGGTGACAATCGTAGATATGTACACGCTCTGATAATGACGAAGAATGTTTAAGAAAAGCGGTAAGGTACGACGAACCGCTTCCTAACTGTAATGTGAGCATTACGTCACAGGAAATAAAAACCTCCTTAAGTATTAGTCGTATGTAAAATAGATGATTTAGAGCCGCCAGTGACTAAAGCGATGCACAGATCGATTTGTGTCAACGTTCCGATTATCTACTTATATATTTAGTAGCTTTGCCTCTTTCTTTTTGTCTTTGTGGAAGCCAAATACTTTCATCGTCATCTCCATCCTGGGCTTGTAGTCATTCAGTGCTGGAGACAGGGACTGCATAACCGAAAAATACCGGTATTCTATTTTAACGGTATGACGTCATATCGGTTGTCAAGTATCGGTTTCGGTAGTGGAACCTTTATATTTCGATAGTAACTGAAGTTTCGGCAAAATGACTCATTCGGAGAAACAATTTTCGAGTTTGTGATAGTACCTATCTAACTGTACCAGTCGCCATCACATACATCGGAGCAAACAAGCACGTCACAAACATCAGAACACACCTCTATTTTCAGGGCATTAGGGTGCATGTGCCGATATTTTTGAACACCTATAGTGTACCTATGTATGTGATGGCGACTGTACCTAACCGTAACATTTTTTATTTAATCGTTTGGCGTGTGTACATAAACGTTTCATGCAATAAAAATTATAAGTCCACATGCAGGGTCCCCAGGGTTTTAGCCAAAGCGAAACACCATCAATGAATATCATTGTTAGGGTTAACAATGATATTCATTGATGGCGTTTCGCTTTGGCTAAAACATCATTCTATTTAGGTACATTGCGCTTTTCACTAATCAGAATCAAACCGATATTAGGCATATACCTAGGTACAGTACAACGCGGAACTCTATAAACGCCATCATACTAATGTCATAAGCACGGTGCAATCAGAGATCAACGTTTCTGCGAGCTAATTCATATTTCCCCATAAACGGCAACCTCGGCGATCGCCAGTGCATAGCAAGCAACCGTGCGTGCGCGCCGATAAACTATTCAAATAGCCGGTAATAGCACGCTGCGCACCGTCATTTGTTTCAGGTTGCAGATTTAGCGTGTGAAAGCATTGGATTATAGGTTTTCTTATGATTAGACGTATGACAAATTGCGAGGGTACATTCAAGTGGAAAGGTATAAAATTAATCCTCTCGTAAGTATGTAGGTATCGAAATTAATTCGCCGAGAAAAGCCATGGGACATTTTTGCAATTGACTGTACGTGACTTTTTTGACTTTAGCTGGTTTAATACAGCCTGTGCCTCCAAACCATAGTATTTTTTTTTTATACAACGACTGTGGCAAACAAGCTTACGGCCTGCCTGATGTTAAGCAGTTACCGTAGCCTATGGACACTTGTGACTCCAGAAGAATCACAAGTGCGTTGCCGACCCTTTATTCACTTGAGGATTCGCTGTGTTGGCAGATAGAGGTATAAAGAGACTATGTCCAAACGGCTAAGCTTAACATGAGGACATGAAGATTATGCTTCATGCATGAGCACATTGAGTACTCTTCACTAGCTAAGTTACACATACACACCCAATCAGCGTATGAAGCTTTGATATTGCCTTCGTTGTCCCTAAGAATCCTAAGCTATATTTTAATGCTTTATTCTTCAATTCAGGCATATTACATGCACACTATGAATGTCAACAATCTGCCTACCTTTGATACCTCTTTGTGGTTTCATATATTCCCTCGCTACCCGTATAATCAGCATGTTCAATTGTTAAATAATAATACGGATGAAATAGAAACACAATTAAATCGAACAGCCAGAAAAAAAGCCCGCTTCCCATAGACTCGGTAGAGCTCTTTATGCAACATCGATTGCTTTTTTGCCGGTTAGGCATGGGAAACATAAGTGAACAGCCTGTGGTTAGGTTGGCAGAGCAGTTGGCATACTTATCGGGCGGCAAGAAATTATACAAAGTATTTTGGATTTCAAAGTTAAAAAAAAATTTGTACCATTATAACTAGTTACATTCGATAGGTTTTGCTCAAACTCCATTAACACTTATTTATTATCTACCAAAATGATGCCCATTTTAAGCAAAAAAACTACCTTAAACTTGGCAGCGTATCTCTTTAAATGCACACATTTATTAGTTAGTTAGTTATTTCACCTATTTGCATGTTTTTTTAGAACGATTTTTCACGCTCTATACAGCGCAATCGAGGTTTGAACGCGCTTTTGTTGCCTCGTTTAGGGTTCCTTAACCCTTAACCCTTTGCTTAAAAATCATTGCGATATGTTTATAATAGTTTTAAAATAGTTTATATTCTACCTGTGGTCCGTTTGAAAATAATATAAATTAATTGAATTTGAGTCTGCAAGTAGGCCGCAATAGTACTTTTACAAGTCAAAAATCTACTTACTAGCGTTTCTGAAAAAGAAGACCACTGTTAATTTGAATTTGACCTGTGTTTGCTGTAAAACTTCGGTGCTTGTAATGAAGTCAAGAGGAATTTTCGTAACCTAGTTTCTTTTATGACTAACTCTATGTTTTAGAGTTTGTTCTTATGTTGAATTAAGCACATGAATTAAGCACATTTTATCAACCTTATAGATGACTAGCTTCTGCCCGCGACTTCGTCCGCGTGGAAGTCTTTTATATCGTAGTTCCATACAAACTTTGACCATCCATTCCATCCCTTTAGGGGCTGATCTCCGGGATAAAAACAGGCCTATGTCCTATGTTCCCCGGGACTCAAACTATCTCTATACCAAATTTCACCTAAATCCGTTCTACGTTTTAAGCGTGAAGATGTAACAAACAGACATACAGACAGACACACTTTCGCATTTATAATATTAGTATGGTATGATTGACATAGATTTGTTTTTAGTAGGTATTCATAATCTTTTTTTTATCTTCTACGAAAAACATTCGCAATGCCAAAATGAAATCGTTCGAAATTAATACAGTTTGCCAAAAAATATTTAAAAAGTCATTAGTAAACTATTAAACCAAGTTCGCAAATTGAAACCATTTCACAGATCGAGAAGCAAATATTGCGTAATTTGACACGGTTGGTTCCGAATAACTGACCATTGTCAGCCACGCCGGTGGAGGTTTTAGTACTTTGTCGCAGTCGTAACGGTATCGGAGTTTAAATAATTTATAACGCAGCAGTTTCAACTTGAAAGTGACAAGGGAATAAAATGTATAAGTAGTAGCAAACAGCATACGGCCTACTTCTTCTTCTTCGTTGCATCCTCATAACTGAGAGTCGTGACTACACGAAGTCGTTGCTTTGCGCACTATTGCTCTCCAGGCCAATCGGTTTTCGGCCATCCGGATAGACGTCTGCAAGTTCCCTTTGCAGATTTCCTTTACTGCGTCGGTCCAACGGGTTGGTGTGGTGATCTTCCACGGCTCCTTTTTCCTTCCACGTGCCCCACAACGAAGAGCTTTTCCAGGCTATCCGGTTCTCGCCTGGCCACGTGTCGCGAGGTACTGGAGGAGTCGTTGCATGCATAGGTCTATACCTATGCATGCAACGACTCATCCAGTGCCTCGTATAGTGGATAGGCGGGACCTTAGAATAATAACGCCTAGAAACGCAGTTCACGCGCAACGGTGAGGCCACTAAAACTCGGCCATAAATGGCCCAGTACGCCGATCGGTGGAACAAAATTGGTGCGTTTGTGTGCGTATTGGCGCGTGTGAATACGAGTTGATCACAACATGAATCCATTTTATGCCTCACGCTTGGCGCGTCGGCCGTATGAAACTATCCTTCTATGCGTTATTATTCTAAGGGCGGGACTTAATTTTCAATTCGGAGAGAATTGACGCATTGGTGCGGCGCGCAGTCCAAGGTATACCCAACATTTTCCGCCAGCACCACATCTCGAATGCGTCAATTCTGCTCCGAATCCGTGCTTTCAGGCTCCAAATTTCCGAAGCATACAGGAATATGGAGAAGACCAAGGTTCTCATCAGGTTGACTTTGGTCCTCTTGCTGACTGCCCTGTTCCTCCAGATCTTCTCTAACCGCTTTTTTTTTCTACGGCCTAGTACTACTATTGATTTGACGATTCGTTGTGTCGATATGTAGAGACACTTTTTTTGGAGGGCGAATGCACAGAATCCCGAGGACCGCGCACCGAACGTTTCGAAACTCAAAGAACTCAACATCAAAGAGAGATTTATCGTCGACGGTGCAAATGCGGATCCTAAAATTCTCCGGACACATCGCCCGTAACGAGGACTCTATGGAACGTTTGTTGGTGCAAGGGAAAGTCGAGGGCAAAAGATCTCGTGGACGCTCTCCAACATGATGGAAGACCTCATCAAAGCGGTCACAGAAGCCACAATCAATGGTTGCTCTCACTCCGCCAAAAACAGAGCCACATGGCGACGCATTGCAAGAGTTGCGGTGATGCAAACATCGAGCATTAATATAACCCCCTATAAAACGGCTAGTACGTACTATCAACTTTCGTTTTCGTATCATATAAATTCATGACCCTTTTAATAGTTTCTTTACACTTAGGTAGTAGTTACTATAATGTGATAATGAGGCAAGAAAGATAAACTAACCGCGCATAAAGGTATGGGTGAAATCGTATTTTTTTAGAATTCAACCAAATATAAAAAAAAGCGGCCAAGTGCGAGTCGGACTCGCACATGAAGGGTTCCGTTAAATAAATTGCTTATTACGATTTATGACGTATTAAAAAAAAACTACTTACTAGATCTCGTTAAAACCAATTTTCGTTGAAAGTTTGCATGGTAATGTACATCATATATATTCTTTAGATTTATCATTCTCTTATTTTAGAAGTTACAGGGGGGGGGGGGGGGACGACGACACACATTTTACCACTTTGGAAGTGTCTCTCGCGCAAACTATTCAGTTTAAAAAAAATGATGTTAGAAACCTCAATATCATTTTTGAAGACCTATCCATAGATGGATTTGATGAAAACGTATGGGTTTGATGAAAAACATTTTTTTGAGTTTTAGTTCTTAGTATGGGGAACCCCAAAATTTATTGTTTTTTTTATATTTTTGTGTGAAAATCTTAATGCGGTTTACAGAATACATCTACTTACCAAGTTTCAAGAGTATAGCTCTTATAGTTTCGGAAAAAAGTGGCTGTGACATACGGACGGACAGACAGACAGACAGACAGACATGACGAATCTATAAGGGTTCCGTTTTTTGCCATTTGGCTACGGAACCCTAAAAAACCTCATCACACATAGGTAACATAACACCGACTTTTTAGTCTTTTTACAAACAAAATGCGGAAGCCAGAGCACCTCCGGTCCAAAAATTACGCAGTTGCATCTCTGTATTACGTGTCCGTACAAGTATTATTATTTGCTCATACATAATTATAATATACTTACTTATTACACCAAACCCAAATATAAAAAAAAACCTCAGCTGTGTCCAAACACCTGCCATTAAATGAAAGTGTATCCGTAGCATTAAATAAGTGCTTTACATTAAAGTTCGAAGTGTCGGGTACTGACTGAGATAAATATTACAGATTAAATGAAAACAGCGACATCACTTGGTCACGGAAACGCTAACTGCGGTCATTAGGTTCCCTGTGACGATTGTTTTACGATTGGGTTCCATTATGACGTTGGGTATACGCCTGCACCAATCATCATCATAGGGCTCAACTGGTATAATGGCCTGTATACACTTTGATAAGTGATTCATTTCAATATTATTATTTCAAAATTCATAAAGGAGCGTGTTTTGCACTTGCACTATGATCACTAATCTTAGTGTAAACAGGCATTAAGTGAAGAGCCGGAGTTAAAAGTTATTTAATAATCTCTAGCGGGTGTCACCGGCACTAGCCATTATTTTTCGTACATTCGTAGCTTTGTCTTCGCGAAGCGTTTTTTATCAGCTAGAATAGAATATAACAGAAAGACGTATATTCCGATAACACATCATTACATATACATTAACATAAAACACCTTATGAACTAACAAGGGGGTGCGCTACCCTAATGGTCTCCACTCAGCAATGCAATTGACACAGTAGTGCCCACGGTATTCTTGGTTTCCTGTGGATGGACACTATGGACAGCATACTGCGCGACTCGTATTAGGGGACATAAAATAAAATATATAACTATAAAAAGGTAATAATGTTTTATCCGGGTCTAACGCGATATTTATTTACCTTTATTTCTGGCGTTTCGACACGCTCATGGTCGCAGACCCATATCTCTGTTGACAACTTGCTGGGACGACAGTTATCTGCGACCATGACCGGTGCAACCCGTGTCGAAACGTCAGAAATAAAGGTAAATAAATATCGCGTTAAACCCGGCTAAAACATTATTTTAGATATGTGTACAAAGCGCGAGAGTTTAAAGTGTTATAAAAAGCTAGACTGTACATTCATAGAATGTAAGCAACATGATTATTGGTTAGCTTATCGAAACGCGAGTTCGAAGTGTTCCACTAAAGCCATGTTCACGCGGTTTTCTTTAAAGTGTCTCTGCTAAACTAAGCTGTAGTTTGCAAATGGTAATGCAGTGCCAACATCCGTGGCATTGCGTGCTATCTCCAATTATCTCGTTTGCGATGCGAACGGAGTGTCCGTCCGGGGTTCCGTTAAATGCCCCTGTGGCGTCACTCCTGTCAAATCTGACGAGTTCTGCATCGCACTATCAATGTTTCTTAAATCAGTTGCATAAATATAACATCCAAACAACTCTCATTGGACTTCGGTCCCTGAGAGATCTCTCTATTGTCGTATCTTCTACATTGGTGACCCCCGACAATGGACATAAGCGCAACTCTGAATATCCTGACTTGACGCCCGACTCTTCTCAGCAAGCCAGACTCTCTCTCTCTCTCTCTCTCTGCTCGCCACCCTGGCTCTGAGCGCTCGCTCGCTACGCTGGCTCTGAGCACTGGCAAGCTGCACTCTCTCTTCATACATCACTGACCCCTCCGTCTCAAAGGGGGGCTGATGTGGCGTCACTCCTGTCAAATCTGACGACTTCTGCATCGCACTATCGAAGTTTCTTAAATCAGTTGCATAAATATAACATCTAAACAACTCTCATAGGACTTCGGTCCCTGAGAGATCTCTCTATTGTCGTATCTTCTACACCCCTCTACCCTCCCCACGTTACTTAGAGATCCTTTATGATTTGCCGATAAACGACGGGAGGACATATATAGTCATGTTCAGAATCAGTATTAAACATTCATTTGTGACACAACACTTAGTATTACAAGACAAAGACAAAAGAAAAAGTGAATTTGTGCCGTGTCACGAAACTCACGAAATGGGCGCAACTCAGGGGACCGATTTTTCAATTTCGGGCGCTCGAATTTTTAACTCGAAAACTGTCAATAATGTTGAAATGCTATTTTGAAATAGCGATAGAAAATTTAAAAACGAATGGTAGGTATTGAGCAATTGTATTCAATACTATCGGTACCTAGAAAGTAAGTGCCTGCAATTTTGACACTAGAATCGTAAGTAATTACTTTTATTTAATTTTCGATTGCTCGAACGAAAGTCAAAAATCGGCCCCCTGCCCTGCATGACGTTGGCTTTGCAGCCAGCGCTGGTCTTCCGTTGGGTCCATCCAGTGAGGACACGTGTTGTTGTGTTGTCTTAGGCACACGACTAACGATGAATTTGTCACAACGCAGACAGAACCGCAACTACATATAGTTAGAATGAAAAATGTGTATTGCTGACTCTCACCAATTAGAGCTGCGTCTCTGTCAGTTAGCGTTTAGATGTCAGTTAGTTGTAGTGACAAATTGTAAGGTGTGATACTGATATTATCTGCAGTAACTTTATGGTAATTAATGGACTTGGGAGATTGAAGCTTCCATCTTCGCATCCAAGGAAAACGCCGCCGCCATCCGCCAATGGGATCCGTAGAGGCGGATTTTGTATGCGTCTAATGTCATTCGGCAGAGCGATATGGTCGATCACGTAACGCATTGTACGTACAGTCGCCATCACATACATACGTACACTATAGGTGTTCAAAAATATCGGCACATGCACCCTAATGACTTGAAAATAGAGGTGTGTTCGGATGTTTGTGACGTGCTTGTTTGCTCCGATGTATGTGATGGCGACTGTACGTTAGGTAGGTCCAACCAAATGTCAATTTTGATATTGAAAAATGACAGTTGGACCCTAACGCGCGTTCAAAACGTTACGTGATTTGCCTTCAGTCTAGCGGCTATGAAAACGCCATAGGCACCAGTGTCGCCACTGTCGCCGAGCCGAACTTGTCGCCTGTACAATCTGCAAGTACATCCCATTCGGCCTTAGACTGAGGGCCGATTTCAACAAATAATTTAGTTCTTAGAATAAACGTAAAAGCTATAATCTAGGAACAAACACAATTCGTGATTGGTTGAATTTATACTACGGGTAGTACCTATAAAACATTGATTATATTACGAAAAATGCACTGATTAAATAAAATCCTTCATACAAATTACATTACGCTACCAACATATATTATTCAGAGTTTATTCACTTACCATTTACTTATTTACTACACAACGCATTTCTCCGGAAGAATGTAAAACACTGTAATCTTCGTGTAACTCACGTGAACGAATATATCTGCGTCAATACCATTTTTATCTAACCGACTGGCATTGACAGCATACAATCAGAAAAACGCACACGGAATCGACGTGCGTCGTTGCATGGGCCAAGTTCTTGCACGCTTCTTGGCAATGAGAACAATTCATGCCTACATATCTCAGTCGCTCAAATATACAAGTGTAAAAGAGATAGGGATATACAGAACGAGCGAAGGGGACGGTAATCCGGGTGCGTCTCACGAAATATAACAACATAATATATAATTTCATATTAATAACGTTTACAAGATATAATGAACGTTAGCTATAATAACAAAATCAATAAAATTATAAGGAAAAACGGTCAATTGCCATAATATTCATTTTCTATAAGGTTTATTTATGTCACTCAAATTAACTAATTTCAGTTGGTATAACATGCAAAACGTATAACGATCATTATACATAATATATTTTAGTATAAGCATTATAAGATATAAGAGACATGATATATAAATCAGAGCCCGCGGAATTAGGTAAAGGCAGCTAGAAAAAGGGGGGCTCGGGGGGCGTAGCCCCCCGCAGTAAAAAACAAAACAACGATCGCATTTTGGTAGGTTTAGGTTATGGTTAGCTTGTGTTCCTTAGAGCGGAAATAGGCACCCCGCGAAGCGGGGTGACGTCGAGACGCTGGCGATTAGGTTAGGTTTAGGTTAGTTTAAAATAATTGCCATGCGTTTCTTTAAAAAAAAAAGTTCGGTTAGTTTAGGTTTAAGGTTACAAGGAAACAATTTACGTTTACTAAAGGTCCTGGATTAATAAGTAAGGTCAGGTTGATTTTAAATTAGGAAGACCACATAACACATAAAAAAATATTAAATTTTAACCAACATAACATGTATCTTCAATGTTTACTTTCTTCAAACACAAATTTGAGGCTATCGCTCCAAGAAATTCACATGCAGTATATTCAGCTTTTCAAGCGATTGCTATTAAAATAATTGTATGCGTTTATACTATACGAGCATTATGCTTTTTGATGTTAGATTAATTGTATAATATATGTTTTCAATCTTAGGAGTTATGAACATTATACGCTTTAATCGTTATATCAATTGGTATTATATTTGTATTATATCAAATAACGTTATACTTTACAAAAGTAGATATTTTTAACCGACTTAAAAAAAAGGAGGAGGTTCTCAATTCGGATGTTTTTTTTTTAATTTTTTTTTAATGTTTGTTACATCAGAACTCCGTCATTTATGAACCGATTCGTACAAATTTTTTTTAACTGAAAGAATATGCTTCCAGATTGGTCCCATTGTTTCCAAAACCCCAGTTGGATGATGGGAACCATGAGGAATTGAGGGAACTTCTCAAATATATTAGGCACGCGTGTAGTAATTTCGGTATTTTCTATTATAACTCGTGTATTTACACCCGGAAATCATAAATTTGGTGAAGTGGAAGTAATGATGAAGACCACAGATGGATTGTGGAACTTCTCAATGATGTACTTCAAACTATATAAGTACCTCACAGATTCTGATATTATTCCGTTGAAATAGCAAACAATGAAGTGCCAAAGGTAATTCTGAGATCATTGAGGAATCGACGCGACGGAAGTCCTCAAATATTATCGACCCACATACATTGATTTGGTTTATTGGTCTAAAAATCAACGCTTTTGTTCTCGGAAATCAGTTCATGTGGTAAATTGGAAAAAAAATTGGAAATGTTAATGTGGCTTGGCGGAGTACTGAATTGAAGTCGGTTAAAACTTTGTTTTGAAAGTAAATTATGAAATTATATAATTCGTTCATTATATCCAGTGAATGTTATACCTACTCAACAAGCTTATACAAAGTGAGCGTATATATTATGAATGTTACATGATGAGTTCTTATATCTCGTATCGCTTACCCCGGTAATCCATCCGCGATATTTGACAGGAGACATGTCCTCACTTTCATATCCTGTCTTCTGTACTATACAACGCCTTTAAAATTGCTTGGGTACGATGATACCTGTCATTTAGCGGTATCTCCCATCCTAGTACAATTTTCGAGAATAAAAGAGGTTATAAATGGTTCTGAGATGTCAGAGTGTCAGCGTACCCAAGCAATTTGAAATAAGTATAATCTATGCTATTTAACAGGAACAGTCTGTGAAATGGTAGCTTTAAGCCTGCATCACACTGGCGCGGCCTGCGGTGGCGGACCATAGTAAATTTGACAGCTAATGACAAGTTTTCTATGGTCCGCCGCGGCCAGGCCGCGCCAGTCTGTGAGATGCCTTACGCCTGCAACACAAGCGCGGCCCGCGGTGGCGGTCAATAGTAAATTTGACAGCTATTATAATGACAAGTTTACTACTGACCGCCGCGGCCAGGCCGCGCCAGTCTGTGAGAGGCGTTCGTATGTAGTGGGGAATATCTGGAACCACGCCGAATATAAAAAAAAAAACCGGCCAAGTGCGAGTCGGACTCGCGCACGAAGGGTTCCGTACCATTATCAATAAAAATATTTATTTTATTTTGTTTTTAGTATTTGTTGTTATAGCGGCAACAGAAATACATAATCTGTGAAAATTTCAGCTGGAACTATCACGGTATCAGTGAGATACAGCCTGGTGACAGACAGACGGACGGACGGACGGACAGCGAAGTCTTAGTAATAGGGTCCCGTTTTACTCTTTGAGTACGGTACCCTAAAAAGACACCTGTGTATAGAATATTTTTTTGATGGTCATAATTATAAATCTATACCCTAACCCGCACGAGCAGCTAGGTTATTACTTCTATGCACTGTTCATTCTGAACCTCGCAGCGTACACTGGAACTCTATCAGCGACATCGATACGAATACATATATGTACCTACCTACCAGAGGGCCTACCGCGAACGGCATTCGAAGTTTTCCCTCTCTGTCACACTTAAGTACAAACTTGCAAGTATAACAAAGAGAGAACACTTCGAATGCATGTCGCGGTAGGCCCTCAGTGTGTAAGTGCCATACGATAAATAAATACTTCTACATATACTAATATTAGGTAGGTATAACGAGGAAAAGTCTGTGAAATTGCAGCTTTGTAAGTTTGTGTGCAATTTGTAATCTCCGGAACCACTTATCCGATTTCAAAAACTCTTTCACCTGTGAATAGAGTGAATGGACTTTCTGGATGGACATTGAACATAGGCTATATTTTATCCCAATGGTTTGTCTGCGTTCTTTGCAATACGCGGTTGAAGCGACTACTACGTCAAATTTAATCTAACGGATGCCACAGATACCTACAAATAACGTCAATCATAATCTGTTTTTATAAGCGATCCATTCTAATAACTATTGAAGTGTTTAATTTATATGCCAACAAGAAAGTCCGTACGGTTGAGTGATGTAATGACTGTGAAATTGTCGTTAAGGAAAATAATGAGGTTTAGGAACAAAACAATGCCGGGCATTAAATAAGTTTTATAACGTCGTAGGTAGGTAGGTACGTACAAATAATAATTGCGAAACAATTTCTTTGACGACAAAAGAAGAAACACATAATTGCGGAATAATTTATTTCAGTGCCGTCTAAAGAGGTAAAGTTTGTGAGGGTACCTCAGAGCATAGAATACTAGAGAGAGGACAAGCCGCCGGCGGCCGCGTCGCAGTTGTTAGCTCAATGGGCATACTCTGCCATACTGTGCACGCGTGCTGATCGCAGAGAATATTACGTTTCTTCCCAAAATGCCTGATATAATGCGCGCGTATTGTCCAATAAGAGCGTAGGTATACAAGTGTGTGTGTTTTAGATGTGTGCGTACTTTGTCTTGTCAATTACTTGGGCTTTGTGTGGATTAATGTACACAGAACAGTAAAAACAGTAGAAGTGTAAAGTAGGCGTGTCGCGTGTGCCACTATTATGCGGAGTTCCGCGCAACCTAGCCCAGTTCGCCGCAGAACCTTGTGTAAGCTGGTTGTGTCATCTAAAACGCAAAATAAAAGGATTCCGCTGTAAATATGCCTTATTGCTCCATTTTGGAGTGTAAAAACGATAGCCGCACCAAAAACATCACCCATGGTGGCATTTCGTATCATCGGTAAGTAGTATTTCATTTAATTTTTATTAATTTCTAAATTTTCTATTCTGTAAGGCATGTTAAAGCAATGCACAATACAAAAATGAACTCTGTGTGAATACAATAAGGTCGATTTCTGTCTATGTCATTAAATGGAGCGATTCTGGAATGTTCGCTACTCGATCGTACATTGAACTCTCGAAAATAGAGAGAGGTTGTTGTCGACAAAGTTATCGATATTCGTTTTGTACAGAGTTTGAGTGAACTTTTTCTACCGTTTCCTAGTTATCGAGTATAAAAAAATTAAAATGAATGTAATAATCATTTTAATTACATACGAGGCTGACTTATGATTATGATATCATTTCCACGTACCTACATGTAATAGTACGCGTAACTTCTTAAACTTACGTATAAAATGGAGTTATTTTATTTGAAATCATTTTAAAGTTTTTGTTTTTTACCACGGTGGTGGCAAACGAGCGTGCAACCACTGCTTCAATATAACTGAGTTGGTAAAAAGTGTACGTCTTATGTGCACTTTTTACCAACACAATGCATTTCTGCATCTTGAAATAAAAGACTGAAATTGTATTCCTACTGCTTTTCAGATTTCCTAAAGATTTTTGTGCTGCATTCAGGCGTCAAGGCAGTTATATGTTAGCTTGATTGAGAGCAACATTTTAATATATTTGCCTTTCTACAAGCAGAGCCAGGACCACTTGGAACTATTATTTTGCAATATAAGGTCCCATGGAGGATCGAATAATAATCCTACGGCAAGGCAATTTATATCTGCCTACAAAAAAATGTTGGTGCATGTCGAATTGAAAGATATACGGGAAATTGCATGGCATTAGAACAGTTGTCAATTTTAAATTGTAGTTCTGCGGAGGAACGCATTAACAGAACATCGGGGCTGAATACCGCAGAGGATGAGAGTACCTTGAGAGAAAATTAATCTTCTGACTATTCCGATTATGATGATTCCAACTTTGAACTTTCAGACTTCAGTCACCATGCTATTGCACACATAGCCGGGTATATTGTGAAAAATATGATCAAATCGATAAACTGTAACATTTGCGTGAGTGCGCTTATAACATCAAAAGATCCGAATCTTCATAAGTTAATAATAGTTAAAGATAAAGGAGGTTTGCAGTACCCATCTAAAGATGTTATACGGATATGTCAAGTGGCAGAAAAATTCATGAAAAATATAGATGGTGGTAATATAAAAAAAGAAGTTTTAACAACACAAATACTACGACAATTCGTCGGCTCAAACATCTTTGATGGTATATCAAACCATCAGTTAGGTGAGATTCCAGCTTCTAACCATGTAACCGATTTAATTAAAGCGGTCATCGTGCGCTTCCTTAATATCCGCATACATCACTTACTTAAATTAAAATTGAAAACATCTAAAAGGCAATTGTTAAACAAATACGTTTTATTTCAGGGACAGTAAAGATTCATTTTAAGCTTTGTATATTTATCGTTCTTTGTAACTAATTGATAAAATAAAATACTGATTACTATACTTTTTTTTTGTAAAGTTGATCCTTTACCCTACCCTAGGTATGTAGAGATTATTTTTTGAACACCATTATAGTATAATTAATACATATATAACGATATACATATATAAGATCTGTACAACTATGGATGCAATAAATAATATGAATATGAATATAATGTAACATACAATTACTTGGCCCTGCCCGCGACTCCGTACGCGTGGAACTCCTTTATATCGTAGCTCCATACCAATCACTAGCAGTGATGACGTATGGCACGGAATCGTGGTCACTTACTATGGGCCTCATAAGAAGGCTCAAAGTCACCCAACGGGCAATGGAGAGGGCTATGCTGGGAGTTTCTCTGCGCGATCGCATCAGAAATGAGGCTATCCGCAGCAGAACCAAGGTAACCGATATAGCCCTCCGAATCGCTAAAATTAAGTGGCAGTGGGCGGGGCACATTGCACGTAGAACCGATGGCCACTGGGGCGGAAAGGTTCTCGAGTGGCGACCACGTACCGGAAGGCGCGGCGTGGGTAGGCCACCCACAAGGTGGACTGATGACCTGGTAAAGGTCGCGGGAGTCCGCTGGATGCGGGTGGCGCAGGACCGGTCATTTTGGCACTCTTTGGGGGAGGGCTATGTCCAGCAGTGGACGTCTTTCGGCTGATATGATGATGATGATGATGATGAGGGGATAAAAACTATTCTATGTCCTTCCCCGGGATTCAAAGTATCTCCATACCAAATTTCATCAAAATCGGTTCAGCTTTTTAAGCGTGAAGAGGTAGCAGTCAGACATACAGAAAGACACACTTTTGCATTTATAAATTAGTATGGATGTGGATTAATTTGGATATAATATGAACGATGGAGATTATTGTACAAACTAGTACCATTGTTCAAAAAATAATAAAATCTTAGATAAGAATAAAAACATAATAAATATCGCATACTATTAATGTGTTACTTTCGCTTTTTCATAATCATAGATACTATGATGGTAAAAGTTATTATCGATATCATAAGCTACGCACTACGCACATCACTAGTGCAAGCTAAAAAATCGATGGACGTCTGTTGCCGAGCGGCCGAACTACAATGTTTCGTTGACGCGTCATAATTCGGCTACTCAACGCTAGATGGCAGCACTTTCTATGCAATTATTAGATTTTATTTTCGGACGTCGTAAGTAACAGACAAACACAACGTAATTTCGACAGCGTGGCCCTGTCATAAGGTTTAAAATATGTTAACATGCCGAGGTTTATAATTTCATCTTTAGTAAAACGCCACGGCCAATAATGTTCAAGATTTCTTTGTAGGTAACAATGTGATAGTGTGAGTACTGGCGACAGCGGTTCTGCTTGCAATTGAGGCGTATGCCACTTCCACTGTTTTTTCTGTTCCGTGTAGGTACTCAATACAAATCGGCTGGCATGTCCGATCTCCTTATATTCATACATCTGTGGGGTGTACCTTTGTTTGTATATATATAGCAGTTAATGTTCGCTCTTCACACATTTTTTTTTCACCACAAGCAATCAAACTTGTAGAATATTTTAAAGAAAATGGGATTTTATTAATTAAGTCCTAATTAAACAGAAGGCGGTCTCGCCTCCATAAAACTCTAATACATGCACGTCCAATACGAGTAGCATCACTGTTAGATATTATTTCCGAGAATTATTAACGGTCATTAAAGTGAAATAAAGTGCAAATAGTGCTTGTGGTGAAAAAAATGTATGAAGATCAGAGTGGCCAACTTCCTGAAAAATAGTTTATCTAATACTGATTCTAAAATGGTATTACACATGCTATTTACATCTTTAGAATTAAACATGTTGATATTAATGTTCACTTTTGAACACCTTGTTTTGGTACAATTCGTTCTTCGAAAAGTGCGAATATCTCGAAAACCAGGGGACTTTTACTAACCCTTAAAGTCGATTTTCTAGACCAGTAAGGTGCCCTATTCGTGGTTAGAAGGTTGGCCATTAATTACCGGACACCCTGTATATCCGAAGCCAAGTCGAAACTTATATTCTCACTTTTATTCAAAAAACCAAGATAAATAAAACAAAATAAATAAATAAGTATTTGGGGACAATCTTACACAAATACCTAATAAGGAACTTAATTCTCGTATAGGCGTTGGCAAACGAGTCGTGTCGACTGAGAGGTTACGGTCTGCTAAAGTGCTTAACGTACCAACATTTGAAGTAAGTACTTAACAGTTCATACAAAGAAAGATATAAAGTTTAAGCTAAACTATGATAGTTATACAATTTGTCACGTCTGTAATGGGTCGTTTTTAAATTTTAGTTCTGGGGTCAACCGCAAATTTGCGTTCCAATGACCGCATTTTTTTGCGGTCTCATTCATTACCTACTTGAGGTTTTTGGGCAACCTTATTTTTGATAGTTATACATACTATATCTCTCTCGGCTCGGTATAGTATAAATAATATACATACATTGACCTAGGTACTCTAACTTGGCTGGAATACTATTGTGTACCAGTCATACCACCTTACCGCTTAATGTATTCAATTAAATTAACACAAACCACAAAACGAAAACAAACCGAGGATTTATTGATACAATGACTGAAATATCTACATTGTTCTTACGCACGTTTTACCTACTCGGTCGGTTGAACCATGAATAAAACAACATTTATTAGGAATTCAGGAAAAACTCATTAATCTCCAATCTTTTTTATTGTATACCTAAGTTATAGACATACTTTACACTAAAAAAGTTGACGTTTAAGGCCTCTCACAGAATGGCGCGTGCTTCGGTGGCGGTCAGTAGTAAGTTTGACAGATATTAGGAACAAATATTCGTGCTCATCACACAAATAAATGCCCTTACCGGGATTCGAACCCAGGACCTCTTGCTTCGTAGGCAGGGTCACTACCAACTAGGCTAAAGCCTACGTTAAAATGTTCTTTTGTGCAATAAAGATTAAATAAATAATAAATAAACATTATGACGTTGCTTAGGAGTAATTAATTACTTAAGTACAGGCGTCAGCGTTTTCATATCCCGCGTCAAGGCGCCGCCGCACGCGACGCTTAACTGTAAACCCAGACTTAGAGAGGTGACCTACGTAAGTAGTTGGTATTGGTAAGTAATTAATTCAAATCGTAGAACTAGGTGGTTTCTCTATGATAGATATATTTAATACATGAAATTGACAATTTTAATACCAAGACAGGATATTTCCATCAACCTGTTCATAGCAATCTTATAGCCACATAACTTGTTCGAGAGGAAACCGCACCCCTATTAATTAGTATAACTGTGATAAAATCCATACTAATATTAAAGATGATAAAGTAACTGTCTGTCTGTTGACTTTTCACGCTTAAACCATTGAACCAATTAAGATGAAAGGCATGGCGATAATTGAAATCCAGGGGAAGAACAGGGGATAGTTTATATCACGGAAATCATCTCTTGACTCATTAGGCGCCAGTGATTTGAGCTAAATTGTCATCGTTGCCACCCACCTGACCTGCCACTGACTTCATACGAAGTCCAAAAGCAATAGACTTAAGGGGCCTTGTATTTTTTCTGTGATGGGGTTATAGACATGATTTGACAACCTCCTCCGTTTTTTTCTTCGGTTGAGAACTCAAAAGAAAAACGGCTGTTTTAACTTTGGACGCATAGATTGACGAATCCAGCAACGTAAAAACTATTATGATGCATCTATTAAGAAGATACTTAAATATATTTTTTTTAAATATCTATCGTAAAAATTTAATAATCACAATTATTAACCAGTTGCGCTATAATATAGTGAGCACGTGAACGGTAGAGCATTTGCAAACCCCTTATGTCCCGTCCCATTCATTTTATTTATTTTTGGAATCGGAGAAATTTTGATCACGACATCATAGCACAGCAGTCAATGCAGATTTTGAGGTGACATCATGTAATGAGTCATACCAAATAGTTTTTGCATTTTTGTTTTCAAAAGATATTTTTGTGATTTTTTTATTTTTATTTATTTTTTTTTGTTTTTAAAATAAAAAAGTTACTTCTAGCACTCCAGAAGAGAAAACAATGCTTTGTTTTCATATAAAACCACGTGGAAATAATTGTTCACAAGCTTAATAATCTACCGTTTAATTTATTGCTCCTATTACATGCCACGCCCTGTATATAAACGAGTTCCACGCGGATCCGCGGGCTATTGCCTAGTGACTTTATAAAGTGAAAAAAAAACAAAAAAAAAACTTTTAACTCGACCGATACAACACGTTTGTAAAACAACAAAACTAACAATTAGAAGCCGTGAAACACGACGAAAGTGGAATTAAAAAAGAAAAGTCGGCCGTTGGCGCGGAATTGATTTGGCGCGATTATACAATCGGCCATCTATTGATCCGAGCGATCGCGCTACTTACTGGTTGACATCAAAACATTTACTTTTGTTGAGGAGTCATCCTTCGCTACCTATTTCGAATCAAAATTAAAATAATACACGGTGTAACATGAGGAAACCGAAAAATTTTAACAGCGTATTCCTGACCATGTATGAAGTTAAAAATGTCGTATAATGTTTGCCGTATTCAGCTGGGTTTTTGATATATTTGCGTTTTTTGTTTAGAAAAGTTGTACTGAAATCTCCAGTAGGTATTTATTTATTATGTATGAAAATATAAAGAAGTGCGAGTTGGACTCGCGTACGACGGGTTCCGTACCATTATCTATAAAAACGGCAAAAAAATCACGTTTGTTGTATGGGAGCCTCCTGTAGCCTAGTTGGTAGTGACCCTGCCTACGAAGCCGGAGGTCCCGGGTTCGAATCCTGGTAAGGGAATTTGTTTGTGTGATGAGCACAAATATTTGTTCCTGAGTCATGGATGTTTTCTATGTATTTAAGTATTTATTTATCGTCGTCTAGTACCCATAGTACAAGCTTTGCTTAGTTTGGGACTAAGCTAAAAACTAAGCCGATTTGTGTAAGATTGTAAAAAAAAGAAATAAATTAAAAAAAAATATTCTGTTTGTGTAGTAGGTTAACTTATTTGTTGTTATAGTGGCAACAGAAATGCATCATCTGTGAACATTTCAACTGTCTAACTATCACTGTTGTTGAGATGCAGCCTGGTGACAGACGGACAGACAGATAGACAGACAGACAGACAGACAGACGGACAGCGGAGTCTTAGTAATAGGGTCCCGTTTTACTCTTTGAGTACGGAACCCTAAAAAGGAGGCCGCTATGCACTGTATTTTGTATTCTATCTTTTGAATACATCATAATAGTTTTTACGTCATACCTGGCCATAAAGTAGGAATTACCGCACGCTATGCGTGCGGAAAACCCCACTTTCTGGCCAGATAGAGACGTAAAATTTTGTACTCACCACGGGCGGTAATAAAGAAAGCCTCAGAGCGCATATTTATCGCCCTTGCCTTCGGCTCGGGCGTCAAATACCTGCGATCTGAGACATTCTTTGTTTAACCGCCCTAGGTAAGTAATGTACTATTACGTTGCTGTTGTACCTTTAGCAGTACTATTACTTATTCTGTGCCTTTAGTTCGTGGCTGTACCTAATACTATCAAAAAGCGAATAGCAACATTTTTACCTTCAATATAAAGTCTTATTATTAACAGACACGTTCGTCGGTTGCAAAAAGTGCATTAAATTATATTCTGGCTTTGCAGAATTAGCAGTTCGTTTGTAGCGTATACTAGGGCATTACAGTAAGGGGAATGACCAGTGGCTAGGGCTAAGAAAGCGGTGATTACTTCGCCCGTTCGACCATGTCGTTATTACCACTTTTCACTTTGTCTTCAATTATTATCGCTCACTGAGATAGAAAGTCGAGACTATTGGCAAAATATCAATTACAAAATAATCGAATCCCTTGAAATCAACAAAATTAACAAATTCTATCAACGTTGTTGTGAATTAATGAATTGTAATAAAATAAGATTTTTTTTTTCTTTAAATCGCTATTTTAATAGCTTCAGACTAAATCGTCGGTTGACAAGCAAAAGTCAATACCAAAACTGTCAACGCTCTTCAAAACCTCGTATCGCGGACGTAGTCGATATCGAGATACGACCTTTGATTTAAGTAGGTATTTGTTACATAATAAGTTACTTTGCTTGTCGTCCGTCGAAATATTTATGCATCTTTTATTTCCAATATAAACAATAAAAGTTTGTTAGTTTTGACTATAGCGCCATCTACTGACGAGTAGTCAAACTATGTCGTCATACGTAACCATTATCATGCACGCTAATACTGCTACTCTACTGTAGATGGCGCTTTGGTCCTGTTTCATTAGAGATGGCGCTGTTGCATATGTACAGTCGCCATCACATACATCGGAGCAAACAAGCACGTCACAAACATCGGAACACACCTCTATTTTCAAGGCATTAGAATGCATGTGCCGATATTTTTGAACACCTATAGTGTACCTATGTATGTGATGGCGACTGTACTTAATAAAATGTTTTGGTGAAAAGTTTTTATTGCTTTGCCATACCTATTCTGTTACTCATATTTTTTAAGCATGACCACAGGCAATCATTTTTATATCCAACGTTTACTATTGAAATAAATCGAAACGGCAATAAAAAAAAAAACTGGTTTGCATGTTTGATGATGATGACATTTTGGTTATTTATCTACCTAGGTACTACGTAAATATTTATTCGGAAACGTTCTCGAGTAGCGACTACGTGCCGGCATACAAGGCGGGCGGCGGCGGTAGTAGCATACTAGGTGGTCTGATGACACACGTAGATAATAATAGCTAACCTAACCTAATCTAACCCCTAGTTTTTTTTTAAACGGTTCCCTATAAGTAACGAATTGCCAAAGTTTTACTGAAATCGTGTAGTCGCCTCACCAATCGTCCCGCCAGGGGGCCGATTTTTGACTTTCGAGCGCTCGAAAATTAAATAAAAATAAATACGATTTTAGTGACAAAATTGCAGGCACTAACTTTCTACCGATATAATTGAATACGAGTGGTCAATACCACTCGCTTTTCAATTTTCTATCGCTATTTCAAAAGAGCATTTCGTAATTTTTGTCAGTTTTCGAGTGACAAATTCGAGCGCTCGAAAGTCAAAAATCGGTCCCCAGTGCGGCCCCAACCTTAGACCTTTATTTATAGAAAGTTACTTATTTAGCATGAAAAAAAAGTACAAAGTTACTAAAATTTGGTCTGCAATTTGTTCTAACGCATCTTTAGATTTAGTCTAGTCGCGCACCAATGTCTTATCCCAAGTATCGCTCAAAATAAATGAAAGAAAGTTTATAATTTAATAACGAGCAAGGACCGTTGACCGCGGTTCCGGCTGCTCGAATTATGCAGAGGCGACAAGTTTCACTTTCGCATATGTTTCACGTAATCTCGGATGTTATAAGATGGGAGTGCCGCTGCAGAGGTTAGCTTACCTCTGGCCCTTCCAGCGTAGCTAGCATGATCGCGTTTATTTGAGATATAAAGCATTCGTCGTTCTCGCACTAATGACAAATGCTTTAGTGCAGTAGTTCCCAAACTTATTTTTCTCGTGGACCCCTTCCAAAATTTTACTGGTTTCGGTGGACCCTCTGCTGCTACATTTCTACCACATTCTTAAAGTCACCAAAAAATAAAAATTGTGTCGCTTCTGAGTTCTGTCCCTTTATTCCGATAGGTAAAATAAAAACGAAAAATGGTACATTTTATAACACTTTATTTATTAAAAGAATATAATTACAAGAAAAAAATAATAAGGTAATATACTAATATACCTAGGTTCAGGTCATAATTTTAATTAATGGGAAGGATGTATTTGATGGAGTGTCAGCAAACGATCAATGTTTGGCTTTATTTTTGTGAGCAATAACCGCAAATCCCCCCGTTCTGTGATGTTTAATTTGCTCCTTTTTTTTGTTAAGAGGTTTGTAACTGCACTAAAACTCCTTTCGACAAGGTATGACGAGGGATGAGCTATTAAAAATTTCCTTGCGATTTCCCACAGTCCAGGATATTTTTCGGGTATTTCTGCTTGCAGCCAAAATGTTTGGTAGCCTTTTCTAAATTTCACCTTCAGCTCCTCATTGGTGCTTAGCTCGAGCAGCTCCTCTTGTAATACAACATTAGCCACTTCCGTTTCATCAAATGGATTTATGATCCATGGTGGTATATCCATCGTCAGCATATCTTCAAACCTGGTTTCAAAGTCATCATGCAGGGCACTTAAATGTTGACTGTAGGTATGGTTATCCTCATCAATACATTCTACCTGCGACAAGTTTGGAAATTGAGAGAATTCACGCCGACTAATGTTTTGCTTCATAAATTTCAATTTCCCAAGAAAAGCCGAAATTATCCCCTTTGTTTTAATTAAATTCAGGCTGTCCCCTTGTAACTGCAAGTTAATATGATTAAATTTTTTAAACAAATCTGTCAAATACGCAATGTCTGCTTTAAATTTGATCAAGTTTTCTTTTAAATCTGGATCTCTACTTTCTAGGAACTCTAATACGGAATCGAAAACAGAGTAAAATCTCGTTAAACATGCACCTTTTGACAACCAGCGTACTTCAGTATGTAAGAGCAGTCGTTTGAAGTCTTCATCATTTTCGTCGCACAATTGAGCAAATAAACGCGTATTCAATGCATTGCTTCTGATTTTGTTGACAGCTTTTATTACAAAATGAAGAGATTGGTTCAACCTGTCACTTAAATGTTTTGCCACAAGATGTTGTCGGTGGATTACGCAATGAATAGCTGTAAGTCCTGGTATAATTCTTTTGAGATGACTTATAAACCCACGATATCGACCGACCATTGCAGGAGCTCCGTCTGTTGCCGCTGAAATAATGTTTGTAAATGGAATCGATTTTTCCGTAAAAAAATTACTCAGGACATTAAATATTGATTCGCCTTTAGTGTCAGTCTCCAAAGTTCTGGCAAATAGCAATTCTTCGTGAATTTCTTCCTCCATAATAAATCGAACATATGCTAATAATAATGCTTCATTACCGGGTAACGTTGACTCGTCCAGTTGTATAGAAAAATGAGTTTTTTGCAGATGATTGCACAAAAAACTTTCGGTATCAGAGCTCATTTCATCAATGCGTCTTTGAACAGTATTGTTACTTAATGGAATTCTTTTTAGTACGTCAAATGGAGATTTGTGCAAAACAGTTTTTAAAACCTCTTCAACAGCGGGTAAAATTAATTGTTCTCCGATAGTGTGCGGTTTTCCAGATTTTGCTATTAGTAATGAGATATTGTAAGATGCCCGCAAGCCATCATCGTTACTTTGAGATGTTGAAGCGAACATACTGTGCATGGTGGGTCTCTTTTCATATTTTTCCTTCAATGTTTGAAAATATTTCAAATCTTTACCTATTTTATCAGTATGACACCTTTTTAGATGATCTTCGAGCTTTGATGGTTTCATAGAGTCATTGCTCAAAACTTTGTTGCATAATAGGCACATGGGCAATTGTTTGTCTGCCTCTGATGGAACAAAACCATATTTCAAATAATCGACACTATATTGTCGACATTTTTTCTTTGCTGTAGCCATGTTTCGTGTCAGTTACCTTACCTGTAAAAAAAAATGTTTTAGTAACCAAGTTTTTTTCTGAATATAGGTATCACACCGCAGCCTTTGTCACCACGCGGTAATAGAATTACGGCTTGTAAAGGGACCAACTAATAAACCGCTAAGACAAATACAGACGTTTTCACAAAACGGTATCAATTTTAAAGTACCTAATTTACCACAAATTTTTAATAGTACAAATAAAAATTGGTGTACTCAGTATCAAATACTGATCATATTTGTGTAGAAAAAAATAAAAGTCGAAATCCCAAAATTGTCCATAAAAGCGATAACTAACATTTCATCAAATCAATGAGTTCACGCGCTCCGTGTATTTGCGTATTTTTTGTCTGCGGCTTCATTGTTAAAACGTGACAAACTGGCATCGAAGCTCAAGCCCTGCTCTTTCCAAAAAGAAATAGTTTTGATAAAATAGTTACTTTAAAATGATTGTGAAATTACTGTTTTATAAAATTAGTAGTCATTTGCAAGAAAAATTACAAAATTAATTGCTCTGCAATATTGCTTATTCGGCCTTTTTAGAAAGGCAGTGCTTCTGTCGTGAAAAAACAATTGAATAAAACGTGCTCTTTGTCTTCAAATCAAAAGAGGACAATTAAAATATCTGTAAGTTACGAAGTTACCTATCTACAAGGTGTTTTTTTAACCGTCTTACACCAAAAGCCCATTTAATGTATCCATTATAAGAAATTGAAAGGTATACCTATTTATTAAATTTTAACTCTTTTTTCATAAAATAACGTATTTAATAAATAACAATTTTAATTTGAATCACTTGTTTAGTTTCAGTCAATAGGTGATAGTACCTAGCAATCGAGCCTGCTAATCAATATCCAATAAAAATAAGTCCACGTGGACTACCGTCCAATAACGTGCGAGCGGCACCTTTCAACCCCGCGCGTAATCCCTATTCTAAGGCGCTCGCGCTTCCCTTTGTGAAATGCCGCCTCAGTGACCTCAGTCACATTTTGGTTTTCGGCTAATGCACATTATGCACAAGTGCTGCTTTGTTATTGGCAAGTGTCCGATCGGGTGTGACGATGAGTGATAGCTGTGGTGATAAGTGATAGTGATAATCTGGATTATTTACAAATGGTTGATTCCAATCTTTTAAATACGCCTGAAATCCCTTACTTTGTTAAATACGTATCTACCACTAATGTTTTACATCGGAAAATTGTGTCAGACAGTCCTAAGCCTGTTTAAGTATGAAGGAAAGATTGGAATTAATCTCTTCCGACCGTCGCAGTGTTAGTGATACCTACCTATTCGGTTTAGAGTGCGTTGCCCTCACCGTTTGCGCCGTGAATACAAACAGTTGTGATCAACCGACTGGTACACGTAAACAAAATACTTAAGTACTATAAAACAAAAAAAAGGTAGGTACTTACTTTTCTCCGGCACTAGCAAACACTGATATAAATTTTCTCACACCTTCTTTTCGTAATTCCGGAAACAAATGAATGAGTTTGCCTTTGGCATCAAGTATTTATAGTGGTGATCAAATTCATGTCTGAACAAGCATTAAGCATTGTCGGGCGGATAGCGCTTTGCAAGTCTGTACACGAAATTGTACCTACGTAATATCGAATACGCAAGTTTGAACAAGTAACAGTCGCTTGCCTTATTAAAATATAATCTGCTTAGTTAGGTACTAAAAACAATGTAGGTAGGTAGTAGGCCCTTTTAAAAACTATGCTTACATTTTTGCTCTTTACTATCAAAACCAGATAAATTTTCGTGGACCCCCATTAACATTTTATGGACCCCCATTTTTTGTTCACGCCTACGTAGACCCCCAGCAAGTCTCCCGTGGACCCCTGGGGGTCCACCTGGACCACTTTGGGAATCACTGCTTTAGTGGGTAGTCCGGGTCTTCTGCCCGGGAGTCCCAGTCTCACACACCCGTCCGGTTCGCCCTTGACCGAACGGACGGTGCATCAAGGTACATTAAGGCGCTGTCAACACCAAAAACGCGCACACTGTCTATTTGTATCGGAGTAAACGAGAACGAGTGTTACTTGGGCGGCCAGGTTTTAGAAGAAAATAAGGAATAAATATTAAAATAAAAAAAGTGTGGATTATTTGTCAAATATGGCTCGTTAGCGGTTTAGGTATGTATATGTGGACTAAATGTTTTTAATTGCAGACCCATACGTCAAAAAAATAAGGACTTCGAACCGTTTAAGATGATTTTAAGACCAATCTTTGCATATCTTTTCTATCGAGCCGATTTCGTCCAATTATGTTTCGAGTCCGTCTACGGTCTTGGAAATATGATGAATATTAAACTCATAATTTTTTTGATGTGCTAGAACCAATAGTTATTCTTAAAAAACTACTTAAATAATATCAATTTCAACAAATTAGGTCTTGTTAGCCTCTTAATTACCATCGTGCATTGCTCGTCGTCGGCAGGGGCCCATTCATCCTCACGCCTTGGAGCACATAAAGCTTACTTACTTACACAAATGCATGCCACCTATGGGACGGTTCTGCCAAGTATCAGTTAGCGGCCTTGGATTCAGTTGAGCGCCGAACTCACAGACTCTTTGGTACCAACTCCATCATTAAGTCCAAACTACAATCTCGAACACACGGCGAGTAGCTTGCCTATCGGTGTTTTATCATATACATTTTGGAGAGTGTGCGCAGGAACTGCACGACTTAATTCCACCCTCCCCGTTCCACCACCGAACGACCGACCGCGGGGAGTGTGTGCATCCTTACGTTGTCAACTTACCATTTATTCGCACGAAGCGATTTGCCTCGTCTTTCTTAATGCGAACTGCTCAGGAATGGAATTCGCTCCCTTCATCTGTATTTCCTGAGAACTACGATCTAGTTGCCTTCAAAACAAGAGTGAATAGGCTATTTCTGAACCAGTGAGCTTCATCTATTAGGGTCAATCACTGGACAGCCTTTTATAAAAAAAAAAAAACTTGCGTTTATCTTGCGCTACGCGTCGCTTTACGACAAGCCTTTATAACCAGAGTCTTCCTTGTAGGTAAGCTAACATAAGAAAAGCGTCAATCAAGTTCTACGTGCTTCGTCTAGCTCTTAATAATTCCGTGTGATGTTACCCGCGGACGCGCGGACCGGTCGGCAAGGTCGCTTTCCACGGCCAACCGCGCCAATAACTCGACACAACCTGCCAGTCTATAAGGCTAGTTTTAGTCTTGGACATTAGCTAAAAATAAAGAGAAAAAAATTATACACACATGGTAGTGAGTAGGTAACATTCACGGCTGTGACAAAATTGAGAATGGCCCACTACCACGTCTGTAGCATTTTTGTTTTACCACCATGTGCAAGTATTTTGTAAGGGTGACTTGCAAGAAACCGTCTGTAATGTAATCATAAGCGGTGTTCGTTATAGTAGTTTATGTGACTGTACATAATGAAGGGCATTAAACACGAGTGTGGGTTTATGAAACGAGATGAAACATCATACGAGTGTTTTGAAGCCAAATTATGTACAGTTACATACACTACTTTATCTATCCACATATCATAAGCCTCCATGATGCATTCAGGAGCCGCAAATTATGACCGGCACCGCGGCGGTGTTTTCTGGCAGCTGTCAAAGTTATTTTTTTAATTCAGATACAAACTAGAGTCGGAACCCACTATCATATCGTTCGATATCTTACTTACGTGCGACATTTGTCAAATGTGTAATGCGAATTGACAATTCACTTCGAACTAAACGTCATCTCGACTGATATTAGAATAGTGGTTAAATCAAATTTCTTTGTTTTTCATAGACGTTTGAAATTTTAATGAAATAGTATTATCGAATTCGATGTTATTATTTAGCAATAATAACATTTTCACAGATAAGAAATATGTTCTAACAAAACAGTTTATTTTTATGGTGGTCATAATATGCTGTTCTTGAACGCATCATGGAGGGTTTATGATATTTGGATAGATAAAAATCTGAATGTATGGAAAGTTTGACAAGTTTGATCGGTCTGTAATCGTAAGTTGATGCAACCCGTCCTAAATAGTATTTACATACATAATGTACAGATGAAATCTAATATTCAGTTTGACTCTTCGCATGCTTGACAGCTTGGTGACAAATAAATGAAAAGTTGCTTTGCTCATCTCTACTGGATATTCACCCTAAGGAGATAAGGTTCAGAGTCAAGAGCTGTAGGACCGGAACCCACAATTCCTCTACCCTCTGCATGGCTGCGGAGCACACTGCGACTAAACACCAAGGTAGAACACCAAAAACATTGGAACACCCTAGGAACCTGCAGGCAAACCAGGGAGGCCCTCCCGACAATCTACCCCGGATTGTCAAGGAAGCTAAAACAGCTAAAGAGGCCGGCACTCCGTCTTCTGACAGGAGCTATAACTGGTCATGCACTACTAAACAAACATCTTTTTACTTTAGGTGTTACAGACAGTCCTCTCTGCAGAGCTTGCATGGAAGAGGAAGAGACAGCCGCCCACGTCATCCTGACATGTCCTGGAGTGGCGGAATACAGGGCAAAACACCTCGGAACACCGGGGTCACTACCGGAGGCCGTCGGCAACATAAAGGGTCTGCTAGGCTTCCTGGTGGAACTGGGTTGGCACGAATAACAGTAGTGCCAAAACCCCTACGCAAAATAGGCGCATTTATGACGTCGAGTTGCGGAAACCCAGCCCGCGTACAACCTATAACCTATATAATATTACAGATATAGTGATAGGTTGCTAGTCCATCGCCCACAACATGCATGAAACCTCCCATAGTCAACTCTTAAGACACTCACGAGGGTGCACCTATTTTATTCCACCCGGGGATATTTACCCATATTAATGACGTAAAGAAATACTTACTGAGAAAGCTACGAGACAAATTATTGGCCACGTTAGTATAAATAACGTAATAAATTGGAGATATATTAGAAAACAGCGGCCATCTTGCTTTCATAACGCCTCGTAACGATTTGCATATTTAATAGCGCCGTGTACCTGTACGGAAATGATACACGCGGCTTTACCGTTTTGAACATATAAATATTCTAAAAATAACCTTCAAACTTGTGCAGGGCTTCCACTATCAAGGCTATAGGCAGAGCGGCATATTCATTTGTTTTTCGCCAATTGTACCTATACAATTTCCCTGGTAAAAAGGTCGCGGTAGTCCGCTGGATGCGGGTAGTGCAGGACCGGTCAATGTGGCACTCTTTGGGGGAGGCCTATGTCCAGCAGTGGACGTCTTTTGGCTGATATGATGATGATATTAATGATGTACCTATACAATTTCAATCCAATCCTTTTCCTAGTCTCGCTGGCGGAAAAGCGGTCCGATGATTGCATATGCCAGTTATCGTTATCACTGTGTATTTACTGAAAAAAAACCTCAGTATGTAACTTATGAGCAAGTGGGACCGTCTACTTTAGCGTTGGTAGTGACCCTTAGGATGCGCCAGATACTTAATTAGGTCTGCTTTGTTTTAACAACGACGCAAGCGTAAATAGGCCTCTGCATTAGCAGATATTAATGCTGTAAATAGGCCTCTGCTTTAGCAGATATTCATGCTGTAAGTAGGCCTCCGCTTCAGCAGATACTAATGCTGTAAATAGGGCTCTGCTTTAGCAGATATTAATGCTGGTGACTGTACCACCCTTTGGTCCTTTAGAATGTGGGACAACGCGATCAGGGCATTTGCCCTAAGTACTCTCGTATCCGTAGTCGGGTAGCCGGTCAAGGCGCTACTTCATTGTTGGGGATTGATGCCGCGCTCTCGTTGCAAAACAATCGCCATTGTGTGTGGTGTTTTGATTCTTGGTACTTGTTCTGCTTCTTATTAAATTAGGGTTCCTTACAGGACATGCTACTAAATAAATTAAATAATACAACTAAATAAATAAATCATCATCATCATCATATCAGCCGAAAGACGTCCACTGCTGGGCATAGGCCTCCCCCAAAGAATGCCACAATGTCCGGTCCTGCGCCACCCGCATCCAGCGGACTCCCGCGACCTTTACCAGGTCATCAGTCCACCTTGTGGGGGGCCTACCCACGCCGCGCCTTCCGGTACGTGGTCGCCACTCGAGAACCTTTCCGCCCCAACGGCCATCGGTAAAATAAAAAAATGTTAGGGGACAATCTTACAGAAATATAACTAGTCCCATAGTAAGCTCAATAGGGCTTGTGTTATGGGTACGAGTACTAGACGACAATATATTAAATATATATAAATACTTAAATACATAGAAAACATCCAAGACTCAGAAACAAATATTCACGCTCATCACACAAATATTTGCGCTTACCGGGATTCGAACCCAGGATAGGATAAATGACTTACAGAATTTACGTTTTATATTTTACAGTACATCTTCATAATTTTTTTTACAATCAATCTTTTTATAATCCTGTATTCTATACAATACATAAGCAATGTATAAAATACCTGAAACGTTTAGATAATATTTGAAATATTATTTGTTTAATTCTTTGTCTAGGTATTCTATACAATACCGAACACGCAACCACGATTTTTAGATCTTGCAAATATCGGTCAATCCGATAATTATCATGTTATCACGAGTCAATCTAGAAAACCCTCACACATATTTGCGCTTACCGGGATTCGAACCCAGGACCTTCAGCTTTGTGTGCCGCTGAAACGAAACATGGCGTGACCCCCTTACTACGAAAAATATTTTCGCGGCCCCACCCTCCGTTGTTACGAGTACTTATATCACATATTTCTATTAATTTAAGTTTTAAAATACTATCACTCTTGTCTTTGTTCCTGATTTTGACTGGTAATGTAAGGATTCCAACGTTGCCTAACTTGAAAGACCTAAAAATATTAATTAAGTGTCACCTGTCGTGTCGTTGTGATACGTATATTTATACTCAAATTAAAGTGAAGATATCAAGGTCTAATCAAAATGTCAAGTTTTACATTATGCATGCGTGCGGCAGAGTATAGCGTCAAAAGTTTATGTCTTTTTTCCTCATTGAGTTATATGATATATCCCTCCCTAGACTCCCCTAGCCATAGAGAAAGGATAGAATAGAGGGACTCACTCACACATACACACATGTGTGACAAAGATGTAAGCTTAGAAAATACTACAAGGGGGAACGAGATACAATGTCAAATCTCCTGTCCCTCAGCGCGTGTAGGCTTTTATTGTTTGTCACCACCTGTCAATATATGGTACCTACTGAAACTGACGTCACGGATATAATACGACTAAAGTATATAGAGATGAGATGTCGAGGATGTATTAGTCTTCTGATCCTTCTCAATTTAGTCAGGTTAATTTACCTCCATCTATTAAATCCTCTATCTACGGCTAGCATAAGTTTGCGCATGTCACCTACTCTACATAGTAGGAGTAGGTAGGTAATCTCTGGCGGGCACTAGTAACTACCTATACTGACATTCAAGATGGCGGCCTGATGGAAGACTTCAAGAAAAATGTTCTAGGAGGCCAGCCTATACGAGGGCTGAGTTTAATATTTGTTCATAATGTTATTTTGTTCCTATAAATACATATTTGGATTTAGCATATAACTTGGCACTCATTTAGATCTCCATTCTTTTTGCGGCGAAGCCCACAGCCAAGCATAATTTTTGTATTGAACTTGGCTCTCCTTTTTTACATTTATGTTTTTGGTGGGATAAAACTTTACGCGAATCCCTTCAAACGTTTTTGCGTGATTGAGTAAAAAACTTCCAAATGTGAAACCAAATTCTTTTCTTTCTTCTTTATAATACCTATTAGTGGGATTTCTTTAAGATTCGATGAGAAAATAAAAACGGCTGCTAAGAAAAAACTGGCCTACTATAAATAACTAGCCTAGTTTCCCTTCCACAAGGGAATCTCACACAACTTGAAAAGAAGTAAATTGTCCGAGGGCCGAGCGTATTTAACTACGTCGTGAGGTAAGCTTGCTTCGACCATATCGTCGATCAGTACGGCTAACGTGTATACGAGATCGAATAAACGCGCTTCGAATAGATTTCGAACTCACTTCGGTATTCTTCGATTCGACCCGTCAAACTTGTAACTCACACTGCCGTTGTACTACGATACCAACTGCAAAACGTTAGACTCTAGCGTTTCGTTTTCGATGCGTAATTTAACGTTCGATTCGTACTACCAATCGGTAGTGTGACCGAGTGTGAGACATTTCGAATCGAAGAATACCGTCGCGACTGTAGTTTACTATTTCACTTGCAAAATGGCCCGTGATATCGTATTATTCCGTCAAGAGTTACCGTAGATCCGATCGAAATTTATCTCAAATTAAAGAGCTTATAAAAATAAGTGTTTTGAATCGACATCATATATTCGCAAAAATTCGGATTGTCGCGTATTTTGTATTAAAATTAAAACGATAAATGCTTGCGATATAAGGTTGAATATTGGAAAATCGATAAAACTATACGAACAATCGTGGAGTCGATCGCGGGTGAAGTAATGCATAAGTGACGCACGTTACTGTTTGAATTTTTAGTTCTATTAGTGACCGCCAGGGGCGGTGTATATACTTTTCATACTAAATCTTAACGATAGACGCTAGAGCCTGTAGTAAACGCGACTCACTTCAATCCCACGCTAAGGGTACAGGGCTTAATAGTGTGCGGTGAAAATATTTTAATTTTGAAATGCATTTTTGACAAATATCCTTTTTTTGGTTAACATTTTTATTGCTCATTGTACTTTTTTCCAAACAATATTATTTAGTTTAGGAGTTGCTATGATCATCTTCTGACTCTGCTGAATCATCAGTCCAGGTTGATGGTTCCACTATATTTAAATGTAATCGAACTCACATTATGTTTACAAAATTTCTATTCGATTGGTTTTCTCTAATGACATTCCCTAGCATGGACAAGATACAAAATATTATCCTCGACGCTATAGACAAGTCTACGTTTGTCTCTTAGACTAGACTGAGCAACTGTCTCGCGTTGACATGTAAGGAGTGACATCGTCTACTCGTATACTGCCTTAGTAACCTAAATGGCGTAAGTCAAGTCATTTCCTATTAACACAGTTGTTTAAGTTCAGTTTAGGTACTCCTGGTTTTTGCTCTGGGTAGGAATATATTAGGTTTAATGAGTGGCAGGTGACATATTACAGTGTGAGAATAGTACTAATGGTACTCTGGTTTATAGTTTCTGTTCACTGAGAAGCTTGCAGTGATATCTCTTATAGGTACATTAAAAAAAAAATAACAAATATTAGAAGACAAGCTTACAGAAATCAATAAGACTTGTGTTATGGGTAGGTACTAGATATGTAAATAAATACTTAAATAGTAAGTAATTTGTACGTTTTTAATTTAATTTGAAGCGTTGGTTGGTAGGTAGTACCTACCAACCTACTAGGTACCTTATATGTTACAGGTGTACGCGGCCTAGGTTTCCGCTACTCGACGTCATAAATGTGCCTATTTTGCGTATGGGTTATTGGCACTATTATTCGTGCCAGTGCCAACCCAGTTCCACCAGGAAGCCTAGTAGACCCTTTATGTTGCCGACGGCCTCCGGTAGTGACCCCGGTGTTCCGAGGTGTTATACCCGGTATTCTGCCACCCCAGGACATGTCAGGATGACGTGGGCGGCTGTCTCTTCCTCTTCCATGCATGGTCTGCAGAGAGGACTGTCTGTAACACCTAGAGTAAAAAAGTGTTTGTTAAGTAGTGCGTGGCCAGTTATGGCTCCTGTCAGAAGACGGAGTGCCGGCCTCTTTAGCTGCTTTAGCTTCCTTGACAACTTGACAATTCTGGATTAATTGTCGAGAGGGCCTCCCAGGTTTTTCTGCATGTTCCTAGGGTGTTCCAATATTTTTGGTGTTCTACCTTGGTGTTTAGTCGCAGTGTGCTCCGCAGCCATGCGGGGGGTCGAGGAATTGTGGGTTCCGGTCCTACGGCTCTTGACTCTGAACCCTCTCTAGGTATGGTAGGTACCTTAAAGAAGCCCGAGTCACCAAGGTACTTAGATGTCACTGCACCCTTTGACCGAGCAGATCGCGATAGCCTGGTTGAGAGTCGGTCTAAGGCCGCGTAAGCCAGAAGGTCGCAGGTTCGAATACTGCTCGGGAATAAGTACAAGTGAAAAAAAATCCCTTCGAAGTTATTAATTATCGTTAATCAGAGTATCAAAGAGCATCAAAAAATGTGTAGTTTACAACATACAATGTCAAGAAAAGGGCAGGTACAAAATCAACTATTGTATTGCTATTGGTGAAAATGGTTCAAATCCAGCCAATTGAAATCACTCACGAAGTGGAAGCCCATTATGCGTAGTAGGCATGAAAATGGTCAAGTCATCCAAGACGACTGGCGCTTGTAAGTATGTATGACCGTGAATGGGGCACTTTAGACTGCACACTAACTATGAACTATGAACTAGTGTCATAAGAGGAGTGCCTCAAGGATCAGTTATTGGTCCAATCCTATTCATATTATACTCTGCAGATATATCGTCACACATCACACACTGTAAGTATCACATCTATGCTGACGATATTCAGGTCTATATATCGTGTAAACCTTCTGAAGTTGATAGTGCTATAAGCAAGCTAAACCTAGACCTTGCAAGTATTGCCGCTTGGGCCGCTGACAATAGCTTGTTACTTAACCCTAGTAAAACCAAGTACCTTGTCTTTGGTACCAGGCGGCGACTCACTGCCTTTCACCCGTCAGTTGATGTTATGATGCTCGGTACTCCTATAGAGCGTGTGTATGAAGCTCGTAACCTAGGCCTACATATGGACTGTGGACTTAGGTATGAAAAGCACATCTCTAATGTGGTCAGTAGTTGCTTTTACAAACTTAAATTGCTTTATAAAATTAGGCCATACTTATGTGAGCAGGTACGCATCCGTCTAGTTGAATCACTTGTCCTGTCTAAACTTAATTACATGGATGTTGTGACTGGTCCATGTCTCTACGCAAAAACCAATAAGCTCATACAGCGTGTACAGAATGCCTGTGCGCGTTTCATTTTCAACATACCATCGAGGGCCCATGTTACTCCGTTCCTCAACAAACATAATATTTTAAAAATGCAACACCGACAAAAACTGCATCTTGCTTGTCTCTTATTCGGGGTTTTAAAGCACCAAGCTCCAGTATATCTTTTCGAGAAGCTCATCATCAATAGGTCACGGGGAAACCGTCAGTGTAAAAAGCCTCTTATTACTCCTCAACATGCCTCAGCCTCATTCCGGGGGAGTTTCCGCTTTGCAGCTACTAGATGCTGGAACTGTCTTCCACCGCCTTTAGCCAGGGACCTGGGAAGCATATATAGTTTTAGAATCAAGCTGAAAAAGTATTTGCTAGAGCATCAATTTAGTCAGGAAACCTTATGTCTTGAAACTAGCTGCCTTTAAGTGCCCTGTCTTTGTCTTTGTATCTTTATTCCTCATATCTTTGTGTGTTTATTAGCTGCCTTTTTTGTAACTTAGTTTACCGCTTTGCCATGCCTAATTTAATTTAATTTTAAATTAAGATTATGATTTAGGATTGCGGTCAGATACTTACTGTCGGGATATGTCCCATCTGCATATAAATAAATCCGCACAACATCTGGTTCGCATAATAATTGTGTTATCTATCATGTTTAGATTGTGTGAATTCTTGGCAGTAGTTTTATGTATGTACAGTTAAGCTTGTGACGTTCAATATTTAATTTTTGCACCAAACTGTATTCGTTCTTAGTTTTCTTCCTGTATCACTAATGTACCATATATTCACTATCTGAAATAAAAGTTGCGTTCGGTCTGTCAAGTTGACAGTGACACTGACACACAGTTTGCAGACGCGTTCACACGATGCAATTTGCCGTGCCACTCTGGCGTCGGATTTGTAATAGTTTTAAGATATATTGTGTTTAGCGTAGGTATTTGTTTTGTGTTGCCTTCCAGGAGGTAACTCAGGTAAAGGCTCCGACGGAAGACCAGCGCTGGCCTTCTAGGTTAGCACCATGCTGAGTCGGGGCCTTTTCGTGGACCATGTATTTTTTTTTTTTACGTTCTGTGTTTTGTTTTTTACACCCATTGTTTTGTCCACGAATAAATGTTTTCTTTCTTTCTTTCTTTCTTTCTTTCAAATAGAAAAGCGGTGACGCGACGGAATCGATGTCGAATGGGAGCTATATTTTGTATTCATTGTGTGATATTATACTTATTATACTTTCATTATATTTTTACTCTTTAATTTAGCTGTCATTAACTATTAAAGTAGTTAGGTGTTTGAACCTATATTTCCTATTGTTTTAGTTTATTCGTTTTATTACAAGCTTCTTGCTTTGTTCGTGCGTTAGTATCGTGTGGGTCAAATCTTGTGACTGCATTTTAAACCAGTTAACCGCAACGGATTAAGCTGAAATTGGTATACTTATGTAAGTTTGGTAACAACACAATATTATGGAACCAGCACCGTCAAGCTGATCTAATGATGGAGACAGAAGATGGCCATACCAGTTGGTAAAAACAAGTTTATGTACAAAGAAAAATTTTAAAAAAATATGTCAATTTTCAATCAGCAATAAATGGATCGAATCTAATCTAACTACAAATAAGATGAACGTGTTTGGGCTCATTTGGAAATAAATAAAAACAAGTACTTATTTGATGAATGTGCAAAAAAAGTACAGTCGGCAACCAAAGCTTGTACCAAAAACGAAATTATTGACAGAAACGTATCACTGTATGCCACCGTTTAGTTTCTGACTGATGTCCGACTGTTGTGTTTTATGGAGGAAAAAGTCAGAGGTATAAATAGCATACAGGCATTCCATTTTAGTTCTTAGCACTGTAGCCTTACACAAGTGCATTGCGAGCATAACTTAATTACCGAGCCATCAGATAGTCTGTGTTTTTTTATTACAAGCTTTATATTAACTTGCACTGTTCGTATGTATGTAAATATGTACGTATGTATGGCCGTCAAAATTTGCAATCCATTTTTCAGTCACTTCCCGTTAACCAATTGAGCTGAAATGATGACTTGGAGCTGATCTGATGCTGGAGCTGGAAGGTGGCCATAGGAACTTTGGGCTCGTTAGAATCGTCTCAATGAGTAGTTGATGATGGTATGAAGAAAAGTACAGTCGGCAATAAAAGCTTGTACCAAAAATGATTTTTTTTACAGAAACTTATTATTTTATATCAGGACGGTGACAAACAAGCATACGGCCTGCCTGGTGGTGAAAGCGGATTGTAGCTTATGGACGCTTATGACTTCGGAGGAGTCCCAAAGGCCTTGTTGACGTTGCCCGTTGACCATTCGATGTATTGTCAATTTGTCAGCCACAACACATTCTTTTCCGATTCCATGCTTCCCGGTTGTTACTTAAAAAATAATTAAAAGAGTATCGCTAACATAATAACATGCATTATTAATTGAATCGTAAAGAATCCCGTTCTGCTTGCAATTATAACGGACACACTCGATCGACTTGCATAACAAAAAACGTATTTATCTTTACAAGCAATGCCTAAACTTCCGATCGAAACCTAATCCGTATTACCAAAACCAAATATTACCGTAATACTTTACCATACGGTACGTAACCAACCGACATCACGTTCACACGCACTCTCGCGCCAGTCGGTGATGCGCGCTTCTGGGTCGCGCCGACATTCCGAATTTGAGATTTCGAAAACAAACTTTTTAAACGGTCCTCGGTTTTTCTGTTGAGAGAAATTGTGATGTGCCAGTAATTTTGTGTTGTGATTTGAGGATTGTTACGAAATTGGCGGTGAGTTTTTTTTTTTTATATTATTGACATGTTGATGTTAGTTAAATCGGGAGTTGTATTAGCTGTGCGTTTTTAATGCAGATTCTAGAAAGAGGCAGCAGTTTTAATATAAGCGATATGACGATACCATGCCGGCATTTGTTTAATTGATAACAATTTACCTTTATTGAATAACATCGCAAATCATAAACTTCATTCGAAAGATATACTTAAAGACCAGCGCAGAACTAAAAGAAGTTACCACGCATTCCTTAGGTCTTAGGTGGCTTAGGTAATTAGGAGGAAAAAAATTTTATGAACCCCAGTCAAATCCTGCTTAGTTTTGAAGATATAATCATTTTCATGTAAACTATTTTTTGTACTCGTCGATTAAAATCTGTGTATTAAGATTTCATAGAGAATACTGCAACGTCACTCTTTTCATAGTTGTAGTCCATGTTACTGTCGAAACAATCGAAATAACTGTTTCGATACGCTCCAGACAACCGAATTTTTTAAAAAAATAGAACTAAAATAAATTCGACCAATCACGTGGCTGCTTTGCCGAACTGTAATGAATTGGACCAATAGAATCGCTTTGAATATTTAGTTTACTCGTTGATGTCTTTTAAGATATCAACGAGCGTACGAGCGATAGGCTGCACTTCGTTTCAACAGTATCGAGTTTGTTTAATTAGTTCAGTTGACTCGTAGAAAATTAATTTTAATGAACTCGTACAAAAAGTATTGTTCACAATAGTGTTATAATCAAGCTTTTTAATCTCGTACCTTATTTAGGCCACTCAGCAAGCTTCGTGGCCTAAACACGGTACTCGACTAAAAAGCTCTCTATTATAACACGATTGTGAAAAATACTATATTGTGATTACTAAAGTGCATTAAAAGCTCTTTTGATAGAGACGTTGCTACCGATGTTGCCAAGTTTCGCGTCGTTATTGACATACCTACATCAAAGTGACAGCTACCACTCACTAAATTCATTCTTATTGGAAAAACAATCGTTACCATTTTATATTAAAATAGAGTTTCATTTCCATAGAGAAGCGATAGGTACTAATCCAAATTTTATTTACAAAAACCGAAAAAAGAACAGAAAAAAATTTTGCTGAATTTGAATTGGGTTCAATACATTTTTTTACTCCTAATGACCTTCAGAATGCGTGGTTAAAATATTTTGGGTTATGACCGCCCACGGTGTGTATATCGATTTCAGCACTTTAAGGAACACCAATAAATAGCGTAATATTTCATTGGTGTCTTCAGGTTTTAACTATAAAATAGTTCTGTTAGTTAGACCAGAATGATGGCAAATAAGCATACGGCCTGCGTGAAGGTAAATAGACACCGTAGCCTACGGACGCTTGTGACTCCAAAGGAGTTACCATCTCGTTCCCAACCATTTATTTGAGTATTAATTCTGTCAATCATAATAAAAATAAATACGTTATTGTTTTATACATATACATACGTTGTTTTAGTTTGACGGGTTCTCCCGGCTTTTCTCGGTCAGCAAGTTAGTTAGTTAGTTAGTAGAGCACGACAGTAACTTCCACTGCGCCGACGCAGCGCAAGTGCGATCAAAGGCAAACTAGGCTGAAATTATAATACGAGAAATTCGTTTCATTGCATCGTATTGTTCAAAATACATATGTAGTTGTAGATACATAAACTGACGCCTCACGTCCAAAAGGGGTAGGTAGAGCACATTATATGAAGTTTTCAGTGCTATTTCTACGTACCTAATTACTTAATTAGAGTTCCTCCACGCTAAGTCTGTATTAAAAATTTATTTATTTATTTATCGTATGGCGCTTACAAACTGGTACATATATGTATTCGTATCGATGTCGCTGATAGAGTTCCAGTGTGCGCTGCGAGGTTCAGAAGGAACAGTGCAGCTGCCGAGTTTGTTGTTCTTTTAGCACCACCCGGAGGTCACGTGTAGGGTTTCTAGGGTTATTCCTACGGACGTAGAACAACAACGACATTAAAAATTATTTAGCAACACCACCTTAACCGAAAAAATTATTTAATGAGTGGTGTTGCCAAATTATTTGTCGCAGACTAAAAGTACGTAGACGCATACAGACACACACTATTTAAAGTCCGCGCCAGTAGAAAACGAAAAAAATGTAAACAAATATGGCTGACTATCAATTGCATTTGTTGTCCCGTGTCTAAATCGAATCGATAACAAAATAACACTGTTCATGTCCTATCACTACCAATTGAAGTTTTATCATAGATTCAGAGAGATCAATTGATAGTCAGCCATATTTGTTTACATTTTATCCGTTTTCTACTGGCGCGGACTTTATCTCTAGATAGGGATACATACATTTCTTAATAAAAATATTTTATTTATCGGTACAACAGAAGCTATGCAGCTGAAGTGTTGGAAATGATCAACGTAGACTCTTTCGTTAATGTAATAAGTAAATTTTCCAACTCAATAAATAAATAATAAATCTATAAAACTTGCAAGTTTTATTACCATTGCATCAAGTCTAGGTTGCATCAATTTTATGTTAAGGCGAGGCGTTCACGATCTGACGAAAAGATAGATTTTTGAGCTTCCAGTGTGAAGAAATTTTGAAGAATTCTACTGCAGAAAAAGTACTGCAGACTGAAAAAGAAACAAAGAAACACAATAACCGAACATAATATTAAAAAATGGCTTGGTAATTCTGGAAAATAATCTTAAATCATCATCCTCATCATCCTCCTAGCGTTATTATTCCCGGTTGTGCCCCTAAAGGAGCCCGGGGTCCGTTTTGACACCTAATCCCAAGATTTGGCATAGGCACTAGTTTTTACGAAAGCGACTGCCATCTGACCTTCCAACCCAGAGGGAAAACTAGACCTTATTGGAATTAGACCGGTTTCCTCACGATGTTTTCCTTCACCGAAAAGCTAACGGTAATTCCGTACATAAGTTCCGAAAAACTCATTGGTACGAGCCGGGATTCGAACCCACAACCTCCGCTTGACAGCCGCATGCCTGAACCACTAGGCTACCGTAGCTTCTATAATAATCTTAAATATCACCATAAAAATAAATTTTAATGTTCGAGATTTCGTAATTTTCAACGACAATCTACGTTTTTTATATAAAAAGGATAGCTATTTTATTGTTCTAGCACAATAACCGGATAGATTTTTTATAAATTATCCAGTATTCCAAAAATCAATTAATATGTACTAAAAAGTGATGTTACACACTTCCGAACACGCACTTCCATCTCGCTCACGCTTTATGCTCAGTGAGAGGGAGAGAAGATCGTGAACCTGCCTCGCCTTAAGATAGAGATAACAAGCGATGTCTTTCGGAAAAGTTGTGGAAAATGAATAGAGTGATGGATGCAGTCGCGCCTAAGGGCCTCGCATTTTTTTAAGCAAAATGTGAGACGCAATGCACATTTGACAAAGAGCTTGTACAAGTGGAATACCACCCTAAGGCAAGAAGAACATGCATCTCTTTCTGCCTAGCTAGCATGGTGGGTCCTCAGACCAAGAAAAAAAGGTAGACGGAGTATGACGAACCTTGTGAAGCCGGTTTTCAACCAAGCCAAGGAAGTTCAGCACACGCTCAAGCACACATTAACAAATTAAATAGCACACAACTCGAAATAGGTGATCTGTGCAGCATTGCGACACGTGCTGAGCAGTTTTGTGCAATTTCGTTTGTATATGTGTGCGTGAGCGTGTGCTAAACTTATTTGGCTTGGTTGAAAACCGGCTTCACTAGGTTGTTCGTCATGCTCTGTCTATCTTTTTTCTTGGTCTGAGGTTGGGTGAGACAAAGCATTTGTCCCTCTCTCTCAGTCAGGGATATACTTATTACAAAGGTAGCCAACAAGGAAAAGGCCTGCATGATAGCGTAGGCCATAGAGAAAATATAATATTGTGTGAATGTCATGCCCTTGCCAGACAAATAATTAATTACTTTGGTAACGGCTATCCGCAACCAAAGGAACTCAAGGTGCTCCCGGTGGACTACATCATTCGTTTTGTGGAAATTATGGAGCAAGCCTGGGCGCAGGCATAAAGGAGAGGGCCAATGCACAAAAGATCCCACTGGGTCGAAGTGCATTCGAAAGGGCCCTCACCTAATAAGATAATACCATAGATACAAAAAGTTGCTATGATTGGTTGAATGACCAAGTCACGTGGGTATTTTTGTTTACATTTTTTTTAAATACCTAAACGTCCAGACTATAGATAAGATAAGATAAGCAGACACCGTAGCCTATGGTCTAATCATGACCAACACGACCGTAATCCGTCTTGCGACAGTAATTGTGCAAGCAACTCGCATCGGTTTCACGTGTTTTCTCTACGAAGACTTGTTTACTTACGAGAAGCTCGTTATTAGTAACTGCCACTTAACTGGTAAAGAAAATGGTCAAGTGTTTGCGGTGTTGAAAGCGAGTGCTTGTATATTTTTTTTATGTTACCATATTAGTGACAGTACCTACTCATATAGAACCTTTAGGACTCATCATCACGCCATCGACACGCCTCCCCCAAAGAGTGCCAATGTGACCGGTCCTGCGCCACCCGCATCCAGCGGACTCCCGCGACGTTTACCAGGGCATCAGTCCACCTTGTGGGGGGCCTACCCGCAGAATTTACCTTTAGGGGTACATACATACAATAAATAAATAATAATAAATAAATATTAGGGGACAATCTTACACAAATCGAAGCCCTATAGTAAGCTCAATAAGGCTTGTGTTATGGGTACTAGACGACGATACATTTATTTAATAAATATCATATCAATACTGAAATAGAAACATAGAAATCATCCAAGACCCAGAAGCCAATATTCATGCTCATCAGCATCACACAAATATTTACCCTAACCGGGATTCGAACCCAGGACTAAATAAAAAAACAAAAAACCCAGGACCAAGGATTACTTACAGATTTTACGTTTTACCTATATTTTACAGTAGGAGGTACATCTTCATATATTTTTTACAATCAGTCTTTATATATTCCTGTATACTATACAATACATAAACGATGTATAAAATACCTGAAATGTTAAGATAATGTTTGAAATATTATTTGTTTAATACTTTGCCTAGGTATTCGATACAATACCGAACTTAATCCCGATTTTTAGATCTTGCAAATATCGGTCAAACCGATAATTATCATGTTATCAGAAAGAAAGAAAGAAAACATTTATTCGTGGACAAAACAATGGGTGTAAAAAACAAAACACAGAACGTAAAAATAGCAGGGTCCACGAAAAGGCCCCGACTCAGCATGGTGCTAACCTAGAAGGCCAGCGCTGGTCTTCCGTCGGAACCGTTACATGAGTTACCTTCTGGAAGGCAACACAAAACAAATCACGAGTCAATCTAGAGAACCCACACCCGCCGACATGAAAAACTGTAATGAGTGTTTATGCAATGTGTTACGTGTAACAGGCACGGCACGGAGGTGTCATAGGTTCATCCGTAATTCCGTAGTAATCACATGCGAAAGTCTGTCCACCTGACCTACACGAAGTGTTTAAGCAGATCATGCATGCGATTATTGACATTATGATGAAAGATTTTAGCATCTATAGCATTCTTTTCTTGGTAAATTATTATGATATCGTGAGTTCAAGCCTAGTAGAGCAAAATAAATGGTAGCAAATGTCTGATCAGCAACTTTTTAATGCTGGGAGTTATATGAGCTAGGGAACCGTCTTGGAAATCACATTACCTACATAAACTTTTTTACTGGGATAACGACGTATATACATGTAATGTACTCAGTGGTGTAATGTTATGTATGTGTGTATGTCATAGGTGCCATCTTCTGTAAGCTGCAAAAAGCTTGTGAGATAAGTAGATAAACTGGTATGTACATTATATTATGTAACTCGAAACTTGATTTACATCCATGATATCTCATGAATGATGCAAATGGTTGCTGTTGGAAATCGAAAAAGTGATCTGGCCCCGTAGCATGGATGGCCTCATCACGCGACAAGTGACAGGATAGAGCATCCGTCCCTGGCTGACACCGTTCGATAGAACGAGACGACGCGCTTATCCTATCACTTATCGCGTGATAACGCCATCCATGCTACGGGGCCTGTTGACCTTCCTATTCCGGTGGTAATAGTATTAGGAGATCATTAAATGGACACTTTACGCTCGAAGTTGTAGACGATTATGACTATCTAGGACAGACTGTCCAGTTAGGTATAGATAAATTAACGAGAGCATGGAATTGTATATGTAGTACTATTGTATGTTTACAGCCATTCTATATTTGAATTTTCTATTTTCTCGTACTATCAGCATAAAAAGAGGTTTGTTATTTATTGAAGAAGTAAATACCAAAATAATGTCAGTGTCAAATTGTGAATATTATTTACGTTGTGCATATATTTTTACGTCTGATTTTATTGTATTATCACAATTGACGACCGCTTTAGCCTAGTTGGTAGTGACCCTGCCTACGAAGCAAGAGGTCCTGGGTTCGAATCCCGGTAAGGGCATTTATTTGTGTGATGAGCACGAATATTTGTTCCTGAGTCATGGATGTTTTCTATGCATTTAGGTATTTATTTCTCTATATAAGTATCTATATCGTCGTCTACTACCCATAGTACAAGCTTTGCTTAGTTTGGGACTAGGTTGATTTGTGTAAGATTGTCCGCAAATATTTATATATTTATGTATATTTACATATTAATAATCAGAATAATAACTACTTGTTCCATTTCTTAAGGGTAATGTAATTTTATTAAATTAAGAGAAAATTATTCTCCTTTTGTTGCAAACGGTACAACCACTACAAATGCAATTCCATGTTCTCGATAATTGATCTACATGTAGGTCCAACTCTGAGAAAGAGGTCAATCGTCGAATCCGACTCGGGTGGGCATCGGTCGGGTAGCTAGGGCACGTCTTTTCGTCCGATATTCCGCAATGTCTCAAGAGTATTTTCACCAGTGTGTGTTGCCAGCAGTGATGACATATGGCACTGAACTATGGGCCTCAAAAGAACGCTCAAGTCACCCAAACGGAAATGGAGAGGTCTATGTTGGGATTGGGAGTTTCTCTGCGTGATCGCATTCGCATCAGAAATGAGGCTATATCCGCAGCAGAACTAAGGTAACCGATATAGCCCTCCGTATCGCTAAACTTAAGTGGCAGTGGGCGGGGCACATTGCAAGCAGAATCGATGGCCGTTGGGGCGGAAAGGTACTCGAGTGGCGACCACGTACCGTACGACGAAGCGTGGGTAGACCAGGTGGACTGATGACCTGGTAAAGGTCGCGGGAGTCCGCTGGATGTGGGTGGAGCAAGACCGATCTCTTTGGTGAGGCCTATGCAGCAGCTTCCGGCTGATATGATGATTAAATGAGTGTGATGTAAAGATCGATTTGCCGTCGTCGTCGGGCTTCTAATAGATTCTAGTTCGGGAAAACTCTCTTAACGACCTCTATACACAACACAATGTATATACTAAATAAGTACTGCCAGTTTCAACCAAACGCAGGATAAACAGCAACAAAATCTATGAAAAAAACTAGAACTAGACGACATTTATAAACACATCGGAATGCTTACAATAACAAAATTCGCGCAAACCGCACTAGAAAGGATGTTTACTAATTGTTTTGAAATCCAAATTCCTTAATTAGTATATTAGCGAAAAGGAAAAACCTTGAAATATGTGTAAACTAATATTTACGGTACAAGGTGAGTTTTAAATGTCTGTTTTATAGATGGATTTGACAAAATTGAACCTTACCGTTTTAATAATAAGAAATGAGGCAAGCTTCGTGGATTGAACAAACTTTTTAGAATGTGAATCGGGAACCTTCTTTCCGGTAGGCTGGGTAAGTAGTGGGAATAATTAGAACGCATAATTCATATGAATTTAACATAGTTCTTCGTTTAAACTTGATGGACCAGTGACGTAATAAGGTTATGAGCAGCATTTCGTTTTCGGCAATAGGGGGGTGTTTTTCGTCTCTATCGTTTAATCTTTTCGTACATACGAGTATTGATGGAGTAAATCTAGAAGCTTATCGATAATTCGTGGATTCAATGGTTGGATCTAGGTTCCAATAGAAATTGACTCGTTGGTACTTGGCACCAAGTAAGTATACTCGTAGTTAAATAAGTGTTTGTCAAAAATTAAATTTTTGTTTTTTTTTATTATTGCTGACTGTACTTTTTTGCTCAGCCATCAACTAGTCATTGACGCCTACAAACGCTTTTATCTTGTGTAGTTTAGTAGTTTAGTTTAGTAGAACGAAGAAGTTTTAAGGATGGTAGATGAGAAAATATGTTTGTTAGGATGTATTAGAAATAGGAGAGGCAAGATGGTGGGCCACCTGATACGGCACGACAGTTTCTTCCTAAACATCCAGGAGGGTAAAATTGAAGGCAAGAGAGGCAGAGGAAGGCCTAGGCTAACATATTCTAGCCAAATAAAACATAAAGCTGATGTCGAGTCATATGAGGAAGTCAAGAGGCTAGCAATGGACAGAGATAAGTGGCGGTTACTCCACCGACAAGAGCAAGGCTCTTAAGTAATGATGATGATGAGATTAAATAATAATCTCTCCTGACCGGTTTCGGCCTCGGCGACTGCCTCAACTCTGGCGTTGATGTCGTTCATGTGTTCATGATGATGAGATTAGTAGTTGCTATGGTCCCGTATGTCTCCATCTTCAGAAGTTCAGAACTTCAGACTGGCCTTACGACTTACCTTTGGTATATTAGTTTAAATGTTAACATTGTATAACGTTTCCGTGAATCATAAATGGTGCTGGCTGAAAATCAGCGCTGTCGGTGTCTGACACCTCAGCATAATGCTGAGCCAGTGTCCATTTCACTTTTATTTTATTGTTTTTGTGTGTCCTGTGTGTTTGTGAATAAATGTATCTTTCTTTCTTTCTTTATAATATTGTATTGTCATCTGACTTAACCTACACAAGTGTCTCGGCACCCAGCACGAGTTCGTTGCATTTGGTGTCGAGACACTTGGCCCGTGGTGCAAGGGCGCGCGTGGACTTCACGGGGCACTCAGCAAACGCTTGAGGGAAGCAACAGGCGACCCTCGCGCAGGCAGCTTTCTTGCACAAAGACTTGCAATCGCAATTCAACGCGGGAACGCTGCCTGCGTGATGGGAACCCTACCAAAGGGTCCAAATTTAGATAGTAATTTATAGTTTTTGGTAGGTTAATTTTATGTTAGTTTTAGTTTTAATTTTAAATCTAATTTTAATTGTATATTCCATTGTGTTTTTGATGTACTTAATGTATTTATTTTTAGTGTACCTACATATGTCAACTCTATTCTTTGGGAAGTTAATCAAGACTATGAGGATTTGACTTCAAAAAAATATTTAACTATCTTACATAGCTGCAAGTAAAATCAAAGGTTGTAAAAAGTCTACAAAAATATTTCATATTCTGGTGGGTGAATACTTAAAAATAAATACTTAAAATAATTAACACACATTGTGTGCCATATTAACAAAACTTTTCAACAGATTTACGTCTACAATCGACCGTGATCACGCGTGAACATTTTCACAATAACTCACGGAAATAAATTGCATTGCATGTGGGAAATTCGCTGATGAATTCGTGTGGACGACAGTACAATCAATCATTTACCCGATTACCCGTCTTCATTATATCTGTTATTTAAGCGCATTACAAATTTGAACATTATAATCTTAATGACACGGTCGCTTTTAAAACTACAATTGTGAATAAGATACGAGGTTTAGGAATTAAACAGATGATATCGCAGTATCACATTAGGGAATTAGAGCGTGGTGAGTGCTCAGTTTTATGTTTGACTCTATGTAATTGGTACGAAAGTTTAGATATATATTGTTATTTAAATGTTTTTGTTGTTATGTTAGTGCATTAATGGGAATCATTAAACCAATTATCAACATAGTTCGTATATTACTGATACTTACTGTGTGTTCAAACAACGACGATGGCAAACAAGCTTTTATGGGGGGTAAACACTAAAAACAAGAAAACATAACTAAACTGCCCCTATGTTATAAACTAAAGCCAAAAAATTAACTGCATTGCTTCATAGCTTAATTATTTTACTAAGTATTGTTTTTGTATATCTCATTTCGGATTTCTAAATATTAAGGATAGAGCTCAAGCTGGAATATCACTAAATACATGGGGATGGGGACATCACATTATAAAAGTCAAATCGCGCTCATCAAAGATACAGAAAAGACGGTAATACACAGAGATGACTTCTTTTCACTAAACTGATTGAGTCTGCTCGTCTGTGTGACACACCCTTTTTTGCCCTGTCTTCTCTAATGAAACAAAAGTGTACGGTATGGTGTCATAATGTGAGCGTCGCGTGATGATATACCTACACTTTCTCCGCGCCGTGTCATAAGAACTTTATATTAATTAACTAATGTTCCCATGAGCTTCGATTGGCGTTAGGTTGCAGCCTTGAATGATTTATGAGTGTATTCATTGACCAAGGTAAAAGCTTAGAATAATAACGCCTAGAAACGCAGTTCACGCGCAACGGTGAGGCTACCAAAACTCAGCCATAAATGGCGTAGTACGCCGATCGGTGGAACAAAATTGGTGCGTTTGTGTGCGTATTGGCGCGTGTGAATACGAGTTGATCACAACTACATGAATCCATGCCTCACGCTTGGCGCGTCAGCCGTATGAAACTATCATTCTAAGGGTCAAAGCTATAAAAAATCATATTGAGGCTTCGGTCTGGACGCTAGCGGGCAGGGGGCGATGAGCGGGGGCGTTCATAGATTGAACACGATCAAATGTATGAACTGCTGCTCATCGCAATGCTGCACGCTGGCGTCCAGACCATGGTCTTAGGGTGTGTATCCACCAGATCAGGTCAGATCAGACAGGACGCAACTTGCACGTTCTGCCAGGAGACAGAGGAAACAGCAATGCACATTATCTGCTCCTGCGGACCACTCATGCACAAAAGAAGTACCTACCTAGGGCGGCACATCATGAACATATCACTGCCGAAAGAATCTGTCTGAATCTGAAATTTCCTGGAGGCAACGGGCCTTAATGGTGAACTCTAAAAAAAAGGGCTGCCACAATAGATCACTTGCTGGTCGAAGCGGCATATTAAGGATCACAATCTACTTGATGACCAGGTAAACTCACCCTGGTGGACTCACCTTGATAGGGTCTACCCACGCTCCGCCTGCCGGTACGTGGTCGCCACTAGAGAACCTTTCCACCCCAACGGCCTTCGGTTCTACGTGCAATGTGCCCCGCCCACTGCCACTTAAGTTTAGCGATTCGGAGGGCTATATCGGTTACCTTGGTTCTGCTGCATTTGGAAGCATATAGGAATACATTACATCACTCATGAACTGTTAGATGCATCAGCTGCAGTTGCAATTCTCTGTAACGGTACCGGTACGATATGTTAAGTATACTTGGTCTTACTTTAGTAGCCCGCCTACTTATAAAAACAGTTATTGCATTTTGAAACTTCTGGTTCACACCCGAAGGTTGACATTTGGATGGATTGTTTAGTAACAACGTGACAAACTCGAATTATTCCGTTTATAGTCGTAAATAACGCGATGTTGCGATAATCCTTCCAAATTTTAACTTGTGTAATTAAGGTGGTATTTTCTGCAGTTACTTTGCAATGTATGGCGTGGGAAAATATTTTCCAGAGTGATAATTGTACGTTGATACCTACTATTGCTGCTCTGTCAAGTCTGATAGGCAGCACAGCCGCCCGCGAGCTGTCTTGCGCGCGACATAAACTACTGAATTCTTTCTAGTGTTAGTCTATTGGCGGTATCTCAAAATGAAATGTCATTTTAACATATAGTTTGAATTCTACACGTCTCTTTGGCTTATGAGGGGTATATAGTCTACAGCCACATGATGACATGATTGACATCCTGTTGCTCGCATTTATTGCTATGAATTCAAGATTGTAGGTGCCAAGTATTGGGCCGGTGTTGAGCACTGGGACGATTACCTCATTTTGTTTTTGTCAGAAATAGGTACGGACTACGAAGTAGGTATGTTATTTGAACCGGATGCTCTTTTTGGTCCTACACCTTAGCCTACAATATAACCTTGCTATTGATCAACACCATACTATGGAACAAATGAATACTGTATTGCAGAAAAAAATATATAAATAGAACATCGAGATAAGCTGTTCTAATCGTTATTAAAGTGATAATCTGCATCTTCGTTGTCGTATCTCAATACCTATACGTGTAACATGGCTCGTAAACGGAAACCCAGGCCATTTCCTCGTAAATTGACCATTACCTGACCACACGCCGAGAGCACCTCAAACCACAGTAAACATATATAAAGGAGTATCTCAACTCAGCCAAGACCTCTTGAGACAATTAGGCATAGAACAGAATTAATAGTATGACATACCATTGGAAACCAGAGGGGTGATTACGTAACTTTTTGAACGTACGTAAAGTACAACTCAACTCTGATTTTCTCATAGAAAAATTACATTTAGATCTACGTGACGTAGGTACCTACAACTCGTCGGAAATATCTGCGAACCTCGCTTCGCCAAATCCCAAGCTGTCAGATTTTTCTGGTGGTCCACTTGCCGGCCTCTATTATTATTATTATTTATTTATTTCAGACAACATCAGTCCTATATATAAGACCCCATCAAAAACTCACCCCCACCATGTCTCCTTCCCGGAGATCAATTCTATCAGGAGAAATCAGTCGTATTGCAGCTTAACAGTATGCTCAAGCCAGGTTCGCACATATTTCCGACGAGTTGTACAAAGCGTTACGCAATGGACCAGCAGTTCTGCACCTCAGAGTTCGCCGAAGTTTTCTTAAGTTTATTTTAGCGATGCGTGTGTGGTTGCGTGAAATCGGACGTTAATAAAGCTTACACCGTTAAATACAAAACAAAAGGACTAATACGAAGACAGGATCTCAACTCAACATGAAGCCACGGCAAGACACAGCAAGCTGATTCTTTGATTTTCGGTACTGTATATCATATCTACTGCGGTCTTACTACCGCGTGTGATAGGAATGCCCGTGACCAAAGGCGCACTAGGCAAATTTGAACCTTGATATGAATGCAATAAAGTCTATAAACGGTCACAAAAATGTGATTTCGTTGGTACGCATGCTCTTGCGCATTTATGATCGTACGCTCTTGCCAATTTTGCTTATTACCAGTCAATGCTTCCACGGGAATATCGATACATTCCCGTGGAAGCACCTCGATATGTGTCTCATATTCCCGGAAGCTCTCAAGTATACGTACGTATATGTAGGTGGGTGGAAAATATTCCGTTATACTACCCGGTGGGATTGTTTTAGTAAAGCGAAATTTACACATGCAAGAAATTGCATGCAAGTTTAACTACATTGCGGGGTTTGATAGATCAATTGCACTCAGTATCCTCGGTTTTTTTAAGTTTTCAAACAGCGATGCAAGTACGCATTGCATACAATCGGCGATGACACCAATGACTAGGTATATTTCATCCCCTTCGCTATGATAACCGCAGGTTTGTAACCAGTTGCGATCGAGGAATTTTCTTTCCTGAAAGAAACTCCTTGCGATCGTGAAATGCTAGGTAGTTTGGAATCTAAGGTATAAGCTCTAGATGTTCGAAGGAATAGAAATAGGAACCTCGCACAGCGTTAAAGCCGTTGTGGCAGCACGCATTGGCCACGACTTCGGTCTTAACTTAAGCGACCCGCGACGAGCGCTTTATCTGTTCATTGCGCGTGATCCCAACTAACCACAGTGCGTTGCGCGTCTCGACCGCGCAATGAACAAATAAAACTCAGGTCGCAGGCCGCCCAAGACCAAAGGCGTTTTAGACCACATACAATCGCGGACGTCGATGGTCAGATACCGGTCATATAAAAAATATTTTGCTTCTTCTTGGTCTATCTTCATGTCTGAGGGACGTGGCGTCTATGGGCGACTCTTTCAACCTCTGCTCTCCAGTCCGTTCTATCTTGAGCCTTTTGTGTAGTTGCCTGTAGTGTGGTCCTGTCCTGGTAACTTTTTGGACTACATCTCCACCTCCTGGGCGCACGACCTCTGCTCCTCCTTCCTCCAAAACGACCAGTAATTATGCGCCTTTCTAGCGTATCCGTGCCGCGTCTAATAGTGTGTCTGAAGAATTTGAGTACCTACTCTTTGGGTACAAATGGATATAACAATAGGGGTGTAGACACTGAATAAAATGATCAATAATGTTGCATTTTCTCGAAAAAGGATTTAAAATGTAGTCAAATGGAGAAAAAAGCAACAGGAGGGGGTATGTTCTGTCCCTTTTCCGCAACACGCACCTTCATATGAAACGGTTGTCATTTACTATGATGCTAGACGATCGTGACATCACGATCCCGGAGCGTTTTCTCTCTCTAACAAGCAACATTAAAACGGTTGTAGCTTTGTATTTTTTTGAGTTATTCGAATGGGATTTTCGTCATTAGACATATTTTTTTGCCTTCTTTCTTTTGAAGAAATAATAAATTTTGAGTCTCCACCCCTATTGTATAACACGAATTAAGAATATGAAGATGCGCTGGCGCCGCCCACTTTTCTCTCAGTAATTATAAAGATTTAACTGCGTAACGAGATAGTTGGTGTCATTAGGTCGTTACCCAAATTAAACGCCTATCACGAGGACATTAATCAGCAATTGAGGTCTTAGGAGATATAAATATTGAGTAATTTACGTCATAAAAAATGTGTTCAACGATTTAATTCGTACGTAAAGTTCCCTTCTCCTTATGTGATCGGATTACATAAGCTACACTTAAGTAATAAGCTCAACTTACAGATAATACAGCATTCCTTTAGAATGATAACGGTTTGTGCACTCTCGCTTGCGCTAGCCTATAGTAAAGTGTTTGAGTGTAATGCACTGACAATCGATTGATTTTGCTTGTCTCTGGAATATAAGCGATATCTGAATTCCCGAGACTGAGAAGTAATTGGGAATTATAAATTGCACAATTTATAAAGGGTAGATAGACAATAAATAAAACTGTTAAATATCGCAATGTATCGCACAATGCGATATTTAACAGTTTTATTTCAATATGCATGCAATTGTTCAGTGTTTCAATGTAAAGTTGTGCCCGACACGACCGTTAAACAGTTTTTATTTCGAAATCCTTACCAAAAAGTTAATAAAACTAATTGCCTAAAAATGAAAGTAAACATTTACTTAACACCCGGTTCCGAGAAAGCCAATTAGCCACTATTTATGCGGCTACGCACACGAGCCTAGATCACAGACTCGCAGATCGTCATCCTTGGCAGACCAACATTCAGTACTATACAAATACCTACTCTTTGTTGCACATTTATACAACTTAGAAAAGAAAGTTGTAAAACCCCCGACATTTTCCATTCAAAATTCAATATCTCAAAACCGGCTGAACCAACTTTGTTGAAATGTAGCTAAGAACCATTACCCTGAGAACTTTACATTTTCGCTCTATGAAAACACAACAATACAGGGTGAATCCTAAGTCGTGAACCGAAATAGCAAAATGTGAATCTATCCATGATTCTGAGCAACTTTTACTATGGGGCCAACTTTGTGTTATGCAAAAAAAAACAACTATTTCATACAATTTTGTCATTCTTAAATGAGCTAAGTGTATGAAATAGTTGCTTTTTTTTTTGCATAACACAAAGTTGGCCCCATAGTAAAAGTTGCTCAGAATCATGGATAGATTCACATTTTGCTACTTCGGTTGACGACTTAGGATTCACCCTGATATCGATATCAGCCATATTTTTACACCAAAAAATAGGTTGGGTAATTTGATACGCGATGAGGGACAGAAAATATGCATACATCTTTGTCACTCATGTGTGTATGTGTGGATGACTCCCTCTATCTATTCTACCTCTATGGTTAATACTCATACACTCATTATTTTGCTTTATCTGCTGTAAGTACATGCTAAATATTAGGTATGCTAAAACTGGGGGTAAACTGTTTCATTGTATAGCTGGTATAGCAAGTTAACTGAATTTCATTAAAAACTAAACATATGTACCTACATTGTTTAAAAGTATCAGGTTTTATTGAGAGCCCTCAATCAACAATGATTTATACTAAGTAATTGTTTCTTAAATATTGGTTTGTCAAAAAGGTATCTTCTGAGGTTAAGTTATTAAATATTTGTGCTATTATGTAGAACTGTTACCTGTAGCTTCGTGACACGGGGCACTGATTGTCTTATCTGGTATATGAATATGCACGAATCGTGTATAAGCATCGACCTTAATTGTTCACTTGATATTTGGATCAAGTGTGAAGTGTTACGGAGTGTGTTTTAATTGTTATGATTATCATTATGCTTATTTGTTTTGCAACTCGTGCGCACTGCGCGTTGACATGGAAAGTGTTGTGTAGCATTTGGATGTTGCATGTACAGTCGTGGGAGTCCGATGGATGCGGGTGGCGCAGGGCCGGTCATTTTGGCACTCTTTGGGGGAGGCCTATGTCCAGCAGTGGAAGTCTTTCGGATGATATGATGATGATGATGTACTCGTACAGTCGACGTCCAAAACCAAGGGCCAGTTAATTCAAAGATTCAGATTCATTTAGTTCATGACCAGATTACGTTTTAAATGTTACGTTAAAAATTATTAGTGGGTTAATTTAAAGTCAAGTGCAAGAATATGTATAAATTTAATTCTCACATAAATATGTACCGAAACCTTAATCCGCTGATATATAAGAAAGCGAGCGATGGGACATATTTATGAGTAAGTTTCCCATATTTTAACACTTGACTGTACATGAAATCATTATTCATTTATTATGATCGTCAAATATCGAACAGACATAACCATGTTTCGATGACAGTGGAAAATTGAAAATTTATTTGCCATGAGCGGGACTTGAACCCGAGACCTATTTTTCAATTTTCCACTGTGATCGAAACTTAGAATTTCGTTAGCGGACGTTTTTCCTTTGTATAAATTTAGTCATAAAGTCATAACCATATCAATAAATATAAATTGAAATGAATGAAATAAGCAATAATAGGTATCTACGTTATTTTTTTATATTTCACTGCAATATAATAATGTCATAAATATTATCTTCAGCAGTATTCGTAAGTCATGTCCATTACAATTTGATTGTATAGTAATGTAAGTTTAATAGTTAAAAAAAATTCGGAATGGCTATATCCCTCAGAGCATAGAATACTAGAGAGAGGACAAGCCGCCGGCGGCCGCGTCGCAGCTGTATGCTCAATGGGCATACACTGCCATACTGTGCACGCGTGCTGATCGCAGAGAATATTACGTTTTTTCCCAAAATGCCTGATATGATGCGCGTTTATTGTCAAATAAGCGTGTAGGTATACAAGTGTGTGTGTTTTAGATGTGTGCGTGCTTTGTCTTGTCAATTACTTGGGCGTTGTGTGGGTTAATGTACTTGCGACAGGCTCACTCTATACAAATCGGCCGCCATGTCCGATCTCCTTATATTCATACATCTGTGCTTATCCTATGGCATGGTCTGCCATGCCATGCCAGCGCTATATTTAACGATTACCAGCCTTAACTGTCAAGAATATGACAATTTAACGTTTGAGCAGTTAAGCCTCTCACAGACTTGACCGCCACCGCCACCGCCACCGCCACCGCAGGCCGCACCAGCATGACTCATGATTTACTCTGCACCAATTTTTAATTGTTAGAGGTATTGTTTGGCTGGAACTGGTAGGACACAACCGATTGTCATCTCGTTCATAGGCAGCTTAATAAATAGGAAGTTCGCTTGAGTTATTTTACTTAACTAAAATTATATAAAGCGTCGAAAAATCTAAAAAAGTAGTGGAAAAGCGTAATTTTTCTGCGTCTGCCGCAGGTTTCCCTATGGCATCATAATTGCACCACATACACATGTGTTTGTAGGCCAGTTGAACAAAGCAGCGTCAATGACGTGCTTTCTAATTGCCGTGCTTTCGCAGACTGATTGATATTGCTATGAATTAGTCTAATCATTTGCTGAGATTGAGCTGAGGTGAAATGTCAAGGTACGAGTATATCGAACCTGTAGAACTTTAGTTTATATTTAAATGGATTTTACGCGTAAAACTAAATATAAATGAAAACAAAGCAGAGAGAAATACAGCATGCTTTATTTTTTCTGTAGGTATATAAAGTAACGGTTTTAATAGGTAATTTTTACGGACTTCGAAATTGATATTTTTTATGGACGAAACCACTTCTTTATACTTTCCTCTTATTGACTGAAAGATTTTTAGTTTGTTGTTGTTTATAAGATAACACGAACAGTGTGATATCAGTAAATTTTTGTCAAAGAAATATGCGAAGATTGATTAACTTAACTGATATTGGCCAAGAACTAAAAATAACGAATCGTTATTGCGAGCTTGCACTAAAAGAAAAAAATACCCTGGTCTAAGCGATTTTCATCAACATTTGGGTGTTCACTTAGTATTACTCTATACTTATATGAATTTTTATTCGATCAATAAAAGCGCTAAGAATCTGAGCTATAACCACAAACATCTAGAAGTACTTATATTTAGTCTTTATATCTCGAGCGACAGTTATGGAGATATACTAACTACGTACCTAATTCGATTTTGGTAGCGCCGCTCACAAATGGCACTTGGTGGAGGTGCTGGGATGCGTCCCCGTATCTCACCAATAATCCAATACCAATCTAAGCTCGTAAGCACTGGTCACACAATCTAGTCCACGCACTTAATATACTACAGTTGCCACAAACCGTTGCGGCTAGCAGGACGCTCTCCCGTACCGTTGCAGTAACCAGGTCTTGCTGTTTTGGGATTTAGATGTAGCTTAACATATGCCGCGTCAGCCGCGTGTCTTTGTGTGTCATTCATTGTGTAAAGAGTTGTCTGATATAGACGGTCAATCATAATGCTTATGTCACAGCTGTGATAATGTGATCAGCGATTTCATTTGACTTCATTAAAGACTTCTAAAGTAGATATCTAGAAGATGATAATTAACATAAACTAAATTAAATTAAAACTACGTTAATCTAAAAACATTCTTGACCCCTTATTCCCCAAAAACTGATCCCTTAGTTGGAGTTTACTTCTTTTTGACTTTTTGACTTTATTTATGTAATTAGACCATTACTTCCTATATCATTTGACTTAATTAAGATATTTATTCTCTAAAATATATAGAAGATGATAATTAACATGAACTAAATTAAATTAAAACTTAGTTAATCTAAACAATTGCTTGACCCCTCATCACCCCTAAAACTGCCCCCTTATACAAATATCTTTATTTTGCATAAAATGTGGTTCATAAAAGTTGTTTACAGAATAAGTTCAGGTTTCACACAATTTACCAGCAGCTGGCATGCAAAATATAAACCTAGAGAAAAGTGTGTCATGCATGTAATGACAAATTTAATTCCATACTAAGTTGGAGTTTACTTCTTTTTGACTTTACTTATGTGATTAGGCCATTAATTCCTATATCTATACCTCAAAGCTTCCTATGTCAAAAATGACGTGTAGTTTTTACCCATATTACTCACAAGACTAAGGGAAAATCTACCGGTATCATTTTTGCGTTGTAGACGTATTTTATGTTTATATATTACATTATTTTTATGTTTATATGTAAGTAGTTAGAAGCTAAGGGGTATCGCTATTATTAAAGCAATCTAACATAACCTTTACGCGTATTCGTACAATATACGCAAGAAAGACAAATAGCACTATGTCTATAAATTCATTTATTTATTCAACCAACTTGGATCATACATTTAAATACTATACACAAACCAACTATCTATGTTATGTCTATGGTGCGTAACGAATAGACGTCCAGGTAAACATAAACAAACACTGAAACCTCACGCAGAGCCATCTATCGTGGAGCGGACAAACCACATTCTAATGCATTATTGTATCAAGTCAAGTGCACTTACCGTGAAGTGAGTAGTACGCGAACATTATACATTGTACGCGATTACGCAGGTTGCCGTGGGGTGGCGCTAGCATGCTTTACAAACGCATAAATCATCACACTTGTTTTCTGTAGCGGTAGGCAGAAATCACGGACCATTTGCTACGATTCTGACAACTGCATGCAGTTTTGTAGATCTCATGTCATCTACAAGGTGGAAATCATCATCATCATATCAGCCGAAAAACGTCCACTGCTGGACAAATCTTAGTAAACTGCGTCGGTAGTGGGGGGTAAGTGACCACATAATGTGGTCATTTGCGTCCAGCTGTCGCTGTACTTTACATATTTAATTTTACCTATTTTATAAATTTTTGCTGTGTTTTGTATTTTTGTAATTTGTATGACCCTAGTTGGTCGAAATAAATGAATTTATTATTATTATTATAGGCCTCCCCCAAAGAGTGCCAAACTGACCGGTCCTGCGCCACCCGCATCCAGCGGACTCCCGCGACCTTTACCAGGTCATCAGTCCACCTTGTGGGTGCCTACCCACGCCGCGCCTTCTGGTACGTGGTTGCCACTCGAGAGCCTTTCCGCCCCAACGGCCATCGGTTCTACGTGCAATGTGCCTCGCCCACTGCCACTTAAGTTTAGCGATTCGGAGGGCTATATCGGTTACCTTGGTTCTGCTGGAAGGTGGAAATACAATAAGACAACATTATTTTTACTAAACGGGGTTTAATCGCGTATAGTTAACTTATTTATTTATTTCACTGAGGTTCCCTGACGTTTCGGATGTGTTGCAACATCCATGGTCACGGGACGAAACAATCAGAGATCCCTTATAGGGATAAGTTCGCCTTTGTACCAACATTAATGTTACATAATATCATGTTTATGTTTTAACCTGTTTTGTGTACAATAAAGTGCTTACATACCATATTAGTATATATATACTTGTGTCAGGTAGCGGGACTACTTGACACAAGTATATATTTACTTAAGTACTAGGTAGCCATTCTTAAATTTTTAACCCCCCCTCCACTCGTGTAACAGCACCGTCACGCTTAGCTGGGACCCCCTGGGGAGTTTTGTTGAATTGAAGGCCCCCCCCTTCAATTCCGAGAACAAAACTTATGAAATAAAATCATTTTTAATTTTTAGGGTTCCGTACTCAAAGAGTGAAACGGGACCCTATTACTAAGACTCCGCTGTCCGTCCGTCCGTCCGTCCGTCCGTCCATCCGTCCGTCCGTCCGTCCGTCCGTCCGTCCGTCTGTCTGTCACCAGGCTGTATCTCACTGATACCGTGATATTTTCTGACTGAAATTTTCACAGATGATGTATTTCTGTTGCCGCTATAACAACAAATAATAAAAACAGAATAAAATAAATATTTTTATTGATAATGGTACGGAACCCTTCGTGCGCGAGTTCAACTCGCACTTGGCCGGTTTTTTTTTTCATTTCATTTTCATACATCATACGTCCCGTTAGTTACAGTTATTAGTTAATTATTAGCGATTAAGTCCCGTTTAATTAAAAAATATGTGTGATAATGATAATCGTGAAAGTTTAAATCAATATACAACTTAAGACATCAGGCACACTAACAAATGTTGGTATGTTACCGGCAATTTTAAAATCTGTTAGCTATAAATAACGATGAGATAATTATCTATTTGGTTAGAAATTGATTGCACAGCTAGATAATACTACACTATATACTATGCTATACTTGTTTGTTGTGGCTGTCTATCTATCTATCTATAATCTGAATCAGAGCGTGAAAATAATACAACATAAAAATAATACAACATAAAAATAATCGCCACATACCTGCGTAAAGTTAAAGTTACATTTTACAGTGACATAATCGATGTACCAATCGCAATTAAGTCTGTTTAAAAAATCAACCAAATTTATTTTTAATTGCACTTCCTGAACGGTTAACGGTCAGCATTTAATCTTAATTCTTAAAAAGTTTCTTAGGGACGTAATGTCTGCGATTGTGTAATTGAATTTCGTAATTATGTAATTAATTTGCATGCCCTACATAGAAACAAGATAGCTTTCATGGGTGCCTAAAGGCGTAAAGTAATTAACGCAGTTTCAAGTCAATGTGTAACTTCAACATTCTTGTGAAAATACTATGTATGTATAGTAGTTTATGTGACTGTACATAATGAAGGGCATTAAACACGAGTGGTTTAATGCCTAATTATGTACAGTTACATACACTTCTTTATCTATCCACATATCATAAGCCTCCATGATGCATTCAGGAGCCGCAAATTATGACCGGCATCGCGGCGTTGCGTTGTTTTCTGGCAGCTGTCATAGTTTTTTTTTAATTCAGAGACAAACTAGACTCGGATCCAACTATTGAATCTTTCGATATCTTACTTACGTGCGACATTTGTCCAATTTGTATGCAAATTGACAATTCATTTCAGACTAAACGTTATCTCGACTGATATTAGAATAGAGGTCAAATCCAATTCCTTTGGAAAAAATTATGTTCGAAATTTGAATGAAATAATAATATCGAAATCGATGTTATTATTTAGCAGTAATAACATTTTCACAGATAAGTGTTCTACCAAAACAGTCTATTTTTAAGGTGGTCCTAATGTGCGGTTCTTGAACGCATCATGGAGGGTTTATGATATTTGGATAGATAAAGAATATAATACAATGGGTCATACACACACTCACACGCTGTTAAATATATAATGACATTAATTTGAATCGGGATTCGAACCTGCGACTGCCGCTTGACAGCTGCATGCCTAAACCAATAGCTACCGTAGCTTTTTATTTAAATATGTATCCGCTTTAAAATACAGACTTGTCTTTTGTTATCTAGATGAGGGCCTTTTCGGATACACTTCGACCCAGCAGTGGGATCTTTTGTGCATTTGGCGCCTTCTTTATGCCTACTCCCAAACTCGCTCCATCATTTCCACAAACCGGATGATGCAACTCAGAGGGAGAACCTTAAATTCTTTTGGTTCTGGATCCCATCCATACCATCTTGATTCTTGAGTGTGGCCCAAATTAATGAACCATCATCATCATCATCATATCAACCGAAAGACGTCCACTGCTGGACATAGGTCTTTCCTAAAGAATGCCACAATGGCGAGGACCTGCGCCGCCCGCATCCATGCGGTTTCCCGCGACCGTTACCAGGTCATCAATGAATGAATGCTTAAATGATTTCTAAATTAAAGGAAAAAATTTAAAACTTTAGCCTTCGTGCCGGATTTGAACCGGCGACCACAGAACTGATGATGGTTAGTTAGCAGCGTTACTGCTTAAAAAACAAAATTAAAATGATTTGTTTAGTAATTATTGGGTTATTTTAAATACGATTGTGTTACTTGAATATTCCAATAATTTATTATTTACAACCATTGTTATTTGCGATGTGTTAACCCGCGGAGAGGACAATGGGAGGCACCACAGAGCATAGAATACTAGAGAGAGGACAAGCCGCCGGCGGCCGTGTCGCAGTTGTTAGCTCAATGGGCATACTCTGCCATACTGTGCACGCGTGCTGATCGCAGAGAATATTAAGTTTTTTCCCAAAATGCCTGATATGATGCGCGTGTATTGTCAAATAAGAGCGTAGGTATACAAGTGTGTGTGTTTTAGATGTGTGCGTGCTTTGTCTTGTCAATTACTTGGGCTTTGTGTGGGTTAATGTACATGCGACCGGCGTACTCAATACAAATCGGCTGGCATGTCCGATCTCCTTATATTCATACATCTGTGGTAGGCACTGATTGTTGATGTTAACACTTTATTTTGTGAGTGTGACCCCTGTGATTATTATTGAACGAGCTCCGTTTCAGCTTAGGCCAAAATTATTTCGTATGTCCGGATGTCCCGCACTCCCGCTGTCTGGCTGGCCGGCTGTTCTTATGTACAGGTCGCATTTCTCAAACGATTTTCGTGAAGTTTTGTGAGCAGGTTATAATTAAGTAAGTATATAGTTTTTTTGTCAACTCAGTTGTTGAAAAAAAAAAACCAGTCGTTTAAAAAAACTCACAGAGTAGACTAGTTATAAAAATCCGTTCAAAAACAAAACAACAAAAATATTTTTCGCTAAGCAAAGGTTTTTTGGCTGTCGCAAACAAGCATACGGCCCAACAAATGGTAAGCAGACATCGTAGCCTAATATGCAATTGATTATATGTAATTTATACATTTTAGCAGCAATTATACCCTCTCTCTAATTTGCTCAGTGCAAATGAGACTGGAGTCGCCAAGTCGTAATAGGGGACAAAATCTTGTAAAGTGCCAATAATACGTAGTTTTCTCCGCTCCCCATTATTTACCTCAGCAGCAAAATCCGTAAAGCTCCGGGCGGAAAGTAAAAGTTGTCCGTGAAAGTCCATATTGACACCGGCACGGAACCGGCCCCGCGAGTTACAAGTTCAACTTGTTTGTTACCTAACGTAAACAAGCTTGTTTATATTTGGCTCTTCTTAGGATTATACAATAATGCTTACGGGCGAATGTAAGGCTCAATAATTTTTCTCCCTCGTTCGATAATGTTAGCGCGGTATCTCGCAATACTTAATCTGTATAAAAATTGGTTGGAATTTTGGAAAAAAGTGAAAGTAGTTTTGGATTGTTATATATTGATACTTTTCCCGAAATAACTGTATGTATGTACGAAGTTTTTACTATTCTGGTCATTAAAAGTTTTGAAGAAGAAACGAGTTTAAAATTGGCCTAATATTTTTCATATTTATTGTTCTTATAAAATATAAACAATGAAATTATTTACCAAATTTAAGTACCAAATTTAGTTTTCAGAATTTTTAGTCACTGAGTCTTCAAAAATCACGTTTTTACCAGACCGCAAGAAACCATACACGCCTTACGCTAACCACTCCAATGTTTGACACCTATTCCAATAATTGACACCGTCATTAACCTTTTATTAAGATCTTCACAATTATATCACTGTGAAATCTCCCTAAATGTTCCAAACACTCATCCATCATACTACGTAAATTGTGCAGATTATAACTTAGTAATCACCTTCGAAAATTATTCTTTAAGAAGTCACAAGCCCCGCCTCTCACGCTGTCGGCTCGAACGCCATTTCGGTTAAAAAGTGGGACGAAACGAAAGTGCATCTGATGCAGATCGTTACGAAAGAATGCCCGGCGAAGCCGGTCGTTAATGGGCAGAGTACGCGCGATACAGAGCCACAGTTACAGTAGATACACAGTAAATATATTAGTAGTTACTCACATAGAGTCTCATAAGACCTTTTTACAAGCTTTATATTAACTTGACCTGGGGACCGATTTTTGACTTCACTCGCAAATCGCTCGAATCTTTCACTCGAAAACTGACAAAAATTACGAAATGCTCTTTTGAAATAGCGATAGAAAATTGAAAAGCGAGTGACATTGACCACTCGTATTCAATTCTATCGGTGGAAAGTTACTGCCTGCAATTTTACACTAAAATCGTATTTACTTTTATAAAATTTTCGAGCGCTCGAAAGTCAAAAATCGGCCCCCTGTTCGTATGTATGTATGTAAGTTCTCCGTTAAAATTTGCAATCCATTTTTCAGTCACTTGCCGTTATTCGATTGAGCTGAAATTTTGGGTATTAGTATAGTTTGGATGACAATTCAATATTATGGTTCCATCGAGCTGATCTGATGATGAAGACAGAAGGTGGCCATGGGAATTCAGTATTTAACCGACGTAATCCCGTTGAGTTTGGGCCCGTTAGTATCGTCTCAATGAGTAGTTGATGATGGTATACAGAAAAGTACAGATGGCAATAAAAGCTTGTACCAAAAATTTAGTGTTATAATTTCGTGTAATGTGATGTTGAATAAAGCTTTTCTACTTCTCTACTTCTACTTCTACAAAAATGAAATTTTTGACAGAAACTTATTACATTTGCGGTCCATTTCAAACCAGCAGGTCGATCACGTAACGTATTGTACGTATGTTAGGTAGATCTAACTGTCAATTTTTATATGCAAAAATGACAATTGTCCTGACGTGCGTTTAAAACGTGTTCCCTCAGTTCTACGCAGACATGCGCCGCATGCGCGGCACGTGGACTAATGGTGTACCACCACAGATGTATGAATATAAGGAGATCGGACATGGCGGCCGATTTGTATAGAGTGAGCCTGTCGCAAGTAAATTAACCCACACAACGCCCAAGTAATTGACAAGACAAAGCACGCACACATCTAAAACACACGCACTTGTATACCTACACGCTTATTTGACCATAAACGCGCATCATATCAGGCATTTTGGGAAAAACGTAATATTCTCTGCGATCAGCACGCGTGCACAGTATGACAGTGTATGCCCATTGAGCATACAGCTGCGACACGGCCGCCGGCGGCTTGTCCTCTCTCTAGTATTCTATGCTCTGAGAGTACCACCGACTACACCGACATGCACTTAAGTTAATTTTAACGACGCGTGTCTGCAACCGCGTCACATCGAACGTTTGTATGGATTTGTTTCACTGCTTCATGCTATATATCTACTGTGCTATATGATATGAGTATATATACCTATAGCTTATTTATTCGGCGGTACATAAATCTGCGTGCCGCGTAGAACCGCAGAAAAAATAATAGTACTACGTACAGAAGGTTCTCTGTTAACAAATCCCCTGTTTAGGTATGTGGAACGAGCCTAAACGTGGCTATCCCTTTCTATCGCATGCAACGCGCTGCGATAGTACGCATGCGTGCCGTAGCAGCGCTAACATATCCCCTGTGGCCGGTATGTATTTACTTGTAGCGACGCGACCAAATCACGGAGTGTGCCGCCCCTGGTAGAACTAGGTTCCATTTCATTGGAACTCAGGTCTAAAAAGGTCTTAAGAGACTCCAGTTGAGATACTGCTATAGCTTATATATTTACTATGAAAGAGCGGCTACCTCAAAACGCCAACTTAGTTCGTTCTTATATATCTATCTTTATCGCACTTGCAAATTTGAGCGATAGAGAGGGTGAGACATGGACCAACGACGTTTTATACCTAGTACGTCGGTGGCAAACGAATTTACGGGCCGCCTGATTATCACCGTAGCATATGAACGTTTGTAACTCCATGGGTCACATGCGCCGCCGACCCTAAAATGCTGTTTAATATCAGACAGGCCGTGTAATTGTTTGCCACCGTCTTGGTATTTATAGAAAACTGGCCAAGTGCGAGTCGGACTCGCGCACGAAGGGCCCCGTACCATTATCAATAAAAATATTAATTTTATTTTGTTTTTAGTATTTGTTGTTATAGCGGCAACAAAAATACATAATCTGTGAAAATTTCAGCTGGATATCACGGTATCAGTGAGATACAGCCTGGTGACAGACAGACGGACGGACGGACGGACGGCGAAGTCTTAGTAATAGGGTCCCGTTTTACTCTTTGAGTACGGAACCCTAAAAAAAGATAATGAAGTATTGAATAAGGCTAGACGTTTGAGACTACCTCATCGATCTATAAATAGAAACTTAAGTTATTAATATCACATCATTAGAAATCCATTGTTTACTGGAAATTGTTCACCCAGTGCCAAGGCATTATCGTTCGAATATTGAAGAACAAACTCGCACGACGTCGCATCTTGCTTTCTATGCGCATACTTGTTATTGTTGTCGCTTAGTTGTCATTTAGAACTCATATAGTCGAGTATGTTCCGTCAACGGTCTCATTTCAAATGTGTTCCATTTATAAACGGTAGAAAACGGTGAAGTGTCGAATTGTGCGTTGAAAAACAAATAAAGATCAGTAAGTAAGTAGTAAATAAAAATGAGTTCCATTTAAAATCAAGTGAAGATTTTATTCTACAGTGCCAGTACTCATTCCTTTTTCAAAAGTGTTTGGTGTTTTTTTAACTACTTAGATTTCGTTTTGACCAGTGTAGGTTACTCTGTGGAGTGTCGAATTTCAAAGGTCGTGTGATGTGGTACATAATAGTGGCATTGTTTCTAATATGGCTGCTGGAGCATTTCCGGCGGAAGCAGTCGCAGCCGCCGCAGCACGCGTGTGCTCAAATGTTCGTATTAACTTTATAATTGTTGTAATTTAAAGGTAGGTAAGTCTAATCTATTAATATACAATACATTTCATGGAAAAAAAATTAAATAATGAGAGTAATGGGAGTGTAGACTCAAAATTAATTATTACTTCAAAAGAAAGAAGGCAAAAAAATATGCCTGATGACGAAAATCCCATTCAAATATCTCAAAAAATTACGAAGCTGCAACCATTTTAATGTTGCTTACTTGAGAGAGAAAACTATTGTCATAGTAAATGACAATCGTTTTATATGAAGGTGCGTTTTGCGGAAAAGGGACAGAACATACCCCTCTTAAAACTTTGGACGGTTATAACTTTGTGATTATTTAACCTATTGCGTTGTTTTTTCTCCATTTGACTACATATTTAATACTTTTTCGAGAAAATGCAACATTATAGATTGTCGACACCCCTATTAAGTTAAACTTGTTGTACGAGTATATCACGTCAACTTTAACCTTTTTAGCAAATGATTAGGTTATCAGCTCGATCGGTCACGCACGGGCTATTGTGAATTTGTGATAGGGATATGAATGAGATATGAATAGAGATATGAATCTCAGGGTGAGTATACAACATATATGTGCGAGGTAGTAGAACGATGTGCGAGGAAATAGTTATTTGTTCAACAAGAGAGCAAAGTAGATTTTTGCTGCGAGTGTTGATGTTGAGTCCCGAGCAAGCGAAAGATTCTATATTTGAATCACTCGCTACGCTCGTGATTCAAATATAGAATCTTGAGCGTAGTGAGGGACTCAAAGGCACGAGATGCAAATATCTTTGCTCTCGTGTGATACATACAACTTTTCACCTCAGCAGTGAGAACATCGTCACGTTAAAAAATATATCGCTAGGCTTTTACGCACCTATAATATTCTGAATTTGTAATAGAGCACTGGTGAGTGCTCGATATCAACATTAAAAAGCTACTTTGACTCACGGAGTGAGCAAAATCGCATTTGCTCACTGTTTTCACGCAGCAAAATATGCTTGTTCGAGCTGCTGAGGTGAAAAAATAATAGCATTGCTAACCTCGCTTATGTGTCTATTCCTATTGGAGGACTTTTCCGTCCATACCGCTCCGCTACCTCGCACAGGTGTTGTAAATCTTATCTTATCTTATCTTATCTAGGTCCTTTCAGATACAGTTCGACCCAGTGGGATCTTTTGTGCAATTGCCCACTCATTTATGCCTACTTCCAAGCTAGCTCTATCATTTCCACAAAGCTCTGCCACATTGCCACGTTTACGTATCCTCCTACAGTCATGAATGGGCCTTAAATTTAATCTTAAAAAAAACCAATTAGTCCAATGTCTATCACAGATGTTTACCTACACGTCTGAACATTTTTCGATAATTACTTTATTTGCATGCCATCTGTGAGCATCGCTCCGAAACACTTGCACGGCTTACAATACGGCTAACGTACCTAGAGCTAAAAGATCTTAGGCACCAATCGAAGGCTTATACAGGGTGATCAGGAATAAGTGACTGAACGTCAATGTCAACACGTGATAAAGAGATAAAAGGTGAATTCCAGATTCCGGTTTATTTATATATGCCTCGACAAAAATTACAATATTACCTAATGTGCAATAAGAAATATTACTTGTCATGATTTCGACATTGATAATTGAGTACTTAACAAATCACTAGCTTCTAACTGCCCGCGACTTGGTCCGCGTGAAACTCGTTTATATAATAGCTCCATACAAACTTTCAACCCCCATTTCAACCCCCTTACGGGATAATTTCCGAGATAAAAATTATCCTATACCCCCGGGACTCAAAATATATCTATACCAAATTTCATCTAAATCGGTTTAGCGGTTAAAGCGTGAAGAGGTAACAGAGGCAAACAGATAGACAGACCGAAATACAGACATACACACTTTCGCATTTATATTATTAGTATTGATTTACATTTACAGGAAACGATATTGTTTCACACAATTTGAAATCCTATAAATATCTATTTGTACCACTTTTAACTGTGGAAGAGTTTCGAGACTTGGCCTATTTTTTACATGGAATGTTTTTTATGGGATTTATTATACTTGGTTAGTATAAGTGTATGTGTAAGTATCTTGTAGCGACTGCAATCTACAAAAAAACAAAAATATCTTAAGATGCATGTGGTGCTAATCTCATAGCTCGCAAGACGATCGCAGTCTGCCACGCAGGATCGTCTGGTTGCGCCTTTATGACATCTTGATATGACTCTCTTAAAATGGCGATCAATTGTAGAGTCGGGGAGGTGACTTCGTTACATTACCTATTCCCATCAGCCATGTGTGTGTTAAGGCCTCCACACACCGGTCGCGGGCGCGGGTCTGGCTCGGGCCCGCGTAAGTTGTAAAACATTGAAACTACACTTCAAACACACATCGAAAGCGGGCCCGCCGCGAGCCCACGGGCCCGCGCTTGAAGCGTTCATAGCCCGGCGGCGCCTGCGTATCGGAAACGATAACGCAGGTCAAGCAAAGACGGCAGGGGTCAGTCTTGGGATGGGTGACCGCCTGTTTGAGTGGTTACTATAAATGAGCGCTTCCGTGCTTTGGAAGGCACGCTAAGCAGTTGATCCCGGTTGCTGTCTATGACAGTAGTCGTTAAGCCGAGTTAGAGGCCTTCGGGCGGCTTAAGAACCTCTAACAGTCGAGTTGCCCACTCACTTGACAAAGGGGGGACAACTGTCACTCGCGTCCGCAGGAGCTACCTACCACAACTCTGCACGTGTCCCCTGGGTGGTACTAAAGAGTGACAAACTCAAAGGCCAAAATAATAATTGCCATACGATTAAATAAATAAATGTTTTACAACTTGCGCGGGCCCGCGCCCGACCCGCGCCCGACCCGCGCCCGCGACCGGTGTGTGGAGGCCTTAAGACTTGAAAAAAAAATTGTGAATTCAGTAACTATTTAAAAACCATTGTAATTAGAAAATCTAGTCTTTCTATCACTGGTTTTCGTTTGATCCGCTTAAAACCAGACACCCTGTATATGTCAGCTACTGTGAGCTAGAATATGCAAATTCTCCGTGCCTACCCGGCCGTTCGGTAACATTCTGAGCAATAAGTCACGCGCAGTAGTTCCAAGAAAATGCGACAAATTAATTTACATTGTTAGACGAGCAAAAACCGACCAATTATTTATAATCGCAAGCAAATCTTGTCTGCCGTATTCGCGTGAAAGCGTGGTTATTAACACGTGTCTAGTGATTCAGTGTCATTCCTCGTCTGTGCCATAAATCGCATTCTACCATCGCACCAATCGCCGTGGTGCGATGTTCATCCTTGATTTTCCACCGGCGAGGCGAGAATTTAAATGTGTATGGCACTTACTACTAACACCGAAGATGCACAAGGAGGGGATTGAACATTTGGCATACAAATTTCAATTCTGGGTTCGCCGGTGGAAAATCACCTTTACACCTTGGAACCTAAATGGTGGTGGCCGGTACTTTTCCAGAGAAATTTCCCCCCGCAAACTCTCCAGCTGTGGAATGAGTTCCCTGCTGAGGTTTTCCCGAAGAACTACAGTATGGAGTCCTTCAAGAAAATAATGTTCAGTTTTCTAAAGGTTGAAACGCACATACAGAGGAGGCGGCGCGGTGCGGTGCGGTGCGGAGGCGGTACCGGTTGTAATGTTCGCGCCGCCACCGCTGTCTGTGTGTTTGCAGCTTAAAGCATGTAGGTACGCCTAGCAACATTCACAATATACGATTTAGCCTTATCCCCACAGTCAACTATTAGACTAGACTAGACCAATGGGGAAAATGAGGTGGTGCTATTATAACACGACACCACACTTCAATACATTTTATACGGTACCTAAAGGTTATATATAAAGTTCACGCTCTTTGCAACACATATGGAGCAGTGCCCAAATAGGTAATATGAAACCGTGTCCAAGCCAATAAGTCTAGATCAGTGTTTTTCAACCTTTTTAATCCAAGCAGCCGCGACCCCCCTGGGGGGTCGCGACCCACAGGTTGAAAAACACTGGTCAAGATGATTAGACCCGCTAATTATCAATTTAATCTGCATTATGTACGTGTCACAAAAACGATAAAAATTTGGCAAACTTTATTTCGAACTAAAGGTAAACACTATAATTATAAATCTATAATTATAATCACACTTATGAAACGCATAGGAAAATAATTACATTTGACCAACAGGTCAATCTGACTCAACATTTAGCATTTTAATATGATTCGACGCTCGCTACCGCTATAACTTAGGTCGTGGGTTTGGATCACTTTGGGATATTTACATTAATACATATCATCACGCCTGTTTTCCAGAGGGGTAGGTAGATATCTCCAACTTCCATTTGCTACGAGAACTCGGGAGATTCACTAACGAAATAACCTTTTTTTTACTTTGGGGTAATGCTTTAACACGCGCCGCCGTCGGTCCGCCCGGTCAGGGGGGACCGGACGGGTGTGTGGGACTCCCGGACCGAAGTCCCAGACTACCCATTAAACCCCCAACGATTGTCCAACCATGTCGCTGCCAAGGAGGGCCAAAGGTTTGCTTGACGCATTTTACTTTGACCCCCGCGAGTGCCTTGACGTCGCTGTCATATCGTAATACCTTCCATATCCATTATTATATTTGTCATAGAGTCTGACCAGCGAGTCGTGACAGTAGCATTTTTATCAAATTATTTATATGGCAACAATTTTACCTATGAAATAAACTGTCAGTTATAAGTACTTATGACGGCTTCATACATTTCGTGTTACCAGCATGCGTTTTTTTTAAATTTGCCGCCATTTTTCACTGTCACGACTCGCTGGTCAGACTCTAATCGTGATTTGCCATAAAAGTGTTTTTTTCTGGAACCGCAACTTTAGTTTAGCAACTACAAGACAATTTATTTATCTGTGTATACAGTCCCTGTATGTTAGGTAAGGACTGTTTTAACAATCCTGAAAAGTTTACAGTTTCTGATTATCACTCAGGGCAAATGTTAATTATGGATAGTGGTAGTTAATTTGTTTAATTGGGGTTACTAATAACCCCAATTAAACAAATTAACTACTTATTAATTAACCAGTCGATTATGATTAAATGACGTGACTGAACGCGTACATAAATATCATACTGGAAAGCGAAATTTTGTGTCAAATTGACCTCCAAGTACAGTGAAACCAGTCGGAAAGACAATCGGAAACGGAACGTTTGCCGAAATGATTTCCATTTGTCGGTGCGCCAGCGTCGATTATTCAATAGAAAACTAGGGAAGCACTGATAGTAATGGTTACACGAATCCATACTAAGTAAATAGTATTATTATAAATGCGAAATCAACTCTGTCTATATTTAAACTGAAAAAAAAAAACTAAAAATTCAGTATGAAAAATGAAGTAATTATCTCGCATGAAGCGTAATTATCTTCGTTTCTTTATTATTTTCTCTTGGTTCGAGAGAATGATCTTAATTTAAGATGATTTCTGTTTAATTTTATCTATAACTAGCGACCCGCCCCGGCTTCGCACGGGGTTATATGTATAATACATGCATGTATTATACATATAAACCTTCCTTTTGAATCACTCTATCTAACAAAAAAACCTCATCAAAATCCGTTGCGTAGTTTTAAAAATCTAAGCATACATAGGGACAGACAGACAGCGGGAAGCGACTTTGTTTTATACTTACTATGTAGTGATTGCTCAGTTGGTATCAAGTTGCAGATACAAAAGGCGAACTTAATGCGTTATGGCATTATCTACCAGTTAATATTTACCTATCTATCTGTCTATTCCAGATCTTGTTCCTCCTGGTTGTTGTTTCATCCAAAAAGGCGGAAGTGGTCATTCAGAACACTTAATGTATAATTAATATTATTATTCTTCATTTTATAACCTGAAAACCTTTTAACGGCCTCCGTAGCCCAGTTGGTAGTGACTCTGCCTACGAAGCTGGAGGTCCCGGGTTCGAATCCCGGTCAGGGCATTTATTTGTGTGTTTATCACGAATATTTGTTTCTGAGTTATGGAGGTTATATATGTATATAAGTATCTATATGTATTTACCTATTATAAATATCGTCGCCTAGTACCCACAACACAAGCCTTATTGAGCTTACCGTGGGCCTAGGTTGATTTGTGTAAGATTGTCCCGTAATATTTAATATTTAATTTAATTTAAAAACCGTCTACTTCCTTGACTGCAGTCTCATATAATTTACGCCCAGATAGAATCACGAGGAAACGATTCAGATCTAACGTCAGACAGGAAATGGCGTTCTATCAATTACCTAGTGGCCGAACTTCCTATGTGATATGTTTAATTGGCGCGGAGCATGCGCATTTGTGGGCACGCGGGGCGTTGCACGACGTGTCGTGCTTTATCCCTCTTTTACCGGGCCTTGCCCATTATCATTGTGACGGAAAATCTTGTCTACGGTAATTCTGGTCTTCCCTAAATGGGCAAGGTTATTGCCACAACAGATATCACTCGTCGCAATAGGCTAAAAAGGCAAAAGAAGTAGTTTAAATCATAAAACACTTTTAATGCTTTAAATATAATTTTTCGAGTTCCAGATTGATTGCTCAGTATTTTTAATATTAGATACCTACTTAAAAACTAAAATAATCTTACTGGATTATTTGATTTATCGACAACCCTTTGCTCTTAAGTCATCTACCGCGAAAGGCATTCGAAGTTTCCCCTCTCTGTCATACTTACGAGTTCGTACATAAGTGCAACAGAGAGGGAAAACTTCGAATGCCGTTCGCGGTAGGCCCTCAGATCATCACACTCTCATATTGTTTATGGTGTTCATTTGACAGTTTGACAGCTAACGTCATCGCTAAGAGAGTGGATCTTCTGTGCCTTACTAGTACAGTCGCCATCACATACATCGGAGCAAACAAGCACGTCACAAACATCGGAACACACCTCTATTTTCAAGGCATTAGGGTGCATGTGCCGATATTTTTGAACACCTATAGTGTACCTATGTATGTGATGGCGACTGTACTATACTATTACTTATTATGTGGTTTATGTCTATGTCCATATTTTGTTTTATCAAGCATTCTAAACAGTTTCCGCTCTAAAAGTTAAGGTTTGCATAATATAATTATAAACTAATTCTCACTTACGGCTCTTATGTTGCGACATCGTTACGTCGGCTTTCATTGTATCTAATTTTATCAAATTAAACAGTACTTTACCCATAAAAGTAGGTTAAATAAGTACTTCGCAGTCTTCTGCTACATCGAGTAGAGCAGTGGTTGGCAACCTTTTATCAGACAAGGGCCACATAACAAACGAAATTGACGCGGGCCGTTCTTGTTGATAATTTGTGTCTTCATCAGGTTGACGTGGGCCGCACTTGTTAATTTATCAGGGAAAAGGTGTACATACAGAACAGCCAGGGAGGCTTGCAGGCGGCCTGTTGCCGACCGCTGGAGTAGAGTAAAGCCGAATCCATACTTATTAGTCGTGTCGTGACAGTTACTTAAGACATAATGATATCGGTTTCATAAATTTAGTACGGTTACATTTACATTAATTTATTTATTTATGTAATCTTTATTAAATAAAAATAAATAAAATAAAATAAAAATCATTTATTTCAGACTAAAGTCCATATATGGTTAGTAAACAATGAAATCTTATTGCTAGTGTAAGTATGACATAAAAAGAGGGACATAACTAAACAATGACTGCATGCAGTCTCTGCCAGCGGGTGAGCATGGGGCCATTTTCACGCTCCGTAAACACGCTCAGAATGCTGTTGGGGCTGCCGCGCAGGCGACGCATCATGGAGGCGCACCTCTTGCGCATTATCGCCGCAAAGCCGTCAGTTTGTGCCTCCGCAAACATACCAGAGGCACTACAAAATCGCGGCAACCCCATCAACACCCGGAACGCGTTATTGTATTGAACACGTAGGCCGTTGTATGCCTTTTGCGTAAAGTTGGTCCACAGGCTGCAAGTGTAAAACGACTGACAGTACGCTTTGAAAAGTGTAGTCTTTACTTTTACAGTACATCTCGCAAACCTGCGGGCCAACATGTTGCATCGGACAGCCAACGACCTACGCTCCCGCTCAATGTCTAAGTTATCACTTAGGTCATCCGTCACCCAGTGACCCAGCTACTTGAACTTAGTGACAAATTTTAAAGGCACGTCGTAGAGTGTCACTAACGGTACAGTCGGATAAGTTTTCCTGCCAGCTTTAAAAATCATCACTTCTTCACGTTGTACCTGAGTCCATGGGCCGCAGCATACGACTCGCATATTTTTGTCAACCTCCTCATTGCGTCGATCGAAGGGCCAAGCAGCACCATGTCGTCAGCATAACTTAAATTGTTGACGGCGACTCCGTCAATGTGACATCCGGTATAGGTACTGCTCAGCTTCTCGATGAGTTGGTTGACATACAAGTTAAACAGTTTGTGGGAAGACAGCCCACCCTGTCTGACCCCGCATACCAATTTATAGTCGCTGGATATTGAATTGCCCCACCTTACAAAATTATTTTGATGGCAATACCAATATTTGAACAAGGCTATCACTTCCCGAGGTACACTTGTCTCATTACGTAGCTTGTCCCATAAGATGTCATATGATACAAGGTCGAATGCCTTCGATAGATCCAGGAACACACCATAAACCGGTGTGTTCCTACTGGTATAGTACTGGACGGTATTCTTGAGGGCCAGGATAGCACTCTTTGTGGACAGCTTTGCTTATTGCTTTATTAGCTACGAAATGGGAAATGTGCTTTCTCATCTTGTACCAAATGGGCACGACTATCCTATCTCGTAGCCAGATTTGGTAGCTAGCTATGAAATGGGAAAGCACATTTCCCATTTCGTAGCTAGCTACCAAATTGGAACGTCTTCCCCACCTCGTAGCCAGATTTGGTAGCTAACTACGAAATGGGAAATATGACTTCCCGTTTCGTAGCCAACTATAAAAAATATTTTGACGGGCTACCACGAAACACTTCGAAGTTTTGTATATTTCTCTCTTTGAATCGAGGCTAGGTAGGCTAGGGAGGCTAGGCTAGGGAGGCTACTTAGGTTGAGAAGAACGTACGAAGCCTCGGGCAAAAGCTAATATTGAAGAAAAAAATGTATACTCGTCTACTTTCATGTTTGATTTGAATTAAGACTTAATGCCATGAAGCATTTCTACCAATCAACGTGCTCCTATTGTTTCCGCGGTATCCTTTAAGATCACCTGACTCGATCACCCAGGTGATCGTATTGGACGAATATGTCTTATGAGATCACCCAGGTGATCCTATATCGCCATATCCAGCACGATACCCGGGTGCTTATAGTGGACAGAATTAAATGAAGGGTCCACGGAAAGAACATGACTGGTCACTTTTTTTTGAAAATTAGATTTTAATGCCAAAATGTAGAGCAAGTAATAAACTATTACTTACATATTCTGTTACAACTGTATTATTATATTAACATTACTTTTTTTTACTTTAAAAAAACCTATACACGGAACTAACGTGCGTTAGGTACATGGAAAAAAACATGTTATGTCACCCAAAACAAAACAATACATTAGAGAAACTTTTCTTTTAGTTTATTTTTATTTTTGTCTATCTTTTTATTTGTTCTGCATACGATGTGCCGGGCCGCTGTTTTCAATAAAGTCTTAAATCACTCCAAAGGGTCTTTTTATTAATTATTGGACATCGTTATAATACTAAAATCGCTTATACCTTCCTATAGATATGTAACCTAGCATGACTTACATTTAAATAAATATTATTAATAAATACAATAGCGACTCCATGGTATTTAGAACCACGAAATATGTAATCAAAATATACCTAATTGATATTCAAAGTTATCAGATTCCAATAAAATATAATATAATGCTTTTGACTTTGAATGTTTATTTCCTGTAGTTAAGTGACAACGCATGTTTCTTCCGCGTTCAATAGGGGAGGCGTTTGGGTCGGTTTTTTGGTATTAATAATAACAATCCGTCATTTTTAACTAATATTCTATTTATTTATCTAAAGATAAGTAATTTTAACATACAATTGATTTATACACAAGTGCATTAATATATTTGATGATTAACTACATCGTTCCAAACTTTAAAAACGCGATAACTCAAAATGTCACTTGTGTGACTAGACATGTTCTTTCCGTGGACCCTTCATATCCAGTAGGATAAGGTAACGGGCCACAAGTTCGTGCTAGTACGTCATTTCGTTAGTTTTGTTTCTGACGCATATAATAAGCAATACAAATATTTTTTGTTTAAAATATACATTTGTAAAAAATCTCTATCATTTAATCTTTCCAAAAAATCTAATTCTAACATTTTGACGACTAAACTAATAGCAATATAACGCTGGAAACTCTCAGTCGGCTGAGAACAGCTGTGCGGTATGCGCGAACTTGTTGTTGACGTAAGGTGCTCGCTCCGACTTCTTAAGGGAATTGAAAGGCAAACAGAAGTCCATTTGAAAATAACCTTTTAACAGTGCTTTGTGGAGTTCCTTAACAATTGATTTAATAAGAAATAGTTGTATATTTAGGTATTGGAGTCCCTTAAAATCGCAATAAATGGGCTCACGAACTAGCGGTCATTATATTTTTCGTGTGGCCCCTATTTCGTGTTACTACCGAATCAAGGACTTTCTAGATACATCCTTGTATCTTTTGTATTTTAATAATACTTAAGAAATTGTAAATGTAAATTTAAAAAACAGATAATGTATTTAATGAGGTTTTCTATGACCTAAATTCGGTATATGTTTTGTTCACTAGAATTCCCGTAAAACGAGGTTGAACGTGACCTACATTTAAAATTTTAAGGTGAATTCGCATATTTACATGCAGCACAATTTTTTTTATTGCTCGATTTCTGTCCTGTATTTTTATGTTTATTTATTACACGTAGAATAGTTTATGGTTATTGAACATAATTTAAATGTGATCTACATTATTAATTGCGGGAATATCCAAGAACTAGTAACACGAAACAAGGAACTACCACTTTTAATACTTTTTCCCAAGTTCGTGACAGAGTAATCTATAGTGGTAGGTAAACACAGATCAATCCTAGTAGTAAATAAAGTATGGGAAATGTGTACCCTCGTCTGTTATATGATATTCATCTTGAAGAGGTAACATGTACTTCGCTAAAATGCAATATTGTTGCCTGGGTAACTAATATATTTATTTATTTTCGGGATTATTTTTATTGAATGAAAGGTTACTATAAAACAGTATAAGATTGTTCTTTAAAAAGTGTGACCCATACAAAATTGACTACATTTTTTCTTTCAGGGAAATCAATCTTATATAATCAATACATCTAACTAGGTAGACACATTGAAAAGAAAATAGACGAAAATTTATGAATAAATTGTTAATTTTAAACCTTTGAAATCCCGGGACTTACTACTTACTCCCGGAACCTTATTTATTTTTAAGGGTTTTTTTAAGAAGTGAAAGGTAACTTTATACTCTATTGAACAGAATAGCGTTTACAGATATGTGTCACGTCCCAAAGGTTGTCTAGATATTTATCTCAAGTTAAACAGTTTTAGTTAAAGTTGACCCTGTATTATTGGATAAGTTATTTAATCTTACATTACATAAAAAAATCCTGGAAAAACAACATAAGACACAGGATTTTAAATTTACCCGAGTTTTATCCATGCCTTCTATTGGATTTTGTCAATATTCATATTACTTATGTCTTCAATAATCTTGTTCAATACCAAATAACAAATGAGGCTGTATATGCAAAAATAAAACGTATCTCCAACTATCAGGTACTTGAAAACTTTATGCTGAAACAGGGGCCACGAACTCACAAACTTAGGAGCAGAGCCAAATTTTATCACGAAATGGGGTTCAAATACGAGGTTTACAAATAAATTTATATAACATAGATATTGAAACTATAACTATATAATCATTTCATTAAATAATAGCCAAGATATCAATATTTATCACACAAAAGGTTTTAAAGCGATATCATGTTCAGTATTGTCTTAAAAAATATACTAATTCATAAGAGGCTTAACATGCCGAAACAGTGGACAAATTACCTTACCCCAGAAAGTAATATTACTCTTTCTGGGGTAACCTACTGGATATATTAGTAGTTTATGTGACTGTATATAATGAAGGGCATTAAACACGAGTCGCCTAATTATGTAGGTACAATTACGTACACTACTTTATCTACCCACATATTTATAAATCCACAATTATGTGTTCGGGAACCTTTAGCCGCCATTGCACCGCCATTGCACCGCCACGTCCGACTAGATTTCAAATCATGAACAACTATTAGATTTCCATAATAACATTGATATCGATGTTATTATGATTTTTCATACATTATAATAACACTGGCACAGATAAAACGCTGATGTTACGTTACTGGTTGCAATAATGGTGGTCATTATATATGGTTTCCTAACACATTAAATATATAGAGGATTTATGATCTTCAATTCAATTCAATTCAATCAATTTTATTTCGGACAAAGTCCATAAATTGTTAGTAACATATTACTTAATTCTAGGGTTAGTATTAATATTAATATAGGTCTAGTCTAGGTGTACATACATAGACGGGCATGCAGCTGCACCCAGTGCCTCAGCCACGGTGAGTCCCACCGGTCGACCAGCGTGCACAGGATGGTATTCGAGCTGGCGCGCCACCGTCTCAGTAGCGAGCAACACCGCTTCCTGATAATAGCGTGAAAGCCGTCGATCCGCCCCTCCGCGAACATGCCAGAGGCGCTGCAGTGTCGCGGCAGCCCGAACACCAACCTGTACGCGTTGTTATATTGTACCCGCAGAGCGCTGTATGCCCGCTGCGTATAGCTGATCCATAGGCTGCACGTGTAAAAGGACTGGCAATATGCTTTAAAAAGCGTAGCCTTTACCTTATCAGTACATCGTGCAAACCTACGAGCCAGCATGTTACAACGCACAGCCAGCGCTCTGCGTTCCCTCTCCATGTCCATATGGTCACACATGTCGTCCGTGACCCAGTGGCCCAAATATTTAAAATGCTTGACTTGAGCTAAGGTAGTACCACAAAGAGTCACAGGGGGGACTCTGTAGGCCTTATTACCTGCTTTAAATAGCATAACCTCGCTTTTTTTAGCCTTATATTTGAGCCCCTGGGCCTCCGCGTACGACTCACATTTGCGCAATAAACTGGTTAAGCTACCCACTGAGGGGCTCAGCAGCACCATGTCATCCGCGTAGCTGATGTTATTCACGCGCACCCCATCTATAGAACATCCCACACTGGCGCTGCTGAGCTCCTCCAGCAGTCGGTTCATGTACAGGTTGAAGAGGCGGGGCGAACTTAACCCCCCTTGCCTCACCCCGCATTTCAACCAGTAGATCTAGTATAAGTTTTATCGATACATATACGTTTTCGAACGCGTTTGCGTTTAGTTTCAATTTGTATGGCAACGCGTAGTTTCTAATAGTTACCACCAGAGGCGCTATTCGATACAAATTGAAACTAAACGCAAACGCGTTCGAAAACGTATTGTATCGATAAATCTTATACTAGAGCCTCTGTACACCTCCGAATACGCTCCAGCCCACCTTACACAATTTTCTTGGTTATCATACCAGAACCTGAGCAACGAGGTAACCTCACACGGCAAATCAGTCTCAGATTGCAACTTATGCCACAGCATATCATAAGATACCAGGTCGAATGCTTTTGACAGGTCCAAGTAACAGGCATACACAGGCGTTTTTTTAGCCGTGTAGTACTGGACAGTCTGCTTTAGACATAGGATGGCTGATTCGGTGGATAAGCCAGGTCTAAAACCGAACTGGGCGTCATGCAGGCGGATATGTTTTGTCAGCTGTTTGTCAAGCAGACTGTCCAGAACCTTGGCAATAACATTAGCCAAAGAAATGGGTTTGTAGTTGGACATGTCAGAAACATCGCCGGTTTTGTTCTTAATAATTGGGACAACTACTGTGCGCATAAGTTCATCCGGAAGGTAACCGTGACTCAAACAAAGGTTAAAAAACAATGCAAGAGTTCTTGGTAGGTGTATACCCGCGAGCTTCAAATGCTCTATGCTGAGGCCATCTTTCCCAGGAGACTTCCCTCGCACCATTTTGTTAACTACTGAAGCTACCTGTTTAGCAGTGAATCTCACAAAATTGATATGAGTGTAGATACATTTTTTTATGTAACAATACTGCAGTGTGACCGGCCCCTTTGGAACTCTTTGGGGGAGGCCTATGTCCAGCAGTGGACGTCTTTCGGCTGGTATGATGATGATGATGACTGCAGTGTAAGAAGTGACTTTCAGCGAATCACATGAGGATTATAATCAAGATAAGAGGCTACATATGGTTGAAATTATGAGATGGGGCCGACTTTTTACAAAACTGTAATTGGAATTGAAATATTATACCTTGGAAGGTAGAGTTGCTTATTGAATGGACTACTTTAATGCAAATCGGCCAACTCAAATAATCTCAAGTATAGCTCCAAATTATATAATGCGTTTTGTTTTCTGACTAACAAGTTAAATAACTTCATCCAAATGTGTTTACGTGGTTTATTTATTAGTTTATTATAATTTCTAGAATAATTATACGCGTTAAAAGCAAGATTCTGAATACATATGAATTACATCATGTGATTTTGTCATGCGTAGCACTTTCGAATTTACGGGTGTGACTGCGAAAGGTAAATAAATATAAAAAATGTATTTTTAAATCATATTGTATGTAGATGTTTATCTTTCAGCTCCGTGGAGCAATATAACTCAATGCTTAAGAGTCCCCTGGGGCCTATTTCACCAAATTGACAATTGTCACCGGACATTGACAATTCTAAGAAAGAAAGAAATCATTTATTAGTGGACAAAACAATGGGTGTAAAAAACAAAACACAGAACGTAAAAATAGCAGGGTCCACGAAAAGGCCCCGACTCAGCATGGTGCTAACCTAGAAGGCCAGCGCTGGTCTTCCGTCGGAACCTTTACATGAGTTACCTCCTGGAAGGCAACACAAAACAAATACCTACGCTAAACATAATAATATCTTAAAACTAATAAATTCTACGTACATTGCTGGCCTTGCTGGGTCAATAAGCTGTCCAGCAACCACCTTAATCGGTCTACGCAGCCATGTAAGTCGAATTGACATTGTCAGGCAACACTTGTGGATTTGGTAAAGATAATCTTTCTTATTTACTATTATAAACTAGTGTCTGACCTTTTTTATTTTTGTGGAGGAAACTTACGTACAGTCGCCATCACATACATCGGAGCAAACGAGCACGTCACAAACATCGGAACACACCTCTATTTTCAAGGCATTAGGGTGCATGTGCCGATATTTTTGAACACTACCTATGTATGTGATGGCGACTGTACCAGTTACCCAATCATCGGAGGATGACTAGGTTATGTGGTATTTCTATCCACTAAAAACTCCACGGCGGCCGGCATCTGCGCTCTCATGCGGAGGACTCCAGGATCTCATTCTGAACGCACTGGAGCCCTCCTCGCGCCTCGCCACATTTGGCTCGTCCTAGGATGATGATAGTCGCCTTACCTGGGGTTTTTAGGTGAGTGCCCCGGCCCCCGCCAGAAACACTGCGACCCCGATGACCCCCTTTAGTCGCCTTCTACGACAGGCGGGGGAGACCCTACGACCTATAGATCTACATCCATTCTTGTCCGAGCCGACCTAGATATGGCGTATCCCGTTGTGTATACTTACAAAATTTCATGTTATTTCAGCACGCTGTTTTACAATTAGAGGTTAACCTACTTTTGTATGGGGAGCCGACTTCTGTCGAGTGTCGTCCTGGGGACTCTTAAGGGGAGTACAAAAATATTTTTTCAAAGGCTCTTAAATGATCCGACAAAAAAACAAAAAAAAAACACATTTATCTATAATTTTCCTTATGTTATTAGTCTGAACGTTTTATGTTGACATAGTGTCCACTATGTCAACATAATTATTAAAAGGAGGCTGCTCCAACTTTTTTTTTGCATTACGTATTAAACATAGGTATTATTCAGTAATCAGTAATTTATTTGCTTAAACATAGTACAAATAGGTGGATTAAAAAGAAATACAATAAAACTACATGTTGGCACTTTATTGTGGACAAAAACAATAAATACAAACAATAAAACAACAACTTAACCTACAAAGACGAAAAACTAGAAATGAAATCGAAAATGAATCGACAAAAAAACGAAACGACAAAAAAAAAAAATCAAGAGAATCGGTCGAGAAATGCGACCTGGGGACCGATTTTTGATTTTCGAGCGCTCGAATCTTTCACTCGAAAACTGACAAAAATTACGAAATGCTCTTTTGAAATAGCGATAGAAAATTGAAAAGCGAGTGGTTCTATCGGTATAAAGTTAGTGCCTGCAATTGTGACACTAAAATCGTATATACTTTTATTTAATTTTCGAGCGCTCGAAAGTCAAAAATCGGTCCCAGGCCCCGTAGCATGGATGGCGTTATCACGCGATAAGTGATAGGATAAGCGCGTCGTCTCGTTCTATCGAACGGTGTCAGCCAGGGACGGATGCTCTATCCTGTCACTTGTCGCGTGATAATCATCCCATGCTACGGGCTACGGCCCATCCATGCTACGGGGCCTGCAGAGGAGAACAGCCGAACAAACGGACATACGAAATAATTTTGGCCCAAGATGAAACGGTGAACTTCGTTTGCTTCGCTCGCATGTTCTATATATGCGAACGTATATTATTACTAAAGTGATATAAACAATGTACGCGCCATTCCATTTTTCTTATCATACTATTTGTAACAAAACAATCCTGATACTAACCTATTTAACGTAGGTACAGTCGCCATCACATACATAGGTACACTATAGGTGTTCAAAAATATCGGCACATGCACCCTAATGCCTTGAAAATAGAGGTGTGTTCCGATGTTTGTGACGTGCTTGTTTGCTCCGATGTATGTGATGGCGACTGTACAGTAAGGGAACTGTATTCACGTACAGTCGCCATCACATACATCGGTATACTATAGGTGTTCAAAAATATCGGCACATGCACCCTAATGCCTTGAAAATAGGGGTGTGTTCCTATGTTTGTGAGCTGCTTGTTTGCTCCGATGTATGTAATGGCGACTGTACCACCGTAGAACCCTATCGCAATAAGGTGACATATCACTCGAGTTTCAGTGACGGTGACGGCCTGCCAATTGCGACAGGTTTCTACTATGGTATAGTCGCCATCACATACATCGGAGCAAACAAGCACGTCACAAACATCGGAACACACCTCTATTTTCAAGGCATTAGGGTGCATGTGCCGATATTTATGAACACCTATAGTGTACCTATGTATGTGATGGCGACTGTACGTGACCACATTTCCCTTACTGTACAGTCGCCATCACATACATCGGAGCAGACAAGCACGTCACAAACATCGGAACACACCTCTATTTTCAAGGCATTAAGGTGCATGTGCCGATGTTTTTGAACACCAATAGTGTACCTATGTATGTGATGGCGACTGTACGTTACTGAATAACTCTTTTAAAAAAAAACTATATTTATTTAGGAGTTTTCGTCAAACTGACGATGCAAACGTAAGTCTTTAGACAGTTTCAATATTGACATTGATTAACTGGTGTACCTAACCAATAATGGTTACATAATTAAGGTCAATGTCAAAAATGTTAACAACTTTGTACCTTATGGCATTGTCATAAGGCAGAAAATGAATACATAATTTTGGCGTCACCTGTAGTAACACACGTTGATCATCTTCCATAATTTTACTGTATCATAATTTAGAGCTATTCAGAATTTGCATAGGTATTGGACCAGTTTTCAACGCATACATTTTGCATAACCCAATATGTTTTCTTATTATATAATTATAACCTTATACATATGTCGGTGAGTATTAAGTTTTTATCTAACGTTGTTGATCAACACATTCGTCAAATTATGACGTGTGTGTTTTTTTTTCATAAATATGTGCTTTAAATGGTTTTAAACATCCATAACGATAAACGATGTATAAACGCGACCATTATGGGCCAAAATGAATGATAGTTAAACGTTAGGTAGTAATCAAATTAACCTTCTTTATTTTATTACATTAATCTGTACCATTTAATTTTTTTTAACATTGCGATGTACATATTATGTATCAAATCATCTAGAACCTAGATAATGTCTTTGTTATCAACTTTTAATGGGCAATAAATCATTACGAAATGTTTTCACGACTGCATATATTTTCTCTGACGCATTAAATACCATACACGTTATACGTTAATCAGTTTTTAAAGCCCGCACACCGTTCCAAACGCTCGGAAGCGCTTTGTGTCTGCATGGTGCAACGAACACCTGTCAAATGAACAATGCAAGCGCCAATGTTAATTTCCATTTACTGTGGATCATCATCACTTATGTAGGAATGGGAGAAAGAGCGAGGCCGCTGCCCGCGCCGGCAGTCGCTCCACACGCGCAATTCGACATGGTCAACTGTTCATGATTACAACGCATTGTCATGAGCGCGAACGAAACGTCGCGAAAAAAAAAACGTCAACTTTGCCGCGCTTTTCGGAAAGTGAATGAGTTATCGAAACTAGTTTCGTGCCAGAAAGTGAATTAACATTTGACGTGTCGTGAGAGTGAATGTGGTTGCGTAACATCGAATTCTACGATGTTGATGGATTTTTGTAATTTTGACAAATTATAGCGTATGCGTTCTTGATTGTGCAATGTTGCCCTGGATTTTTAGGTTGGCACCATTGGAATAACGGTCAAAGACCGTAAAAACGGCTGAAGTGCGAATCGAATGCTACCAAATTTTTATGATAATTTATAAGTACCCATTGAGTTTAATCATAAATGTCATAATAATGTAATATTATCGGGTAATGGCCTCTTTCTCATCGATTTCTTTTCAGATAAGGCTAAGACGCTGTGTAGGTTTTTAAGTAGGAAGGCTAAGTGATAGGTCTTGGGAAAATGAGTGGAAATCGTTGGAAAAACTTGGGAATTGCGTATCGCTTATGCGCATGCGTAATTGTTACCTTTCATTTAATGCGATCAGACGGTTTGTTGACTCGTTTATTGACCTTAGTCGGTTACTAACAAATCTAGTATATAGGTACTAGTTATTATACAAAACCTGTCATATCGATACTTAAAAAAATACAGTGATTGCTAATTTTCTATCCTTAGCTGTAAACAGCTAGGGGATAGAAAATCAAAATAAGGTATCGATTTGAGAGACGTAATATTCATTACTTATTAACAGTCCACCAGTCCTGCACCTACCAAAATTTGAGGAATGGACTGAGTTTTTTTTTTCATAAATAGCGATCGATGGATTATTATTTATTGTTTACGTGTCTTAATTGGCAACTTATCAATTTCATCGTTTTATGAGTCCATCGGTCTAACAGCTGGGAAATAAGTTTCTTTAAAAAAATCTGGTAAAGCTTTTATTGCTGTCCGTATTTTTTCTTTCACTATCAACAACTATTTGTTGAGGTTCCAATGAGCCGAAATACGATGGGTTTATCTCATGTAGTTTAAGAGTTACTATTTAATAAAATAAATATATGTCTTAATATCTGATCTGTGCGGTGTTGCCATAATATTGCATTGTTACCGAACTTACATAAGTAGGTAATAGGTACGCCAAATCTAAGGTCTATCAGATGCCGGCAACTGGCTGGAAAATGGTGTGAAAATTTTGAATGACATAAATAAATAAATAGCCATACCATAAATAAATCAATGACAACTCAATTTACTTACTTACAGACGAACACTGCAAGTATACAAAAAAGCTTATTAAACATCTCCATAGATAATAGGCGCTGGTTAATCGAACAACAAATCGATGACACTTTCATTTTCTTCTATCACTATTAATGACTCTGTACTGGCCAGTTACTACAGAGTTACCATTATCTTCGCAGATGCTTATCACTGTTCCTAGCTAGTCATTAAGTGATTTGCATGTCACACGACATAGAAAGTAAGTAAACGCTTGTTAAACACGTGTAGAATCGATATTTGACTTGCGGTTAGTTTGTGGTTTGGTAAAATATTTAAATATATTATAAACATAAATTGAACACTTTAACACGTTTTATGTGGCTGTTACTGTGTTTACGAGGTGATATGCTTTTATCGAACATCTGAGTGCTTAATTTAGAATGTGTTTAGTACCTTGTTTGCTCTTTGATGATATAAGTAATACCAACATATTTTTTTGATTGGGATAGTCCTTCTCTTTTTAAAGTCTCCGAGGTAACCAATATTTAAAGGCAGAAGAAAAAGACACAACTTACGCAAAAAAGTTAAAATCATATCTGGCAAACAAAACATATTACACAGTAGAAGATTATTTTAGTGATAAATAATAAGAGCGAAAGTATTTTTTTTTGTTTTGATTTTATGATGTATACTATATTGAATTTAATTTAGATTTATATAAGCTATAGTGTGTTTTTGCTTTGTAAATTTAGCTTTTCCTAATTTTACCTACACACACTAGGAAATGTTGGTAACAACTTAATAATTTAAATTTGCTATACCCGTCCAGGGTCCATGAAACACATACATATTGTAAGAACTTTTATTTTACCATGGTGCAATAAACGATTATGATTATGATTACTCACATTATTCATTTAATTATTCAGTAACTAGTAATTGCCCAGATTCAAGTACCTTAAATAAACAGTTATGTATATCTACAAATTCTCAACGACGCAGGGGAATAACTAGCAATCAAATAAAGATTAATACTCTTGTTTATGTAATGTAAATATGTACCTACCTACAAAAAAATTCAAACTGACTTCATTAAGCCTTTATTTGAAAATAACATAAAGTTTCAAATCATTAATTCTTATAGTAGTAGTATAGTATATATAATTATGTAGTTTGTCTTGGTAGAATCGGATAAGATAGGTAGGAACTATAACGTCCTTTCGTCCCAGTTATGTCGCCTATTTATCACTATGACAAGTATTCTAATGTCGAAATAATTCCCTGGAAATACATAAATGTAATTAAGACAAAAGCTTATCAGCAAGATAAAAAGTAACAATGGTACTAATTTCATGACTATTGAATGAAGAACTGCGAGTCCGATTCACACATTTTGTTACTGCCATAAAAGAGCTTAACAATACATTAAGCATTTGCGCAAATTATGTAATGTAGCAGATTTTAAAAAGGGAGAGTTTGTCTCGAGACTTAACATGATGTTACGTGTAATTATGTATTCGCGATTAACGTGGAACCTGAGACGCGCATTTAGGTAACAATAGACTGTTAAGTTTTAGCAAATTACCTTTCACCGAACCTCATCACTTTAAAATACTCTTTTAATTGAACTAGCTATTATCTGCGTAACGAGGGACATTTAGATTAAGAATAATAGGACTGTTTTTATCGAATCGAGTACCGCCGTATAGCGTACCGCTTAATCTATACCAATATTATAAAAGGTATAGTTAGTGTAGCTAGGTAGCCGGTTTGTGTAGGTAAAGTAAGGATCATCAGAATGGATATAATAATATGTTTTTGAGTATAGCAGAGTAGAGCGTTTTTGAGTAAAGCGATGTGAATATGTGACGATATTTGTCTTTCTCTGCAGCCTAAACACATTGACGTAGGTGTCTCAACTTGTGGCATTATTGACGGATTCCTACCCAAATCCATCCTAGATAATTTAATTTTGAGATTCACTCTGAGTAAATAGGTATTTGTAAAAAGTTGTAGGGTCTGAAACATCTTTCATTTCAAATATCAAAGATCGAGACACATGGATCGTCTACAGTTATAATAATTATGTTTGATTGTTTATGAAAATGAGTAAAGTAACATTTGAAAGACAACCCGCAAAATGTTCGTGCGTGTACAAACTACGCCTTCCTACTTCATTATAAATCAATCGATGCACTTGTAATGCCACTAGGAAGCTTTTTTATGCAACTGTTGCTGAGCCAGCGACAATACTAATTGGTACTTTATAGTTAATTGTCATCGTACACGAAATAATCTAAAAAAAAAAATGTAGTGTTGTCTTCAGTCAAAAGCACAAGGTCGAATTTCAAATGTATTTATTTAGGCGTACTTATTAATATTCAATTTTCGGAACTACAATTGAATAGTTAAATAAGCACCTGCCTAAGTTCTTAATTGTATTATGCCATGTTACTTATACACACAGCACATTACTAGTATCTATTGTAATAAAGAAGACCAATTTATATCTTCATGAAAATGCAAATGTAATAAATATTTAACTTCACAATGTTTAAATGTCATTTGTAGTTAGCGTGTTGATTGACATTCGATCCGACAGATTGAAATCGAAATAATCGATCGCCAGCTGGTTATCGATTGGGTAATTGATCATCAATCGTCGTTGAACGATGCAAGTGAAGAATTGTTTTGGTTTGAAGTGTGACCTAATTACTCCTTCTTCATTAAAATGCGATATTTGAATAAATAAGTAGGTTCAAGTTTATCTCGCATGCGCTAATGATGTACTGAGGTTTAAAGGGAAATGAATCTAAAATGTAGATACTGTATCGTAACGTGTAGCGTAACGCATCGATAATCAGATCGAATTAGATTTAAATCAAATTTCATAAATTGTTGCTGAGTTCAGCCATGACGAATAAAAATTACAAAGAATCCAGGCGGTGCCACGGGATAAAATATAACCTAAATCCATTTCGAATTCCATTCATTATATAAATTGGTAAAATATATATTTTTATATAGGCTGAGTAATTTCGGAGATTACCTCCCACTTACATACCTACAAGATTGCTAACCCACAAATTAACATTTCACAGACATTATCTCTTTATTATTAGTATAGATTATATACGTATATTTGTAGGGCCAACATTAACATCCAGTATTAGAAGTATTAGAACACAGAAAGGTAGCATTGGATTCGACACGGCCGCATTTAAAATACGAATTGCGCAATCGGAAACGGAACGCTAAACCTCTAATCACGTTAACCCCGCCGTTTTAGGTGACTACGATTTTCTGTGCTCTTTCTTAGCAGTGACAGTTAAATAACGAATCTGTGCTTCAAACGACTTTCAATGTGATGATGCCCAAATCAAACCAACAAACAAAAGATGACAGCTGCAACACCATCGCCCGTCTGATCAAAGACCTCTGCAGCTGCTCTGAGAACGGAGCCTGGTCCCCAGAAATGACCGCCGAGAAAAGAAAAGGTCCCTTCCTAAAAAGCGAACTCACAAACATGTCTGCCATGCGGCGGAGAATCATGACCTTAGCGAAAAGAAAACACCGAGACGCGATCCCCGAACTTCCTAAACTAAGCAAAGACGGTCCTTTAGAAAAAAGCACTGACACTCTAACCTCCAACCTAGTAAACACAACGCTGAGCTCCCAAAACAGCACGCTACGTAGAAACATAGACAACTTCCTCCTATCCAGACGAATGTTTGCCCTAGAAGAGGACATATACGAAACACCTATACAGCGCAACATGAAGAATTCCACATGCGGCGAAAACTGGTCGTTAAGCAAAGCGTGGAAAAACAACAACACAGATTTCTTCAATCGCTCGCCTACCCTCGATTCTCGCCTAATCGAGCGCAACCGCGGCTACCTGGAACGGATAGATGAGGTGCCACGTAAGAAGAAGCGGGACAAAAAGATGAAAGAGCAGCTGCGTTACGATAGGAATATTAAGCGGCACATTCGAATACGAGTGATGCTGTCTCTGAGGATGCGGAGGTATATGAAGAGGCGGTTACGAAAGCCGTACTTGCAGAATACGAACGTGCCCCCGAGGCGGTTTCCCCGAGGGACGTCGCTGACGTCTAGTTTTGGGACGCGGTCGTATAGGAGTGTGATGACGGATAAGCTTGGGGATGGAGCGGTCGTGTTTGACATCCATGAGGCTCGGAACAACACCATGGAGCTGTGCCACGATTATGAAGATGACCTCGATACGCTGGAGATCGCTTTACGCGCCGGGAATTTTAGGTAAATATTTGAGGTGCATTTGTTAAAAGCGATTACAAACTTATCTACAGAGAAAAATATTTGTTTAACGATATGAGTAGGATCCTAGATCCTTTTTATTTAGGTACCTAAGTGACCCATTTCACGGATAATATTTGTATGTGATTTCAATAAATATGAATGAATTAGAGAATAATGCTACTGCTGCAGTAATATGGTCAAAATGCAAAATCAGATTATTTAGCACAATTTGTGAAACAAGAGTATCGTTAAATCACTGTTTCGTTAGTCATACTTAATCATCTTGACACATTTTCCTCCATAAACACGAAATAAAGGTCACATTTAGACATATTAGTTGGAAATCGGGCGGAAGCGCAAGAGCAGCCAACCGCGAAGCATTGTCGCTACCCCACGCACCGGTTATTACTTTTACAAAGTCATACGTCACTATGACCCTTTAATAGAAATATGACATTTAGAGTTTAGAGTAGAAGGTTGAAAATCACGATGAACGTTGAATGGAGATACGTCGTTTTGTTACGAATTTGAATGGTGTTATTGACATTCATTCTGAATATTGCTCTTATTGCGGTCATATTGGACATATTACTGCCGAAAAGAATGAAATACACTGGAAAAATGACTCACAATACCATTCAATTTACAGCACATGCAGAGCAAAACTTTAGGGTCTAGAAAGGGCTCTGGGGACCGATTTTTGACTTTCGAGCGTTCGAATCTTTCACTCGAAAACTGACAAAAATTACGAAATGCTGTTTTGAAATAGCGATAGAAAATTGAAAAGCGAGTGATATTGACCACTCGTATTCAATTCTAACGGTAGAAAGTTAGTGCCTGCAATTTTACACTAAAATCGTATTTACTTTTATTTAATTTTCGAGCGCTCGAAAGTCAAAAATCGGCCCCCTGTAAGTCATCACTGAACAACTTTTGAGACCAATCGAGAAATCGGAAAAGAAAAGTTGGCACTTTCAATAAATTTCAGCCGCCGTAACTTTCTAAGCTTTTCATTTCACGGTTGATCCCATAGTATAAATTCAATATGACCTACAGATTCAGCCCCTGAAAAACCAGTAGCAAAAAGTCCATTCTGTATTGGAACAAACACAAATTCACCAGATGGAAGACTAATAATGGGAAACTGTGAAACTCGCTAAACGTATGTCAATTGTTTTTCATTTTCACCGGTACACTAATACATAACAGCCCAGTACATACAAAACCAAACCCAATAAGTACCTAAATTAAACCCAATCCCATCTAACGCAATACCTAAATTAAAACAGAGTTCCTGTTACCTACCAAAAAATATATTATGCATTAAGCAATAAAATTCATCTGCTTTTAATTAAGACCAAGAAATATCTGTATCTGTATCAGACGTAATAAAATAGCAATTTAACCAATGAATAAGATACTTAAATGATATTGCTATACGATTCAAGATCAACTATGAGATTAAGAGGCAATTTTCAGATTAGGTTGTACCGTAGTTGAGCCGTTTTGAATGGTCGGTGCGTTATATAATTATGTTATATAGATATAGGTAGGTCAGGTTGGAATTGTTGTTTCATTATAATAACAACGTAGTAGTCCATTAAAAGAATGAATTAATGGACTGGCTAGCTTAACGCACGAAACAGGGTTGTAGTCGTAGCTACAATAGCGCTGCGAATTTCGATCTTGAATTAATAGTTTTATCTTCTTAATCTAATATTCATTTCCTATTCTAGACTGTTTTAAGAAGAATAAACCAATTGCGTACGAACTAAGAACTAGTTAGTGGATCTGTGAGTTGTAGAACTTGCGAGCCTTTTTTTAACGTTGGGGAGATGCATTTACTATTTACGCATCCCGCCTGGTCGGGGGACCAGAGGCCCACATGACACTAAGTTTTGTGTCGGGGAAAATGTACTGAATCGTCACATAAAACGCGACATAAAACGTAGTAGACTAACAGCTGTAAAAAAGCGGCCTCTTTCTGTTCCATTACCTGGCCCCGTAGCATGGTTGGCCTTATCACGCGATAAGTGACAATATAAGAGCGTCGTCTCGTTCTATCGATCGGTGTCAGCCAGTGGCGGATGCTCTATCCTGTCACTTATCGCGTGATAAGGCCAACCATGCTACGGGGCCTGGTCGCTGAAAAAGGCCATCGCCTTCCATGCCTTTTCGCTATCAAGCATACAGATAACATGGCAAGAATTATAGCATATTTGTTTAGCTTTTACATGATATAACACACGTTTGTATACTTATATTATACTTATACTTATATATTACATCGTTCAGGTAAAAATCCCACTTTTCAAAAAGCCTCCGCGGCAATGAAGATTATGTCATTACTGATGAACTAGATACTTTAGAGACTGTCTCTTTGCAGTTTTGCGGTGCACATAACATTTCTAACAACATACTAAAAGTTCGTGCTGGTTTCTGGAAAATAGTCATTTCTATAAAATGAATCTTGTACGGAAAACTCGCTTTGCGTTGTTGGTTTTTTTAGCACAATTTTCCCGATTATGCTATAAACAAAAAAACTGAAATGTAAAGCTGAAATACTATATATCATTTGTGCAGTACATTACATTCGTGTCTCTTTTCTAGTTTTGCCGCAAAGTCTGACAGTCCTTAGATTTTTTCTTAATTTTTTAATACTTTTGCTAATAGTACTTAAACTGGCGTATACATTGAAAAATAATGTAGGAATTAACTATTAAAAATTTATTCAGCTTTCATTTGGTACCCCACATGTGTATGTATGTTGCATAGTTTGGGTGTAAGTGTCAACACTTTTCTAAGCGCGGCCACGCCACGGCGGTTTTGATGAGGTCATTACAGGGGAGATCGACTCCTAACGCCTTTTGACCACGACTTTGGTCTTAAGCGACCTGCGACCAGCGTTTTATCTGTTCATTGCGCGTGATCCCAACTAACCACAGTGCGTTGCGCGTCTAGACCGCGCAATGAACAGATTAAACGCTGGTCGTAGGTCGCTTAAGACCAAAGTCGTGGCCAAGGCGTTAGAGATTGTCTCCCGGCAGTTTTGGAATCCAGGGGACATGCCTAACAACATACTTGACGACCGCTTTAGCCTAGTTGGTAGTGACACTGCCTACGAAGCAAGAGTTCCTGGGTTCGAATCCCGGTAAGGGCATTTATTTGTGTGATGAGCACGAATATTTGTTCCTGAGTCATGGATGTTTTCTATGTATTTAAGTATTTATTTCTCTATCTAAGTATCTATATCGTCCTCTAGTACCCATAGTACAAGCTTTGCTTAGTTTGGGACTAGGTTGATTTGTGTAAGATTGTCCGCAAATATTTATTATTTATTTATTTATACTAATATATGGCGCCGGTATCCGAAAGTGAAGTTTTTTCCCCTAACAACATGCTCTAAGTAGCTTCCGTAGGCTATGAATGATAATCGCTAATAGCATAATGCCGTTCATAGCCCAGCGGCGCCTGCGAATCGGAAACGATAACGCAGGTAAAGCAAATATGGCAGCAGTCAGTCCTCGGATGGGTGACCGCCTGTTTGAGTGGTTACTATAAATGAGCGCTTCCGTGCTTTGGAAGGCACGCTAAGCAGTTGATCCCGAATGCTGTCTATGACAGTAGTCGTTAAGCCGAGTTAGATGCCTTCGGGCGGCTTAAGAACGTCTAACAGTCGAGCAGCCCACTCACTTGACAAAGGGGGGACAACTGTCACTTGCGTCAGCAGGAGCTATCTACCATAACCCTGCACGTGTCCCCTGGGTGGTACTAAAGAGCAAAGAAGAGTGACAAACTCAAAGGCCCAATAATGTAACAAGTGTCTGAGGTATCCAATAGAGACACCTATCGGGCTCACAATCTTTGCATAGTGTTCTCACGTACTGCACTGATGCAAAAAAGCGTGTTCTGCTTGGCAAGTAAAATATATAATAAAATACCCTTGCCTCTAAGACTGGCACCACTCAAGATATTTAAAAATAATTTATGTAAATTACTCATCGAAAAATGTTATTATTCCTTGACCGACTTCTTTGCGGACAAATTTAATTGAATTCTTTTATTTCATTTATTTTTGCGTAATTTGACATATGCATGATTAATATGATTATTTAATAATTTTGTTGAATATATTTAAATTTTTTTGTGTCATATGTTATGACTATTTGTATGCCTTATGGCGAAGACATAGTGAGACCTGTAAAATGTTCATAACACCTCTGTACTTACCTATGTTTTACGAATAAACGATTTGATTGATTGATTGATTGTATGCCATACGATTAAATAAGCATAATGGCCTCGCTTGTTTGTCATCAACGTGGTTTTTTTATGGTAGGAAATCCATTTTACTGTAGCTATTGGTTCTAAATATTTTAATAATTCACTATCATAACAATAGAATTTCGTATATACACGAATATTTTACAAATTATTTAACCGTAAGAAATGTAAGAATCTACGAACGCTGGATGTACAGTCGCGGAATGAAAAGGTTGACCAGTTTTCAAATAAATTCATTTACGCGTTGCAAGCACATGTTACCTTTTTTAACTGAGTGACAGACGAGAGTGTTGTATTGAAAATTATGTTAAACTGTTTGACAACAAAGCTCAAATTTCCTTAGACGAATGTTCCCTGACTTGAACTAAATACCTTTTTATTAGTTTCATCTTGCCATTACGTTGTGTCAAGTTTGATAAATATAATGATTAAATCCTCTTCTCTTATAATGATTTAAACGAAATGTGAGTGACAGCTCCTGTCAATGTCATCATTGCTATTTCTTGTATTCGTTTTTTTTTAACTCGCCTTACCAAAATTCAAAGAGGTCAATTCTCATAGGTAGTGGACGTATCTGTAGGCCATGTAGTGAAATGACATTCATTATGACAGAATGTGTCTGACACTCGGTCGATAAAGCAGATACTGATAACTTATACTGAGCAAGCCAAAACCGATCATAAGGTGGGTCAACCGTTTCATTCCGCGATTGTATATTAACGCCACCTAGCGTCAAGTAGCGGAAGCGAGTGATAACGCGCCTTGTAACTGGCGAGACTCCGTGTTAATGCACCGCTGTGCCCACAGATGGCGCTACAAAGAAGTAACATGAGAAACTCGTTGATGTCTTTTGTTAGTCATAGTTGAAGCAAAGTTTTAGCTTTTAGCCTCGTGTCGGTTGTAAAGTTTGCAGTCTTCGTTATTAAATAATATAGACGATAGATTGTTTACTTTTGTCTGGTTAAACAATTTCTGCAATTGCACGCACTGTAGATACACACCAACATATAAAATAAAAATAAAATAAAATATCTTTATTTCAGATCATTGGTTCGATCCATATGATGTTAGTAACAGTGGTGACTTATGAACTATGTTAATGACAATAATGATAATAACTTAATGCTACTTAAATGACAAATTACAACATTAATACACCTTTAATACAACATTAATACAAAGCATACATGGTGACAGACAGACAGCGGGTAGCGACTTTGTTTTATACTATGTAGTGCAGAAAAACTGGTTCAGGCTTATTTGGCCCTCCCGATATCCACCTGAACCCAGTATCTTGAGAGTGGACAGTCGAGGCGCTCCGCCAACACCCTTAGAAGACTATTGCTGCTGCCTCTCAGCCGTCTCAGTAGCGACGCTACTCGTTTTCGCCTGATGGCATAGAAATCGTCAGTGCGCGCCTCGGCGAACATACCCGAGGCGCTGCAATGCCTTGGCAGCCTCAATAGCATTCTGAGTATGTTGTTATACTGCACCCGAATAGCGGCAAAGGCTCTCTGCGTAAAACTAACCCACAGACTGCACGTGTAAAACGTCTGACAGTAAGCTTTAAAATGCGTCAACTTAACTTGCTTGTTACAATGTGCAAATCTGCGGGCAAGCATATTGCCCCTTACCGCCATTGCCCTCTTCTCCCTCTCAAGATCCATAATTATTAGTTTATCAAGAATATTTTTAAATCTTTGAATTGAACGTAAGATATTTAAAAAAAACAAGATTATTTTTATTGTACCTAATCGTATTTTACACAGGCAGCTGACACAGATACTTATAATTCATATTTCACTAAGCTCAGGTTCATACTGCATAATTACTACCCTGAGAACTTTACGGTTTCGCTCTATGAAAACACAACAATATATCGATATCAGCGATATTTTTACACCAAAAAATAGGTTGGGTAATTTGACTAAATATTCATTAATAATCCACCTAAATTTATTACCGATACGGTAAAAAATAATGAAAAGTAATCTTCATAAATTCCGTAAAAATCAGGCGAAAATTGTATAAACTTTCTTTACTTTGTAATTGACTACGTCTATATACGTTCTTTGGGATACGCGCATAATCCACTTATTTTTGTTAATGAATAAACCTTTCTATAGGCCAGATGAAATTCAATATTATCTCAAGGTCGTAAATATTTAATTAAAATGCCGTTATTTCCTGATGCATATATTTTTGGATTCAGGTAGTAAGTCTCCAAATTTGTGTACTCAAACATGTTTTCATTATAAAAATACTGATAGCATTTTTGCTAGCGGGTTAATTTTTTTCATAACTTCCGGTCCATAAAATTATTGATTTCCATAGTAAAAGTTGTTTAAAATAACATAAAAGCCGTATACAAATAATTAGCCTGATATTGAATTATTTCCAAAAAAACCGTAATTTTCTCAGGGTATACTGCCTAGCTTAAGTTTGTCAAGTTTGTTTCTGAACTAATTAACCCTTTTAGTGTTCACTACTTCTGAGTTCTTGTTCTATGTCTTTACTTTACAATTTGTTATAAAGATTATTTGCCGGTATTGGTTTTCGAAACAACTCATAACTTAGCCGCTCACTTGATTTCGGCTTTTAAAAATGAATGAGCATTACAATAGCTTAAAACATCTGACTCTTGGCAACTGCAGTTGCAACAATCGATTTGTGAGTTATTTTTAATTTAATTTGGAAACAAAAAAAAACAACTTTATTAACTTAAGGTGGTTCGATTGCCATACAAAGCGTTATTTGACATTCGCAGGCTAACGGCGTGATATTTTAAGAAACTTATGTAACAAACTTTCATCAATTGGCTTCCCATTTGCGCCAAATTCCCCCTTTCCTAGAATAAACTTGTATAAACTAGATTAATTTGAAAAAAATAGTTTTCCCAAAATATCACGTGACAAACCAATTTCTCAAATTAATCTAGTTTATACAAGTTTATTCTAGGAAAGGGGCAATTTGGCGCAAATGGGAAGCCAATTTATGAAAGTTTGTTACATAAGTTTCTTAAAATATCACGCCGTTAGCCTACGAATGTCAAATAACGTTTTGTATGGTAATCGAACCACCTTAAACTAAAGATTCGCCAAACTGTGAAGCAAAGTACAACTCTGGTTGCCGTCGGTTTCTAGTTAATGTCTTAAGCGCGTCAGTTTTTATCGTGATATTAATCGTGATATTTCTCCAGCCAAGAGCTAGCCAGCTGTTAGCTGTCGAGGGCTGGTGGTAATTCGGGATACCCAGTTTTTATCGTGATATTTTTGCAGGAGCGGTCGGCTAGCTGTCGAGGGCTGGTGGTGCGGGCGCGCGATGCCGCACGCGCACGCGCACGGGCGCGCCAACAACGGCGCACTCGCGCTCCACTACGCGGCGGCGCGGGGTTGTCTCGACTGCGTCCGTCTACTGGCTAACACTACGCCTGACGTCTCGTGAGTACACAATGACTTGGTTACCCTTTTTCTTTTGTTTTTATTTGGGGAAATGCCTTTACGCTTTCCACCTAGCCGAGGAACAAGGATGGGTATGACGGGCTCTCGGGAACACCCCGGACTACCGTCTAAAACCACCAAGGTATGCCCTCTCTGCCGTCTAGTGGGGGTGTCATGGGATCGCGAACATTTCACCTCGACGCAACAGCCGCAGGTGCCCTCAATACTGAGGCAAAAGCCCCCCTCCCATTGTAAATGTGCGACACCACATGCTTCCCGACCCGACCAAAGGACCTCTACGTCGGAAGAGGGTGATAGAGGACTTGGTAACCCAACCCAACCCTACGTTATTGTAACTTATTTGTCAATACAGCACCCATTCCGATTTCAATAGCATCTACATTATTAAATCACGCTATTTGCGGTCGCGTTCCAACCGGCGATGTTACTGGGTAACACTACGTCTGACGTCTCGTGAGTACACTTGGACTTGGTAATTGCAGGGCAGCTCAGAAAAAGTAACACTTCTTAAGCTTTGACCTTCTGTAACTCTTTATGATAATACAGCGCCTATTCAAATCTCAGTTGCATCTATACCAACTGAGACTGAAATTTGCGCTCGCATTCCACGCGGCGATGCGGAGTTGTCTAGGCTGCGTCCGTCTAATAGCTACGGCAGAGATGTCTCGTAAGTTACCTACACAAGAATATGCTAACCACACGCGAGTGTAACTTTTTGTGACAATACAGTCCCAATTGATTCAAATTTCATTGTCTCGTCATCGTAAGTCAAGAATTCTCGAGTACCGGTCATTTTTTTCTCGTCTCGAATGGAGCGAAATTTCCGAGTTTTCTCGAGTTCGAGAAGGCTCGAGCACAACACAAACCCTAGGGTGTTAGCGCCGAATCAAATTTCGAATGCATCCGTCTATATGTACAGGGTGTCTCAAAACTTTCCCACACGGCGGGAAATTACCTTAAATATTGAAGATAGGAAATTTTACTGAAAGAAGACTTCATTTTGATTTTAATAATAATTTGAACTACAGTCAAAGATATTTGAAAAATCACCTGCCTTTGCACAAGGAATCGAACCCACCAAATATGAAAAAAAACGTATTTTTTCGATCGAAAGGAAACTCATTAGAACATTTTTTCTTGAATAAACACAGCATCTTAAAAAAGGAAGACCATGAAATAGAACATTTAAATTTGAATTATTACGAATTGTATGATATATGTAGTATGCAATTGTTTTCAAAAATGTTTGAATGTAGTTCCTATTTTTATTTAATTTTGTCTTCTTTCAGTAAAATTTCCTACCGACAATATTTAAGATACTTTCCCTCCGTGTGGTAAAGTTTTTTGTCGAGGGCTGGCGATGTGAGTGCTCTAACAGTTTTACCAACGGGATATACTATGCATTACCGGGTTCTCCTCCCTCGGTCAAGGATTGAAGAATAAGGCTGAAAGTAGGTAAAGTATTATTAGCGTTTGCAAAATAAATTTTAGCCGATTAAATACCATAGTTTTACTACTCCGTGTTCCTAGCGATTATATTGTCCCATCTTTAAAGCAGATATTTTTTTACATCGGTAGAACTGGAGTGAGATGTGATGTGTTGTTATTAGTGTAACACGCAACTGATCGCTCGCCCGTGCCGTTGTTTTTACTGTGGAAATAAAAATAGAATTGTCTTTTTGTATATTCATAACTGTAGCAATATTTTCTTTGAAGTCGTAAATTTTTACTAGAGTTTGTGGTCGTGTAGCGAACATAGGTTTATCTTTTTACTTCAGTAATTAATTAATTGCTCAATACAAACTCAATGCGCATAATAATTATGTGGTATCCACCAATTAAAGTGTCTGAAAAATATAAAAAAATAGCAACTGGAAGGTATATTTTTTTGGAACAAAACTCACGATTTTTGTAATGCAAATATTAAGCAGAGACTCCAAACTTATTACGAAACTTTTTAAGCTTGAGAACATGTAAGACGGGAAGGGACACTGGCTATATTGAAAAAAAAAATGTTTTCCTGTAAACCAATCTTCAAAAATGGTTATACTGAACTGATTGACCAACGCCAGCGTCACCGGATTTGACTTTTGTCTTTTTCTATAGGACTATCAAATCAAGTTTCTATGAATTCATAATTATGTAACCACATATTAATAAATCTGACACAGTAAAAGCGGAAAGTGTAAAAAGTACACCCTCGCAAATCGGAAAATTTATGAAAAACGCTATGAAAATGCCTCGCATTTTCCCAAATGACATGGTGGATATTTGGCGGATATTAATTTCGTTCATATATAAAAATATGAAGTATGTGTATTAGTCACAGTAATATCGATAAAAAGTTGAATACCTCTTACCTTGTTGACCACCCTGTTATAAGTTATTTATAAAAAACGACGACGAAAAATGTGTCCAGTTTAAAAAACAATAAGTAAGCAAACAAAACTAGATAGGTTATTTATTACGTTAGGCAAGCTAAATTGATTACAATTTAATTTTTAGATTGCATTTTTATCGGGACCACTCATGCATGGCAGATTTCAAGACAAGCGATAACTTGAAGTAGGTTAATCTACTGCAACAATTGTTTTAAAATTAGATGCATCATTATCATTACCACAATATAGCCGTGTTTATAGGCTGCCGGGGGTCAGCGGCGCAAGACGCGTGCTGTCAGACGACTTTGAAAACGCCCGTGCCTATACTACATAAATAAGTACCTACATAAACACTACTAGGCAACACTATAATGGTGGCGTTTGGGCTACTTCCGAAGCGGGTCCGCGCCGTCGAACGCCCATAAATACGGCCTTAGATATAAGAAGTGTATTTTACCTTAGATAACTTTTTATGAGTTTGACGAAATACCATCGTATGAATGAAACTTTTGACAGATTCTATAATATCATTAAAGTAGAGTTGAATTTAACAGGAACATTTTGAAACGTCAAAGAATACGAGATACTGGTAGAATTATTTTTCATATTTACTACCTGGAACCACTAATTACAGATACAAAAACACCTACACAGCCTACCTCTCTTCTTCTTTGGTTTCGCCTTATCCCGTTTCCCGTTACACGCGCCACTTTCTTTGGTCCTGAGCGTCCTCTGTAGCAAGGGCCACCTCTTTCATGCCTCTCTGGACATTACCATCTACAACCTACCACCCATATTTATCCTGACAGCGGTCTGACTATATAGGTATTTATTTATTTAAGGTTAGCCAACAGGTGTAATACTAGAACCTTCATACAAGCACAGTTGATAAAACAATTGCTAGGGTATTCACCCATTATAGGCAAACATTACATGCATTTAAAGTTAACGCTTAAAAAAATAATTATTTAAACTTAAGTTAACGTATGGTTTTATACAATTAAATTACACTAAAATAATCCAAGGTAGTATGTACCTACAGGTTCACAAGAAGTGGATGTAAAAATGTATTGACAAAATATTCAAGAAAGAAGGATACTTCATTATATATACATTTAAGAAATAGCAAATATATGTATATATATAAATAATGGTTGGGCCATGGGTGAGTGATGAAATATCTTGTACAGATTCTTTGAAATATTTGATAGAGTGTAGAGTGTAGTTATTAGATATTAGAGCGTAGTTATTAGTTATAAGATATATTATATTGTTAGCCGTAAGGAATTCAAACACAATCCTGTATTGTTTCATGAATAAATATGTCTATGTCTATGTTTACATGTTTAGGATATCTGTTTGAACAATATGTAAATTATGCTCTTTACAAATTTTTGGTATAACGCTATAAAATCCAGTATCTATTGGTTCTATATGTTTTGGTTGACGAGAGTCGAGAATTAGTCGATTACCTTGGCGCGGAACAGTCCAATTCGTAGTTTGCGAAAGTTGTGGACAGTCAAACATCCCCGATACGATTTTGTGTAGGTAATAACTGATCACAGATCCTCGAGAGAATCATTTGAAGTACATTAAGCGCTCCTTGTATGATTTTAGCCAGCGTGGTTTCCCTTGATGGACAGAAAGAAAAAAAACCGGCCAAGTGCGAGTCGGACTCGCGCACGAAGGGTTCCGTACCATTATCAATCAAAATATTTATTTTATTTTGTTTTTAGTATTTGTTGTTATAGCGGCAACAGAAATACATAATCTGTGAAAATTTCAGCTGGAACTATCACGGTATCAGTGAGATACAGCCTGGTGACAGACAGACGGACGGACGGACGGACAGCGAATTCTTAGTAATAGGGTCCCGTTTTACTCTTTGAGTACGGAACCCTAAAAAGGGAAATCTCTTTTTTAGAGTTCCGTACTCAAAGAGTAAAACGGGACCCTATTACTAAGACTGCTGTCCGTCTGTCTGTCTGTCTGTCTGTTTGTCCGTCTGTCTGTCTGTATGTCTGTCAGTCTGTATGTCTGTCTGTCTGTCACCAGGCTGTATCTCACTGATACCGTGATAGTTACAGTTGCAATTTTCACAGATGATGTATTTCGGTTGCCGCTATAACAACAAACACAAAAAGGTTTTATTTGTTTCTTTACAATAGAGCGGTCTACGATTTGAGTATTTGTATTTCGTCAAGTCAGTCACTTAAAGGTGCATTCCACTCTATCCCCATCTACTCTGCACGACAAGAAGTGCATTAGCTGCAGTTTTTGCATCCGTAACTGTGCTGGCGCGATCACGTAACGGGCAGCGGCCATCTTAATTAGTTGCTGAATCAATGATTGCAGTCTTGTGGATGGCGGAAATCATTGCTTTTGACAGGCAGTAAGGCGCAGAACACATGTGGTGTTGCTTTGCGCGGTGCTAACGCGCACCAGGGAGGCGCTCTGTATGAAGAGATCGCGTTTTATTTAAATAACATAACTAGTCATAGTTATGTTTCGCGTTCACGCGTTCGCCGCGTGAATGGAACGCGCGTTTTACATACATCATCAAAATAATTTCAAACGCGCGAACGCATTCTCCCATTAGTGTTATTGAGTGGTAGATATCACTGTAGTTTGTAGTTTGTATTTAGTTTAGTTTTATTTATACACGACGATTTTTAATCCGTGATCAGTCGCTTTCGTAAAAACTAGTGCCTATGCCAAATATTGGGATTAGGTGTCAAAGCGGACTCCGGGCTCCTTTAGGGGCACAACTGGGAATAATAACGCTAGGAGGATGATGATCAGAAGGCGAAAAATATTGATAAACAGTCTCATGCAATTACATCACTGTTTAGTTAATTAAATTTAAAGATAATGTTAACATTAATGTCCACTGAATGTTTGGTCAACCTACATTTCTTGAAGTTAAGATACGTCAAATACACCATACATCACATTTTCGCAAACTAACGCTAGGGCGACAATGATATTGAATTATAAAGTAATTCCTTATTCAGTTTTATTCAGAAAAAAGAACGTTTGTTGTAGCCACAGGTAACTTCGAGTTAATCGTGTTTGGTATCAATTACAGAACTAGAAAAAATTACTCCTGATCTCGAATTAAAATCATCGTGTATATGTGTCATGTAGTTACACGAATTAAATGATTGAAATTGAAATTGAACGCGCAATGCCTCTGTGAGCGGTGCCCAAATTCCTCGTGCGCTTAAGATTCAGATCAGAGAAAGACATCAATAGATGAAATCACTAACATTATCTCACACTTCAATACAATGCAAATATTCTTTATTGCTCACCAGAAATAGTACATAATAGAAAAATAAAGGTAAATTAAACATAAACAATGGTAGACAACAGGCGGTCTTATCACGCAACCTTCGCACTACTGACGCATTCCCAAATCTTAACAGTAATTCATTGTTATTGCTATAGAGTAAGTGCTACCTAAAATTGCTAAACATAAGACGGAGTAGTTGGTATGATAAGTAATTTACTTTAAAAACAAAGTTTTAACCGAGTTCAATTCAGTACTCCGCCAAGCCACATGAACATTTCCACACTATGACCCGATTCGTACTTAGTTTTAGCTTAAGTTTTGTTTGGTTTAGTTTCGATTAGTTCACATCTTATCTCATTAGCTTTGCCTTCATTTTCTTTCCTTCTGTGCATACATGCTTAGAGTTATAGTCCAGCCCCCCTATTCTGTAAGTTGTTTTAAGCTCACCTCAACGCTCACCCACAATTATACCTTGACACCGCGATGCGTAGTAATTAAGCGTAGGTAGAGGTCTAGTTTCGTAACGGGTGACCGGCGGGGTGAGCCGCATTAACGCGTAGCGAATAACAGCCCAGATCTGAACCTTTACGTTAAAATTGTTTTTATGCAATTGTCTGTAACTTGTTCTGTGAGCCAAATAAATAAATAAAAAATAATATTAAATAAACACACAACAATACTTTTACTCCTGCATTTGGTCTTTGGTACTTAATCCAGTCATCTTTTCCATCTCCGGAATCTAGCATAAGTGGCATTACCTATCAATCATCACGATTCACGATGCACCTGTTGTCCTATTTGGAGTCCGTTATTGCATTAGAACGGGCTCGTGTATTACATTAATGTGCACTTATTGAGCACGAATCACGATCATAACGAGAACTAACGTCATTACAATACAGTTTGTCATTCTGTTAACACGATTTGTTAACGATGAAGAGATAGGTGTGCAATTGTGCATAGTACATTACTTACCTATAAATATGCAATCTGAGGCTTTCTTTATTATCGCCCGTGGTGAGTACAAAGTTTTACGTCTCCCCTGGCCAGTAAGTGGGATTTTCCACACGCGTACTACGCGTAGTGCGCGGTAATTGCTACTTTATGGCCAGGTATGACGTAATAGTACATTACTTACCTAGGGCGGTTAAACAAAGAATGTCTCAGATCGCAGGTATTTGAATGTCTCAGATGGCAGGTATAAATATGCGCTCTGAGGCTTTCTTTATTACCGCCCGTGGTAAGTACAAAATTTTACGTCTCTATCTGGCCAGGAAGTGGGGGTTTCCGCACGCATAGCGTGCGGTAATTCCTACTTTATGGCCAGGTATGACGTAAAGAGTATTTGTATCGTATTGTAGAATTTGTCCTCAAGAGTGGATAGAAAGTGTTACGAGTTTTAAGATTTTGTATGATGCAATCACACATGTATCGGTTTATAATAAATGTATCGGTTTGATTGGAAGCGACGTTGTTAGTGATTCTTAGATAGAATTTGTCCTCAAGAGTGTATACTCGTACAATAGATGGATCTTTTAGGAATCATTGATGGAAAAGGACCATTTCCATTGTTAAAAATGTGTTTACATTAGACATACAGCGAGTAAAGGATGACTCATGCTAGAACGGGCCGTGCCCGGCCCGGGCCGTTTTCTAAGAAAAACGACGGCGTTTTTGCGCGGCCGGCACGTGCAGCCTCTCGCTCCCACGTTTAGCACACGCCTGCCGCGAATCAGCGAACTCCCGGCTGTGAGGTCTCAGTTTTTATGGTTCCGTAGCCAAATGGCAAAAAACGGAACCCTTATAGATTCGTCATGTCTGTCTGTCTGTCTGTCTGTCTGTCCGTCCGTATGTCACAGCCACTTTTTTCCGAAACTATAAGAGCTATACTGTTGAAACTTGGTAAGTAGATGTATTCTGTGAACCGCATTAAGATTTTTATACAAAAATCGAAAAAAAACAGTAACTTTTGGGGGTCCCCATACTCAGAACTGAAACTCAAAAAAAAAATTCATCAAACCCATACGTGTGGGGTTAATGGATAGGTCTTCAAAAATGATATTGAGGTTTCTAATATCATTTTTTTCTAAACTTAATAGTTTGCGCGAGAGACACTTCCAAAGTGGTAAAATGTGTGCCCCCCCCCCCCCATGTAACTTCTAAAATAAGACAATGATAAAACTAAAAAAAATATATGATGTACTACCATGCAAACTTCCACCGAAAATTGGTTTGAACGAGATCTAGTAAGTACTTTTTTTTTAATACTGACTGAGCCATGGAGCGCAGCATATAAGGTGTAATGTAAAATTAATGGATCGTATCCGGAACACCACGCTACCCAAATAGTAGTGATACGTAGCTCAGAAAGTGGCTAAGTTGAAGTGGGACTGGGCTGGTCATGTCGAGCGAGCTTTGGGCCAAGATTGCAACTGACTCAAAACGGAGACGCGGCAGACCTCGTCGGCGATAGCGAGACAAACTAGACTCCTTTTTAAAGAATTGGCAGTCTCAGGAACGCGAATATCCGGCGATACCTCCAAGAGGCAACCACCGACCTAGGTCGCTGGTTTCGTCTTTGGCGTATCGAAGTCAACCCGGAAAAAAGCACTGCAATAGTCTTCCACCCGTCTGACTGCATTAGCACAGAAAGACGAGTGGCTCCGATCCAGATGTTTGACCGACCCATCCCCTGGGTCAACGAGGCCAAATATCTTGGAGTAACCCTCGACAGGAAACTGACTTTCCGTAGCCACATCCGTAGGGTACGCAACCGTGCGTTGTTCGTGTTAGGAAGGCTTGGGCCGATGATCAACAAGTTTAGTAAAATGTCACTTAGAAATAAGCAGACACTCTACAAAACTTGTGTTCGTCCTATCATGACATATGCAAGTGTAGTATTTGCTCACGTGCCTATGTCATCGCTCAAACCGCTTCAGGTCATTCAGAATCGTTTCCTCCGTAGGGCGACTGGTGCCCCGTGGTACCAATCGAACCTCAGCCTGCACCACGACATGGGGATTAGCACCATGTATGGTTTCTTTAAGCAGGCTGCCAGACGTTATTTTGACAACGCTCCCCACCATAGGAATCCGTTAATTAGGAAGGCTGCTGACTACGTTCCCGTCCCTCCCCCCTCTGTCGTTACTCGGCGTTCACTGATTAGGGGCCGCACGGTCCGGCGTCCTAGGCACACACTCACGGATCCGGACGACGAAATCACAGAGTCCATCGAAAGATGGAAGGCTGCGCTTTCGGCGTCCAACTCAGCGCGTACACTACAGCGTTCCCGCCGGCGGGGACGTCCACCGCGTGATCGCGACAACACAGACACTTATAGTCCATATTCGTCCCGGTACCGCCGCATACCGGGTAGAGTCAGTCCGACAAATCCGACCGATGTCGGGCCTAGCTGAGTTTCTTGCTGGACTCTTCTCAGCTAGGGTAGGTTTTAGCGAACCAGCAACCCCAGTAGTTCATCACCACTCACACCTCAGATTCGGTTGAAACCGTTCAACCAATCTCACTGGAGCGCAAACTTGTAGAGTATTCCAGTGTTTACCCCTTCCCGCGTGGTCGTGCCGGAGGTTCCCCTTGGATTTTCCCCAAGCTACCCTCCAACCACGCAGTTCGACTGCTATATTGGGTTCGTCCTATAAAAAAAAAAAAAAAAAAAAAAAAAAAAAAAAAAAAAAAAAAAAAAAAAAAAGCGAAGTCTGGAAACGGAGCGGGGAGGCCTTTGCTCAGCAGTGGGACACAACATGTTCTTAATAATTATGATAAACCAACCAACTGATCAGTATCAGTCCCATGAAAATTGATTCTGTGAGGAAAGCGAAAAACGTATAATCCTTCAACACTGTCAGTGTCAAATCACCCGAAAGGTTAAACAGCTTGTTATGGAGATCGTTTATGATCCAGACTATTTGCTAACTGATTATACTTACGAATAGAAGACGGTTGATAAGAAGTTTCACCTCACCGCTGAAACATTTTGTCGTGTCGGTGAAACCTGACCCTCATTCCAATCAACGATCTGCCCGCGCCGCCTGCCACCAGGATCGCGCACTGTAAAGATGCGCTTGCGATTGTCTGATCGCATCGTGATCGCCTCTTAAAACCAAAACGACACAACTACACACTAGTTTCATATAAACTTGTGTTGATTTAGTTGTGGACAGCGAAATTACCACCGCTTTCTAGCTGTATAATTTCGTTATTTTCACACTTAATTATTTTCTTGGTAATAAATAGTGGTATTGCGGGGATGGTGATAAAATAATCAATAATTGTGACTGAGTTGTTGATTGAAACGTGTAATTTTCAATAGTTTCATATGTACCACTAGTTTTCTGGTGAAATACCAGTATCGCGAGGAAATCTGCCATACCTTCATTTGAGAAGAAATACAATGGTGTACCTATGAAGTCTCCAACCTGCAAGGGTCCAGCTTGCTTACCTGCGTGAAAGCCTGAGCCCAGTAGTTAGCTTAGAAATAAAAGTACCTAGCAAAAATGCACATTTTTATGTAGATTAGTGTGATTGAGGAGTTCTTATAGCCACTTTCCATCTCCTTCATCAGACCAGCTTTAGTTTATCGTACCAAATTATTGCATCTAAACTATCTAACCAAACTAAGCGCGTATGCATAATATTCGCTCAATAGGTTGAGGATAACTGCTTTAAAATTCAGTTGCATGATGTGACCCCAATAACATGCATAATTGCAAGTCAAACAAAAGCTTGTAAAATACAATTGATTAATGCATTTTTCAGAATGATGTAGAATTGCCGACATTATTCATTAATGTATACGCATATCATTTCATTAGTATCCTCTACGCAAGGTTGGTGTGCGAATTAATTTAGTCATTGTGCAAGCTATGAAATAACCGTGACGATTTGTTGCGATATTTAAACGAGGTAGGCAGAGGATGAGGGAATAATGAATTCTATTTTTCTGAGGTGCCAGTGGCGAAAGACCCAAAAAATCCAAACAGTTCCGAAATTTACAGATTACCGCAGCTATAATAGCACCACTGCTTTGTAGTGTTGCTATATTATTGCATGCTATGAAGTATGTGGTGTTGTGTTCCTGGTGGTGAGTAAGGTCGCCAGAGCTCCCTATAGGATGCGCTGTGTTGGTAGTGAGGGACTGGCAGCGAATTCTCATGTGAATAAAGGGCGGCAACGCGCTTGTGATTCTTCTGGAGTCACAAGTGTCCATAGGCTACGGTAACTGCTTAACATCAGGCAGACCGTAAGCTTGTTTGCCACAGTCGTTGTATAAAAAAAAAACAAAATGACCCCGGGGCAAAGTGGACAGTTCTATTTCCAGTTCTTACTTGATAATATACCACGTGTTATAGTTGACAGAAGGGGATGTTCCTACGATATCTTTTTATTTTGAAAGAGAAAGAAATATCCTTATCTAACGCCGCAGCCGTGTCACATTTTAATTTGGGTCCTAGATCCAACAGAACTGCTTTGAAATGAAAAAAAAAATATTTTTACTTACATTTAGGTTACTAACGGTAAAACTTCAGGATGTAGTGTTGGAATACAAATGCTACTTGTATTAAAATTAAAAGAGCGTGTAAGATATGCTGCAGTGCAATAAACTAGAGGCGAAACGGGCGTAAGCGTAAATGTTTGTACACTTTGTAAGTAGGCATTCTATACTTCCGGCCACTTGTTGAGAATTGCCACGACGCCGCGAAATAAATTTCTACACAACCAATAATTTTGTGATCTAACGAACTAATCTTCTCATCTTAACTGACGTAATATAATTTAATCGGATGTAAACGTTAATCTGGATTTATTTAGCTAAAACAACGTTTTGTGACGACAGTGTTAATTAAATTAGAATTAATACCTTTCGCAATAACGGCATATATGGCATAAATAAAAAATAATTACATACTTGAAGGAGAGCGATAAGTGGGTAACTGATGCTTAGGGTCTTCATGTAGTGAGAGGCGAAGCGGGCGCGGAAGCGGAAAACGATTGTGAATGGAGGAATACTTTATTCTAGGGTTGAAATAGGTAGATGAAGTCTGGTTGTCGATAGTACGAGTAGATGTGTCTGATAAAAGTATTAAAAATACAGTAACAAAAGCTAACTTTCCTTCTACCAGAACTCATTTTCAGGGCCTCCAGTTGTAACTTACGATTTCATTGCAATGCCAGCTTAATATTAGCTCCCACAGTCAAACTGTCACTACAGTTTTGTGGGGCAGTGTTTAATTTTAAGTATGTAAAACACTATACTTATAAAAAAAAAAATATATATATATATATAGCGGAGCGCATGAAACAAAGGATAAGTGACGTTAGATTTCGCGTAGTTTTTTAAGAAATTTGGGATGAAGGTAAGCTAGCGTGCAGTTATGAGGTCGATACTTCATTCAAAACAGACTGAGTCTTTATCTATCAGGATGTTCTCGGGCGTTTTCACTCAAATGTGCGACTTTTACTTCCACTATGTGACGGTCCATACAAAATGTATGAAAAAAACGTCACATAGTGAAATAAAAAACTGGGGACACTTTTTTTCTTTATCGGGATCAAGAGTGCTCATGATTCTAAATCAAAATCAAAATCAATTATTTATTCTGCAAATAGGCCACAAGGGCACTTTTACATGTCAAATGGTATTCTACAAAATAATATTAATAATCTTACACAATAATCATTTAAAATTGCAAATTTTAACCAATTAGTACCTAAATGGTTAACAAACTAAATGTCACTAAATAAAAAAATCCAAAATTGTAAAATATTATCAAATACATCTGAACCGAAAAACCAAAAAAAATCTGAGAAAATAAGTCAAAGTCGCACATTTTAGTGAAAACACCTTCTCTGATTTGGCTTTATGTGGTTTGCTTAATCTCAAACGTCCCTGCACCAAAGATGAGACCGCGATAGCTACCTCCTCCGCTCCCGCTGCCGCTCATGCCAATGTCTCTCCCTATCCACAAGTAGAGCTCCGTAGCTCTATAGTAAAGCATTAGTCGACTATAACTCCGCGCTTGCGCGTACATGCGCGAGACTCCGCAGTGAAACGCGAATTCCTGACAGTTTATCATTTCAGTGTTCGGTTCGTGCTTTCCTATTTGTGATGTGGTTTAGGAATTTTTATGTATTGTTGTATTGTTTAGTTTCTTTTAGATGATTTAAATCTTAAGGTGGTTCGATTGCCATACAAAGCGTTATTTAACATTCGCAGGCTAACGGCGTGATATTTTAAGAAACTTATGTAACAAACTTTCATCAGTTGGCTTCCCATTTGCGCCAAATTCCCCCTTTCCTAGAATAAACTTGTATAAACTAGATTAATTTGAGAAAAATAGTTTTCCCAAAATATCACGTGACAAACCAATTTCTCAAAGTAATCTAGTTTATACAAGTTTATTCTAGGAAAGGGGGAATTTGGCGCAAATGGGAAGCCAATTTATGAAAGTTTGTTACATAAGTTTCTTAAAATATCACGCCGTTAGCCTACGAATGTCAAATAACGTTTTGTATGGCAATCGAACCACCTTAATCTGTTATTTTCGTCAGTTTCTAGTAGATGTCGTTGCCAGTATATCCTCCTAAGACCACCATATAATGAAAAATGGCACCGAAATTAGAATTACTTTCTGTAGGACAAAGGGCATTAGAAGGATATGTAGTCAGTGATTTTAAGTTTTTGATATTCTCGTGTAATATTGATAATATCATCTCTATTAACTTCATGTATTTTTTCCTCATTTTCTTTATGAATTTTAAAACCGTTCTTTATCAACCCCATTAACTAGATGAAAGATAAACTTACTTTGAGTAGTTACTACATAATTTACTTTAAAATCAAAGTTTTAACCGACTTCATATTAGTAGCCAAATTGCTTCAAGTTTGCCTTTAAAATTTGAAGAGTTCCTCGATTTCTCCAGGATCCCATCATCAGAACTGAATTTTGATGACAACGAACGGGACCAATCTGGAAGTAGGTATATGCTTTCAAATAAAGGAAAAAATAATCAAAACGGTTCATAAATTACCGAGTTATCGCGTAACAAACAAACAAAAAAAAAAACATTCAGATGAATTGAGAACCTCCTTTTTTGAAGTCGGTTAACAAACTTATTTTAGTGCTTTCAAACGTAACCATACTAGTGTTTTTGCGTTTTAAATGGTTTTTTTCTTGAAATCGCATGACGATTAATGCACGATTATTCTAATCTTATCTGGAACCTGATTATTTTCCACAAAAGCTTTATAATGTAGATTCCTGTTCCAGCAACGTAAAATAAAACTACTTATGATGTATTCACAAGGTACTTAAATACAAAATACAGTGTTTGACGGCGTACCTACTTTTTTAAATATCTATCGTTAAATTTAAATAATCTCAATTAAATATTTATTAGTGGCGCTAGTCAGCACGTGAACGGGTTCCGACGAAAACGAAGGGTCTTGTAAATTTTATATGTGTGTCTGTCTGTGCCATCGTAGCTCCCAAACGGATGAACCGATTTAAGTGCGTTTTTTAACCGAAAGTCTTGTCAGTCACAACAATGGTTCTCTTAGCTATGTTTGAAGTGTCGATGATGTTTTGTCATTATTTTATTTAAGTAGGTATATTTGTCGCATATACACAATCGCAGGCACATTTAATACGATTGTAAACATCGATATTTCATTACCAATCACACAAATCTTGGAATATATTAGGTGCATTAGACACCAAATAAAATAACCAATAAGTTTCTGTAAAAAAAATATTTTTGGTACAAGCTTTTATTGCCCATTGTAGGTACTTTTCTGTATACCGTCATCAACTACTCATCGAGACGATTCTAACGAGCCCAAACTCAACGAGGCTACGTCGGTTAAGTACTGAATTCCCATGGCCACCTTCTGTCTCCATCATCAGATCAGCTCGATGGTACCATAATATTGAATTGTCACCCAAACTATACCTTTACCCAAAATTACAGCTCAATCGGTTGAAATTATCTGCTTCAAAATCGAGTTGCAAGATTCCACTCGAACAAATTACATACTTACATACATTGCAAGTTAATAAAAAGCTTGTAATAATGATGAATTTTCTTGAAAAAGGATCAAAAGTATTGTCAAATGGAGAAAGTAGTAAAGCAGGGGTTCAAATAATCACAAAGTGTCCAAAGTTTTAAGAGGGGGTATATTCGGTACCTTTTCCGCAAAACGCACCTTCACATGAAACGATTGTCATTTACTATGACGCTCGCTATTTTCGTGACTAGGCATATTTTTTTGCCTTCTTTCTTTTGGAGTAACTAAAATGTTTGAGTCTATGCCCCTATTTGAATAAAGATAAACTGAGAAAAGTATTCCCTGTCACAGTCTTAATAACATCGATATAAGTTTGAATTTCGCATGCCCTGTGGAAAACTGGTCAATATTATTCCTCTGTTCCGATTCATCTACGTTTTAATAACAATATAGAGTTCTATATCTAACCTTGACATGGGTACCTAATAACAATGCTCTTTGTATTTTGTATATATCTATTGGCCCTTTGAAACATTAATAAAATCGTTAGTCTAATACATCCGTGACGAGTGCGTATAAAATGAAACAATGCATTATTGTTTTTGACCTACATTCTCATAAAATAATATTATTCGGCTCCCGTGGGGACTTTCATACAAACCTCAAACCTTATTGGAACATCGGTTTCTTTCATGATGGATGCAAATAACCGAGCAATGGACCGGGTATCTGGATACAACGAGTTCGATTGCAGGATTGATTTTTGACTTTCGAGTGCTCGACAATTAAATATCTACGCTAGGATTGCAGGTCAAGATTGTAGGCACTTACTTTTTACCGGTATAATTAAATACGAGTGATCAATACCACTCGTTTTTCATCGCTGTTTGAAAATAGCATTTCATCGTTTTTTAAAGTTTTTGAGTGAAAGATTCGAGCCCCCCAAATCTGCTACGCTAGTATGCGCGTTTCAACTTTCTTTTTTGCTTTCAAAATCAAAATAAATTATTTATTCTGCAAATAGGCCACAAGGCAAGTGGCACTTTTGCATGTCAAATGGTAATAAAATAATACCTTGTAATCAACATACCACTGTGTTACGGAAATATATATTTTTTCATTTTTCAATATTTTTTTTAATTTTTTCATAATAATAATCTTAAACAATAATAATTTCTTTTATCTCTGTATAAATGTAACAATAAAACCTCGTAAAAGGAAGCCATCCATTCAGACATTGAAAAAAAAATATGTCTGTGTGGATTTAAATCTTGGCAAATTAATGATGTAACCTTCGGTTCGATCCAATCAACAGTGAAACCATACCATGACATTGCTGTCAATGTTAATGTGTTCTGTCTATGTGACAGCCATGTGGAATTCGTTTCGCCAATGATCATAGGCTTGACCAACTCCTCAATTACGGTAATCTTTCGGATCCCCCATTTGCACTGCCATGATCGCTCCTCGGTCCGGTCTTCCAAAAAACTTTTCTATCCGTTACTAAGAACTGATTTTCCTTTTGTGTTGCATTGCAACTTAACATATAAGTAAGTAACAATTAGGTATCCAACGTCACAAAAAGAATTGATGCAGATATAACTATCAGACGTTTGAGTCGAAAGTGAAACAAAAGACTTCACTTACCTAATTTATTTAGATCTCTCAAATTTACATATTTACGCGTTCACTCTCGAATTTCAACGAAAGTAACGTGAAGTAACTCTAATGCCATTTACATCAGATTTCTATTAACCAACAAATGTGATTATATGGATGCATAAATTATGTTATGTTTATTTTTTTATACATGTTTCGTAACATGTTTATAGGAACAATTAACCACAATTATCTAGACTCGTACGTCGATAACGTAACGCATTGTAATACGAACGTCGGGTAGGTCTAAATGTCACTTTTTATATGGAAAATTGACAGTTAAATTGTACCGACGCGCGTTCGGAATGTTACGTCGGTTGCGTCGGTAAGTTGCGCCCGTTGAAATCTGTTGTATGAGAAGTTTGACAGTTCTCTACGAGATGACAGATATTTTACGTTTACCGATCAGTAAACTGTAGCCGATGCAGCAGGTCGATCACGTAACGCATTGTACGAACGTCGGGTAGGTCTAAATGTCACCTTTTATATGGAAAATTGAAAGTTAAATTGGACCGACGCGCGTTCGGAACGTTACGTGATTACCCCTCAGTTGCCCTAAGGCTGCGGTCAGAACGCCAGCGGGCAGCGGGGCGTGAGCGGGCATTCATACATTCGAGCGAGTACAATAACCACAAATCGTAGTATGTAGATAAAAAGACAATATTTTTTCGTTGGCCACCTACGATCCTTCCCAGCTTTCGGGGGAAGTCTATAAGTATTTGCCTCTGCGAGCCTGTATCGAGAAGTCATCTCATCACCGATTTATTTGAGGTAATTAGCCAAGTGCAGTGACTCCCACCGCAAAGAGCACTGGCTATCCCGATGACCCACTTTAGTAGCCTTTTACGACAGGCATTATAAGGTTACCTATTATTGACCAAGCCTACATGGTTAGAAAGAGTTCCTAATGCTTTTATTCTAGGCGAGTGTTAAACGGCAGGCATTATAGGGTTACCTATTATTGACCAAGCCTACATGGTTAGAAGCAGTTCCAAATGCTTTCATTCTAGGCGAGTGTTAAACCTCGTCGGTATGCTTGAATTTTAGTTCAAATTTCGCTAATAATTGTTTATTTTTAAACTAACACGCTTGCTAAGAAAAAGAGTGTACTCATTGGACCCAATTGCTAATTTAATATTATTTCTCCGCTAGGAATATTTGATGCTTAACTGGTGAAGCGAATCCACCCCAAGTATACTTACCCAGCTGTAGTACCTACTAGTCAAAAATCATAAAGATTCAATTGAAATGTTTGACGCTTAATTTGATTGAATAATAAATCACAATTAAATCACAATGACTCCGATAAAATGGCGAAGAAAGTGATAAAACATACATTTTCTTATTTTTTGTCGCCGTCAATTCAAAACATTTTCACTGTACAAAAACTCTAGTGCATTTTCTCACTCTACAACCGAAATGAAGTTATGAGAATCGACATCGCGTGATAAAATGTGACGCGCTATTGGCCACCAGATATTCCTAATCTGTTGGTCAGACGGATAAACTGTCAATCGGGAAATATTTAGAGAGCGTTTTGTTTAATTGCTGGTTTCACTGACAGGCTTGTCTATGGTGGGTCGTGGAAAAGTGATAAGAGGCTTGTGTAAAAAAATACGATGCTATTCGAACCAGTTTTTGGAGATGAACAAAATGTTTTACCCAAAAAATTCGTGTGTATAAAAACATCGCTAGAGGCAGCCGAAACGCTTCATACTAATGACATAGAAGTATGACGTCACAGTTTACTATTTGTACTAATCGTTGTATGGAAAATCAAGTAAATGGCTTTTTCGGTCGCGAAATACTGTACATATATACTTGTACTATTACATATTCTGTGGTTTAGGTCCATAAATATTTATTTTTATTTTATTTATTTATTAACGGTCACATACAGATTTTTTTACACACTATTATTCAGAATAAAACTAGACCTACAGTTTCCTTAATTATTTCACTAGTGCTAAATAAACATTAGACATTAATAACATTTTACTAAAAATAAGTATTTGCATGGAACTTGGCAAGTAAGCTTAGTACCTACTTAGGTGTAAAGATGAATGCATAATACATGCCAGTACCTATTGATAAATAAAGTTAATTCAATTACACAATGCAAAAATACTAATCTAGAGGTTCATGTTTGCTAAACATGGAAAAGGTTTTCTTCAAAGAACCTATACTGCAATTAAAAATATCAACATTTGTTAGTTTTACACAATCATTAAAAAGTCTGCAGGCACGTCTAATAAACATATTACGAGCATAACATGTTCTGCTGACAGGGACAGCGAATAATTCCTTTTTTCGACATCGACGCATACGAGCACGAGGGACCTTTAGATTCACCATTTGAAGTAAGTAAGGGGTTTCAAGTTTTGAGTGTAGTATTTTATAGAGTAGGACGGAATCTACGCAGTCGCGTCGATCACTAAGTGACTGCATTTTATGGCGTTGTAAAGAGCTGGCGTAATCAACGTAAATATTACCAGTTCTAAAATCTAACGACCTCATAAATTTCTTTTGTAACCTTTCAATTCTATCGATGTGGATAGAATGAAAAGGCTTCCAAACAGCACATAAATGTCGTATAATTTTGTTTCTATAAAAGCGTACGGATTTTATTGGTAGCTTGAAATTTACTCGTGGACATTTTTATGATTATAATTATATTCTGTAATTTATACGTTACTTACTAGTGTCTCTGTGAGATGTAAAACTCGCAAGCCCGGTTTTTTTTTAATTTCGAAGGTTTGACTCGACTGAGAAATTCTATATACTTAACGAATCTGCTCACAAAATTTTACGAGAATCGGTTGAGAAATACGACCTGTAGAGGAGAACAGACGGACAGCGGGACAGACACCGGACATACGAACGATTTTCGGCCCAAGCTGAAGCATAGAACTTATTCGTTCGCTTCGCTCGCTCGTTTGAGTACAATAATTTAATGGTTTACTATCCATCCATACTCATCATCATCGGCCTTATACATCTATAAAAAGATGATTTAAACAGCGTCCATATTAGAGTTGCGGCACTTACGTACGTGGCTCGTCAGGCCGATACGGGAGCGACAGCCACGACCACATAATTGGCAAGTAAATGTCCTGCCCGGAGATGAAAGAGGAAGAGCAGCGCGTTGGTGTCTTAATTCGCGTCTATAGGATAAGAGATCGAACCAAGCTTTATCGTGTTCCACCACTCCATTACGTAGGGTCTCCCTCCAATGGTCTCGATCTTGGGAATGTTCTTCCCAAGTTGAGGGGTCGATCCTAAAGGACACCATGTCCCGTTTAGCACTGTCCTTAAAACGCAACATAGGTCGCCCGACCGATCGTTTAGCGTGTGCTATTTCACTCAGGAGAGTTTTTCGTGGCAAACGAGAAGGCTCCATCCTTTGCACGTGTCCTAGCCAACGTAAGCGTCTCTGTTTCAGAACGGCAGCAATGCTAGGTAAACGCGCGATGCTAAGCACTTATTATTTATTTTTTGTCGCCGTCAATTCAAAACATTTTCACTGTACAAAAACTCTAGTGCATTTTCTCACTCTACAACCGAAATGAAGTTATGAGAATCGACATCGCGTGATAAAATGTGACGCGCTATTGGCCACCAGATATTCCTAATCTGTTGGTCAGACGGATAAACTGTCAATCGGGAAATATTTAGAGAGCGTTTTGTTTAATTGCTGGTTTCACTGACAGGCTTGTCTATGGTGGGTCGTGGAAAAGTGATAAGAGGCTTGTGTAAAAAAATACGATGCTATTCGAACCAGTTTTTGGAGATGAACAAAATGTTTTACCCAAAAAATTCGTGTGTATAAAAACATCGCTAGAGGCAGCCGAAACGCTTCATACTAATGACATAGAAGTATGACGTCACAGTTTACTATTTGTACTAATCGTTGTATGGAAAATCAAGTAAATGGCTTTTTCGGTCGCGAAATACTGTACATATATACTTGTACTATTACATATTCTGTGGTTTAGGTCCATAAATATTTATTTTTATTTTATTTATTTATTAACGGTCACATACAGATTTTTTTACACACTATTATTCAGAATAAAACCAGACCTACAGTTTCCTTAATTATTTCACTAGTGCTAAATAAACATTAGACATTAATAACATTTTACTAAAAATAAGTATTTGCATGGAACTTGGCAAGTAAGCTTAGTACCTACTTAGGTGTAAAGATGAATGCATAATACATGCCAGTACCTATTGATAAATAAAGTTAATTCAATTACACAATGCAAAAATACTAATCTAGAGGTTCATGTTTGCTAAACATGGAAAAGGTTTTCTTCAAAGAACCTATACTGCAATTAAAAATATCAACATTTGTTAGTTTTACACAATCATTAAAAAGTCTGCAGGCACGTCTAATAAACATATTACGAGCATAACATGTTCTGCTGACAGGGACAGCGAATAATTCCTTTTTTCGACATCGACGCATACGAGCACGAGGGACCTTTAGATTCACCATTTGAAGTAAGTAAGGGGTTTCAAGTTTTGAGTGTAGTATTTTATAGAGTAGGACGGAATCTACGCAGTCGCGTCGATCACTAAGTGACTGCATTTTATGGCGTTGTAAAGAGCTGGCGTAATCAACGTAAATATTACCAGTTCTAAAATCTAACGACCTCATAAATTTCTTTTGTAACCTTTCAATTCTATCGATGTGGATAGAATGAAAAGGCTTCCAAACAGCACATAAATGTCGTATAATTTTGTTTCTATAAAAGCGTACGGATTTTATTGGTAGCTTGAAATTTACTCGTGGACATTTTTATGATTATAATTATATTCTGTAATTTATACGTTACTTACTAGTGTCTCTGTGAGATGTAAAACTCGCAAGCCCGGTTTTTTTTTAATTTCGAAGGTTTGACTCGACTGAGAAATTCTATATACTTAACGAATCTGCTCACAAAATTTTACGAGAATCGGTTGAGAAATACGACCTGTAGAGGAGAACAGACGGACAGCGGGACAGACACCGGACATACGAACGATTTTCGGCCCAAGCTGAAGCATAGAACTTATTCGTTCGCTTCGCTCGCTCGTTTGAGTACAATAATTTAATGGTTTACTATCCATCCATACTCATCATCATCGGCCTTATACATCTATAAAAAGATGATTTAAACAGCGTCCATATTAGAGTTGCGGCACTTACGTACGTGGCTCGTCAGGCCGATACGGGAGCGACAGCCACGACCACATAATTGGCAAGTAAATGTCCTGCCCGGAGATGAAAGAGGAAGAGCAGCGCGTTGGTGTCTTAATTCGCGTCTATAGGATAAGAGATCGAACCAAGCTTTATCGTGTTCCACCACTCCATTACGTAGGGTCTCCCTCCAATGGTCTCGATCTTGGGAATGTTCTTCCCAAGTTGAGGGGTCGATCCTAAAGGACACCATGTCCCGTTTAGCACTGTCCTTAAAACGCAACATAGGTCGCCCGACCGATCGTTTAGCGTGTGCTATTTCACTCAGGAGAGTTTTTCGTGGCAAACGAGAAGGCTCCATCCTTTGCACGTGTCCTAGCCAACGTAAGCGTCTCTGTTTCAGAACGGCAGCAATGCTAGGTAAACGCGCGATGCTAAGCACCCTCTCGTTTGTGACTCGATCCTTCCACGATATGTTTAAAATGCGTCGAAGACAGCGCATATGGAAGTTGTTCAATTTCCGTTCCTGTTTGGCATACGACGTCCAGGTTTCGGCTCCGTACAAGAGTATGGATAAGATGCATGTCTGATACACGATCATCTTTGTATTTACAGTTAGATGTTTATTTTCCCATACCCTTGTACTGAGCTTCCCGAACATCGTGGATGCCTTGCCGATGCGGGTGTTGATCTCAACATCAAGTGAAAGATTATTTGAGACGGTCGATCCTAGGTAACAGAAATTGTCAACCACTTCCAGAAGCGAATCATCCAACAGTACAGTTGCGCTCCGATCTACGCCTTGAGCCATTATAACTGTCTTCTTAACATTTACCGACATAGAAAATTGCTTACACGCCGCATTGAACTTCTCTACCATACCCTGAAGCTCCTCCGACGAAGTTGCAACGAAAGCAGCATCATCGGCAAACAGTAAACTGTCATCATAAAAATCTTCGCGATATTTTTTGGATTTTAAGAGCGATATATTGAACAGCCTACCATCAGACCTGGTATGAAGGTGAATGCCCTGAGTGGTTTCGCCGAAGGCAACTTTCATGAGTACGGAGAAAAAAATGCCAAATAATGTGGGCGCCAATACACAACCCTGCCTTACTCCTCTGCGCATTTCAAAAGGGGCTGAAGTGTTCCCGTTGAAAACAACATAACCTTTCATGTCAAGATAGAAGAGCTTAATGAGCTTTAAAAGTTTTGGAGGGCATCCGATACTTTGCAGTATCGTATACAGTCCTTCTCTGCTCACGGTGTCAAAAGCTTTGTTTAAGTCCACAAAAGCAGCCAGCAGGGGGGTATTCTGCTCTCTGCACTTTTCCTGAAGCTGACGTAGGGTAAAAATCATGTCGGTGGTGGAGCGGTGAGCACGAAAACCACACTGTGACTCAGGATACACGCGATCTGCTAATTTCTGCAGCTTAGCCAGGATCAAACGGCCAAGTAGCTTTCCAGCAATGCTCAACAAAGAGATACCTCGGTAGGAGTTACAGTTGCCGCGGTCACCCTTCCCTTTGTAGAGCGTGATAATATTCGCATCGCGCATATCCTGAGGGATGTATTCCTCGTTCCAGCATTTCACGAAAAAATAGTAAAGGAATGGAGCATTACTACATTATCAATTTTAACATGAGGAAACTATATTTTAGGTAGTTTCAATACCTATGTAAAAATGTATCATGGTCACTAGTAGGAAGGTAAACCATTAAATTATCACAATAAATGTAATTTACAACTACAAAGAATAATGCATATCATTAAAAGATATGCAACATCAAGGTTTGAAAAAATGACACATGAACAAATGTTAAAAAACAACAAGTAAAACCAACTATGTGCCTAAGAAACGCAATAGGTACTCGTAGGTATTTCACCACCAAAACCGCAATTTATTGACATTCATTTGTGACCGGGACGTTATAATTATGTTTGAATTAGTATGTGCCGTATTTGCGGTAGCTAGCGGAGTGAGTAGCTATAAGATATGTTAAATGAAATTTAATAAGAGTTGGACGTGTTTGTTATCAGTTATATATATAATATTGCTTATTAGAAAGAGCACAGATTAACCGCCAGTCGCCCACCACAAAAGAAAATAAAATAGAGTTTGGTTTGTTTTAAAATCGATCGTAACAAAACAATTGCAAAAAGTAGGTATGTTACAATTTAGAATGATATCAATTTAATTGAGATAAGTTTAGTTTTGAGATTTTGTAAATATTTATTTAAGTAGTTTCTTAATTCGTTTTTTATTTAAGTTTTTTTATACTTAGTTTTAATTTAATTTACCTATGTAATAATAAATATAATATAGGTACAAAAAAAAAAAAATTTATTGAGATGAGGATGCCTTATAAAAGGTCTTTGGGCGACTATAGGTTAATCAAAATTAGACTGTAAATTCGAGAATTAGAGTTTGGGTTACGCTAAGATGAGGCACCTATTATGTTAGTATACATCTTAGGTATTTTATAAATGCCTACTTTGACATGTTAGATTTTTAAAATTAGTTGTTGGTACCTATCTAAACTACAAAACATAACTGTAGAAAACTGTAATTATGACTCATATTCATAATTATTTACTGCACAATACAACACTTCATTATAAATTACATTCATGTTACCTACCTAAATCGACACTCTCCTTAACACTGTTTTTATTATAGTAATATAGAATGAAAGGCCTTTGATGTTGTAAATGTACCTATAAGAATCTCTATTGTGATCGTATGATATTCATAATGCCTAATTAAGTAACTATATTCTGCCTCCTCTTAGACAAGATTCATGCTATAATTTTAAAACCATTTTATAACGATAGGAAACTAACCTAACTTTTATCTGAAGGAAATCGTAGAGCGGCTACGATTTGAGGAGCACCGAAATTTGAACTGTATGCAGACGGTATAGAACTCAGTGTTGAGTGTTTTTAAATCGTGTGTCAGTGTGTGATGTTTTGAATTTGGAACTGAAAACAAAATGGCGACGTGTCCGCGACCTTCGCGACCGAATCGGTCGGCCTCCGCGCGGCTGAAGTATTCGAAAACCATTCCAGCCAGTTTGCTCAGGTAAGATTTTTGAGGCGCTACAAAAAAAACATCCTCTTTCAGATGACTATAATCTGTGGTAGGTACCTACTGCCACTTTACACACATTCACTACTAAGAAATTTACGAGAAATTTAAGAAACTGTTTAAAAACAATGCTACATAATATACCTGTTGCAACAGCAAGGTTTTGCTGTTTATGTTGTTGGCAAATATGTTTGAGGACATGCCAGTAGCCAGCTGGTACCTACAAGCAGTTAAAGTGGCTTGTAGGAATTTATTGCCAGGATTATTATTGAATACTAAAGATTTCACCTAGCAATTGATATAATATTTATGTAGACTTAACAATTGTCACCTCATAATAATTTATACACAATATTTTGTTTTAAAAAATTTACCATGTAGAATAAAGAATTTAAAAATCTGTCTATTATCAATTAATCAGCTTTATAAAATAAAAACTCTGCTCTTATTCCATCAACGCAGTTAGGTAAGAGACGAGCTTCTATTTCGCCGAACATCGCTGCCTGTACAACTATCCCGTCGCCCCCCTAGTAGAAAGAAGCACTCTAACCAAATGGCTGCTGCAACACGACTACAGTGAGACTGAACTGCTCTTAACTTGTCCTTTACCGAGCCCCCCATGAAATATGATACCTCTGTCTACCGGGCCCGCATATATACGGCCAATTTTTTGCTACTCTCGATTACCGCCCCCCTCCAATGTGGGTGGTCCCGCATGTACCGCGCGTATTCGAGTGTCAGGTAGCAAAACACTTGACTCAGCGTTATCGCTCGTATGACTGAAGTGTTTATACTTAGGATAGTAAATGTTTACATTTTTTACAAGGGCATGAATTGGCCTACATTGTGTTTGTATTAAAATATCATAACAACATATTACAATGTAGAAAACCATAGATCTTTGATAGGAAAGAAAAATTGTTGTCACTCTCCAAAGATACGCTAAGATATAAAGATATGGAATTGTAACTATAAGATATTTTATTTATTCTCATTCTTCAAGATATAGGGCATCAACCATAGTAAATTACTAGAAGACTTACCTGTAAAAATATTATATTCTTTGCATTCAAAAAACCGTAAGCACCCAATTTTTTTTTCACTCATCATGGTCGCAATTTTAACTTATTTTTGTAAAGTTATTATTAGACCTCACTGGTTTGTATTTTTATCTTAACGCAAATAAACTAATCAAAAACTGATATCAAACAGCAAAATTGCATATAAACACTAAAATTTCAATAAAATATCACTTTTTGTAACGGACCGGCAAATACGAACCCAACTTTTATTTTCGTATTTTTTTTTAAACGAGGGATGTTAAAAGCACGCTCAGTTGAGTATTTACCATCTATATGGTATAAATTGTATAAAAAACATTAATTATATCCCTTATTACGTCAAAAAACCACTTTTTAACACTTTTTTTTGGGTCACTGTCGTAGAGACGCACCACGTGGACCAACGGTTTTTGTACTGGCTACTACTGGTCGACTTTATGAAGAATGAAGTTTCGGTTGGTACCAATTGCTTCTTAATTTTGTCGCCTTTGAATTAGAAAAAAGCCCAATAGAATATAGCACTTATTTTGTTTTCAATATAGTTTTATTTCCAGTGTGGGTAGTACCCAGTTCCAGGCCGTATATATGCGGCCTCGGTATACGTCGGGGTACATTTTCGCCGCCGTGTATATACGGCCGCGGTAGACGACGGTACTTTTAATGCGATTTTTTTGGTACGTGCTAATAGTATAATTTTGGCCGTATATATACGGCCGCGGTAAAGGAGAGGTTAACTGTTCTCTGTTAATTTAAAGCTATATTATATTTTTAATCTCACGAGTAATCAATTGTTTATTTATTTATTTACTTACTTATACCTTCACTTCAAAATACTCATGATCACACACGCACTCTCAGACTCTCACACACACTCACGCTCACACATTACACTGACAGAACTAAAATTATTGTAGCTTTGTAATTTGTAAAACATCTATTCTATACTTGTCTGTTATTTAATATCGTATGCTTGCTGTTCTACTGGGTCCCGTAACACAGGGAATCCTAGCTCGGGACCCAATGACTTTGTATCCTAGTGTATCATGTTTTTGTCGAATAAATATTTCTTATTCTTATTCTTATTCTTATCACTACACTACACCTACCGCAATAATAAGCAATCAATCTACACCAAACAAGCAATTCACTCGTAATCCGGCTATAATCCCATCATATAATAACAAGAAAACCAGTGGAAATGCACTTTAATTGCTTGAAATTAAACACGTGTAGCAACCGTCCGCATTTTTGATGCCACGGTGTGTTTATCTTAGCGATCGTAGCTCGTGCTTACGAATTAGGCGATTATTTTAATGATGGCTTGTGAAGAAACCATGTAACTTTCAATTACTGGGTAGCGAAACTTGCTCGATATGTTTCGTGAAAAAATGTTTAAATTACATACCTAGTCTGTAATTTGATTCCTGTGTAATTTTTGGTCTAGCATGGCCAAGGAAAAAAAACTGGGACAATTTAACAACTTCAAACAATGTTTCCTACTACTACGTTAAAGAAAATCTAGGGAGGAAATGAAAATAATTTTGTATGAAAATCATAATTACTGATGTTATCTTACATTTTTACATTGGCTGCTGTGCAGGATAGAAATCTAGTAATCATAAAATCCAGGTTTTGAAAATAAGCGGGATCTTTTATGTATTGACAAAACTTCCGATGACAGAAGATTCATAATCATCATATCAGCCGAAAGACGTCCACTGCTGGACATAGGCCTCAAAGAGTGCTACACTCACCGGTCCTGCGCCACCCGCATCCACGTGGTCGCTACTCGAGAACCTTTCCGCCCCAATGGCCTTGGTTATACGTGCAATGTGCCCCGCCCACTGCCACTTAAGTTTAGCGATTCGGAGGGCTATACCGGTTACCTTGGTTCTGCTGCGGATAGCCTCATCTCTGATGCGATCTCGCAGAGAAACTCCCAACATAGCCCTCTCCATTGCCCTTTGGGTAATGTTGAGACAGAAGATTGTTGTAAAAAAAATAAAATTGACTAGGGAAAATATTGACCCGAAGGTCTCAACTCAACTCGGAAACACGTTATGATATTATTTAGGCTAAATACTAAGACGGGGGATATAAGACTATAATCGCATTGATAAATCCTCTTGATTTTACTACCAAAATCCAATGTTGTCCCAAACCGTTGATAGGACGTTCAGAACGCGCCTAAATTGTGCCTTAGGGATCGAAACCAGAATGGAATCAAAAAAGCTTGGAACCATCCTAGGCCTAGCCGTCAGAATAATTGTTTGTTACAAGCAAGTCCAGTTAAGGCAACTGGTCCATTTAGCAGGCTCATCCATATTAATAGTGCGCAATGAACTGGGGGATGCGCGCACGCCACCGCCCGCGCAACGCAAACGGGGCCCCGTTCCGTTCTGAAACCTTCCTCCAATGGGCCATGCTGATTTAATTTAGTTGAGGTGAACGAACGGACATACCTCACACCTGTATTCCCGGGAGGGGAAGGCAGAGCACGTGAAATTAAATGTTCAGTCCAATTATAGGTTTAAATGAGGCTAACGAACGAGGTACATACAGTCCGCAGCAGATGTATCTAAGCAGAACCAAGACAGACTTGGTCCTAAGGGACAAGTGGTTGGAGCTCTAGTGGTGTCCGTCAACTTGATTTTCAATTCATTTGCGGTGAGAGTGACAACTGATACTTAAGCTACCGACGGTATCGACTCTTTTGTAGGAAGAATAGATACACATACTTACCGAACCGCCTTTTCCGTTAGTTTCTCTTTCGCGTAATATGTTATTTATTTATTTAAGTTTTTGCACAGAAAATTGTGAAAATAATTTTCAGCGATTTGATCTAATCTGAGGCTGACAGTACATAAAAAATTACGACGTTATGAGCATGGACACGAGATCGATCGTTAACTTAAATAGGTTTGTAACACGTACATAAAATGTATGTGGATTAAGATCACAATCTGATTAGTCTAGTTTGTTACAGTCTATACAGGGTGGAAAGTTAAAACGGGGCAGTAAGGGCAGCTACTAGATCCCTTGCCGCCACGCAAAAATGGCATTAGGATTTCATTCCTAACTTTTTAAGTGATGACAATCTACATTCACAGATTTTTGAAAAAAAGTACAGTCAGCGAGAAAATCATCACTTTTGGCGAATTTTTTTTTAATGCCATTCGATCCCATTGCTATTAAGGATCAAAATACTCTTTGGGACCGACTAAGGTTTGACAACTAGAACGCCCAGAAATCAAAGAAAACTTTTTCCGTACAGTCAGTATGGGAATCCCAAAGTGCAAGTCCCTTAGTTCAAATTGTATGGAGCTGGAAATAACTTCATTTAGATTAGAAAGGAATAAAAGTAATACAAACCTTACCTAGGGCGGTAAATAAAGAATGTCTCGGATCGCAGGTATTTGACGCCCGAACCGAAGGCAAGGGCGATAAACATGCGATCGGAGGCCTTCTTTATTACCACCCGTGTGGTGAGTAGATCATTTTACGTCTCTCCCTGGCCAGGAAGTGGTAATTGCTGCTTTATGGCCAGGTATGACGTAATAGTACATTACTTACCTAGGGCGGTTAAACAAAGAATGTCTCAGATCGCAGGTATTTGACGCCCGAGCCGAAGGCAAGGGCGATAAATATGCGCTTTGAGGCTTTCTTTATTACCGCCCGTGGTGAGTACAAAATTTTACGTCTCTATCTGGCCAGGAAGTGGGGTTTTCCGCACGCATAGCGTGCGGTAATTCCTACTTTATGGCCAGGTATGACGTAAAATATAAAACTGTAGGCACATCATACAAAAAAAACTTCTTTATATTTATATCTTTGAAAAGTGTCAACTAGAGAATATCCTTTCGACTGTCGGAGTAAAACTAAGTGAAAAGCTGAGCCCGCATATTACGCGTCAGTTTATTGGTTTCGATCAACCATGACCACCGCAATGAACAGGGAAAGTATGATTTAACAGATATTGGGTGGGTTGGGATTTTCAGTTCCGTAATAACTAATAACTACATGCCTGTTCGAGACGCGGGAAGATATATTGCGTTATAGTTGTGCGTATATGATGTGACGATCTATATGTACCACAGAACAAGTAAATACTATAGAAACGGTAGTGGGCGGGGTGCGTGTAGCCGATGTTATGAGTGAACACTCATACAATAACACTGTCAAACGCAGTCAAAACGCAGATCTGAGCTATAACCACGAACTTCGAATCTCGAACTTCGTATATCTCCGTCTCTATCGCACTTATGGTTTATGGTACTCGAGCGACCGAAACGGAGATATACGAAGTTCGAGATTCGAAGTTCGTGGTAGCGCCGCAGTGGTCTGTTGACCGTGGGTGACGATATTTGCCGTATTAAAAATAAAAACATGCCGCGTTCTGCAATTTAGTCGTGCCGACAGGCAAGCCAGGACCCAAAGGTTCCTCCGGGAGCGATTTTCTATTACCGGTAAGTACCTACTAAAATAACAGTTTTTTGAATAAATAAGCAATCGATTATGAAATTTGCCATTGCTTTGCATTGCTTGCTAGCCAAAGCCACAGATTAGGGACTACCGTAACGTCACAGCAATGTATCGCGTTATTCGCTTTTGACATTTTAACGGGGCGATTGTCAGTATGACTAGAGTGGTACCATGCTTAGTGTATGTACTTATCGATAAACTCACTAATTTAAAATTTACAAAGACAAAAATTATCTAATAATATAAATATTCTTCTTCTTCTTCTTCGTGTAAAGGATCCACTAATTTAAACTATACTTTATTTTGCCAATATTTTGCCATCTCTATATAAATATTCAGAACCAAGGTAACCAATATAGCTCTCCGAATCGCTAAACTTAAGTGGCAGTGGGCGGGGCACATTGCACGTAGAACTGATGGCCGTTGGGGTGGAAAGGTTCTCGAGTGGCAACCACGTACCGGAAGGCGCGGCGTTGGTAGGCCTCCCACAAGGTGGACTGATGACCTGGTAAAGGTCGCGGGAGTCCGCTGGATGCGGGTGGCGCAGGACCGGTTACTTTGGAACTCTTTGGGGGAGGCCTATGTCCAGCAGTGGACGTCTTTCGGCTGATATGATGATGATGATGATGATGATATAAATATTAAATCGTTTATTTCTTAATAGGACACATTAAATGGTTACATAATAAATCTACTGCCAACCTTCATGACAGTTGGTTGGCAGTTCGTGCTGCTCTTGATTCATATTTCTGGTTCTGTTTTTGTCTGGGCCAATGTTCAGTAATACATAAAACTTGAGTATCATCATTGTCTAAAAATAAGCCTATTTATAGTACCTTGCTGGAAAAGCCCTATATATTCTGATGAAAAATATTAATACTCAGATCGACGAGTAGACCTAGTTGAGCTATTAAATACATCTATTTGGTTCTATGTTAAAAGCTAGTAACTAGACCCACTAAAGAAAAGAAATATTTATTAGTCAAAAATTGTTTCTCTGATCTTAGCGTGAAGCGCGTTATGAATTTATGTATGTCAAATAAATGATATTTGTTATTGAAACAAATGACACGGTACATAAATGAATTCAAATGTGCAATTTTATTATTATAATTATATGTCATACCTACTCTGTGAGTATCCTTGTAAATATTAAAATTACTTTAATACTTGTACGTATTTTAATTAAAAAGTGTTAGTATGTTTTCGTGAGCTACACGATTTATCTGACAGTTGCTTTCAGCACCATTTCCATTTAGAGCGTTTGCGAACTGCGTGTATGAGGTCGCGGACAAGATCAAAATTTCGTTAATACTTACCCGATTTCTTCGGATGTAAGTAATTTATCAAAAATAGCACTTACACTGCTACTTCTGACTGATATTTATCAGGTACGGATCGGCCGCAGTACGCAAACGCTCTTACTCTAAGAAATAAGGGCATTTAAAATTGATTTAACTATATAAATATCCTATTCCTATATACTATTATAAATGTGGAAGTTTGGATGTTTGGATGTCTGGATGTTTGTTAGTCAATCACGCATAAACGCCCGATTTGGATGAAGTTTCGCACGAAGATAGTTTATAGCCTGGATTAAAATATAGGATAGTTTTTATCTCGAGTCCCGAAGTCGCAGGTGGAAACTAGTACTATATAAACGATCTATACCAAGAATATAAAATATCGATAATTATGATCATTTGTATTCTAAATTTCCAAATACATAGGTGTATCACCATAGAGTGTCATAGTAACATAAGACATTTGGTTTTGAACACAATCAAACGTAAACTTCATTTGAACAGGGCCTCAATTTTGCAAGCAAAAAGTAAATGTCAATTTCCGTCAAAAGTACGTCACGCTCACACACGTTTAGTTATGCTCTAATGCAAGAAGGAGAGCAGGTATCAATACTATTCTCATATCATTTCCATATTTGAAAACCCCTTTCGAAATTGGCTCCTATATTGAGAAAGAATAGACTTGGTGATTTTTTTTGGCATTGTAAATTAGACCGCAAGTAATGCAGTTTTGAGTTACTTTTCGTCCTAAAAATTACAACTGTTGAAATCGTAATGGAATTAAATGTTTTTACCAATTAGAAGCGTTTTGCAGTAGTGTTTACATGTACAAATTCAGTTTTGATTGTGTTGGGCTGGCTACGCAGGATTCCGAAGTAACTAGCTAACACGCCGCGCCGCTTCCATCTTATTTAAGTATTCCGTGATATGTACAGTTGGATTGGGCTGAATGTTTGCACGGACATAGTGATCAAAAACAAGTGAATACATCTTTAATGTTAAGGACAAAAGGTTGCTTAGATATTTTTGCATATTTTTGTACATATATGTATTTTATAAACTCGAGGTACTGCGCGTAACGTTGCATGGAATATAAATCATGTTTTATCTATATTTAATATTAAGTCTCCCCCAAAGAGTGCCACAATGACCGGTCATACGCCACCCGCATCCAGCGGACTCTTGCGACCTACTATAGTCTTAGTTACTAAATACAAAAGCCTTATTTTCAGTTTTCTCATTCCCTGATAATAATATAAAGGTACTAATAAGGTTAAAATTGATTTTGTTCATAACAAATATCAAGCATACTAATAAGTTGACCACACGGTTGAAATTAAAACGGCATTATCCCAATTAATACCTTTTGAAGTTAAGGGTATAGTTAGTTTAAGAACACGTGCTCATACGCAAATTGCCATGTTTAAGCAATTAGGGAAAGTATGCTAGAGCCGTAACTTGTTTCGTGAAAAAACTTTAACGGCCGGTGACTAGGAGATCGATTTGCAGCATGCGCAGCGATGCATGTGCAGGTAAAGACGCGCGCACGAGAATTTTAGACCCTAAGTAGTATTATTAACTAACACTCATTTAGTCATAAGTTAATTATTTTTTACTAACAAATGTGTATGGACCTTGTCTGAAATAAAAATGAATTGAATTGAATGAATTGATTTGCCCCGACGTTTCGCATTATGTTATGATTTGTTCACGTTCAAGAAATAATTCCTGCACCAAAATTTTTGATTAGATTTGGTACAATAACTACACTCGCAGTCAAAAAATTCGGGTCACCCTAAATGAAATAACTGCAATAGGTTTTTTTATATTAAACACTAGTTTTATTTACATAACATATAGCCTGACAAGTTCCTGTTTAGCCCTGATATAGTGTCGCTACAAACAGCTTACATATGTCAATAATACGTGTACCTCATGAATAGTCGGGACAGTGTGTATTGGCATCGTGCAAGAATGAGTAAGATATACAATTATGTACTTGTAGATTGTGAAACTATGTTTTCAGGTAATCGGAAGAGCATGTCTGGTTGATAATTAAATATGAATAATTAATTACCTTTTCGTCAAAATCCGATTCTAAATATTCGACATCCATATATTTATCAGATTCTGGCTCCGATGTATCTTCACTTTCGTCAGTTGATGAGTCACTTTCAGGACCACCAACCTCGATTATAAATCTTTCGGTATGTGATTCGATTATAGGAGCTTGTGTCCTATATCTTCTATTTTTTTTACGTGGTCGCAGCATTTACTCCAATTTTCTACTCGTATAGTCACTTCCTAAATAATAACAAAGTGTACTTAAAGTAAGTTTCATTTTTAACTATTCAATGGCAATGGCGGTAACGGCTCATTCTTTTTGTATATATTTTTGATTGTAGCACTACAGACGCCTTGAATGAGAAAAAATAAATAATTTAATAAATAATAAACATATTTACTACCAAGCTAACCAGTTCATTACAACCGCACTATGAATATCAGTACCCGTCATGTCAACAACTAATTTCAAAACATTGTTTATTGGAATGCCGCTGAATCCTTCGTCCTTTTTCTGCCGCAACCATTTGAATGTATTTAAAATGATTTTTTTTGCATCGGGGTGAACTTTTTTGGGCATTTTGATTGCAAAATCGATTATTATTCTGAAATATGAAGATTTCTTTTCGTTTTGTTTACATTGGTGAGATTTAATGACTTCCAACGTCTTTTGTCAAAAAAAAACATTGCCATTAAAATAAATTAGTTCCACTGAAAATCCGCAACATAGCGAGGGCTAAATAGGAACTTCTCAGGATATACTATTCTATATTACCAATTACTATTACCCTACTGTATTAGCAATTTCCGGGATCCTATCATAAAAATATCAATGTCCAAAAATGACGATTTCTGCGATATCTTGCTCCGTTAGCGTTGTTTTTTTCATGGGTCGTTACGAGTCCGTTTTAAATCTGGTAACGCTATTTTAACTGCTTTTTTTGTAGTATTGATATAGAATAAATAAAGATCACGACAAGAATAAAAAAAAAAACTGTACGACATTGCATTATTTTAGGAAATATGACGGTATTTTACCGACCCGTATTCTTTGTTCGCGAGTGTATAAGCGTAAGTATTAATGTGGGATTGGTACATTTAGATGGTTTCGTGTGGTGCTGGCTGTTAGCTGATGAATAAAGAGCGATTGAATGTGGTTTGCATTGTTTTGGAATGGCGAATAAGTTGCCGTACCTATCTATATGATGCAGTTTTTAAGACGATCGCAATGGATTAAGACGTAAATGTTATGTAAATAAATAAGAAAATCTTATCAATATATCCCGTCTTTCCCTGCCTACACTCTTAATTAATTGGCGTAGTTATATTTAGATCTTTATTTGTATTTTTTTCTGGTGTGTGTTACAGTCACCATCACATACATCAGAGCAAACAAGCAGCTCACAAACATCGGAACACATCTCTATTTTCAAGGCATTAGGGTGCATGCGCCGATATTTTTGAACACCTATGTCCTATAGTGTACCTATGTATGTGATGGCGACTGTACACCGTGGAATGACCTGAAGGTTCCATCAGAAGATCAGCGCTGGCCATTACGTCAGCACCATACTGAGATGGAACCGTGTCGTGATAATACGAGTACCTTACTACTGATTTTTATACATAGTTACCTAACCTACTGACAATTCTTTTCTAAATCAATGCGCTCGTACTCGAATTGATATGTTTGAAGGGCACCCACGATATGATATGCGAACTATTGAGTTAAATTGACTTTCAGATTAATTCAGTGTATGTACATACAACGTCTGATTTCATAACCATGTCAACACATTACTTACATTGGTAAGCATTTGTTGCTTTAGGTGAGTTGCAAATAGTAATGTGTAAACTGCTGGGTTGGGTTGTAGTTTCATTCCGAATAGGGAACTTGCATCTTTTTATTTTATTACGAAAATCAAAAGTATAATCCAGCATTAACACAACTGTAGCACTAAAACTTTCTTAAGATTTATTTTGCTGATGTTATGTGCATTTGAAATCTGCACGCGCCGGCATATTAAACTGGCTTATGCTATGACGTCACAACATATATTCTCGGTGCGTTTACTATGGAGTAAAAGTCATTAATTTTCAATGAAGTATCTCCACAACATTTGCGTCTATACTTGTCGTACAAAATATCATTTCTAATTCAATATTCTGTGTAAGTGTTATGTTATTTTATCGATTTTTTTTATTTTTTCGTCATTTTAACGTTTTTTTTCTTTTTTTTTTCTTCTGTATGATATTTCTACATATATCCGCATCCATTGAGTGCAATTTACTCGAAATTGAAGTCCCATGCAAGTTCCCCATTGAGTTTTAAATAATGCTGGTAAAAAAAATGTCTGAGAAACGGAATATTGTATATTGTAAACGCTTATGTGCGTTGCCAGCAGTCAACGAATTAAGGGGCAAATATTGTCCATACAAATATTGATGTTTACAGGAATTTTGACCATAACGGGTTGAACGTCAAACTACCATAACTATACATGATTTATACGGTTTTCACACGCATATACAACTCAAACGGACTCAAAAGTAATTAACAAAAGAATCCGGAAATTAAACATTCCATTGATGACCCAACGTTTTTGCAAGCTTCAAACAATACAAGGTTTCTTACAGCGCCATCTAGCGCCGAGTAGAAACGCTGGGAAAACAGGACAAAAAACGACATTGTCGGCGGTTTTCTCTGATCGAACAATCGCGACCTTGATAGGTCAATTTCTATAGTGCGTGCATGCGATCGAAGGAAATGTTGTTTACAATAATGAGAGTGCGTCTACGCACACGTAAAGAGAATAATCTAGTTATGACTTTATTTATTTTTTTATTACATTTATAAAAGAAAATACATTTCGTTAAATCTAACAGTGTCGTTAAACCCTATCGGGTTTGTACTTGCATAATCTTTGATGGGTCTAGAATATTTTGGGAGATTTAATAATCGTACAAAGTTAAAAAACACTAGTTGTCTGTCTTGTGGTCAAACGTTAAGGGTTTGATTGCAATACGTGCATAAGCCTGCATAAGTACATGTATAAAATGTTTTATCGAATAAAAGACTAGACGCTATTTATGCGGATGAAGAAACCGAATTACGCTTTATAGGCCAAAATTATGCTTTATTATATTACAAATATAGCAATACCATTATCCTCAGTGAATCGATATATGTATAATATACAGGGTGACTAGTAATTCGACCTATTCCTTGAAAGGGGTTATACTAGAGCTAATTTGCAACAATTTATGTCCAGTCAACCAAGGGTCGAAACTCGCTGGTTTCCGAGATATTCGGGTTTTTAGTTTGTATGAAAAAAATTCTCCTTGCAGCCTTAAGCTGGTGATTGTGACAAAAGTACTTCCATTTGGATGGTAAAAAAACATTTTTGTCACTATCAGCACTAAGGCTGCAAGGCGATTTTTTTTCAAACAAACTAAAAACTCGAAATTTTAAAAAAAAATCGTGTTTTGACCCCTGGTTGACTGGACATAAATTGTTGCAAATTAGCACTAGTAATAATAATAAATAATCTCTCTCTCCTGACCGGTTTCGGCCTCGGCGACTGCCTCAACTCTGGCGTTGATGTCGTTCATGTGCTCTGGTGTGACTCACATAGCCGATCTTATTTACGAAGACCCGAGTACACAACGGGCACGTGAGCACACCATTCACAAAGTTATAGCTGACCGCCGCAGGTGGTCGGGCTTTCAGCTCGTCCCGTTTGAAATCAAGAGCCATACGTCGACGGGATTCAAAGGTGGATGTTTTGATTTTAACTGAAGATCTCCATTTCTGGCGGTTGGCTGCCTGGTTCTCCCACTGCAATGGGTCAATTTCACAATTTTTCATGTGACGCTTAAGCACATCTTTGTACCTGAGGAGTTGTCCGCCATGCTTTCGCTTGCCCTCCTCAAGTTCCGAATAAAAGATGTGCTTTGCCACTCGACCCGCCGCCATCCTTGAAACGTGGCCGCCCCAGCGAAGTTGTCGTCTCATGAGATAGGCTTCGATTCCACCTACGTTAGCTCTCCGCAAAACTTCGGTGTTCCGTATACGGTCGGGCCAGCTGATCTTTAAGATTTTACGGAGGCATTTTAAGTGGAATCGATCTAATGTGCGGGTGTGACGACGATATACGGTCCACGTTTCAGATGAGTAAAGGAGATTAGGCAGCACAATTGCCATATATATGGAGACCTTTGTGCCTAGCTTCAAGTCATGCGAGCGAAAGACCTTGGCATCTAGCTTACCGAACGCTGCAGCAGCAGCACTGATCCTGCTGTTGATCTCGGTATCAAGGTCGCACGAAGATGTTATTACGCTACCCAGGTAGCGGAATTTGTCCACCTGCTTCAACACATCTGCAATAACCCCTTTCAAGCAATAGGTCGAATTACCAGTCACCCTGTATATATTGGCAATATCATACATGTAATTTTATTACCACTGACATGTCAATTGTACGATCTTTGTGTATGTTTTAGCAAAATAAATGATTATGAATATCGTTAGTGAATCGATTGGACAAATTAAGTGATTACCTAATTAACCAGTCGATGACAACCATAATGTTATGAAAATGTTATTGTCACTGTTCAATCTCCCAAAGTATTGCAAAGCCTAGGCTTATCATAAATTGTGCAAGTTAGGTATAAGCATAAAGCGCAATTTACACATGCAAGAAATTGCATGCAAGTTTCATTACATTGCCGGTTACCGAGGTTCAATTGATCTCTAAAACCCCACAATGTTGTTACGAGTAAACTTGCATGCAATTTCTTGCATGTGTATACTGTGCTTGAAGCGCAAAATACACATGCGTGATATGGCGTGCAAGTTTAACTAAGTAGGTACATTGCGGGATTTGATAGATGAATTGAAGTCAGTATGCCATAGTACTTAACCCGCAATGTAATGAAACTTGCATGTAATTTCTTGCATGTGTAAATTTCGCTTAAAGTAGGCCTAAGTCTACTTTATGTTTGAAACTTGCAACTTCAATTTTTTTGAACAACTTTTGAATCTGATGGACGCTCATCCTTGCATGAAAATAATAGAGTAGAAAGTGGTAGACCGCTTTCTTGGCTGACTGTACCTCATCTCAAAACACCTCTTAGTGTTATAATACTTATAATGATCGAATTTCAAAGAAAACTTACATGGTGAGACACTACGAAGCGCTTTTTCCCAGTTTTCTCCAATACACATTTAACATTTTTTGGTTGGTCTATTTATAATATCTTTAAAATGAATGACAATGCATGTGTAAGTACTTTACGCTGTGCGTAATTCGACTTTTTATTACCTCACATATGCATTCGTAACATAACAATGAAATTATTTTACAGTAGTCCAAAATAATTAGACCCCCGACTCTTAACCAGCATCACATAGTTTCCATGCCAAGTTAAATTTGCCGTCACTTCTATACAAAGTTATGAATGCGGGTGGTATAATCTGGAACTAACTACTCTGTATAGTGATGATTTGGAAATATTTGACAGTGGCGCTTCGATCGGCAGCAAACTTAAGTTTGCCTCGGTGAAGCGAAAGTGTTAGCAGCATGAAACAGCTATGTCATAGCATGACAAGACAAGACATGATAGGTGTGGTGGTGCGAGCCGTAGGAGACGGCATGTAGGATAGTTTTTGTGACTTGTGTCATCTAACTCAGCGTTTAACTTTAATTCATTTAATTGGTCCTTCGAGTAGGGTATATTTGGAATTTACCAATGTGTGTAGCCACTCTAGACGAGCCGTAAGGTACGGGACTTGCAATCTGGATGTCGCGGGATCGAAACCTCGCATTTCTGGGTTTTTTCAAAAAACTGATATTTAAATTTAACAGCGGCTTATCGGTGAAAGAAAACATCGTGACGAAGCCGGTCTAATCTGAATAAGGTCTAGTTTTCCCTCCGGGTTGGGAGGTAAGATGGCAGTCGCTTTCGTAAAATTAGTGTATTTAGGCAAGGCAAACCTTGGGATTTGGTGCCAAAACACACTCCCGGCTCGTTACCGGGAAAAAAAGATTCAGTCTATGTTCTAGTTTTATTTTAGCGATAAAAACAGCCTAGGGCTTTCTTCAATTTACCATGTAAATACTTTATTTATTTATATATCTATAACCAAAACTTACTCAGTACAAATTACTTTTGTATTAATAATATTAGCACGTATGGGATTTTGAATAAGACATACTTATGAATCTTAGTAGTTTAATATTTAATTGAATAAGTCAAGATTTTTCACAGAGCGCGGAATCAATTTTAAAATACGCAGATTTATTCACTTACACTTTGGCGGAAAAGAACAACTCCACAAATAAACCGATATTATTTCCATTAAAACACTTCAAAGATCAACAAACCCAAAGACAATCAACTTATGTCATTAAACTTACATATGGGAACGCTTACCAAGAGCACTTTCGCTATTTTCGCGAGAAAATGTAGCCTTAAGCTCAGTAAGACCGTTGCCGCGGCGCACCGCGCTTCACTGCAGCGTTCGATATTCGAAATTCAAAATCAATTCCATACTTGAAAGTTTATTTTTAATTTAAACGCGTGCTAGTGGTCTGTCTTTCGAAGTTTAAAAAGCTACGGTTATTTTTAATTTAACGGTTTATTGATGTGAACGAGATGACGTTGAATAATGATCAGCCGTATAACAGGGTGACGAGTAAGCTGTTTGGGAAGAAAAGCAAGAAAAATAAGCGATATGTGAAAATGAAAGCTGGGACATACAGCGGGAGAGAGCGGTAAGGGTGCTACCATCAATATAAAGTCAAGAAAAATATTTAGTACCTATTTATCATCAATCGAAAAAGCGTAAAAAATGCCTTCCTACCTCACACACAGTACTCGGAGCTGAGGTATTTAATATATGAGCTTATGTCCTATTCGAAGCAGAACGCTGGTGCTGTAGATTATCTACTTATGCCTACTCCTACAAATACGCTTACAAACTTAACCTATTTCTAATAATAGTATAAATATAGATAAAGTTCGTTTTGCACCATGAAACACAGCACTGTCAACTGTCGTTACTAATTATCCAAATAATAAAAAACCTTAGATACTTGATAACGATTCATTGTTGAAAATTGTTTAGGTAAAATAAGCCTTAATATTAGTCTATTTAATACACAAACCTATTGAGCCAAGTATGTCAGCAGTTACAAAGTTCATATAAGTTAACCCTTAACTTGGCAAAAAAATATATCGTATACACGTTCTACGTCACGAGACCATGGCAAAAAAAATGTTCTTAAAATAAATGCAAAGATGTGACCATAAAATATGTGAATTTATTTATACTTATACGTACTTTACTGCACAGAACAAATTAGCACAAAAGGCGGATTTAATGCCTCAAGGCATTCTCTACCAGTCAACCATAGTGCATCTAAAGATACACAGCAAGCGTCTCACGCATTTTCATATGTTTTTCCTAAACTACACCCACAATTAATAAACGCATCACAAAAGTTATTAACTTATAGGACCAAACTATTAGAATAAAAGTCCGATAGCAACGCGTAGAGATAGGATATCGAGGATACGGTCAACCGATTTCAACAGACACTGACATTACTGACCACCACCTCTGTAAATTACTTAAAGGTAGCTGAAACACAACATCACTAATTATTATTATTATTATTTGTTTTGTTGGATTTAATATGCCGCTTCGACCAGCAAGTGATCTCTGATCTATTGTGGCAGCCACAGATGCATGAATATAAGGAGATCGGACATGGTGGCCGATTTGTATAGAGTGAGCCTGTCGCAAGTACATTAACCCACACAACGCCCAAGTAATTGACAAGACAAAGCACGCACACATCTAAAACACACACACTTGTATACCTACACGCTTATTTGACAATAAACGCGCATCATATCAGGCATTTTGGGAAAAAACGTAATATTCTCTGCGATCAGCACGCGTGCACAGTATGGCAGTGTATGCCCATTGAGCATACAGCTACGACACGGCCGCCGGCGGCTTGTCCTCTCTCTAGTATTCTATGCTCTGAGGTGGCAGCCCTTTCTTTAGAGCTCACCGTAAAGGCCCGTTGCCTCCAGGAAATTCCAGATTCTTTGGGCGGTGATATGTTGTACCTCTTCTGGGTGCACGATGTGCCGCCCCAGGTAGGTACTTCTTTTACTCGTCTCCCGGTCGTTTTAAAGTGATATTCCTGGGCCGGGTATCCCATCTGCGATAATTGTCAGAACTGTTCCCACTTTTAAGTCTCTTTCTTTTAAAATGAGAAGAATATACTCATCAAAGAGGAATGTACCGTTATATTAAATATCGTGGATGGAATACTGGCCCTGATGTGGAAATCGACTTGTTTATTGGCAACTTGTGACATGGCTGCTAAAACTATTGTGAAAAGTATTCATATTAAAGGCGGGCTGTCAAATTTTGCTATTTGTGTCATAGAAAAATTGGACGCAGCGTGATTAGACCAGGTGGACTGGTGACCTAGTAAAGGTCGCGGGAGTCCGCTGGATTTGGGTGGCGCAGGGCCGATCACTTTGGCACTCTTTGCGGGAGGCCTATGTCTGACGTCTTTCGGCTGATATGATGATGATCATAAAAATAAGACACATATCGTGATATTACGATCATGTAATAGGATTGGTGATGACACGTGGTGAAGAGACAATGTTGAACTGCCTTCTGGCTATTTAGCCTAGTATCGATGGCAACCAGGGTGCTGAACTGCTGATCAGTGAATACTCTCAGCGACTTTGCTGGTGAATGGTTGACTGGTCAAAGTATCTATCACACAAAAATTGATTATTAAAAAAAAAATTAACAAATAACCAACCGAAACATTACCATCTCGAAACCTCAACAATCATCCGAATCTCTAATCCATGTCACAGACAAATAAAACAGCTATTGCATAACCGCTAAAGACACTTGTATCCGTTGGATAACACCTGTGACCCCACCGTTACACTTCTGCGGGAAAAGTGAAACGTGATCCATCGATACGTATAGGACTGAGAGTAAATTCAGTCAAACAAACGCAAGCAAAAAAGGACTCTATGATCTTATTGCAAAATAGTTTTTAGCTTGTGTTTTTGTCAGAATTAACTCTTATAGTTTTTAGGGTTCCGTACTCAAAGAGTAAAACGTGACCTTATTACTAAGATTTCGCTGTCCGTCCGTCCGTCCGTCCGTCCGTCTGTCTGTCACCAGGCTGTATCTCAAGAACCGTGATAGCTAGAGAGTTGAAATTTTCACAGATTATGTATTTCTGCGGCCGCTATAACAACAAATACTAAAAACAAAATAAAATATTTTTTTAAGGGGGGCTCCCATACAAATAACGTGATTTTTTTGCCGTTTTTATAGATAATCTGTCACCAGGCTGTATCTCAAGAAACGTGATAGCTAGAGAGTTGAAATTTTCACAAATTATGTATTTCTGTTGCCGCTATAACAGCAAATACTTAAAACAAAATAAAATATTCCAATACAACCAACGTGATTTTTTTGCCGTTTTTATAGATAATGGTACGGAACCCTTCGTGCGCGAGTCCAACTCGCACTTGGCCGGTTTTTCCTACCCGCCGTGACCACAGAATCTAGATTTAGAATCACGGAAGATAAGTGCTTTATTTGCTTATTGAGGAAGTTCACACAGCTATTAAATCTTATTGCGGGCCGCAGACCTACAATAGATTTATTATGGTATTTGACGTAATCCATTATCATAATCACCTGCAAAATAACTAGATACATTTTATAACCTGCTAGCTGCCCCCGCGGCTTTGCCCGCGAATTACAGATAACCCAGACGAACTTGGGATAAAATATAGCCCATTTCCATCACCAAGAATCCTTTCTATCGAAGATTACCCCAGGGCACTGTTGCCTAAACAAGCGCATGCAAACGATATGACTGTGTGACACAAGGCAGTGCAGACTCTGCCTTAAAGCAGTGGTGACGCCCTACACACATTCTAACCAATTTGCCCTTGCCGTATGCGCAGTCGTAACTCCTTTCTGGGCTACACATCAAGTGCCCGGAGGGGATCAAATTTCTTGAGGTCAACAGAATCCTGCAATTCTTCGAGTTTCCAGGACTTGACCAAGAATTGTAGTAAGTGGCGATCACAATAGATCATCGATGGTCGCAGTGATATAAGGGCTCTCACAGCCGCCGAAGCCACTACCAGAATAATAATACTCCCTGCATACAAACTGTGTTATACACAGTCCATTCTATGAATGGCCCATCTGGATGTCCATCTATAGGATATATTTTATCCAGCCACTTTGCCTGTGTTCTTTACGATACAAATTTACAAAGCAATATACTCACAACGGCCTCCGTAGCCCAGTGGGTAGTGACTCTGCCTACGAAGCTGGAGGTCCCGGGTTCGAATCCCGGTCAGGGCATTTATTTGTGTATTTATCCTGAGTTATGGATGTTATATATGTATATAAGTATCTATATGTATGTATCTATTATATTTATCATCGCCTAGTACCCACAACACAAGCCTTACTGAGCTTACCGTGGGCCTAGGTTGATTTGTGTAAGATTGTCCCGTAATATTTATTTATTATTTATTATAAACTTTGCCGCTTTCAAATATTAGTATTGATTATGTAGGACCCTAGGTTAGACCAACACATGGCTGTGAAGGCCAAACACTTAATTTTTACGGCTAAACTGTGCCGCACCGATTAAATTGATTGAAAGCAAATAGTTTGCCATAGTAGTTAGCCTACTTATAGATAGGCGATTAAACAACGTATAGCCATGGTATGGCTTAGAATTTTAGTCACTATCTAAGTTATAATAATGGTGTATTCGACTAGACATAATGATTATGAGACATAGATCGAAGTAGTTTGATAGAAATCTAGTTCATCTATATTGCAGATTTTAACTTCCTCTGAGGTTACTTGAAAATTTGGCTATTTATAAATTTGTACTATACATTCAGTGCGTATCAAGACAAACATTAAGACATGTTGTCATCTTATCTGTGCATTAGAGCTACAAAGTGCCTAAAATCCGTGTCTGTCTTGTGTTTTTCAATTGTTATTAATACATTTTTATTTTTTTAAAGATAAATTAATAAAATAAAATAGCCTTTTATTCCATGCCAAAATATAATACAATAATATAACATTTGCAAACAAACAATTGCTAGTTAGCATTTATTTAAATTAATATTTATCATTACATTGTCATTGAAGATATTGACAAAACACTCATTTGATTCAAGGACCCTTAGAATCGATTACAGAACAGACTTCAACCGTTTTTAGTTAAAAAAATGTCTGTTTGTTTGTCAGTCTGTTTCTATAACGAGTCGCAAAATCGGCGATATATATTACGAGCTATCATAACACAATACTGAATTCAGCTTGCTTTAGATAGCGTACATACAGTATCCAACTCATGTCTAACGACTTTTCTGATGACTCCCGAATACAGCAGCTTTGTTTATCATTTACTGGCTAACATGTATGGACAAAATAAACAATAGTGCGTTATTTATGGTCGCCATAGATTAACACTAATGGCCTTATTTATCAAACCACTATTATCACTCAACAAACCTTTTTTAGCTAAACGGTCGTTAAAATCTGTCACTTGTGATCGACATTTGTGTTAGTGAGAAAGGGACAGAACACATTTTAATTAAACGAGGATTGGTTTTGTTGCATGAATAGGGGCTTTAATTATGTCTACTAAAGAAACAACGACAGCAATATACTTGTTTTGTGTAATGATTACTGATCAAGTCCTTAATTGGATTATGGAACTGAGGATGTCTGACAGAATCCGCAGTAGGTATTTAAAAGTCAGTGCGCGCCGGATGGTTGTTCAGATCATTCCAATTATCGAATCTTTTTTTAATAACCTTTCTCAGCCGTTTACAAGGATTTTCGGATCTTTTATTGATATTTTGGATTCAGTCGAGGTTTCAAAAGGTGAGGTGAAAAATACACGAACGTGTAACACTTATTTAGTTTCACTTTACCATATAAGAATGCTGGATTACGCACTCTAACGGCCCGACCACGACCTTACCGCTATGAGCGGTAGCTTAAAGCGGGAGAGACGGGCTACGTACAAAGAAATCCATACAATACAACCCTGCCACGAGTCCGCCGCGCCTACGGTTGCCATATGGAAAAATTAATTGTCCTGATAAAAATCCTGACGTCACCTTAAAAATCCTGACATTTCTTGTAACAGTTGTATAATTTCATTCATGAAAACTGTGTAAAATTTGTAATAAATGTATCATGAAAAATAAAAACATATATTGTTATTCTATGAGGTCCTTTCTAAAAATCTTGACACTTGCCATGTCCGGCCGCAATCCTGGCAAAGGGTCAAAAATCCTGACATGTCAGGACAAAGCCTGATCTATGGCAACCCTAGCCGCGCCGCTCCGAGCGGCGACTTGTGGCTTATTTTTGGAGCACCTCAGAATTTTCTAGGCGATGCCAAGCTTCTAGCAGAGCATCGCTACTCGCGTATAAATTATTTGCAAATTTCTCTGTCGAATTAAAACTCAATTTATCAAACCGAAACATTAACATCTCTGTGCCTATAATGTTCACAAATTAAGGCGTATCTCAGTAAGAGATATGTGTCTTTTTAATTCATATGCTACTCGATTGAGTGTACTATTTATTTAAAGCATTGTTCAGCATTATCTCACGAACTTAATTAAACTAATTATTTCGCAAGCTCCATAGGTATTTGTTAATCAAAGTTCATGTTACGTAATTTAAGATGGTATTTGTTAATACCGAGTTACCTAAACCTACATTAGTTGCTTTTATACGTTCTTCTTTAACATTGTATTAGACATTCAATGAGTTATTTTTACATTCATTGTTTATTAATTATTATGTTACTCTTCATAGCGATGTATCGAAAGATATCTGAATTTTATTACTACCGTACGCAGATAAAAAACGATAACGTTTATATTTAAAGGTAAGTACATAAATAATAACTGCGTCTACTATATATATGTACGCAGCAAGAGAAAGTATTTTACTTAGTTTTCTCTTAGATTAGGAAATTGGAAATTATTAGGACAGGAAGTTAATTTCCTGTCGTATTAACTTAATATTATGTTTAGTCTATAAAATAACTAGGGAGAAATACTCAAAACTTAAGTTATCAATTTTTTTTTTATTGTCCTTAAATATTATTTTCTAACGTAAATACAAGTTAAAATAAAAATAAAACGCGCACCGAGGGTTCCGGACCACCCCGTACAATAGAAACAAGTCCACTATAAACTGACACTCACAAAGTATGTAATCACATACTTAGTGCGAGTCAGTTTATACTGGACATAAAATTTTCAGTGATGTTATTAAGAGGGCGCTCGTTTTTTGGTCAGGAATAAGCGAGAATGACGGATTTTTGACGTTGTAATTCTAAGAAACGGAGAGCTTTTTTAGATCCCGATTACTTATTTGCATATGTAAACTCCTCATATTGGTCCTAGCCGCCTCCAATTTACGAAGAACTGAATACTTTAACCGAAAATACCCGATTACCGACAGTAGTTTTCTGAAGAGAGCGCAGAGTCATAAGTTTGAGCCCCTAATATTCCATGATGTTATATGAGAACCTACTTGTTTTATTCTATTTTCACTAGCGTAATATGTTGCCATTGCTACTAGCCGCCTCGAATTTTCCTTATTCTGCACGTATATATATGTAAACTGTTCTCAATTACACCATATTTGTCAATAAAATCTTACTGAAAACTCGAGGATTTTCTCATTATTGTTGAATTATTTGTGTATTGAATCTTACACAACATTAAAGTTCATGCTTGTTCCAACAAGATCCAGTCCAAAAAATATAAATTTAGTCAACATTTATATTTATAAATAATTATTTTAAACTAGTATAAATTTACCGTCGCGCGGGAATATATCTCAGTACCGGCTGAATAGCCCTCCGAGACAGACGTGTACTCTGTTTATTTGTGGCTATTCACGAAGCTAACCGGCCACTCTTCATATAAAATAATATTATTTTGATCTCCGACTAGGCATAGTTGTTACAAACCTCGGGGTCAAACTATACTGGGGATACATTCGTGAGGCAAATCGAGACAAGTTATGAATTGCATAGCTATCAGATATGACGTAGTGTAGCGAAAAGGCTCAAACCCACAGGATATGTAACATTTAAAATTGAACCTTCTACCTAAAACAAAAGTCATACATTTCAATGGTGATATCTTGTGGGTTGGATCCTTTTGTCTAAACAACGCGTTCTATAGTCAATTATTATTGTACGAGTGATCGTGATACTTGATAGATTTAATTTATTTACTTGTTACTATCAGTCCACCTTGTGTAGGGTCCGCTGCAGTTTCCGGTACGTAGTCGCCTCTCGAGAACCTCCCCGCCCCAACGGCCACATTATGATTAGTTAGTATGTATGTATGTATGTTAGTTTGGGCGAAATCTTCAAATTAGGTACAATTGCGTATCTTCGGTGACAATGCCATAATATCATAGAGCTGGTCTGATGATGGAGTCGGAAGGTGGCCATAGCAACTCCTAAACTCAACAAGATAAAGCCATCGAATTTGGGCTCATTAATTTGGTCATGGCACGGCAAGACTTTGGTGCTGGATGATTTCTAGAGTCTGATAATGGAGCTGGAAGGTGGTCATGGAACTCCTAAACTAAACTAGATAAACCCATCTAGTTTGGGCTCATCTGTTTTGTCTTGGTAAACACTTTGGTGATGGATGATTTCCAGGATCTGATGATGGAAGTTGGTCATGGGAACTCCTAAACTAAAATAGATAGACCTATCTTGTTTGGGTTTGTGTGATTTGTCTGTACAAGTACCCACGAACCAGCGACATAATATGCAGGGTTATTGAAAAAAACAAGATGAATAAAAAACATTTTAAAAAAACAAGCTTATATGGCGTTTGTTAAGTACAGCACGATCCTACCTTGCATTTAGTTATTATTTTCGTTTATATATAATAATAACACACACCGGGGGTTTACACTGGAAAGGGAGATTTTTACGTGGTTTTATTACATTTCCGAGTCATCATCATCATCATCACCATATCAGCCGAAAGACGTCCACTGCTGGACATAGGCATCCCCCAAAGAGTGCCACAATGGCCGTTCCTGCGCCACCCGCATCCAGCGGACTCCCGCGACCTTTACCAGGTCATCAGTCCACCTTGCGGGGGGCCTACCCACGCTGCGCCTTCCGGTACGTGGTTGCCACTCCAGAACCTTTCCGCCCCAACGGCCATCGGTTCTACGTGCAATGTGCCCCGCCCACTGCCACTTAAGTTTAGCAATTCGGAGGGATATATCGGTTCCCTTGGTTCTGCTGCGGATAGCCTCATTTCTGATGCGATCGCGCAGGGAAACTCCCAGCATAGCCCTCTCCATTGCCCTTTGAGTGACTTTGAGCCTTCTTATGAGGCCTATAGTAAGCGACCACGTTTCCGTGCCATATGTCATCACTGGCAACACACACTGGTCAAAGACTCTCGTCTTGAGACACTGCGGAATATTGGACGAAAAGATGTGCCGTAGCTTCCCGAATGCTGCCCAGCCGAGTCGGATTCGACGATTGACCTTCCCTTCGACATTTCCGAGTATCACTCTTTATTTCGAAATAAATGTTAAAAAAACCGGCCAAGTGCGAGTCGGACTCGCGCACGAAGGGTACCGTACCATTATCTATATCTAAAAACGGCAAAATATCTATATCTAAAATCACGTTTGTTGTATAGGAGCCCCCTGTAGCCTAGTTAGTAACTTGGTAGTGACTCTGCCTACGAAGCTGGAGGTCCCGGGTTCGAATCCCGGTAAGGGCATTTATTTGTGTGATGACCATAAATATTTGTTCCTGAGTCATGGATGTTTTCTATGTATTTAAGTATTTATTTATCTATATAAGTATGTTTATCGTCGTCTAGTACCCATAGTACAAGCTTTGCTTAGTTTGGGGCAAAGTCGATTTGTGTAAGATTGTAAAAGAAAAAGAAACAAATAAAAACTAAAATAAAAATAAAAAGATGTATTCTGATTTTTAGTATTTTTTGTTATAAATAGCGACAACAGAAATACATCATCTGTGAAAATCTCTATCTTTCACGGTTCATGAGATACAGCCTGGTGACAGAAGGACAGACAGGCATTCAGACAGACAGACGGACAGCGGAGTCTTAGTAATAGGGTCCCGTTTTACTCTTTGAGTACGGAATCCTAATAAGTGACATAAGTTTTAGGCTCAGAACATAAAAAAAGGGAGAAGTGCCGTACTGCTTAATTCCAACCAAAACCGATGTCCCCAGTTTTCTCCCACCGCAGCGCCCATAGGCACACACATTGAACCGTGTAAAAACAAAGACTCGGGCGTTGCCAGTGAGTCTACGGCAACATGCAAACAAGGGCTGTGATTGGCTTAAACGCACTACACTAGGGGGGCGACAAACGTTAAAATTATGTTTTATCGACATTGATATTAAAATTAATATTATGTTATGATATTGATAGGTAACAACTTCAACAATATGGTAAGTTTATGTGGTGGTATTTAAACTTTTAGCTACAAGTTTAAATAACACGGGTTGTTAACTTACCATAAATCGCAAAAGTAAAAAATATTGACGAATACCTACAGAGTAACATAAACGGCTTTTTATAAGTTCGTGTTCACATACATTTAAAACTCTGGTCACATCGATATTTTTGACCTGTAGGTACCAGGCCGATCCGTATCGCATTTTGGCGCGAAATAATATGTCCATTACTCATATTACGAGATTTAAGGCTAAGGGCGAGTATCCACCAAAGATGTGCGGAGATGTGTTACCATACATTTTACACCTAGGTTTCAAGCAAGCGAGGTGTCAAATATTCGAAAAGTGTACGGCTCTTATTAAGTGGTTGGAAACATTTTTCTTGAAAATGTTACGAACACATTAACTCTTCTCTGTACAGGAAACCAGTTAGGACCTCTGCCAGTAGCATCTATCCATTTTTTTAGTACCTACTCAGATTCTTTGGAAAACTGTAAAAAGAAACCGAGATTTCTTCTTCAATTATCACATTTCAAATGAAAGTAAAAAATACTCATTTAAAATAAATTATTGGTAATAATATCACATTTTAAGTTGTTCTGAAGCCATTTGCAACTAAATTATATACTTGTATATACAATTTTAATATGTCTATTTACCGTTCATACTGCAACTTAGTGAAAATCTTATTAGTAGGTACCGTAAACATTTTGTGCCTTTTAATCTTATAAGTATGTTATTAGTTACCTTTAAGATAGGCACCCAACCAAAACAAGTAATTAAATAAAATAAAACAGCGAAAGTAGTCGAAATAAAATAACTAGTATGATATCGTACTTCTATTTTATCGATTACGCGTAAATTGTAACTGCACTTTGGCACCGCTCTAGTTTGCGACGCCAAGCAGCGGCCGTACCACAAAAAATTTCAAGCATCGTCCATATCCATAGTGGTTTAATACATTGCGCCGTGGTTTACTGTATTGAACATTCAATGTACAACGCATAGAACAAAAATATGCTTTTTCGTTCGATATGTTAGTTCGATCCCGAGAAATGAGGCGGCGTTGCGTTTATTTATTAAAATATTAGTTTTTACTGACTTAAGTGAAAATACTAATACTCACATGTGGTGCGTGACTCCACCATTTATGTAGGTTTTAGATTCATTCCTATTTTTGCATGTAACCACGCTACAATTCGGCATTTTGAGTAAACGTGGAAAAACATTTCAGATTCACGGCAAATTGCGACTAACATGCGGTGGGCAGTGACATGCCCATTTGGCTATGTCGCACCGACACGCGCCAAGCCCCCGTTTCATATCTATTCCTTTTTATCATCTGAGGTTTTAGGCTTTTGAATAAAATCACGCATTAATTAATTGTATTCTAGATAAAAAGCTGTGTTTGTATAATTTATAATTTTCAGTTCCTTTGGTAAGAAACGGACATAGCAATTTCTATGAAGGGCAGTTTTTTTTACTGTCCATAACAAAAAAAAAATTCTTCAAGAAATGAATACGTCAGTACCCAGTAATTTCCTAGTAGTGGGTCGACTGGTATAATTTCATTACATTACTATATATAAATAAGACTCAGATAACATGCAAACTATTAATATCTGTAAAACAAATCATTATTCTTATTACTGACAACTTTAAAACTCGTTAGTTTATTTTATACTAAAAAAACGAAACTAAATATACTTTGTCATATCATAGTATTTTAATACAAATAGAAAACTTGTGCTCAAAAATCAAATACTTACTTTATTCAAGTTATCTAACTTCGCTAACATGATGTTCTAGAACATCGTGTTAGCGAAGTAATACTTACCACTTTTTAGTGCAAGTATCAATATCGGTCACGGAGTGAATTCCAACGGTGCGCTATACAGCTATTTGCATCGGCAAGCTCCGTGGTTAGTTCTATCCCGATCGCACTTACATATAGCTAGAAAGGGACGGCACCCGCGGCTGGTGCGATCTCGCTGTGCATGTGGGGGTTAGGTACGTTTGTGTGGGTGGTAGTAGTATTTACACACACAAACGCACTACGCGTGTCAAAATACCGAATTCTGAGCGAGCGCTTTTTTGAAGAGCACTCTTAAAATTTTCCTTTATCTGTGCTATAAGACGTTGCTTCGTACAAAATATCAAGATTCTGAGTTCACGGGAAGTACCCTGTAGGTTTTGATTCCCTTAAGAATTTCGAAAATTTGCATGAACGGCTGTATCTTTTGATTGCGTTGGCTTAGAAGTTTGATTTTTTCACAGCTTCAAGGGACAGTAGAGTTGAGTATTTGATGTAAATTTCTGCTTGATACATTCACGCGTTCTTGAGAAAAAGGGTCTTGACAGACGGACGGACGGACAACAAAGTGATCCTATAAGGGTTCCGCTTTTTCCTTTCGAAGGTGCGGAACGATTGTGCCGAGGATGCTGGCGGCATTTCCTCGCTGAATTGCAATGCTGATCCGTTGCGCGAGAAAGCCGCTCTTCGGTCACCAGTTACATCAACCAGACGTTTCACGATTTTCGCAAATAACTTATATTATTAATGCGCACTGGGACCCCACCGACTGACGGTCTCGACGCCAAATTTAGGTCACTGTTTTTTATTTGTTCGATTAAACTTTTATGGTTAACAAGGGAAAGAGTCATACTTATGATAGTTATGATTATTAACTTACATTTAAGTACAATTTCTTTGTAATGATTTTAGTATCATATTTTTGCCCGACTGCGGCAGTGCCGCAAGGAAGGGACATAATTTTAGCAGGCTATGTTTGTATTTACGTGTGTTCCACGTAGCGTTTAAGATAACCGATTCTGATGAATGAGGTATCAATCGATTCGAAATAGGTTTTGCAATCCGGATCAGACTTGTATGGAAATATCCGGATCCGCCGATCCAGATCCGGATATTTCCATACAAGTAGGATCCGGATTGCAAACCCTAATTCGAAATTATGCTCCGGGTGACATAGGGTACCCTTTGTGTTATGAAAAAAAAAACCAGTTTCGGTCAGTTAGTTTTCCTTAGTCAAGATACAGTTTTCTGAACTTTCTATGCTGGTTTTAATTTTTTTTTGTGTTCGTGGTCTTACATCTTGTAGATACCTAGATTAAAATTTAAACGATGACCGTGAAACGTGAAGCTATCATCTCTTATTCGTAATCCCAACTAAGATTCCCTCTCTTTTACAGTGCCAACACGGCGATGGACAATGACGTCACACCGGTATACTTAGCCGCACAAGAGGGACACCTAGCCGTCCTGAAGTACCTAGTACTAGAAGCGGGGGGACGGCTAGACGCACGCGCCAGAGATGGCATGCTGCCAATACACGCTGCTGCACAAACTGGCTGCTTGGATTGCGTCAAATGGATGGTGAGTGACACTTAGATACTACAAGTACATTTAGCCGCTCAAGAGGGACACTTAGCCGTGCTAAAGTACCTACTTAGTACTAGAATCGGGGGGTCGGCTAGACGCGCTTGCCAGAGATGGCATGCTGCCAATACACGCTGCTGCACAAACTGGCTGCTTGGATTGCGTCAAATGGATGGTGAGTACACTTAGATACTGCAAGTACACCTAGCCGAGCTAAAGTACCTAGTACTCGAAGCGGGGGGACGGCTAGACGCGCGCGCCAGAGATGGCATGCTGCCAATACACGCCGCTGCACAAACTGGCTGCTTGGACTGCATTAACACTTTCACTGCTGCCAGGAACCCGCCTAGCGAGCACCTACGCCATAGCCGCTTTCCCCTACATACGGTGATAACCACGGGATCACCTACGAGCGTAGCGCGTAGCGACCCTTCACAGTGAATATGTTAAATGGATGGTGAGTGCTGTAATCGGGTCCTACTTATGCGTAGTTGATATATTACTCTCAATATTATACTTAGTCGCTCGAGGGGGATATTTAGCCTAAAGTAGGTACTTAGTGTTACACGCGAGAGAACTCTATTGAGAGACAAACGTCCGACAGCCCAATTACTTATTGTGCAAGCATATTTAAGGATAAACTGTGGAAGTACTTATCTCATAAAGAAGCACGCTTAGCCTGCCAAGAAACGACTAAATATGCAAAATATAAAAATATGCATATAGAATATGAATAAAGACTAATATGTTAAAAACTATTAGTTTCTCAAAACATTATTTTTACACCATAAAAACTATGTTAAGACGATGACTTTGATTATTTTATGTGTAGGTATCTACTCACCTCTTTAGTTAATGCCTTCTGAGTAAAGTAGAAAGCAACTAATAGGAAAAGCATCGACTACACGCAAAGCACATGCACCTCTTTCAGTGCACAAATTGAGTTGAATTAAATATTATACCAATCAGACCACAAGAAACTCAAATTACAATCAATTTCCATTATTTCCATACCACGCATGTAGGAAATGCAAAGGAAAGCTGCAATTTCCACCATACTCGTTGACAGTTAGAAGCTATTACAAAGCGATCTTGCTTCCGAGCGAATGATTGATCTGCCGGTCATTGAACTTGCTACAGTTTTACGTAAGGCTACGTAACTTGTGTGGCTGTGGTTCTTTATCTTTGGCGTGGCATATATCATATGTGATATGCGTATATGATTTGGAACGCATACATAGAATGTTGTACTTGTTCCCCGTGTTCCGTGTGTTGTGTGTACACGCCCTTTAAACACAGTTCTGGTAGCGGACGAGCGTGTTCCATATTGCTGATGTACACATAAGATCCACTAATGTTCACACTAATCCACAATCAGCACAAATAGGCGAAATGCCCAGTATTTCAAATTAAATTTGCCACCACTGTCACCAGTTCTGAATGAAAGGCGCGATGCGGATTAGGATTGAATTTATTATTTTAAAAACTATAAAAACCTACCCACCTAAACACATCAATAGTATCATAACAGTAGAGACTAATATTAGGACGCAACCAGTGCCCTAAACTTTTGCGAATTTGAGTAGAAGGAATACTTTTTGTCAGATAGAAAGAAAGAAATGAATTTATTGCCAGCCAAAATAACACCTCAACACAATTTATAAGAAAACACTGTCCTTATATAAAACGAAAATAGAAGAGAGATAGGTAAATAGGTGTATGATCCAACTGTTTCATAGACTGCTCATTTTAGACTGACGAAAATGTATGAAAGGGTCGGCAACGCGCTTGTGATTCTTCCGAAGTCACAAGTGTTCATAGACTACGGTAACTGCTTAACATCAGGCAGGCCGTAAGCTTGTTTGCCACCGTTGTTGTATAAATGAACCGGTGTTTTTAGGGTTCCGTAGCCAAATGGCAAAAAACGGAACCCTTATAGATTCGTCATGTCCGTTTGTCTGTCTGTCCGTCCGTATGTCACAGCCACTTTTTTTCGAAACTATAAGAGCTATACTGTTGAAACTTGGTAAGTAGATGTATACTGTGAACCGCATTAAGATTTTCACACAAAAATCGAAAAAAAACATTAAGTTTTAGGGGTCCCCATACTCAGAACTGAAACTCAAAAAAAAATTTTTCAATAAACCCATACGTGTGGGGTATCTATGGATAGGTCTTTAAAAATGATATTGAGGTTTCTAACATTATTTTTTTCTAAACTGAATAGTTTGCGCGAGAGACACTTCCAAAGTGGTAAAATGTGTCCCCCCCCCTGTAACTTCTAAAATAAGAGAACGATAAAACTAAAAAAAATATATGATGTACATTACCATATAAACTTCCACCGAAAATTGGTTTGAACGAGATCTAATAAGTAGTTTTTTTTTAATACGTCATAAATCGTAAACCGCAATTTATTTCACGGAACCCTTCATGTGCGAGTCCGACTCGCACTTTGCCGCTTTTTTTTTTGCATAACCCAAAGTTGGTCCCATAGTTAAAGTTGCTCCGAATCATGGAAAGATTCACATTTTGCTATTTTTTACCCCCGGCGGTAAAAGAGAGGTGTTATAAGTTTGACGTGTCTGTGTGTGTGTCTGTGTGTCTGTCTGTGGCATAGTAGCTCCTAAACGAATGGAGCGATTTGAATGCGATTTTTTTATCCGAAAGCTGACGCGATCGAGATGGTTCTTAGCTACGTATCAACAAAATCGGTTTAGCCGTTTTTGAGATTACTCATTGAACTTTGAAATTAAAATGTCGGGGATTTTTCAACTTTTCTAAGTTTTAGTTATGTATCACTAATTTGAAGTCACCCTGTATAGATCACACATTAGCTATAGAACTCGCGAGTGTTTTTTTAATTTCCGCCAACTGTTAATTCGGATAATTATCGAACCCGCTCACAAAATTTCACAAGAATCGGTTGAGAAATGCGACCTGTCCACCAACAGCCGGACAGCGGGGCTCCCGACATACGAAAGAATTTTGGCCCAAGCTGAAACGGAGAACCTTGTCCGCTACGCCCGCTCGTTTTACAGTCACTGGCATAAATGTCAAAGTTTCTATACGTGTGGCCTGTGGGCTAGTTTCAGGCTGAAGTCATATAGCGCCCTGCGTATCCAATACAACAACATTTTCAGGAGGCTGTTTGGGCTTCCCCGATTCTGCAGCGCCTCTGGGATGTTTGCCGATGCTAGCGTAGATGACTTTTATGCCATAATACGGAAGAAGACGGCGTCTGTGGTGATGCAGACGAGGGGAAGCTCAAATAGCATCCTGACAATGATAGCAGAGAGGTGGGACTCGGACATACTCCGCCGATACACCGACCTACACGTCCTAAAAAAAAAAAAAAATTAAATTAAATTAATGCATGTGGCTATAATTTTACTAATATAGTTATATAGTTGTATAAGTGTTTTGTGTTTTTGTTTTGTGTTTTGTAATGCTATGGATCTAAGAAATCTGAAAATAAACCATTTTTATTTTTTTTTTATTTTTTTTTATTTATAAATATATGATGGAACAAAGGCCGCAAAAATATCTGATGACAGCTCTATTCCTAGAGCCGTAAGAGCGTGTCAGATATTTTTGCAGCATTTGATTCATCATGTATTGATGCCGGTGACTGTACATGTTTCTTATCTTACAAAAAAAATCCTTCTAGGCAGAGCAAGGGCACAACTCGGAACGCGCTACTAAATATATAGGCTCTGAAAAAAAAACAACTTAGACGGATTGCCACAATTTTTGTCACACCCTGTATATGGAGCCAGCCCAGTTAAATCAGTTTGTAAGTGATCCGTGATCGGTTAAGTATTATTGGCAACATAAGGTCTGTACTAGCTTTCAAACCGTAGAAGTAAAAACTTTCATACATTTCATTAAGAGCGATTTTAGTCGTTGAAAGTTAGACTGGTTTGTTTATGGCCTAAGCTGTCACATTTAGCGTAATGGCTTTGAAGTTTCTAAGTAGGTACGTCTAGTTAATAACTAGATTCGCTTCAACTTGGCTAAGCCTTGTTTGATAGATACACACAAATACCTGCTCTTTTTATTCTCACAATATCATCATCATCATATCAGCTGAAAGACGCCCACTGCTGGACATAGGCCTCCCCCAAAGAGTGCCAAAATGACCGGTCCTGCGCCACCCGCATCCAGCGGACTCCCGCGACCTTTACCAGGTCATCAGTCCACCTTGTGGGGGGCCTACCCACGCCGCGCCTTCCGGTACGTACTTCCGGTATTCTCACAATATATTATATTCTTATTCACGACAGGAGTTCCTGAGTGAAATAGCGCACGCTAAACGTTCGGTCGGGCGACCTATGTTGCGTTTTAAGGACAGTGCTAAACGGGACATGGTGTCCTTCAGAATGGACCCCACAACTTGGGAAGAACATTCCCAAGATCGAGACCATTGGAGGGAGACCCTACGTTATGGAGTGGTGGAACACGATAAAGCTTGGTTCGATCTCTTATCGAATTAAGACACCAACGCGCTGCTCTTCCTCTTTCATCTCCGGGCAGGACATTTACTTGCCAATTATGTGCATGGTCGTGGCTGTCGCTCCCGTATCGGCCTTACAAGCCACGTGCGTAAGTGCCGAAGCTCTAATATGGACGCTGTTTAAATCATATTTTCATAGATGTATAAGGCCAATGATGATAATGATGATGACTCAGAAACATTTTATTATTTCGTTCTGGATAAGACATCCGTCACTCTCATACTCGCATATACTTCCCAAAACGTATGAAGTATTTTATCCATTAAGATATCCTATTCTATCCTATACTATTGAACTAGCAATATTTTGTAGATATATGTATTCGTATTCACGTTCTCAAAAATGACTTTAACGATTTTGATGACATTTGGAATATAAGGGGGGCGAGAAATCGATCTACATAGGTCTCATATCAGGGAAAATTCGTTTTCTCCGTATTTTCTCTATTTTATTTTATTTTTATTTTATTTATTGGAGAACAAACAGAGTTACCTAAATGTACTTAATAGTTACTTATAAGCTAAATTACAAATAAACATGCATTTAGCTCCTCGACAGTTCCCACTAAAACATAATCTATACATATAATAAAGCTGAAGAGGGTCGAAAGTCTGTACATGGAAGATATTCGAAAAAAAATTGGCTAGGGATACTTAGAATCGATAACAGAACACGTTCCAACAGTTTTTAGAATTTTTGTCTGTTTGTCTGTTTATCTGTTTGTCTGTTTATCTGTTTATCTGTTTGTCTGTTTATCTGTTTATCTGTTTGTCTGTTTATCTGTTTGTCTGTTTATCTGTTTGTCTGTTTATCTGTTTATCTGTTTGTCTGTTTATGTGACCGCGCATCACGTGAAAACGGCTGAACCGATTAAGATGAAATTTGGTATTGAGATAGTTTGAGTCCTGGGGAAGGACTTAGGGGGAAAGACTTAAGGGGATGAAATGGGGGGTGGAAATTTGTATGGAGCTACTTAAGCCGCTGCAACGATTTGGATAACATTTGGTATATGATTAGTTTAAGTCCCGGAGAAGGTTAAAGAATAGGGGGGGGGGGGGGGGGGGGGTGAAAAATTGGATGTAACCCGTTTTGATGAAATTTGGTTTAGAGGTAGTTTAAGTTCTGGGGAGGGACATTGGATAGTTTTTATTCCGGAAATCTTTCCCTGAAGGGGTGAAATGGGGGGTGAAATTTTGGATGGACTCCGTTTAGATCAAATTTAGTATAGATATAGTTTGAGTCCCGGAGAATGAACTATCCAGTTTGAATCCCGGAAATGCATAGTTTTTATCCTAAATCATCTCCTGAGGGGGTGAAATGAGGGTTAAAAATTTGGATAGAACCGATTTAGATGAAATTTGGTATGGAGATGAAGAGAAAAGAGAGAGTCCCGGGGAAGGACTTAAAATAATTTTTAGTCCAAAAATCATCTAAGGAGGTGAAATTTTCATAAAAATTTGGATGGAACCCATTAACGGTATAGCGAGTTGGAGTCTTGGAGAAGGACATAGGATAGTTTACTCCTGGGGGGTAAACACGTAGCGTTCCGAACGCGCGTCGGTACAATTTAACTGTCAATTTTACATATAAAAAGTGACATTTAGACCTACCCGACGTTCGTACAATGCGTTACGTGATCGACCTACTGAGAATCATATAAGGGGGTGTAATTGGGGGTGAAAATTTGTTTGTGACCCATTTTGATGAAATTTGGTTGAAAGATAGTTTGAGTCCCGGAGTATGACAACGGATAGTTTTAATCCCGAAAATCATCGCATTAGGGATAAAATAGGAGGTGAAAATTTGGATAAAACCCATTTAGATGAAATTTGGTAAATAGATAGAAGGAGTCCTAGGGAAGGACAATGCATAGTTTTTATCCCGAAAAATCATTTCCTTCGGTGGTGAAATGAGGGTTGAAGATTTGGATAGAACCCATTTAGATGAAATTTGGTATAGAGAGAGGTAGAGTCCTAGAAAAGAACATAGAATATGTTTTATTCCGGAACACATAAAAGGAGGAAATCATCGCCTAAGGGGGTGAGAAATGGTGGATGAACATTTGGATTGAACCCATTTACGGTATAGCGATAGTTAAGGAAGGACATAGGATAGTTTTATCCCGAAAATCATCCCCTAAGGGGGTGTAATTGGGGGTGGAAATTAGTTTGTGACACATTTTGATAAAATTTGATTGAAAGATAGTTTGAGTCCTGGAAAAGGACATAATAGTTTATATTCCAGAAATCATCCCCTAAGGTGGTGAAATGGGGGTGAACATTTGGATGTAGCCCATTTAGATGAAATTTGGTATAGAGATAGTTTGAGTCCAGGAGAATGACAACGGATAGTTTTTATCCCGAAAATCATCCTCTAAGGAGGTGAAATAGGGGGTGAAAATGTGGATGGAACCCATTTACGGTATAGCGGTAGTTGGGAGTCCTGGGGAATAGGAACATTACATAAGTAAATATATGTATTTGACGTTCCAAGGGTAAAGGTACCTTATGGGGGCCTTAGTTTTGAAGATGTTTTCTAAAACGGGGTAAAAAAGACGTTTTATTATGGCAACTATTAGCTGTAACATTTTGTTGAAGTATTTTTATTTTTAATATAAAATGTTTAAATTACAAGTCAGTTACTTTAATCCTACGGTTTAGTAGAAAAGTTCCTTACGGCCGTGTGATATGAAAATATGCAAAATAATTCTGAAAAAAGCCTACATGCGTCTATACATGCATTAATTTTAAGAACATCCAGTAAATACCATGGTTGCGGCAAATAAATGAATATGAATGAATGAATGAATACCCTTTCCTTCATACAATCCATACTAATATTGCAAATGCGAAAGTAACTCTGTCTGTCTGTTACCTTTTCATGCTTAAACTGCTGAATCGATTGAGATGAAATTTGGTATAGAGATACTTTGAATTCCGGGGCCTTCCCAAAGAGTCCTTACTAAAGATAGTTTTTATCTGGAAATTCATCACCTAAGGGGGTGAAAAGGGGGAAGAAAGTTACGATATAAACGAGTTCCGCGCGGACGAAGTCGCGGGCAAAAGCTAGTACTATAATATATTTAGTTTACTTACTAACAAACGATTTTATTACAAAAGACTACAATTTCTTACTTATATTATATTATACTTAATACCTGTACATTACAAATTACAACGAAACCATCCTACCAACCATCATCTGGGATGATTTTAGTAGTTCATTTTTGTACTGGCTAATGGACGTGTTGAAGATGTCAACCGAGACTAGGGTCTTATTGTACTCGTCACACATGCGGCGCAGCGGCGCTCGCACGCCGGCGTTACTCTTGCAGGTTGGCACGGCGAACAGGGCTGCGGCGGGGCGTGATCCGCGCCGCGGCGGCACCCGGAACTGCATACGATGCAGTAACTCGCAGCTATTGTATTTGCTTCGGCAGACTTTATACAGTACAAATACATACAGTACAGTTTTAAGTCAGCATCATAAACATATATACACTTTTGGTGGTTTTAGGACCTTATCGCTTAGATATAATGTCCTAGAACCACCAAAAGTGTATATGTGTGATGATGTTGACTGTACTATATGATGATGAGGTAAACATATTCATGCTGAAGACGTATCATGGTTGCCAATTTATCACTTATAGCTGTGGATGGGACATCAGTCACTTCTGGCATGTATGACAGAAGCTGACGGATATACTCAATACTCAATCATTTATTGCAATATCACAAAAGTAGGTACAGATGTTAACTTAAAGCTACAGATCATTGTGAACCCTGTTGGGCACTGCAATGTTAGGGAGAGGAGGACTTACTGATCGTTTATAATGTATCTTCTAAGTATTCATTTAGTGTGTAATAGGATTTAGTTAGTAGTAGTTGTTTTATTTTGTTTATGTACATTGTATCGTCTTCTTCTTCTTTTATAGAGTTAGGTAAATTATTATAAATCTTAATAGACATTATTAATGGGCCTGAGGATAGCAGGTTTAGTTTGGCGGGCGGTGCAACGAGTCTGTTCTTATTACGGATAGGTCGTGAAGAGGGAATGTCTTCGCTCTTAATGTTTCCGTACAACTATACGTAAGTGATACAATGACAACCATTATTCGCCCGCTGGTGGGTATTGAAAAGACAAGTGTCATAACATAACACTCAACATATTTCATAACCGTGCTTCGACGGGTGTAAATATTGTCATTTCTTTGAGTTACATACATACTGTAGTTGTCATCATTACGTATGCTGTTAAAGTATAACATACGTATGTATGTGTTTCCATGTAACAAAGACGTGTGACATTACCATGTGACACAACACCGTCTTCATTGTCAACTAGGCTTGTGTCAACTATTTAAGTCTATTTAAATATGATACCACACTCCAGTCCACATATGATGTGTATAAAAATATATAATAAAATACCACAAGCAATAAAATCCATAGAATCAATTAGCCTTTTCAAAAAATCATTAAATAAGTTTTAAGTACAAAAAAGTTACTACACACTACAAGATTTTTTTGATGAGGTGTGCGTGAAAAGATAAAAATAATGCATTTTCACATATTCTTTTTCCAACTTGAGTAGGTAAATATAATAATTTCTTTAGGACTTTGATGTCAATTAACTTTAAGCGAAGCCTAATTGTCTACCAAATTAATTAGGTACTACCTACCTAATAAGAAACCTAGTTCAAGGTATAATTAATAATATCCAGGTAGTACCTGCAACCTAGATTTAACCTAAATGTATCCTAGATTTGAGCTTCTTTGCTATGCCCTTACAAGGTCCATTTTATTACTAAATAGTAATATTATGTGAGCATTAAATATTTTGAGTTTGATGTTAAAAGTATAAAAGTTTAAGTCATTTTATTTTACTTGTTCCGGAAATCAAGTTCCTATAACCATCAATGTCAAAATGTCAAAATTCTACCAGTTTTTATTCTGACATTTAATATTGACCAATAAAGCTCAATTTACACATGCAAGAAATTGCATGCAAGTTTAACTATGTGTATTTTGCGCTATAACGTTTAATATATGTACCTACTTGTCAATCACTTAATACGGTAATTGATTAAAATTTTGTCCGAATTTGCCTGACTGAAAAACCTTAGGCATCCTTATTCACTATAACTTCAACTAAGTTACATTTTGTGCTTTATTATCATACCTGTGCTAACTCGTGGCACATTTTAGGGATTTGATATCGATAAAAAAGATTTCGATATACAAGTATATCAATACATGTGCTCATTGAAATTTCTCGATTACTATAAAACGTAGTGGATTACTTATCTGAACACATATCATATCTGTTTTATATTGACTCAAAAGTCATTCTAAATATTTTAAGAATGCCCCGTTGACCACTGTGGACGTAGAGGTTGAGATAACCTATACCGTCAAATCCTCCAACTTTACTCCACCGTCCAATCTTTGCCCAGGAAGGAAATATAACTAAGGGTACATTTATCTGAGAAAATTTTTGAAGCAAGTATTTTTTTGGTAATAAATTAAGTTAAAATTTGGTATTCTTAGTTATAATTTGGTATTATAAGTTATATTTCCTTCCTGGGCAAAGATTGGACGGATGGGTAAAGTTGGAGGATTTGACGGTAGTAATTTAAAGTGGATATTTTCATCTAGACGGCAATGTTTATTACCAACGAATATGGAAAAAATATAAATTGTATACTTACTATGAAAACTATTTTAATATAAACAAATAAATACACGTTTTAATTTGTTGTTTATTCTTTTTATTTAAAAATGAAGAGATAATAAACAATATTTATTTATGTTGAATAACATTTAGATGTTGACATTAACGTCGATATATTTTTTTGTCGTTAAAGTATTTTTGCTACATCACTTTTGTATAGGTGCCCCGAGTTAGCACAGGGTGCTAGGTCGGGTAACCTCCTCGAGTGTCTGGACTCTACCGATTCCTCTTGATTCGGTTGATCCGCAGGAATGGGTAGTGTCTTGGCCGGTGCGCCCTGGAAACAACGGCAAGTGATAATTTAGTGAACCCTAAGTTATCGCTTGCTGGTGTTACCAATAACCCGACACGGGGGGGTCGGGGGGTTCCGCCCAGGGAATCGCAAGATTCCCCAGGTGCGGCTTGAGGGAGAGGCCATTGCCGTTTGCCTCTATAATAAATAACGGACCCGGAACCCTGACAAATCCTCTGCTATCAGAGGATTCATGTTAGGCGCGGGGGCTGCAACTGTCAGGCCGGGGCCGAGTTGTGGCTGCGAGGGAGAAAACCTCTATAAAAAGTTACAAGGGGACCTGAGAGGGTGAATCCGAGGTCTATCACCCTCTCCCGGCGTAGAGGTCCTTTGGTTGGGTCGGGAAGCGTGTGGTGTCGCCCTGCACGCTTACGACGGGAGGGGGGGCTTTTGCCTCAGTAGTGAGGGCAGCTGCGGCTGTTGCCGAGGGGCGTCGTGGTGAAATGTTCGCGATCCCATGACGCCCCTACTACACGGCAGAGAGGGCATACCTTGGTGGTTTTAGACGGTAGTCCGGGGGGTTCCCGGGAGCCCGTCATACCCATCCTAGTTCCTCGGCTAGGTGGGATGCGTAAAGGCATTTCCCCAAGTAAAAAAAAAAAAAAAAAAGGTATGTTTATTATACATCTTTATCTATTTTACTTTCAAATACACAATGTGCTATTTAAATGCAGTTCGCTTTATATTTACCCAGAGCCATTAGCATAGTAGTTAAGAGATCATTGCAGTCAGACATGGACAAGTGAAACTCTTTCCATAACTACCGACTAGCGCTAACTGGTTTATGGCACTTGATGGTTCCAAGTTAACAAGAAAACCATACTAATATTGTGAATGCGAAAGTAACTCTGTCTGTTTGACCTTTTTACGCACAAACCGCTGAATTGATTGAGAATATTGAGATGAAACAAAATGGTATGCAGATAGATTGAGAGTGTTGAGACCCTGAAAAGAAAATAGAAAGAAAGAAAGAAAGAAGACATTTATTTACTACACAAAAGACACACAGAGACAAAGGGAGTAGGCAATTTAACACATATTGTGTGTGTCTTCGCGGCAGTGAATAGGTCGCTGTCTCAGCATTATGCCGAGGTGTCAGACTGTGTGATTTTCAGACAGCACCGTACGTGACCCACGGAACGCAACACAACATAAGACCATTAATAAACACATAATTATTGTATACACATAATAAATAATAAATGTAATAAATTTGTAAAATATGTACACTTAGTCAAATGGGATAGAAAGAAAAACACAAAGCACAAAACGCGACACGGTTGGGATAGGAAAGTGCTGGATGGGTTAGGATTGGGTTTAGGATTTCTGGAGCGTCAACAATTAGCCCTTAAGCTGACGCTTAAAGGTATACCTGCTAGACGCTCCTTGAATAGGTGGAGGGAGAAATAGGATAGTTTTTATCCAGAAAGCATCTCTTAAAGGGGTCACAATGGGAGTGGACGTTTCTATGGGAGTGCGACATATTTTCTATAAGATTTTGTTCTGGCGTGGTATTAATCACTTAAGTGGATTAATGAGTATACGCTGACGATGTCGCGGGCAGCTCTAGTTACGCAAAAAGTGGGAAAAGATTTTCTCTGTCCAAGTCTTTAAGACGGTTTGTTTACTAGATGTACCTGTACCCAATTTAGCTGACGGAATTACCGATCTTTAAGTCCACTTTCTTAAACTTTAAACAAATGTTTGAATGTTTTGCGTTAATTATTTTAATTGTTTGCTGATATTGTTCACCCACATTTTTAACAACTTGGTTCATTAAGAACCTATTAGACGGCGTATGTTTTGTATAAAAGTATCAATTAATACTTTCTCTTCCGATCCCACAATGTAAAATGGATACTGTATTTAATTGATTTCCGCTTCGACAATCAAGTTGACTTTAGTGTTCTTGTGCAATACTAACCGATAGTGGTATATACACAAAATAAAAATTAAGGGGAGGTTTACAAATAGATAGGTAATTTATGAAGGAGATACTTCGTTTGTCCGTATACTTGTAGTGCGTGCTCTTAGTCCCTCAAAATAAAGACGTGTACTTATAGATCATTAAACACTTAAAAACTACCTATTTATTTCTAGATTGTGGAGCGAGGCGTAGATCCCAACGCGCGAGACGGGGACGGCGCGACGCCCCTCCACTTCGCCGCGTCGCGCGGTCATCTCACCACAGTCCGCTGGCTGCTACGGCATGGGGCCAGGCTACATCTGGACAGGCATGGGAAGAGTCCTATCAACGATGCCGCAGAGAACCATCACCTGGACGTGAGTAGAACATGCCGTCTCTTTCTAGATCGTGGAGCGAGGCGTAGATCCCAACGCGCGAGACGGGGACGGCGCGACGCCCCACCACTTCGCCGCGTCGCGCGGTCATCTCACCACAGTCCGCTGGCTGCTACGGCATGGGGCCAGGCTACATCTGGACAGGCATGGGAAGAGTCCTATCAACGATGCCGCAGAGAACCATCACCTGGACGTGAGTAGAACATGCCGTCTCTTTCTAGATCGTGGAGCGAGGCGTAGATCCCAACGCGCGAGACGGGGACGGCGCGACGACCCTCCACTTCGCCGCGTCGTGCGGTCATCTCACCACAGTCCACTGGCTGCTACGGCATGGGGCCAGGCTACATCTGGACAGGCATGGGAAGAGTCCTATCAACGATGCCGCAGAGAACCATCACCTGGACGTGAGTAGAACATGCCGTCTCTTTCTAGATTGTGGAGCGAGGCGTAGATCCCAACGCGCGAGACGGGGACGGCGCGACGACCCTCCACTTCGCCGCGTCGTGCGGTCATCTCACCACAGTCAGGCTACATCTGGATGGGAAGAGCCCCATCAACGATGCCGCAGAGAACCATCACCTGGACGTCAATAGAACTTACCTTCTCTTTCTAGATTGTGGAGCGTGGAACGCGCGAGACAGTGATGCCATGATGTTTATGGGCTGCTGCGTTATCGCATTAGGCTTTACCTTGAGAAGCATAGGGAGAGTCCTATTCTTGATGCCGCAGTAAACCACCGTCTGGACTATCAATATACCCATCTTTAAATATACTCATCAACCTAGAACTAGATAAACCCAAAAGTAAGTTCCGATAAGGATGACATGATGTTGCTTCGCACTTCATCTAAATACGCATGAGAAGAACATTCCTAGCCGATGCCGCCGAAAATGGTCATGTGAACGCGCCAAAAATATACCTACTTAGCAACCTTTACCATATTGGACATGAGAAGTGAACAGATATACTTAATAAATTTAATAATACATTCAGAGCTACACCTAAATATTAAGTACATCATCTGAATCACTAAAAATGATTAAGTACATGACTGTTTCATTTGTTCTAAAACCAAGAAATTTTCAGGATTATCAAAGAACAAACCTAACCTAATGGGTTCTAGAGTAACAATAAATTTTAAAAAATAAGAAAAGCTTAGGGTCTTCGTAAAAACTGGCTTATTTCCCGAACTGAAAATAAGGACAAACGATATTCGGGAAATATAAATTAGTGATTTGCCATAGGATTCGACATTACATGAAGTAACGATTACATGTGTAAAATAAAACAACATTACCCACGAATACGAAAACACTTGTACCGTAATTGTCGCATAAAAACAAAAGACAATCATCACTATATTTACACGGTTCTTAAGCCCTAAGTGTCGGAATCATTGGCACCACAGTCCGAACAATACCTACGACGATGGATATAATGACGACAAATGACGATTTGCCGTCATTTTCCGTAGATCTAGGAACAATGGAGGCAAGATCACGTTTGGAAAGTATCATTTTCACTGGTCACACTCTGTTAGGTCGTTGTGTGAGTGATTAATTTAATTTAGGCTTTGGTTTTGAGTTTACTCATGCTGTTTAATCATTTAATTAAGTGTTTTAGAAATTAAATAATTGAAAGTTAGAAAGAGAAAGGCAATTGATTTGAAAAGGCGTAGATATGAATAAGCTTGAGAAAATGTACCTAATCGGGGTAGGTAACTCAACGAAAACTGTGCTTTGATAGGTAGCGCTAAGGCCGCATTCTAGACGCCAGCAGCGGGCAGCGGGGCGGCGAGCGGGCGTTCGTACATTTGATCATAAATAATATTTTCTCAAACATGCAATGAAATGTCGTCAGTACGTGCGTTATAACAGGCTTCAAAGTATCACGTTTCGGGCGGAACAACTCGAGAAAACTGTAAAGGAGATTGATACAAAATTGAAGGCCTAGGCCGGGAAGTAATTTTTTTTTTAATTATATTACAATTTGTGGCACAGCATCATGGTGTTCAGCCATGAAAATTACGAGTAGTTTGATTTCTTGGAGTTTTTTATTTATTTTTATATACCTACTGGTGAAAGACATTTTTGATAAATAGTTTTAGGGATTACCCCCTACATACGAGAGCGACACTGAAAGTCTTTAGAACTGGCCACTTGTAATAAATATAATAAAAAAATAAGTTCAAAATTTGAAAATGGAACTCTTTCTTAATATTTTTGTGTACGAATTCCACTCGATTGTCATTTGTTTTACGATTTGGCGGCAAATTGAAAATTGTGTGTACTACGTGAGCATGAATTTAACGCGAGAAAATTTTCGAGCAATGATTTTTTACGACTTTCGATGTAATTTAAGTCAACAAGAAAGTTATGATAGACTTCGATTGGCCTTTCACGATGAAGCCCCATCTCGTGCTACTATTTACAACTGGTTTAATGAATTTAAACGTGGCCGCACTGATCTCACTGATGATCTGCGTGAGGGCCGGCCTTCTACGGCGACTACTGAAGATAACATCAGTGTTGTGCGGCGTATGATAGAGACTGACAAAAGAGTAACCTATCAGCAGATTCGTACAAGCTTAGCCATTGGTATGAGTCAAGTCCACAAAATCCTCCATGAACATTTAGCGGTGAGGAAGCTTTGTGCCCGGTGGATACCTCATAATTTGACAGAAGCCCAAAAAGTCCGTCGTGTTGATTGGTGCCGTGAAATGGGTCAAAGATTCAACGGAGGTGACTCAAATGCTGTGTTCGACGTAGTTACGGGTGACGAAAGCTGGATTTACTGTTATGATCCTGAAACTAAAAGACAGTCTGCTGAGTGGGTGTTTCCTTCCGAGGAGTTGCCTACTAAAGTGAAGAGAGGTCGAAGTGTGGGAAAAAAGATGGTGGCCTCGTTCTTCGGAAGGACTGGTCATTACGCAACAATTATTTTAGAGGATCAAAAAACAGTTACTGCGAAGTGGTACACTAACAATTGTTTACCACTTGTCTTGGAAAAAGTTCGAGAAAAACGGCCTCGCAGTAGGATCCTGCTTCACCACGACAACGCCTCATCGCACACCGCCAAGCAAACGATCGACTATTTGGCGACGGCAAACGTGGAATTACTGGGTCACCCACCTTATAGCCCCGACCTTGCACCTTGTGATTTTTATTTATTCCCAAAAATTAAAGAAAAACTTCGAGGAAAACGTTTTATGGACGCCGACGAAGCAGTGGCTGCGTTTCAAAAGGCCGTCGAAGAGACCCCTAAGGACGAGTGGGCAAAGTGCTTTTCTCAGTGGTTCTATCGAATGCAGCGATGTATTGATGTGAAGGGAGGCTATTTTGAAAAGATATAATAAAAGTAATAAGTTGCTTGATTGCTCAGTTTTTGATTTTCTAAGAACTTTCAGTTTGACCCTCGTACAAACTTGCAAAGCTACAAACTCACAGACTTTACCTTTTTATAATATTAATATAGATATATTGGACAGGGAAGCCTGGCGGCTTTTAGTGTCGAAAGCCATGATCCACTTTGGATCGTTGCGCCACAGCAAGTAGATAAGTTATTATACCTAGGTATATAGATCAACATAGTCAAACTCATCTTTATCAGCCTATGTAGTTCTCATTCTCACTGCTGGACATATTTCTTTCAAAAGGTCAAAAGTAAGGTACTGATACAAGAGATGGGAGTCTTTATTATCTGTATCAATCTTTTTTCACATGCACGTCCTTTGACCTCCGTTGCCATATCTGACCCTGTCAATAACCTTGCCAGTAACACACGCAAAACAATGATATCAGTCATCCTGTGTGATGTGGCGAATTTATTTAGGCACGGTAAGTTCAATTTTATGTGTCTGACAGGTCCGGATGTGTTTCTGTAGGTATAATTTTAGATTAATTTAATTTAGCAATGGTGTGTAGTATGTATTAGCAGCCAATACTGTACCTCCATACAAGGCGCTCATAAACTATTATTCGTACATTCATCTCTTTTTTATTAGGTAAATAATTCCTTAAACGCGACGGATGCAAATGCTCTACAAAAGGAGCTCCGGCAGCACTCTTCTAAAAAATATCTTATGGCACAGAGAAGATTTTCTCATCAGCAAACGGTATAAGAATTTATGAAGAGACCGGAACCTAGTACTAGTACCCGTGATGATACATTGTTACAGTTGTCCTTCTTTTTCTTGTGTCTTCTTAATCATTTACCTCACTTCACAGTATCGTGGATCTTCTTGATCTTGTCAATCAGTCATCCCCATCGGTCACCCTCCGTCGCTTGGTGAAGAGTGGTTCTGACTGTGATCTCTCACAGCCGACCTTCTGATCTGAACATCGAGTGGGACTTTTGCCATCATTTTCCCCGTCTCCATCAGTCTCTCCAGGTAGAAGCGTTCATAGCCCGGCGGCGCCTGCGTATCGGAAACGATAACGCAGGTCAAGCAAAGACGGCAGGGGTCAGTCTTTGGATGGGTGACCGCCTGTTTGAGTGGTTACTATAAATGAGCGCTTTCGTGCTTTGGAAGGCACGCTAAGCAGTTGATCCCGGTTGCTGTCTACGACAGTAGTCGTTAAGCCGAGTTAGAGGCCTTCGGGGTGGCTAAAGAACCTCTAACAGTCGAGTTGCCCACTCACTTGACAAAGGGGGGACAACTGTCACTCGCGTCCACAGGAGCTACCTACCACAACCCTGCCCATGTCCCCTGGGTGGTACTAAAGAGTGACAAACTCAAAAAAAGGCCAAAAATAATATATGCCATACGATTAAATAAAATGTGATCTCTCGCAGCTGACCTTCTGATCTGACCATCGAGTGGGACTTTTGCCATCATTTTCCCCGTCTCCATCAGTCTCTCCAGGTTATTTGTTTTAAGGAATCATAAATGTAATGTTTTGTCCTGTTGACAGTGTCTCAGCGTGCTGGTAGCTGCAGGCGCGGCTGGCGCGGACGCCAAGCAGCTCTCCTCATACAAGGCAGTCCACTCGTGCGCATGTACTCCGGGAGACGCGCGGGTATGTACCACTTCGTTTGATACCTTATCAATCTTATCATCCTCGTAGCGTTTTTCCCTGTTGTACCCAAAAGGAGAGTAGGGTGGGGCTTATGCACAACTCCCAACTTCCCAAGATCTGGCGGAGGCAGTTTTACGAAAGCGACTGCCATCTGATATACTGCTTAAATATGGCGGTGCGTAAAACAGGAAGCTTCTAGAGAACTCTTATCTTTGTCCGATACTCTTGGCTATAACGTAAATGCTGTAAAACCATGGTTTATAACAACGTCAGTCTAAAATTAAGGGGATGCTTCGATTCTTGTAAACCACGCTGGTAAACAACGCAATTAAGATGTTTGGGAACAAGCTAGTGCGACTTCCTTCTTAAATTCAAAATGAGTAGGTACTTTGGTATTAAATACAGAGAGGTCGCTACTAGTAGCGATGGCAAATGTTATTAAATTAACACAAAACCAAACATTTAATAAAATAATTTGTTTCGTTAAGTAGTGTACTCTTCTTGACATTTCTTCTTTTTCCTCTTAATTTTTTTTTATAATTCCAGTGTGCTCTACCCAACTGCATCAACGCCAACGGCACCCGCTCCCCATTCTACCTGCACGCACCAGAGCGCGAACGCAGGGGTTCCGTACAGGAGCGCAGGGGTTCCTTACCGTCCACGCCCATCGGGTCCATAAGCTCAAGCCGCTCCGGACCCGCGGACGGGCTGTATGTGAACCCGATGCAGCGAGCGTCAACGACGGCGACGCATCATAGCTCTTCGGGGGAGGACAGTTCAGGTGCGTTCTAGAAAATTCTGGCTTTACATTTGGAATTAGAGTGCGAGCGCAGGAACTTCGGGGTTTTACAGGAGCCCAGGAGTTCCATATAGGAGTGCAGGGGTTCCATACAAAAACGAAACTTACCGATGCGAAAGGGTTACGTGTCGGCTTACGTTTCGTAAGTTTTTCTTTCTACCTAGCACATAATTTGCTAAAGAAAAGATCCTGAATTAGGAATTATTTTGTAAAATAACAATAGAAAACGTTAACTTTTCAAAAAAGAAGGAGATTATATGTTCCACTGTATGTATTTTTTTTATGTATGTTCGCCAATTTCTCCTTCAATTGTGGACCGATTTCCAAAATTCTTTTTTTATTCGCAAGAGAGTTGGTCCCATTATCACCAATTTTGGATCTGATGATGGGATCCCAGGAAAATTGAGGGCAACCCTCAAATTTTATAGGCACGCGTGTAGTGATTTTGGTATTTTCTATTATAACTCGTGTATTTACACATGTTTGGTTAAGTGGAACTGATGATGAAGACCACAGATGACTTATGGAACTCCTCAAACGTACGTCAAAGATTCTGACATGATTCCGTTGATGTAGCAAAACTAATGAAGTGATAATTCTGAGATCCTTGAGGAATCGACGGAACTCCTCAAATATTATCAGCCCACATATAGCGACTTGAGTTTTTTCTGTAATAATCAACGCATTGGCCCTCGGAAAGCTGTTCATGTGGTAAATTGGAAAGGAAATTTTCATGTACGACCATGTGGCTTGGTGAAGTACTGAATTGAAGTCGGTTTAAACTTTGTTTTTAAAGTAAATTATTAACTAATGAGGAATGTTTCTCATTACGTATTGAAGCTTATTCAATGATTACTGATAACATTATAGCTAATCCAACCAGTTCTGAGCCAATTATCACTGACGCAACACATTGATATATATTACCCATTTGCCACGCAAGCCCGTAATAAGGTTACATTTCCTTAACAAAAAGCCATTTTGTAATATATACATAACGCCCAATCGTCTGAAGATAATCCATTTGTATGGAATGTTGTAACAAGTCCGTGAGAGGGCGTTACATTTAGTCAAGTCGTCGAGTTTAAAGGTCTCATTATTCAATGATTTGGTGCCGTACAAGGAGTGGGCTATCATTGTATAAATAGGTATCTAACATTTAGTTAGCAAAAAAAGATAGAAACTGTACGATTCTTATATTAATATTAGTTTTATTTAATCATCATCATATCAGCCGAAAGACGTCCACTACTGGACAAAGGCCTCTCCCAAATAAAATAATAATAATAGAATACCCCTGTAAAACTATTTGTGAAATTACTACAAAACGATATTAAAATTGTTGAATCGTTGGATTTTAACTGAACACTATTCTTTAAAGTATTATAATTTTTTTTGTGTCAGTATGGCAAGTGCCAAAAATGCGGATGGTGGGTCCCTATCAATATGTATTTAACCCTATTTTTTACACGATGATATAGCGATACTTTCATCCGGCTCACGGACTATACTGTTAACGGATAGGCGTGAAAAATCGCCGCCGCAACTAATAGGGCGAGGCGAGCGAAGCGATAGGACGGAAGTATTCAATTACAATCGAGCCGATTAACCATTCACCATCCTCTCCATTCTAATTAAGTTGGAGCAGGACAGTGGAAGTTCGATAGTCGATTAGTGCCGTGCTTGTGGTAATGAATCAAGGGAGGTAGGAAGTGGGTAGCTTAGGTAATTTTTTGCACATCAATGATCATAAGTTTTCCTGGTGTGGTGGTGTGCGGACGTGGTTATGTGCTTATGTGGTGCTGATGCGCTTTTCTTTCTGATTTGTTTAGTAAGATGAGTGTGGTTAGGAAGACTATGTGGAGATCATGGTCGGTGGAGCATCACTCTATGCCGTATGATTGTTATGGTGAAAGTGCGTTATTTTTGTAAGGAGAGGTTTTATTTAACACGGAGAAAAACCATATGTCATATCGAAATTTGCCAATACAATCACCGACTAAGCCCTTGATAAGAATCACGGGTATTTGGAATCCTTTATGTTTTTAGTTTTTTTTATTTGTATTTTTTTTTCATTTTCTTCAAAACATCCATGATTTAGGTAGATGAAAGTTTTAACTTGCGTAAAATTTTAAATCCACACTTTCAGCGAATTTTGTATACCTATTTCATACGTTCTGCATCCTAATTCACAAAAAACCGGCCAAGTGCGAGTCGGACTCGCGCACTAAGGATTCCGTACCATTATCAATAAAAATATTTATTTTATTTTGTTTTTAGTATTTTTTGTTATAGCGGCAACAGAAATACATAAGTAATCTGTGAAAATTTCAGCTGGAACTATCACGGTATCAGTGAGATACAGCCTGGTGACAGACAGACGGACGGACGGACGGACAGCGAAGTCTTAGTAATAGGGTCCCGTTTTACTCTTTGAGTACGGAACTCTAAAAACTACATGAAAAGTTGGCTGACAGTTCTTTCATCTACTCTTTTTGTTGACTCCAATAACCCGAACTACCCACTACCAATGACAACAACGAAACCAATTTGACAAAACCAGAAAAAACCCACTTCAAATCTGGTCTGTAACATGAACCTCATGATATAATATTGTCTGCAGCCTGCTCCGCATCAGACGCCGACGCCAGCAACGCCAGCGGCTGGTACCTGCACAACGCCACGCCAGCCCCCAACGCGCCAGCAGCCTTGTACCAGCGTGTCAGAGACCTGTTCCACACGCGCTCCCCCGGGCCGAGGGTGCCTGCTGAGGGGCAGGAAGCGCCTGTTATGACTGGTAAGTGTCTCTTTAATTCACCACCTGTGTGCTGCAACTGAGGGTCTGATCCTAACTTATCTAGTGTCTCCCTGGACCTATGGGGCTGGTAAGAATGCAAGAGGCGATGTTCCTGTAAGTTTCTGATACAGATGGCGTTTTACCAGCGTGTTAGAAGTTCCATACGCGTTCCCCCGAGGCTGCTGAGGTTCAGGAAGCGCCTGCAGGTATAACTGGCAAATGCCTTTAAGGCGCTATAGTATCATGGTCTTCTCTCCCTCTCGCTGAGCATAAGCGTGAGCGAGATGGAAGTGCGTGTTTGGAAGCGCGGATATCATGTTTTTTAATTTTAATTATTTGTGCGTTTAAATAAATAAAAAAGTAATCACTAAGTTCTCTCAAACATGATATCGCCGATTTTTAAAACCAATGTTAATATATTTAGCTATTGTGCATAATTTGCTACGAATGTTTTAAGTGAATTTTAATATGTTTTAGACCTATGTTCGTGATTTTTTTCTATCGAGCAAAAATTGCTTAATGGTGTTTCGAATCACTGATTTCCCTGCAGAAAAGCCTCAAGATTACTATTCGTATTTTTTTGAAACCATATTATTATAAACAGACGCATTATATTGTTTCAAAAACTATGTTCGCTTCACTTCGCTGAACCTATAGCGCCTTAATTACCACCTTTGTATCTGTAGCTGAGATTCTGTACCAAACTTGTCTAGGCCCTGTCTCTGTCTCCTGGACCTAGGGTGCCGGTAAGAATGCAAGAGGCCCTTATTCGGTAAGGTTCAGTTTAAATCTTGATTTGGACTTTGCTCTATTGATGTTTCATTTAATATACTTTTCTTATACGAAAAAAGCCCCTTCATGAAATACTTCACCCGTTAAACTATTTCTTCGATCCAACGTCACGGTTCTGAGCCTGCGAACCATTAATTGGTTGCTTCCTAGTGTCTATCAGGTATACGCAGTTGGTGTGGATAGCATAATAACGAGTTTGCTCAGTCGGAAATGCTTATGAAATTATAAACAAACAATATATTTTGTTTTCTAGGAGTAGTATGCGCCATCGTGTTGTTAAGGAAGTGTAGTTGAAACTTGCGTTGTGTTGTCAAGAAAATATGCCAGGAAATCCCTGAACGTTCCCCAAATGTTGATATAGAAAAATAAAGTTAGTATATTTGACTTCAACATTCATATTAGGTACTCAAAACAATACAAACTCCTAACAATAATTGAAGTATTCGGGATTTAACTAGAGGAAGTATAGGCGCTGTAAAATCGTGTTCATCACCAGAAGTTGTAATAAATCCAAATGATCTCATTAGCTTTGGGCCTTTCGATTTACCATTATGGCACTGCTGTGGGTCACAGGATAGTTTTATCATAGAGGCTCATAATTGGTTTTTAACCTCCTACAAAAGATGATTTAAGCAGCATCCACAAAAATGCGGCACTTGCGTAGTACGTGGCTTATAAGGCCAATACTAGACCGACACGTCCACATATGACAAGTAAAGGTCATAAACAGCGTTGTAGGCGCAGCGAAACCTTGATGGATTGGGTTTACTGCTTTCATTTGCTTGTAGTTTAATTAAGAACAAGAGGTAGAGGTTGGTTAGAGGCAGGCTAAATCAGCTATTTTCAAACTGTTATTTTGCTTCCAGTGAAAGCCGAGATCCACGGTTCTTCCGAAACGACGACGGTTCCAGAACAGTCAGACAGCGACAGCGGGGCTGAGGCCACGCGTCGCGACCACCATTATGAAGACATTTATATGCCAAAAGAAGAGCACCAGAGGCGGAGGTGAGTGTCTTTAGATATCATAGGTCCAATTGGACTAAATTGGTATGAAGACTCAATCTGGGATTAAACTACAATAATGCACTAATCTTTGAAAAAAAAATGTCAGTCTAATTGATCCTTAAAAGTGGAACAGAACTTATTGGATCATTTAATATTTACAAAGTGACGGATTACGATGTTGTGACAGGTTATGGGCCTAGGGCCTGATCCAAATTACTTTTACAGATAATTCTTAAATAATCTGATTTGGACTGTTTGCAGTCTACCTGTAAACACTGTTGCTAAAAAGTTTAGAAGCTGCACAACATTTATTTGGCGACCGTTGTAACGTGGGTTTAACGTTTAACCAAGTGCGTAGTGATTCTCTACGAAGTTGAACATCCTGGGTTCAAATCCCAAATACTGGTGCAGGTGTGATGAGCATGAATATTTTGTCTCTGAATATCTTCTGTGTATTTAAGTACATATGCGTATATCGTCGTTTAGTAGCCATAACACAAGCCTTATTGAGCTTTCTATGGATCAGTTTCGAAGATGATGTGAAGATTTTCTCCTAATATTTATTTATGTTTAATTTGGTTCGAACAGGAGTAGCTCCCGTGACTCTGGCAGCCACAGCCGGCCCGGCAGCGCGGCGCTCATCGTCGACTACACCACCAAAGACGGCATTGACAAGTTAGTGTGGTCTCTTTTCTTCGTACCGTGCATGAGGTTGCGCAAAATATCACACTGGGTCGAAGTGCATCTTATTAACTCCAATAGCGCTGCGCTGCTATTTACTTAATAAGATATCTAATATTCATCATCCTCATCGTCATGCATTTTTAAGAGCGTAGCTATTTTCAGAGTAGTATTCGCCATTCTGGTTAGGTACTCCATATTGGAAAATATTAATGTGGTATTTCCCCACTCTCCTTTATCTTTTTCTGTCATGCTTACGAACTGATTGATTTGAAAACGAGAATATGAATGTGGTTTTTCCCCACTTTCCTTTATCTTCTTCTGTCATGCTTACGTACCTATTGATTTGAAAACTGTTTTTGCAAATTTTCTTTGAAGTGTCATATTTTTTAACAGTATGAGCAAAGCGTACGAGGAGGTGTCTCCGGCACCGGAGGCCCACGCCAAGTCCACCATTGCCACCAAGCTGGCTGCACTCACGCACAAGGCCCAGAACTTCGTGAGTATTATTTCATCATCATCATCAATTCATCATTATCAATCGTTCACTGGTGATAAGCCTCTCTTACTCTTACTACGCCAATCATCACCATTCCGTGCTAAATTGGGTCCGCTTCGGTACCTAATCCTTAGATTTACCGTAGGCAGTAATTTTACGACAGCGTCTCCCATTTGACCTTCCTGCCTAGAGGGAAACCTGCAGCTTTTTGGGATGAGACCCTTATGATGTTTTCCTTTACCGAAAAGCTAATATCACATGATATTTTAAGCTTGAGCTTGGGGCTTGAGTGGTTGACCACTAACTGAGCTGAAAGTAGGCAAGCTAATTCTTAGGAGGCGAACCCCAGGTTTCGATCTAATAGATGAGGATGCTATCGGGAAAAACTAGAAGCCTTCTTCTACCATCAGCTTATATAAGTTTGTATATCCTTTACTGGACACATTCCCCTTATACGATAATATAGTTAGCTTTGATTATATTACTTACAAACAACACAAAGATTCTTTCTTTGAGGTTCCACTAAGTAGGGATTACTCTTCTTGATGAGAATCCTTGACATGAATGGGTTAAAATATTTCTTCTGCCCACAGGCCAGCCGTCTCTCCTCGGCCGCTGGCAGCCGCCGCGCCTCAGTAACCGAGGACGCGACAGTTGTCCAGGCCTCGGCATCATCAGGGGTGTCCTCCGGGGGCAGTTCAGGAGACGAGGCGCCGCCGCCGCCGCCGCCCCCGCCCGCGCCGCCGGCGCCGCCGCCGCTAGCCGTGTTGGAGGAGCCGGCGTTGAGGCCTTCGGAGCTCAGAGGCAGGATGAGTAAGTGATCAACAGATATTATAGAAGTCTCTAATAGGGAACATTACGCAAAACTCCGCGTAGGGGCGACACTAGCAGAGTTGCAATTGTATCTCGTTCCCACTTGCGGTATTTTATATGCATGCACTCATTTGACAATCAATTGTGCATGTGTGTGAGTCCCTGTCTTCCTCTACTAGTTTACGGTTTGTGCTAGTGCTGCACTCTGGCGGAAGAACGTTGCAGTAATGTTCCCTATTGGCTGCCAACATTCACTGTCACAGTGTTCGCACTGACGACTGGTGGTAACTCAGTGGACGTGGCACTCCAAAACCGAGTTGAGGCCATTGGAGCTAAGAGGCAGGCTGGACAAGTAATCTATAGATATATCCGTCACCTCTTATTGGCTGACGACATTCGTCAAGTCACAGTCCTTGTGGTCAGTGCATGTGTCTTTTCAAAAGCCAGCGTCCGTCTGGCCGACGCTACCCGCCAGATAAGCCTGAGTTGAGACCTTTGTATTAAAGATGTAGGCTGGGCAAGTAATTAACACCGATTTATTAGCACTCTTTCAGAAGCGGAATTCGAACCTGCAACCTTTGTGTTCATTGTACTGCTCTTTTTAACTGCAACTGAGCTATAGTTATGGGTCCCACTCTTAGCAATGAATTCTAAAATCTTCGCTCCTAAAATACTTACGATTGGGTTCAATAGGTATAGACGAATTATCGAGAACATGGAATTGCATTTGTAGTGGTTGTACCGTTTGCAACAAAAGGAGAATAATTTTGTCTTAATTTTTCTTCACAATTTGACACTGACATTATTTTGGTATTTACTTCTTCAATATATAACAAACCTCTTTTTATGCTGATAGTACGAGAAAATAGAAAATTCAAATATAGAATGCCTGTAAACATACAATACTACTACATATGCAATTCCATGCTCTCGTTAATTTATCTATATACATGTAGGTATTCTCCAAATTAAATCCGTTTTCTCACTCATATTCACTCGGAATAAAATATGAATACTTATCTCAGTTCTGCAATGCAATTCAACTTTATGCCCATAGAACGAAATAAAGTAGAGAAGCAGACCTTTTTAATGACCTAACTCTCAGCTCTGTTGATTTTTGGTCCATTTTGCCCATAGTCCTTTGCCACTTGAATTATTTTCCGGGGAGATCTCAAGTAAATGCCTTTCTTCTTCGTCCTCAGATCTGAAGCAGATTTTAGGTTGTCTACTTTTAGCAAAACGGTTACTACAGATACTTCAAATCTCTCACCTCGTGGTGCGCCCTGCAGTCCTGCGAGTCGTTGGTTCTTTAGAATTTTGAAACTATAAACCGTTTCCTCACTTACGTTTTGGGTTTAGGACGGCAAATAAGACACTTTGCTTGATCCGTCTCATATTACAAAAAAAATATCTTAAAAACCCGTGGTAAATTGACACTGGCAATGATATTGACAGCTGCAGCAGCTATATTTGTCATTGCCAGGGTCAAATATTCAAAATATTTTTTTTGCAATATGAGACGGATCAAGGAAAGTGTCTCATTTGTAAGTGAGGACAAATATTTATATTTTTCAAAAATAAATGACGCAGCTGACAAGTCTACACCTTTTTTCTGGTGCTAAGGAAGGTTATTCCTATCACCAAAAAAATAATCAGGCACTTCTAAAATTTTCATCCATTTCCCATTGTCACTGTCAGCTCAGAGCTGTAGGCTGGCGAAATCCCTATTTCGGCCTGGCCTGCCTGGACTAGACCCTGTCTAGGACTTACAACAAACACTTAATATATATTGAGAGATTTTATATGTTTGTTAGGAATCCCACGCCGAACGTCAGATTCTCTACATTTATAGAGAATCTGACGTTCGGTGTGGGATTGCTAGCATTTTTTATCCTTTCTAGTAAAATGACAAGTGACAGCGTAAATGTATATATGAATTTTTGACTACTCTGTGAACAAGATTAGGTATAGATAAATTAACGAGAGCATGGAATTGCATATGTAGTAGTATTGTATGTTTACAGGCATTCTATATTTGAATTTTCTATTTTCTCGTACTATCAGCATAAAAAGAGGTTTTCACCTCACTTATCTTATCTTATCTAGGTGAGGGCCCTTTCGGATGCACTTCGACCCAGTGGGATCTTTTGTGCATTTGCCCTCTCCTTTATACCTGCTCCCAGGCTTGCTCCATCATTTCCACAAAGCGGATGATGCAGTTCGCCGGAAGCACCTTGAATTCCTTTGGTTGCGGGTAACCGTTACCAAAGTAGTTCATTCTTTGTCTGGCAAGGGCATGACATTCACACAATAAGTGTTCCATAGTCTCATCCTCCTCGCCACACATTCTACAGTCTAAACTATCAGATAGTCCCATCTTGGACAAGAGACACCTCACTTGCTCGGAAAGTCCTTTTTGTATGTTTGATATCTATTGAGAAAATTGCTTTTTATCCACATGTGAAGAAAGTAAACGTAGAACGTTAAAAGTACTATGACGTAGAACGTTAAATGTTTATTTTTGGTTTTTTATTTATTTTGACATTTTTTTTTACTTTTCTTTTCTAACTTAAAAAAAAAACTTTTTTTTAAACTTTTTTTTTAAACTTAAAACTTTTTTTATTATTTTTTTTATTTTTTTTAAACTTTTCTAAACTTTTTTTACATTTTTTTCAACTATTTTTTACCCTTCTTATTTTCCTCGCTGTAGTGAGGTGAAAAGATTTGTGTTATACACGGGTGAAAAGTTATTTTACGTCTCGTGTGTTGAAACACTCGCTACGCTCAGGATTCTATGATTGACCACGAGCGAAGCGAGTGGTTATAAAATAGAATCCTAGCTCGTGTTTCAAATGAACACTCGCAGGTAAAATACAACTTTCCCCCTTTGTATAACAAATAACTATTGTTATATATTGAAGAAGTAAATACCAAAATAATGTCAGTGTCAAATTATAAAGAAAAAATATGAGAAAATGATTCTCCTTTTGTTGCAAACGGTACAACCAATACAAATGCAATTCCATGTTCTCGATAACTCATCTATAATTCTGTATTTAATCATCCTGCAGGTCATCTAAGCGACTTAATTATTGTTTTTCTGTTATAAACAAAAACGGTTAGGGTGCATAACGTCCCACTCGCAAAACGTCCCTCCACCAAAACTACGTCCCATTCTCAAAACATGATCTCTGCAAATAGTCCCTTATGTAAAATACCCCATTCGCAAAACGTTCCTTTCTCAAAAGGTACCACCACTTTCGCAAAACGTCCCTTCCGAGAAAGCCCCTATCGCTGAAAGTCCCTACTGCATAACGCCCCTTTCGCAAAACGTCCCGTCTGCGAAATGACCCATTCGCAAAATGTCTCGTCTGGAAAAAGCTTGTTTAAGTAGAGACTAGAAGTCTTCTTCTGGGATAAGAGATGACAGGTTTTACGAAAGGAACATTTTGCGAAAGGGACGTTTTGCGAATGGGGTATTTTACATAAGGGACCATTTGCAGAGATGATGTTTTGAGAATGGGACGTAATTTTGGTGGAGGGACGTTTTTCGAACGGGTCTTTATTTATGTGAAGAGACGTTTTGCGAACGGAACTTTTTGCAGAAGGGTCGTTTTGCGTAAGGGACTTTTAGGAAAAGGACATTTCGCAAAAGGGACAAAGGGACATTCTGCGAGTGGGACGTTATGCGCCCTAACCATAAAAATTTAAAAAGTGAAAATAAAGAAAACAGAAAAAAATAATGCCTTAATGAGATAACTCGCTGTAAACAAAATGACATAAGACATAACTCTCAGCTCTGTTGGGTTTTGGTCCACGTTCCATACAAAGTTGCTCATGGTCCTTTGAAACTTTTAACGAACTGTATTTATGGACTCTGTTGGTATTTCCATAGGAAATATTTTGTCACAGCTGTATTTGGGCATTTTTTTTAAATTCGTGTACCTACCCAATAAGCGTGCGTTGTTAAATAAAAATTAAATCAGTGTCAGTTTTGTGAAGATAATTAAGTATTCAGTTTGTATAAAAATTACTTTTTCTTTTCAATTTATAGATGATATGTATGAACACGTTATTTGAATGTGAAACAAGTTAATTTTCACATAATTTGAATGCTTAATTTTCGTCACTAAACGGACACTGAGCTAAAAAAAAAAACAACTCACGCTACTTAATTGGCTACACGATTTTTTTTAAATGCTTGTTTTGTAGAATATTTGATATTGTAAATAAATAACTAAATATTAGGTGACAATTTTACAGAAATCGAACTATAGTACGCTCAATAAGGTTTTTTTATGGGTAGATAATATTTAATAGAGATAAATATTTAAATAGGTACCTATACAGAAATCACCACTTGATAAATGAATGATAAAGCATATCTACGGAACATTCTGACAAATATCTCTTATGTTAAAAAGAAATGACTGATTTATATTGTCTTTAAAAAAAACACAGAATGCATAATTTTGTCATTTTAGTGCCTACAACCAATTAGGTATTAACTTAATATATTAGTAGAATAATCGAAAAGTTTAATACAGTGTAACTATTTCTCTAAAAAAGAAATAAGACAACTGTAACCAGAGCTTTTATATAAAAAGGTACTCATATGTAATAATAGCGCTGGTAACTACGGCCAATAGGTAGTTACCTACATGTGTTATATCTTTTCAGGTGAGATGATACAAGCTACTTTCTAGATACATACTAAACTAGACATTCCTAAAACTGACTTTCTAACACACATATTTTAAAATAGCAGACACCGGATTTATTTGAAACATACCTCAGTGCATCAAACGTGTTGTTAAGACAGCAAAACAAAACATTGTTAAAATAATTATATGTTGTAAATCAAAGCGATAAGAATCGGGAACATTCTTGTATCTGATGTTTTGCAAGATGTTGGATATGTAATTGACGCAATGAAATTCATACAACATGGTGTTACTTGACTTTATTTTCTCAGTTTGAAATCTATCTCTCATCGTTATTTTTTAAAAAACGGTTACTTAATAATAATTATATTTATTTATTTCGGAAATGAAATCGATAAATCAATAGGGTTAGGAAATACAATTAACTTATATATATCTAGTGTTAATACTCCGATTAATGAGACACAACAAAATATTTACAACTTTCGCGGCGGTACGGCGACAGGTGCGTGTAGTTGCACGTACCGCTCGACAAGGGGCGAGTCCCATCCCACCTCTCACCCCTGATGCTTCTCCAAGACGCCTGGCTCAAAATGTTTAAAATAAACATAGGTATCTCATTTCAGTTTAAGATCAACATTTCCAGAATACTTTGTTTGAAAGTCTTACTGCATTTCCCACTAAACTTTAAGCGCTATTTTTTGCAAAATTTTCTACTTCTACTTCGTTTCAAAATATTTCAAATTGAAAAATGATGGTCAAAGTTTTACATGCTATAGGTACGTTGATACAAAACAGCCTAATCAATCAACATGCATCAAGGAAAAAACAAAGAAATTTTTTTTTACAAACACCGGTCAGGTCTGTATCCCTAAATAAGAAGAAAAAATATTATACTTAATTATATCAAACTAAAACATTTATTCGTGACACCCCTCAAAATGTAATAGACGTGTGAAAAAAGAATCGACTTGCATAAAAAAAGAACGAATTGATTTGCGTGCAATTGATAACCATGCCAAATTACAGCTTTGCAGTAGTAGGTGCGAGTATCAAGAGTGACAGTGAACAGACAGTGCGGCAGCACAAAAGTCAATTAAAGTTATTTTTATCAGTATTTTACGCATTGCATTGCGCGTCCTCTATAACAACGCATTCAGGATGCTGATGAGGTTGCCGCGCTACTGTAGTGCATCGGGGATGTTCGCGGAGGCGCGTACGGATGGCTTCCACGCTATTAAACGTAAGCGAGTCGCGTCCCTGATGCGTCGTGTTCGCGGCAGCTCCAACGGACTCCTGAGTGCAGTTGCGGAAACGCATGACAGTTCTATATTCCGCCAATGGACGAAGTAAAATATACATGTAAAATAACATAGACCTAAGTAAAATTGTTACTAACATAATATGGATATACCATTTACTCCGCAATAAACATATATTTATTCATTCATTCATTCATTCATTGCCCTGCACGTTCATTCTATTTTCTTGTTGTATACGGTGTGGTGTACCTATCACCGGATAAGACGGTAGCCATTCATATGGGCGAACAATTTTTCCCAATATTTACATTACCCAAACGATGAAACCGTGTAAGTGTAAAATTTGTGACATATACAAGACAAAATATTGTTGGAAACTTCCAGTGCTTAAAGTAAAATAAAAACCGCAAGTTTGACGTATTTTGACTGACATCGACGTATTTGCCATGTAATGAAGAGAAAATACAATTTAAGTGAGTAAGTAATTAACTTAGTTCACTTTCTACGAGTAATGGGCTGTTAGTCTCGGCCTGATTGTACCGTAAGTACAGTCAAAACAATAAAATAATGTATGTAAATTATTTTGGCTGAAGAATTAAGCAATGTTCACTTTCCATTTCGTGACGATTTGGAGACTTATCGTGTAAACAAATGGTGATAAAAGTTAAAGATGAGTTTACAAGGTTGATGAACGACGTAGTATGTACCTACGAACAAACATAAGTAGCACATGAAATTAAATTTTAAGTTTTACTTCTATCAATTGCAGGCCAAATATGGAAACGATATGATACAGGTTCAAGCCTACTAGTATTCCCATAGGCGACTCTTACGACACCCAAAGGAAGGCACCCTTAACCACAGAGAACGACGAACTCTCTACAAATATAAATCAAACGTTGCAAACACGTTCGTATCGCTTCCAATCAATTCTAAAAATACAGACTTTCGTGAACTGAATTCTTAGATTTCGTGGAAGCCACTTTCAGTAAATATAAACTGAAAGCAAAATACAAGCTAGTACTCGTACATGCAGATCTAATCTTATTTCCAGTGGCAAACAGAAATAACAACAATTTAGTCACGGTCCGGGTATTCGACGAGGTAACCGTTTTGAGCGCGTTTCCTAGACTACAAACGCTAATTACAGGGTTATTTCACCCTGGCTCAGATATTTTGAGGCAGATTCATGTCAGATTGACATTAGTACCAGATTTAACCCTTTCATTCGCATTAAAACACCTACACCTGCATTTCATCATACTTACCTTATACCTGATTTGTAAACTTACTTAACTCTGAATTAATTAATTGCCCAGCGACCTCTCCTTCTCATTAATTAGGTTTTGTTACGTATAAGTTATAATTATAAGTTATAGCGCCTTTAGCATATATTGCTGCTAGCATATGCTGCGTGGTATCCATTTTGGTTGTATTTAAACACATGTGTAATTTCTTTGTGACACCAAATAAATATATTTCTTTCTTTCTTTCAATCTGGTGGGGTTAGACGTCTAAATTCTCAAGTAAGAGTGAGACGGCAGCGGACATCACGTTTCGGAGTCTTCGTTCGTTCAGACGCTCATTTCACAAAGGCTTATATTATAACAGGGCATTTTCAAAAAAAATGTGTACTCAATTAGCGTGACTCAGTGTCAGTTTTGTGATGAAAATTAAGCATATAATTGTTTGACATTTAAACAACTTGTTTATGCACATCATTTATAAATTGAAAAGAAAAATATTTTATTTATACAAATTGTCGTCACAAAACTGACACTGAGTAAATTTTTGTTTAATTTTTGAAAATGCCCAACTAGTGTTACAAGCAGAAGCCTTTTAAACTCCTTTTATTTCAAAGAGACTTTCTTTCCCTTGTATTACAAGGTTGTTGCAATTAAAATTTTCAAGTGCTTTGGAGCACTAACATACGTGATTATTTAGTTGCTTCTTTTTAATGTCATTGTAGAAACAACGGATTGCTTGCTGACATATCCTACTCATAGTTCATAGTTTATAGTTATTTATTCAGTAAACAATATACACTGCATTTAAAATTAATATTGTCAAAATAATACAAATAACAATTCTAAAAAAAATGCGAATGTAGTGTAGTAGCAGAAAGTAACAATATAAAATAAAAAATAAAATAAATAGATAATCAATAATAAGGAATGTATATAATGTCAACTATGTCTTTCTATCAATCAAATAATTCAATCTAGATTCTACATAATTAAATCACGGTTTTTTTTACAATAATAATACACAGAAAATAACAACATATGATTAAAAAACCGGCCAAGTGCAAGTCGGACTTGCGCACGAAGGGTTCCGTACCATTATCTATAAAAACGCCAAAAAAAAACACGTTTGTTGTATGGGAGCCCCCTTAAATTTTTATTTTATTCTGTTGTTTAGTATTGGTGGTTGTGGTTATAGCGGCAACAGAAATACATCATCTGTGAAAATTTCAACTGTCTAACTATCACAATTCATGAAATACAGCCTGGTGACAGATGGACAGACAGACAGACATACAGACGGACAGCGAAGTCCGAATAATAGGGTCCCGTTTTACTCTTGAGTACGGGACCCTAAAACACATGTGTGTCAGTTTTGTGACGTCAATTAAATGTTCAGTTTGTATAAAAATTAATTATTTCATTTCAATTCTGGGCCCCAAGATACAGGCTTTGCCTAGTTTGGGGTCCACCAGATACTGTTTTTGGTCGAACAATTTATTTCTTATCAAATAAACGAATTTATTATTATTTATTATGTATCTCCGATTTAAATTCACGGGGCGAACCCCGGTCATTTGGAAGGCGTGCGTGGGGATATAGATCCAACACGTAGAGGCCCTTTGGAGACGAAATTTAATGTCATGTAGTACACCTGCTAGAACCCATTCACGGGTACATCGGTAGATACCCGTGAACTGGTCCCAGCAGGCGTTGGAGCTATTGTAGGAAAATGGAAAAGAGAATTGGGTCTATGGTGATGACATTTGGGTGGACAATAAAATTGGGTTATTACAAAGTGGTCCGGACACCTGCCATAACAATGTTATCCACAAGGTTATCGAGGCAGGCGGTGACTAGCCGCTCATTAGATGGGCGCCTAAAAATGCCGTCGTAAAGACGGCCAGGGGCAACACCGGGTGAGCGGCTCAGGGGTGTCGAGAGGTGGTGCTGCGCTTTCTCCGAAGTTACTCGCGGCGTTATGCCCTTTAACACTTCCACCCCTGGAGCATATAGCTCTGACGACTCCTCTCTGGACGGCCAATGAAGGCAAGCCAGAGCTGAGAGTCCTGCGGGCCCCCTTGGGGTTCCACTCCGACCGACGAAGACACGCCGGAGACGGAGGCCCTGACCGACTCTCGGGAGCACTCGGGTCCGTGGGGTCGTTACTCCCCAACAGCTCGCCACAAGCTGCCCTGCGGGCTTATTTATTATTATTATTATTAAATTATTATTGCATATACACGTTATTTAAATGTGAAACAAGTTTTTCACATCGTTTGTATGCTTAAATTTCGTGACAAAACTGACACTGAGTTAAGTTTTATTTAACAGTCACGCCAATTGGGTACCTACATGAATATTTGGAAATGCCCATCTACATCACGCACAACTACTTAATGAAAACAAAACGAAAAATTTTAAGCCAAGCGTAGCGTTGTAAATATGAGTTACTAGGTTTTTCCCGCGACTTCGTCCACCGGACCTCGTTTATATCGTACCTCCCTACAAACTTCCGCCCCGCATTTCGCTTCTTTTTGACTTCCGGGATAAACACTATCCTAAGTCCTTCCCCGATTCAAACTATATCCATACCAAATGTAATCTCAATCGGTTTAGCGGTTTAACCCATTCAGGGCCCATGACGACACATATGCGTCAGAGCGCTACGAGCGCTTTTCGCTACATACGAGGTTTAAGCTGCTACGGACTACGGCGTAGCGCTACGAGCGTTAAGCGTCAATAAGTAGCAGACAGGCAGAGTTACTTTCGGATTTATAATATTAGTATGGCAGTATGGATTAGTCGCGGGTAAGGTCGCGAGAGTCCGCTGGATGCGGGTGGCGCAGGACCGGTCATCTTGGCACTCTTTGGGGGAAGGCCAATGTCCAGCAGTGGACGTCTTTCGGCTGATATGATGGATTAGTAAAGGTTTTACGAATACTTTTTTTAACTGAATACTAAATATAATGACCCGTGTGGTTGTCTGGTTAGAATAGGGTTGAAGTGTGCTGTGGATGGTCTAGCAACCTGTAATTTCTTATCACATTTTGTTCTTCTAATGGAGATTCCTACAATTACTGGAATTGTCACTGAAAATTAAATTTTATGTAGTCTACCTACCCTATCCCTTTTGGGAAACAGGCGTCAGTTTAAGTACAAAGAATGTCTCATATCACAGGTATTTGGCGCCCAAGCCGAATACAAGGGCGATAAATATGCGATCTGAGGCTATCTTTATTACCGCCCGTGATGAGCAAAACATTTTACGTCTCTCCCTGGTGAGGAAGTGGGATTTTCCGCACACGTAGCGTGGGGTAATTGCTATTTTATGGCCAGGTGAGACGTAAAGTAAAGAGTATTTAAATTTAGAATTGTCGCCGTCTCTGTCACAGACAACAAAAGCCAATTGCGGTCGTCACGACAGGACACGATTAATTTTAGACTAATAAATATTGCTACATACGTGTTATAACACTTATAACATAATTATGTTAAGATTTAAAATAAGAGTATTAAAAAGCGTCGATACTTGACCTTGTGTAACAGTTTCGCTATGTCGTAAATGTACAGATTTCTTGACTTTACGTAAACTCTAAGGTGCACGGATAGAGTCACCAGAGCGAGACGTTTCGTAGCCTTTCGATCGATTAATACTGAAATCTAATTAAGGAATAGCCTGTACTAATAGAATAGTGAGATAACACCTTTCCTTAATTGTTTAACATTAACGGGAACATCGAATGGATTGTAATGTGTAAGGACCCGCAATAGTATTGAGTTTATTATTCTGAAAATAGAGGAAATATAGACCCTTAGTTTCTTTATTATTTAATTGTATGGTTTAGTTGGGAAAAGGTTTACTGGAAGTAAGTTCCACCCTTCAAGCCGTTCTCGCGAGAAAACTGAAACCAAAGCGCTCCGTGCGAATCAGTGGTTATATCAACAACGTAAGGGTAGAACCCAAGATTAGGTAACAGTGAGAAAAATTAATATAACATTAATGCTGACTCCATTCAGGTGTTGAGGGCGCAGGTGCGTCTGGAGTCTGGACACGATCTATTATTTCGAGTAAGATTAGTACGCAAAATGCTAGTAAGATAGCAAGCTGGCAAAATAAGATTCTAGAGTACCGTCCGTAGGACAGAAGACTCTTATTTATTAGGGTAGTTAGTTCGAATTACCATCTTGTAGAAACATAAGAGCCTATTCGTAAGGCACAGTATATAGTAGTAAACAAGTGACGGGCATTGAATAACGAATGAATCCCATTTTATAGAAAATATGAATGTTCTTTAATATATCTTACGCACCGATTGACAAGCTAGCTTTCAGCTATTTACTTAGCCTGCCAACTCCGCTCGGTAACTAAGCAGAGGAAAATAGCTTTAGTTACAAAAGACTGAACGACTGTGTTGACAGAACTATGAGCGTTGAGTGATATAAGCAGTTTTTACTCGCATTGTGGTGTTGACACTCATTCTCTAGCGATTATTAAATTCAATCAGCATGCCATCTCATTAATATTAATTTGTTCAAACATCCGTCAATCTTGATTTGACGACGTTAAATCTTCGAGCTCTTTTGTTTAACAATGACGTAATTAAGTATTAAATAATATTGGAGAAGTTTTGAGATGGTATTGATCGTGCACGCATGGTTGCGCGAGTGCAGTGCGTGCGCGCAGACTTTCTCTCCCCTCCTAACGTCGGCCATGTTTCAGCGCGCCGCGGCTCGGCGTCCGCAGACGAGGAGCGGCCGCGCGGGCTCAATCTCGTGAACAAGCAGGCTGCACTGCCTTTCGTGCCCCCCGCGTTCCCCCACAACGCGCCGGACAGGCTCATCAAGCCGTCGGAGTATCTGAAGACCATCACGGCGCCCTGCAAGCGGGACGATGCGGCGGCGGAGCCGCGCCCGCCGCCGCCGCCCGCGCTCAGCGACAACGCACCCCCTCCACCACCCCCGCAACCCCCGATGATGGTCGCCCAGCCCCTAGCCGCCATCAGCAGCGCCGAGCTCAGCGCCGTCCGCTTGCGAGCACCGGCAGCCAAAACGCTCTCCGCTCCGCCGCCCGCCCGCTCCGTCAGCCTGCAATGCATCCCGAGCGCAGCGGACTACAAGAGCGTGAAAATAGACTTGATAGAAGAACTGAAGATGTCCAAGGATATCACTGGGATTAAGAAGATGAAGGTTGAGCGGGCGAGGCGGGAGAGCCTACAGGATAAAGAGTCGTTCACGGAGTTCACTAAGCGGTTCACGGCGGAGAACTTCGCCGATCAGGTCAGTGATGCACTTTTACTTAGGTCGAGGTGATATTGCAATACGTTGTATGATATGAAAGTGACGGTGGAAATGCACTCTCTAACGATTTCTATTTTCAAACTTTGGTCCGTACCTAATGGCAGAACAACTTACAGAATCGTGTGTGTGATGTAATAGGTATTAATGATAGTACACATTAGATTAATTTACATTAGAATGTTGTTACATGTAGACGATAATGGAGAAAATAATTCCCAAGAAGTTCAGTCCGTGGACTTTTCTAACTTAACGTATTTTGCAAGTCTAAGTGGTCAAGTTAATGAACGACTGATTGTATTAGACTCATGAATAATAATTTCAAATGGCGTTGATATGGCGAAATTACACAGCATTGTTTTGTATGATATTTTGGTAACAAACTAGCGTTATTTGGCACTAAACTGAACTTTATGAAAAGGACATTGTCTGTCTCGTTTCAGCATATTTTTCTCCAACTTTGACAGCAAGAGACAGTAATACTGTCATTAATACTGATGCATCTTGTCCGTCAGTGCATTCCACCTACACTTCCGTACACTAACCCACTGATCTATTTTCCCCCCTACCCACTTCAGTTAATTTAATAAAAAGAGCGTAAGTCACTATAGAACTTAAACATAGATACGTTCTTTTTTACTAACGCATCCGTGAAATGCATCGCGCATTATTCGATGTAACTTTTGTACCATCAGACGCAGATAACTGAATATGAATCTTATTTCAACGCCGTTAGGCTTAATTTTCTACACGTATGTCCACTTTTGTACATAGACACGGAATTTATTGCATGCTGAAGTAATTATCTCAAGTTAATTAATTGAGAGCATTGATCTCAGGTTTTGATGTTATCTTAGGAAATGATCTTTTAGCTTATTAATCTTGTCATTAAGTTATCGTATATCCAACTTAAATTACGCGTGAAGTGTGCGTGGCCATTGTATTGAAGGTATTGAAGTAAACCAACGAGTGCGCGAAATACATGGAGAATTTTAGCCTTCAACCATACTTATAGTCGTTGAAGAAAATTACCCAATTAGGTACCTACCTTAATTATTACCCAACTGCCGAAGGAGAGGAGGGTTATGTTTTTCGAGCGTATGGTATGTATGTATGTATGTAGGTATGTATGTAAGTATGTATGTATGTATGTATGTGTGTATGTATTATTCTTTGACACGCACTGCAGCCTAAACCGTTTGACGGATTTCGACATATGAGGTGTCATTGGATTCCTCATAATTGTAAGAGTGACAAAGGCATTTGCATAAAAGCAGTAGGGTTTTTCGAAAAATCTTTTGATTTCACTTGTGTTAATTTTACTTTTAAACTATAATGCACAAATTAAAAAAAAAAGTTAGGTACAACTATCACAGGCATTATTGGTGCAGGATCCTAAATGCTGAGACTCGAAAATGTTTACGACAAATAAAGAAATAAACATAGAGATAATTATGTTAAAACCCGCAAATTTTTCCGCATTGAATTATTTTCTGAAAATATAGGTAAGTTACATATGAATTATTTCGGTTAAAAGTATCCACAGGTGGTGAATAATCAGTTACAGTTACAGGCAGCGGGGCTGGGTTCAAACTACCGGTGATATAGTGCCGCCTTCTGTATTTGTTCACTAGTTTAGTTACACTAGTTACGAAAGCGACTGTCGTCTAAACACTAGACTTTGTGGGTTTCAGGCCGATTTTCTCGTTATGTGTAACTAGCTAGTTCTGAAAAATCAATAGCCTGAGAAAGATACGGTTTCGCTCTATGAAAACACAACAATATATCTATATCAGCCATATTTTCACAACAAAAAATAGGTTGGGTAATTTGACTAAATATTCATTATTAATCCACCTAAGTTGAATACCGCAACGGTAAAAAATAATGAAAAGTAATCTATATAAATTACGTAAAAATCAGACGAAAATGGTATAAACTTTCTTTACTATAAAATTGACTACTTCTATATACGTTCTTTGGGATACGCGCATAATCCAATTATTTTTGTTAACGATAAAACCTTTCTATAGGCCAGATGAAATTCAATATTATCTCAAGGTCGTAAATATTTCATTAAAATGCTGTTAATTCCTGATGCATATAATTTTGGATTTAGTCTCCAAATTTGTGTACTCAAACATGTTTTCATTATAAAAATAGGTACTGATAGCATTTTTGCCAGCGGGTTAATTTTTTTTCCTAACTTCCGGTCCATAGACTTAGTGATTTCAATAGTAAAAGCTTGTAAAATAACTAATAAAAGCCGTATACAAATAATTAGCCTGATATTTGGACCAATCAACTTTTGGACCCACAGTATTTTGTCCGGTAACGCAAGATAAACTGTCATGTTTGTTAGAGAAACTGCTATAAACCAGGTACCCAATTGTGTATAAAGATGGTTGACACCAGCAGTTACGATATGCCACAGATTTTAATTGGATTGATAGACACAGGTTTGAAATAGATTGATTAGAAAGTTTGTAAAAAGTAACACAGGAGACAAAAAAAGTGTGGGTGAAAAAGTTGATTGACCCATTTAATTATTTCCAAAAAAACCGTATTTTGCTCAGGCTACAATTGCTACAAGAAATAAATCTAAAAGTGAAGCCGTTGCCGCTGCTTGTTTATGAAGGGGCAAAGGGGCATTCCCTTTATAGACAAGCAGCGGCAAACATGATTGGATCGGCATTGATTCATGATTTGGTAGTGCCATAGGGTTATTCCCACATGTTACCACCACATTGTTACCAGTAGAAACTACTGGGAATATTTTTTTTACCAACGAGTACTTTAGTTGTAAACGATGGGAAAAAAATCCCAGATGTTACCACTGGTAAAAATTGGTGGTAACAGGTGGGAATACTCGTAACCCGTGCCATACATAGGTACGTGTACGTATACCTTATTTTATAAAGGTAACTCCCATGAGAATCAGACATATCAAAATATATTTAAAAGGAGCAATCTGCTGACGAGCGATTTTCGACCTTAAATAGGTAAGTGACTGGGACCCGTTTTCATTATATTTCAGTCAAACGGTCCAACATTAGTGGACCATTGGCAATTAGGCTGCTACTCGTATTTCGTCCGACTGGTGTCCGCACACCAGTTTTTTTGCAACTGTAAATATGTCTAGCTCCATTAACGGTAACCACAATAGTGCATTATTGCCGATAAAAAGATAAAATACATTGTGTATCATAAGTTTTTGCAACGAACTGACCAACCATGAAATTGCTGGCCTTCTTAAATTGATTACGTTAGTCACTTACGATAGAAGTAACACCTATGTCTTTAATTGCTTCATTACTACACCAAAATATGGTGAGGCGTCGAGCAATTATGAAAGCTATTGTAGGCTTGGATTTATTTTGTGACATCATGTCTTATTGCGACACTTAGGACGACATCCTCAAGTCTACCGAAGTTCCACAATGCCTGAAGACTCGCCTCTTTAACCAATGTGTCCTGCCCACCATGACGTACGGTGCCGAGACATGGACGCTAACAAATGAGGCTGTGCACAAAATACGAGTAGCACAGAGAGCCATGGTGCGCGCCATGCTCGGCATTAAACTACAAGATCGAGTGAGGAATGTTGAGATCCGACGTCGCACTAAGGTGCGCGACGTTGGAGATACCATTACCAAACTCAAGTGGAGCTGGGCAGGACACCTTGCCAGGCAGAACGATGGTAGGTGGACCAAACAGGTATCAGATTGGTGGCCACTTCTAGGTAAAAGGAGCGTCGGCCGGTCCCCAGCTCGATGGGTGGACGATATTAGGAAGATCACGGGTCACTTCTAGATAAGATTAGTTCAGGATAGTGACGGGTGCATGGCGTACTCGAAGAGAGGCCTATGCTCAGCAGTGGGCGATTACGGGCTGACACTCATGATGATGTCTTATTCCATTGCCCTTTTTTTCGTAGGGAAATGCGTTTACGCGTCTTGTCTGGCTTGGGAACCATGACAGGCATGACGTATCTACTCCCGAGAACGCTTGCTTATGGCGAAGCCTCAGGAACGCTTGAGCACACTTTCACGACAATTATCTTATGCAGGGCCCTGTGCAGGTGTAGTGTGTGTAGGGACTATAGACTTTTAAATTTACGCCCCAATAGTAGACTAGCCCAACCTAATTCGAAAATGATAATGATCCACTCCGGCCCTTTTGCTATTTCAGTCAATATATTTATTAAAATCCCAAAGTTAATACAGGAAGAAACTAGTATATTCAGATTTTAAATACAATTAAAACTATACCTTATTAGCAAAGCTTAATATTCCGCCCAAGAGTTTTTAAATGAGCAATGATAATTTACCAATTAGTTACGTTTCTATACCCTAGTAGGGTTCATGTTGAGACTGTATATAGTTTTAAGACCACATGTACACAATAAACAATTTGAATTTGAATAGAAGTAAATAGGTAAAGATTATCACATAATAGGCGATTATTGACTTCAACTTAAACTTATTGCATTTGATCTCGCCTCGAAAAAATGCGAACTTACAGTCTCATGCATTTATACTGTTTGTCGAATCACAGGTTCACAGGGTCACATTATACTAGACAAGTATATTTTTTTCGTGAAAAGAAAGAAGTTAAACAGTAATCTTCACGGTTGCGTTGGCCCATATACCCGCTCGTAACATTGGAAACCTTACCTAATGAGCGTTATGAGACCTTATGAATATTACGGCAATTTAATTTCGACCATTAACAACAATGGTATGATTAAATCGCCTTTCTACAACTTATTAGTTTAGTGTAGCTTGTGAACATTAATGTACTTATCTACAGTCGACGCCAAAGAGTAATTTTTCGTCTTATCGCAAATAAATAAGGTGCAAAATTGTACCGTACTTATCAGACGTGTGTAGTGGAAGTTTATTATTTATCATGTTATGATTAAGGCGAAGTAGGCTCGTGGTATTCTCTCCCTCTCACTGAGCATAAGCGTGAGCGAGATGGAAGTGCGTGTTCGGAAGCGCGGATATCATGCTTTTTAATTTAAAATTTTTTGTGCGTTTTAATAAATAAAAAAGTAATGGCTACGAGTAAGTTCCCTCGAACATGATATTGCCGATTTTTAGAACAAATTTTATAATTATAAAGACTCAACTTTGTTTTTTTTTCTTTAGAGGCTAATTTGTAAGCAATCGAATTAGTCAGACAAACAATCATATAAGTAGTCAAAAATCATATATCTGAAAATCAGTTCTTATTGTTTCCTAATCTAGTTAGAACGCGAAATTTTCCAATTCATGCTTAATAAACTGAGGTTAAGTTTGTATAGTATCGGGTAATTTGAAAATCCTAATCCGATTTCTGAATTTCAGTACGTACTTACCGAACCGGCGGGAAGAAGGCTATATTTTGTCCCGCGTTTTGTATTTTTCCTATCGAGTCACGGACATCTTTCTGATATACTAATTCTCGCCGAGAACTTCGACGTAGGTTTAGATATATAATAGGGCCGCTGAGAAAATTACGTCCGATTCGATTCAGTGTAAGCCAGTTGTTGGGAATATTTCATTGAAATGTTGTAAATAATGTGGCAACGGAAAAAATCAAACGTCGTGCAGTAAGCATTTGTTCCATATTAAATACTTAACTAGGATAATGTCTGAATCATGTACAATGATTGACAATAACTGATTTCATCTTCAGTAGCTGCTTCCTCTTTGAAAAACTACGTAATCAAAATCACGACGGTAATTAATACATCACAAAATTCAAAACATCAACAATAACCTCATTGTTGCATTGAGTGCAAGCGAAAGTTTCCTTTATGTATCATATCAATTAGGTCTAGTATTGAATGGACTACGGCCCGCCTCACGCTTTCTCTTGGCTGCTTGGCGTTCACGACTTTTATTTACTTTGATGTGAACAGGATTAATGGAATTAATTTTAACTGCAAGCAAAAAAAATATTTAAGGCCAGTTACGCATTTGGTGGCTCGGAATCGGTGTGCGGTAACACTTTGTACTTTCATCATCATCGTCATCATATCAGCTGAAAGGCGTCCATTGCTGGACATAGGCCTCCCCCAAAGAGTGCCACAAGACAGGTCCTGCGCCACCCGCATCCAGCGGACTCCCGCAACTTTATCGTGAGCTTATTGCTAATGTCGCCCAAATTTATTAACTCTTTACAAGCTTTTATTAAACCGCTTAGAACCACTTCCTGAAGTTCAATTGACCTCAAATTTTGTGTACCTACTTGCCTGGTGGCACGTAAAAAGAGCGCCGCATGTGATATTAAGTGTATGGCCGCCAGCGTTTTTTTACGCGCACTGAAGTCTATCTGACAATGCAATACTAGTGAATAATGGTAACGTAAAGCTAGTCTGATGAAGGAGTCGGAAGGTACCATACTAACTCCTAAACTAAACAAGATGGATGACGTCATGTTTGAGCGCATTATAATCCTAGTTGAGCAAAAAAAGTATTGTCGGCAATAAAAGCTTGTACCAAAATTTTCATTTTAGACACATACTTATTTTGTAACATTATGCAGTTATTGAACTTTTGAACTTCAAATCGGATGTGGTAACCATAAGTTGACCCAAACAAAACTCTATCTCAATAGGGTTATCTTATGATTAGCACATAAGATATGCTTACCATAACAATAGGGTTACCAAATCGATGGGCCTGAAAAGGCGGGTTTTCCGGTCCTTGGTGAATCCACGGGTTGAAAAACACTGTTTTAGAGCAATCAAAAGGTTTCCAATGCATTTACATACAAATACAAAAATCTTTATCATGTATAAAATGTCGCATATTAATTGGTACGCGTAACACTAGGTACGTGTAAACATACAATATCTCACCAACTGCTGACAGGCGAAAATGTATATTTATAATAGATACTTAATTAAAGTTACTCGAGCATAAAAACTGTGTGCGTTTAAAAAGTAATTTATTGTGTTCGCTTACTGCGGTTTTAACACATTAAATAAAATGATTTATAAGGATTATATTGCGTATTAATTGAATTTAAATTAGGTATCGTGAGTCTTGTGAACACTTCTGAAGAAATATTTTAGCCCCTTGTCATACAATCTACTAAATATTAAATTCCCAATTGATACATTCGGGCCTAAGAAATAATAATATTATTATTTTATTATTGTTAGATAATCGATAACGAGCAAACGATCTATAATCTAAATTATACTCGCACAAAGGAGGAAGTAATCATCATCAGGTTATCGTAATTATAGTTTTGGTGTCATGGCATTAATCTAGATTAATGTTAAAAAGATTACATCACGTTCTCACCGCCCATCGACATGTTATTCACGAGAAAGTGCTCTTTTGATTAATTAAGAAGTTATGAATAACGACAAGAACTTATACTTTGAATCTTATATTTCTAATTCTCTAGAGAATTAGAGGAAATCACAGAGCATAGAATACTAGAGAGAGGACAAGCCGCCGGCGGCCGCGTCGCAGGTCGCAGCTGTTGTCTCAATGGGCATACTCTGCCATACTGTGCACGCGCGCTGATCGCAGAGAATATTACGTTTTTTCCTAAAACGCCTGATATAATGCGCGTTTATGGTCAGACACGGCCCTGGTCGGCCCGGAACCGTTCTGTGGCATCACAAAACGGAAAGCATATTCTCTAAACAACGCGGAAAAATCAGAGGCAATCAAGCTGTGGAAGTTCACCAAAGGACAAAAACAAGCTAAAGTCCTGATCGAAGGGTTCAATAGTGTGCCGACAAGGCACATTTTAAATTAGCGATTAGATATTGTATAATACGTGCCGTAGATTAAGTACGTGTGAGATGTGCGAATGATAATACATGTAGCTACTCGTATATATACCGTGTGAGTTAATGAATAAATAACTACTATTGTGTTGACAGTACTTCAGAGTCTCTCTCTGAGTGTGGACTGCCATAAACCCCTCTGGGGTGAAGTCCACACTCACCCTGTCTACTCCCCCATCAACATATTAATTATTGCCAGGCAGTGGACACCACTATCCTCGACCACCTACCACCGCCTGGCAAAAATAGTAAGCTGTCTAAAGAGTTATTACAATTCAAAAGGCACAAAACCTGCGCAGTGACAAGAATCCTGACAGGACATTGCAAATTGAACAAACACCTGTTTCAAATGGGTATGAAGCAGGACACAACTTGCAGGTTCTGCCAGGAGACAGAGGAGACTGCAATGCACATTATCTGCTCCTGCGGACCACTCATGCATAAAAGAAGTACCTACCTAGGGCGGCACATAATGCACCCACAAGAAGTACAACATATCACCGCCCAAAGAATCTGGAATTTCCTGGAGGCAACGGGATTTAACGGTGAACTCTAAAACAAGGGCTGCCACAATAGATCACTTGCTGGTCGAAGCGGCATATTAAGGCCCACAAACAAAATAATAATAAAAATGGTCAAATAAGCGTGTAGGTATACAAGTGTGTGTGTTTTAGATGTCTGCGTGCTTTGTCTTGTCAATTACTTGGGCGTTGTGTGGGTTAATGAACTTGCGACAGGCGTAATACTCAATACAAATCGGCCGGCATGTCCGATCTCCTTATATTCATACATCTGTGGAGGAAATGGACCTGGGAAGATAGGATTAAAAGAGATTCTAAGATAAATAAAATTATAAGGATAGGAAAGCCTGCTTTTAAATCTCGGCACAGAACGGTTGCCTTTTAATACATACTCTCATCCACAAAGGCAATGGTATCACAAAAATGTACACATTAGTATACACAGGATGTGGCCTGTAAAAGGAGCAAAAAATTAAACGGTAGATTATTAAGCTTGTGAACAATTATTTTCAAGTGGTTTTATTTGAAAAAAAATCTTCGAAATAATTTTAGGTACTTGTATTTTTTTACTCTTCTGGATTGCTATAAGTAACTTTTTATTTTAAGAACAAAAAAAAATAATGAAAATTAAAAAATCACAAAAATACTTATCTTTTGAAAAGAAAAATGTAAAAACTGTTATACCTCAGTACACGATGTTACCTCAAAATCTGCATTGAATGCTGTGCTATGATGTCTTGGTGCCAATATACATTACTTGGAGGTCATAACTTTACCTAGATCAAAATTTCTCCGAATCCAAAAAAAAAATTAAGAAAAAAAACAAGGGGTTACTGCAAATGCTCTAAGGAAGCGTCCGTTTTAATATTTGTTTTTATTACATGCCACACCCTGCATAAATATCAAATAAGTTTAGGGTAACATTAAGTGAGTGTAAAGATGATGAGTATCACTCACTTTTCACGGAGAACACGTAGGCTATAAATTGTATGAATATACTTAACGTAATGGATACTTTAAGGAGGTCGTGTATTTTAATTAACTATAAAATAATAATGTATATACTTGAAACAATAATTATGAGTAAAAACTATAAAATATATCCGTAAGAAATGAAATATTTGCTTTTTGCTAATTGAAGCGACATAGATTAAGAGAAAAAATTGAATAAGCAAAAATATGTCAAAACTCCAGTTATGGTTACCCAGACCCCAGTAATGGATACCCCAGTAATGGGCACTAGGATAACGCAATGTTTTCGTATAGGTCGTTTCTTATTTTGGCTTATATTTTACGGGACAGGACAGGATACGAAGATATCGTGTATTTTTACAATTACAAGCTTTTATTTACTTTCACCTGTCCGTTTGTCTGTCTGTAATCAAATACTTATTGCAAGTTAAATTTGACCCACTTGCCGGTTTTCGATTGAGCTGAAATTTTGCATGCATACGTATATCGCATGACGATGCAATATTATGATGACATGGAGCTGATCTGATGCTGGAGCTGGAAGGTGGCCATAGGAACTCCGCAATAAAACGACACAACCCCATCGAGTTTGGGCTCGTTAGAATCGTCTCAATGAGTAGTTGATGATGTTATGCAGAAAAGTACAGTCAGCAATTAAAGCTTATGTACCAAAAATATTGGGCGGTTATTACCGCGAAATATAATGGCCCATCATACAGGACAGGACGCAACGCAACTAGGCGTTAAAGGGAGAAAGACATATGTACTTTCATCTCATTCCACCGCCTATTGTGTAGAGCTAGCTTATATGCACGTCCTGAAAGGCTAGCACAATAAGTACCGCGTGCGGCCTGTTTCGCGCCGAGGCAGTCTACCCGTCTCTTTCTAAGTGTTCTATTTAGAAACAGACGGATAGATCTCGACCTTGTGCCAGCTGTGCAGATATCCGAGCACGGAAGACAGCGTCCAGAGCTATAACCACGAACTTCGAATCTCGAACTTCGTATATCTCCGTCTCTATCGAACTTATGGTTTATGGTACTCGAGCGACAAAGACGGAGATAGGTATACGAAGTTCGAGATTCGAAGTTCGTGGTAGCGCCGCAGACGTATGAGCGCGGCGTACTGCATACGGGGCATACGATATAAGATAGAGCGAGATAGATAATATAATGTTTCCTGTCTCGCTCTATCTTATAGCTTTTGCCCCGTATACAGTCAGCCGCGCTCGGACGATTAGACTCGCTTTTTGTTATAATGTACAGTTAAAAATCATAGTTATCGATAAATAAATAAATAAATAAATAAATAAATATTATGGGACAATCTTACACAAATCAACCTAGGCCCACGGTAAGCTCAGTAAGGCTTGTGTTGTGGGTACTAGGCGATGATATAAATAATAGATAAATACATATAGATACTTATATACATATATAACATCCATAACTCAGGAACAAATATTCGTGATAAACACACAAATAAATGCCCTGACCGGGATTCGAACCCGGGACCTCCAGCTTCGTAGGCAGAGTCACTACCCACTGGGCTACGGAGGCCGTTAAATAAGTATCCATTATTGGAGAAACGCAACTTTTGCGGATCCAATGATGGACACTATCTATTTCAAATAAATTAACCTAAACTCAAATTGTTCAATTACAACATTAGTTGAAAGATATTTATAGAAATCCATAAAATAAACTGAAAATCAAATAGCTTTCATAGTAATTAAATAATTGGCAAAAATCTACACTCACTTCCTTAAGCATTCGGTTAAGAAATCATGATTTGTTCACAGAATCACTGTCTCCACTTGATTTTTAATTCACCATCTTTAAACAAAACGACCTATCTCAATGATATTGTGCTGGATGAAAGTAGGATTTCAAAAAAAAATGTTTCTAGTCTTTATTTTCAACGGTTAAAGAAAAAAAGTAACCATTACTGGCTCCATTCCATTACTGGTGCCACCACGTTAATATTTTTTTTTAACTTGTACGTAATTAAATTAATATACCTAAATTACCTAAACCAGAAAGTAAACATACCTACAGAACGTTAGATGTTGTAAGTAGGTAACTATACTTCTTCGTCTTTGTCTTTAGTCTTGTACCTACTCTATTTAGTTTTGTGTTAACGGTTTAGAATTTTCGATAAGTTCATCGTATCAACACAACAGACATTGTAAATTTAGTTGCATTTTTCATTGCGTAGTGTTGTTAACGGAATTGGTATAAACAATTTCAAACGTAATGCTTAATTAGGGACAATAACATTAATATTAACCTTAAGGTGGTTCGATTGCCATACAAAGCGTTATTTGACATTCGCAGGCTAACGGCGTGATATTTTAAGAAACTTATGTAAATAACTTTCATCAATTGGCTTCCCATTTGCGCCAAATTCCCCCTTTCCTAGAATAAACTTGTATAAACTAGATTAATTTGAGAAAAATAGTTTTCCCAAAATATCACGTGACAAACCAATTTCTCAAATTAATCTAGTTTATGTAAGTTTATTCTAGGAAAGGGGGAATTTGGCGCAAATGGGAAGCCAATTTATGAAAGTTTGTTACATAAGTTTCTTAAAATATCACGCCGTTAGCCTACGAATGTCAAATAACGTTTTGTATGGCAATCGAACCCCCTTAAAGAACAATTATGATTGCTATTGTCTATGATCTATACCTGTTGATTGATATTGTCTGCTTATCAAACACCCAAAACTTTCTTGCATAAGATTACATGGCGAACTTAATGCAATAAGCCATTCTCTATCAATCGACCACTGACCTTGTCAGAAACATTATATGAGAGATTCATAGAAACAAACATTTGTCAGATACAAAGCCATTTCATGTAATGTAACTTATTTTACAAGCTTAATATTTTACTTGCCGTGTTCTAGGTAGTTATGTTAGTATGGGTCGAATCTTGAAAGCTGATTTTTTACCACTTCCTGACGTTTAATTGGGCTCAAATTTGGTATACTTGCGTATCTTCGGTGACAATGCAATAATATGGTACCGTGGTCTGATGATGGACCCGGACGGTGGCCATAGGAACTCCTAAATTTGGTCATTGGAACTCTCTCAACGAGTAGTTAAGGACTGTGCAATAAAAGTACAGTCAGCATTAGAAGCCTGTCCCAAAAATGAAATTTATGGCAGAAACTTATTTTCTAACAACTCATGACAAGATGTTGCGTAAAGCAAACACGTCTCAAGTATATTTGAGCTGAAGTATCGAACACCGTTCGAGTGGCGCGGATTTCTACCGTTTTCCAATCCACGCACTTTTACCGTAATCACGGCTTTCCAATGATACAAGCACTAATTACATCTTTACATAACGCCTCAGTTCTTGCCAGATTTATGCGTTTCCTTATTATGCATCTGTATCTAGATGCTCAGTTGTTTTTTTTAACCCCATATCCGACATGCCGAGGTAGATGATTCCGCAAATATAAGCAGTAGGTAATAAAATTATAGTGTAAGTTACATTCACAACTTACGCAGTTTACGTACAGTAATTAGTATTTTTTTTTACTGTAACTTTGTACTACATGGCGGTTTATCTTTAAATGCCCACATTTTTTTGTCACCTTTTTTCATTTTTCTAGAATGTTTCTTTGTGCTATATACATACTCGTATCTTGAGAGTTTCCACAATTATGTGCTCTATGAATGAATCAATTATGTCGGACATAGAGCATTCATCGCTCTCGCACTTAAATACTTGCTAGTACCTAAGGGACGAACGAATAGGCAGGGATTCAAACGTGCCGCAACCCATCTCGTCCGAGTCGGGCGAAGTGGAGCAACGTTGCCGGAAATCGCTCTACATGTCGCGCGACACGAGATCTCACAGGTACATGCACGAGACATTTTTGTGTTAGTGAGTCGCTTTTTGTTTTTTTTTTTTGTTTTCCCAGCGGAAATCCTTATAACTCCTGGGGTGTTCCACTGCTCGCTTGTAGACAGAGCCCCGGGAACGCTATTGCACACATCCGGAACGTGTTAGTGAGTCCCAGGCCTAACTCAAAATATGTTTACGTCGCATTTAAATTGCCTAAGTAGGTACCTATTTGAGTGTACAACGGCAGCATACAGAACTATAATGAAATGAAATGAAATTTTTATTTCGTGTAACCATGGACACATGTTGTTAGTAGAATTTACAAAACTAGGGGGTTAGTAGTTACAGCTAAACTTACATTTAAAACAAAACAACACTGACAGGGGAGTGTAGTCCCTCGCAGTGCGACATGTAGGGACAGTCAACCCTGTCCGCTATCATGCGCATAATGCTGTTGGGACTGCGGCGCACCCTGCGCACCAGGGATGCTGCGTATAAAAACAGTCCACACGCGCCGCCGCGAGCATCCCTGATGAGCAAGCAATTGGGTTGGGTTGGGTGGGTTGGGTATTGGGTTTGGTCCCATCGCTCTTTATGTCAGCGGACGAAGGGTTCGGTACATATTTATGTGAGGATTAAATCGATACATCATTTTTGCCGACTGTACTTTATTTGTACAGTCATCAACTACGTACTCGTTGAGAGGGTTCCAGTGAGTCTCAATAAAATCATGTGTAGTTTAGTATTTGCATTGACCACCTTCTGAACCTTCTGTTTCTATCTCTGTTGCTATAATATCGCGTTGTCACCGACTTTACATAACGACGTGTTTGGGCACATTATAACCCTCTTAACATGTTCGCTGACAGTTCCTACCTTAACACCATGATACGGCAGTAAAACTTTCCATACTAAACGACAACCCGTCAAACGACGTACTTACAGATTCAGTGTAGTAGTTGATGAATGCGCAAAAAAGTAAATTCAGCAATAAAAATAAAAGCTAACTTAAGTAGTAGCAAGTAGTAGGTACGTACCAAAAATGATGTCCACTCGGAAAATCCCAAATAATACATACAGGGTGGAAAGATAAGTCGGGCCCTGGAGGGAAACTACTTTAAATCATTAATCTGCCTCATTTTACTTAAAGGAGACATTCCTTTATTTTTAAAAAGAAACAAAACTGCATTCAAAGATTTTCAAAAAAGCCTTACTCAGGGCCAGGACTCGAACCCGGTCGAATCTGTCTAAAAATCTGAGTTCGTTTTTTTGCGTAAATAAATAGTTCTAGGTGTAATGAACTACATATTGTTGCTAAGGAACTCTGTATCTGCAATCACAGGAAAATGCTGAATTTTCATAGTTTAATGTACGGAAATGGACCTCCCCATACTAACCCGGTTAGTATGTCTATATGTAAGTGTGGGGAGATGTGACATCTGAAACTAGACGAAATTGGTAAATTCGGTGTTTTATTTATTTATTTTCATTATTTACACCAATCTTTTCAAAACTGTAATAAAATATAATTCCCTTACTTAGGTACCCATAGTAGGTATACATACCTACTGTTTGTACGAGGTGATCCATTTACGTATTTAAACAGTGAAATTCGGCATTTTCCTATGATTGTAGATACAGGGTTCCTTAATAACAAGTGTTCCATACATCCAGAACTATTTATTTACGCACAAAAAAACACTCAGATTTTTAGACAAATTCGACCGGGTTCGATTCCCAGCCGTGTGTGAGGAGCTATTTTGAAAATCTTTGAATGCAGTTTTGTGTCTTTTTAAAAATAAAGGAATATCTATCTCCTTTTAGTAAAATGAGCCAGCATAAGGATTTAAGGTAGTTTCCCTCCAGGGCCCGACTTATCTTTCCACCCTGTATATGTGAAATAATTTTTGGAATAGGGTGTGGTTTCCTGAGATTATCCCTTATCTATCTATCTATCTATTCAGCCCGTATCCACCCACTGTTGAGTATAGGCCTCTTCTTTATTACGCCACTCTCCCCGATCCTGTGCTAATGTCATCCACTGTTTGCTTCCTGTACGGCAGATATCATCGGTCCATCGGGTGGGTGGTCTGCCCGCTGACCGTTTCGATGACCTTGGCCACCATTCAGTAACCCGTTTTGTCCATCTCCCATCGTTTCTCCTCGCCAAGTGTCCCGCCCACCCCCACTTTAAGTGTGTAATTCGTTGGCCGACGTCCGCTACTTTCGTTCGGCGCCGGATTTCAGTGTTAGGGACACGATCTACTCGTACAAGGGAGATGCCTAACATTATCCCGTACATAAAAAAAAATCCCTATAAGAAACAGTTTCAGAGACTAGTAGAGGTATTCTTTATTGAATGAGCGAGCGAAGTGAACGAAGTTCTCAGTTTCAGCTTGAGCCAAGATTCTTTCGTATGTCCAGCTGTCCGGCTGTTCTCCTCTACAGGTTGCATTTCTCAACCGATTCTCGTGAAATTTTTGTGAGCAGGTTCAATAATTATGTAGTTTTCTTTGTCGAATCAGTTTAACGAAATTAAAAAATATATATATTTTGGTTAGATTTCTTTTTTAATCGAATCTCGTGAAATTTTTGTGAGCAGGTTCAATACTTAATCAAACAGAATGTATCAGTCGATATTTTCTTTTATAGGACAATCTCGTGAGTTCTGCAGCTCACAGATTCACTTTAAAGCAGGGATCGGAACCGGTTTTTTGTAAAAACCTCGAAATACTGATATCTCGAACTATTTTATACTTCATATGTAGGACTCAGTTGTGTTTTGAGGTAACGAGTGCGTATTATTAGATTGCCCAATTAGAAATGAAATAATTAACAAAGAACTAAATAATAACGTTTTCGTTCCCATACAAAAAATACCGGTTTCCGATTATAGTAATATTAGTGTAGAAAGAAAAGAAGATAATACTTACGGAATTGAGCTATTTTTTTCTCATTGGCACCCTGGAGTGTGAAGACCGTTAGGCCACGTAACGTTTCCGCGGTTGCATCACACGCGATGTTCGCCCGCTGACCGTGACGGTTTAACGGGATCCATGCGCAAGATTCGGATAACGATGCTTCGTTCTTTTGTCAAGGTCACGGAACCCTCGTGGATTAGGATGATCAGTAGTCAGCGAAATTTTAATTTGTAATGAATATTTGCAGACCGGAAAAACGCTATAATGATGATGTTAGAGACTGGCCAGGGAAAGATCGGGATGGAATAGAGCGAGAAATTTAAAAAAGCTGCGTGTTTGTATAACGCGATAAAATAATTATGATACTTGAACAATTATTTGACGACCTCTGTGGCCTAGTTGGTAGTGACCCTGCCTACGAAGCCGGAGGTACCGGGTTCGAATCCCGGTAAGAGCATTTATTTGTGTGATGACCACGAACATTAAAATTTGTTCCTGAGTCATGGATGTTTTCTATGTGTTTAAGTATGTTTTTATCTATATAAGTATGTTTATCTTCGTTTAGTACCCATAGTTCAAGCTTTGCTTAGTTTGGGACTAGGTCGATTAGTGTAAGATTGAAGCTGAGCTGGAGGTCCCGGGTTCGAATCCCGGTCAGGGCATTTATTTGTGTGTTTATCACGAATATTTGTTCCTGAGTTATGGATGTTATATTTGTATATAAGTATCTATATGTATGTATCTATTATATATATCATCGCCTAGTACCCACAACACAAGCCTTATTGAGCTTACCGTGGGCCTAGGTTGATTTGTGTAAGATTGTCCCGTAATATTTATTTATTTATTGTCCGCAAATGTTTATTTATTTATTTATTAATTTTCTTCAATTCACACAATGTAACTGATCAAGCAAAAGGAAGTAAAGTTATAAGAAAAAAAACTCCCTTCTTTTTTCTTTATATTTAAGAAGAATAATCAAAACCACTGTCCAAAATTTCTGTTTTGACGAGACATAATGATTGAATTTTTTATAATATTCTTCAATGTGAATAATATTAGCAGTAAGCCACCCTTTAATTCTTTTAAAAAGCAAAAACAGTCAAATGTATTATGGAACAGTTACTTTCTTAGTTACCTAACATAATCAAGTATCAAGATTAGGACATCATATACTAATAGGGAACTTGCATCTTATTATTTTATTACGAAAATCAAAAGTATAATCCAGCATTAAAACTACTGTAGCACTAAAACTTTCTTATGATTTATTTTTCTGATGTTATATGCATTTGAAATCTGCACGCGCCGGCACCCCCCGAAAACGCTCTATATTAAACGGGCTTATGTTATGACGTCACAGCATATATTCTCGGCGCGTTTACTATGGAGTAAGTCATTAATTTGCAATTATCTCCACAAATTTTGTGTTTAAGTCATGTCGTACAAAATATCATTTTTAATTCAATATTCTGTGTAACTGTTGTTATTTCAACGAAAAATTTAAAAAAAAATCGTCATTTTGACGTGAGATAAAATTAATAAAATAGTGTTTTTTTCATTTTTTTCTTTTACGTATATCCGCATCGATATAGTGCAATTTATTCGAAATTTAAATCCCATGCAAGTTCCCCATTTAAGACATTTGATACGTTTGACAATCATATTACTGTTGCCATACGAAAAAGGCTTATCTTACCCTGACCAGACTGTCTGTATACTGTAGGTGTAGAATAAGTTGAAAATTATATATATTCCCCAGCATTGTCCACTATCAAAATCCCTACTTGTGTCTATCAGGCGGGCGCTTTAGGACATTCGTAATACAACGACATGATATATTTATGGGTTTTCGTAATAGGCACTCATTTCCTGGACAATTAATTTAAACAAAACGTCGCGGTCCCTCCTTTGAAATATACAATTTTGATGCTTTACTTTTTTATTCCTCTTTACGGCATTACAGTGAACATTTTAAAATGGAAAATTATGATTAAAATTGCCTATGTCGGATTTTACTAAACACATATACTTACTCTTCTTCTTCTCTTACTTAAGAGCTAGGCTCTTGTCGGTGTAGCTCAATGTAGGCCCTCCATCTACTCCGATCCCACGCAATCTCTTTGACCTCACGATACGACCCAACATCAACTCTCTTACTGAGTTGCTCCATGTAGTCTATTCTAGGTCTTCCTCTTCCTCGCCTCCCCTCTATCTTTCCTTCAATATACTCTTACTATGTGTATAATTATTGTCACTTTATGATTATCACCTCGACCTTTCTAATTTGTTTAAACCCTATATATCATACTTTAAATATATTCGTATTTACTTATCTATACATTTACCAAGATACTAGGGTTGATTCAATAACTGTAATATAATAAATAATAATCTAATACACGCCCCGTGACCTAAATGAACCTAAACTACTAACTTTACTAAATATTGATGAATCCGCTTCTTAAATACGCTTAGCTTTGTACAAACGCAAAATTGAATCAACCCTACACACTCAAGCAATCAATTCGGCTGGTCGACGCAGGGTTGCCCCCAGGTGCCGGAAAGAGACGCAGCAGGCAACGTGATACCGGCGTGGAAGAGACAGATGCTGGCAAGGAGGGCGGCGGAGAAGGCGAGGAGGGACCTGGAGAGGGAGCTTGCGGGAGAAGCGGAGAGAAGGCGCGCGGCTGCCGTGCCGGTGTGGAAGAGGCAGCTCCTAGCTAGGAGGGAGGAGGCAGAAAGCAGGTTGAGGTAAGTGAGGCGAGAGAAGGCGATGTGGGGTGAAGGGGTTGTGAGAAGTGTAGCGGAGAAGGTGGGGATCTGGAGATAAACCGGCGGGAAGAGGCAGTTGCTGTGCAAGAGGAGAAAAGCGGAGGACAATTTTAGGTAAGAGATGCTGGCGTGGGAGGCGGAGAAGACGAGGCGATCCAGAGGGGAGCTGGCTACAGAAACAGCAGAAGTTGGCGCAGTTGAAAAGGCAGTTACTGGCAACGAGGAAAGAAAATGATCACAGGTTGATTGAAGTATGACATGATAACGAATCAGCGACTAAAAGTTCTAGATGAAGACGAAACGGGTACTTAAGATAGCACCTGCTGGGGGAGGAACATCACATTTTTCAGCTGGATTGCTATTACATGCTAAGATATTGATTTAGATTCGCGTCATTACATGCACATAAGCCGTTAACTATTTGTCACGTCGCAGGAAAGATGATTTTTACTTCTAAAGACTAAACATCTCTGTATAACCCATACCCACATAAAGTATAAAAAATCGATGAAGAAATTTATTTATGTTTGTTTTGTTGTTTCTCTTTCATCGTTTACAAAAGTTCATTTCAATAGGCATCACCCAATTTAAGATTTTTAGTAGAACCTTCTCTTTAGATGGAAAATGCTCTTAAATTTGACATCCCGTGAAATATTTAAACTGCAGTACTGCCCAAATTTTGGCAAAGACTTTCCTTTATTTAGAAACATAAAACAATCCAATTCCATTCCAGGCAAACCCTATACACACCGAAAGTGGAAGAAACTAACGGGACGGCGAATGGCGAATGGCGCGCGTACCCGAGCGGCACCCAGAGGGCGGTGTCCATAGACAACATATCTCTCTGCTACGACACTCCCGCGCAGCCCATGCGCGCGCCATCGGAGGCCAAGCTATCCACTGAGCATTGTAATGGTGAGCCTGCTTTATTATAGGTATAATTTTTGCTGCCATATCATTTCCTCTTTGAAAAAAAAAATATATATATAATGGGTAAAAAAATTACGCAAAACTCTGCGTAGAGGGCGACACTAGCAGAGTTGACATTGTATCTCGTTCCCACTTGCGGTATTGTCTATGTCTATGCATATTGCATGCATCCTTGTCACACATTTGACAATCAATTGTGCATGCCGCTCCCACAGTCAAACTGTCACTACAGTTTTGTGGGGCAATGTTTAATTTTAAGTATGTAAAACACTGTACTTATTAAAATAAATAAATATAAAATAAAATAAATATGTGTGTGTGAGTCCCTATCTTCCTCTGGTTTATGGTTTGTGCTAGTGCTGCACTATGGCGGCAGAACATACCAGTATAGTTCCCCATTCGAGTGGTCGGAGTTTAAATGTGTAGTTTTTAGGGAAAATGTACCTTATTGTCGTTGGCACTTAAGTGATTATAATTACGAACAGGTAATGGGATAATGGCATTAAAGCCAACGACAATAAGTTCCTTTTTCTCTGAACATGACACCAATAAGTGGATAATTTATACTTCAGAACGTGTGTAAGTGTATGTAACGATGATTAACATTTACCATAGTTAATATGAAAATGTCTCGCGTCTTTATTTTTTAATTTGTTAGGTATATTTTGCTATATTGCTAAAAAAGAACGTGAGAAATGAAGTCATCATCATCATTTCAGCCGATAAACGTCCACTGCTGGACTTAGGCCTCCCCCAAAGAGTGCCAATAATAATAATAATTCGACAGCCCGTCTGTAATATGGATACTCCGCGCCTAAAAACCAAAGCCAAATGAAGAGTCAATAAAAGAGTACAGAGTATAAATACAAAAGTACTTGTATAAAGCGCTCCATGAACGCTGTAGGTAACCCGTATTCATTTACCAATGCTGCCGCTAGATGTCGCTGACCCGCCTTTTAGATGGCGCTATAGATATTTTTCCTAGTTTACATAAGACGGCCTACAATGTTTTGTAGTAGAGAGATTGGCAACATGCTATGGGAACTTAGATAGAACTGAATGCAAATCCAGTTTCTTAATGAAAATAGTGGTCACCTACTGGATAGCTGGCGAACTCTCTGAAGCTGTAGCGATTGCTAGGCTAGGCTGTCAAGGTATTTCAAAATTCGCCATATTGTCATAACACATCTGTAGCCTAGGGGTACAGACGGCGGTATTTGGAGCAAATACTACAATATACATACTGAGATAGACAGGCAACTCAACCAAATTGAGAAGGCATTTAATGCTTGCGTATACAGGCGCCATCTCTTCTGCGGTAGTTACAACTTTTCTTTGAATGTACAAAAAGTGCGTCGGTCGTAGGGATCGAACCCCGGATCATCGACTCCAAATACCACCGTCTGTACCCCTAGGCTACTGATGCCTTGTGACAATACGGCGAATTTTGAAATACCTTGACAGTCTAGCCTAGCAATCGCTAGAGCTTCAGAGCGTTCGCCAGCTATCAAGAAGGTGGCACTGTTTTCAATAAGAAACTGGATTTGCATTAAGTTCTAAGTTCGCATAGCATGATTTGGAGTCGAAGAGCCGTGGTTCAAACCCTGCGACCGACGCACTTTTTGTATGTTTTGTACATTCAAAGAAAAGTTTTAAGTATCGCAGAAGAGATGGCGCCTGTATAGGTACGCAAGCATTAAATGCCTTCTCAATTTGGTCGAGTTGCCTGTCTATCTCAGTATGTATATTGTAGTCTTTGAGTAATTGTTTGAAAGAATATAGAGATCAAAAAGACCATTAAACCACTATGAAGTTATATGTGAGTTTAATTCTTATCCAGTCCTAAAGTCCTCCTTTTTCCAGGACACACGAATGGCAAACACGAACACGCGGAGGTGGACGCCAAGATAATCCCGTGGCGGGCTCAGCTGCGCAAGACCAACAGCAAACTCAACCTGCTCGAATAGCTTAGTTAGGTTATAAGGTTATCTAGCCCGAGGACGACCATTATGTCCAAGGCGATTAGCCACTGATGGCACATTCATCCAAAGCAAAGCCACTGATTAACCCGTGGATGCAATGGTCATCCAATTGAGGATGCCCAAGGCTCGATTAGGCTGAGTGAAGCCGGACCGAGGTGAGAATTAAAAGATGCGGCAATTGTTGTTCTCTGAGTCAAGTCTCACTAATTTTTGAGGCTGATCAGTACTTTGGATACTTTGCCTGATTTGTACATTTGGTACCCATTAGCGGCTAAGTACACTATGATTTATATGGCTTCTTTTCATATGGCCTGTACTTAATGGGATGTCCGAGGGTGTAACGTAAACCCACTACGGTGACTTTTATCACACGGTTATCTATCTAGTGATAGAGCCCTGATAACGGAAACCTATAGGCTGTATTTTTTCGACAAATACTGGCACCTATCGACTATTTTAAAAGCCGGAATAAATTTACGAAAGACCTCATTGTAAGTATGTGATTGAGTATATCCTCTATCTATACCATTTGGCAGAGGTGGTCCAAAAACGGACATTACTAGAAGGCATTGGAATGGTGTTCCAGGTTTGTTGATAAAGTGCAACTGGGTTTACTTTGTCCTGGCATAGCTTAGGTGAAATGCCATAAAAGCATTGTATACTAGCCGACAATACGAATAAAGTTAAGCAGTGGTCCAAATATATACCTAATAACACTTTTCCAAAATTTAATCCAAATTCTTTCTAAGAAGAGTTTTGATTAAGTTTGTTTTTCGTCGATAGGTACTATTAAATTGATACGCGTTATATTTCAGAAAACTTAATTACAAACATTTTCTTTTATAGAAAAATATTTGTAAGTTAGCATAGTTATTATTATCATGCGATGTAAATAAATACTTAGGTATCTTTAAAAATCTTATTACGATTCAAATATTCTATTATACATTTTTATACTTTTAATACATAGAGATAACCACATCATCACTAGAAAATAATTGTGAAAATGAGATTTTCAAGATATTTGTTTCTTTTGAAATACTTGTAATATTCGTACTTCATTAAATTAAATCTATATTTGTAGACCAAAACAATTTGAAATTATCGGCTTTAAATGTTTATTGGAACCCTGGGTAGCCAAAATAACATTAAATAATAAATTCTAAGCTAAGAAAAATATTTAATAAAGTACTTCTAAGATTTTTTCTAAAATGCAAGTGATACCATTGTTGCAATATTAGAATTAAGCTTATGAGAGAGGGCTTTGCTAACTTATGTCAGTTATGTCCTACGAGGTTATACGTCTGTAACGACTATATTGTGTGACTGTATGTATGATAAACAATTTATGTTTTTTTTTTGTTAATAAAAATGCTGTTGCTTTAATGTGTTTTTCTTATTGTTCAATCCTTGTTTTTCATCGAATAAATAAAAATAAAACTACAGTCGAGTTCCTACTAAATAAAAAACCAAAGGTTCAAAATTATAGTTATGCCCTTATCAAAGTCGTGTTCACATATATTTGATCACTTTGCGATGACAACACTACAAGCAACTGAATTGAAGTAAATTTTGTAAGTTAGTTCTACATCTCGGAGCTGCACGAAAGCCCAGTTTTGCCGAAGCTGCAAGAGGAACATTGCTATTGCTCACTTCGTCAACTCTCTCGTGAAAGTGCCTTGCCAATGTACAGCTAGTTTGTTTTATCAAAAAACGGTTATATCATACAAAGTATCGCAAGTACACTTTCACGTCGTATTAGTTAGAGTTTTATAGCAACCATTAAAAATCAAGTTTCGCAAGGCCTTTCCGAAAATAAATCGAGTCGTAAAATGCATCGCAATAACTGTACCAAAGTCAGGCCAACTAAAACACTTCAATTGCTGCTGTAAAATATCGAATTTATTACTACAACTGCAAGTCACATAACGAGATCTCGTAAAATTGCTTTCAGAAAATAACGGAAGGCAAACACCTTAAGTAAAAGCCAAAACTTTCAATATGATAAAGTGCCTGACGGCAACAACAAAAGGTTAGAATAGTCTTCTTTTAGTGCAGCGATTCGTTGTTTTGATGGATGTAAATTTAATCTAGCTTAAGCTTTTTTTTCATGATTTTCTTCATTGCCATAATGCACTTTTGCGAGAGCGTTGAAATTACTTATTAAATTTTAGGGCTCTGTAGTCAACACCCTTGATAGGAACCCTTATAGTTTCGCCATTTCCTTGTGCGGCTTAGCTCAGTGACCCTTATTACCTGAAAGCTGTAATTCGGCATAGGTATCAATCACGCTGACAAATGGTAGTTTTTTAGGGTATTCGTAAAGTGGGGATGTCATTTTTTTCTCTTTAAACCCATGGTGTGGGGTATCGTTGGATAGCTTGTCCAAAATATTATGGAGTTTCAAATACCATTTTTCAACTTAGTGATCCGTTTGCGTGATATAGGGCTTTGAAGCCCTTATTTTTCGAGTCAAGTGTCCCCCTCCCTTACTGGGAATGTGAAAAAAATCGTGGCGTATATCTAATGAATTTAAAAGGAAAACTATCACGGCTATTTAAGTAGGCATAACTAGTTACAGAAAGAGAGAGTAGTAGTCGGCCAAATTAATGTGTACTTGGAAAGGCCAACTTTCGTACAAATTCGACCGACTATTTAGGGCCGACTCAGGCCGGAATGGCAGCGGTCGGCAGCAGCAGGCTCGCGTCGCCACCAAGGGTAAAAAAAAGGTGGATAAAATATCTACATACTTAACGACCAGTATCGCTCGAAAAGGTCGCCACTGGTATATAGCACAGACGATGGACGGCCGCGCGACCTTGTCATGCGATACTGGTATTTTAAGTATGTAGACATAGTTTAAAATTGTTTCACACTGAAAGTGCTCGCCGCTCCACTGCCATTCCGGTCTGAATCGGCCCTTAGTTGGCGCGCGCATGTCGATGTATAAAAGACAGACCGGCAACTATGGAACCCTACACTGCGCGTGGCCCGACACTCACTTGGCCGGTTTTTTTACCTTTTGACGTTTGACGATGATGATGCCCTATGATTAGAAGAAAACCATCTGTTATATTTTCAGGACTGACATTTGTGTGGGTGGTTCTTGTCACGTCCAGCATCACCAATGCAGACCAAAATTTGGTCGACTTAGATGCTTTATACAACTTATTCAAAACCATGGCGGAGCCGATTCTACAATCTGCCCAAGTAGAACTTTCAGAAGACGATGAAAGCAATGAACAGGTATCTTTATTAGAAAAACGAATAAAGGAGCAAGTCGAAAACCTATCATTTGTGCCCAATAAACACATGAACAACGAAATACCAGCTATGAAGGAGAGCGAGGAAACTGTGATACTAGAAATACCGAGTTCCAATGAAATTCAACCAAATAGAAGGAAGGGTGATTTGAAACCTACAATAGACAAACCCTTAGAAAAATATAAAAAGCTCCAATATAAAATCGAAAGTTTACTGGATAATGAAAAAATCTCCGATAAAACTAGGGATTTGTTAATTAACGCCTTCGACAAAGTGATAAATCAGATAAACGGACCCTGTATCAGCCAGAACAAAGCTTTGACGCCAGAAATTAACCGTAGACTACTAGGCAAACTTGACAAGGCAGCTATAAAGACAATGCTGAAATCATGGAAGCATCGGTTTAACAAACTAATTGATCAATATCGCAACGCGAAAGATATGCCCGATAGTAAAGAGAACTCGAGATTCCTAGCGAAATTACGGGACCTCTTCTTTGAAATGCACAACGATTTCCAGAATACAACGAGGCGATACGACTTAAATTGCAACGTTGTTAACATAAAGAAAATAGGCAGATCAGAAAAAAAGGTCAAAGAAGTAAAACATGTTACTAAATCAACCATTAACAAAAATCAGTTAAGCGAAAAGAAGTCAGCACCATGTAAATTTGTCAAAATCTGCCCCTATGAGTTAAAACTGTTTTTAACCGATTTCTACACTGACCTTTTAGATAAGATCAATCTAGTGTTTCACAACTACATAAACATGTTCTTAATAGATGCGTCGAAAGAATATAGCACTGAGAAAGAAACATTTGTGAAAGTAATGGTCGACGTAAACAATCTGGTGCAGAAGAAATATAACGAAACCATTGCTAAGGAAAAAGGTAAAATCATATTCGATTCAAAATATGACATTAATGATAAAGTGGCAAATATCAAAAAAATAATCGATAAGACTGTTACGAACATGAAAACATTAATTGAGCATGCTTTAAAAGACAAAGAGCGTGTAGGAAAGTTATCAAGTAAAATACAGTCTGCGATTAAAACAGATATAATTACTAATGTTGATATTGAATTGGGCGAAGCGCAAGAAACATTTAAAGCTAAAATGTGCAAGTCATTTGAAACGTGTTTTGACAAAGATAGAAAAAATAATCCTGACAAATAAGAATTTAGAAGTCTTAACAGTTGCAACAAAATCCAAGAGGGCGCAGGGCAGTTTGTTCGATGATATGCTAATATATTTATTTATGATTTCTTCGTCACTTTTGGTGTTGAGCGAGAATGCAATTTTATAAAGTATCATTACGCAAAATTTAAGTAAAAACCCTTTGAAGCGTCAAGTCAAGAACACTGTGGTAGGTATGTTAGTTATAATAAAACCTGTGTTTATATAAAATATATATATTCACTTAAAATATGTATAAAAACAGTTATATGTAGACTGTGAATACAAAGTACTTAAACGCTGGTTTTTAAAATCGAAATCACTTTGATTTAAAACATTTGAACAATGGGAAATTTCAGCTTAGTAAACATCAGTGGAAAAAAACGCAAAGTTGCTTACCAGCAATATAGACATACCAAGGTAATTCCAACAATTTCGGCTAAAAGGCCATGATCAGATTGATCAGATACCACTTCTAGATGTTAGTTAAACCATAGTCTAGTCACCATCGCTAGACAATAAGGGGAAAGAGTAGTGTAGTAACAAACAAGCCGATTAATTCTTTAACCCATAAATGCATGATTTTTTGTAAAATTCGCGGCAACCAGTGTAGGGACTTAGGCGCCAAAGATTGAAATAATGACACTACAAAAAAAATAACTGTCAGAAGTTAGTGGATGCGTTCAGAATCTAACATGTAAGTCACATTTATTAAAAAAAGTAATATGTAATTTTGGATACCTGCATATTGAGCCACGGGCCATCAAAATATACGATGTAGATCTACATCATAATGCGTTTAAGGGTTAAGAAGACCACGTTAACTCTTAATCTTCCAGGCGGTTCTTTGGACCATGGTGGTAAGGTAAAAAAGCCTTCCGTGAAGTTCTACAGAAAACCATAGCAATTTTTCGATGTACTTACTAGAATATCATTGTCACTTCTTGATGTTCTGTGTGGTTGGTCTAAGAAACATCAATGTAGATAGATAGATGATAGGGAAACTCTGTATATGTCCACTAGATCGGCCTGCATGGATCCCTTCTCAATGTTCTATGTATACCATCAGTGTAGACGAGAGGGCCACTCATTCACGGTAAGAAATGGTAAGTTCCATTGAAAGGACATGGTAATTCTCGATGTTCTATTAAGTCTAGTAACCGTCAGTGTAAACGATAGGGAAGTGCTGCACTCTTCCACTGGACCATGCCACAGTCAGACAAGCGCCGTCGGTGAAATTCTGCTGGAAGGCCATGGTTAACGGCACTTCGTTCTCCATGCCGCACACAAAGCAGCTGCAATAAAAGAAAATATTATCAAATAAGTTTTTTTAGTCCCGAGGTCACATCTTTTCGTCCAATATTCCGCAGTGTCTAAAGATGAGAGTATTTGGCCAGTGTGTGTTGCCAGTGATGACATATGGAACGGAAACGTGGTCGCTCACTATGGGCCTCATAAGAAGGCTCAAAGTAACTCAAAGGGCGATGGAGAGGGCTATGCTGGGAGTTTCTCTGCGCGATCGCATCAGAAATGAGGCTATCCGCACCAGAACCAAGGTAACCGATATAGCCCTCCGAATCACTAAACTTAAGTGGCAGTGGGCGGGGCACATTGCACTTAGAACCGATGGCCGTTGGGGCGGAAAGGTTCTCGAGTGGCGGCCACGTACCGGAAGGCGCGGCGTGGGTAGGCCCCCCACAAGGTGGACTGATGACCTGGTAAAGGTCGCGGTAGTCCGCTGGATGCGGGTGGCGCAGGACCGGTCATTTTGGCACTCTTTGGGGGAGACCTATGTCCAGCAGTGGACGTCTTTCGGCTGATATGATGATGAGTCACAAGGGGTTACTGCAAATTCTCTAAGGAAGCGTCCTTTTGAATATTTGCTCCTGTTACAGTGCCCACCCTGTATATACATACAGTGGAACATATAACCTCCTCCTTTTTTGAAGTCGTTTAAAAATAGCTGCCCGCACGCCTCTACTAAATGCCGCGTACTAAAATGTAGCAGGTGAAGGAATATTTAAAATCAGAAGAAATTACCCATAAATAAATAAAATAAATTTAAATAAAACCCTTACCACTTATATTTCAATGAAAGAAAGAAAGAAAACATTTATTCGTGACAAAAGAAATACATAAAACAAACTGCAGACACATACGCACATACACATTTGCCACGAAATTTCACAAACCTTTGCCTACCTCTTTATTATCTTTGAGTATCGATGTACCTAATTATGTTGGCTTAAAACTACTACCCTGATCGCTTTCGTGCTTTGATATAATTGACATACAAGCGAAGCCGTTGTTCCCGGTTGTTATTTATGACAAGTTTTAACGCCAAGTAAGAGGCCTTCAGGTGGTTTGAGAACTCCTAAAAGTCAATTTGCCCACTTACTTGCCACTTGACAAAGCCTTAACTCGGCTCTGCATCAGTCCGCGTAAAACTAGTTCTCAATGGAAGACATGTCTAAGTATTAAGAGACTCAACTTGAGATACTGTTTAGTTAATATGGGTCTCCCTTGTTGGACCTAAAAACTTTAGCCCTAATGTTTCACTAGACCTAATGCATTTTCCTTCGAAACAGTGAACTTTTCGTTTTCTTTGAATACCTATCATCAGTCATTAGGTTAGGTTAGGTTTGTTTTGCAACTCCCTGGTCGTGCCCGTGCAAACGGGCCAGTCGCAAGGGTCAAAGTAGAATGCGTAGTTTTCCGATTTGTACAAGCTTTATATTAACTTGCAATGTAAATAACTAACTATGTAACTTATGTTTGTTCGGGTGGACACTTGCAACTCAATTTTGAAGCAGATATCTTCAACCGATTGAGCTGAAATTTTGGGTAAAGGTATAGTTTGGATGGCAGTTCAATATTGTGGGACCGTCGAGCTGATCTGATGATGGAGACAGAAGGTGGCCATGGCCATGGGAATTCAGTACTTAACCGACGTAACCCTGTTGAGTTTGGGCTCGTTAGAATCGTCTCAATGAGTAGTTGATGACGGTATACAGAAAAGTACAGTCGGCAATAAAAGCTTGTACCAAAAAGGATTTTTTGTCAGAAGCTTATCTAGATTATTATTAAAATCAATAATGGAATGTTTCCAATGAAGCTAAGACACTTGAGAGCGTAGTGAGTGAAAACCCGGAGATAACGAAGGACCAGATGAGTAGGGATATCGCCTTTCTATTATTGTACAGGCTTAAAGTAATGAGGCGCAGTTCGGTTTCAGGCCAGGGCTTTCTACCGAAACAGCGATTTTACGACTCAAGCATACGGTTCATTACTATACTTCGCGTAACACTCCGGTATACACCTGCTTTTTGGACCTATCGAAAGCTTTCGATCTTGTGTCGTACAATTTACTGTGGGAAAAGCTCTTGAGGGAGACAGCGACACCCAAAGAGCTGGTTTTTAATTTAAGATATTGGTACCATAACCAAATGAACAGTGTGAGATGGGCAGGCGCTTACTCGGAGGAGTACAGGTTGGAATGCGGTGTGAGACAAGGGGGGTTGACGTCTCCACGGCTTTTCAACCTGTACATAAATAACTTGATCGATGACCTCAGCAGTGCCAGGGTTGGGTGCTCAGTTGGTGGCCAAATTATGAACAACGTTAGCTACGCTGACGATATGGCGCTACTGGCCCCATCGATTGGGGCTCTCGAGATTTTGATTGGCATTTGTGAGAGGTATGTGGAGGCCCACGGTCTCAGATATAACTCTAAGAAAAGCGAGCTACTTGTATTCAAGGCAGGAAACAAAAAACCGAAATCTGTGCCACCGCTTAAACTTGGAGGAATGGAGTTGACTAAAGTCACAAAGTTCAAGTATCTGGGGCACTGGGTCACCGAGGACCTCTCAGATGATCTCGATGTGGAGCGGGAGCGTAGGGCATTGGCAGTGAGGAGCAACATGTTGGTCCGCAGGTTCGCACGTTGTACGAGGGATGTCAAAATAACCCTTTTTAAGGCATTTTGTCAGACTTTCTACACGTGTAGCTTGTGGACCAAGTGCACGCAGAGAGCTCTCAATGCCTTACGCGTCCAGTACAATAATGGTTTCAGGATGTTGTTGGGGCTGCCTCGCTTTTGCAGCGCATCAGGAATGTTTGCAGAGGCTAGAGTTGACAGTTTTCATGCTATAATTCGAAAACGAGTTGCCTCTCTGATGCGCCGTGTGCGAGGCAGCGACAACAGCCTCCTGAACACCATTGTTGATGGCTGGAATGCCCGATGGTGGAGCACTGGAACTCCTTACATGTGGTAGCTAATAATTGTATTGTCATATTTTAATGTCTTATTTTATTTTTAATGTGTACTTTATTTTAATGATTGTATATGAACTATATGTGGTTCGAAATAAACAAATTAATTAAAAAAAAATTGTCAGACTGTCAGTGTCACCGTTAATCTGAAAACGGTTTCATAATTGCCTTTAATTATTATTTATCGTTAATTATCGTGTGCGAGTGTGCTGATCGCTTGGACCTGCTTTTTTCTCATCTGGACCTTGATTTGGTTATTGACGATTGTAAGTCAATAATATTATACCAAACTCTTAATAGGATACCAAACTGATGTACCTACTTCTTGAATAACTGTTTCATGTTCGTAATTGACTGTGATTCCTCGAATAAAATATATTATATTATTCAAAAAAGATCTTGAAAGAGGGCGAAAGAGACAAAGAGTACTTAATCATAGATCTTGTTATAATTAAGTACTCTTTAGTGGTGTTGTTGTGTGTGTGTTGTTGTTGTGTGTGTTATTGGGGTGTGTGTTGTTGTTGTGTGTGTGCTGTTGTTGTGTGTGTTGTTGTTGTGTGTGTGTTGTTGTTGTGTGTTGTTGTTGTTGTTGTATGTGTTGTTGTTGTATGTGTTGTTATTGTATGTGTTGTTATGGTGTGTGTTGTTGTTGGTGTGTTGCGTGTGCTCTTCCGATCGAAAGAGAAAGTGAAAGAGTGAGTGTAATTGATCTTCATGATTGTGTTGTCGTTTTTTAGTAGCCTAGGTAATACAAAACACTTACCAGGGTGTTATCTTCAGCTGCATCATAAGATTAGTGGTGCAGAAGACGGCCACGAGCGCCGACTCCTCAAACATGAGCGCCAGGTAGCGACCCGCGGGGTCACAACACATGTCCAGCACCGGCCCGCCGACTGGGTCGCCTGAGGGCAGCTCCACCTTTGTCACATCGAGAACCGGCAGCGCTTTGGTGTTCTGGGCGCCTGGTAACACAAGATAGAACTGTTGATTTCAACCTATTATACTTGTCATATTATACTCCGTCCGCGTGGAACTCTTTTATATCGTAGCGCCATGCAAACTGTCCGGTAGGATAAAAACTATCCTAGGTCATTCCCCGGGACTCAAACTCAAGACCAAATGCCAAACCAAAACAAGCAGTACTTTTATTCTACCTGGCAACATCACACAATTTAAAAGACACTGTTTTGACCAGTTCTTGACAGACCTGCTAACTCCAGAGCGCACCCAAGTTGATATCGTCATTCTTTTAGAGATACAAAACTTTCACACTGGGTTAGGGTGGGTGGGAACTTATATCTTCAAATGAAGCGTACTCATATAATATCGATCGAACTTCACTTGCGAAGCTCGTTTGATCTTCTATTATATTTCGTCGCTTCATTCTTAGATATAAATATACAACAATGTAGATGTTTAGAGTTGAAAGTTTTGTAATTTTTGTAAAATGTCCGTATGTATGTATTTAGCAAATAAACAACATATATTAGAAATAAGATGTGTTTATTATTATTTTCCTTAATAATTGATTAAATTGTACCAACAAAAACACAAAATCATATTAATCATTGTTAGGAAAACAGACTAATCTTGCTTGATACATACATACATACCATCAAGCCTTTATCCCTAAAAGGGGTAGGCAGAGCACATCTTGCTTGATCTATACCAAATTTCATCTAAATAGGCTCCATCCAAAATTTCACCCCCCATTTCACTCCCTTAGGGGATGATTTTCGGGAAGAAATAGTTTAAGTTCCGGGGAAGGACATAGGAAATCAATCCTATGTCCTTCCCCGGAACTTAAACTATCTCTTTACCAAATTTCGTCTAATAATTCCAATAATTTCCCCCATACAAACTTTGAACCCCTATTTAACCCGCTTAGGGGTGTGTTTTTCCAAAACCCTAAAATTACTTTTCTTGTATTGTAATAAGGAGTCCATACACAAAGTTTCACTTAAAATGTTACTCCATCCCCATACAAACTTTCAACCCCCTTGTTACCCCAAAAACTAGTTCGAATGGCATCGTAAATAAATCTTAGGTCACAAGCCTATAGCAAAAGTGCTTTGTGACTAGTACGTCACCATTCATGAGTCCCGTGCTGCTGAGTGAATACAGAATGGGCTCGCCCTTAGCAGCGAAGAGTAGGAGGTTGTTAGGGCCCCAGCAGGCCGCTGTTACTCGACCACCGCGGGCGCACCAGCGCTCCGGCGACCAGTGCTTTGTGTCCCACACCCTGAGAACGAACAATGTTCTTATTTTGTATTTAGCTTCATTCAAGTAAAAGAAAGGAGTCCGCTGGATGCGGGTGGCGCAGGAGCGGTCACTTTGGCACTATTTGGGGGAGGCCTATGTTCAGCAGTGGACGTCTTTCGGCTGATATGATGATGATACGGATACTACGTATCATTTTATGATTAATATGACGTATCTGCAGTAGCATAAGTCTCGTAAAATAGGTATTGAAATAGAACTGTGTCACTTTGTAATAATGAAAAATAAATAGGTACTTAATGAAATTATTTTCAAAATTGCTGAAGAACAAAGAAAGACGTTGCACGTAGAACCGATGGCCGTTGGGGCGGAAAGGTTCTCAAGTGGCGACCACGTACCGGAAGGCGCGGCGTGGGTAGGCCCCCCACAAGGGACTGATGGATGACCTGGTAAAGGTCGCGGGAGTCCGTGGGATGCGGGTGGCGCAGGACCGGTCACTTTGGCACTCTTTGTCCACTGCTGGACATAGGCCTCCCCTATGTCCAGCAGTGGACGTCTTTCGGCTGATATGATGATGATGAAGTAAAAGAAAGAAAGGTAGTACATATAAATACAATAAGTAAGTAGGTAATAAAAACTTTGACACTGACATAAGACGACGGCAACGCTGGAAAACGCCCAAGTATAAATCCAAAATTGCCCAGTGTTTCAGCCAATTTATATCCCCTCTTGTCCTAAAGACCTTCTGCAAATGTTATACAGCCCCCAGCTCCCCTAGTAAACTCATTATAACTAGAGGGCGGAGTACCGGTGGCAAATTTCACACAAAAGGTATGGAGTCGTTTCTTTATAATTATTATTTTAGGCTTGAATAATAAAATTATTCATTTACCTAATGTACTTAGTATGGTACCTACTCGTAAATTGGAAGTAAGTACTTAACATTTATTTTCATAAATCGATTTCAGGAATAGTAATGATAATGTTTTGATAAGATAACATATTATTATGTATTATAGATATTAACAACATATTACATTATATTTGTATGCTCGTAAGATAATTTCTATAAGTTCCTAAAAATTATTATGCAAAATTAATCATTTATTCGTTATTTATTTAATCATAAGAATACTTAGGCGACTCCATACATTTAGTGTGAAATTTGCCACCGGTACTCCACCCTCAAATTATAACCAAATAGCTGTTGCAACACAACTACAGTGAGACTGAACTGCTCTTAACTATTCTCCGTTAGCAACAACAATTTAAAGCTATTAATTTCACCAGTATTTAATTATTTATTTAATTATATATACATTCACTTTAAAATACTCACACACACACACTGACAGAACTAAAATTATTGTAGCTTTGTATGCGCATGCGTGCTCGCGCAGCATCCCTGGTGTGCAGGGTGCGCTGCAGTCCCAACAGCATTCTGCGCATGATAGCGGACAGGGTTGACTGTCCCTACATGTCGCACTGCGAGGGATTGCACTCCACTGTCAGTGTTGTTTTGTTTTAAATGCAAGTTTAGCTGTAACTACTAACCCCCTAGTTTTGTAAATTCTACTAACAACATGTGTCCATGGTTACACGAAATAAAAATTTCATTTCATTTCATTTGTAACTGCTAAATATTTACTATAATCTTGTTTGTGTACCCTGTATGAAGACATGTTAATTAATATCATAAGCTTGCCAATCTACTGGCTCCTGTAACACAGGGAATCCTAGCTCAGGATCCAATGACTTGTATCTTGTGTATCATGTTTTTGTCGAATAAATATTTCTATTTCTATATATTTAGGTATTAACATCCATACATTAAAATTTACTCCAAAAAAACGTACAAAACAACTAACAACACTAAATGTTGAGTTGGGACCATTTTGTGACACCTTTCTTTTCTTTTCTGTATGATGTTTTGTGTGTTTTTTTCTATATCTAATTCTATTTGTATAAAAATAAGCATCTGCCTGCATTTTAACGAATATGAAATGTTGACAGCATGATTGTTTTAATCATACTATAAATATAGTAATTTATAGCACTTTGAACCAACATCAGCAGTGTGTCAAAGTATAAAACAATTTTTACTCAGATTTGTAAGTAACTTTGTAAGTAAGTCTTTTAAGTAACTTCCATCGACAACAATGTTCTCACATTGTAAGTTCTTATTTTCAGAGTTTAGGGTATTAGGCTTGATTTTTATTTTTATGACGTTTACCTAAAAATTATAGAAGATGTGGCAGCGAACACTTTGCTAGCATCAGACGACCAGCGCGAGAACACTATGCCTCCACCAGCTACGCGCCTCAGTGGCACCGCAGTCTCCATGCTGACATCCCAAATCAGCATTGAGGTGTCGGCTCCACTGCAGCTGATCAGGAGATCACCATTTGGAGACCAGCTGACGTCTGTTACCGGGCTGTGGTTGTTTCTGAAAATTATGTAATATTGATAATTTTTTTACTTCAAGCTAGGGGTAATGTAGGCATTCACTAGAGATACATCTGATTCACATGGATCTGTGCAAATTATGAAAGTACAGCAAGTGAAACAATACCTCATGGGCCTGCCGGTTAAGGTCTTGATCTGGCTGTTAATTATTTAAGGATGAAACTGTTTAGCCAAGCCCACACCATTGCGCTTTTACGTTCAACAAGGCATGCATCAAATTGCTGTCACGCTTATTCTTACTTAGACTGAGTGTGACAGCTTTATGACGCATGCCTTGTCAAACGTGAAAGTGCACTAGTGTGCACTTAGCTTTTTTGTTGTTAACAACAAAAACTCAACAACTACAAAGAAGAATATGTAAGTATTATTTGTCTGGTTAATCTACAGGTAATCTTGTACACATACTTTGGACCAGAACAGGACAAAAATGTTGCTAGCATTATTTTTTGCTGGTTTTTACTGTCTAGTCTAGACTGAATTTTAAAGAAAACATAATCATTGATCAAGGCTCTTCATACACATTAACACTAAGAAAGTTTTAGCAGCAGCAAGGTGTGGGCGATGTGGCTCTACAGCCCTGTTGTCCAAAGAGCCTCTCAGGTCATCGTAAAAATTTAATTGTCATAGTAGAAAGAGCCTTATGAAATATACCTAGCCCACATTATTAATTATTCTTAATTAAACAAACTTCACTTACTGTTTCAAAAAAACTGCTTTACTCGAAGATGGTTTTGCGAATGTAGAATTTGGGTCCACGGTCCATATGATCACTCCCTGCTCACACCCAACAGCTATTTCCGATGCTGAGTACGGTCTCCAGCTAAGTGAAGACACGTGGCCCTGTGCTTTGCATTTCAACATCGGCGCAAACGCGGCCTCAGTGCAGTATACTCTTATGTTATCATCCATTGTTGCTACTGCGATTTTCGTTGTATGAGGATGCCAAGCCAAGCATTTAATTGGAGCACTACCCCAGTTCCTGGTTCTGGAGTAATTAGCTACGATTTTCGGCCCAATGTCCTTTAAATGCGGCTGCATGAAGTAATGAAAGGCAGTGAATACATTTGCTACTTTTAATAGGTATGACGCAGTCAGAGCGAGTACTGGGCTCTCCCGACTGACGCCAGGGTCCGCGGCTACACTTAAAGCTTCTAGAAACCCTTGTTTGTACCAAACACTGGTTATTTTCTTTAGTAAATTGTCTTCGACGTCGACATACACTGCTACGTTTTCATCCGTCGCTCTATGGTGATGTACCTCTCTTGTTACATTTATCACTGGGTGATTTTTAGTCTGAAATAAGATATAGTCTATTGGATAGCGAAAAACATCATTGGAGTGTACTTTTTGCCATCAAAATGAGGTTAAACTTACGGTGTTTGTGAATGTTGAAATATTTCCATAACGACTGTTCCCACAGCAATAGACTTCGTTCAGTTTGCAGAACGCCGTCTCTTCGGGTCCCGGTAATTCGGGAAATCCATTAAAAGCCGACATATTCAATTTTCTCTTTGTTTAATAGGGTGAAACGACCGGCAACGAACGAAAATGCTTTTTGAAATAACAAGTGTCAATGTCAATTTGACGGTTCGAACACTTTCGTTCAGAAATATGTAGTAGCAGTATTTTTGTTTCCGGAGAACTAGAAAGATTACTTAAACATAAATATTCCAGTAGAGTGCTTTTTGTCAAGTTACATTTGATGTTCAGATAATACTTAAGGCGTGTCCGCTGCGCCAAAAAACTAACAAAACATGTTAGCAAAACATGTAACAAAACATGACCCCCTCCCCCGCAGACGAATATGGATATTAAGCAAATGTGTCACAAATATTATATTTTCATAGGTTTGGTTAGAGTAACTACTTAATTTTTAATTTGCTGCGTGATGCAGCTTGCAGGAATGCAATGCAGGACCGTGTGGATGCGGTTTTATATCATATTGCAAATGATGGGTGAGTTACAATGGGTGTGTGGCGGCCAGCCACCTGTCTATGGTCATGGAGTTGGAGCGATGTCATGGATGTCATGTGAATGTTGTTTTTATGTAATTTAGTTGTCACATAATTAATTCAGTATATTCATTGAATTATAGGAGACCTGTTAATAGTTGTGTTTAATTATCATCCGCCCGAAGGCTCTCCTATATTGGTGACCCCGTTTTTGAACTAATTCGCAAGCATAATATATTATAAATACAAAAACCGAAATGCCACTAGAAAACGTAAAGGAAGACCCAAGTATGGTGTGCAAGGTAACGGTACGAGCGCCGCCTTTCTGGCCTGAGGAACCTGCATTATGGTTCGCACAAATGGAAGCTCAGTTTGATCTGTCCGGAATAACCGCAGACGCCACGAAATTTAATCACATCATTGGTCAGTTGGATCACAAGTATGCCGTAGAAGTTAAAGATATAATAAGTAACCCTCCAGCGGTCATGAAATACGACCAAATTAAGTCGGCACTTATATCAAGGCTGTCGGTGTCAAAAGAGCAACGGTTCCTTCAATTATTGAGATACGAAGAACTGGGTGATAACAAGCCATCCCAATTTTTGCGACACCTCCGCACGCTGGCTGGAGAACAAATACCCGAGGATTTCTTGAAAACCGTGTGGTCCAGCCGTTTGCCCGGCAACTTACAGGCTCTTATCGCGTCTCAAACCAAGGCATCATTGGACGAGTTGGCCGTATCAGCGGACAGAGTAAATGATATTGTCCCTCAGCCGCTGCACGTCCATGCCATGAAAAGCGGTGAACATGTCACAGAGATGTCAGAGATTGCAAGACACATGGCGGAGCTTACTAAAGAGGTGGCTTCCCTAAAGGTGCAGTATGGTAACAAAGCACACGGATCGAGATTCAATTCCTGTGGTAGAGGTCAAGCGCCATTTGTAAACGCCCATCGAGAACGCTCCGCATCAAGACCGAGGGACACGTCAATATGCTGGTACCATAACAGATTTGGCGATAGAGCTACTAGATGCACCAGGCCTTGCAGCCACCCAGGAGCGGAAAACTTCCGCGGCAGCCGAAATTAGCGGCCAGCGTCTGCCATATTACGCCGGGCCGCCTGTTTGTGACGGACCACACCTCTAAAGCTCTCTTCCTAGTAGACACAGGATCAGATTTGTGCGTGTATCCGCGCACAATGATTAGAGGGACCCGCACAAAATCGAATTATGAACTTTTCGCTGCTAATGGCTCGATCATACCTACATATGGCTCGGTACATTTACAACTAGACCTGGGACTTCGTCGTACCTACAGCTGGAAGTTCGTCGTTGCCGACGTGTCCAAGCCAATTATCGGTGTTGACTTTCTGTCATCCTACAACATTTTAGTTGACTGTAGAAACCAGCGCCTGATAGATAACTGCACCACGTCCTTCGTCACGGTTCCAGCGCACCCGTCAGCGGAAGCTATAGCTTCGGTCAAAGTTATGTCAGGAGAATCCGTTTATCACGATATCCTGCGTCAGTACCCAGACATCACTCGTCCCGCTGGCATACAGTCCAAGCCTAAGCATAATACAGTACACCACATACGCACAACACCCGGACCACCAGTTGCAAGCAGACCATGACGGCTTCCCCCAGATCGTTTGAAGATCGCGCAGAGGGAGTTCGAAGCTATGCTGGAGAGCGGAACAGCTTGTAGGTCTGAAAGTCCCTGGTCGTCCCCACTCCATCTTGTTCCAAAAAAAGATGACGGCTGGCGACCTTGCGGCGACTATCGCGCTCTAAACGCGCACCATCCCAGACAAGTACCCAATACGCCATATTCAAGACTTTACGCAGCAACTGACCGGAAGCAAAATTTTCTCAAAGGTCGATCTCGTCAAGGCATATAATCAGATACCGGTAAACCAAGCTGATATCCCGAAGACGGCCATTGTAACTCCCTTCGGCCTGTTCCAGTTCCCGTATATGACGTTTGGTCTCCAAAACGCGGCGCAAACGTTCCAGCGATTCATGGACGAAGTGCTAAGAGGTTTGGACTTCTGCTACGGGTATTTGGACGATATCCTGATTTCCTCATCCAATGAAGAAGAGCACCAGCAGCATCTGCATACCCTATTCCAGCGGCTGAAAGACTACGGCGTTCTAATTAATACCGCAAAATGCGAATTTGGGTTGGCTAGAATCACCTTTCTGGGACACGAAGTATCCGCTGAAGGAATCCAACCTCTTCAGTCTAAGGTTCAAGCAATGTTAGATTACCCTGCACCCAAAACTGTCAAGGAACTGCGCAGGTTTTTGGAATGTTTAATTTTTACCGGAGATTTGTACCGGGAGCGTCAGCTCTGCAGGCACCTTTGAACGTCGTGTTATCGGGGCCGAAAAAGAAGGCCTCGCAGGAGATCGAGTTTTCACAAGAAATGATGGAAGCGTTCGAGTCTTGCAAGAAAGGTCTTTCCCGCGTGGCTACTCTAGCTCACCCTCAAACAAATGCTGAATTAGCCATCCATACCGACGCATCAGATTCTTCGATCGGAGCTGTACTGCAACAGCGAGTAGCACCTGGAGCATGGGAACCACTGGCATTCTTTTCTCGACGCCTAAAACCATCGCAGAAAAAATATAGTCCTTACGACCGGGAGCTGCTGGCCATTTATGATGCCATTCGTCATTTTCGTCACATGGTCGAGGCCAGACCATTCACCATTTATACCGACCATAAACCCCTGACTTACGCATTCACCACAGTAAGAGATAAATGTTCACCCAGACAATTTCGCTATTTAGACTATATTTCACAGTTTACAACAGATATACAATTTGTGGCAGGGAAACAGAATGTTGTCGCCGACTGCCTGTCGAGGGTAGAAGAGATTGGAAACTACACGATCGACTACAAAGCCCTGGCACATGCCCAAAACGAAGACAGTGAGCTTCATCAATTGTTGCTTAATGGCACAGGACTAAGCCTGAAAAGGTTGAATGTACCTGACTCTAACGTTCAGGTTTACTGCGACGTTTCAACTACTAATCCGAGGCCATACATCACTGAGTTTTTTCGGCGAAAAGCGTTTGACGCAGTGCACAGACTTAGTCACCCGAGCGTGAGAGGAACAGTCCGGCTGGTATCACAAAGATTCGTGTGGCCAGGTATAAAAAAGGATTGCCGTTTGTGGGCGAGAGAATGCACAGATTGCCAACGGAATAAAATCACACGCCACACTTCCTCTCCCATTGCATCATTTTCGACTCCATCCCATCGATTTTCACATGTTCATATGGACATAGTAGGGCCATTACCCTTTTCTTGTGGTTTCAGATAATGCCTCACGATCATCGACCGTTTCACGCGTTGGCCTGAGGCATATCCATTGCCAGACATCACTGCAGAAACCTGCGCGTTAGCCTTCGTAACCGGCTGGATAGCTCGTTTTGGCTGTCCGACCAGAATCACTACAGACAGAGGCAGACAATTTGAGTGCGAACTTTTCCGGAGTCTATCCGCCATCCTCGGCTCTGAACACCGGCCAACCACTTCATACCATCCGGCTTGTAATGGAATGGTTGAGCGTCTGCGTCGTCAGTTAAAAGCAGCCATAATGTGCCACACGAATACTAACTGGGTGGAGGCCTTGCCACTGGTGCTGCTCGGGATTCGCAGCGCGTGGAAATAAGACATCCAATCTTCGGCAGCGGAGCTTGTCTATGGCGAGCCATTACGTTTACCGGGTGATTTCTTCAAGGCTCCAGAGAACACTCCAGTGGACTACTCAAGCTTTGTAGCCAGACTGTGCTATAATATAGCCAAAATCAATCCAGTACCAGGCTCACGTCATACTCAGAGAGCTTTCTACATCCCAAAAAGTCTCAGTTCTGCAGAATATGTGTTCCTGCGTCAGGGGCCTGCAAAGGGATCATTAGAATCGCCGTACTCTGGGCCGTATAAGGTTGTTGCCAGAGCAAGCAAAACATTCAAGATTGACATCGCAGGGAAGACAAACACTGTTACAGTAGACAGACTCAAGCCAGCATATATAGCCATCGATGACGACCGGACTGATTCCGACGCTACATCGAGTTTTCCTTTAGAGTCTGAGCTCCAAGTAGCTGCTCCCACCAATACGCCGATTCAACCTGAGCCTGTCGGAGCCATAAGAACGCGCAGTGGTCGTTCCGTACATTTCCCGGCTCATCTTCGTGACTATCGACCGTAGCAAGCAACGGTCTTGGTGGGGGAGTAGTGTGGCGGCCAGCCACCTGTCTATGGTCATGGAGTTGGAGCGATGTCATGGATGTCATGTGAATGTTGTTTTTATGTAATTTAGTTGTCACATAATTAATTCAGTATATTCATTGAATTATAGGAGACCTGTTAATAGTTGTGTTTAATTATCCTCCGCCCGAAGGCTCTCCTATAGGTGGCCACAATTGAACTTAAGCAATCTGAAAATTAAAATAAAGCGTTTATAAATAAAGCCGGGTCCGCTGCGCCGTGTTTTCGGTGTTTGCAAACATCTAACAGTTTTCCGTCAGTTTCGGCAAACAAATAGGGTATTGTTTTGATTGGCAAAACATTTTTGACGTTTAAAAACCACTTAAGCCGGGTCCGCTGCGCCGTGTTTTCGGTGTTTGCAAACACCTAACATGTTTTCCGTCAGTTTCGGCAAACAAATAGGGTATTGTTTTGATTGGCAAAACATTTTTGACGTTTAAAAACCACGATAACATGTTTCTATGTTTGTAAACAAAAAACATGTTGGCCACTCCCCTTTTCTGTTCGAAAAACATGTAAGATGTTTGCAAACACCGAAAACACGGCGCAGCGGACGCGGCTTTATTTATAAACGTTTTATTTTAATTTTCAGATTGCTTAAGTTCAATTGTGGCCACCCATTGTAACTCACCCATCATTTGCAATATGATACGGTCCTGCATTGCATTCCTGCAAGCTGCATCACGCAGCAAATTAAAAATTAAGTAGTTACTCTAACCAAATCTATGAAAATATAATATTTGTGACGCATTTGCTTAATATCCACAACGCAACTATCACAAGACGGCGCGCAAGCTCCCTCGATTTTTCTCGCACCGATAGTACTAGGTACATCTCTTTCTAAGTTTTTTAATAAGAGAGAGACGGGTAGTTCGAGAAAAATCGAGAGAGCTGGCGCACCGTCTTGTGATGTGATAGCCGTGCAGTTCACATTCTCTTCACTCGTCAACATTCATTTGGCACCGATTTTTAAAAAAAAAGTAATAATAATAAAGTACTAAAAGTTTTATTTGGCATATTTTCTTACATTAATTTCCAGAGGTATCCGCACTAAACTTCGCCTGTATCGCGGGGAACCAGTTACAAATTACATTTTGGAATTACTTTAATTATATATCCACGGGAGATCTGACGACCTTACTCGCCAGTACCAGCGGCGCTACCACGAATCTCGAACTTCGTATATCTCCATCTCTGTCGCTCGAGTACTATTAAACCATAAGTGCGATAGAGACGGAGATATACGAAGTTTGAAATAGCTCAGGAACACAACACCACATACCTAGGCAGCGAGGCGTTTCAAACGCCTTTTTTATTGATCTTGGAAGATGATGCATATTAAAAGTGGGTGGTAAGTACGTTCGACCACACCTGCCATCATGCTAGATGATTGCGTTTATCCCTTACTAGCAAACAGTACTTAAGTTTGTAATTTCGTTAGTTGCTAAATTCAACATTATTTTACTAGGTAGGTACTTATAGGGTGGCGCATCATTACCTACTGACGATTTCTCAATGCAATTTGAGACGTTAATGCCGTGTAGGTAGTCGTCTAGGTACATGTCGCTACCGCGCTACACGTCTCTCACAGACTGGCGCGGCCAGCGGTGGCGTTCAACTAGGTATTTATTGGATAGTTTACAACTGACCGCCATCACAGACCCGCGCCTGCGGCGCTACCACGAACTTCAAATCTCGAACTTCGTATATCTCCGTCTCTGTCGCTCGAGTACCATACACCATAAGTGCGATAGAGACGGAGATATACAAAGTTCGAGATTCGAAGTTCGTGGTTATAGCTCTGTCTGTGAGATACTTCAGGCGTAATATGAAGAAACTGGTTGAAAGATTCATTGCACACGCACCGGGTATCGGCTGTGGTATCGGCTCCAATAACCGTCGCAGGGAGCGGCTGTCCCGGTATGTTAGAACTGTTAGAACCTAGTTGGCTCGAGTCTAGCTCTGACCTATTAATTTTTTAAATCTTTTCTTTAGTTAGAAATGTATACTGTACCTGCCTAAGTGCGAGTAGGACGAACGACTAAACGCAAACGTTCTAGCAAGGCAATATGGTATGACTACAATAGGGTAGTTGCGACATGTTAAAATTGACAACGTTAGTGTTGCTAAATGACATAAAAAATAACAAAATATAATTAAAATCATAAAAAGATATGGACCTTGAAAGTTTAGTAAAATTATCTTTTTTTATTGTCCAACAGTAATTTTAAAGCTACCAATAGAATCCTTACGCTTTTATAGAAACAAAGTTGTACGACAACTATGGACCTAAACGCAGTACTTACCTATTTCGCGACCGAAACTTTTTTGATTTTCCATACAACGATTAGGTAGTACAACTAGTACAAGTTGCAAAGTATGACGTCATACTTTAACGTCAATTAGTATGAAGCATTTCGGCAGCCACCTCCGTCTTATTTATTGGGTACCTATTTATGTTCCTTAATTGTAGTTGCTCCAATACAAATATTTGTTCCTCTCCAAAAACTGGTTCGAATGGCATCGTAAATAAATCTTGGTTACAACCCTCTATTAAAGTATCGGCAAATCTAAAGCTAGCTCCACACTATAGACCGTCACGCGTCATGGCCGCAGGACAGGACGCAGTTATGCGGTGGAATGAGATGAAAGTACTAGGTCTTTCTCACTTTAACGCATAGTTACGTCCTCTATGAGGAGCCATGATGGCAAATTGTGTATCGTCAAAGAATGAAAACGCACTTGAGCTGAGCTAACAGTTTTCACATGATAGGTCCCTATTTGTCTCTTAATCGAATGCCAATCAATTCAAATTGGACACGCTTCAAAGACAACTTAAGCAGCATTCATCCAAGCGAATAATATAAAATTCTAGCAGTTAATTTACCGCCACTTTGAGACTCAATCAAGATACATACTTAAGCTCATATTTTCCCCAGATTCCACGTTTAGTCGTCCGTAAAATAACCTATTTTGCATAGTCTGCACTCGAAGCAAAAAGTTATATTGTAAAGGTTGCCAGCATGCGAAGAATAATAATGTGTTCTGAGATTTATTGCCAGGGACGTGCGATTTATAAGGAGAGCCGACAGCGGGGTAATTGATTCTTTGCACTGGCAACTTTGCTTGGGGACATTCAGCGGGGCTATTCCCAAAACGGTTCGCCGCTGCGCCAGTACCAAATCCAGTATAACTCTGGCTACGTTATAGTATTTCAAATGCTAGGGGTCTGTGTTACGTGCTGTGTTATCCGCCGACGTGGACATATCGTTTTGTGAATTGCAGCCTACAGGTGGAACGAGGAATTTGAAAATCTTTTGTAGACATTACGTAATTTGGACGAGATTTCTGCGTGGGAATGACATGAATGCAATGTTAGAAATAGTAGAGGAATTAATAATGGGAAATGGTGAATTAGGGAAGAAAAATGGAGTAAGTAGTATTTTGAAGAATCGCCTCTGAAACAGTCTTAAAATAATGTTTTATATTTCTTATGCTCGTATATACATAAGTAAGTAGTCATTAACTCTTTATGATGCCTGCAGGCATTCAACACGGATTTTTATTGTAGGTATTTGTGCACAGCAAAAATATATTTTACACTTCTGATGCTCGTAAAGTTAGTCTTTATGCTGTGTAGGTGGGCAGGATACAATTTTAATAGCGTTTTAAACTATATGTAGTGTGTGCGGTCGTTTATAAATAAGCCATATTATATTTTTGTTTAATTTACCCGAATTCAACGTGAAAAGCCGAGAACTCGTGTACTTATACCTAAAGCCAGTTTAAAATTAAAATGAGTTGTTTTATGCAATTTATGTGCAATCTATTAATAAATCTCAGAAAATCAGATTTTATTAAAGTAGGCAGGTCCCTTTATATTGCTAATTAACGTGGATCTGGCGAAGCAATCCGCAAAGACAAATTATAAGACGATAGGTAAGCCTAAATAATCGATTAGGATATCAGAATATTGATAATTCCTCACGAAACCAATGACACGGCGGTCATGTCAAGGGTAAATAATGGCAAGTAGAAATAAATCTCCTAAACATATTAAACTAGCGGCCCGCGCGGCTTCGCCCGCGAATTGCGAAGAGCGCAGGCAAGACCGCGGGATAAAATATACACTCAAGAGCTAAAGTTTCAGGTCACCCTAAATTAAATAACCACAATAGATATTTTCAAATATTTTACACTAGTCTTATTTACATAATATACTTACTATTCTTCGTAATACCCAAAAGTATTAGCAATTTCCGGGATCCTATCATAAAAATATCGACATCGAAATATGACGATTTTTGCGATATCTCGCTCCGTTAACGTTGTTTTTTTCATGGGTTTTTACGAGTTTTTTTTACTTTTATTTCTGCAGTTTAGATGTAAAATTTAATAAAGATCATGACATGATTAAAAAACTGTACAACCTTGCACTATTTTAGGAAATATGAGGGTATTTCACTGACCCGAAATTTTTGCTCTTGAGTGTAGTCTATAACCATCCAGAAAGTCTATACTGCACGCAGGTGAAATAATTTTTGAAATCGGATATATGTGGTTCCAGACATTACCAATAACCTACATACAAGCTTACATTTTACGAAGGTGCAATCGAAGGTTTTATAATATTTGTAGGTATAGATAATACAACGTTTTTGCGGACGGTTCTCTGTTGCCACAATTTTATGTATCTAGACTTTTATGTTATCATGTTTTTTCATTTCATTTCAATGCACGGAAAAATAATGAAAGAAAGAAAGAAAAACATTTATTAACAGCACAAAATTTACAATATAATTTATAAAAACACGAAAACATTATTAAAGTGCCATGAAATGGTCCCGACTCAGCATCGTGCTAACCTAACTGGCCAGGGGTGTTAACGTTAACGCGTAGCGAATACGCTACGCGTTAATGCGGCTCACCCCGCCGGTCACCCGTTACGAAACTATAGAGGTCTAGTTTCGTAACGCGTAACTACGCTTAATTACTACGCATCGCGGTGTCAAGGTATAATTGTGGGTGAGCGTTGAGGTGAGCTTAAAACAAGTTACAGAATAGGGGGCCTGTTAACAGTCCGTTACCACTAAGGAACCATTCATATATCACGTAAAACTAGACCTCAACCTACGCCTAAATACTACGCATCGCGGTGTCAAGGTATAATTGTGGGTGAGCGTTGAGGTGAGCTTAAAACAAGCCTCCTTATAGCCATTGCTGAAAATATTAACAGCCCACTATGGAGGCACTGGAACTCCATCCACATGGAGTCCAGAAATAATATATTTCAATTAATTAATTAAAATTTAGTCTTCATTTATAATCTAATTTAATGTTTATTTATCAATATCATTCATTATTATTATTTGACATTTTTATTTATATTTTATTTTATTAATTAATGTTTAAATGTACACACTGTGATTGTTTTGAAATTGTTATTTAAGTTATGATTGTGGTATATATAATGTTGTTTGTATGTATGTTTGTGTTGTGATATGGGCAATGCCTGAATTAAAATAATAATAAAATAAATAATAAAAAATTAAAACAAGTACAGAATAGGGGATGAACATGGAAGTATTTTAATAAGAATAAAAATTATAACATTAAGAAATCCGTGAACGCGACCCCACCACAGACGTCAGAGACAAACAAAAAAAACTAAAATAATAGTTATTTATGATACAAGTGCGGAAAATAGGTAATTCCCAACGAGTGGCGATGACACGACCGTCAGGGAGTGTTTTTGATCGACACGAGTTGGGAATTACCTACCTATCCGCACGTGTATCATACAACATTTTACAATGCATCATGCAAGGAAATAAAAAAATATGCATAAAAGGTGACATTTGGTGACCTGTGTTTTGACAAATAAATGAGTACTTTGAACTTTGATCTTAGAAATTTGAATTGTCACGAAATCTCATTATCGCACGTGTGTGGGAATATTGTACTGAAATCCATTCCCGAACGGGCTGTCCACCTCCCGCGACGCCGTGCTGCAACATGCTGGCATGTGCCACTTCCCGTGGAAATGTTGAACCATATAAAGGGGCACATTAAGAGCAAGTGCATTGTAAAATAATTATGGTAATAATAAATAATAATAATGAAACAGGGTCAAGGTCGCGTCATATATATCTTGTATAATATTTTTCACCTCACTAGCTCGGAAAGCCCATTTTTATTCTTTAAAAACAGATAGCAAAACTGCATTTTATCCACAAGAGTGCAAAGAATATTTGAAATCCGAACGCGTTATTAGTTACTTTTTTAAACATAATAACATGTAAAGGCCAGTCCAGACAGGACATTTTTCGCCCATCAGATTTATTTTATTTAGGTACCTTTTTTTGAATGTTTTATTCTTTTTTTTAATGTTTTTAATTCTTTTTTTATTTTTTAAATGTTTTTTTTGTTTTTTTAATCTTTTTTCTTTTTCTCCTTTTTAAAAATGTTGTTTCTCTTTATAAATGTTTTGTTTCTTTTTGAATGTTTTTCTGTATTTTTTTGGTCTTTTTTATACGTTTTTTTCTTTTTTTTTAAATCTTTTCTTCTTTTTTTAATGTTTTTTGAAATCCTAGTTATTTTTTTGATGTTTTCGTCTACATTTTAATGATTTTTTTTATATATTTTTGATTTAAATGTGTTTATTCAAGGTTTTTTTTATTTTTTCAACATTAAAAAAAAAAAAAAATTAATGTTTTGTTTCTTTTTGATTTATTTTTGTGGTTTTTCCACTTTTTTCTCTTTTTAAATGTTTTTTTTTGTTTTTTGTCTTTTTTTATCTTTTTTTTACGTTTTTTATCTTATTTTAATGTTTTTTGTAACTTTTTTTCTTTTATTATGTTTTTGTCTCTATTTGATTGCTGTTTTTCTTTTTTCAATGTTTTTTGTTTTTTTCTCCTTTTTATAAATGTTTTGTTTCTTTTTGAATGTTTTTTTTTCTTTTTTTATGTTTTTGGGTTTTTTCTTTTTTTTTATACGTTTTTTCCTTTTTTTTTAATGTTTATTTTTTACTATTTAAGGTTTTTTGAAATTCTCTTATATTTTTTTGATGTTTTTGCCATATTTTAATGTTTTTTTTATTTGATTTATATGTGTTTATTCAAGGTTTTTTTTTTAACCATATTTTTTATTTTATTTTTTTCCACTGTTCTCTTTTTACATGTTTCTTTTGTCTTTTTTTACGTTTTTTTTCTTAATGTTATGTTTTTTGTAACTTTTTTCTTTTTTATATGTTTTTGTCTCTATTTTATTGCTTCGTTTTTCTTTTATCAGTCTTTTTTAATGTTTTTTGAAATTAATTTTGCCTTTTTTAAAAGTATGTTATTTTTTTTGTTTCTCAATGTTTTTTCTCTTTTTCTCTTCATTAAATGTTTTTTTTTTTAATTTTGTAATATTTTGTTTCTTTTTACATGTTTTTTAATTTTTTTTCTCATTTTTAATGTCTTTTCCCCCTTTTTAATATTTTTTTCAAAATTTTCCTTACTTTACTTTTTTGTTTTTTTTCCTCGCTTTAGTGAGGTGAAAAGATTTGTGTTACACACGGGTGCAAGTTATTTTGACGTCTCGTGTGTTGCAACACTAGCTACGCTCAGGATTCTATTTTTGAACCACTCGCTTCGCTCAGGATTCTATTTTTGAACCACTCGCTTCGCTCGTGGTTCAACCATAGAATCCATTCGCTGGCTCGTGGTTCAACCCTAGAATCCATTCGCTAGCTCGTGTTTCAATTCCACACTCGCGGTTAAAATACAACTTTGCACCCTTGTATAACAAATAACTATTTCACCTCACTAGCTCGGAAAGGCCTTTGTTAACTATTGAGAAAATCGCTTTTTATCCACATGTGAAGAAAGTAGACGTAAAACGTTAAAAGTACTATGACGTCGTAGAACCTTAAATGTTTATTTTTGTTTTTTGTAGGTATATTTTATGACATATTTTTGTTTAACTTTGTTTTTTATTTTTTTTTACTTTTCTTTAAACTTTTGTTTTTACATTTTTTTTTTTTAATTTTTTTTAACATTTTTTATTTTTTTTTTAAACTTTTTTAAACTTTATTTTACTGTTTTAGTTTTTTTTGTTTTTTTTTTTTAACTTTTTTTTTACTCTTTTTCTTATTTTCCTCGCTGTAGTGAGGTTAAAAGATTTTCATCTCTCCTGCTCTGAAAGTTGATTTTTCATGGGCATATAGCCGGGTGGAAAATAGCTTTTTCTCCCCTAGGGTGGAAAGTATTTTTTTTTTATTGTTACGGTCAGCCACGGAGTCGAAGATAATAGAGTTACGTCAAATCATTAAAATAAAAACTTTTCACAAATCGACACTCAGCTGTACCTGCATTAACGAGTTGTTTATTACGATTATAGGTTGATATTAAATTATTTTTCCTCACAGTCGAAATGAAAAGTAGAGTGTTTAACTCGGGTGAAATTACCCATTTAACCCTCGAACAATTGGCGCTCTCACTTCGTTCGAGCGCCAGAAATATCTCGGGTTAAATGGGTCATTTTCAACCCTTGGTTAACAATCTACTATTGTGTTATAAGTTATTTTACGTTTCATGTGTTGAAACACTCGCTACGCTCAGGATTCTATTTTGAACCACTCGCTTCGCTCGTAGTCAATCATAGAATCCTTTCGCTAGCTCGTGTTTCAAATGAACACTCGCAGGTAAAATACAACTTTCCCCCCTTGTATAACAAATAACTATTGCTGTAATCGAGGAAATTTACGACGGTAACATTTATTTTGGACAGTGAGAAATTGATCCGTTAGTTACCTACTTGGCAACCATACCTTGGCAACCACAGGCCAGCATACATAATGCTGGCAGCCATACACTTTATATGGCATCCAGCGCTCTTTTTACGTACCACCAGGTATAATAATATAGGGTAAACGTCTGAGTGCTCGATGCTGTATATGGCATGGGCACTCTATGTCAAAGTGACATGGCTTAAAATTGAATGTAGAAAAATCCTCTTAGTTCGAATTTAACCCATATTGCTTTGACATAAAGTGCCCATGCCTTAAACTAGTACAGCGTCGAGCACTCGGACGTTTACCTTATTCTCCAGTGTATCAAACATTTTTAATATAATCAACTTTTAAGTGAGCTGCTAATATCGGCTATAACTTTTTTTTGTATGTCAGTTTCTTACATATTATTTGGGCAGCTAGCTACTTGCCGGTTCCGATTGCGCTCACATTTGGCATACTTTATTTGAGATTAGTTAATGTTATTTTTATAAAACTGTCATTTAAATTGGAAACTTCTACCATGGACGTAAGAGTTGCTTTTTGCATGTACCGTCAAACATGCCTACTTTGCCACTAGGGGGAACTTTGCCCAAGAGGAAAATTTTAAAATTTGCTTCAAAGTTCCCCCTGGTGGCAAAGGCCAACTCAAATAATAAGTAAGATAATAGTAGTTTATATGACTGTACATAATGACGGGCATTAAACACGAGTACGTAGGTTACATAATAGGTTATATAATAGGATCACACGAGTGTTCTAATCCCTAAGTAATTATGTACAGTTACATACACTACTTTATCTATCCACATATTATAAATCATCAATGATGTGTTTGGAAACCATTATAATAGCCGCCATTGCACTGCCATGGCCGACTAGATTTCAAATCATGACCAACTAGATTTCCATACCTTATAACATGGAAATCGATGTTATTATGATTTTTTATACATTATAATAACACTGGCACAGATAAAACGCTGATGTTACGTTACTGGTTGCAATAATGGTGGTCATTATATGGTTTTTCAAACACATTATAGAGGATTTATGATATGGGTGTAGATAAAAGTATTTTATAAGCTCGGCGACAATGCAATATTATGGCACCGCCGAGCTGATCTGACGATCGTTAGAAGATGCCCATAGAAATTCCTTATCTACACAAGATAACCTCGTCCTCAAAGATGATGATGAATGGTTGATGACTCCACAAAAGTACAGTCGGCAAAAAAAGCTTGTTTCAATAATACATTTTTTGACATTTCTTTTCAGGAATCCCCCGGATTATTCTTCTACTTATAATAACTGCGATGTGCGCAGTCGTAGTTGGACATTCGAGACATCGCGGAGGGCATCGACGGAATGACAAAAACGCCGTGGTCAACAATACAGTAAGTTATGTGGAGTTTATGGGATAAGTACTGTCAGCATCATAAACACATCCTAATACACTTTTTAACCTTATGTCTAAGCAAAAAGGTTATAGAATATATACATATTTATGATGCTGACTGTACATCATTGAACGAGCGAGCGAAGCGAACGAATTGAGTTTCTCCATTTCAGCTTAGGCCGAATGTATGTCTTTTGTATGTCCGGATGGCCCAATGTCCCGCTGTCTGGCTGTTCTCCTCCACAAGTCGCATTTCACAAACGATTCTCGTGGAATTTTCTGAACAGGATGGATTATTTTTGTCGAATCAGGTTTTGGATGTTTTTTTTTAAAAACAGTCCCACAGAACCACTAGTTTATTGTGGTTTAAAATTAAAATAATAAGATAATAATGAGAACTCTGTGAGAATGCAGCTTTGTAAATTTATAAGTATGTTTGTATATCGGAGGTAAGCTCCGAAACCACCTTATTACAGAGAACGCATGCTATTTTTGTATTTACTTACCTAGGGCGGTAAAGCAAAGAATGTCTCAGATCGACCCGTGATTTTCCTAATATCGCCCCATTGAGCTGGCGGACTGCCGACGTTCCTTTTACCTAGAAGTGGCCACCAGTCTGACACCTTTTTATCTTCTTCTTCAGCGTGTATGTTGGGCACACGACTCTCCAATTTTCTTCCGTTCAGCCCGATTTGCCGTAGCTTCCCCCGGACTGGCCCTGCGATCGTTTCCATGTCGGCCGACCATCTTGCCGGGGTCTGCCAACCTGAGACAGAGTGACGGCTCCATTCCAGAACGCGTTTGCTCCATCTTCCGTCGTTTCACCGACATACGTGTCCGGGCCAGGCCCAAAAATATATTTAAGGAGCTTAAGATACTTACCCTTCCCCAGTGTTTACATATTAACCATCATCATCATCCCGGTTGTGCCCTAAAGGAGCCCGGGGTCCGCTTTGACACCTAATCCCAAGATTTGGCATAGGCACTAATTTTACGAAAGCGACTGCCATCTGACCTTCCAACCCAGAGGGAAAACTAGACCTTATTGGGATTAGACCGGTTTCCTCACGATGTTTTCCTTCATCGAAAAGCTAACGGTAAATATTCCGTACATAAGTTCCGAAAAACTCATTGGTACGAGCCGGGATTCGAACCCACGACCGCCGCTTGACAGCCGCATGCCTGAACCACTAGGCTACCGTAGCTTTGTTTACATATTAACCGCTTGCAAGTATATTAAGGCCGACGTGGACCAATACGCTACCCATTCGTCGGCTCGTTGGAACAACCGCTTTTAATTATCCCGCGGTGCAGGCTCGCAAACAGCCAGAATTCACTCGGGGTCTTTGGCGCAAAATTGTATAACTTGCTACCCGAAGAGATAAAACTATCAAATACCGAAAAAAAATGTTAAATAACATAGCATGCTACAGCGTTGATGAATTTGTTGAGACGTGCACTGACCCCAAGTATTAGGAGCACCTACATAACCTTAGTCACATCTGGCGTCAGTTCAGTCCATCAGTATTATGAGAGAATGATAGTGTAACCATTGTGAATGATAGAGACATACAGATCATACTGATGGACTGAACTGACGCCGGAATTAGCGTATAACCGAAGCCTTACAGTTAAGGTATCACAATTTAGAAACTAATATTTTTTTAAATTGAAATCTCCTGTAAGACTCAGACATGTAAAGCTATATGCGACCTTATTTGACATCCGATTTAATAAATAAATAATACAACTTATTATGTAGTGACTGACTTGTAAAACATTAATTTTGTATAAAGCAGTTACGCTGCTAACAATATTTATAAATTTGAAATTAAAGGTAAAATTTTAAAATTTACGCTCCGAGCCGGATTCGAACCGTTAGCAGCGTAACTGCTTTATACAAAATTAATTTAGTATATGGAGTGGTGCAATATAATTTGAGACGTTGGTGCCGTTTAGAAGCATATGTCTTCTAGGTAGATGTCGCCACACGCCTCCCTAAGACGTTGTAAGAAGGAACTGATTGAAAGATTTAGGGGCTGAGACAGATTGTTTTGATAGCTCAGTTGGTTAGTAGCGACGGGCCATGTATGCCTGTGGTCGCCAGTTCGAATCCGGCTCGAAGCCTAAATTTTTAAATTTTTCCTTTAATTTGAAATTTGTAAAACATTGACTTTTATGAATAAGTACGTATATCTTGTAGATAACTTGTATCATTCGATTTGGTCCGCCGCCGAAACTCGTCAATACGGACTCTGTCGCGGAGAGATATACCGAGCATGCTGCATTCCATGCCACTTTGTGCGACTTTAAGCCTGTTGACTATAGCTGCACTATGAGTGGCCATGTTTCGCAAGCATGACACCATTTCATACGTAGTAATAATAAGTCCACGTTTGATATACCATTACCAAACTCAAGTGGAGCTGGGCAGGACACCTTGCCAGGCAGAATTATAGTAGGTGGACCAAAAAGGTGTCAGATTGGTGGCCACTTCTAGGTAAAAGGAGCGTCGGCCCATTCCTTAGAAATGCGACGAAACCTAAGTTTACTCAGTTTCATTTTAAATGTCATAACAAGTAAAATTGACAGCATTAATCTGGTGGAAAAGATGCTCAAATTCAATGTGCCGAACGATTATCGGAACAAGCGCCTTGGAGTGCCTCTCTTGGCGATTGCGACCTCGCGGACGAACCTGTATCGAAACTCGCCCATACCTCGCGCGACTGCTCTCCTCAACTCCGTGCTCGCAGCATCACCGCAGTGTGATGTGTTTGTAACAGGGATGTCGCGACTGATGACTGAATGTAAGAGGGTGTTAGAGAGACGTATGGATTGTTTTTAGTTTTAGTTCCTAGTTAGTAGGTACTTGATTTTGTTTAGTAATTTAGGTTAAGTTGAATCGCTGTAACGTTTTGGTTAATACTGTCATGTTGCAGATTTTTATGGTTCAATAAATAAATAAATAAATAAATAAATCAGCTCGATGGGTGGACGATATTAGGAAGATCGCGGGTCACTTCTGGATAAGATTAGCTCGGGATAGGGACGGGTAGCGTACTCGAAGAGAGGCCTATGCTCAGCAGTGGGCGATTACGGGCTGACAATGATGATGATGATGATGAATAATAAGTTAATGTTACAGGACTACCTAAAACACCGTTCGTTTTACTTCCGCCCCTGGACCGAGTCGATGCAAGGTGTGATGAAGGTGAGGGCCTTGCCACTGCCGAAGGACCACTGGGCCAAGAAGATCAAGCACCTGCTTAAGATACGAGGAAATAGAAAGCCACAGTATTAAAGTGGACCCAATACCTACTCGGTGACTTTTTTTTAATACCATTTCGGTGCAACTAGCCGTCGGTATAAAGCTACCAGTCGCATCCTAAAGAATTGATTTTTGTCACATCATATAGCACGTTACCTGTGCATGCATCATATGTGTAGCAGTTTAGGGTATATATGACACGTGCATACACACGGATGATGCACGACGCCTTATAAACTTAAAGCATTGCCAAAGTTTACACGTCGTGTGAGCTAGATGATTAGATTAGATTAGATTAGATTCATTTATTGCTGATTGAAAATTGACATAATATTTTACAAATTCTCTTTGTACATAAATATAATGAATTCACAGAAAGCTCGTCAGGTAAATACAACAATTTTTTTATAAATTACAGGCATAATAACAACACAATAAATAATTTATCTCTAGGACATCCTTGATTACAAGTATGATAAAGTCAGAAAAAAAAAATACAAAATAATAATAATATTAATTTTAAATAGCATCAAAATAGAATTGTCTAATATTGTTTTTGGTCTGTGAATTCCTTTACTGAGTAAAGCGACATTGACAGTAAAAAGTCTTTCAGTCGGTGTCCAAAACCATCATCTGATGATTCATTTCTGAGACTGGCGGGTAGTCTTCCGTACAAAGCGGGGCCTATTACGCGCGGTGACTTGTCGAGGAGCGCGAGGCGCCGCGGCACGACCTGTAATCGCCCCGTCTGACGGGTGATTCTGCCGGGGATATTCACTTTTTTAAATAAGTTTATATTAGTTTATATTTCTACGTGTGAACATTATTACTTCATATAATGTTTTTTATTTGCGTGCACATACTGCCCCCCTATTCTGTAACTTGTTTTAAGCTCACCTCAACGCTCACCCACAATTATACCTTGACACCGCGATGCTTAGTAATAAAGCGAAGGTAGAGGTCTAGTTTCGTAACGGGTGACCGGCGGGGTGAGCAGCATTAACGCGTAGCGAATAACAGCCCTCGCTACGAAAATTTTGACTGTTAACATGTGCACGTGAGGAGTCGATTTCTGGTTCCCAGCTACACTGGTAATGTGATAGTATTACAACGTGCTGCTGTGTCCTTCTGTAATTATTAAGGTAGGTACCTACTTGGTTTTAATTTGTGCATGAGCTATATTCTGTAAAAGTATGCTTATTGTTGAAGGTCCTTAATAAATAAACAATAAACAAAACCTAAATTGGAATTGCTTAGTGAAATAATGTTTGTCGCGAGGCAGCCGATTAAAACAGCGGTTGCCTGAAAGTGTATATGCTGTTTATAATGAAATGCTGTTTCAATCGGCTACCTCGCGATATTTTTTGTTTTTCACCCCCCCTCCTGTTTCCTCTCCAGTCCAAGTTGGCTCAGTTCGGGTTACACAAGGCTGTTCCACAACACTTCGGGAGTTCAAATACCGCAAGCCACCCGGTTGCCTCTTGGATATTGCAACTACGCGTCATTGGCAACTATAGGCATTTTCCTGATTTGTCGGCGCGGAGGCAGTAGCGATATCGATAAACTATCAGCCGTCAGCAGTGGCGGGTCGTCCATACAGGCCTTGCTGACATTGGCAAAGTGCCTAAGCAGCAAAAAGCCACAATACGAAAAAAAAAGCCGGCTTGTTATTTTTTTATTGCATTGAAAAAAAGTTGTACAAAATGTGAACTTAATGCTGTATGGCTATTACTAGCTAACTTTCGGGGAAATGAGAATTTATTTAAAGAAAACTGGGACCTACATATTATGTCCATACATACAATGCTATTTATCAATACGAGTCAACGTGCATCGCATCGCATTATATAGACAGCTATTAGGTGTATGTATATCGCAATCGGTATACATACGCGCGGGACCATAAATGACAATCAATTTGTTCCAATGGACTCACGCAGAGAGGCAAAGATTATTTTCACCTCAGCAGCTCGAACAAGCATATTTTGCTGCGTGAAAACAGTGAGCAAAATACGATTTTGCTCACTCCGTGAGTAAAAGTAGCTTTTTAATTTTGATATCGAGCACTGACATTTCATAGTGTGGGGTCTATTACAAATTCATAATATTATTTCAACTTTAAGAGCACTGTCATTTTCATTACGAAAAAAGAATACGACAGAAGTAGGTCGACTCATAGTTCGATATTCGAATTTAAAAGTAGACCCCCAAAACAGCGCGAACCAAGTTACACGTTTGAAAACACACTTAACATACTTATAAGTTTAAATTACCAAAAGAAGATGTACAAAGGAATGTTATAAATTGAAGAGAAAAAAAAAAACATGGAGCATCTCAAATAAAGTCAGCTTTGCTTAAATAGGTAAAAACATGAATTTTCATACGCTGAACAATCAATGATTCTATTTTGAACAATCTTTATTTTTAAGAACAGACGCAGTTTTTGAAAGCACACCCAGCGCCCCGCCCCTTTAAAAAAAGCCGGCGCGCTGTTAAATTGTTTACAATTTATCTATCTATACATACTCGTATAATAAAGCTGAAGAGGGTCGAAAGTCTGTACATGGAAGATATTCGAAAAAAAATTGGCTAGGGATACTTAGAATCGATAACAGAACACGTTCCAACAGTTTTTAGAATTTTTGTCTGTTTGTCTGTTTATCTGTTTATCTGTTTATCTGTTTGTCTGTTTATGTGACCGCGCATCACGTGAAAACGGCTGAACCGATTAAGATGAAATTTGGCATAGAGATAGTTTGTGTCCTGGGGAAGGACTCAGGGTAGTTTTTATCCTAGAAATCAACCCCTAAGGGGATGAAATGGGGGTGGAAATTTGGTATATGATTAGTTTGAGTCCCGGAAAAGGTTAAAGAATAGGTTTCATCCCGAAAATCTTCCCTTTAGGGGGTAAAATGGGGGGGGTGAAAAATTGGATGTAACCCATTTTGATGAAATTTGGTTAAGAGGTAGTTTAAGTTCTGGGGAAGGACATTGGATAGTTTTTATTCCGGAAATCTTTCCCTGAGGGGGTGAAATGGGGGGTGAAATTTTGGATGGACTCCGTTTAGATCAAATTTGGTATAAATATAGTTTGAGTCCCGGAGGATGACAATGGATAGTTTGAATCCCGAAAATCATCCCCCAAGGGGATGAAATAGGGATGAAAATGTGGATAAATCCCATTTAGTTCAAATTTGGTATAGAGATAGAAGGAGTCCCAGGGAAGGACAATGCAAAGTTTTTATCCTAAATCATCTCCTGAGGGGGTGAAATGAGGGGTGAAAATTTGGAAAAAACCGATTTAGATGAAATTTGGTATGGAGATAGTTCAGAGTCCTGGGGAAGGACTTAACATAATTTTAGTCCAGAAATCATCTCCTAAGGGGGTGAAATGGGGGTATGAAAATTTGGATGGAACCCATTTACGGTATAGCGAGTTGGAGTCTTGGGGAAGGACATAGGATAGTTTACTCCTGAAAATCATCCCATAAGGGGGTGTAATTGGGGGTGAAAGTTTGTTTGTGACCCATTTTGATGAAATTTGGTTGAAAGATAGTTTGAGTCCCGGAATATGACAACGGATAGTTTTAATCCCAAAAATCATCCTCTCAGGGATAAAATAGGGGGTGAAAATTTGGATAAAACCCATTTAGATGAAATTTGGTAAATAGATAGAAGGAGTCCTAGGGAAGGACAATGCATAGTTTTTAACCCGAAAAATCATTTCCTGAGGTGGTGAAATGAGGGTTGAAGATTTGGATAGAACCCATTTAGATGAAATTTGGTATAGAGAGAGGTAGAGTCCTAGGAAAGAACACAGATTTTTTTTTATTCCGGAACACATAAAAGGAGGAAATCATCCCCTAAGGGGGTGAGAAATGGTGGATGAACATTTGGATTGAACCCATTTACGGTATAGCGATAGATAAGGAAGGACATAGGATAGTTTTATTCCGAAAATCATCCCCTAAGGGGGGTGTAATTGAAGGTGGAAATTTGTTTGTGACACATTTTGTTAAAATTTGGTTGAACGATAGTTTGAGTCATGGAAAAGGACATAAATATAATAGTTTCTATTCCATAAATCCTCCCCTAAGGGGGTCAATTGGGGGTGAAAATTTGGATGGAACCCATTTACGGTATAGCGGTAGTTGGGAGTCCTGGGGAATAGGAACATTAACATTACATAAGTAAATTGACGTTCCAAGGGTAAAGGTACCTTATGGCGGCCTTAGTTTTGAAGATGTTTTCTAAAACGGGGTAAAAGACGTTTGATTATGGCTATTTTGAAAACTATTAGATGTAACATATAAAATGTTTAAATTACAAGTCAGTTAATTTAATCCTACGGTTTAGTAGAAAATGTCCTTACGGCCGTGTGATATGAAAATATGCAAAATAATACTGAAAAAAGCCTACATGCATCGATACCCTTTCCTTCATACAATCCATACTAATATTACAAATGTGAAAGTAACTCTGTCTGTCTGTTACCTTTTCATGCTTAAACCGCTGAACCGATTGAGATGAAATTTGGTATAGAGATACTTTGAATTCCGGGGCCTTCCCAAAGAGTCCTTACTAAAGATAGTTTTTATCTGGAAATTCATCACCTAAGGGGGTGAAAAGGGGGGAGAAAGTTACGATATAAACGAGTTCCGCGCGGACGAAGTCGCGGGCAAAAGCTAGTTCGTAATATTATTCTTCATGCTTACGCTATTGATATTAGTTTTGAATATAAAAACGACTAGGAATAATTAATTAAATTATCTATCTAACTAAGAAATTTATATCTAGTGATTTCATTGAAGAAGACAGTATTTAACAACAATACGCTTAGTTTTTGGAGCGCACGCGCGACGCGTAACATATATTAGATTAAATATTTCAAAAAATTGCTCGAAAATATGAGTGAAATGTGGGAACATGAGTGACAGTATTTTAACAATAAAAGGTACGGTTAGTTTTTAGTGCTGTGTTAGTGTCATGTGAGACTCGAATAGATTACTAAAATGTGCTTTAGTCTGTCGTCGTGCCTTGTCTCGCCCGCGCTCTCGCGTGCTTCTAGTAACTAGGTAACTAGCCACGCTGAGGAGTTTAAATAAGCAGTAACAAACCCCGAATCTAGTTTTCTTCCTGAATATCCACGAGACGAATAGGTACGTAAAAGCCTATCGATGTATTTTTTAACGTGACTATGTTTTCACTGCTGAGGTGAAAAGTTGTATGTGTTACTCGAGAGCAAAGTATTTGCGTCTCGTGCTTTTGGGTCCCTCGCTGCGCTCAAGATTCTAATTTTTAATCACTCGCTACGCTCGTGATTCAATTTTAGAGTCTTTCGCTTCCTCGGGACTCATAAATCGAAAAAAGTTAGTATGAAAAGTGAAACTTGACCTTTTTTATCCCTCCGTAAACTTTGCAAAGTAAGAAACAAATCGTGCGTTCAAGTCTGGTTTGCGCTGTATGAAGCGCAAAACGTTTTAGAAATAAATGCAAAAAACTAAATAAAAAATGTGTGCATTTTTAGATAGGTACCTACTCTGCCAATTTAAGGGTTACTGAATACCTAGAGCCTAGTGCCTTGTGTCGAGAGCGGTGTACCTATATCCTGGACTAGTACCAGCTTGAATGCTAGTAATGTTGAAATAATTCAAACAATAGCTTTACTTAAATGGATATTTGCACTGGGTATGCATTTATTTCATCCCGTATGTAAACATTTCAATGCGCTGTCTGTAACAAAGTTGTTCATAAGACTAAGTTGAAGGCAGTCGTTTTAGTTGTACAAAGGACCCGTCTCTTTTACATTATATACTTGTCAGAAAGCGAGCAAGAGAGAGAAAGAGTGAGAGAGAGACAGAGAGAGATCTTACAACATAAACATGTGGCTATCAGCTGTCTATTTCAACATACTGTCGCGTCTACAGAACCACCACATACTCTTAACTCACACGTGTCGCACCCAGCGGAAACATTTTTGCAATTCTTTTTTTAACAACACACCACATGCAGCCCCGACGTTGCTTGCATTTCTCTATTTTCTCGCCGCTTCAAACTATAAAACGGAACCCCTGGGAGATTCGATCCGTTAGTACGGTTTCGGTCGCTCAAATCGGCAGTCTATATTAAGATCGCCTTCGGCCGGCCTCGCCACGCAACAACGATGCTCCTGCGCATACAGAGCCGCCTCTCTACAAAAACTAAACGTAGTACATATTATATTTTTTCTCGAATCCGAATTTACCCAACGTAACGCGAAATTCACATGTGATTTGTGATTCTCTGATCAAAAGGGCATTGGAATAATGGTGAGTTGTGTTTGTGTTACGAGATGATTTATAAATAGAATTCGCATGATCTTGAATTTTGGTGTTCTCGTTTAGTTTCTATAAAATGCCCGCGTGACAGTACTATTTGAACTTTACTCTTCTTTTTTCTATTCTAATTGGCATTTCTTTTTCATTTTCAGTCAGTGAAGTGAAATCGAAGTGAAATTTCTTTTGAAACGTGAAGACGCCTTATCAAAATGAAGTTCTCGATAGACGTATTGGGTATATTCCTAAAAGTTGTAGTTAGGGTAAGTGCTAACATAAGTAGCTATAAGAATATTGCTTTGAAACATCACGTTTGTGAATGAAAATACACTAGTTTTATGTTAAAACGTGCTATGCCTTCTCAGTTACCTTATATCTATGGCATTTCGGCCAAGGTAATGAGAACTTGTTTCCGTGTGGTCACGAACGCACTAGCATACCAATCAAGTATGATACGACGTCACAACAGCTGTTTGTATTGGCTGATTGTTTTGGCAATATTGATGATGAAATATTCAATGGCTGACTATTTGGCAATCTGGGATGGTTTATTTTTGTTTATATTATTAATAATGTGATGATTTCATGTCTTTAACATTTAAAACACATCGTATTTAAATTTATAATGTACTTAGTCTATGAAAATATGGTAAGTAGTTATCTTGAGCCAAGTCGAAAACATTGCATTAATGTTTCACTAGGAGTTCTGTAGCTTCTGCCAGATATAGTTTTACTTGGAACAAGCTTTAATTACCGACTTTATTATTTTGCATCAACTACTATTTTTTAGTGTATTAATGAGCCCAAACACAACGGATATATATAGATATCTTTCGTAATTGAGGAGTTCATATAACCACCTTCCGTGGCCATAATCAGACAAGCTTTATGGTACTATATGGTACCATAATATTTTACATACTTTTTAACGTGTATGCAAAGTTTCCGCTCAATCGGTTGAGGGTTAATACTGTAAAATTTTGTTGCTAGATTTTACCTGAACAAACATACGTACTCCTACATTGCCAGTTGAATAAAAGCTTATAAACAATTGTAGACGTTAAAAAGCTCTAAAGCGTAAAGTTGGAGCAAGTTAATAATCTTTGATGTTATAGATAACATAACAACCCGGACGTTTATTCGGCTGTTAATACTTTTGGCAAGAGGCCAGGAAAATATAATAATGAGAAGCATAAATAAGAAGTAAGATACATTACTCTTAAAAGAGAAATTATAGCATTTCTGCATAAATAAGTATTGTGTTTTAGTATAAAATAAATACACGAACCTAACATAGCACGCACTATTTGTAACTTTTTAAAGACATTTTCACTAATTGAATCATCGCTAACCTGTGTGATACCACGTCTATTAGAAAAACAAACAAGTAACCCCTTATAAAAAAAAAGAAATGCTTCTGATAAATAAAATGTGTGTAATACAGTCAGCATCAAAAGACCAAAAACATAAGTAGGTACGTATATATATGCAATTAAATAAATAAAACCGGCCAAGTGCGAGTCGGACTCGCGCACGAAGGGTTCCGTACCATTATCTATAAAAACGGCAAAGAAATCACGTATTTTGTACTGGTGCCCCCTTAAATATTCATTTTATTCTGTTTTTGAGTTTTTTTATTATAGCGGAAATAGAAATACATCATCTGTGAAAATGTCAACTGTCTAACTATCACGGTTCATGAGATACAACCTGGTGACAGACGGACGGACAGCGGAGTCTTAGTAATAGGGTCCCATTTTACCCTTTGGGTACGGAACCCTAAAAATCTCTATGTATACCGGCTTCAGTTAGTGACCACCAAAAGGTTTTTTTTTATTAAACGTTCCAGACCTTAAAAAGAAGTAGACGTATGCAAGTTTTCTATTAGTTATAAATATAATGGGAACAAAAAAAAATATGTAGGTAAATATACTTTCATTTCAGCAACTCTTAGTGGCTGCAAATCAGCACACTAAATTAGGTGGTCGCTAACCGGCGCAATAACCCTATACCAGTGTGTAGATGCTAATTTGACGCAAAGTTCGACCTACTTACATTCTCCATCTTTCTAAAATCGGGAACGATCGCGTACCTACTACGCAGGGAGCCAGGGATCAAACAGATCCGGCAATTTATGGATAGGTTCATCCGGCTGCGTTACCCGGTTATCCGGGCAACCGGATATTTGCCGGCTGTAGTGACTTACAGACTTAATAGCTGGAGAACACGCAGCGCTTGGATCTTCCGAATTGAAGATAAATAAAATCGGATAGATTTATCTCCGATTTTTAAACACCGACTGAAAAAGAGGGGTGTTATAAGTTTGACGTGTCTGTGTATCTGTGTGTCTGTGTGACTGTGTGCCTGTGTGACTGTGTGACTGTGTGTCTGTGTGTCTTTGTGTATGTGTGTATGTGTGTCTGTGTGACTGTGTGTCTGTGTGACTGTGTGTCTGTGTGTATGTGTGTATGTGTGTATGTGTGTATGTGTGTCTGTGTGACTGTGTGTCTGTGTGTCTGTGTGACTGTGTGTCTGTTTGTCTGTGTGTATGTGTGTCTGTGTGACTGTGTGACTGTGTGTCTGTGTGACTGTGTGTCTGTGTGTCTGTGACTGTGTGTCTGTGTGTCTGTGTGTCTGTGTATCTGTGTGTCTGTGTGTCTGTGTGACTGTGTGTCTGTGTGTGTTTCTGTCTGTGGCATCGTAGCTCCTAAACGAATGGACCGATTGGAATGCAATTTTTTTATCCGAAAGCTGACGTGATCGAGATGGTTCTTAGCTACGTTTCAACAAAATGGGTTCAACCGCTTTTGAGTTATTGAACTTTGAAATGAAAATGTCGGGGTTTTTCAACTTTTCTAAGTTGTAGTTACTCGTATAATTCTATTTCTTCAATTCGAAAAATCTAAGCGTGTTCTCCCAAGCATATAATAGTTATTTGTTCAACAAGAGAGCAAAGTAGATTTTTGTTGCGAGTGTTGATGTTGAGCCCCGAGCAAGCGAAAGATTCAAAATTAGAATTTTGAGCGTAGTGAGGGACTCAAAGGCACCAGATGCTAATATCTTTGCTCTCGTGTGATACATACAACTTTTCACCTCAGCAGTGAGAACATCGTCACGTTAAAAAATATATCGCTAGGCTTTTACGCACCTATAATATTCTGAATTTGTAATAGAGCACATCATAGTTGTAGTATCCACACTATGATGTTGATGTGTCACCAGTGCTCGATATCAACATTAAAAAGCTACTTTGACTCACGGAGTGAGCAAAATCGCATTTTGCTCACTGTTTTCACGCAGCAAAATATGCTTGTTCGAGCTGCTGAGGTGAAAAAACAATTGAATAGTTAGGCGTTCTGACTGATTATAAAAGGAACCAGGCAATGGGGCAGTAGAGACTTATAAAATTATCATCATTATTATGTATCTCCTGTTTAAATTCACGGGACAAAGCCCGGTCCTTTGGAAGGCGTGCGTGGGGATATAGATCCAACACGTAGAGGCCCTTTGGAGACGAAGTTTAATGTGATGTAATACACCTGCTAGAACCCATTCACGGGTACATCGGTAGATACCCGTGAACCGGTTCCAACAAGCGTTGGGGCTATTGTAGGTTAAGAGGAAAGTGTAACGGGCTATGGATGAAATTTGGATGGACAAATGAATGAGCTATTGCAAGAGTTCCGGACACCTGCCATAACATTATGAGATGCTATCGAGGCAGGCGGTGACTAGCCACTCGCTAGATGGGCCCCTGAAAGCGTCGTCGTACAGACAGCCAGGAGCAACACCGGGTGAGCGGCTCAGGAGTGTCGAGAGGTGGTGCTGCGCTTTCTCCGAAGTTACTCGCGGCGTTATGCCCTTTAACACTTCCACCCCTGGAGCATATAGCTCTTACGACTCCTCTCTGGACGGCCATCATTATTATTATTATTATTTATTCAGAAAACCAACAGCGATACAAAGTATGTAACTTATACTATACTATAATACACAGTAGTATGGCCAATTACAGGTTTACCTTGATAACTTGATATGTAAAGTTGACAGTTGAACGGACTATCATAACATGTGTGAAAGAGAGATGTTTTTTTAAAAATTAGGTTTAAGTTTTTATCATTCTAAGTTGCAAGTTGTAAATTTAAATGGTAGGAAACAGCAATCAGCGATTGGTTGGACAATTTTTATGAAAATTTAGCGATACAGGTGGCGCGAAAGCAACTGTTCACGATACGATTTTCAGCCCACGAAGGCCTTATTTCACTTATTGACATAATAGACACCATTCATTCTATCGTCCGTTGTCGCGTGCCGTGTGTCGCGCGAGGTGTCGCCATGCATTCAACTGTCGCAAACACGGCCGAGCCAATGCGACCAGATTTGTCAACTAGGCGCCGCGTCACGGTGGGTTATCTGCACGTACCGAAACTTAACTGGATCGCTAACGAATAAGTTTTGTCAAATAGTCCAGTCATTTTACTAACAACGAGTAAGTATGGAAAAATTACAAATTTGGAATGAATTAATTTATAGTAGCCGATTGTTTCTCTGTAAGGGATATAAATAGCACTTAAGTAATTACCTAGAAAGAAAGTCCAAGAAAACACTGTGTCGGTGGGTTATCTGCACGTACCGAAACTTAACTGGATCGCTAACGAATAAGTTTTTTCAAATAGTCCAGTCATTTTACTAACAACGAGTAAGTATGGAAAAATTACAAATTTGGAATTAATTAATTTATAATAAGTAGCCGATTGTTTCTCTGTAAGGGATATAAATAGCATCATCATCCTCCTAGCGTTATTATTCCCGGTTGTGCCCCTAAAGGAGCCCGGGGTCCGCTTTGACACCTAATCCCAAGATTTGGCATAGGCACTAGTTTTACGAAAGCGACTGCCATCTGACCTTCCAACCCAGAGGGAAAACTAGACCTTATTGGAATTAGACCGGTTTCCTCACGATGTTTTCCTTCACCGAAAAGCTAACGGTAATTCCGTACATAAGTTCCGAAAAACTCATTGGTACGAGCCGGGATTCGAACCCACGACCGCCGCTTGACAGCCGCATGCCTGAACCACTAGGCTACCGTAGCTTAAAGCTTAAGGGATATAAATAGCATTTAAGTAATTACCTAGAAAGAAAGTCCAAGAAAACACTAGACATCAAAAAATTCATAACTTAAGTGAGTAGGTATTTAACTCATGAAAAGTCGGAAAAAATAATAATGAACGTTTAAATCGATATTTGGCAGTAGCAGTCACGTCGTATAAAGAGGTCAAAGAGGCGGCCCTAGATACAGTCAGATGGAGGGATACACCGACAAGAGTCTAACTCCTAAATTTATGATGATGAATCGATATTTTTGTTAATTTATATTTGCTTTATAATATTGAAGATAAATCATATAAAAAGATAATTAATGCTTCATTTAATTGTATAAAATCACTTCCGGGTGGATAGTTTGTAGGCTTCTTGAAAACATCTTAAAATAAAGTTTTAAAATGAAATAAACAAAAAAACAAGTTAAAGTGGGTCTACCGCATACCGAATGAGCTGTGGGCTGTGGGCCAAAGTGACCGCGGAGTGGAAGCCCCAAAACTCAAAACGGAGACGCGGTAGACCTCGTCGGCGATGGCGGGATAACATGGACTCTTTTTTAAAAGACTGGCCGGATATAGCTCAAGACTGCGATGAATGGAAAAAGAGGGGGGAGGCCTTTGCTCAGCAGTGAGACACAACGGGCTCGATATAATCAGCAAAAAAAACGCTATTATAAATAAATGTTTAAGAAAACTTAATTTTGTCTGGAGTAAAACACGTAATTTTTGGTACTTACAAGTTTTTATTGCTCTTTGAGATTCCAATCAATGAGCCCTAACACGACAGGTGTGTTGGGAGTTGCTAGTGGCCTTCTATCTGGTGTTTATTTACATTACTTTACGACACAATCAAGTTTATATCATAGTATTTTATCTCATCTAATCGTTATCTCATCTAAAATCTCACCTAATGAAGTATGACAAAAACTTCACTAAGTTAGGTATTAATCGAAATTGGTCCAAAAAAGGCATTCCCGAAGAGTGTAGCATCTCTTTTTCTTGTGCGTGGAAGACATTATAAACGTGTATCTGTCAAGGGGGCGTGGTTTTCACGAATCGACTCAAATCAAGGCATCGCCTTAATATCAAAACTAAGCTTCGCAGTCTTCGCACATATTTAGTGGATATTTAGTCTTAAACCTGCCAATCCTTCCAACGATATATTCACGGTGCATGCTCAAAACAAGTCAATCGAAACAGTATCGGTACCATGTGACATTTCATTATCAACTCTATCGTAACGTGATAAGATCTAAATTAACTCAGTGCTGTGATAAAACGTTAATTTTCCCGAGAGCCTAACACACGTCATGCCGAATGGACTTGAGTTTGCAAATTGGTGACTGAAATCGTTAAATGCGACTCTGCAAAGAGTTAGTTACACTACATATGGACGAGTTCTGACTTTTTCTTAGTAGAGAATAATAAATTTTAATATCTAAAAATATTTACAATTCACTTACATTAGAATTAAAGTATCAAACTATCAACTAACAAAAAGGACCGTCCCGGATCGTTGGTGGCCCAAAAGTTCCCATGAGACTGGCAGCGTTGCCACGCTGGATGGCCAACGAAATCTGTTGAGCCAGGAACGACCCGGAACGAGGATCGCAGCCCCTATCCCTAAGCCGGCGACCCAAACTCCGCATGAAGTCTTTGGCCTCCGTACCCCACGGTCCCGCAGTCTCCACCGCCACTGGCACAAAGTCGTACATTGGCTCCAAGGCAGAGTACTTGGCATGTTTCATCCGAGCCGCCGACTCGGCGGCCGACGCCGCGGATCTGATGGTGTGGCTCAGGTTTCTTATTTAAATTACTGGTTTACACGTGTCTAACGCGATATTTATTTAGTTTATTTATGACGTTTCGACACGGGTTGCACCGGTCATGGTCGCAGATAACCCCGTCATCAGCAGACCCGTGCAGAGTTAGACCCGTGTAAAACAGTAAATTAAATATGTGCGCAAAGCGCGAGAGTTGGACTATAGTTACTTGTGATTTAAATTTAATTGTCCATTTTCCTTGTATGATGGGTGGCTAGAGAAGACAGAGCGTGCGAAAAATGAGACAATTGAAGAGACCCGCAGAATCGACATACCTGCTTAATCGAATCTCATGATTATAAATAGTTAATCTCCTTGTGATTGGAGGTTGAAAAAAAATATATGTTCCACCCTTTTTTTAAACAATTTTTTTATACACATTTTTAAAGTGACCAAGCTGTATTTTTTTAGGAAAAATTAAAACTGAATTATCTCGATAATGGTTCGCTTTTGCATAATGCATTATGGTGTCCAAAAACCTCTCCCTATTACCCACTTAATAGGAATACGTTGCATTACAAATAACCCTGTAGTTGTAAATAATTATATCTAGAGGTTAACGAAATTAGTACCTAGTATTCAAGACTCAACCAACTCGAACAAAACGTTATTAAACAACATAATCAAATTCAAATGGAAATATTTTGAATCATAAATAAATCATTATTATAACTATGCTTGAATCAGGCATAAAATAATAAAATCCTATTCAGATAAGTACCTAGTAATAAATAAGTTTTCTATGGGAGCATAAATTCACATTCAAAACATGTACGACTTTCAAGTGTACTTCGTTACTCTCATAACTTACAAAGTAGATAGGAGGGGTGAATAACACTTTCATGATGTTTTCGCGAAATCTTATTCTATTCTATCACTACTTATAAAGAGCGAATGTTTGTGAAATCTAAGTTTGTACCTACCTAGCTGAAAATTATACTAAATAAACAAATATTATACCTACTTAAACTTATAAACAAAATTATTCGCCCTCAACACAACACAACCGAATGCACGGCTATCACGCTAGATGCTCTAAATACTGTCCCAATTTAATTTGTTTGTTATTTATTATTGTGAAATGTAATTTTTAATTGTTAGTCTAAAGTATTGTGTCAGATTGGTTGTTAAACTGCAATTTCATGTAAACGTTTTTATAAATAAATCACCACATGGCCCGTGAGCTATGTCGCGGTGAGATTATCCGTCTCGTTCTAATTAGAACGCTTAGAAAGAGACGGATAATCTATGTCACCGCGACACACCTCGCGGGCCGTCCTGTTATAGTCGTGCTGGGGTATTGTTACACTGGCTCCGGTGTCCCGTGTATGGCCAGGCTCAGCATACAGGGGATCTCCGAAACAACTGATCTGAAATTTTACTTTCACCAGTATGGACTATGAACCCGTTCGTTTTGCCTGGATCCTTTATAACACGCGGGCGGAGTTTTGAGTCGAGAATTATATCTATAAAATGCAATTATATCTACAATATCTACATTAGGTAGATATTGTCGATTGTTTCTTGTAGATATCGATACTTAAATTGATTACCAAGAGCTACTTTTGATTTTGTGTACTACGTTAGATAAAAGGAATTAAATTAAGTATGAATATTGTAAGTGAACATTTTTACTATTCAGTTAGGTACCTATAGTAGAATTCCTTGGAACTTTAACAATTTCACTATGTTAACTAAGTACTTTAATTCTCATGTAAGTGAAATGTAAAAATTCTTATGAGAAATAAATTTCTAAAAACCGATTTTTTGACATAACATGACTTTTTGATATATTGATAAAATATTTAACTATACTTTCCATTCATATAGCCAGTGCCATAAATTTTAGCTCAAATTGGTTTCCAATCCTATGGATTAAGCAGCATCACATAGGTACTTCAACTTTCGTATACCAATTTATGACAAAAGCAATTGTATTCTCCATAAAATTGTCATCAAAGACTTCAAGCATCCCAACATGCCGTTTCGATTCACATTCTCTTGAAATACTTACGGCATTTTTGGCGGCCTCACGATCTCTTCCTTAATTTAACATTTACTTTCAGGTAAACAAAGTAACCTTCGCCCCCCTGGTGGTGTCAACGCTGTTCATCCTCCTAACATCACTGCTGGCGCACTGCGCGCGGCGGCTTGTGCAGAAACTAGTCAAGGAATCCTTCATCCGTGTACTGCTCGAGGAGGCCATTGCTGCCGCTGAGCTGTGCGGATGCTGTTTTGAGCTCATCATTGGTGAGTCATCAGATCATCACTTCTTCTTTTCAAGGATGACTCACGCTAGAACGGGCCGTGTCCGGCCCGGGCCGTTGTCTAAGTTAAACGACGGTGTTTTTGCGCGGCCGAGCCATACCCAAGCCCGGCCGAGCCACGACCGAGGCTCAATTTCAAGTATTTCAAGTATTTTATTGCATTCATGTTGTTATAGTATAGTACATAGTTAACAGATGTTACAGTAAGTCTCAAACATGAACCCTGCAAGGGCATCGCAATACATAGGTATTTATAGATTAACTTACAACTAATAGTCTAATAAAATAACGTAAGTCTACGGGAGATATAGTTATTTCTAGAAGCGGCAAGCCAGCTCGGAAGCGGCTCGGCGTCGGCACGGCCCGGCCGTGGCTCTGCCTAAAAATTATATATTTTTTTATTTTTTTTTTCCAAATAATGTTTACTTGTATTGTTTTAGTCTTCTGGAGTGCTACGTATAAGAAACTTTTTATTAAAAAAAAACTAAAAAAAATTAAATAAAAATTAAAAAATCACAAAAATATCTTTTGAAAACAAAAATCCAAAAACAATGCTGACTCATTCTTCAAAATAACTTTAATTGTATTTTTTACTCTTCTGGAGTGCTATAAGTAACTTTTTATTTTAAAGAAACTAAAACAAAAAAAAAACACAAAAATATCTTTTGAAAACAAAAATGCAAAAACTATTATGACTCGTTACATGATGTTACCTCTAAATCTAAATTGACTGCTGTGCTATGATGTCGTGGTGCCAAGATACATTACCTGGAGGTCATAACTTTAGATCAAAATTTCTCCGAATCCAAAAATAAAATAAAATGAATAGCCCATACTGCAAATGCTCTAAGGAAGCGTCCTTTTGAATATTTGCTCCTATTACAGGCCACACCCTGTGATTATGCCGTGTAAATAGGCAATTTGAACTATGCGGTTGAGCGGTGCGGATGTGGATGGCAAGATTACGCCGTAGAATTAATTTAAAGAAAAAACCAAATAGATATTTAATTTTCAAGAGCTGAAACTGCTTACCTTGAGTTTTCTTTGGGTGTGCACTTTAGCTCTTGAAGCGGGCGGGCAGAATCAAATATCTCGTCGTAGATCCTTGTCGTATCCGTGTAGACAAACTTGCTCCGGCCGATAACTCAAATACTGAAGTCCTCAGCGCAGGGGAACACGTGCATAAGCGTGTATACGTCAGGTGAAACACAAAACACTAATTCGTCCACAAATAATCATTTAAACATATAGCGGTGAAATAATATTACGCGTTGACAGGATGAAGGAAAATTATTGATAGACAGAAATCTTATTTTTCTTTTTGACGTATGCGGTTGTAAACAGTCTCAGCAACTTTTTAAGGAAAGGAGGCCAAAAGGGATTTTGTTCTGACGGCGTAACCACCCTGTATACAAATGTATTGATATGATGCTGTTGAAATTTGTCTCCTGACTAACATTATATGATTTTTTTGTGCTCCTTCCTACCCTCAAATGCATGCCAGGCTCCCGGGACAAGCGTGGGTGGTCAATACTTATCCATCGCCATCAAGGGAGCCTACAGTGCATCTGACTAGATCTTTAACTTTATTGATTAGCTAATATAGTTATGAAACCAGTCAGGGACATTATATTAAGAAGCCCTGATGAATAGCCCCTTTACTCCCCTCTAAATGTCTTTCACCAAATATTCCCAACCTTAAAGCCAACAGTAACTACGGGCCTGTAAATGTGGCACGGAATTATGGTGTTTATTTATTTATTAAGCGAGCGAAGCGAACGTACATAGTTCTTTTCGTATGTCCGGCGTCTGTTCGGCTGCCCTACTCGCATTTCTCAACAGATTCTTGTAAAATTGTGTGAGCAGGTTCAACAAAAAATGTCTGAAATGAAGAAATCTATTCTATTCTATTCTATTCCATCATTATTTTTTTTGTAGACTCTGTTTTCCGGAATTAATAACAAAAATGACGATTACCGGCTTGCGGTTTTTACAGCTCACAGATACCTACACTAGGTATTTATTAAAAATGAATTGCACAAATGAAATAAGAACAGAAGGTGGACTTAATGCCTCGAGGCATTCTCTACCTGTCAAACAGAAACTTGCTGTAAAAAATACAAATACAAATAGTTTATTTCAACTTTTGTTACAACTTGAAAAGTTGAAAAACCAGCACCGACATTTTCTTATCAAAGTTCAATATCTCAAAAACGGCTGAACCGATTTTGTCAAAACGTAGCTAAGAACTATTTCAATCACATCAGCTTTCGGATAAAAAACCCCGCATTCAAATCGGTTAATTCGTTTAGGAGCTACGATGCCACAGACAGACACACAAACACGTTAAACTTATAACACCCCTCTTTTTGCGTCGGGGGTTAATAAAAATATAAAGAGCGGGTACTACTTTTATATTGTCAGTAACATCATCTATAAAAAATAATTTTTATACTCGTCGATTAAAATCTGTGTATTAAGATTTCATAGAGAATACTGCAACGTCACTCTTTTCATAGTTGTAGTCCATGTTACTGTCGAAACAATCGAAATAACTGTTTCGATACGCTCCAGACAACCGAAAAAATATTTGAAAATAGAACTAAAATAAATTCGACCAATCACGTGGCTGCTTTACCGAACTGTAATGAATCGGACAATAGAATCGCTTTGATTATTGAGTTTACTCGTTGATCTCGTACGCTCGTTGATGTCTTTTAAGATATCAAAGAGCGTACGAGCGATAGGCTGCACTTCGATTCAACAGTATCGAGTTTGTTTAATTAGTTCAGTTGACTCGTAGAAAATTAATTTTTCACTTCTCATGCTCTAAAAGTTCGTCTTTATGTCGTGCGTAGGCGACATAAAGTCGCTTTTTATGCTCTAGAGCATAAAGTAAAATCTTCGTCGAAGACCAAGGCAATCGCTGCAACAGCCACACGAACATCTTTAACTTCATACAACAACCTCTTTATTTTATTTCGTTTCGTTCGTATTCTAAGACCAAGGCAAAGATACCAACAGCCAAAGTACACAATAAAACTTCATGAAATAAACTTATAATTTGTATTTCGTCTCATTTATTATTTTACGTGTTGCTGTTTCATTTCCTCGCAATCGAAGTGAAAAGTAGAGTGTACAACTCGTCCATAAATGCGTTTTATGCACTTGTTGTACAATCTACTATTAATGAACTCGTACAAAAAGTATTGTTCACAATAGTGTTATAATCAAGCTTTTTAATCTCGTACCTTACTTAGGCCACTCAGCAAGCTTCGTGGCCTAAACACGGTACTCGTCTAAAAAGCTCTCTATTATAACACGATTGTGAAAAATACTATTTCATTTAAATTATGAAAGTAAAAAGTATTTGCCACGAGAGGGATTTGAACCCGCGACCATTGCTTTTATTTCACTGTTTTTACCAATAGCCATCGTGGGTCCCACTAGTAGCAAGCGCAACCCGTCTTGCAGGCATAGTCAATAATATATTATATAGGCATAGTATAGATAAATATTAGTACATATTAACATATAATATACTTTTGAAAACAACGTTTTAACCGACTTCAAATCAGTAGCCAAATTGCTTCAAGTTTGCCTACAAAATTTGAAGAGTTCCCTCGATTTCTCCAGGATCCCATCATCAGAACTGGATTTTGGCGACAACGGAACCAATCTAGAAGTATATGCTCCTATACACAGACAAAAAAAAAACAAATAAAAAAAAAAAAAAAAAAAAAAAACATACAGATGAGTTGAGAACCTCCTCCTTTTTTGAAGTCGGTTAAAAATGAGCGCAGTCTCGCCAAGAAACTGATATGGCAGTTTGGCGGGTAATTTAACATATTTATCCAAAAAAAATAAGACGACGCTTCTCTTACTTAGCGGGAAAACCACAGCACCGGCTACGAGCGTAGCGCTACGAATAGCTTGGCATGGGATGTGTTAACACAAAGGCCGAGCTACAGCGACTGCGTGTGCAGCACGTATGCGTGTGCGCAGCACCGCAGCACGTACACCGCTGCGTTGTAAGTTGTAAAGTATGAGTCGGTGTGGCTCGGCCTTCAGTGCTAAGAATCGCTACGCCCTACGATCACGTGGTTCTCACAGTATGTAGCGGATAGCACACACGGCGTAGGCACTCACTAGGCGGGTTTCTGGCTGAAAGTGTTAAGACTATATACCTACAGGTTGTGGCCTGTAATAGGAGCAAAAAAGTAAACGGTAGATTATTAAGCTTGTGAACAATTATGCCCACATGGTTATAAGTGAAAAAAAAATGTTTTTTTCTTCAAAATAACTTTAATTGTATTTTTTACTCTTCTGGAGTGCTATAAGTAACTTTTTATTTTAAAGAAACTAAAACAAAAAAAAAACAAATATTTTTTGAAAACAAAAATGCAAAAACTATTATGACTCGTTACGTGATGTTACCTCAAAATCCGCATTGGCTGCTGTGCTATGATGTCGTGGTGCCAAGATACGTTACTTGGAGGTCATAACTTTAGATCAAAATATCTCCGAATCCAAAAATAAATAAAATGAATGGGACACAAGCTACTGCAAATGCTTTAAGGAAGCGTCCTTTTGAATATTTGCTCCTATTACCAGCCACACCCTGTATATGAGTGAGCGTTTTTTCATAGACGCGTGTTGCGCCGCCGCACGCATTGCCTTTCTATAAATACGGCTTAAGTAAAACGCTCTCTAACTCTAATTCTTTTCCTATCGAATATACAGCATCCCTCGCCTGTAGAGTTGGTAAACAAACTCTAAGTAAACCTGATAATATTTTAATGAGGAGAAATTAATTTGGAACTACTTGAGGGCTTTGTTCTAGGCGAATATGTTAAAATATTTATATATTTTATACGTGAGCGTTTCCATAGACGCGTGTCACACCGTCGTATGCGTTGCCTTTCTATAAACACGGCTTAAATAAAACACTCTCTAATTCTAAATCTTTTCATTTCGAATTTACAGCAGCCCTCTGTTGTAGATTTGGTAAACAAACTCTTAGTAAACTTAATAATATTTTAATGAGGAGAAATTAATTTGGAACTACTTGAGGGCTTTGTTCTAGAGGAATATGTTAAAATATTTTGATATTTAGTCGAAGTGTAATTTTAAGTTGTTAGGTCACCACGCCCTATCGATCGTTGATCTATTGTTCTGTCGAAAACTTTTGTTTTTTTATGATAACTACAAATGTGTCTACTAACCTCTAACTGGGGGGTAGAGGGGGGGGGACCCAACCATTTCTTTTTAACACATTCTCTGCCAGGAACCCGTCTACCGGGAAACGCTAATGTCAAAACGGGGGTTTATAATACTCGTACATATTCGATTTTGGAACCGATTTAGCCTTGAGCGGGTAGTGCTCTGCATACCGTCATGCATGACGTTGTGCGTGCTTGTCGTCTCGTATGTACAGTCGCCATCACATACATCGGAGCAAACAAGCACGTCACAAACATCGGAACACACCTCTATTTTCAAGGCAGTAGGGTGCATGTGCCGATATTTCTGAACACCTATAGTGTACCTATGTATGTGATGGCGACTGTACATATAAATCAAGCCTTATTGAGCGTACAGTCGCCATCACATACATCGGAACAAACAAGCACGTCACAAACATCGGAACACACCTCTATTTTCAAGGCAGTAGGGTGCATGTGCCGATATTTCTGAACACCTATAGTGTACCTATGTATGTGATGGCGACTGTACATATAAATCAAGCCTTATTGAGCGTACAGTCGCCATCACATACATCGGAACAAACAAGCACGTCACAAACATCAGAACACACCTCTATTTTCAAGGCATTAGGGTGCATGCACCGATATTTTTGAACACCTAAAGTGTACCTATGTATGTGATGGCGACTGTACTATGGGGCTAGTTGGATTTGTTTGCTGTAAATAAGCCATTAATGGCTTTAGCACATTAGCATGAAACTCTGCGATAAGTAAGAACTATTTGGAACTTTAAATAAAAAAAAAAAATCACGTCCGCCATCTTCATTTCATCATCATCATCATCCGCCGAAGGACGTCCACTGCTGGACATAGATCTCCCCTAAATAGTGCCAAAGTGATCGGGCCATGTTCACTTAAATGAATTTAATAACTCTTTCATGATCATCTATACGTCACCATTAATACAAAATCCAATATTTATTTTCTTAATCGTTCAACGACGACAGCCAAAATAAACTGGAGCCCATAAAATACGTATTTATATTATAAACAAGTGAAGAGAAGTGCGCTGAATAAACTGAAAACAATTCAGCGAAGTTTCGAAAACAGATGTTTCTCGGCAACAGTCCATCTGCATTCGTTTATGAATAAATTATGAAATGTAGTACGGGGGACGGAGGTGAAGTATACATCCTCACCGTTCATTCACCGTTCACCGTCAATTGCGTAACTCTTTGTATGTACCTATAGTTCTACGTTTGGTACGATAGGGCTGAATTACATTTTTTGTAACGGAAAATTACAGTTAATCTATCCGCAATTTCATAAAGTGGCGTAATCACCCGTCAGGTTTAGATTAAGCAGTCACCATCACATATTAAGTAAGTACATTTTAATATTCAAAAGTTTTCAAAAGAACTGAAAACGCTTGAAAAGCAAATTTTGTATGCATTTTTTTGTGTAAACGTGGTGGCGAGTGATTTTTTGAACATTGCATTGCAAATATTTTATTTTTTATACCGTAAAACTACCTCAAATACTTGAAATTAAAAAATGTATGCCTGACAAAGCTTGCCGAAAAACAAAAGTAAGTAACCTATGTAGGTATATATAAAACTATACAATTAAAACTTAAAAAATACAAGATGATAATTAACATTAACTAAATTAAATTAAAACTACGTTAAATCTAAAAACGGCCCTCGAGGCATTGTACTGAGGATGCTGGCGGGATGTCCTCGTTGAATTGCAATGCTGATGCGTTGCGCAAGAAAACCACCAGGGGACCGATTTTTGAGTTTCGAGCGCTCGAAAATGAAATAAAAGTAAATACGATTGTAGTGTCAAAATTGCAGGCACTTTACTTTCTACCGATAGAATTGAATACCAGTGGTCAATACCACACATTTTTAAATTTTCTATCGTTAATTCAAAATAGCATTACATAATTTTTGACAGTTTTCGAGCGCTCGAAAGTCAGTTTGGGCTCGTTAGAATCGTCTCAATGATGATGATGGTATGCACAGAAGTACAGTCGGATATAAAAGCTTGTACCAAAAATGAAATTTTTGACAGAAACTTTTTCCCGACAAGCTTCGAGTAGCAGTGATGCAAAATTATCACCTAGCGTAGCACACGTAGAACTGATGGCCGTTGGGGCGGAAAGGTTCTCGAGTGGCGACCACGTACCGGCTTGCGCGGCGTGGGTTGCCCCCCCCCCCCCCCACAAGGTGGACTGATGACCTGGTAAAGGTCGCGAGAGTCCGCTGGATGCGGGTGGCGCAGGACCGGATATTGTGGCACTCTTTGGGGGAGGCTTATGTCCAGCAGTGGACGTATTTCAGCTGATATTATGAAGCTGATGATGGTAGCACGCGTCGCGTTAAGTTCTCGTCATACGCTATACATATATGTATGTAGATACTAGGGTTTAGAATTTTCACACCATACCCTGGGCTACCAAATGCTCTAGGAAGCTGTTGAGGTCACGCTTCGTTTGCAATCGGAACAGACCCGGACGAGTAGAGTACACTCGACCGGGTGAAATGTTGAGCATACTTGGAATCTTGTTGCTTTTAAGTGAAATTTTTTACTTATGAAATAAGTATAAGTGACATTTCATGTTTGTAGTTAAGGTAACAATGTTGTCGTTGCTTAGGATATCAGGAGAATATCATCAATACAATATAAAAATAAATTAATAAAAACTAAAAAAAAATTACACATTTGGCTTAATTGAGTACGGTACCACCTGAAGATCATTTCAAATTCAAATTCAATCATTTATTCGTGACAGCACAGATAAAAAAAGAAATAAATACAAAAACAGATAAGACGTGCCACGAAATGGACCGAGCTCAGCATGTTGCTAGCTTTACAGCCAGCGCCAATTCATGTCAATTGATGTCGTTTATGGGCATTTTCAATAATTCGTGCACCCAATTAGCATAATTTGTTAAACAAAAATTAACTCAGTGTCAGTTTTGTAACGACAATTAATAATATATAGACCTTATTTAAATGCGAAAAAAGTTCAGTTTGACATCATTTGTATGCTTTACTTTCGTTACAAAACTGACACTGAGTTAATTTTTGTTTAACAAATTATGCTAATTGGGTGCACGAATTATTGAAAATGCCCTTATTCATTCGCCAATCACGACTCAGAAGCATCAGAGCGCGAAGGGAGTTTAAGCTGCTACGGGCTACGGCGTAGCGCTACGAGCGTAGCGTGGCAGTGAATGGGGCACGTTTTCTAGCAAAAATCGCTACGCGCTACACTCGTAGCCCATCCCGTGGTTTTCTCGATATGTAGCGGAAAGTGCCTACGGCGTAGGCAGCAGTCAAAGAGTATGCACATTTATTGCCCACGTTCTAGTAGATATCTGGGTCATTGTCAGTCACAAAAACAAAAATCATCTTTCCGGTGGTCAATAGTTAAGGGCTTACGTTTACATATAATATGTTTTGATCACATATAATTATAGAAGGGGCAACGCCGTTTATGCGGATTCAGAGTATAACCAAAAATTAGGCTTTATAGCCCTTAACTTTGGCAATGGCCACCGAAGAGACGCGAACCTAAATCTGACAATGACCCATCTACGCGCGTAGCTGCCTATGAAAAGAGAACCCGGCTTTAATCTCTCTAGTTTCGGGGGAAGACAGATTCATGAGGTATTTCAACAACACAAAAAAACTGGGCTCCTCCATGCATGGGTTTCCTCGTTACTGAGGGTCGTCATTATTATTTTCATAGATTTATAAAGTAAAGATACGCCCGTCCGAACAATTCGATTGACATCTGTCCTTATTAAAAATGAGTGGCGCGATCTGTTGTACGGACTGCGTACCACACGTTCGGGTGGCCGGAGTAACCTTGTAAGAGGGACTTTTCTCAATATTAATGAAGTGGCTGATGTAACTAAACATCACATAGAGATAGTGGTACCTATGTAATAAATAAGTAATTATAAATGTGAAAGTGAGTTGGTATATTTACCTATTTACTTTTACGGCTCAACTACTGAACGGTTTGTCACGAAATTATGTCAGGGATGCGGTAGAGGATTTTTCCGTAATAAATGTAAGATTTTAATACACATAAACACGACTTTCTCCAAATGATAGAAATCCGCACGGACCATATCTCGGGCGCAATTTAGTGACTTAGGCCACAAAGGCTCACAATAATCACAACACAATAGTACATTACTTACCTAGGGCGGTTAAACAAAGAATGTCTCAGATCGCAGGTATTTGACGCCCGAGCCGAAGGCAAGGGCGATAAATATGCGCTCTGAGGTTTTCTTTATTACCGCCCGTGGTGAGTACAAAATTTTACGTCTCTATCTGGCCAGGAAGTGGGGTTTTCCGCACGCATAGCGTGCGGTAATTCCTACTTTATGGCCAGGTATGACGTAAATATTTATTCGTAGTTGCACACCACTTTACAATGTGGCAAATGATAGAATAAGAGCCAAATAACGTGACATTATGTGTCTCTTCGTCAAACAATGAACGACGAGTCGACTCGTTAAAGTTGAAAATATTTAAATTTTAAAGTACCTAAGTGTTCAAATAAATACATTTCAAACGACTTTCTTTTGTACATTATGTCGTCGAGTCGCTAGTGTTGCCCATCGTACTAACGCTAACAGTACAGTATCACCAGTTCTGACGACAATGTTTTTTTCAGTGGCCGACAACTTCGGAGTGGGCACATACGCCATATTCCTGTTCGCGCTCACAATCTGGTGGTCACTCAACTGGGGCGAAGCAACAGCATGCCCATACACTCATCTTGAAGACATCATTGAAGGTAAATGGACGCGCACACCAACCTCTGCGGTGCACGCGTGCTGGCAGGCTAGCCGGCGCGGCCGCCGCTGCCAGCGCGCGTCTTTTGTTCACTTCGCGTATAGGTAAAAAACTCAAGTCCCTATTTTGTACCGGGTGACGTGTTCGAATAGGCATTTCTTTTGTTTGCGTTACACATTTTATATAGATATTTACAGTCGCTATCACATACATAGGTACACTATAGGTGTTCAAAAATATCAGCACATGCACCCTAATGCCTTGAAAATAGAGGTGTGTTCCGATGTTTGTGACGTGCTTGTTTGCTCCGATGTATGTGATGGCGACTGTACCTAGTGTCTATTCGAATATGTCACCATTACATATAAGAGAACTTTACCTAAGTTTACCTTATATATTATAAATTAGTGTTTAAAGGGTCTATGGCGGACTTATTAACACTTTTAGAGCTCATAATGCGCTAAAAATTAAGAAGTGTTTTCCCCAGGGATTGTAACCGGTTTTTTTCAAAAACCTCGAAATAACCACATATCTCGAACTATTTTATACTTCATATGTAGGACTCAGTTGTGTTTTGAGGTAACGAGTGCGTATTATAAGATTGCCCAATTAGAAAATGAAATAATTAACAATTATTATTATATTATTATTATATCGAACCCGTTATGTCCCACTGCTGAGCAAAGGCCTCCCCTCTCCCCTTCCATTCATCGCAGTCTTGAGCAATAACTGGCCAGTCTTTTAAAAAGGAGTCCAAGTTATCCCGCCATCGCCAACGTGGTCTACCGCGTCTCCGTTTTGAGTGTTGGGGCTTCCACTCTGTGGTCTCTTTGGCCCACAGCTCATTCGGCATGCGGTAGACGTGACCAGCCCAGTCCCACTTTAACTTGGCTGCCTTCCGAGCTACATCTTCTATTTAGGTCTTGGAGCGCAGAGTGGTGTTCCGGATGTGGTCCATTAGCTTTACACCTAATATGCTGCGCTCCATAGCTCGCTGGCAAACCCCGAGTTTGGACTTCTGCGCTTCCGTCAAAGACCAAGTCTGTGCACCGTAGGTACGAACTGGACGTATGCACATGTCCATGAGCCTACGTTTAAGTGAAAGAGGTAGGTCGCCCTTCAATTAGGTGTTTCATGGACCAATAGCTCCTCCAGGCGTTTTCGGTCCGTCTTTCTCTTGTCGCGCCTGGAAAGAGACTAATTGACCCAAGTAAAGATACTCATGGCCATATGCTATATGTTCTTCGTTTATCTCTACCCTACGTTCTGTGCTATTGGTCATGACTTTGGTCTTTGACTGGTTCATCTTTAGGCCAACGTCGAGGCTTGCGGTGCTGAGATCGTCAAGCATATGACAAAGCTCGGAAGCGGTCAACCTTCTTTCCCCGACGACTAACCTTCCTCTTCCCAACGTGGCGTAAGTTTGTGGAACACGTATTCTAAAGTGCTAGTGAATAGCTTCGGCGAGAGCGGATCTCCTTGTTTGACTTCTCTTTGTACTTCGAAAGACTGACCAGAAGATTGAAGTTTTATGGCGGCTGTACTGTTTTTGTAAATAGTTTTTATGAGTTGAATGTAGTTTGGTGCTATTTCATGCTGTTGTAGAGCTGCAAAGATGGACTGGTGCGATATACTGTCGAACACTTTCGAGTAATCGACAAAGGCCAGGTAAAAGGGGATATTATGTTCTTGACATTTTTCAATCACTTGGTTCAGAGCATGTAAGTGGTCGGTGGTGGACAGGCCAGGGCGGAATCCTGCTGGGTGGCTGGTAGAGATCAAGTTGGCCCGAAATGCGACTTTCTATAATTTTAATAAATAGTTTGTACAAATGGGATACAAAGAACGAAAAAAACCGGTTACAGTTCCCATACAAAAAATAACCGGTTACAATTCCTGGTTTTCGCAACAATGAACTCGACATAAATTCGAAAGGAAAGCAAACAGGGCAATCTTCGTTGAAAGTTTTTCTCGGTTCGGTGACTAAAAATATGAACAATTTCAAAAACAGGCTCAAAGTTGCCGGCATCATTGCTTGTATTGCCAGCTACATTGACGGCTGTTGCCAGAAAATTTCCAAAGGTCCCGTCAACAGGACATCACTGAACTGCAATCTTGTCTCGGATAACCTTTAAGTGAAAATCCACCAATACCATTGCTAAACTGCATCATGCATCTCTTACTATTGGTAGTTTTGAGAGTTCTGTACCTCAAAAAGAGGAAACTGTCTTGTCTGTCTGCCCTTTATCTCGGGAACGCGAGGAGGTGTCGCTGTCGAGTTGTAATTAAAACCATGTACCAATGTCAATGTCTAGAGTTCCTTGAAGCTGTGAAAAGATGAAACTTCTAAGTTACCGTAAAAAAAAGATACGGCCGTTTATGCCGCAAAAAAATTATATTTCGACAGTGTCAATGGAATCAAAATTTATAGGGTACTATCCGTTGACTTAGAAGTATGAAATATGGTAAATAATATAATCTTACAGTACAGGGAAAAATCTGAAACTAAACATTTGCAATTAAATCATAAAAAATATAGTCTTTGTTTAAATCATCGATTAAAGTGCCTACTGTACGGAACCTTCGGTGGGCGAGTCCGACTCGCACTTGTCCGGTTTTTAGGGTTCCGTAGCCAAATGGCAAAAAACGGAACCCTTATAGATTCGTCATGTCTGTCCGTCTGTCTGTCTGTTTGTCCGTCCGTATGTCACAGCCACTTTTTTCCGAAACTATAAGAGCTATACTGTTGAAACTTGGTAAGTAGATGTATTCTGAGAACCGCATTAAGATTTTCCTACAAAAATCGAAAAAAACATTAAGTTTTAGGGGTCCCCATCCCCATACTCAGAACTGAAACTCAAAAAAAAATTTTTCATCAAACCCATACGTGTGGGGTATTTATGGATAGGTCTTCAAAAATGATATTGAGGTTTCTAATATCATTTTTTTCTAAACTGAATAGTTTGCGCGAGAGACACTTCCAAAGTGGGAAAATGTGTCCCCCCCCCCTGTAACTTCTAAAATAAGAGAATGATAAAACTAAAAAAAATATATGATGTACATTACCATGCAAACTTCCACCGAAAATTAGTTTGAACGAGATCTAGTAAGTAGTTTTTTTTCAATACGTCATAAATCGTAAACCGCAATTTATTTCACGGAACCCTTCATGTGCGTGTCCGACTCGCACTTGGCCGCTTTTTTTTGCTCGTATACACCGCTCTGCTACCTCGCTCAGCTCTGGTGGGCATTTTGCTTAAAGCGCAGAACGATAAAGAGATACCGTTTCTTTTCAGGCAAGGGCGATGTCCGCAAAGCACTGCTGAAGACCTGGGCCGAGCTCGCTGGAGGCCTGCTCGTGTTCAAATACGTCCAGATGTACTGGGCCCTCGAGATCTCCGAGACACACAAGGAGAAGGCTTTCGAGGACTGCAAGGCTGACTTACAGGTACGTACAAAAACGAGAAAATTTGTATGTATTTAAAATCTTTTTGTATGTAGCTTATATATATTTTATTTATGTATGTCTATCATCATCATCATCATGTCAGCTGAAAGACGTCCACTGTTGGACATATGTCGCCCCCAAAGAGTGCCAAAATGACCGCGGTCCTGCGCCACCCGCATCCAGCGGACTCCCGCGACCTAAAGGTCTCAGGTCATCAGTCCACCTTGTGGGGGGCCTACCCACGCCTCGCCTTCCGGTACGTGGTCGCCACTCGAGAACCTTTCCGCCCCAACGGCCATCGGTTCTACGTGCAATGTACGCCCACTGCCACTGAGTTTAGCGAGTCGTAGTATATAGTTTATATATAGTGTATAGTTTCAAGTTTCTTTATTTGGCCAAGTAACAAAATAACGTTACATCTAGCAAGTCATGAATCATGATATACTATACACTTTTCTCTTAATTTAATCATGCACTTATAAAATAGGATAACAATAATTAAATTTTACAAGTCAAATGTAATTGAATTATCTACGTAGGTACTTACTATATGTATAACTATATTATAAAATGGATCTATCTTGTTTAATTTTTTCTGTAAATTCATTGATTGTGTAAAATGGTAGTACATTTGTTTTTCTTTCTCTTCACGTATTCGTAACAGAAATTATCATACTTTTTCGTTGCACCTTTTATACATAGAGTATAAGTTTTTTTTTATTTGAAACTTAGAATTGTAGTTTTATTATCTGTAGGTATGTCACGTAACCGAAAACTCCGACCGCCATTTTGTCTTCTGTGACGTCAGAATAGCAGACGCAAAAATCAGAAGGACCCGCACATTTGACGTTTCTATGTGTATTTCTGGTTATGATGACGAAACAATAAAGGCGGCTGCCTTTTTGGTGCGAATATGTAACGTTCAAATTTCAAACATTATTTATTTGCATTAAAGCGATATTAATTTGAGGAAATAAAAATACCAGTTGACCATACGAACATTTTAAAATATATTAAAAAAAAATTGTAGAATAGCCTATTGTTTAAAACTATCCCATTATATTTAACACACACCTGCGTGTGTGTAACGCTGCACCCAAATGCGAATCGAGAGGGCCAGAGTCCCTCGGTTTCAACGAGAGGTGCGACAATAAAACCCTTTCCAGACAAGTCTGCATTTACCATAGATGCACGCGCTAGAGTCCGTTAGGGTACATGCTTTTTGTATTAGATATATGGCAAAAAAATATGCTTAGTGACGAAAATGCTATTCAGATATCTCAAAAAATTACGAACCTACATTCGATTTAATATTGATTGTTAGAGTGAGAAATCGCTAGGGGATCGTAACGTCACGATCCCCGAGCGTCATAGTAAATGACAATCGTTTCATATGAAGTTGCGTTTTGCGGAGATGGGACAGATTATACCCCCTCTTAAAACTTTGAACACTTATAACTTTGTGATTATTAAATCCCCCGCTGTACTTTTTTCTCCATTTGACGATATGTTTAATCCATTTTCGAGAAAATTCATCATTATTTGTTTTTTTTGCGTGGTTTTTGACGGCGAGGCGTCTATTGAATTTGATCTATTCCCTGCTGCATTTATGATGATTGGGTGTCTTATTAACTTATTATGCTGGGAATAGAGCCAACTGGTTTCAAAGCCTTATGGATCAGCCGGTGAGTGTAATTGTTTGAATAAAGCGTTAGGGAATTTGAGGAATTCCATGATAAGTTTCTGAACAATTATTCATTTGATATTCCTATTCCTGATGACCTGGTAAAGGTAGCGGGATAGGAGTCCGCTAGGTGCGTGTGGCGCAAACCGGTCACTTTGGTACTCTTTAGGGGAGGCCTATGTCCAGCAGTGGACATCTTTCGGCTGATATCATGATGATGATGATGCTGATGATGATTCCTATTCCGCTAATCCCCTAAAGAACTCGCAGGTTTATTGGATAACACTAGCAATATTGTTAAAAAAAATGGCAGTAATTATATAAATACCTATTACAAAATGCACGTCTAGCAGTAGGTACATTAGAGGAGTTTTAGTAACCACGCTAATGTCATGGTAATAAATAATCATATCGCAAAACCACGTTACTTAATCTCGGAAAATTTTATGATAGGTATGAATGTTGGCTGGAGGCCCTGTTTTCGTCTTCCAAAAGTTCCCGCATCAGGAACTTGTGGATCCGCCGCCATCTTTCGTTTCGATAATTTTAGTTCTATAAATACATTTGCCATTTGAAATGAAACCTTATCTTTTTCACCATACGGTTGCAGGTGCCAGTTCTGTACGGCGCAGTGGTGGAAGGTATAGCCACTTGCCTCTGCCGCCTGGCTTCGAAGAGCCTGGGACTCCTCAACCCTCGCTTCGCGTCTGCCATCGACTCGTTTATTGGGACATCTCTGGTCGTTGCTGGTTAGTATGAGTACTATGAATCTTCGATGTAACGTTGTTTCTCTTGCACTTACGTGCTCGAAAGATACGAATGATAAGCTCTCACCAAATATGATTATATATATACCTGTATTCACTGCCAATAAATTACAGAGGAATCATACTAATTTTACTACCCATTTGCTTCTCTGTGATACATCTCATGTGTATTTTATGTCGATGTTGCAGGACATCTCATTAGATGTCGAAGTCTCATAATACTTGCAATTTTACAGTTATAATATTTACAAAGCATTCATTGTAACCAACGCCTTCATATATAAATAATAATAATCTTCTTGCAAAACATGTAGATACTACCATTACTACGACGACACCATTGCTTTCTTTAAAATGAGGCGAATTATTAAATCAGAAAAATGCTTGACATAAGACATTCTGAAAGCAAAATCCACCCCTTTAAAAGTATCGAGCCACTCAAAATGAGCCTTTAATACATTATAATAAAGTCTGTTTTGTATTATCTCAATGGAAACGGTATAAACTGAATGCCTCGCCAATTCACATGACTTCCTTCGAAACAAATCTACTTTTATATCGCATTAACCCACACTCAGTTCAATACACGAGCACATACAATGTAAAAATACAGAGCTCTGACATAAACGCAATAATGCCATTAGGCCTCCGTAGCCCAGTGGGTAGTGACTCTGCCTACGAAGCTGGAGGTCCCGGGTTCGAATCCCGGTCAGGGCATTTATTTGTGTATTTATCACGAATATTTGTTCCTGAGTTATGGATGTTATATATGTATATAAGTATCTGTATGTATGTATCTATTATATATATCATCGCCTAGTACCCACACCACAAGCCTTACTGAGCTTACCGTGGGCCTAGGTTGATTTGTGTAAGATTGTCCCGTAATATTTATTTATTTAATAATAATAAATAGTAATTAGTCCGGTGTTTGCAAATCGATTAGTGCGAGAGGGAGAAAACTTAAAAGTGTCATAAGTAATAATGTAAATAGCTTTGCTATTGGGTATTTGGTCGGCAACATTTTAAGCAACCAAGGGCTAACAAAAATCACGCGGGAGGCACTTCTTAATTTATTTGTGACATTATCAGCAAATCAAAAATTCGGAATTCAACGACGTTTACATACACATAAAACAGCCAGGTAGGCTCGCGGGCCGCAAGCAAGGGTCTAGCGCGCGGGCCGCCTGTTGCCGACCGCTGAACTAGGGAAACACTATTTCATAGATCGAACTGTAATTGATAAATGACGAAGTCGGCCCAAAAAAATCAAACGTTCTAGTAAATAATATTTTAGTAGGAACATTAGCTGGTAAGGTCGGTTTAAATGTAATTGTTTATATGGGAAAATGACAATTGATTAGTTCTGACGCTCGTTCGAAATAAATACCTTAGGTCTATCTCATCAAGCACACTATCAAAGAGCAGTTGAGTTGAGCTTCTGTGCTGCTATATTTTCTGTGCCAGTACCCGACTAACTCTAAACTGCAATTAAGTTACAAGAAATTAGATCAGCGAAAGTTAACGTATTAATTAATCCAGTATAGAGAAGAGACTTACGGCGTTAGCTTTTGGCGTCTACAATACGCATTCATCTTATTTTAATTAATATTTCGACCTTTGGCAAAAATATAAGTGGCTGGATATAAGTTTAAAGATATTCTTCTTCTTCATACTACTGTATGTACGGTCAACCAATTTGATTCCTAGGCCATCATAGAACCTTGCCGTTGTAAATGATGTGTCAATACGGGTTACTAGGATTATTGCGTATCTAATGTAGCAGTTAAAATTACATGGTTCTACGGTGGCCTAGGAATCAAATTGGTTGACTGTACATACGTGTTTGACACTTTCAATGAAAGTGAACAGTAAGTGTCAACTATTACCTACACTATTTAAGCCTCTTACAGACTGGCGCGGCATTCAGTGGCGGTCAATAGTAATTTTGACAATAACTGCCAAGTTTACTAGTGACCGCCACCGCAGGCCGCGCCAGTGTGATTTAGGTTTCAAGCATTAGGACGTTTGCCTTAGGTACCTAAGTAATTGTAGCTTGATTAATCGTCTTTAGACAATCAAATACCTTGGAGCTGAGGTAGTCGACTTCTGCCTAAAAAGCGTGCATGATCACGTTTACTGGTACAGAACAAAACTTATGAAATACATTTCTCATTTTCATTTTCACTGGCACAGTCGAGTTCTCCAATATCTATACAGACAACCTTTCAAAAATATCAACACATGCGTCTTCATCATCATCATCATCATCGTCTTCTGTCAAATAAAGGATGAGTCAAAGTATACCATACCGAGTTCCCTACACATTCGTAACGTTTGGGGAACTCAGTGACCGACAGTGGGGAATGGATGAATATTTTAGAATTGCCTGATTATTTTTTTGGTGATAGGAATAAGCTTCCTTATCACCAGAAAAAAGTTGCCGACTTTTCAGCTGCGTCAATTATTTTTGAAAAATATAAACAGTTTCCTAACTTAGGTTTTGGGTTTAGGACGGCGAATCTTAAAAACCCGTAGTAAACTGACACTGGCAATGATATTGACAGCTGCAGCAGCTACATTTGTCATTGCCAGGGTCAGATATTTAAAATATTTTTTTGTAATATGAGACGGATCAAGCAAAGTTCTTCAAATCTTATTCGCCGTCCTAAACCCAAAACGTAAGTGAGGAAACTGTGTGTATTTAAAAAAAAAATTGAAGCAACTAAAAAGACTGCAACTTTTTTCTGGTGATAAGGAAGGTTATTCCTATCACCAAAAAAAAATCAGGCACTTCTAAAATTTTCATCCATTCCCAATTAGTCGTAATTGTTGAAATTCGCGTAGGAAACAGCAGTAATGTGATACAATGACAATTAATATAACGCTCCTAGATTATACGTTACACGACACGCAGTTACGGTCAGCTTAGGCAGTGCTCGGCAAAGGCCCGTGCCCAGCATGGATTATATTGGATTATATTGAGTCATCCTGAATTCACCATAGTATATCGACTACATACTCGCTCACTCCAGTTCTCACATTGCAGGGGTCCTCAATAGGCACACGGTATTTGTCTACCGCTATCAGGACAATTTTAGCGCCAATGATGACCTAAGCGTGTCCATCTTTTGCAAAGTGCATTTAGGAAAAGGTACATTATTTAGACATTTGGATGTCCACTAATATTGGGTTGGGATTGGCTGCTGCTGCTGGGTTTGGTCTTAGTGAAAACTGGAAACGTCAGTACTCTCACTTGAGAAGATCTTTTATCAACTCTTGTTAAATAAATAACTTTGTCATCATCCTCCCAGCGTTTTTCCCGGGAAACCTATCGCCATCTGACCTTCCAAGTTCCAAACCAGAGGGAAAACTTGACCTTGTTGGGTTCACACCGGTTTTCTCACGATGTTATATTACATAAGTTTTTGAAAACCCAGTAGTACGAATCGGGCTTCGAAACCCTCCATATTAAAAGTTGGTGTCCTTACCGCTCGGCTACAGTACGTAAATAAATAACTTAATATTCAAATTAATTCAGCACGCAATTAATTGATTGTTGAATCTCACCTTTGCCTCCACTTCGATACAACTTTAGAAGTTAATTAAGAATTGTTACGTATTTATCTTTTGTTCTTACACCCCTTCAATCTATTGCAGGTTAAAGTGTTTGTTGTTATGGAAACTCCTTTGGGTCTTTACTCATCATGATATTTTCTCTTTCACAATATTCCGCTATCAGTTCCGTTCTTCGGTAGAATGAACCGGTTCTTCTAGTGTGGTGCGGATTTGGTGCATCCGCACGGACATCGTCCTAGGGAGTAAATTTAAACTGATGCTCCATCTAGGCACGAATACTACGACTAAGTCGAAACGAGTAACGTTAGAAATAACATTCCCAGTTTTAATACCAAGTGGGAACAAAATCAGCGGCAGCAGCTTAAGGCAGCCCATATCATTGTCATGTTAATTGTAAATATGCATTGGTCACGCTTCATGTCGCTAGCTTGTCAAAACCATCATGTTAGAAATCGTCTAGAGTCATTACATTCGACATTATTTATCTTGTAAACAGCTTAGTCGTGCTATGGTGGCGTTTATGACGGAGGTAAACTTATCCTTCAGTAGCGTACGTGCGTGAGAGGGGCGAATGCTAACGTAAACGCGATCATGGTACCAGTAGAAGTGCACTATTGAAAGTGTTCTGTGGATGTTTTGATCAAAATGTTTCTACAATTCCTAGATAAGTAGTTATGAAGAAACTTCTTAAATTAAGAAGTCCTTTGCAAACCGTGTCTTTCTGATATTGTTTGCGATGAATATTCCGAAGTTTTGAAACATAGCTGATTTTTAGCTACACTGATCGGGTCCCTAATAATCAATTATCTAAGTGAGGTACATGTTTGGCCTTACGGTTGACTGATAGAGAATGCCTTAGTGGCATTCAGTCCCCCCTTTGAACCTTTTTTATTTGAGCAATAAAGTTTAAATAAATAAAATAAAATAATAGAGACAATTACTTTATTCCGGACATATCGTGAATGAATTCTCCCCATTAAACTACGTAGAAACATTAGCCAAATCGTCCACAGAATAACACAGTAACAGTATCACCAAATCCTTTCCTCATTCCAGCATTCGACTATTCCGGTGGATACTTCAACCCCGTCCTGGCGACGTCACTGAAGGCCGGCTGTGACGGACACACTCTTCTAGAACATGCTGTGGTATACTGGGTCGGGGCATGTGCGGGGTCTGTTCTGTCAGTCTACCTGTACAAGATGCCAGCCATCCAGAAGTATCTCGCGCCTAGCAATACTGAAGCCAATGGTGACAGTATTTGGGACAATAAGGAGGATTAAGCTCCATAAACGATTGGTGCGTCATGTTGTTTTTTGCATAATGTAATGTTTTCCGTCACTTTCGGAACTGCCCCGCTTGTTGCCGAAACCCCATTGCAACATAACCATGGGTAGAGGGTAAGACCGAACGAGTAAGCGAGCAACTTTGCATTAAGGTCGATTCTTCACAACACTTGTCATCACCGAGTGCTGTGACAAATCAAGCCAGAAAACTTCTTATTTGGCTTAGTTGAAATGCTTCATTACCTGAAAGGTTACATTATGCTAAAAATGTGTAACGTTTGATCACCAATTAATACTGATGCTAGTCACTACGGGGTCGGCGTTGTTTTAAACTAAGCGATTTTAATCACGAAACTGCAAATTCAGATTCAATTGATAATATAACACAAAAAATAATTTGCACAAAAACTACTTAACTATACCGCTGTATGGTGGAGGCAAGTTTTAAAATATGTTTGTTTGTGACTCCTAACGTATAATTTAGTAATGAAATCTAAATTCCTTTTATGGTAGTCCTAGGGTAGAGGAACCAAAAGATGAACACCACCCAATAGTTGAACGTTTTGTCGTAAAATTGAAATAAAAAAATCGCGATACATTTTACGCCTTCGGGATATTTTTTTCCTAACGCATCATCCCTTTGCCGAGGCTGGCATTTAAACTTCCATACAGTTCCCACACACACACGGCTGTGAGCGGTTGTCGCGTCGAGGTCTCACGCCAAAATCACCGTTTGTATGGAGATTTACTTAAGGAAAGCGCTCTTAAATTTAAGCTCTAAATTATGTATAAAATTGAATAAAACGTCTACATGGATTGTTTTGCGTGATATAGATTCTTGATTAATGCCTTTAATGGATTATCTATCACAAATTGCGTATTTATTGTTAATTTAAGAGATATTTAGCGTTCAACTAACGGTTCCAACTTTTTGTACCTGAGCCAATAGATGAACGGTGTTCATCTACTGGGCAAGGTATAGTTTTTTCAAATGCTTATATAAATTCTTATTGAAAAGGTACATAAAACTTTTATGGCTCCAATTAATTGTTTTTTAACTATTGATTTTTGAACCAAAAGTTGAACGTGAGTATCCATTCGCAACACGGTTATTTTGGGCTTTGTTTTACTATGAAAAGCACGATTGTTCAACAAAGAACCGCTGCCCAGAAGATGAACGAATAAAATTTGTTCGTTCATTTTTTGGCTTCGATTCCAATAAGTGAACGCTCTGTTAAATTTAGTCCGTTCATTCCTTTGCCATCGTGCCCTATACATGAACGAACAAAATTTATTCGTTCAAGTTTTAGGCAAGGGTTAGTACAATGAACATCTTAATAACAAAGATACGTTATAAATATGAAATCTGACTTATACGTATAAAACCCAACAATTTATCTATTTTAATCTGATGATAAATTAATAAAAAAGTGTTTTAATGATTAATATGTAAAAAATAATCTCTTATAATTGTAACCATATGAAAAGGGTACATTTGAACCGTTTTATTCTGTGTTTAGTATCAATATTGTGATTGGTAACTAGTATAAATTGCTATAACAATGATTATATAATAACTAGACCAAAAGTCAGAGGCTGCGCGGTGTTACGTTTTTCTTCGTTCAACTATTGGTGTCAAAATGTTCAACTATTGGGCACAGTGTTCATCTTCTGGGCAAAATGACATACTTCAGCATAAAACCATTTTTAATAAAATACTGTATTGTAATAGGATGGTTTAAAATAGTCATATCCAATCTCGACTATATACGAAATCGTATAAAAAAATTAAATGCAAACAAACTAAATCACCACTCCTCGAAAAAAAATTGTAAAGTTGGGATAGTCGCTTAAACGTTCATCTTTTGGTTCCTCTACCCTATATTAAAAGGGGGTCTAATTGCTATAAAACCCTATTTCAAACCCAAGTTACGCGGGGTTCTTATTAGAAACATAATTTTTACTCCTTTAATATCCGAGATTGCCCCATTTGTCCGATCTTAATTCTTCTCTGTCTTCGTACATTTTATTAGTAGGTAATCAAATATAGTTAGCTATCGGTACCGAAAAGGAAAATTATAGGAATATCTATTGATATAAAGTAAATATAATAATACAATTTGTTATTATTCCATGTCGAACATTTTAATTGATGCCTATTTGAGAGCTGTCTTTTTTCTAGAGTTTACAGAAAAATCACCTTTTGGAACGAAATAAGGTAAACGTCCTAGTGTTCGTCACTGGCTCAATACTTGGCTTACTATAATCTTAATTCATAGGAATATAGACGAGTGTCAATATTTGGATGTCATTAAGGTATTCAAACATTCGGTCCTTTACCTGCTAATCGCAGCAAAACTTAAAACAACACAATGATTTCGAGAATTCCGACCCCTAGATTTTATAATTTTATATCCAACTATTATAGAGTGGTCCATTCAAAAATATAATAAGTGCTACGTACTCTCGTTGTAAATAAATAATAAATGTTTAATTTAATCATGTGTTTTATTTAAATTATGAAACTGGTATAATAGCATAGGCCGGTCCCTAAAACTAAGCTAAACTCTGCTCTTGAACACCCCCGAGGAGCAAATTCATAGGCACGGTTTCAATTCAAAAGGCGGCGCGCGAGCTGTGTTGTGGTGAGATAGAATATATATATCGGTCTCTTTCTAAGTGTTGTAATGAGAAAGAGACGGATAGTTTATCACGCCACCACACAGCTCGCGCGCCGTTTTGTGTGATAACCGTGCCGAACTTTTTTTTGTCCAAATCTTTTTAAGTCTCAAAATTGGTCCCCCGTTCCTATACTCTGACCGTTATACAGGAGGAAGACACTATTGAGTTTGGCCACGAGGAATCGCTCTAACCCGCCACTACTACACAGCTCGGTACCGCCGGACAGTGACATGGATGGGTCAGGCCGTAGATTTTGCCACAAAGAGCGCAGCGGTGACGCAGAATTTTCTACGAATCGGATGCGCAGAGTGACGCAAAACAGTAACGCAGGTGCGCAGAGTGTCGCACAACAAAAACGCAAAATAGTTAAGGCGCGCGCAACATGTGTGATTTTTAAATAAAATATTTGGATTCAATATGTAATATTAGTAGATTGTGAACCGAGGGCAAAACAAACACACAATTGAAAAATCGCAAATCTAAGAAAGTCAGTGCGCATATACCTATACTAAGTAGCGCAGAGTAGCATACTGCCATTCTGCGTCACGGGACGCAGATATCATCATCATCATATCAGCCGAACCCTACCCTTATCTAGTCGAGTCACTGACTACGCGAATCCACGAAAACCCTCACTATTCCTGAGTTTCTTACTGGCAAATAGAGCTGTGTTATACTTATTATATTTGAGAAGTAGGAATAAAAAATAATAGATTCAACCAATTCTACAAGCCAGATGAATGTCGAGTAAGGATACTGGATACTGGCAACTGCATCGGACCGAAATTATCGATAGATGTGACATGCCGTATCGCAGGTGGTACCTACACCTAGTGATAAACAAAATCTGTATTAGCTAAGTACATTACCTATATGTGTATTATTGTGGCTTATTATGTAGTAGCTTCTGCCCGCGCTTTCGTGCGCGAATGAATTATAGCTTACTTCGAATCCACGCCTTCCAGATTCAAAGTTACGCGCCCAAACGCGCGGCTACATTTTAATTTAACCGAGTGTAAGTTACCCACCTAAATTATAGAGTGCTGCAATGGAACATTTTCATTCTCCAATCACACACGCTATCGTCACATGAGTAGCTCAAACACAAAACACGGAAATGATAAAGTATGTTTTAAGGGCCCACCGAGCTTCTGGCGGCAATGAATTTTAGGTATTCTATGCGCTCCGTGCATGTGTGTGTGTGGTGACGTGTGACGCAAACAGGCAGTAGCGTAGCGAGCGGCTAGCGGCTAGAGCTGTGCGCCGATCGCGTTTATAAAACGAAATGAGTGGTTGCAAATGCTACCAATATTTACAAAATTTTAACAACCAAAACGATTTCAAATAATTATGTATTTGAGTATTAAGCCCACTGGAGATGTCATACACAGGCGACCCCCTCCGGCAAAGTACATTGGTCAACTGGTCAACCACGTTATATAAAACTACTTAAAGTCGCTTCATCGCCATTTTGTATCGATCCGTGTCGCGTGACGTTTCTCTCGAAAAATGGTGAATTGTGCAGTATTATCGGAAATGTGTATCCTTTATTGACATACGGAGTCATCTTCTGGGGAAATTCTGTAGATGTAAATAAAACATTCATCCTACAGAAAAGATGTCTAAAAACAATTTACCGTATGAACGTTAGAGACTCCCTAAGACAAGTTTTTCGAGAAAAGCGCTTTCTTACATTAACATGGATCTACATTTTGGAGGTTAGCTTGTTTGTAAAAAAACAACCAAACCATTTTACAACACTGTCATCTACGAAGGGTAATTTGAGAGCACAGTATAAATATAATATTAGATTACCGGGAATTAGTACTTCTATATAAAAAAGAGCACGTTTATAATGGCAATCCGTGTATTTAATCACCTCCCGCCTAACATAAAAGCTATGGAGGGCAACTGTTTTAAAGTAAATTTAAAAAAATGGCTCATAAATAAAGCATTTTATAATTTGAAGGAGTTTTATGCATGTTAAGTATTTGGTCTTGTATATTAACACTACTGTGGTTAGTGTATACTTAAACCGAATAAACCTCACTCGTATAAATTAAATTAAGTATTGCATGCCTGAAACAGGTAACTGTTGGAACTATTTTGGCTTTACTACCTACCTATGTACCTATGTAACACAGTTTGCAATAAATCTTTCTTTCTTTCTTTCTTTCTATCGTGTAAAAGGCGATCTGACAGCTCAAATTTGTAACAAGTTCGCGTTTCCTATCATGGGTAAGTATTTTTACTAACTATTAAATGTGTATAGAAGTACAATCTCCATTTAAAGAAAATACCGTTTGCGATACGTAAACGACAGAAAATGGAAAACATGGTGTCGTGGTACGGGGTCGAATCTGTCTTTAGGGATGCGATAAAAGTAAGAAAAGCGACTCAACATTTGAATGAATCATTCATTCATTCAATCTCTGCGTCAGTTTGTTTAATAGTCAGTTTTATTATTAGACATTGAATTAAAGAGTAGGTATATATGTATGTTACATTTGAATCTTGTAAGGTGAATTAGAAAATTACTTTTCTCTGGACATACGTTGTTGAAATTTAGTCTTAAAAAAAAAAGAATTGTTGGCAAAAAAATATCTAGATAAAAGGAATACATTTAGTGTGAGGGACCATGAATGTATGTGTTATTCATATACTATTATTTATATACTTTATGTTAAATGACATATAATTATAACTACTTACTTTATGTTATAATTATATGTCCTTTTAGATTTCCAAAAGATCCCTATATAAAGGAGAAATGGAGAAAATTTTGTAATAACGAAAATTATTCTTGGAAACCTACACGTACAAGTGTTATCTGTTCGGAGCACTTTACTCCGGAAAGCTTCAAAAATGATACTAACAGAAAGACATTGATTGAAGGTGCAATACCTTCTTTGCGACTATGTCCTTGTTTGGTGAATTCCTTTTTTTCTTTGTTTTTCCTAAATCTGTGACTAGTAGGTATACATATAATTTTTAAACCCGGCTTTTTTTCCATAAAATCAAATTAATGATAACAAATTAAATATTGCCCCATTTTTGTACTTATTTTCGAATATATCCCAATTTCTAAAGCCTGACCGCCACAAATATAAATGAGGATGCGCCATATTGCGGAATTTCACTGGAACTGATTTCTTACACAGGCAATGATTTTATGATTATTTGTTGTTATTTGTGATTGGTTGGTGAATAATGTCAACGTCATTCGTGGTGGTCGTTCACATTTCTTTAAAGACAAATATTAACAAAACGCTAACGATATTTTGGTGGTGTGCTGTATGTGTTTACCTCACCCCCCACTAAAAGTGGCGAAAAAATTTGTTCGAAGAGTTGACGTTATGACATCTCCAGTGGGCTTAATACTCAAAGAATTATGTTGATAATATTTATAGTTAGAGTATTTTTGATGCAGATTTTACACATTTTATTTATTTACAATTTACCGCTGTTAGGTAATATTATCTACGATCAATGAAAAATGAGTATTCTAAGCTTAATAGAAGATCCATAAAATTAAGAGGACATGTATCAGAGAGCTTTTTGAATAATCGGTATTTGGAAAACTTATATCCGTCGCGTTTCGCGAGAATAAGGTGTGTCTCTGTATGTAAATGTGTGCGTAAATCATCAATGTGGACGTACGAGGCCCCCAGTTTTTAAATTTGAAATTTGAAATTCATCGAGAAGAGATCAGAAATGTCACGCGATACATCCGTCCCTTTCATTTTACTCCCGACGTCATTGAACCTCAATTTGTTTAAGGAAATCACTTGTTAAAATTAGATTTCGATGTCGGCGACTGAGTACATATTCAGTGAACGTGATGTTTGTCATAGTCTACCGTAGTTCATTTGAAACACTACAAAACAGTGTATTTACACGAAAGCAAGGAAAAACATTAAATGAGTAGGTATGTAGTAAGTGATGGTATGTGTTCACACCTTGCGAGTAATTTGTTTAGTCCGTCCATTGGACTGAAATTTGGCATAAGACTGTGTTTTGGATAAAATGTGATGATGGAGACCGACGGTTGCCATAGGAACTGTAACTAAAAGAAATGCACCCACTTTTCAACCAACTTCAAAAAAAGGAGGATTTGTTACGCGATAACTCGGTAATTTATGAACCGATTTTTAAAATTATTTATTTGTTTGAAAGCATATACTTTCAGATTGGTCCCGTTGTCACCAAAATCCAGTTCTGATTATGGGAGCCTGGAGAAATCAAGGGAACTCTTCAAATTTTATAGGCAAACTTGAAGCAATTTGGCTACTGATTTGAAGTCAGTTAAAACTTTGTAATTAATTATTCAAATTGAATTTGAACTTAATTCAAGTATGTTCCTGTAAACGAATATGAAAACCAAAACATAGCCTACAATAAAAGCTTGTCTCAAAAATTTCTGTAACAATAATAAAGACAATTCATCATCATCATAATCATATCAGCCCAAAGACGTCCACTGCTGGACATAGGCCTCCCCCAAAGAGTGCCAAAGTGACCAGTCCTGTGCCACCCGCATCCAGACAATTATAAAGACAATTAGGTGTTATTAATTTTACTACTCTGGTTTAAGCTGTGATTTGTAGATAAGACCTGACGCATCATCTCAATGGCAGTACGTGTAATTGACCAGTATACACAAGTGCTGATAGTCCGTAAGCCCACTCCCATACACCTACGACTCATGACAACACGATAAAATGCATGGCAGCCGGTCGAGAAAGTTGTGCTGAGCAAGAATCAGAAGATTATTGCACCTAAACTTGTCCGAAAGTTTGAAAAATCCTTCACTTCCGGTCTAAATTGTATGGGTAGGTATATTTACGTCATGTGACAACATTACGAGACATGTGTCATCATTAAGCCCTTTAATTGTAGAGAGAGTAAACCTAAGTCTGTCAATCCTGAAATGGCCGGAAGTACTTGGCTTTGGCTTGGCTTGGCTTGTGCTTGGCTTGTGCCAAAGTTGGGGCTCTACAAAGGATACGTTTATGACATGTGTACTACGTTTAGTAATTTATCTCAATGGTAGTATCAATAAGACGGATAGGTCATTGTAGATATGGTTCATTTAGCTTTGACTGTCAGACGCAAATTATATACCTAGATATTTTAGTCCCTTGTTATGTTCACATGTATATGTACGAGAAACATGTGCACAGCTCGAATTTAAACTTTCGCATTTTGAAATAATGCTAATAATTACACGGTTAAACTCACGTATTAAATGTCAGTACGGGCGACATGTTTCGAACTCTTCGAGAGTTCTTCTTTAGGGTGAGTGTTTTCGGCGGTATCGCTTGAATCACGCGCTTAACCGTATACCTAATTACAAGCATTATGTGCACAGCTATTTGTAGGAACGTGTTTACCTACCCACACATAAAAAAACCGGTCAATTAAGAGTCTGACTCACGCACCGAGGATTCCGTACAAACGTTCATACACCATACCCGTCACGTCACGACCCCATTCATTCTTGAACAATCTCAGCTCATATTAGAGGTTACCGTTGTACAGCGCCATCTGCATTTTCATACTAATAACTTGCAACTTAGTATGTTTGTTTATCAGTGATATTTTTTATAACGCGTACCTACCTATTTCGATTATTATGATTTTTATTTGAAAGAAGGGACGTTAACGATAATCTCATAGGAATTTGAATACATAAAATTTCATAAAAAGTAATAAAATTACAAACATAATTAAGGCGACGTGAGCTCCAAAAACTGATTTTTAAAAAATCGTAGCTCTTGTTTGGATAATAATACGGCTGCCTTAAATTTAATTCAATCAGCTATTCGAATCCTGAGTTTTTGACTTTCGCTAGATAGAAAAAAATCACGAACATAGGTCTAAAATACACTTAAAAAAATCATAACAAATTATGCACAACAGCTAAACATATTAAAATTGGTTCTAAAAATTGACAATGTCATGTTTGAAGGAAATCAGCTATTATTTTTTTATTTATTGAAACGCACAAATAATTAAAATTAAAAAACATGATATCTGCGCTTCCAAACACGCACTTCCATCTCGCTCACGCTTATGCTCAGTGAGAGGGAGAGAAGACCACGAACCTACGTCCCCTTAAGAAATGATTTATGATAAATAAATAAAAAATACGCTAGAAAAAGGTATATATAGGTACGCTAATTAAACGACGGAGTGCACGTTAACAGTTTAATTTCTAATTACAGACTAACTCGCGGGTAGTTGGACAAAACCCAACTACCGGCGGCGTTAGTACTTCATAATTATTTATGTTACTCCTTATCATATGTAATAATTTCAGAATTTTTGCTTGGTAAACTTCAAAGATAAGGGGGGGAATAATATTTTTTTCAACATATTTCTTAATAAATCAAAATTTAACTTTTGTAGAAAAAAAATACGGTTTTAGAAAGCGCAAATCAAGCCCTTTCATATATGTGGGATTGATACTTTTTGATGACTTTGTATGGTGCTGGCTGATGATGAATAAGGAACGATCGAACGTGGTTTGAATAGTTTTAGAAAGGTGAATGATTTGACGTATGATTCAGTGTGTAAGACGATCGGAACGAAGCAAGACGGTAAATACAGATAAATAAAGCAGAAGATTTTACAAGGAGTATTTAATTTTTTTCACCTGGACCCTCCGGGGTCCACATTTGGGGGCTCGTCCGGGATGAACGGAAGACTTCAAACTACAACCCTAGACAATGAAGATGAAGATGTATTTTTGAAAAACTGAAGACGTAAATAAAAACTTAAGACGACGACGAAGACGGGGAGAAAAATAAGAAGACAGACGAAGGACACATACAGATTTTGACACTACCAATTTATTCAGCAGCGGATGAATGCAAATTGGAAACGTTTATCGAAGAAGTTGAAAGTAAGTCGGTTTCATAGCGCTGGACACCACGACAAACGTTTTTGATCGCAAAGAAGAAGCTGAGCGGTACTGCAGCACTATGGTTACGCTCGGAGGATCCCTATACGGATTGCCATGATTTAAAACGCGCGCTTATTCAGGAATTTTGCAATGAAGGCTGCAGTGATGAAGCTGAAAACCATGAAAATGATGTGAAATACGACCGCGGCATATTGAATTGCGACGCGCATGCATCTGCGCAACTGTCAAGTGTGGATATGCCCGTAAAAGTCATCATTACTGAAAAAAAAAAATTACTACGCTTGACAATGACGTGTCGTGTCAGTTGACAGAGAACCATCAAATTTCCGATTCAAAAGTCTGTGAAAATTGTGAAATCTATAACGGCGACAAAAGCACAATTTACAGTGAAGACGCAAACAACGACCAATGCGAACGTGTAACCGGCGCGGGCGAGACTACTGGGAATGAAGGCAAGAAAAGTGCACAAGGGGAGCAGTTCGACGGCGAGGACTTGGCGTGTTACAAGGTGCACAATTTTGTAGACAAGGCAAGGAGTACTCGCCAGGAGGATATTTTGAAAAAGGCCACAATGAAGAACGGCAGCGGAATGACGACGACGCTGAGATGGTGTGGTGCAGCGACAACAGCGGCCGAAATGTTTTGCTATGCGTTTTATTTGAGTTCACGGAAGTTCCGATTTTATTTGTACGGTGTGATATTAAGTAGTAAGTGTTTTTGATGCATTTTATATGACGGTGTTAAGACGACGGGTAAGTGAGGTGACTGAAGGTGCATGCCTGGGGACAGTTCATGATTGCAGGATGGTCGAGTGTGGGATTGATACTTTTTGATGACTTTGTATGGTGCTGGCTGTTAGATGATGAATAAGGAATGATCGAACGTGGTTTGAATAATTTTAGAAAGGTGAATGATTTGACGTATGATTCAGTGTGTAAGACGATCGGAACGAAGCAAGACGGTAAATACAGATAAATAAAGCAGAAGATTTTACAAGGAGTATTTAATTATTTTCACCTGGACCCTCCGGGGTCCACATATATACCCCATGCACTTAATCTTTTAACAAGACTTTGAATTTACCTCTAATATGAGCTGAGATTGTTCAAGAATGAATGGGGTCGTGACGTGACGGGTATGGTGTATGAACGTTTGTACGCAATCCTCGGTGCGTGAGTCAGACTCTTAATTGACCGGTTTTTTTATGTGTGGGTAGGTAAACACGTTCCTACAAATAGCTGTGCACATAATGCTTGTAATTAGGTATACGGTTAAGCGCGTGATTCAAGCGATACCGCCGAAAACACTCACCCTAAAGAAGAACTCTCGAAGAGTTCGAAACATGTCGCCCGTACTGACATTTAATACGTGAGTTTAACCGTGTAATTATTAGCATTATTTCAAAATGCGAAAGTTTAAATTCGAGCTGTGCACATGTTTCTCGTACATATACATGTGAACATAACAAGGGACTATAATATCTAGGTATATAATTTGCGTCTGACAGTCAAAGCTAAATGAACCATATCTACAATGACCTATCCGTCTTATTGATACTACCATTGAGATAAATTACTAAACGTAGTACACATGTCATAAACGTATCCTTTGTAGAGCCCCAACTTTGGCACAAGCCAAGCACAAGCCAAGCCAAGCCAAAGCCAAGTACTTCCGGCCATTTCAGGATTGACAGACTTAGGTTTACTCTCTCTACAATTAAAGGGCTTAATGATGACACATGTCTCGTAATGTTGTCACATGACGTAAATATACCTACCCATACAATTTAGACCGGAAGTGAAGGATTTTTCAAACTTTCGGACAAGTTTAGGTGCGATAATCTTCTGATTCTTGCTCAGCACAACTTTCTCGACCGGCTGCCATGCATTTTATCGTGTTGTCATGAGTCGTAGGTGTATGGGAGTGGGCTTACGGACTATTAGCACTTGTGTTTACTGGTCAATCACACGTACTGCCATTGAGATGATGCGTCAGGTCTTATCTACAAATCACAGCTTAAACCAGAGTAGTAAAATTAATAACACCTAATTGTCTTTATAATTGTCTGGATGCGGGTGGCACAGGACCGGTCACTTTGGCACTCTTTGGGGGAGGCCTATGTCCAGCAGTGGAAGCCTTTGGGCTGATATGATTATGATGATGATGAATTATCTTTATTATTGTTACAGAAATTATTGAGACAAGCTTTTATTGTAGGCTACTTATGTTTTGGTTTGCATATTCGTTTACAGGAACATACTTGAATTAAGTTCAAATTCAATTTGAATAATTAATTACAAAGTTTTAACTGACTTCAAATCAGTAGCCAAATTGCTTTAAGAGTGCCTTGATTTCTCCAGGCTCCCATAATCAGAACTGGATTTTGGTGACAACGGGACCAATCTGGAAGTATATGCTTTCAAACAAAAAAATAATTTTTAAAATCGGTTCATAAATTACCGAGTTATCGCGTAACAAATCCTCCTTTTTTTGAAGTCGGTTGAAAAGTGGGTGCATTTCTTTTAGTTACAGTTCCTTTGGCAACCTTCGGGCTCCATCATCACATTTTTATCCAAAACACAGTCTTATGCCAAATTTCAGTCCAATGGACGGACTAAAAAAATTACTCGCAAGGTGTGAACACATACCATCACTTACTACATACCTACTCATTTAATGTTTTTCCTTGCTTTCGTGTAAATACACTGTTTTGTAATGTTTCAAATGAACTACGGTAGACTATGACAAACATCACGTTCACTGAATATGTACTCAGTCGCCGACATCGAAATTTAATTTTAACAAGTGATTTCCTTAAACAAATTGAGGCTCAATGACGTCGGGAGTAAAATGAAAGGGACGGATGTATCGCGTGACATTTCTGATCTCTTCTCGATGAATTTCAAATTTTAAATTTAAAAACTGGGGGCCTCGTACGTACACATTGATGATTTACGCACACATTTACATACAGAGACACACCTAATTCTCGCGAAACGCGACAGGTATAAATTTTCCAAATACCGATTTTTCAAAAAGCTCTCTGATACATGTCCTCTTAATTTTATGGACCTTCTATTAAGCTTAGAATACTCATTTTTCATTGATCGTAGATAATATTACCTAACAGCGGTAAATTGTAAATAAATAAAATGTGTAAAATCTGCATCAAAAATACTCTAACTATAAAATATTATCAACATAATTATTTGAAATCGTTTTGGTTGTTAAAATTTTGTAAATATTGGTAGCATTTGCAACCAGTCATTTCGTTTTATAAACGCGATCGGCGCACAGCTCTAGCCGCTAGCCGCTCGCTACGCTACTGCCTGTTTGCGTCACACGTCACCACACACACACATGCACGGAGCGCATAGAATGTATGTAGTGACCTTATGCGCACTGTTATGGTCCCAGTTATAAAAAACAAGACTGGCGATACATCCGATCTAAATAATTACAGGCCGATCCTTACTGGTGAGTCTTTGTGAAAGTTATGCGGTGGCCCATGGACTCAAATATAATGGTAACAAAAGTGAGATTATGGTCTTCAAGGCCGGAAATAAGACCTACTCTGACGTGCCGCCTGTCTCACTCGCCGGAGTCACTCTAAAGAGAGTCACACAATTTAAATATTTGGGTCACTGGGTCACCGATGACTTAAAAGACAATTTTGACATCGAGCGAGAGCGGAGATCGTTAGCCGTCCGGAGCAACATGTTAGCCCGCAGGTTCGTACGGTGTACGGCGGAAGTCAAACTTGCACTATTTAAAGCATATTGCGTTTCCTTGTACACTTGCGGCCTGTGGGTCGACTACACGCAGCGGGCGTATAATGGTATTCGAGTGCAATACAACAATGCGTTCCGGGTGCTGATGGGGCTGCCGCGCTGGTGCAGCGCATCCGCGATGTTTACGGAGGCGCGCGCGGATGGCTTCGCGGCCGTTATCAGGAAGAGGTGCGCGTCGCTCCTCTCGCGTATGCGCGACAGCCCCAACCGCATTCTGAGCGCATTGGCGTGCCGATGGGATAGCCCTATGTTGGCCCGTTGGATAAGTGTGCATGCACAATAAGCACTGAGGGCCAACGCTGATGTTTAAAATAGATTAAATTATTATTATTATTGTAACCTACTAACACTTAGATTCATAAGCACACATTTGTACGACTAACACTATATGGGTTCTATGCCTGAAATAAAATAATTGAATTGAATTGAATAAAATACCTAAAATTCATTGCCGCCAGAAGCTCGGTGGGCCCTTAATTCCTTGTGAAACTTTGCAATGTGTGTGTATGTGTGTGTGTGTGTGTGTGTGTGTGCGTGTACGTGTGCGTGTGCATGTGCGTGTGTGTGTGTGTGTGTGTGTGTGTGTGTGTGTGTGTGTGTGTGTGTGTGTGTGTGTGTGTGTGTGTGTGTGTGTGTGTGTGTGTGTGTGTGTGTGTGTGTGTGTGTGTGTGTGTGTGTGTGAGAGAGAGAGAGAGAGTGTGTGTGTGTGTGAAAATATACGTGACATATATGTAAGTCCGTAATTATGTATAACGATCATTAAGGAATTCAATTACGGTTCGTTGAAGTTGGTACTAAACAGAAATGAGGAAAATGGCGGCGCTAAATATAGAAATACTGTGCACGCGTGCATTCATATCGCGGAACTTTGACCCGATATTTCTTAAAATCAAATTATCGCGTATGACATTAGCATAAGACGATAAACTCGGGACTTTGTTGTTTGCGTCAGTGAATTTGGGCACTTATATAAGCACGTACTGTTAGTTACAGCTCAGTCGCAGTCGGCAGTTTACGCCAGGAGATTTAACTGTGGTCCAAATTTCGTTTCTTTCTGTAACAGGTGGGTACCGCTCTTTTTATATTTAACCTTCTTCAAAAAAGGAGGAGGTTAATTATGTTCAACTGAATGGTATTTTTTTGTTAACTATTTCACTCCGACCCATGGTCCAACCGCTATGTCCAACATGATACAACTGCTATTTCTTACTATGTAGTTTATTACTTTATTCTGAATACAGTCAAATCAAGGTTAATTTCAAAACCATTTATTGCATTTGAATAAAAGGAAATTAAATTGCACCTTTGCCAACAAAAAAACAATCTTTTATGTTTAACATCTGCTTATCTTAGTTTGTCAATAGCGTGGCCTACAGTAAGGCATCTCACAGACTGGCGCGGCCTGGCCGCGGCGATCAATAGTAAACTTGTCATTAGCTGTCAAATTTACTATTGACCGCCACCGCAGGCCGCGCCAGTGTGTTGAAGCCATAATGTGTCCATCCATTAACTCTAATTGTACATGTCTAATGTAATCGTCAGTCATTACATATTGTGATTTTCTTTTACTTAACACCAACATTTCGCTTCTTCCGCGCGGGTCCCTTTGATTAATTGCCTTTTTTCACGTAGAGCATTTAACAGCCTCATCAAGTTAACAGTATTCTTGTTAACCGACTTGTTTAATTAAATCGCCGTGAAAAGATTCGGCCACATTATTCGTCCTACGTCCTATGGTTCTCCAAAGACCGTTATAAACTTTCGGATTTTTTTTTTAACCATAGAATACTTAATTTATGGTTTAACCATAGAGAAAATTATAGTTTAAGGCGACGTTGTATAACAAATAACTATTCTAGTGTTGGAGTATTTTGAAGTCGGTTAAAAGGCAAATGAAGTACTTATGGTTTGGACTATAAAAAAAGTTTTGTAAAAAAATCTTCGGAACGCAAGTCGACATTTTTAGAAGTTTGAATTTCAATCATATGTACATTCGCAATGAAAATGATGATGCAAAATGTTTTTTTCTTAATTTTTTAAAAGGCGCCGGCCTCGTAAGACTGCAACTATAGTAGTTTATGCAATCGTTATATAATGGATGCTTTTTAAGTCGAGTACCACGTTTAGGCCACGAAGCTTGCTGAGTGGCCTAATCAAGGTACGAGACTTAAAAAGCTAATTATATAACTATTGTATACAATACTTTTTCTCCGAGTCAACGGAAATAATAATTTATTAAACAAACTTGGTATCTATTGAAAATCGCCCTGCTGAAATGAAGCGCAGCGAGCTTAGTATATTTGCGCGTTGATGTCTTCACAGTTATCTTATACAGCTCCTGGATTCATAAGATGACTGCTGGCAGTCATCTTATGAAACCACAAGATCCACGACGAGCTCGTGGAGCTCCAGAAAAAAAAAGTATGTGATCTTAGTTTCGTGTACGAAATCTTAATTCAAAGATTAAAGTCGACGAGAAGAAAAATAATTTAATACGATTTCAGATGGCTGGTCTTCCTACCCTCGGGTGGTGCGTGGTGCTGGCGATACTAGCTGCGAGTGAGGCCAACGAGATGGTCAGCTGGCCCCAATGCCCCTGCGAGTACATCGCGGACTACGGGACCTGCGCACGTGTCATAGATCGCACCATACCGGATAGCACCCAAGGACTAAACGTAAACCTCCAGAACTGTAACATCAGAGAAATAACTATAATTGATTTACCCTATGCAAAGGCCAGATGGGTAGACTTGAGAAGGAATTACATACAGCGACTCGACACGGGTATATTCAGGCATGTGTCTAGCGTGAATTATATAAGTTTGGAGAAAAATAAATTTTCTGGAAAAGATATTCACCACGAAGTATTTCAAGACTGTAAGCAGTTGAAAGGGATTGGGTTGAGTGGAAACGACATGAGAGAAGCCCCCAACAATCTATTTCAGGGGTTGCATAATCTAGAACAATTATTCCTGGTTGCTACCTCTTTACACAAAGTCCCTGCATTTGTTAGAAGCCTGTCGAATTCAACACTAACTCTCTTGCACTTAAGCAATAACGAAATTACGCTCCACGATCCCAATACATTCTCTTCATTAACTGCTTTAAATATTCTTCACCTGGATCGTAATCTCATTCAATTTATTCCAGAAAACATTTTCCAGCCTATAAAAAACATTCAGAGACTTGATTTGGATTACAATAGAATATCAAGCATACCTCAAAATTTGTTCGCTGGTTTAACTAAACTAAAATCTTTGCATTTACGAAGCAACGCTATTCAGTATATATCACCATTTGCATTAAATGACTGTAATGAACTTAAGGAATTGGATTTGTCCAAGAACAAGATCATCCAATTGCCCGAAAATTTCCTTCCGAAAACAACAAACCGTTTTTTCTTTGCGGGGAATCCATGGCAATGCAGCAGTTTAAATCATCTCTTGGACATAGTAAAAGAAAGACAGATAAATCATTTTTACAACGCAACTGTTGAATATACATGTTGCAACAACGTTAATTTTAAGATGACGCAAAACTAAGTGTTGGTGCATTGTCGTGGATAAAACTGTTCATATATCTAATTATTTTTGTTTCTTTGTTTTTTACCTTTTTTTACACATTGACAATGTCCTCGGACATGTCATAGTTCCATGCCTTGAGGAGGTTCCGGATAAGCATTTGAGCTCCAGCAACACTACCTACTGTGCCTGATGTCGCAGATTTTTACAATTCTGTTATAAGTAGGTATATGTGAGGGAATAGATATTAAGAATCTTCTCGCAAAAACGGTGTTAACGTGGAGTTTAGGGATTTTGTAGATTCTTTTTAGTACCAGTACGGTGTTCGGGCAATCTCCGCGTTTTGTTAATATCTAAGTAGATGTCGCAGGCATATTGTATAATCCGCCGTTTCAGCTAGCTGTTTCACAAAACGGCGTTGTTATGTTATACGTTGGGTTGACAATCAGGCGGATTGTATACCGCTGAATGAAAATCGGCTGGATTGTCAAAGGACTCCGTTAGGTACGACGATGAGCGAAGCAAGGAGGAGTGTTAGACAGAACTAGGACCCTACAGCGCGCGAGCCGAGCGAGCGAAGCGAGCGTGCGGCGGTAGCGGTGGGCGAAGCGCCAGAACCGAACTTGTTGCAGGGTCGCAGTTCTGCCTAACACTCCTCCTCGCTCCGCTCGTCATCGTACGTAACGGAGGCCTTTGGCAATCCCGCTTATCGTCCACCCGCCGCAATACCACATGCACCAGCGTATATGCATTCAGTGGTATTCATCCGGCTGATCGTTAACCCGCCGTATTACAAAACAGAGCTGTTTTGTGAAACAGCTAGCTCTGCTAGCTATTATGTAAAACGGCGGATTATACTATTCCACTGCGACATATACACATATGTATAAATATTATTATGGTGTAATCAATAGTAATCATATTTTATAAGACTTTGGCTTTAGCTATAAATGTGCAACTATGTTACGATTTATTAAAGTTAAGACTATCAACGTATACTTAAGTAAAGTTCTCTTTTGTAGAAAGTTAGAGTTTGGTATGTAATGGTTACTTCAGATATAGACGTCATTCATAATTATGATAAGATTGGAGCCCCAAGTTCAGTTTTATTGATCCACAATCTTCTGGCTTAGTATATTATTTTTCTTTGTTTTTTTCAGAAGTTTTAATATTTGTCCACCACCTCTCTTGTTCTATACATGGTAGATTCTGTATTGATTACATTATAGAATTGCATACCTATTTACCTAACAGCGAGATAAAATATGGAATACATTCATTAAAATTCTATGATTATAAGACGTCACAATCGGCGACCATGTTTTTATCGTAGACATTCTTTTTAACATGTTATGTAACCTGAAACATTTAATAAATTGAATTTCATATTTGTGGTATATTTTACTGTATTTACCCAACAAATAATTTATTGATTTAATCTTTATTGCAAAAAAGATAAACTTATACGGTACAAAAGGCGAACTCATTGCTATTAAGCATTCTCTATCAGTTAACCTTAAGGCAAAGCTGATAAATAGGGTATTTGACAACAGTGAAAATAAATTTTATTTTCATTCGCAATAGATAAAAATTACGAAAATACTCGGAAAGTATCAATCTTTCATTTAAATTTGCTATTTTAAGATTTTTAAATTCATAAAAACTAACAATAAGGACGTTGTTTGATTGTGACCTACAAATTCCATACTAACGGATCGTTTTTGACGTTTCATAAAAAGAAGCTGATTTGACTTTTGTCAAATACCGTATTGTGGGCGGTGAACTTTATACATGTTGACCAAAAAAACTTTAGTATAGTCAACGTCAAAAGTGATCAAAATCAATATGTCAAAACATATTCTAGCATGACGCCCTAGATATATTACAAATTATACCAGTGTCATTTTTAACTGAACATTTTGTTAGCCAATAGAAAATGATCATAATAACATACACAGAAACGAAATGACAAATCAATATGGCAAAGCCTACTTATCTCTGTACTGAAAACTTCAATGAATTACATATTTTTTTTACCTACGTGTCAAGTGACGAACTGTTTAAATTTGAAATGGTCAAAATGAAAACTTTGCATTAAAAAGGATTTATTTAAAAGTCACGCTTTTCAAGGCTTTTTGCCAAACATTTAACACCAGCAGTCTATGGACCAGCTACACCCAAAAAGCGTATCATGCCCTTCGTATATTATACAACAACCTGTTCCGGGCGATGGTGGGGCTTCCTCGACACTGCAGTGCGTCAGGCATGTTTGCAGATGCGCACACAGACGATTTTTTTGCGTTGATGCGTAACAAAGTCGCCTCGTTATTACGCCGAGTGAGGGGAAGCCCCAACAGTCTCCTGCAGGTCGTGGCGGGAAGGCAGGACAGCGCCTTGCTCGGCAGGTTCAATGGGCTGCACGCTCCTAGTACGTGTGCACCTCGTTGAGGCTGCCGGCTTTTAAATTGTAAACAAAATAATGTTTTGCTCTACTAACAAGTCTAACATAGGTCATTAAGTATTTTTTTTCCTTTTGCTTACTAACAATCTATGGACCTTGATGTTGTCTGAAAATAAAGATATTTTATTTTATTTTTATTTTATTTTAAAATATTTTCAAAAAATCAAGCTGTAGTAATAGGAACTTATTTTCAACCCTTGACGAACACGAAAGGTGTTATACTCGTAGTCGCTTCTCTTGTTTGTCTGACGAGTATAACCGAGATTAGCCAAACATCTGACTTGTATTCCGAGGTTTATTTATTTATCGTATGGCGGTTACACACTGGTACATATATGTATTCGTATTGATGTCGCTGATAGAGTTCCAGTGTGCGCTGCGAGGTTCAGAAGGAACAGTGCAGCTGCCGAGTTTGTTGTTCTTTTAGCACCACCCGGAGGTCACGTGTAGGGTTTCTAGGGTTATTCCTACGGACGTAGAACAACAACGACCTCCGAGGTAATCTTGCGAGTTTAAATTTTTGACAAAGTTGCGATCGGCGCTCGAGGTCACAAACTTCGATTAATCATTGGGCCAACATCATAAACAACGACATCTGCAAAAAATCAGAACTACCGGATTTGACGCAAAGCACCCCGTTCTGCTGAATATACTTAGATGAAATTTACAAATCAGATAGATAGATTATACATTTTTAGATCTGCTAGCAAAGAAATAGCATAAGGAGTTTTGAAGACCAGCGTGTTTGGAGATTGTCGTATGTTGACGGGGAGACGGTTCCACAGGCGAGCTACTTGAACAGAGAATGAAAAGAACATTGAGTTATATTACTAGTGTAGACATCACCTAGCATAAGTTTGCGCATGTCAACATACGCTCATGCTATGCGAACTTAGAACTTAATGCAAATCCAGTTTCTTATTGAAAAAAGTGCCACCTTCTTGATAGCTGGCGAACTCTCTGAAGCTAGCGATTGCTAGGCTAGGCTGTCAAGATATTTCAAAATTCGCCGTATTGTCACAAGGCATCAGTAGCCTAGGGGTACAGACGGTGGTATTTGGAGTCGATGATCCGGGATTCGATCCCTACGACCGGCGCACTTTTTGTATGTTTTGTACATTCAAAGAAAAGTTGTAACTACCGCAGAAGAGATGGCGCCTGTATACGCAAGCATTAAATGCCTTCTCAATTTGGTCGAGTTGCCTGTCTATCTCAGTATGTATATTGTAGTCTTTGCATACGCTCATGAGCGTATGTTGGTTTAGTCTGTGGCGAGCACTGGTGGCGGTCGTTTCGAGAGCAGATTGAATTAAAACTTTTAAAAACGCCTTCTTGTGCATTGCGCTATTGCACCAACAACACCACAACAATAGTAAAAATACGGGAATCACTGTCCATTGGTACATTCACGCATATTTTTCATAATATTAATTTATTAAATTTTGTTGTAATTTATAAGATGCGCGCCATACTGTCGGCCATTATTTCAAAGGTTAAAAAATGTAGAAGTGACAAAATCCTAATTGAATTTCCAGCTTTAGCCAGTTTTCTGAGGGGGCTCGATTAAAGAAAAATACGGCCGGCCGAGTCGCAAAATCTTACAGAGAGCTCAGAGGAAAATCAAATATGACAGCAAAACTGTAAAAACATCTTAAAGACATGGGCATCTTCAATCGTTCAAGAAAAGTTAAGCCCGCCGTCTCCGAAAATCATAAACTTACTCGGAAAATGCGGCTACGTCATTTGGTCAAAACATGTAAAAACTAGCGGTTTTTGCGTTATGGGATTTATGGGTGACGAATCATAAGTCACTTAAAATGGAAATTCGTTGCAAGGTAACTTTTATTTTGAGAACACCAATAGTCCAACGGACGACAACGTGAAATATGTCGAGCATACGAAGTTTCCTAAAAAAGTTTTCTGAAGGATAAAATTAGCACCTAAAAAAAATGCTTATATCTGTATTTTTGACAGCGATGGACAAAGTACCACAAAACTGCCGTAAATCATTTTGCATTGGAGTAAACTTTTTTTAGCATTGAACGTCGTGAAATGTGTTTTTTATTTAATACGACATTGAACTTTGTGCAAAGGCTATAGCCGTGTTTCTATACAAAATTTGCCTTTCTGTCAAATGTTCTAGTAATTTCATTTTTAGATACTCCTTGTAGGCAAGGGTCTGTTCCCCAAAGAAGAGCCATGTACATTGTACACTTGTCAGTTTTCGTAATATGGCGGTTTGTTTTTTTTCACTTTTTAATTTATTTCTTGAATTCGGTCTTTGCGATTAATTTGATTTTTTGTTAAACTATACTACATAATAAAACCCATCACTACAAAAAATATTGCCTGAAACTTTAGTACAAATATATGTCAAAATGGAATATTAAACTTAATAACCTGACTATTTGAAGCTCTAAAGATCAGCATTTTAGCGCCAAATTAGCAGCAACCATTTGTTTCTATTTATTTAATCGTTTTTATGAATTGACAACGTTCAGTTGCTATTTATTTGGATTTTAAGTTTTACCCATTTAAATCCTAAGCCATAACTCTTTTATAAATAATGTCCGCAAAGCGAGTTTGGTCTCTGAATATGAACCCATTGGCAATTTAGAAGAATAATAAAATTTAGCCGCCATCGATTTTAATTTTCAATTGCTTCAACACAGACAACACAGTGCATCCTCGGGAAGTATACAGATATCCAGTATAAAAAAATTACAAATACCAAATGTCGATGATGTGATTCGTTTTTAAATCAATAAGTAGTTTTTTTATATGAATGTATTAAATCACGCTATGGCTTTATCTGAATCTAAACTTAGAAAAATGACACATCTACTGCACGTTCACATACTCTTTGATTGCCAAGATGGCGGCCTGATTGGAAAACGTCAAGAAAAATGTTCTGGGTTGCCAGTCTATACGTAGTAATAGTAAGTCAATGGAAAAGAAGAATCCCGAGGTGAAGTAAACAAGTTTCACAATAACGTATCGTATGAACATCTAGTAAACTATCCGGAAATAATACTGTTTGAATGTAGGTTCAACGGGAAAAACCAAAACTATACGTTTGCTTATTATTTACTTACTCAAGAATTTTCACCAATTCCTCCATCTCCACTTTCAATCAATAAATTATTAAGTTTTAAATAGGCGACAACGGTACACTTGGGCAAGAATAGGTCTGCAGTCTCGCCCGCCTGTCGTAAAAGGCTAAACTAAGGGCGAGTATTAACGCTATTAGAGATGTGCGATTTGTCCGCGGTTGCGAGGTGGTAAGCCAGGAAAAAATCATCGCATCGCTTCCCATCGGTGCATGTTTTCCTCGCTCACCGCTTTGCAACCTCGCACAGCTCTGGTGGACAGTCATGCTAAATGGGGTCATAGGGGTCGGGAGTGTGTGTGTGGGAACCCCATGGAAGGCGACGAGCATCGTATCGCCCTAGGTCGTGCTACATGTAGCGAGGCGCGGAAAGGGCTCTAGTACGTTCTGTATTTTGATTTTGGAGTACCTAATCTGCATGAGAGCGTAGACGGTGGCTGCATCAGCAGCATTTTGCCGCATATTTTGACACTCGTAAAGGAATCAAAAGTCAAAACCTATAAGAAGGGTACTTCCCGTTGAACTGGAATCATTACATTTGGCAAGAAGCAAGGTCTTATAGCAAAAATCGAGGATATAGAAGGTTCACTCGAATGCGGCTGACACCGCCGGGCTGGGGGTTGGACTGTTATTCATGGGCTAGGGCACTGTCGTTCGCACATACTCGCGCGGCCGGCGTTGTCTCTGTCTGTGTCTCACAAAAATCGAGGATATCGAAGGTGCAAGTTCACCCGAATGCGGCTGACACCGCCGGCCCGAGGCACTGTTGTTCGCACATAGTCGCGCGGCCGGCGTTGTCTCTGTCAGTGTCACCTAAACGTGACAATCTTAACTAAACGAAGCACGTGCTATGAAAAGCGGGATAATAATGACGAATTGCATTTTCTAGTTGTCAAAATTCCACTTTTACAAGCTTATTACCTTTACCTGTTTGTTTGTTAGTGTGGGACAAATCTTGGAACTGAAATTTGAACCAATTAACCTCGACCGATTGAGCTGAAATTTTGGGTTGAAGTATAATTTGGATGACAATTCAATATTAGGGTACCATCGAGCTGAACTGATAATGGAGGCAGAAGGTGGCCATGGGAATTCAGTACTTAATCGACGTAACCCCGTTGAATTTTCGAAATTATGCTCCGGGTAACCGGCTATCTTAGGTGTCAAAAAAAGAAGCGGGTTGTGTCGGCGATACATACAACCGTTAATTAAGTTTAAGTGGGTACTTCTTTGTTGGCTATGGAACCCTAATATATCTATTCACTAACATCTGTATAAGTACAGATAAATCGGTATATATGGCAACATTGACTGACATCAACATGACTGGCAACATTGGCATCAAAAGTAGCTACGCAAACGAAGACGTCAAAAGTCTTTATTAAAAGGGAAAAAGAACTTTTGGCGTCTTCGTTTGTGTCGCTACTTTTGATGCTGACTGTACCTACCCCTATACAAGAACGCGAGCAAAGAAGTATCCACTTCAAAAGGATTCTTTTTCAATATCTAGTCGGGTTACAGTTTTATGAGCTGGTAGAAGAAAAACCTATATGAAACAAAAACCTTAAACCTAAAGGTGACAATGATTCTTGGTTATTATTCAGTTTTGTTTAAAATTACTTTGTAAAACAAAGTTTTAACCGACTTCAAAGCAGTAGCCAAATTGCTTCAAGTTTGCCTATAAAATTTGAAGAGTTCCCTCAATGTCTGCAGGATCCCGTCATTAGAACTGGATTTTGGTGATAACGGGACCAATCTGGAAGTATATACATCCAAACAAAGAAAAAAAAATATTTGCACCCTTAAACGGACAGTTAAGGATAGTAACAAAACCGACAATCAATGTCAATCGCCTACGTTTAGTAACAAAACCGACAGGTTAGACGTGACTTAAACATCACTTTAGTTAACCTTAAATCTGCCATTTTTTTTGAAATTCCCCAACTACGGGTCGCGTTCGGCTGATCACGCATTAAACATCGCTGTGTAGGTAAGCAAAGAGATGTCCAGACTGTTACGTTATGGTCTTGCAATCTTGTGTCTTGCTTGTTTTTTTTGGCAGATGGGCTACAGGATCGGGTGGAAGAGGTCTTCTCTTCCACCTGATCCTGTAGCCCATCTTCTCTATTATTATTAATTATAGTTTATTTCTTATTAATACTTAAGACGCACACACAATTACATAAATAAGTAGGTACCTAATGCCAAACTGCATTGACAGTTTCTTGGCAGTTCGTGCAGCTATACATACCTAGTGTCGCTAGTTATATTTCCGCTGTATAATACAGCGGTTATTGTTAGGCATACAGTTTCACTTAAGATATCGAATTCTACTAAGTTTAAAATTATATTCGAAGCAATGAAAACAGGTAGGTAGGCACAGTTTGTACAAAAATCACTACAAAGCGACTCGGTTCCATTTCTCTTGTATGTAAATTTCTAACAGGCATTTTTTGACATTTTATTTCTTTAAATTACGAAACAAAGTATTGATATTTGGTTATTTCTTGATTTCAATAGCCTCATTTTTGCGGTTACTTCAGGATTATTATTATTATGTATGTATTTACCATATCTCAGGACAATGGGGTCCTGGACCTTTGGAAGGCATGCGTGGGACCAAAGCCAACAGCGCAGAGGTCCTTTAAGACAACAATAATCTAAAGTAAAGGATACACATGGCCGATATTTACCATCTCCAAGCGCACAATATGATACTACCGGTGATGTAAAGACTAACGCAGTGCAGCACTCTGACTGCGATGGAAATTAAGGTCAGAGCTATTGGGTTGAGTGTTGGATGGACTGGATAATGGGTTATGGAAGGAGATTAGTGGACACCTGCCGTGACAACCAGTCTCAAAATTGTAAAAAGGCAGGCGGTGACTCGCCAACTCGCTAAGTGGGCACCACAAAACAGTCGCACGCACAGTGCGACAATGGAGCAATACATCTGAGCGGCTGTGAGGTTGTGGAGATGTGAGTCTGCGGTGCGCCAGATCCCGGTAATCCGTTCAAGGGCCGCCGGCGTTATGACATTTTACACTTCCAACCTGGAGCATAGGTTCCACTTTTGCGACTCCACTCTGGCCGGCCGGTTAAGGCAAGCACAGATGCGAGGGCCAGATCACTCGGGCCCTCTGGAGGTTAGGAGTCCGCGAAGTCGCCACTCACCGTCAGCTCGCCACAAGCTGCCCCCGCGGGCTTATTATTATTATTAACCTACAACTAAGTATATATTTATTTATGAAGTGCGGGCGTGTATATTTATAGCTGTGCGGTACCATAGAGGGCCCGCTATCTTTTTTATGTCGTCAGACCATCGTTTTCTTTGTCTTCCTCTTTTTCTTTTTTTTTGGAATCTAGGGGTCCAAGTCTTTTGTCCGGCTTCTCTACTTCAGGATAATCATATCTACTTAATTGAATGATTTGGCTTAATCCATGACATATTCCCAGACTGCAGACCTCGGTCGACGGTTCTTGACATGCTATGTGTTCCTTAACCTGAATACCCATGTAATAATAAATAGGTAAAACAATATTTTTGGTACAAGCTTTTATTGCCAACTGTAGGTACTTTTCTGTATACCGTCATCAACTACTCATTGAGACGATTCTAACGAGCCCAAAGTCAACAGGGTTGCGTTGCGTCGGTTAAGTACTGAATTCCCATGGTCATCTTCTGTCTCCATCATCAGATCAGCTCGATGGTACCATAAATACTGAATGCCAGCACTGTAAAGGTTGCATAGACGACCTATACAGTACCCTAATATTGAATTTTCATACAAACTATACTTTTACCCAAAATTTCAGCTCAATCGGTTGAGGTTAACTGGTTCAAAATTTAGTTCCAAGATTTGTCCCACACTAACAAACAAAAGCTTGTAAAAGCGGATGTTTGACAGCTAGAAAATGCAATTCGTCATTATTATCCCGCTTGTCATAGCATGTGCTTCGTTTAGTTAAGATTGTCACGTTTAGTGTGACACTGACAGACACAACGCAAAAAAAATATTCGCAGCATGACATCTATGTCCATCCATTTCCTCCTCATCCTCCTAGCATTTTATTCGACTGTGCCCTAAATGAGCCCGGCGTCCACTTTGGCATCTAATCCCAAGATTTAGCGAACAGTAGACGGCAAACTTCGTGCGCAAATGACCTTGACTGCGCAAAGGCGAATTGTACGTGCGAGCTGCCCCCCCACTTCGTCCCGCATGTTCAAGTTGTTTGCCGGAAACTGTAGGCTCTGATGTCTGATGTGTACCTATACGTAGACACGTAGACAGTGTCCGAGTAGCTCAATAGACTTGATGCCTCATGTTGAAATTGATAATAACGTAGTGTTGCTAAATGGATTTTAAACCATCAAATAATTGTAGTAAAGTATAAATTATATTTCAAATCATAAAAAGATATGGACCTTGAAAGTTTAGAAAAAATATGCTTTTTTTTATTGTCCTTTAGTAATAAAATTTGTATGACAACTATGTATGTACCTAAATGCAGTATTTCGCGTCCGAAACAGCAATTTACTTGATTTTCCATGGTATATTATATTCTTTAATTGTAGCTTTGCTCCCATACACACATTTGTTCCTCACCAAAATCTGATTCGAATGGCATCGTAAAAATTTTAGCCATCATCCCTATTATCAATGTTACCACAAAGTACCTACGCTACGTGCTGGAACCTGAGATACAGTATTTTGCCATGGCAAAGCAGGATTGAAATACAGGAACAAAAATTTAAATACATTTATTCTCAGAAAAATGTTTGTATATAGTTTGTTAATAAACAATATGCCTTACTGCTAGGTATGTTAGTGGTGGTATTATAATTATATATTATAATTTAATAAAACAAGCTGTGCAAGATTGACACTTGATCGTAATTGACAATGCACAACCTTTTTTAGTTTTTTTTAATAATATTTATTTTCTAAAAGAGTTAATTGTGTCAAAAAAATTATTAATACCTGCACTAGAAATAATAGCAACCTCACATGAAGCAGTTTCAAAGAGAATGGAGATCAAATTCGAAAATGAGGTTATTGCATTTGTACTTAAATAGGATATGCCAATATTATATCTTAACTAACACTTGTCCGACATGTATAATTGAAGTAACAAGAAAATTATTGAGTTAATAAAATACAAACAGAAAATAGACATACCTGGTAATAACAAAAACTAACCAATTGAAACCAGTATAATAGTACATTGTGATACAAGTGAGCCATTCTGATAATTACACCAGAGGCGGGATTGTTCACGCGAGCCGAAGGTGAGAGTGATAAGAGAGCCGAGGATGTAATTATAAAAGCTAACGCGTTACATACGACAAATCCTTTTCAAATGATAAAAATGTTATAGGGCTACCAAGGTTTTTAATTACATATATACAATTATATACATCGCCAAGAATGCCCAAAGGTATCAATTTGTTAAAGCGAGACTTAGATGAAATCTCTAAACAGCCAATTCAATATAAAATAAATATTTTCGTATTGTATACAAATTCGTGCAAAATGTTATCAAAAGTAAATAGTTTTACTATTAAGGCGAGGCCGGTTCATGGTCTTCTCTCCCTCTCACTAAGCATAAGCGTGAGCGAGATGGAAGTATGTGTTCGGAAGTGTGTAACATCTCTTTTTAGTACATATTAATTGATTTTTGGAATACTGGGTATTAAAAATCTATCCGGTTATTGTCTTAGAACAATAAAAAAGCTATCCTTTTTATAAAATTGATTGTCGTTGAAAATTACGAGATCTCGAACATTTAAGTTTATTTTTATGGTGATATTTAAGATTTTTTTGCAGAGTTACCAAGTCATTTTTTTAATATTATGTTCGGTTATTGTTTTTCTTTGTTTCTATTTCAGTCTACAGTAATTTTTCTGTAGTAGGAGTCTTCATTATTTCTTCACACTGGAAGCTCAAAAATCAATCGTTTCGTCAGATCATGAAAACCTCGCCTTCAATGAAACGTTTCTATACAGGATGTTTGGGAAAGCGTGTGCCATATGGCTAGGGTGGGTAGGTGGGGTCCCTTGCAACACGTTTTGGGCAAATTTACACTCGTCCTGCCCACGGTGTTTTTTTTATTTATTTTTTTAGTTTTATCTCGGCATTTGCCAAAAAATTACAATTTTGGTTACGTATCTTTTTTTTATTTGACAGCACAAAAGATTTTGTACTTTTTATATCTCTAATGTACGAGTATGCATATCCTATTGAAATCTTATTTTCATATTGAAAGGAAATAAAAAACAAAGTTATGAGCCGACAAAGTCTGAGGGACAGAAAAAAGGAGCGGGTTGGGTCGGAGATACAACCGTTAATTAAGCTTAAGTGGATACTTCTTTGTTGGCTATGGAACCCTAATATATCTGAATTAATTCACTAAAATCTGTATAAGTACAGATAAATCGGTACGGCAACATAGACTGACGTTGCTCATTTGACTCGCGATACATTAAAAAAGGCGGTCATTTCAGCATTATTTTCATGTCTGCCACATAAACTAAATAACATTTTGTGATTAACAACTAATGGCAAATAAAGAAAGATTAAAACATGTAACAAACAATTATTGGAAATCAGATTAGGCTTCTCTACAAAAAGTTATTCCGGAAGTCACGTGATACATTTTGAACTGTACCCCTATACAAGAACGCGAGCAAAGAAGTATCCACTTCAATAAAAATCATCAAGCTCAACTTTACGGCACAATTAAAAAAAAAGTTGAAACACCTTAGATATTCCAATGTCATAAAAAAATCTCCAGTTCATGACTATTCTAACGGTTATACCACATGTCTAGAATCATTTACAACTTTCCGGCAAAAAAATGGTTCCTGTCTAAAATGGTGACGTAAATCACCTAGTACTTTTTTGAAACTTCTTAAAAATAAGAAATGAAAACAAAATTATTTAAGACTAAATGCACTAAATAAATCAAATTTATTCGACTACTTAATGATAAAGAAAAAAAAATCACATAAAAAAAAAACATTTATTTTTATAATCCCTTAGGGTGGTATTCCACTCGTCAAAATATCTTTGATCAAATGTATTCGCGCCTCACATTTTGCTTGAAGAGTGAGTGAGACGCAATGCATATTGGACAAAGATCTTGTACGAGTGGAATACCAGCCTTATCCATATCCAATATGCAAGTTACGACCAAAAATAACTACCACAAATACCACCGTAAGGGATTATAAAAATAAATTATTAATATTGTTTTTTTTTTAGGTGACTTTTTAATGCTTTCTTTATCAATAGTCGAATAAATTTGATTTATTTAGTGCATTTAGCCTTAATGATGACGACGTATGGCACCGAAACGTGGTCGCTTACTATGGGCCTCATAAGAAGGCTCAAAGTCACCCAAAGGGCAATGGAGAGGGCTAATTTGCATCTATACCCTTTCCTTCATACAATCCATACTAATTATACAAATGCGAAAGTAACTCTGTCTGTCTGTTACCTTTTCATGCTTAAACCGCTGAACCGATTGAGATGAAATTTGGTATAGAGATACTTTGAATTAGGGGGCCTTCCCAAAGAGTCCTTACTAACGATAGTTTTTATCTGGAAATTCATCACCTAAGGGGGTGAAAAGGGGGGAGAAAGTAACGATATAAACGAGTTCCGCACGGACGAAGTCGCGGGCAAAAGTAAGTATAAAATAAGTCTTTCTTAAATATCTTGAAATTATAGAGGGCTCGGCAAGTATTTTTAAGTGGGGTCCGGACACTTTTGTTTTTTTTTATCGAGGTCCAGAATAAAAACTGATACATAATGAATAAGTACCCTTTTTTTTAATATTTTAATGAATATGTAGCTATATTGAACAATATTTGACAGCACGCGGTTTGCCCTTCCGCGGTCCGGATACGGACCCTTGTTATAGACGGTAAAATAATAGTTTACTGTACAAATTATTATATTGTAAGACTTACGTTTTCAGCACGTAGGTATATTGATGCTTCAAATAATTTTGAAGTGTGGGACGTTCAGGGTAGATAGTGACTACACGATGCTTGGTTTATAACTGATTTATTCATAGAAAATCCATTCCTTTTATAGTCATACATTGTCTTTGTTGCATAAATATTGTGCAATGCATATCGACGCTGGAAAGGAGAAATGGGATAAGCGACAATTTTGGAGATATTGAGTTATATACATCATTGGAATCGGCAGATTTTTCTGCATCGAATGGGCTAGGTCTCGTTTCCGTCTGACGACTTTGGTGCCGCTTATCCCATAGGTGATTTAGAGGATGACTGACATGTTTTTTTTACTAACCGACTGGATATATGACTCTTTTGTGGAAAATGGAGATAAGATAAATAAATAAATAAATAAAATAAATAAATATTACGGGACAATCTTACACAAATCAACCTAGGCCCACGGTAAGCTCAATAAGGCTTGTGTTGTGGGTACTAGGCGACGATATATATAATAGATAAATACATATAGATACTTATATACATACATAACATCCATAACTCAGGAGCAAATATTCGTGATAAACACACAAATAAATGCCCAGACCGGGATTCGAACCCGGGACCTCCAGCTTCGTAGGCAGAGTCACTACCAACTGGGCTACGGAGGCCGTTAAAAACGTAAGATAAAATGTTATATTACTTAATGAAACATAGATTTTTTTACTTATTTGTCAGAACAGATTAAACTTAACTTGGATAGTTTTACTTCATTACAACTTACCTTTCACTTGTTGGTTATCTTTTTTTAACCGCCCGTATAAAATATTTTAATGTCATTTGAGACATTTTACCTATATCTTTATATAAAAATGTATGTGGTTAGATAAAATTACTTGGTTGTCATATCTAATCTATTGGCGTTTATCCACATTTACCTAATTGCAAATATAAAACTATTGTCGCTTATCCACTTTTACTTCAAACAACTTTGAAATACGACTGTCGTTTACCCCAAATTGCTTAAATGAAATTCCAGTCAATTTGTCGTTTATCCCAAATTGCTTTTACACACATTTGTCGTTTAGAATGAACTAAAAACACAGATCTGTTTTACAATTTGGTTGTTAGATAACTTTACCTTTTATGCTTTCTAAAATATAGCTCATTTAGTACTTACTTATTATATTTATAAAGGTGGTTAATACCACACACAGTGTAAAAAAGTGTCGCTTACGCATTACTTTCGGGCATGCCTGTTGCATCCAAATGCGGCAAACGCCATCTAACTTGAGCAGTGCCCTACGAGACGTCGCCTAGGGCACACGTCGCCGACGCGTTTGTTCTTCAACATTGTAAGCAAAGACTACAATATACATACTGAGATAGACAGGCAACTCGACCAAATTGAGAAGGCATTCAATGCTTGTGTATACAGGCGCCATCTCTTCTGCGGTAGTTACAACTTTTCTTTGAATGTACAAAACATACAAAAAGTGCGCCGGTCGTAAAGATCGAACCCCGGATCATCGACACCAAATACCACCGTCTGTACCCCTAGGCTACTGATGCCTTATGACAATACGGCGAATTTTGAAATATCTTGACAGCCTAGCCTAGCAATCGCTAGAGCTTCAGAGAGTTCGCCAGCTATCAAGAAGGTGGCACTGTTTTCAATAAGAAACTGGATTTGCATTAAGTTCTAAGTTCGCATAGCATGATTGTAAGTAACTATATTTTAACATAAACAATTACGTGTTTTACTGAGTACCTAATGCAACATTGTTATCATGTTTTGCTAGTTATAGTTAAATTTAATTTTGTTTTTTAGGTAAAGATGAAAAGACAAGGGCGTATTTTGGGGCTTGCACTAAAGAACTCGGGAAAATTGCAGTTGTCAGCATGTCGAAAATTAAACTTCGATTCAATGGTAAGTTTAATTTTAAGTCAATAGAAGGGTAAACAATTAAGCTTGTTAATCACGTATACCTGTGTAAAAGTTTCCGGTAGGTATATTCAAGTCTAAAACTTTATTTTGCATTTTAAAACTTATGTTATAAGCCTAAGGGTCATAATTGTATACACGTCTCAAACCTGCCTATACCCTGACCTTGATACATGCCATCCACAAACGTTAAGTGTTTATTGCCGTTACAAATGACAGCAACAAGACCAAAAGAGCTTTTTTTATATACTACGTCGGTGGCAAACAAGCATACGGCCCGCTTGATAGTAAATAGACATCATCTCCAATGGAAACATACGATACCTACCAGAAGAATCACAAGGGCGATGCCGACCCTTTATTAATTTGAGGATTCTTTGTGTTGTAGCTGGCAAGCTAGAGACAAATTTCGAAGTTTTGTCATGAATGTTGATCATTGTTGTGCTACTGTGATGTTGTGTGTTATTTCGGTTATATTATTATAAATGTGACGTAACTACTGTTGTGTGCTCTTTATAACTATTTTGTATGGTATGTTTTGTAGAGGTTATGCCTGTGCTTGTATTTTGTTAGTGTCTGTGAATGTGTGTTTTGTATACATTTAAGTGTATGTGTAAAAGCATCTAGAGTGGGAAATGCTTTTATTTAATTCTAGAAAGCTTGTTAGTATTTGTAAAAGGGTACTTGCGATTGATCATTTGAAATTATGACCGTGTAGTTTATCTTACCCTTATCTTTATAGCAACCAACCTAAATTACATACATAGGATACCTTATCACGATACCTTAGTTCACAATCGTACTACTAATTACGGGGAAAAGAGTTCTGTAATTAGCATGATAGTGCAAATACGAGAAAGTTACAATTTCATCAAACAAAAATTAAATCAGTGTCAGTTTTGTGACGAAAATTAGGCATAAAAATTATGTGAAAATTAACTACCTAGGCATCACGTTTAAGTAATGTGTTTTATGCATATAATTATAATTTGTAAATTAAAAAAAAGTAATTTTTGTACAAATTGAATATTTAGTTGTCGTCCCAAAGCTGACACTGAGTAAATTTTTATTTGACGACTCACGCTGCTATTTGGGTAGGTACACAATTATTCGATAGTGCCCATCGATCAAAAAATTTTTTTTTGTAGGACGACGGTGATTGCGAAGAAATTCTTAAGAAACGTTTACCAGAGCACAGAAAGAGTCCCGTAGAACCCAAGGAACGACCTATGACAAAAAAGCCTAACGAAACTGAAGAATTTTTTTTAGAATCTGAAGATTGTCTTTCGTATATGTCTAATACTGAGCCTTTATTAGATGACACTTGTTCACACAGGACAGATGGTAATGATGATACATCACCGAGATATACAGAGTTGCAAACTGTGCCTCCGTCCACTTCTGATGAAACTCATAACAAAGATGCGGGAATGTGTGCTTTGCCAGAGACAGTTACATTTGCAACTGTAAATTTCGAACCGTCTTCTGCAACAGTGGAAATACGTGATGAGTTACAAACTGTGCCTCCGTCCACTTCTGATGAAACTCATAACGAAGATGCGGGAACGTGTGCTTTGCCAGAGACAGTTACATTTTCAACTGTTAATTCCGAGCCGTCTTCTGCAACAGTGGAAATGCGTGATGACGCCGTCCCATCAACTTCAAAGGACCAATCTGTAGTAACAACAAACCAGAAATCGTCTTCAAGGTGTCGTCGAGAACGCAGAGCTAAACTAAAAAAACAACATTTCGATTATTTATCAGACGATGAATTTCTACTAATTAAAGCGTTTGGTGAGTGCGATGAAGACTCAGATTTGTGGGTGGGCTCAAGCTCCTCCGATAGTTCTGATAATGACGATAAAGGACCACGTAAAAAAAGACAAAAAAGAACAGGAAATGCACAACGTTTAGAAGAACATGGAATGGTAGGAGAACTGGGTGTTAAACATAAGAAAAAGAACAAAAGGTTTGAAAGAAAGAAATTGAAAAACAGCGGACAACAGTATACGAAAAGTAACGGTGAATTAGTAAATGCTAAAACTGTACTACCCAATCCATGTCACAGTAAAAAATGTGGCAATGATTGTGGTTCCATTACCGAAGAAAGGAGACAGCGTATATTCGACCATTATTGGAAACTTACACCTGAACGACGTAGAGACTGGCTGGTATCTATGAGTCAAAGAAATTCTGTAAAACGAAAACGTAATAAAGAATCAACTAAGCGTAATGTAACGTATCAATATTTTATAAATGAAGGTGAAGGTAAAAGAACAGTGTGTCTTCAGTTTCTAGCTTCAACAATAGCGATCTCCCACAAAACCATTTATTATACTGTTAGCAACGCTGTATTTGGAACCGCTAAAGAAGATCTACGAGGCAAATGTGAACCACCCAATAAAACAAAAGAAGCTACAAAAACCTTAACACACAATTTCATCAAAAGTCTACCCGCCGTGCCATCTCATCGTTGCCGTGGTGATACAACTCGCGTGTATTTGCCACAAGAATATAAAAACCTGACAAACCTGTACCAAATTTATGGACATCGATATTCTGAAGAAGGAATTGCTTATGTGAGTGAAAAAGTTTTTCGTAGTATATTTACAGAAGACTATAACATCGGCTTTCATGTTCCTAAGAAGGACAAATGTAAAAAATGTCTAAATTATGAAAATGATCCTAGTCTTGAAGATGAAAAGGTAAAGCATGAAGAAGAGAAAAAAAGCAGTTTTGATCGTTTCAAATTTCACCAAAATGTTCATAACACTAGTTCAAACACTTTATGCGTTAGTTTAGATTTAGAAAAGGTTTTAAACACCCCTCATGGGCAGAGTATGTTGCTGTATTACTCTCGAAAAATTGCTGTTTATAACCTTTGTTTCTACGAAAGTAATACTCGTAATGTTTATTGTTTTTATTGGGATGAGATGAACGGAAAACGCGGGGCAAATGAAATAGCATCAATACTTAACACCTACATTAAAATGGTCGATAATAGGGGTACTGTAAAGCATTTACTTTTATATTGCGACTGCTGCCCAGGTCAAAATCGCAATAAAACTGTGTTAAGTATGATTCATTCGATTTTACAGTCCTGTAAAAATTTAAAGACTGTACAAATAAATTATTTACTTACCGGACACACGTACATGCCAGTAGATTCTGTGCATGCTGTGATAGAAAGATACATTAGAGGTACCATAGTCTACGCACCATCACAGTGGTATACCGTGTTTTCTACAGCTAGGTAAAATCCGAAGCCCTATAAAATTGAGATGATGACTCACAAAGATTTCATGAAATGGGACACAGCATGTGAGAAATACTTCAAAGGAAATTTAACGGGTAAAATTAGTAAAATACGTATAGCTACATTAAAAAAGGACGCTTCAAAAATAACCGTGAAATATTCTATGGATGAGTCTGATGAATCGATTTCTGTGGAAGTACAATGCCAGACTAAAATCATGCCTACGGCATGCTACAAAAATTTGCTGCCAATATCAAAAGCCAAGTTTAATGATCTAAGCAAACTGTGCAAGGACAAAGTTATACCTTCAATATTTCATAGCGAATTTTTAAACATTCCATATGCTAGTACCGTTAAAGATACTCTAGCAGAGTCCGATATTGAGGATCCTGACGATGATTGAATATTCCATTAAATGTTATTTTCTCTGCATTGCATACTAAGTTCCTTCAATAAACCAACTAATTAATTAATAGTAAATCAACCTTCATTAATAATAATTATTAATGAAGGTTGATTTACTATTAATTAATTAGTTGGTAAAATTATTATTTTGAAATAAAACCTTTTTATTTTGGATTTTTTCTTGTCATGATTTAGTTTAGATGCTATACCCATTATAGGTATAATTATAATAGCAATAAATTTAAGATTGCATGTGCCTCAAAGAACTTTGTAAGACTGTTAATGATAATGAAAACATGTTTTAGAAAGTGGGTTATTATCACTTGTTAGTATTTTTTAATTTGTTTTTTTTTTCAGTTTTTGAGGAAATGCGAAGATGATTTTGTTATTCTAGTAGTAGGTTTATGTTGATCTGAATTACAAGATTTAGAGTTTTTTTATCTGTTTGGGCTCGAAGTATGAGTTTTTTACTTTAATATTGAGTATGTTGTACTTTTAAGTTGATTTTATATAAGATATTTTGATCTCAAATAGGTAAGATAAATAACCTATGTTTGTTTAGGTACTGTGAGACTTATTTAAAACCTAAGACTTACTAAAAATAAAGCTTCAAAAAATCCTAAAACAGTGTTTTTGTTTATCATGCCTATGGTAAATCATTAACTTGGCATTCATTAGGTACCTACTTTATAATAATGAAGGCTTTCTTCTGATGAAAACATACATTATGGGGTTTAAGTAGTTTATCACACTTGAAATTGTTGCTAAAAAAGGGATTAGATGACTTTTCCTGATTAATTTCATGGTTATTTATACACATACTATATTTTTACCCGAGTATAAAATAAGCATTTTTGCATTAAGATAATTTAAGCTCGAATAATTCTTGTGTAAAAGTTAGGTTGGACTCTTTTACCTGACAAATTTTTCATTAATTCGTGTCGGTTAGGTAATTTTACCTGAATCTATTTTTACAACCATTTTGCTTAAGCGACTCTAAATTCTAAAATAATCTATTAATAGGTAAAATAATTAAGCAATCATGTAGAAAACATCAATATTATCATGAAAAATGCTTCGTATAAGAAATTGACCGAAAGAAACATTTTTAATGATTTTTTTTCAAAAAAATTCGCTGTTTTTTGCCTCTCCTGTAAAGTTAGCTCTGTGTCGCTTATCCCATTTCTCCTTTCCAGCGTCGAATGAGGTCATTCGGTCCAAAGTACGAGGCTATTAGGTAGGTAAGTGTGAGGAATGCGAAGCATTTCCTTTGTGTTGATTACTTGGAATTTATATAAATAATAAAACGGAAAAATAGGTGTTTATTTGCTGACAGCTGTTAACCATCTGTTACCAGCTGTGACCCATACTGCAGCGCTTCCGTATTTTTTTAGTCAAAAATTAGTTGATTACATGAGTACTATGTTTTTGACTTAACAATATGTACATTTCATAATATTAATTTGCTTAAAAAATCTATTTACATTTTTTTTGTCTTAAAATTACCTGTTACAATGTTTCATATGAGTAGGTATTTAAACTTATCTTGTTTTTATTTTATTTTTTTTATACATTACTAAGAGTGTTACAATATTTCAATGCTGATTCTAAACATGCTGTATATGGTCTGTTGACTGCTTACTCGTTCTTTAATTTATTTTGAATTTAGTTTTGTTCTTAATCTTCTGAGGTCTATGGTTTACATAATAATGGTGTCTTATAATATATTACTGCTACTTTAACTGGTGGCATTACATATTGTCTGGTGTGTTGAAGTTTATTAAAAAAAAATGAGAGGAAAAAAGAAATCTTGTGAGACAAAACATCGTGAAATAACCTTTTTTGGGTCTACTTATCTGAAACAAAGTGTTACATAATGTACTTAAACTTATCTTATTTCTATGTTGTATACAATTTAAATGTGTTTAACAATTCAGTGATACATTTTACACAACCTGTATGTATGTGGTTGTGAGTTAATACTTAGTTAGTTATTTTTACTGGTTAGTGTTACAATAAATTGTTAAACGAGCGAAAACTATGCTAAAACTTCAGCTTAGTACTATATATCAATATACTTAAGTCTGTACACTATGTTATATGTATGGTTACATTTCAACGCAATGCAAAAATAAGGGTCAAAATCAGACAGCATTAAATTGAGATGCTACATCTTTGTATTCGTACTAAGTCGATCATTGTTTATCTTTATAATGTGACATGGCAATGGTGTCTTGTTGCAATTCGTGGAATTTGTTTCTATCGGTCTGGAGCTGCAATTTATTAGTGTTATTTTTACCTGCGATCTATTTGGTTCTTAATGAATTGTTGTAGTTTGTATTTTATAGATAGAAGTTAAAAAAAAAAAAATTGGAAGTCGCATATACGTCCTTGAATAAGTTTTTAATTAAAGTGGTTTAGTGGTGCATTTGGTGCGTGTCGTGGTGTTTCTGATGTCTATGTGGTAGACTTTGTGTAAATGAATTGATAGATTTACGCCTTTACTTCCAAGAGGAGTAGGCAGTGTACATGAAAATATGAAAGATGGACAATTATTTTGTGTTTTGTTTGTTGTTGTTTTCCTGCGAAGTGGTAAGTTTAAATTTGTGTTTTATTGTTAATAGAATTACAGTTTAGATTTGTTTGTGTAATTTTTTTTCCATTACTGATATTTTGTAGTCGTATATTTTGTGTAATTTAATGTTTTTGCGTTTTTGTTCCGTGTTTATGGTGTTTATGTATTGGTTTTTTGGGGTTTTTTTTTATAATTTATTTTTGTTCTATTTTTTTTTCCTTTTGAATTTATTATTATAAACCTATACAGAAGTTATTTTTCACAATGTTTTATTTATTTATTTGACTAGTTATTTACGTGTTTTATTTTTAATATCTATTTTTTTTTCTTTTCTATTAGGAATTTTATATGTAAGGTATTTATTTTTGTGATACTAAATGATATCTATTTTTTTCTTTATATATTTATTTACTGTTAACTATTTTTGTGTAGTACCTAGTTATTTTTTTTGGTTGTTATATTTATACATTTTATTGTTGATGTCATATGGGGTTTTTTTTCTTTTTTTTTTACGTTATTTGATTAACTATATTTTACGTGTGCGTTGTATTGCATCACTTTTACTTTGAATATTTTTTGTAGTATCTATGTATTTTTTTATTATTAATTTAATTTTTATTCTATTTTATGTCATAACTAATAGTTGGTTATTAAAATTTCTTTTTAGATGATAATGTTTCACCTGCCTTTTAGCATTTTAAATGTAATTATCCGTGGCTCTTTGAATTATTTGAAAATGTCAATGATGGTTCATTTCTATACCGGGCGTCCCCGTAAACCTTAAAATTCTTAAAAACTAAATGTTTTTGTTTTGTTTCATTATTATCTAAGTTATAACAATATTATGTTATACATGAATGCACGCTTGGATGACGAAACCATGGAAGTATTTGTTAAAAATTATTTTATACATCTATCTATATAAAAACAGTATTATGATTAATCTACTTTCTTCACACTAACATTATTACATTTATTCTTCTAAATTGATCTGTGTGACTTGCAAGTTTACGTATTTATTTAATTTTTTCCTACTGTATAATAGCTAGGTTATAGTGTTTAAGTATAGCCATTATAACGAACTATTTTGTTGAAGTGTTTTACCACACTTCCGTGTGTTGGCGATGGAGTCCTGGTGTTTGGCAAAGGTACGCAAAGTATTTAAAAAAAACACGGCTGGTCGGCTGACCCTATATATGATAATTATTTGTTAACAATTATTTGCTAACAATTATTTGCTCAGGGTACAAGATGCCGTTTATTTATATAGCGCGCACACATTGTAATACATGTATATGTGTATACAGGCAGTTCATTTAACACTAGCTTTCGTTAACCCTTTATCCTTACCACAGTATCTAAAGACCTTCACAATTGATGCTCGATCGAATCATGATCAGATTCCAAAGATTTCCTGCCTGACCTGTACCCTGGCTGGTGTACCTTGCTAAAACACGTGACCCTGTCGTCGCCATCGTCTTATCTAATCGGTCATATCTTATTCTTAACTGATATAGACGTTTCTATACTCTAAGATTCACTTAATTTATCTTTTACTACTACGCACGAACATTGAAATCATCGCCATATAAAAATTTCAACCACTTTTAGGTGATCAGGCTAATCGTACTGTGAAAAACTTACACGTTTTTGATTTCTCGGACACGTACTGAGTAAAAAGAGTTTGAATCTGTTAAATAACCTTTACATTTTAAAACTAAACAACATTTTGTATTTTTACCAGAATTGACTTGTTATATCATATGATACAATAAGTAAACAGATGAATGGTTATTTAGAAAAAAAAAGGAACTTACAAGTAGGTATATGACCTCACTCATAGCGAAAGTATACAAGATGCTGTTCAAGGTAAATGTTTACGTTTAATTCGCACTACTATCTATTTGCTTATACAATTAATTATACTGTGGTATGGGTAACATTCGGTGTTTGTAGGTATTTCGAATGTTTTCGTTGTATTATGAATGTTTGTGCTCTATGAAGACGATTTCTATACGCGTCATCGATAATATTGGTTCGAAAAAATAATAATTGTAATTTGAATGAAAATATCTAAGTTAATGTTCGACGCTTTATTTTAAAATTGTAATTCGAGCTGTAATAACATATGTCGCGTTAACATATGACACGTCTGGGGCTTTTGCGCCTTACTTGTTCTATTATGAATTTAATTGAAATAGTTATAAGATTCAAAATGTCTATCGCAAAGTAATTATGATACCGTACCTACTTTTAACCATATTAATACTACTTATCTATCTCGTCATCAAGCGGCATGTTTATTGGAACGACATTTGGAATGTATTAGTTTTAGTTCTAATATTATTTTATATATACTACTAACGTGGATTAACATATGGCACGGTAATTTTATCCCGCGTTTGTATGACTCACAAGATGAGTCACGCAATTCTAGATGACTTTAATATATCATTTAAAAAAATATTTACCATTTCAACTTAATGGTATTATCGGACAAGTTACAGTTAGGTTGGAAAGACATGTACCTATGATTCATATCATCATATGTTAATCCGCGTATGGTATGCGCTTAGGCTGACTTACGTGTTTACGAGCCATATGTGCATAGCGCCGTTTATTGCAAATTGCACTTTATTCATATGACTATAAGTTAGTTAGTTCTTAGTTACGAAAGAGGTGAAACGGCGAGGATGTATCCCTGTTTTCTTAGGTATGTAGATATTGATTGCCGTTTCTACTTGGTGTCGCGGGAACCCGCTATTCCAAACTTAGCACTTTGAGTTAATCGGTTTTTGGTTACGAAAATCATTAATTTTGAGTCTGAATCCTTTATCTACATAGAGTATAACTTGATTTTGTCTATAAGTCGCGTAGTGACTGCCTCTGAAGTAAGTATTAATTAAATACGGTTTTCAAAATTCTTTAATTTATAAATATATTTTATTTTTATTTTTATATAAAAATTTCAACGATATTCTTAGATCCTTTATTCATGAATCTTACAAATTTTTGTCCCGGAAGTTGTTATACTAATTGAGATTTTGATTTTATTATTTACGCGATAAAATTTACAATATATATTCGCATACAATGATTTTAATTTGATTTTAACTAAGCAATTTTTTCTTGTAATTTTTTTTTGTTTAATATTGAATACTTGAAAACAAGAAATAAAGATTAAAACATTTCTTAAAATTTTTTTTGGATTGGAGCTAATGAAGTTATTTTATTAATTTTTTTTCGGGTTTTTTTTTTGACTTTTGCCTGTAGGTAACTATTTAATTGATAATATTTTCGTGATTTTAAAACGATCTGCTATAATTAATTATTCACTAATTTGTTTTTTTTTTTTATACAAGTCGTGAAAAGTAGTAGCTTTTATGTTGTATTTTTGTTAAATGATACCGGATTAACTCATTGCTCTTTACAGTAGTTATTTGTGATACTTCTAACTTTGAACTATATTCCTCAACGTATTGTTCGTGCTGACCATACAACTTTTATACTCTTGGAGTTTATTTTGGTCATTTGGCCGGAATATTAATTCAATTCGCAAATTTATTAATAGAGATTCTAGATATTCAAAAATATACGTTAAATTACGTTACGTTATTTACGCTAAAAAAATGTTATTATAGAGAGAATTTAAATAAAATAAAATACGATACGATTTCGATGTCCTCGTGGTCAGGTGTCGTGTCGTGTCTCGTCCTCGAAGCTGTGGTCGTTGTAGCTTATTGGTACTGGGCTGGGGTGGTGACGCGCTGTAGGTGTACTTTCTGGACGCTCTGCTCTGCTTTGCTGGTGTTGCGCGTCATCGCCGTAACCCTCTATGCTATTCTCGTACTCGCGGAGGCGTTGATTGTATGTGGAATGTTCTCGGGCTTCCTCTTCCTGCTATGGTCCTCTGCGCGCTCCATGGTTGTCGTAGTGAAGCGTTGAGCGGTCTTTGGGTCTGATGGTACGCTGCTGCTAGCGGTGTTTTTGCTGACGAGCCTGTATCGGGTTGCTGCGGTGGAGCTGCTGCCGTAAGGTGATCTTTGCCTGTCACCTTGACTGTTCGCCGGTTTGCTGTCGCTGCTTTGTGTGTGTTTGGTCGCCAACCAGTCACAGCTGTTACCGTAATTTGAAGATTCTGGAACAGCTGTAAGGGGCCCACTAGCGTGATGTCGGCACCCTTTACGGTGATCTGGATCTTGTCGGTCATCTTGTCGATCTGGCTGGCGCAGTGGAGCTGGTTGCTGTCTGCTTGGCTAGGCGGCGTCTTTGGGCTGGTTCGGATCTAGGCTGCCTGGAGCAGCCAGACTGGCAATGGTCGCCATGAAGTGTGGGACGTTCAGGGTAGATAGTGACTACACGAGGCTTGGTTTATAACTGAGTTATTCATAGAAAATCCATTCCTTTTATAGTCATACATTGTCTTTGTTGCATAAATATTGTGCAATGCATATGAGGTCATTCGGTCCAAAGTACGAGGCTATTAGGTAGGTAAGTGTGAGGAATGCGAAGCATTTCCTTTGTGTTGATTACTTGGAATTTATATAAATAATAATACGGAAAAATAGGTGTTTATTTGCTGACAGCTGTTAACCATCTGTTACCAGCTGTGACCCATACTGCAGTTTTAAACAATTTAGAGACAGAAAGGTGTGTTGCCGCTATATTTTTTGATCTTTCTCGCGCATTTGATTTAGTCGACCATGAATTAATAGCCAGCAAGCTAGAATATTATGGTGTTCGTGGCACGACCCTAGATATAGTGAAGTATTTTCTAGCCAGCCGTAGCCAATCAACTGACGGGAACTAGAAAGTAACACCTGCGAAATTGTCAATAGGCTACTGCATTGGTTTGAGGCGAATGGTATGCAATTAAATATAGGTAAGACAAACCTCCTGCACTTTTCACTTACCTGCAAAATGCAGCCTAAACTTGAAGTCATGGTAAACGGTGCCCAAGTGAAACCGGTACGTCATGCACGCTATGTTGGTTTCACTTTTGATGGCAGTCTGCAATGGGGCGACCACATTGACTCATTATGTGCAAAATTTAATTCGGCCTACTATGCCATATCTCGATTAACTCGTACATTATCGCTACAAAACCTGCTAACAGCGTACTATGCCTACTTCCACACGCACCTAATACGCGGAATCGATCTCTGGGGTCTGGCAGCTGATAGGGACCGGCCATTCATATTACAAAAAAAAAGTGATTCGTTTGATTTGCCGTGTTCTATCAGATGAGACAGCACGGCCACTTTTTGCGACTCTTGGAGTATTAACAGTGCCTTCTCTCTACACATTTGAGGTCGGTAAGTATGTTAGAAGAAACCCCGAGGAGTTCCCTATAGGTAACTGTTATTCAGCAAGACGGAAGCCGGCACTGGCCGTCCCCGCGCACAGGCTCCAGAAAACTGGCAAGTCTCTTGGTGTAATGGGTGCCAAAATCTACAATAAAATGCCAGGGCCAATCAGAGCTTTAGACACTGAAAGTAACTTTACACATAAACTTAAAATATATTGCGCAGCCAAGGCTTACTACTCTGTGAAGCAATTCCTAGATGAATAAATATATCGAGCTGACATTTAATTAGAAATGACATTGATAATACTTACATTTTGATTGTATCATATTATTTTAATTGTGGACATATTCAATCTACTATTTACTAACACCTTAACATTGTAATTGTAAGCTATTCTTATTGAATGACATTATGTAACATATTTTTTAATATTATTCTTGGGACATTTGTAACCCAGTATTTGCGGTTTTAATTTTATTTTACTTATAATGTACCCAATTGACAGTGTATGATTAATTAATACCAAATAAATGAATATGAATATGATCAATACACGATAACTTAAACAACTTAAAACTGTAGGTACCTACTTGAGCGAGATTTCCAAACACGATACTTAATTTAATGATTGTCTTGTTTTCATTCCGCGTTAGTTTGGTGGTAATTTCAAAATGGTAAGTTTCGTTTTGGCTATACATTGTAGCTACTAAAATTAGAACGTTTTGTTAAAACGAGTCACTAGCTTTACCTCAGAGTTGCAGTTAAAGAAAAACCTGCGATCTCACATGAAGTGGTTTCAAAGAGGATGGAAAATAAAGCAAGATTATATTTGGAAAATAAGTTTTATGCATTAGTAGGTAATTAAATTCTAACATACGAGTACATAGGTATATCTGAACAATAGATGACTACCTTCTTTTGTACTTTCTAGACGTGTAACATAATGATGTTGATTTTACATTATATTTGGTATTTATCTTTGGTGGTCAACGTCCAATGGTCTAATTGAAACAACTAGTCCTTTCAGATATAAATAATTAAAATCAATTAAATACCTAGTTGATTTGTTTCGTACGTTTTGAAATAAATCTGAAAACCAATTTTTGACTTTCGAGCGCTCGAAAATTAAAAACTACAAGTAAATACGATTGTATGGTATCACAATAAAATTGAAGGCACTTACTTATTAAGCGGCAATAACACTTCGTCGTTCGCCGCATGCTGCATGCGGCGACCGCAAAAGTGTAAAGAACACGTTAGTCGGCCGCATTCGGCGATCGACAGCTGCCAACAAACTGACATTGGCGGACATACTAGTATATAGGTAAAGATGACGTTTGTTGGCCTACGTAGTTTAAAATGAATACGGCGACCGCATTAGGTGAACGACGAAGTGTAATTGCCGCTTTAGGTACCGGAAGAATTGAATACGAGGGTACGAAACCACTCGTTTTTTAATTTTCTATCGCTATTTTCAAAATAGCATTTCATAGTTTTTGGCAGTTTTCGAGTGATAGAGTCGAGCGCTCGAAAGTCAAAAATCGCCCGCCTGTATTTCTTTATTGTGTCATAGGCTTTTGTTTAATAGTTATAGCCGTACTGGACTCTTTGTAGACACTTGATGAAATGTAGGTCACAGCTGCATGCCTCTTTTTTCCAGTTGTCCTGATAGTAACTGCAGTAGGGGTCACCACCGTTGCAATACCACTTGTACGACCTGAAGTATATGGACCAACTCCACTTGTCATAGTAGTCCATAACCCATCCGTAACAATAATCATGCCTTTGACAGCATCTGTAGAATAAAACATAAGGTTACACTTAGGGAAAGCGTATCATGAACGGCACCTGGTTAATAAAAGTTGGTTTCCGGACTAATTTTAAAACTATTCTGGGTCTATTTTGAGTGGCATAATTTTCACTCCCCTTTTTAGGGTTCCGTAGCCAAATGGCAAAAAACGGAACCCTTATGGAATCGTCATGTCTGTCTGTCCGTCCGTATGTCACAGCCACTTTTTTCCGAAACTATAAGAACTATACTGTTGAAACTTGGTAAGTAGATGTATTCTGTGAACCGCATTAAGATTTTCACACAAAATAGAATAAAAAACAATAAATTTTGGGGGTTCCCTATTTAGAACTGAAACTCAATTTTTTTTTATCCAATCCATACGTGTATCTATAGATAGGTCTTCAAAAATGATATTGAACTTTCCAATATCATTTTTTTCTAAACTGAATTGTTTGCGCGAGATACACTTCCAAAGTGTTAAAATGTGTGTCCTCCCCCCTGTAACTTCTAAAATAAGAGAATGAGAAAACTAAAAAAAATATGTGATGTACATTACCATGCAAACTTCCATCGAAAATCAGTTTGAATGAGATCTAGCAAGTAGTTTTTTTAATACGTCATAAATCGTAAACCGCAATTTATTTTTCAAACGTCAACTCGTTACGTGCCTCTTATTGTGCCGATTTTTGGCTCATAATCCTGGGTATTAAACACGTGTGTTTTATAAAATTACGACACTCGTGTAGTTATGTTTATATCCCGATTAAGACACGTTGGCACCTCGCAGCAAGGTGTATGTATGGACTCGGCGCATTCTTAAATTGACCGGGTTATACAGGTTTGTTTTTAATTCTCGGCAAATGGATTCTTATTCGACTAAACAAATTTAATCCTTCTTGTGAATTAATTGATTATTTCTTCTTGGATATGATATAGATACGTTTCATTTAGTAAAACTATTTACTTTTGATAACATTTTACATGAATTTATATTGAATAAGATAATATTAATTTTATTTTGTATTGGCTGTTTAGAGATTTCATCTAAGCCTCGCTGCGGGCGCACTGCGCGAACTTCACGAAAAAAAAATAGTTGCGCGCCATTGTAAGTAATTTCACAAATAATTGTAAACATTGACGATGCGTGATTGGTTATTATTCAAAATGTTGACTCGTGGTGAATAGAAAAGTGATAAATAGAATTGACGCCACTGTACATTCTTGGAGATGTACAAATGTATGTGAGTAAAAACCTGTTGTCATCAATAACTAAAGGAAACAACTTAGGAGTATGTAACATTTTCGTTAAATAAAAAGGATTTTTTCCTCGCAAATGTGTTGAAAAACGTCATATGACACGCGTGAGCTTTGATAATTACATCCTCGGCTCTATTATCACACTCACCTGCGGTTCGCGTGACAATTCCGCCTCTGATGTAATGATCAACATAGCTCACTTGTATCACAATATACTATTACGGAACCCTTCATGGGCGAGTCCGACTCGCACTTGGCCGCTTTTTTGCCTACGTGTAGCTTATATGTACACAAGGCATATAACGGGCCAAGTAGTAATCTTTGGACTCCCTGCTTGGCACTGCAAAGGGCTAGCCTAAACAATTTAGTATTCATATTTTATTTTTGTATGCCTCAGCTTATATCACTAAAATTGTTCTTAAGGTTTTTCTGTACTAACATCATATGGATCTAGGTCTGAAATAAACTAATTTTATTTTTTATAACAATTGTTATCCATAATTATATACTTATCGCCGACGAACTTTTTCACATTATTATGCAATGTCCTGTCCTGTCCTGGTATTGTGTCGAACATCACACTGTGCATAACTTTACAATTCCTTACATTTAAAACACCTATAGGTATCTGAGCGTCCATACAAGCCGATTGCCACCGGCTTGCCTAAAATTTATTGCTATATATTATCAAACTCGTAAATTATCAAAAAGCAGCCCTTTGATTTGCTCCGGGTTGTGAAAATTATCACACGCCGCTACTGATATGTACCTAAAGCATTTCTTGGCAAAGTGACTGCCACCAGACCTTCCAACCTTGCTTGGATTGGGCCATATTTTTTATTCAGTCTATTCTATTACTCTGTATGTAAAGCAAAAACTCACCTGTCAATACCGTCAATTGGTATTCCAGAACCACCCCAGCCGCAGTGGTTTCCATAGTGCATTAAGCGCAGCCGGCTATAGTCAGTAGCGCATCCGACCATTCTGAACAGATTAAACGCACTTCGCTTGTCACGACTCTTGACATTCTCCAAATTTGTTTGAGGTACCCTGTGAAGTAAATATTTATCGATCACGAATCACGATCACAGTATGTAGATATATTAACTGGTTCCCCCTTGTTAGACCTAACAACTTTAGCCCTTCCACTAAACCTAATGCATTTATTTCGTAAATAGTAAACTTTATAGGATTATTGCAAAACAAACCTAACCTTTTTTTTTTACGATGGGGGATTGCGTTGATGAACCGTCCGCCCAGTCGGAGGGGGACCGAAATGTGGGACTCTAGGGCAGAAGGCCCAGACTACCCACTAAACTCCCAACGATCGTCCAGCCATTTCGCTTACAAGGAAAGTCAAAGGTTCGCTTACGCATGCAACTTTGACCCTCGCGACTAGCCCGCTTTACAGGCCTGGCCAGGGAGAGCACCCCGGGACAATTTCGAGGCGCTTCAGACCCGTGGATTTTTGGTTAGCTAGGGTCCCCTAACCCTGCAACCTGGTCCACTACGGCGGTGGGAGCAAGTGCGCATAACGCCGACGTGCGCGCGCCGCTCTACGTCTGCGGATATGGGGAGCAGAAGGGTCGTCCTCCCGCGCTCTTTCCGCAGCCTCCTTCTGCGTCATTACGGACTTGCAGAAGGAGGCCAATGCTTCCCATGACCTCTCGCTGTCAAGCATCTTAGATACAATGGTTGGCAGCGAGAGGCTCCACCCAATACATCGGACAAATTATGCCGCTACGGCCCCCACGCCGAGCATACCACCACTGTGTGGCACACATCGTCTACTGCTGCGCCACACCCGTGGCAGCGGGGGCTTTCTTCTCGTCCGGCAACTCGACGCAGGTACTCTCCAAAGCAACCGTAGCCTGTGAGGACCTGCACCAGGTGAAAACTTAATTCGCCGCGTTTGCGGTCGGGTCGACCCACCTCTCGAACTGGGGCGAAATTGCCCCTATGGGTATTCTGCCGGCCGTGGACACCTCCAGGTCCACCCTCCACCACGGGAGAAGGGCGGTCATAGCTGCATCCCGTAGCCCTTCTATCTACCTCCCGTTGATTGGGATGTTCCCCCCTGGCCCTCAGTTCCGCACGGAATCTAAATATCTCGGCCAGGACCTCCGCCTGCAGTTCCCAGGGCGGATCATTGGCCAGTAGTGTGGCCGCTGCCTAGGACACCGTGCGGTACCCTCTGCATGCCATCACGCTTATTACCCTTTGCGGTCGCCTTAATAGGGTCTTGTTTTTCAACGTGAGTGCTTCCATCCATACAGGCGCCCCATAGAGAGCCATGCTCCGGACGACTCCAGAGTATAGACGCCTGCAGGGGGACTGAGGACCTCCTTGATTGGGAAAACAGCCTTCCCAGCGCTGCTGTAGCGCCTACTAGTTTAGGGGCCAGCCGAGTAAAGTGTGCCCCGAAATTCACCCTGCACCGAGGGTTAGGCCGAGATACCTCATGTCGGTCCCTACCTATATGGCTGTCCCCATTAGGGTTAACTGCGCCCCTCGTGGGGGACCTTTGCATGGGCCGTGAAAGAGAACCGCCTCCGTTTTTTCGACCGAGACTTTGAGTCCCAGGAGGTGGATCCTCTCGACGACCAGTGTTGCTGCCTCCTGCCCTAACCGCGCAGCCTCCTCATTAGTCCTTCCCCGCGTATCGTATCGTCCGCATAGCAGATCAAGCTGGTCCCGGGGAGCAGTAGGCCGCGCAGGAGCCAGTCAAAACCGACGTTCCACAGAACCGGTCCCAACACAGAACCCTGTGGAACACCACAACCCACATGTCGGTGGTGAAGCGTCTCATCAGAGCCCTCTCAGCGCACTACCCTGTCGCGGAGGTAGTCCCTCAACAACCGCCGAAGAACACTCCATGATAACGAAGCGCCTCCATTATCGTCTCGGACGGCAGGCTGTTAAATGCATTCTTAACATCTAAAGATATTGCAAGGACTACCTCCCTTCCCTCTATAGCCTCTCTGGCCCGGACCTTAAGAGCGGTTAGAGCGTCGATTGTGGACCGCGCTGCTCTGAAGCCATATTGGTAGTTGGATAGGTCTGGTCCGACTTCCTCCAAGTGGCGGACGAGGCGATTTGCTAGGATTTTTTCCAGCATTTTACCAACCTCATCCAGCAATACGATTGGCCTGTAGGCTCCGGGGGTTCCTGGTGGGCGACCATCCTTTGGGATCAGAACAAGATGACCTTCTTTCCATATTTTTGGGAAGTGCCCGACACGGAAGCATGAGTCGAATACTCCCCGGACCCAGTCTTGCATTTCTCCCGCCGCAATCAGGAGGACCTTTCCCGGAATCCCATCAGGGCCCGCGGCGCAGGTTTACGCCCCCTCAGACGTAAGAGGGCCAATCCTATTTCCCCGTCCCTTATTGGGGGAACATTTTCTGCCCCACTTTGTTCCTCCGACGATCGGGAAGGAGGAGCCATCTCGGGGGGTGAGTGTCCGATTGGATCCGGGAACAGTGCCGCAACGACCTGCTCCACCACGTCCGGATCCAAAAACAAAAACTAACCTAACCTAACCTAATGACTTCTCTATTTGATGATATTCAAAGAAAACCCGAAATGTTCACTGTTTCGAAGGAAAATGCATTAGGTCTAGTGAAACATTAGGTCTAATGAAACATTAGGGCTAAAGTTGTTAGGGCTAACAAGGGAGACCTATATTAACTAAAGCGTTATCTCAAGTTGAGTCTTTTACGACTTAGACCTGTCTTCCATTGAGAACTAGTTTTACGCGGACTGATGCAGCGCCGAGTTAAGGCTGCCAAGTGGCAAATAAGTGGGCAAATTGACTTTTATGAGTTCTCAAACCGCCTGAAAACCTTGGCGTGAAAACTTTTCATAAATAACAACTGGGATTATGTAGCGTGTATGTCAATTATATCATAGCACGAAAGCGATCAGGTAGTAGGTTTAAGCCAACATAATTAAATAGGTACATTGATACTAAAAGATAACAAAGAGGTAGGCAAAGGTTTATGAAATATAAGTTTGTATGTATGGGTAATTTACTTCTGATTTTAAATAATCCTTCACCAGTGTTTAATCTCCGAATGAAAATAAGCTACGTTTTAGTACAGGGCACAGCCTATGTTCTTTGAGATATGCGGGCGGATGCGTGCGGGCAGCTATTTTTAACCGACTTAAAAAAAGGAGGAGGTTATAATATGTTCCACTGTATGTAACATAAAAGTAATTAAGCAAATTGTAAGTATAAGAATACGTTATTAAATAAGTAAGGACCCAACGGAAATAAAACTAAAAAATTTCATTTTCAAATTTTCATTTTCATTTTCAAATTTTCATTTTCATTTTCAAATTTTCATTTTCATTTTCAAATTTTCATTTTCAAAATTTTCATTAAATTTTCATGTATTTATTTTGCAATTGTGCACCGTTTTCCAAAATTCTTTTTTTATTTGAAAGAGTATACTCCTGAGGTGGTCCAATTGTCACCAAGTCAGGATCTGATGATGGGATCCCAAGGAAATTGAGGGCAACCTTCAATTTTTTTTCTATTTGGCAAATTGGAAAGGAAATGTGGAAATGTTCATGTACTATGTGGCTTGGCGAAGTACTGAATTGAATGAATAATGTCTATTGACAATGTTGACATTTAACAATTATCGACGTGCTTCATTATTTTATTGATTTAATTGACTTGACTTTACTTAAAAGCTCCTTACCTTCTTCCTACATGTGTGACATAAAACGAATTTCTAATTAATTTATTTATTATATTGATAACCTGCGCTGACATTTATTTATTAGTCATTCAATTAGATTTAAGACTACATTGCTGTGCCCTATCAGGGACATCAGGGTCCATGTGAATCCAAACACTATATAAATAAATAAATAAATATTACGGGACAATCTTACACAAATCAACCTAGGCCCACGGTAAGCTCAATAAGGCTTGTGTTGTAGGTACTAGGCGATGATATATATAATAGATAAATACATATAGATACTTATATACATATATAACATCCATAACTCAGGAACAAATATTCGTGATAAACACACAAATAAATGCCCTGACCGGCATTCGAACCCGGGACCTCCAGCTTCGTAGGCAGAGTCACTACCCACTGGGCTACGGAGGCCGTTAAAAATATATATGTAAGACATATGTATGTACTATAAGGATGCAATAAATGATGATTATGATTATGAATCCGGTTTAAACTTTGTTTTTAAAGTAAATTATATTATAAACATAATATATTGTGTATTCGAACACGCATAGTACCTCAGTTCCTTGAAATCGCTTCCAAGCACCAAGTTTCTGAATGTTTGAGTTGACATCTCCGCGTCGGTGTAATTGAAGGGGTGAAGACTCGGTGCTTTGTAGGGATCTGTTCTGTTGTTGGTTTGGTCGTGGGTTTGATGCGGCAACAAATCTGAAACTGAGGAACAAAAGTTTAATATTAATTATTATTAACTTGATTAGTTATTATGATTCACTACTTTTGACGATCGCAATCAAGATTTTTGAATATGAACGAGTTATTTACGATGAAATCGTATATTGTGATACCTAAATAGATCTGAATCTGATTGTAATTATAAAATGTAATGCGCATTGCATTGCTATCCTAATGACTATGACATGAAACAAAAGCTAGGGATGTCTTCAAAAACAGGGGTAATTTGTCAGGGGTGACACGTGTCAAATTTCTGAGATACTGAAAATTTATCTAATATTAATTTTCCGACCTAATTCAGCCACTAAAGCCATTCCAAATTGGCAGAGTATAATATTTCAAGGCTGCGCTTTCCTGTTTCACCGGAATATGCCTCTTATCTTTGAGTTTGGAAAGAAGTTGGTCGAGCCTCCACTTTGACACGTCATTCACGTCAAGGACGAATCAAGCTATTATTCTAAGCAGAATATTTTTCACCCTATTTTCACCGAAATACATCCCAAAGCGCCTTCATAGACGTCCAAAGCTAAGGCAAAAACCTTAGCATCCACTGCAGGCCGCGTCGGCGCACCGGGCCGGCCGCGGCACTGCCTGCATGACAGCTGCTTTGACAGACTTTTCACTTTTAAGTATTGTGTTTTTTGTGTTTGTGTTTACGTTTTTTAATATTTATTTTATGTACATATTAGAAACTAAGTTGTATTTCCCCCGAGTCGCATGCCACCTCCCCACGCGGATGTGTCGCTGGACGATTTTGTGCGGTGTCCTTATTGCCCGAACTCCAAATTGTTTAAAGGTAAAAGAGGTTTGAACATTCACATCAGTAAATGTGTGGTTATGTAACCATAGTCGTAGTCAACCTCTCCCCCAATTAATCCCTCAGCTTCCCACAACAGCCAGCTCCCTGTTAACGCCTTTATCCGATCAATTAAGTGCTCTCAAAGATTCCATTCCCATCCTAAAAAGAATCCCCAGAGGAGCGAGAGTCACCGTTGCCAGGAGCCTTATAAAAGTTCTCGATGATTGTACTAATTCCAATACATTAGCGTCATGGGAAAAACTACTCACATTCGCTTATCACATTCTGCACGTCGATCATTCCACATCCTCCAAATCATTAACCAGTAAAGTCAAACAAAACTGTTCTCAGCCCTTTTCGCCGTCTCTATCAATTCAATCATCGCCCAGTTCGCCCACCCACCACAATCTTTTCAAAAAGGTAGAGACAAAAGTGAATGATGGTGATCTTCGCGGCGCCGCACGCATCCTTTTTTCCAGCGATACATCAGCCCCAAGGTCTCCAGATACTCTCGCAGCCCTCGAGAGCAAACACCCGCCGGCCCCCGTGATACTTAACCTACCCGACCCACCAGACACCGCTTTGTCAGGTCTCGTTACATCTGAAGATGCTGTACTGGCTGCAGTCATGTCATTCAACAACGGCTCGGCTGGCGGTTTGGATGGCATCACTCCCCAACATCTAAAGGACTTGTTGGCAGCCACACATGGTGATTTACTTTCCAGCATTACTCGCCTTATTAACTTAATGCTTAGTGGGAAAGTAAATAAGGACGTTACTCAGACTCTGTACGGCGCCAATCTTTGCGCCCTATCCAAAAAAGACGGCAGTGTGCGGCCCATTGCTATAGGTTCGACTTTTAGACGATTGGCTTCTAAAATTTGTTGTAAGCATATCCTTCCAGTTTTAGAATCCAAATTCCAACCGTTACAACTTGGTTTTGGCAGCAAAGGCGGCTGCGAAGCAGCGGTACACGCTTGCCGTACCTTTCTTAATAACACCCATAATACAGTGCTTTTAAAATTAGACGTAAAAAACGCATTCAACTCGATTAATAGAGATATTCTTCTGAGTGAAGTCCAAAAAAATATTCCAGACATTTACCCCTACATTTGGCAATGCTACAGTTCCGCTTCCCACCTCAAATACAATAGCCACACTATATTATCTTCTGTCGGCTGCCAGCAAGGTGACCCCCTAGGCCCGGCCATTTTCAGTCTTGCCATACACCCATGCATCACCGAACTTAGATCAAAATTTAATACGTGGTACCTAGACGATGGCACCCTGGGAGGTGAAGCGAGTACCGTACAGGACGATTTTGTCGCCATTACATCTAAATTTGAACACATTGGCCTACAACTAAATTCTAGTAAGTGTGAACTTTATGTCGACCGAAACAGCGACAATAGCATTGAAACCATTAGAACGTTTGAAAATCTTTGTCCAGGTATAAAAATTCTCACCAAAGAATCTCTGCACCTCCTTGGGGCGCCGATTTTTGATGAGGCGATCCCTGGTTTTATCAATAAAAACATAGACCATTTTAATTCATTTTCGGACCGCCTTCTCCAAATTAACTCACACATGGCCATATTTATCCTCCGATACTGTCATTTCGTCCCAAAATTTACATACGCTATGCGCTGCAGTCCCTTTTGGAAACTTCAAAATTTCTGTGAAAAACTTGACAATATTATATGGACACAGATTGAAAAAATAATAAACATCAAAATGAACAACAGAATGTTTTTACTGGCATCACTCCCTGTTAAGTTCGGTGGTCTCGGGCTTAGACAAATTTCTAGCGTCGCCCTTCCGGCGTTCTTGTCCTCGGTACACAGCACGCTGCTTCTCACTGGTAAAATTCTCAACCCATCACGCCGTGATTGTGAGATAGCGTGCTTGTCCGAGGCCAGGGACGCATGGAGAATGGCCTGTCCAGGCAAGGATCTACCTGCCCGCCCTGAACTCCAAAAACATTGGGACCTACCTATCTGCCGACGGGTGCACGATCATCTCATGGAAACGACATCATCGCCATTAGAAAGGGCCCGTATGTTGGCTATTTCGGAGAGGGAGTCATGTCACTGGCTCCACGCCTACCCCTCTGCCAACTACGGGACCTCTTGGACCCGAACAGTTTTCGGCTGGCGGTTGGTTTGCGTCTTGGGGCCAACATAGTGGAACCACATCGCTGCCACTGCGGCACTATGGTTGATAGGACGGGTCATCACGGCCTCGCTTGCTCAAAAAGCGCCGGCCGCATATCCCGTCACTCCTGCCTCAACGATATTATCCGTCGGGCTCTGGTCAGTGTCAACGTGCCGGCCACATTAGAACCAAATGGCCTAGCACGTGATGACGGCAAGAGACCCGACGGGATGACTCTCGTGCCTTGGCAACAGGGGCGGCCCTTAGTCTGGGATGCCACATGTGTGGATACACTAGCGCCGTCCCACCTGGGCACGACGTCGTTGAGGGCTGGTGGAGCGGCCACCGAGGCTGAGGCAGCAAAGCGCCGCAAATATGCAACTCTTAACGAGAATTACATATTTGCGGCGTTTGCCGTGGAGACCTTGGGTCCTTGGGGACCGGATGCAATTAACCTTTTTAAAAAGCTAAGTCACATGCTCATCCGGTCCTCTGGTGACAACAGGGCTGGCTCGTTCCTCGCACAGCGATTTGGCATTGCCATTCAACGGGGCAACGCAGCCAGCCTTATGGGTACTCTGCCTAGTGGCAGCGATTTGGGGGAAATATGTGTATATAGTAGTTTAGGTTCACATAGTTTAGGTTAGGTTTAGTTAGTTTTTAACTTTCTGTTTCATGTTTTTTTTAATTGTTGTAAATAAAAAACAATTAATATGTCTTCTTCTGTAAAGGAAGACTGATGGAATCGCGACCCTGTTCGTATATCGCAACCGCTTAGCGTTTCGATGAACCTATATTGAGATGGGATTGAAGAACTTTTTCATATTTTTTTTGTTGTAAAATGTAAGCCCAGGAACAAACGTCAAAATGGATCATTAGAGTAGAAATCGTTAGAAAAGAATAGAATATAATAGTAATTTATATCCACACAACACTACATACCAGATACAGAAACATGTCATAAAAACATAGTTAACAGATAAATAAAACTATATCTAGTACATCAGTGCGACAATAGGAGTGATACTCCAGGCAAAATACGGTTTTGAAAAACATTAATTTATAATAGCGTTTTTTTTCTTTATATCATTTTAAAACATTGATCTAAGATGCTTTATTCAAGAATCCAACAAACTTTTCATCCGGAAGTATTTATATAGATTTTAAAAACGAGTGAATTGTTTTTTTTTAATTATTTATTTTGAATATTATAGAGCAAATGTAAATGAACCAAAATAAAGATAAAACCATTTATTAATATTTTTTCTGACTTTTCAGAAGCTAGTTAAGTTATCATTTTTTTGATGTCTGAAATTTTGTTGGATTTTGTCACTAAGTAACTATTTAATTGATAATATAAATACATTACATTAAAAAAATCTGCTATTATAAATTATTTCCAAATTTGACATATTTTCCATACAAGCTGTCAGTTCATTGCCTGGACTATGAACTCAGCGTTTTCTGCGGTAGATTCGGTCAGCTCCAAATATATGTATCCAATTTTCAACTTTATTCCACCGACATACATTCGTAAATGTATACATTTTTATGATGCTGACTACTTACAGACTAGCAGCACACAGCGCTGGTTTTTAGTTCACCCTTAGTGACTACCAGTTAAACAAATTTGGTGGTAGCTAAAATTATTACAGAGATTTTGAGTATATATCTAAATAAATTAAAAATGCAAGAAACATTATAAAAAATGAGAAAAGGTCAATGGGCTTTCAATATAGGTACTCATATCTAAACAATGGACAGTTACCAAAAGGTTTATCAAAATACGAAGTTTATAACTACATTTAAGGGGACGTAGGTTCGTGGTCTTCTCTCCCTCTCACTGAGCATAAGCGTGAGCGAGATGGAAGTGCGTGTTTGGAAGCGCGGATATCATGTTTTTTAATTTTATTTTTTTGTGCGCTTTAATAAATAAAAAAGTAATAGCTGATTTCCCTCAAAAATAGCATTGCCGATTTTTAGAACCAATTATAATATGTTTCGCTGCTGTGCATAATTTGTTACGATTTTTTTAAGCGTATTTTAGACCTATGTTCGTGATTTTTTTCTATCAAGCAAAAGTCAAAAACTCAGGATTCGAATAGCTGATTTCCCTCGAGAAAGGCCTCAAGATTGCTAATTTAATTTAAGGCAGCCGTATTATAATCCAAACAAGAGCTACGATTTTTTAAAAATCACTGTTTTGGAGCTCACGTTGCCTTAAGGGGTTCCAAAGCCTCTTTGTATATTAAGTAATAATTTCCGCAGTTAACGTTTGAAAGTGTTTTGTGGACAGTCTTTTCTTAAAGGTGGAGGCAAGTCGTTCCAGATTTTAGATGCTCCGAACTTAAAACTCCCTCGGAACCCGATAGTTTTGTGAGGAGGTAGTGACATTTTATTTTGATATGAGCATGACATTTTATATTGAAATTTGGTTTAATACTTACATACGGCACCGCAAAGAGCGACAAATACAACAATAAGAGTTCTAGTCAGCAACATGATGATAGCTTGACTTCTAAGACCTCACTTGTCACTTGTGTGCTGCGAAGAGTACCTGAGAGCGTTTTTATCACTACTGCTTAAAAACCCGCACTATTACCCGATAGCAACCAATAAATACACAAGGAGCTTCAATTGGCGAACCGACCTCTATACATATGACGTGGTTTGGACATCACTGATAAGCAACAACTTATTTTTTGTTAAGAGAACAATACTCCTTTGTAGTGTTCTCGTAACATATTTATCATGGACATCCGCAAAGTAAAGCCTGATTCAATAAATAACTTATTTTTTAATTAGTTTATGAGTGCGTGATCGTGAGCTGAACTTATTTGGCTTGTGAGTGAGAAACCAAAAAAGGTCCCAAAATCTCGAGGATTTACGGCTGCCAAAAGTTGTCCCAAGATATCTCGTGTAACCATTTTTGATATTTACTCGGTTGTATCGATGTAAACAATATTTTAAAAAAAAACTTCGACACCACCTTTTGCCGTTACAAAAAAAGTTTTGTTTACCCCCCCGTGCTTTGAACCCCTACGGACTGGCCTTGCTCTTTAATATATTTAGGAATAAGGTGTTTTGTCAATTTTCGACCCACAAGTTTAGGTATAGAATCCAGACGCGTTTGCTTTAAAAATCTCCTGCAATCATAAGTGAACCTTATTACGTAAGGAACACTAAGTACAATAGTTTTATTTTTAACTTTTGTTTTTACATCCGTTGTATGAAAAAGCAAATACCTCCTAACACAAGTTATTAACCGACTTCAAAAAAGTAGTAGGTTATATGATCCACTGAAGGACTTCTTAGTTAATAAGTGTTACTGAAATATTTATTTGACGATAAAATGTAGGTACCTACTTAAACGAATAAGTAATAATAATGTCTATTGACGATCATACAATTATCGACGTGCTTCATTATTTTATTGATTTAATTGACTTGACTTTTAACAAGCTCCTTACCTTCTTCTTACATGTGTGACATAAAATGTTTTTTTTTATGTACATATGGTTCGCCGATATTTCCGTCAATTGTGGACCAATTTCCAAAATTCTTTTTTTAATCGAAAGAGTATACTTCTGAGGTGGTCCCATTGCCACTAAGTCAGATCTGATGATGGAGCCCAAGGGAAATTGAGGGCAACCCTCAAACTTTATAGGGACGCGTGTAGTAATTTCAGTATTTTCTATTATAACTCGTATATTTACCCACTAAAATCATAATTTTGGTGAAGTGAAAATGATGATGAAGACCACACAGCAAAGATTCTGATATGATTCCGTAGCATTCAAGTAGCAACGAATGAAGTGTTTATTCTGAGATCCTTGAGGAATCGACAGAACTCCTCAAAATATCACCAGCTCACACATAGCGACTTGGGTTTTTTCTGTAATAATCAACGCATTTGCTCTCGGAAAGCAGATCATGTGGTAAATTGGAAAGGAAATGTGGAAATTTTCATGTAGGTATATACCTATGTGGCTTGGTGAATTACTGAACTTAAGTCGATTTAAATTTTTTTTTAAGTAAATTAGGTATGTTGGATATTGGATGGAAAGGGGGGGATAATGTTTTAGCAGTCTATGTAATTTACGTGTGTTCCACCGTGGCGTTTAAGATACTGAACCGATTTTGATGATTGAGGTGTCAATCGATTCGAAATTATGTTCCGGGTGACATAGGGTACCTATTATATGAAAAAAAAATCCAATTCGTTTTCCGTAGTTGTGTTACAGTTTTTGGAACTTTGTATTAACGACCGGTTAGCCTAGTGGTTAGTGACACTGCCTACGAAGCTGAAGGTCCTGGGTTCGAATCCCAGCAAGGACAAATATTTGTGTGATGAGCAATGAATATTTGTTTCTGAGTCTTGGATGTTTTCTATGGATTTAAGTCTTTATATCTAATAAAGATAAATATATATCGCCGTCTAGTACCCATAACTCAAGCCTTATTGAGCTTACTATGGGGTTAGTTCGATTTGTGTAAGATGTTCCCTCTAGTGTTTATTTATTTATTAACTCTTAATGACCCAAATACCTACGACCAGGGTTGATATGATTTAAATCAGTGATTTAAATCGGGATATATACCTAGCCCTGCATTATCAATGATTTAAATTAATACTTTTTTATATTATGCCGAAATATGTCAACTTCCCCGACATAAACTACGGCGCACTCACACGTGTTCAATGCTTAGAATAATAACGCCTAGAAACGCAGTTCACGTGCAACGGTGAGGTTACCAAAACTCAGCCATAAATGGCGTAGTACGCCGATCGGAGGAACAAAATTGGTGCGTTTGTGTGCGTATTGGCGCGTGTGAATACGAGTTGATCACAACTACATGAATCCATTTTATGCCTCACGCTTGGCGCGTCAGCCGTATGAAACTATCATTTAGGCGTTATTATTCTAGGGTTCAATGTCAATGGTGTTTACCTACACCGTTCGGGGATTTCCAGAAATTTAAACTCGCGACTGAATCTGTCAAGGGACTTCCCCCGACATAAACTACGGCGCACACACAATATTATGGTCAAACATATCAAACATAAACATATACTGGAGAGACTGTAATCAGTGTGATAAGTAGCATTATTCGTGTGAATGCAAAAGTTGAGCCTTTCACGGGAGTATTATTTGATAAACAAGTCATACAGAAAACTACCCCTACTGATTGGTGGGTAGCAATACATCATATGAAAAAAATGTGCAACCGAAGAAGAATTGGATATAATCAAGCAACTGATATGTACAGTTGCTTCTTCCGCTGGTGTCGAAAGAATATTTTAGGCATTCAATTTGGTGCACAGCAAAATAAGAAATAGATGAGGTACCGAGAAGGCAGTCAAATTAGTCTTCTCTTTGAAAAAAACTTAACTAATTCTTAATTTAAATGACAGTATGTTTTTTAAAAATTGATTTGATTATATGAGATGTAATTAAAAATATATATGTTGTCCTTTTAATTAATTAATAACTGACTTCCAAATTTAAAAAGATCAGCAAGTAAAAAAAATCCAAAAAATCCGATTTACTTATATCAAATTAATCCGATTTAAATAAAATAACCCGATATTTTTAATAAAAAAAAACTTGATTGTTATCAACCCTACGACTACGACTAACAATACAAAATACCATACACTACAAATACTCATTATTACACCCTCAGAACTAAATTATATTCATTAAAATAACACGTGGGAAATATCTTCCTTCAGATCGATATGGATAATATCTGGCTTTCACTCAATTTAACTTTTCGTCACTCTCCAATAGGGCCAGATGACTTGAAATTAGCTGTTGAACTAGCTGTAAATTTGATATATTCATTTGTTGAATACCTATTAGATAATTTTATCTTTGCACTAGAGCTAGCTAGGTATCTGCACTCACAAATGGGTTTGGGTAAAAGTGTTGTAATTTTTTAGGTGAGCGGCCACTTACAAAAGTGCTAGATTATGATAGATCGATTCAAAATAAACATATTTTATTATGAAATGTAGTACTTGTCATGTAGATCTACCTACATTATTATCATTTGTTTGTGGGCCTTAATTGACCAGCAAGTGATCTGTTGTGGGGCCGCCCTGATTTATTTTTTAGAGTTCACCGTTAAAGCCCGTTGCCTCCAGGAAATTGCAGATTCTTTGGGCGGTGATATGTTGTACCTCTTCTAGGTGCACGATGTGCCGCCCTTGGTACAGTCACAAGCTTTAATTTGGGACCCACCTAAGGTCGTTTAGCAAACTGAAGACATTTAGAGCTAATATTAATGTAGTGTCATAAATGTTTCCATTGACAACTTACGTTTACACGTGTCTAGGGGCAACCGCTCAGTGACGTCAAGCGGGTGCAACGAGTCAAACGATCGTTTCCGATTTTTTCCGACTAACCGTTACTCGTCTTTTTGGTCCTGTACTCTCCGGTCATATTTGTTATTTGCAAATTATATTTCGTGAAAATGACAGTTTTCTCAATTTTCTTGTCTGATGACTGACAAGACACTGACCCAAGTTCGTCATCAGAAAACCGTAAGTAATGATAGCTTTCTGCAAAGAGGTCATCAATTCAAGGGTCCATTCGATAAGACATTTAATTGTCTTATCTTGACACTTCACCGGTATTATTGAACTGAAATTTTCGACCTTATTGCGTTGTGAATGTTCTAACAACATTTGGAGGAAATGGGTCCTAAATTAAAGCTCGTGACTGTAGGTAGGTACCTACTTCTTTTGTGCATGAGTCGTCCGCAGGAGCAGAGCACATTGCATTGCTGTCTCCTCTGTCTCCTAGCAGAAACTGCAAGTTGCGTCCTGTTTCATACCCATTTGAAACAGGTGTTTGTTCAATTTGCAATGTCCTGTCAGGATTCTCGTCACTGCGCAGGTTTTATGCCTTTTGAGTTGTAATAGCCCTTTAGATTAGACAGTGCGTTACGTTACGTAAACGACCAGCTGGTAAAGGTCGCGGGAGTTCGCTGGAAGCGGGTGGCGCAGAACCGGCCATTTTGGCACTCTTTCTGGGAGGCATAAAATGTCCAGCAGTCTTTCGGTTGATATGATGAGGTTTTTGTTGGTTGAAGAATCTTAGAATGTGTAGTGTAATGGCCTTCCCTTGTACACCAACCATCTACCTACTTGATTTTATTTAATTAATTGTTTTAACCTCGACGCAACGAGGTGTGTTATAGGTTTGATAGGTATCTGTGTGTCTGTTTGTGGCATTGTAGCTCCCAAACAAAAAGTCTTGTCTGTCGAGATTTTCGGTCTTAGCTATGTTTGGTAGGTGTATTTTTTTTTTGTATGTAGTTATGTATGCAGGTTTAATCCACAGCTGGCAGCCATATGCAGGTTTCGTTAAATGAATAATAGATTTATAAATCATAAATATACAGTATTGGATTTTGTATAGGTATGTAAACAAACAAATATACAAAACAAATATATAAAATAAGTATTTTTTAAATATCTTGAAATTATAGAGGTCTCGGCCAGTATTTTTAAGTGGGGTCCGGACACTTTTGAATATTTTTATCGAGGTCTTGAAAAAAAACTGATACATCTATACATATAATAAACCTGAAGAGGGTCGAAAGTCTGTACATGGAAGATATTCGAAAAAAAATTGGCTAGGGATACTTAAAATCAATAACAGAACACGTTCCAACAGTTTTTAGAATTTTTGTCTGTTTATCTGTTTGTCTGTTTATTTGACCGCGCATCACGTGAAAACGGCTGAACCGATTAAGATGAAATTTGGTATAGAGATAGTTTGAGTCCTGGGAAAGGACTTAGGGTAGTTTTTATCCTGGAAAAGGATATCCTAAGGGGATGAAATGGGGGGTGGAAATTTGTAAGGAGCTACTTAAACCGCTGCACCGATTTGGATGAAATTTGACATAAAATTAGTTTGAGTCCCAAAGAAGGTCATAGGATTGTTTTTAACCCGAAAATCTTCCCTTTAGGGGGTAAAATGGAGGGGTGAAAATTTGGATGTAATCCATTTTGATAAAATTTGGTTTAGAGGTAGTTTAATTTCTGGGGAAGGACATTGGGTAGTTTTTATTCTGGAAATCTTCTCCTAAGGGGGTGAAATGGGGGGTGAAATTTTGGATGGACTCCGTTTAGACCAAATTTGGTATAGATATAGTTTGAGTCCCGGAGAATGACAATGGATAGTTTGGATCCCGAAAATCATCCCCCAAGGGGATGAAATAGGGATGAAAATGTAGATAAATCCCATTTAGTTAAAATTTGGTATAGAGATAGGAGGAGTCCCAGGGAAGGATAATGCATAGTTTTCATCCTGAAAAATCATCTCCTGATGGGGTGAAATGAGGGGTGAAAATTTGGATAGAACAGATTTAAATGAAATTTGGTATGGAGATAGTTGATATATAGATATTTGCTGGGGAAGGACTTAAGGACTTAACATAATTTTTAGTCCAGAAATCATCTCCTAAGGGGGTGAAATGGGGTATGAAAATTTGGATGGAACCCATTTACGGTATAGTGAGTTGGAGTCTTGGGGAAGGACATAGGATAGTTTACTCCCGAAAATTATCCCCTAAGGGGGTGTAATTGGGGGTGAACATTTGTTTGTGACCCATTTTGATGAAATGTGGTTGAACGATAGTTTGAGTCCCGGAGTATGACAACGGATAGTTTTAATCCCGAAAATCATCCCCTCAGGGATGAAATAGGGAGTGAAAATTTGGATAAAACCCATTTAGATGAAATTTGGTAAAGAGATAGAAGGAGTCCTAGGGAAGGACAATGCATAGTTTTAACCCCGAAAAATCATTTCCTGAGGTGGTGAAATGAGGGTTGAAGATTTCGATACAACCCATTTAGATGAGATTTGGTATAGAGAGAGAGGTCTCAGTGCAAGGAAAGAACATATAATAATTTTTATTCCGGAACACATGAAAGGAGGAAATAAGGGGAACACATAAGGGGGTGAGAAATGGTGGATGAAAATTTGGATTGAACCCATTTACGGTATAGCGATGGTTAAGGAAGGACATAGGATAGTTTTATCCCGAAAATTACCCCCCTAAGGGGGTGTAATTGGGGGTGGAAATTTGTTTGTGACACATTTTGATAAAATTTGGTTTAAAGATAGTTTGAGGCCTGGAAAAGGACATATGATAGTTTCTATTCCGGAAATCATCCCCTAAGGGGGTGAAATGAGGGTAAAAATTTGGATGTAGCCCATTTAGATGAAATTTGGTATAGGGATAGTTTGAGTCCTGGAGCATTCTCCAAGGAGGTGAAATAGGGGGTGAAAAATTGGATGGAACCCATTTACGGTATAGCGGTAGTTGGGAGTTCTGGGGAATAGGAACATTACAAAGGTAAATATATGCATGTGACGTTCCAAGGGTAAAAGTACCTTATGGCGGTAGTTTCGAAGATGTTTTCTAAAACGGGGTAAAAAAGACGTTTTATTATGGCTATTTTGAAAACTATTAGATGTAACATTTTGTTGACGTGTCTTTATTTTTAATATACAATATTTAAATTACAAGTCAGTTAATTTAGTCCTACGGTTTAGTAGAAAAGTTCCTTACGGCCGTGTGATATGAAAATATGCAAAATAATACTGAAAAAAGCCTACATGCATCTATTATGGTGAGGCGGGTCATAGAAACCAAGTTTGCGGCGGAGTCTATTTTGTAAAAAAAGGCGTTCAGAGTAAGCTAATCTATAAAATCATGCAACTCAGCCATAATGACCCTTTCCTTCATACAATACATACTAATATTACAAATGCGAAAGTAACTCTGTCTGTCTGTTACCTTTTCATGCTTAAACCGCTGAACCGATTGAGATGAAATTTGGTGTAGTCTAGAGATACTTTGAATTCCGGGGCCTTCCCAAAGAATCCTTACTAAAGATAGTTTTTATCTGGAAATTCATCACCTAAGGGGGTGGAAAGGGGGGAGAAAGTTATAAACGAGTTCCGCGCGGACGAAGTCGCGGGCAAAAGCTAGTAATGAATAAGTACCATTTTTTTAAATGTTTTAATGAATATGTAAATAGCTATATCTAACAATATTTGACGGCACGCGGTTTGCCCTTCCGCGGTCCGGATACGGACCCTCGATAAAGACGGTAAAATTATAGTTTATTGTACAAATTATTGTATTGTAAGACTTGCGTTTTCAGCACGTAGGTATATTGATGAATACATGATAACTTAAACAACTTAAAACTGTAGGTACCTACTTGAGCGAGATTACCAAACACGATACTTAATTTAATGGTTGTCTTGTTTTCATTCCGCGTTAGTTTGGTGGTAATTTCAAAATGGTAAGTTTCGTTTTGGCTATACATTGTAGCTACTAAAGTTAGAACGTTTTGTTAAAACGAGTCACTAGCTTTACCTCAGAGTTGCAGTTAAAGAAAAACCTGCGATCTCACATGAAGTGGTTTCAAAGAGGATGGAAAATAAAGCAAGATTTCATTTCGAAAATAAGTTTTATGCATTAGTAGGTAATTCAATTCTAACATACATAGGTATATCTGAACAATAGATGACTACCTTCTTTTGTACTTTCTAGACGTGTAACATAAGTAACAAGTAATAAAGAAAATTAACATATATAACTAACAAATAGAAACAAGTATATAATTATGTACAACTAAAAAAACGAGGGAGGTAGATGATGTTGATTACATTATATTTGGTATTTATCTTATCATATATTTGGTGGTTAACGTCTAATGGTCTAATTGAAACAACTATTCCTCTCAGATATAATTAAAATCAATTAAATACCTAGTTGATTTGTTTCGTACGTTTTGAAATAAATCTGAAGGCCGATTTTTGACTTTCGAGCTCTTGAAAATTAAATAACTACAAGTAAATATGATTGTATATTATCAAAAAAAAATTGTAGGCAATTACTTATTAGGTACCGGTAGAATTGAATACGAGGGTACAAAACCACTCGTTTTTAATTTTTCTATCGCTATGTTCAAAATAGCATTACATAGTTTTTGGCAGTTTTTTAGTGATAGAGTCGAGCGCTCGAAAGTCAAAAATCGCCCGCCTGTATTTGTCTATTGTGTCATTTGGCTTTTGCTTAATAGTTATAGCCGTACCGGACTCTTTGTAGACACTTGACGAACTGTATGTCACAGCTGCATGCCTCTTTTTTCCAGTTGTCCTGATAGTAACCGCAGTAGGGTTCACCATCGTTGCAATACCACTTGTACGACCTGAAGTACATGGACCAACTCCACTTGTCATAGTAGTCCATAACCCATCCGTAACAATAATCATGTATTTGACAGCATCTGTAGAATAAAACATAAGGTTACACTTAGGTAAAGCGTATCATGAATGGCACCCGGTTAATAGTTCTTAAGGTTTTTCTGTACTAACAACATATGGTTTAGCTGGCCGAGGCTCAGCAGCTGCTGCTGCTGGCCATATGCAGGGAGTATCTGCTGCGGCTGCAGATGGAGACCGCTAGGAAAGGTGAGACTTGTTCTAAATGATTTTTATTTTTATTTATTTTAAAAATTGTTATATACTTATCGCCGACGAACTTTTTCACATTATTATGCAATGTCCTGTCCTGTTATTGTGTCAAACATCACATTGTGCATAACTTTACAATTCCTTACATTTTAAATACCTATAGGTACCTATATATATACCTGTAGCATTTCTTGACAAAGTGACTGCCTCCTGACTCAAAAGAGAACTAGACCTTTCTGGGATTGGGCAATATCTTTTATTCAGTCTATTCTATTACTCGACTGAATTTATTTATAATAAAGAATACAAAGAGAACGAATATAAAAACTGTTTACAATAACAATAATAGAAAGTAAACCTAACTTAAAATATAAAACCATCTCTAAAAAGGGCCCCCGTGGCATCGTACGAAAGATGCTGGCAGCATTACCTCGCTGGAAAGCAGAACTAATCCGCTGTGCTAGGAAGCTGCCAGCTCTTTGGTCACCTGTAGATTCGACCAGCCTTATATTGAGCTCGTCAATTATTTTTAGCTAGGATCCCAAGGCCCAATGTTCTCGACACCGAATGCCATAAAATTGTATTAATTGAGAGCCGAGACCCCTGTATTTCGTGGCCTTTTTTGTTTCGGCCGCCTATTATTTAGTATGAAAAGCAAAAACTCACCTGTCAATATCGTCAATTGGTATTCCAGAACCACCCCAGCCGCAGTATTTTCCATAGGACATTAAGCCCAGCCGGCTATAGTCAGTAGTGCATCCGATCATACTGAACAGATTGAACAAACTTCGCTTGTCACGACTCTTGACATTCTCCAAATTTGTTTGAGGTACCCTGTGAAGTAAATATTTATCAATCACGAATAACGATCACAGTATGTATATTAACTAGTTCTCCCTTGTTAGACCTAACAACTTTAGCCCTAATGTTTCACTAACCCTAACGCATTTATTTCTTAAATAGTAAACTTTATAGGAACCTAACCTAATGACTTCTCTTTGAATATCATCAAATATGATATTCAAAGAAAACCCGAAATGTTCACTGTTTCGAAGGAAAATGCATTAGGTCTAGTGAAACATTAGGTCTAATGAAACATTAGGGCTAAAGTTGTTAGGTCTAACAAGGAAGACTTATATTAACTAAAGCGTTATCTCAAGTTGAGTGTCTCAGACCTGTCTTCGATTGAGAACTAGCTTAGCGTGTATGTCAATTATATCAAAGCACGAAAGCGATCAGGTAGTAGATTTAAGCCAACATAATACATCGATACTAAAAGATAATAAAGAGGTAGGCAAAGGTTTGTGAAATATATGTTTGTATAAAAAAAATATATATGGGTAATTTCTTCTGATTTTAAATATTCCTTCACCAGTGTTTAACCTCCGAAAGAAAATAGGCTACGTTTTAGTACAGGGCACAGCCTATGTTCTTTGAGATATGCGGGCGGAGAGGCGTGCGGGCAGCTATATTTAACCGACTTCAAAAAAGGAGGAGGTTATAATATGTTCCACTGTGTATGTATATATTTTTCAATTGTGCACCGATATCCAAAATTCATTTTTAATCCGAAAGTGTATACTCCTGAGGTGGTCCCATTGTCACCAAGTCAGGATCTGATGATGGGATCCCAAGGAAATTGAGGGCAACCTTCAAATTTTACAGGCACGTAAATATGTAGTGATTTTGGTATTTTCTATTACAATTCGTGTATTTACCCTCGGAAATCGCAATTTTTGTGAAGTGGAAAGGTCTGATCTTTATTTATTTATTTATTTATTTAGGTGTCAAAGCGGACCCCGGACACCTTTAGGGCACAACTGAGAATAACGTTAGGAGGATGATGAGATAGCGACTTGGGGTTTATCTGCAATAATCAACGCATTTGCTCTCGGAAAGCAGTTCATGTGGCAAATTGGAAAGGAAATGTGGAAATGTTCATGTACCTATATGTGCAGCAAAGCAGTTCAACCGATGGTTTAAGGACTTCTTAGTTAATAAATGTTCGATACTGAAATATTTTTTGACGATAAAATGTAGGTAAACGAATTAGTAATAATAATGTCTATTGACAATGTTGACATTTAACAATTATCGACGTGCTTCATTATTTTATTGACTTGACTTTACTTAAAAGCTCCTTACCTTCTTCCTACATATGTGACATAAACGAATTTCTAATTAATTAATTTATTGTATTGATAACCTGCGCTGACATTTATTTATTAGTAATTCAATTAGATTTAAGACTACATTGCTGTGCCCTATCAGGGTCCATGTGAATCCAAACACTATATATATGTAAGACATATGTATGTACTATAAGGATGCAATAAATTATGATTATGATTATGAATCCGGTTTAAACTTTGTTTTTAAAGTAAATTATATTATAAACATAATATATTGTGTATTCGAAAACGCATAGTACCTCAGTTCCTTGAAATCGCTTCCAAGCACCAAGTTTCTGAATGTTTGAGTTGACATCTCCGCGTCGGTGTAATTGAAGGGGTGAAGACTCGGTGCTTTGGAGGGATCTGTTCTGTTGTTGGTTTGGTCGTGGGTTTGATGCGGCAACAAATCTGAAACTGAGGAACAAAAGTTTAATATTAATTATTATTAACTTGATTAGTTATTATGATTCATTACTTTTGACGATCGCAATCAAGATTTTTGAATATGAACGAGTTATTTACGATGAAATCGTATATTGTGATACCTAAATAATATAAAATGTAATGCGCATTGCATTGCTATCCTAATGAATGACTATGACATGAAACAAAAGCTAGGGATGTCTTCTTCTGTAAAGGAAGACTGATGGAATCGCGACCCTGTTCGTATATCGCAACCGCTTAGCGTTGCGATGAACCTATATTGAGATGGGATTGGAGAACATTTTCATATTTTTTTTGTTGTAAAATGTAAGCCCAGGAACAAACGTTAAAATGGATCATTAGAGTAGAAATCGTTAGAAAAGAATAGAATATAATAGTAATTTATATCCACACAACACTACATACCAGATACAGAAACATGTCATAAAAACATAGTTAACAGATAAATTAAAACTATATCTAGTACATCAGTGCGACAATAGGAGTGAACTCAGCGTTTTCTGCGGTAGATTCAGTCAGCTCCAAATATATGTATCCAATTTTCAACTTTATTTCACCGACATACGTTCGTAAATGTATACATTTTTATGATGCTGACTACATACAGACTAGCAGCACACAGCGCTGGTTTTTAGTTCACCCTTAGTGACTACCAGTTAAACAAATTTGCGACAATAGGAGTGAACTCAGCGTTTTCTGCGGTAGATTCGGTCAGCTCCAAATATATGTATCCAATTTTCAACTTTGTTCCACCGACATACGTTCGTAAATGTATACATTTTTATGATGCTGACTACATACAGACTAGCAGCACACAGCGCTGGTTTTTAGTTCACCCTTAGTGACTACCAGTTAAACAAATTTGGTGGTAGCTAAAATTATTACAGAGATTTTGAGTATATATCTAAATAAATTAAAAATGCAAGAAACATTATAAAAAATGAGAAAAGGTCAATGGGCTTTCAATATACTCATATCTAAACAATGGACAGTTACCAAAAGGTTTATCAAAACACGAAGTTTATAACTACATTTAAGGGGTTCCAAAGCCTCTTTGTATATTGAGTAATAATTTCCGCAGTTAACGTTTGAAAGTGTTTTGTGGACAGTCTTTTCTTAAAGGTGGAGGCAAGTCGTTCCAGATTTTAGATGCTCCGAACTTAAAACTCCCTCGGAACCCGATAGTTTTGTGAGGAGGTAGTGACATTTTATTTTGAATTGAGCATGACATTTTATTTTGAAATTTGGTTTAATACTTACATACGGCATCGCAAAGAGCGACAAACACAACAATAAGAGTTCTAGTCAGCAACATGATGATAGCATGACTTCACAGACACTTATGTGCTGCGAAAAGCACCTAACAGCGTTTTTATCACTATTGCTTAAAAAAACCCGCAACATTACCCAATAGCAGCCAAATAAAATCTGTTTTACACGAGGAGCTACTCAATTGGCGAACCGACCTTTATACTTATGACGTGGTTTGGATATCACTGATAAAACAACAACTTATTTCATATATTTTTTTATTAGGTACCTACATTAGAAGTTAAATGTAAATGAGATATGTTTATTTACGTTTAGTTCTTAGAGCAAGAAAAAAGATAGCTAGCATTACGAATATGAACAACTAAGTGAAGCCGGATTTCAAGTATTTCAACCAAGCCAAATAAGTTTAGCACACGCTCACGCGCACGTAATAATATCATCAGCATCATCATCATCATCATATCAGCCGAAAGACGTTCACTGCTGGACATAGGCCTCCCCCAAAAAGTTCCAAAGTGACCGGTCCTGCGCCACCCGCATCCAGCGGACTCCCGCGACCTTTACCAGGTCATCAGTCCACCTTGTGGGAGGCCTACCAACGCCGCGCCTTCCGGTACGTGGTCGCCACTCAAGAACCTTTCCGCCCCAACGGCCATCAGTTCTACGTGCAATGTGCCCTGCCCACTGCCACTTAAGTTTAATAATATATATAAAAACAAAATTGGACAAAACTCTTCAGCACGTGTCGCAATGCTGTCAGTATCACCTACTTATTTCGAGTTTTGTGCAATTTAATTTGTTCATGTGTGCGTGTCGTGAATGGTCATGATTCACGATAGTATTTACATTGGTGTTTATAATTATGTCTCAAACAGCCGATTTATCTTATGTAGCAACACCTACAAGGAATCATTTTTATAACAAGGTTGACGGGTAGGCGGGCTGTCAGAGTTCCTAACGGCTATATTGGGAACGAACAGTTAAGTGCGGTTTGTAGTGGTTGATTTGGAGGAAAACCAGGGTGAGTTCTTTCCATAATCACTTTCGATGCGTCCTACGATATTGTAACGATTTGGTATCATTTACACGTGTGTTCATGTGCTTTCACAGATCGGACGATGATTGTTTATGATGCGATGTATTTATGTGCGTCCACAGGTCTCATTCTCTTTGGGAGGTGTATTGGTATATAATGTAGATGAATAAGGTTTTCCTACAGGTCGCGCATGTACGTGACCTGTAGGACACACAACACAGTTCTTAGTTGTGGAGCTCTTTAGTGTTAGAGGATTAGTTACAAGTGTAACAACAGGGTAGTTCGGTAGTCTCGGCTTCAGGCCATATCATCATCAGTCAAGGGTGCACCCGGGTAACTGGAACAATAGCGTGTGAATTGGGACAGTATCAATGGTGGTAAGGGATGTCTATAAGGGGAGGTTGGAGGACATTCTCGGGGACGAAAGTCCCCACACGTCATAGGGAGCTGGCACGCACGAGGCGGCAGCCCCTATGTCAGATATATAAAGGATTCCGCAAGTTGTAAGGGTATGATTATAGTTGCATATATGCTAATACGGGTCTTAGCTTGAGTGTTATAGGTTCTCATTCGCGGCCATGAGAGTGACCAGAAGTGGCTTCGCGACAGTGCGTGAGCCTGAGCTGAACTTATTTGGCTCGGTTGAAAACCGGCTTCATGAGGATCCACGTCCTCACGCTCCATCTGTCTTTTTTTCTTGGGCTGAGGTTTTGTTATTTATTTAATCGTATGGCATACATTATTTGGCCTTTGAGTTGGTTTTGTTATGGTTTTTAGGTTCTGCGTTCGGTGTGTAATCGGCCTGGTACCTTTTTTCGGGTGCATGACGTAAAACTAAAAATCGTAAAATCAAATTTATATCACGTTTTCACATTATCTGAAATGAAATTCCACATTTTAAAGGAACTGCAAAAATAAATCTAGATTATGGTTAATACGGAATTAGAAGAGGGGTAAAGTACAGCGGAATCTCATCTCGTTCATTATTTGGAGCAACCCAACTGGGGAATTACCTCCACCTTACAGAAGACCGCAGATATAATAACGCCAACTACATAGGTACTTGTTCTGTAGTCTGTACTATATATTTAGTACTATTTTTAAATAATAAGTTTATTTTTATACAACGACGGTGGCAAACAAGCTTACAGCCTGCCTGATGTTAAGCAGTTACCGTAGGCTATGGACACTTGTATAAAATATTATGATTTTAACTGTATTTTTCTCAAAAACCACACAGAATTATACTTAACCGATAACATTGTAACAAAACTAGCCTTATACCCTTTTATTATATACCAAAATCTTAAAAATGTCAGAATTGGATTTACCCGATTTTGAAGTTAAGCGACTCATTTTCCCATTCATAAAAAGTATTAAAACTTACCTAACATTCGTACTAAGCGCCAAGTTGCCCAACTTGACGGTTAGATGTAAGTAATCCATGAAAAAACTTAGAGATTAGAATGAGAAGTCAAATATATTTTCCTCACGTAGTAGGTAAATAGAAGTACCTACCTAGTATTGTAACCATACAAAGGAACGAATTTTTGGCTACATCGGTAGATCATAGTACGCACATAAATATACGTTCCAGCATTATCATAAAGGATGACTCACGCTAGAATGGGCCGTGTCCGGCCCGGGCCGTTTTCTAAGAAAAACGACGGCGTTTTTGCCCGGTCGAGCCATACCCAAGCCCGGCCGAGCCACGGCCGAGGCTCGGAAGCGGATCGGTGTCGGCACCGCCCGGCCGTAGGCTCGGCCGAGCTTGGGTATGGCTAGGCCACGCAAAAACGGCGTCGTTTTTCTTAGAAAACGGCGTCGTTTTTCTTAGAAAACGGCCCGGGCCTAGTTCTAGCATGAGTCATCCTTAAAGAGCTTGCAATCAGGATCTGACTTGTATGGAAATATCTGTATCAGGACCCGCGGATCCGGATATTTCCATACAAGTCGGATCCGGATTGCAAACTCTAAATTAGTTAAAGTAAAAACCGGCACACATATTAGATTTACGTGGAAGCGTAAATATGGTATGTACGATAAGGCAGCTAAGTAGCACGGTTCTCGGTCATTTTTCAGCCTTGAAAGCTGATAAAACTTCTTCAAATATAAACAAATACGACTGACACACATACATAATTGGGGTTACGCAGTAGTTAATATAGATATGTATGGGAATGCCCACGAGTCATAGCGCTCGTTTGGTCAAAGGTGTATCATATCACAAATAACACGTGATAACTTAGGGATTGCGTTGTTCGTATTAGTGAATTTGTACACTTTTTAGCACTTTCAGTTTCAGTTCAGGCGCAGTCGGATGTTTGCGGAGACCTAACTTTGGTTGAAATTTCACTTATTTCTGTAACATGTGGTTGCTCTTTTTAACAGACTTCAAAAAAGGAGGAGGTTCTATGTCTCATAGTATCTATGTTTTTTTATGTATGTTCACCGATTCCTCTGTCAATTGTGGACCGGTTTTCAAAATTCAATTTTTATTCGAAAGAATATACCTACTCCAGGTAACACGTCGACTACAAAGAGATGTATCCATACAATGTTACAAAAATATGTATACATAGACTTTACTACAATCATCATATCAGCCGAAAGACGTCCACTGCTGGACATAGGCCTCCACAAGAGAGTTCCAAAGTGACCGGTCCTGCGCCACCCGCATCCAGCGGACTCCCGCGACATTTACCAGGTCATTAGTCCACCTTGTGGGTGGCCTACCAACGCCGCGCCTTTCGGTACGTGGTCACCACATTGCACGTAGAACTGATGGCCGTTGGGGCGGAAATGTTTTTTACTACCATAGTAATAAGATATACATACATAATTTTGTAACATTAAAAAACAATATTGTCCCCAAGTCAGGATCTGATGATGCTCGTTAGGATGTTAGAAGTAGCTGCATATTTTTTTTATACGGGTAAAGTATTAAAATACCATACATAGATTTTATGTTTTTGTTTATATTCATAAAAAATCACGTGGGAAATATCTTCCTTCGAATCGATATGGATGCACTAGATATGATAGATGTAGGTATCTGCACTTACAAATTTACGTACATCTCCTCAGCAGGGCTAGGTGTATCCAAAATTGGCAGTTACACCGCTAATCAATGCTATCCTCCGATTCCTTCGTGTCTGATGAGCTCATTGCATTTTTTATGCTTCGTCGACATAGCATAAAAAATAATATTTACTTACTTCTCGTGAAGTCAAGAGATTTCTTGTTCTACGAGCATAAAATTAAGTATTTATTATGAAATTTTTAGAAGTAAAATATTTCCCACATGGTGCAAAATAAACTTCTGTAGCTGTCAGAAGTATAGTATTTCCCACAAATTAGATACTTCCAAATATTACGAAAATATCACATACAACTTATCAAGAACATAAAACAACTCAAAATCTATCCATAACACGATGCAATGATTTTTTAAAACTTAATTTACATGAATTTTCCCTATTTTGGCAACACTCAACTGACGTTGTGACCCTTGACTAGAGTCAAAAAAAATGCGTTTCGTTTCACGTCTTTAGTTTTGGGCATAGACGAATAAATATACATTTTATATTTGACACAAAGTGGGATCCAGCCCCCTTCAGAGCGATTAGAGCACCGTAAAATGTCATTGGGGAATACTCCTACTATCCAATTAAGGGTTAAACATAGAGGTTAACAACAGACAACCTTTGGCACTAACGTTGACATTGACCAATTATAATTTGGACATTACGTGGTAATGGTAATACTTAAGAACGGCTACGCGTCATAGCGGTTTTTTGGTCAAAGTTCATAGCATATCACAAACTATGGCTGATAATTGGGTCGTTTGTTCTTTTCTACCGACAATAACCTAGCGTTCTTTTCTACCGACAATTAGCGCTTCATTTTATTTTGGCATCTCATTAGACGACAACAAACTTAAAAGTAGATTCTTGTACGTTTAAAAGCCTCCCGTATCTCAAAACGTGTATGTGTGTGTATACCCTGTAATTTGAAATAACTTACCGCTTCGTTTGAATGTAGAACCGGGAATGGCTTTTACTGAAAACTTAAGGGGGTGTGTGCTCACAAATAGCGCGTATTTATTCGATTCTGATATATTTAGGTATACCCTATACGAAACTGTAATGGTAGCCATACACGAAGCAATTTACTTGCGCAACTTTATACTTGCACAAGTATACTGTAAAGTGTATTGGAAGATACTTGCGCAAATGCAATACATTGTATTTGTGCAAGTCTAAACTTGCGCAAGTAAATCGCTTCGTGTATGGCTACCATAAGATTATGGGCGACCAACGTTAAATATAACGCTGGCAGCTGTCATTTCATAGAAAACTGGCAAACTTTCCATTAATTCAGATTTTAACGAACACCGCTTACGGTTACAGACGGTTTGGTGCAACCCACCCTAAATTGAAAAACTATTTTTCACCTCAGCAGCTCGAACAAGCATATTTTGCTGCGTGAAAACAGTGAGCAAAATGCGATTTTGCTCACTCCGTGAGTCAAAGTAGCTTTTTAATTTTGATATCGAGCACAGGTGACACATCAACATCATAGTGTGGGGTCTATTACAAATTCAGAATATTATAGGTGCGTAAAAGCCTAACGATATGTTTTTTAACGTGACGATGTTCTCACTGCTGAGGTGAAAAGTTGTATGTATCACACGAGAGCAAAGATATTTGCATCTCGTGCCTTTGAGTCCCTCACTACGCTCAAGATTCTAATTTTGAATCACTCGCTACGCTCGTGATTCAAATATAGAATCTTTCGCTTGCTCGGGACTCAACATCAACACTCGCAGCAAAAATCTACTTTGCTCTCTTGTTGAACAAATAACTATTGTGCTTTGTCATTGAGGTACTTTTTTTGCTTGCGTTTTTGGACAGGATTTATTCTTATAGTTTCGGACGTTCTACACGTACCATATTGTACCTAGTTTATACTTAACAATGATATTGTTTGGAAACATTAAGAATTAAGATAATTAAAATACATATTGTAATCAATTTAACGTTTCTTCCATTTCTTGTTTCTTTTGGTCTTCCCATGTAATTTATCAAATGTACATATGAGAAAATGTATTATTCGTAGAAAGACGTATTATTTTACTTCTTTATTTTGTGTATTTTTGTACCTCGTAGATAACAAACCAACGAATAGTTTATTTATGTGTGAAGCCCCTTAAGACTAAATGACGACGTGTAAGCATTTCCTTGGTGATTATACTTAAAGCAGATAAAAGTTTTTTGTTAACTGTTTAAACCATAAACTCTGTTGTTCTAGTCTGTGAGACATGTGGGAATGGGTGTTTAACGTTCTAGTCTTCCTTCTTTTAACTTTGCACCGTAGTAATGCCAGTGAAAAGTTTATCGTGAAAATTTTCAAAGATCAAAATATTCCCAGAACCTCATTTATTGAAGATGAATCCTTAATAGAATGCGTCGTAGACCTGACACAAATGACGATTATCTTTACACCAACCATTCTGATTCTCGAAAATGAAAGAGACGACTATGATGATATATTTTTCAAGAAAATCATAGAGACTTTCGCCCAAAGAGATATTGCCATTGCGATACAGGAGAAGTATAATCGAGCAGTTAATAAAATTTTGGATGCTTACGAAGGGAACCTCATCGTCATTGTACATTTTGAAAATATTGACGAATTTTTGAACTATACGGATAATGTTGATAAGAGAGTTAAATATCTCGCCATTATTTCCGAACTAGCAGACGATTATATAATAAAATTGCAACGTTTTGGACAACATCTCATTGAAAGTTATGTGACTTTTATCTTTCATGACCTGACTGCTGAAAAACATGAAGTAATAACTTTTTTACCAACAATGAATAGTGAAACATGTCAATATGCTGATAATATTGTACCAAAACAAATAAATGTGTGTCGCAACGGCTCTTTAGAAACCAACGTCATATTCACAGTTGAAACTAGAGTTGATTTCAAAAATTGTTCACTTAGGGTGGGCATGGCTTCAATGTTTCCTTTTTCACTAATCCCCGGTGAGGAGAAATTGAAAAATTATGACTTAATAGAGAACATTGAAGGTTCTGACGCCGAAATTATAAAAATAATTGCTAAATATTTCAATGCATCGATAGTTTGGCATTATTTAAACAGAGAACAACAGAACCCATTTACTAATACAGAATACGTGGCATTTATTGCAAATGGGAGCGTAGATGCATCCGCTGGGGGTCTTTACAGGATCTATGAAGATCTCGTCTCATATTCGGGCGTCTATACCCGGCAAGCCGTTATTTGGATTTATGTAGCTCATCGAAACAGGCGTTCTTGGGTCAATTTGGTGCATAAACTAAACGGGTTGTACTTGTTTTACTTGGTTTACTTATGTTACTCAGTTTCATCTTACGTATTCCGTAAATATGACCACGAACTACTCCCTTTTAACGATATCTTATTGTTCAGCTGGGGTTCACTCATAGGAGGATCATCCCTGCCCGAACCGAAGTCTCTGAAAAATAAAGTCCTCAATATATTCTATTTGCTGTTATGTATATTTTTGTCAGTCTATATGAACATTCAATTGGTTAGTTTTCTTACAGTAGACGGCCCTTCGATTACTTTTAAAACCAACGACGACATTGTAAGCTCCGGTCGTACACTTTTCTTGAACGAAAAAAACAAGTTTTTCATACAGGAGAGAAAATATCTATCGTTTGCTAATACCTCAAAGAATTGCGGTGATTTCATTGATTGCATTTATAAAGTCCTTGATGGTGACGGTTTAACAGCGATATTGGATCAATATTTTTACCCTATGCAAGCTTCAACAGCAGTCAAAGATGAAGCAAAAATACTTAGAGCTACCCAGAATATTATCTTTGTATATCAAGAAATGCTGATCAGAAAAGATAGTTTAATTGTAGTGGGATTCCAAAAGGTTCTGAAAAGATTATTTGAAGCCGGTATTTGCGATCATCTCTTTAAAGAAGCCATCGGTATAACGGTGGTGGCCAAAGCCGACGGTGTCAATAAGAATGCAGTCAGCAACAGCTACAGTTGTGAGGCTGGGTGTGCTGTCACACTGGCGCAAGTTGCTGGCGTGTTTTATGTTTGGGCTGTCGGATGCTTTTTCTCAGTTAGCGTCCTAGTTTTTGAGATATTGTGGAAAAGACAAACAAAGACAATAGTTGGTTCTTAAAAGATTAATTTTCCTAAAGTTAATCAAAACGAGTCATGTTTCTTTAGGGATTGAATAAGCTAAATTGTGTTCACTGCACTTTAATTAATAATATAATGCTAGTTAACATGTATTAAACTTTTGATGTAAATATCTTTGTGACTTTTATAAAAAAAAAAAATTGGCGATGTATCATTTTATTTATTCAATCACTACAATATACTTTAGCACATTGCTGATCTTATTGTTGGAGGACTGCTTTACAATACTTAGTTGATTTGTAATTTCATTTACAAAATATAGGTATTTCTTGAAATCAGTTACCTACTGAGTTTTGGTTTAAAAAAATAATTTCCATGAACAACATTTAAAGCCTAGGCCAATTTTAACAGATGAGTTCTTTAATCAACCACCGTAAGCTACCCAATATCTTTATCATTTTACTCAAAAAAAATTACGTTATTATTTTAATTTTGAGACGAAACAAACTAGAGCTGAAAGAAAATGATAAAGATATTGGGTAGCTTACGGCGGTTTGGCGCACGACGCGCGTTATCCTTAGGTATAGCCTTGCGTTGCTGGAGAAACTGTGATTATAAGTATTATAACATAACACAAATTCCTCTGTTCAACAAACAACTTTCTGTTACGGTTTGAGCGCTCTGCGCCGCCAGCGTCTATCTGTGCACGGATTACTTCCCACACTGGTAGCTAATACTCGTACGTTGCGTGCTCGCGAGTCACCAGCTGCGAACAACTTTTTGTGCTAGTGCCTACTCGGGAAATTAAACGTATCAAATAAAGAAATATTGATCAACTGTACACCTAGGCACACTTACTTCAAAATATATATATTTTTATCCACTACTTGGCATCTTTCACTCCCTTCGAGAGGGATACAAACCGCTATGCAGCAGACAGAGTTGGATTGGTGGACGACGACGAGCAACTGAATACAGATATCATTCGCGCCACCCGGGCTCGATATTGAAACTCCCGAAAAGGAGATGGTCAAGCGCGTCGTCCCTAAACAGCTCTACTAGGTACAGATGGTATCACGGTAGCGACAGCCAATTGGACGGAAAACTAAAGACCAATCACACTGCCTTCTTTTATCTTAACATCTCGAATCTCTTGGTCTTTCGATAGTGTTATCTGGGCTCATTAAACGGAATTTCTTCAGCCAGTTGAGCTAAATTTTGTCAACTATTACGTTCAGCTAATTTTCTGGACATTTTTGTTACACGCGTGGCCAATAATTCTTCTGAAGGTAAAGCAAAAACGGAGCTCCGTCAAAATTTTAACGAGTCTGGTTCAGTTACTTTATAAACCATAGTGTCAGCTTCTAAGTGGTCAATCAGATATTATGTCCCAAAACAAGTAGGTAAGGTACCAAGGATGTCACAAGGTAATCTTTGTGGACATCCTCCTGAATGGTCTCCTGCTCCTGCTGACATCTGAAAGAGATTTGATTGCGTATGCCGCCAACATGAGCCTAACGGTTTATGAAAGAGATTTTATGTGGGAAAAGGCTTTCGACTGTATGCGGCAAAATGTTGCTGCTGGTTTTAGCGACCCACGCCGTGACTAGCTGGTCCATTGCGTAACGTTTTGTACGTAGGTACGTTAGGTAAATCAAAATGACATTTTTGATATCGAAAAATGACAGCTATCCTAACGCTTGTTTAACAAGTCATCATTTCTTGCCCTTATCCCATTTAACAGCAATTGTTATAGGTATCCAATAAAGCAAAGTTTAATACTTGTGTTCATAATGTTATTTTGTTGTCTCTATATCTAAGTCCTCAATATATTCTATTCGCTGTTATGTATATTTTTGTCAGTCTATATGAACATTCAATTGGTTAGTTTTCTTACAGTAGACGGCCCTTCGATTACTTTTAAAACCAACGACGACATTGTAAGCTCCGGTCGTACACTTTTCTTGAACGAAAAAAACAAGTTTTTCATACAGGAGAGAAAATATCTATCGTTTGCTAATACCTCAAAGAATTGCGGTGATTTCATTGATTGCATTTATAAAGTCCTTGATGGTGACGGTTTAACAGCGATATTGGATCAATATTTTTACCCTATGCAAGCTTCAACAGCAGTCAAAGATGAAGCAAAAATACTTAGAGCTACCCAGAATATTATCTTTGTATATCAAGAAATGCTGATCAGAAAAGATAGTTTAATTGTAGTGGGATTCCAAAAGGTTCTGAAAAGATTATTTGAAGCCGGTATTTGCGATCATCTCTTTAAAGAAGCCATCGGTATAACGGTGGTGGCCAAAGCCGACGGTGTCAATAAGAATGCAGTCAGCAACAGCTACAGTTGTGAGGCTGGGTGTGCTGTCACACTGGCGCAAGTTGCTGGCGTGTTTTATGTTTGGGCTGTCGGATGCTTTTTCTCAGTTAGCGTCCTAGTTTTTGAGATATTGTGGAAAAGACAAACAAAGACAATAGTTGGTTCTTAAAAGATTAATTTTCCTAAAGTTAATCAAAACGAGTCATGTTTCTTTAGGGATTGAATAAGCTAAATTGTGTTCACTGCACTTTAATTAATAATATAATGCTAGTTAACATGTATTAAACTTTTGATGTAAATATCTTTGTGACTTTTATAAAAAAAAAAAAAATTGGCGATGTATCATTTTATTTATTCAATCACTACAATATACTTTAGCACATTGCTGATCTTATTGTTGGAGGACTGCTTTACAATACTTAGTTGATTTGTAATTTCATTTACAAAATATAGGTATTTCTTGAAATCAGTTACCTACTGAGTTTTGGTTTAAAAAAATAATTTCCATGAACAACATTTAAAGCCTAGGCCAATTTTAACAGATGAGTTCTTTAATCAACCGCCGTAAGCTACCCAATATCTTTATCATTTTACTCAAAAAAAATTACGTTATTATTTTAATTTTGAGACGAAACAAACTAGAGCTGAAAGAAAATGATAAAGATATTGGGTAGCTTACGGCGGTTTGGCGCACGACGCGCGTTATCCTTAGGTATAGCCTTGCGTTGCTGGAGAAACTGTGATTATAAGTATTATAACATAACACAAATTCCTCTGTTCAACAAACAACTTTCTGTTACGGTTTGAGCGCTCTGCGCCGCCAGCGTCTATCTGTGCACGGATTACTTCCCACACTGGTAGCTAATACTCGTACGTTGCGTGCTCGCGAGTCACCAGCTGCGAACAACTTTTTGTGCTAGTGCCTACTCGGGAAATTAAACGTATCAAATAAAGAAATATTGATCAACTGTACACCTAGGCACACTTACTTCAAAATATATATATTTTTATCCACTACTTGGCATCTTTCACTCCCTTCGAGAGGGATACAAACCGCTATGCAGCAGACAGAGTTGGATTGGTGGACGACGACGAGCAACTGAATACAGATATCATTCGCGCCACCCGGGCTCGATATTGAAACTCCCGAAAAGGAGATGGTCAAGCGCGTCGTCCCTAAACAGCTCTACTAGGTACAGATGGTATCACGGTAGCGACAGCCAATTGGACGGAAAACTAAAGACCAATCACACTGCCTTCTTTTATCTTAACATCTCGAATCTCTTGGTCTTTCGATAGTGTTATCTGGGCTCATTAAACGGAATTTCTTCAGCCAGTTGAGCTAAATTTTGTCAACTATTACGTTCAGCTAATTTTCTGGACATTTTTGTTACACGCGTGGCCAATAATTCTTCTGAAGGTAAAGCAAAAACGGAGCTCCGTCAAAATTTTAACGAGTCTGGTTCAGTTACTTTATAAACCATAGTGTCAGCTTCTAAGTGGTCAATCAGATATTATGTCCCAAAACAAGTAGGTAAGGTACCAAGGATGTCACAAGGTAATCTTTGCGGACATCCTCCTGAATGGTCTCCTGCTCCTGCTGACATCTGAAAGAGATTTGATTGCGTATGCCGCCAACATGAGCCTAACGGTTTATGAAAGAGATTTTATGTGGGAAAAGGCTTTCGACTGTATGCGGCAAAATGTTGCTGCTGGTTTTAGCGACCCACGCCGTGACTAGCTGGTCCATTGCGTAACGTTTTGTACGTAGGTACGTTAGGTAAATCAAAATGACATTTTTGATATCGAAAAATGACAGCTATCCTAACGCTTGTTTAACAAGTCATCATTTCTTGCCCTTATCCCATTTAACAGCAATTGTTATAGGTATCCAATAAAACAAAGTTTAATACTTGTGTTCATAATGTTATTTTGTTGTCTCTATATCTAAGTCCTCAATATATTCTATTTGCTGTTATGTATATTTTTGTCAGTCTATATGAACATTCAATTGGTTAGTTTTCTTACAGTAGACGGCCCTTCGATTACTTTTAAAACCAACGACGACATTGTAAGCTCCGGTCGTACACTTTTCTTGAACGAAAAAAACAAGTTTTTCATACAGGAGAGAAAATATCTATCGTTTGCTAATACCTCAAAGAATTGCGGTGATTTCATTGATTGCATTTATAAAGTCCTTGATGGTGACGGTTTAACAGCGATATTGGATCAATATTTTTACCCTATGCAAGCTTCAACAGCAGTCAAAGATGAAGCAAAAATACTTAGAGCTACCCAGAATATTATCTTTGTATATCAAGAAATGCTGATCAGAAAAGATAGTTTAATTGTAGTGGGATTCCAAAAGGTTCTGAAAAGATTATTTGAAGCCGGTATTTGCGATCATCTCTTTAAAGAAGCCATCGGTATAACGGTGGTGGCCAAAGCCGACGGTGTCAATAAGAATGCAGTCAGCAACAGCTACAGTTGTGAGGCTGGGTGTGCTGTCACACTGGCGCAAGTTGCTGGCGTGTTTTATGTTTGGGCTGTCGGATGCTTTTTCTCAGTTAGCGTCCTAGTTTTTGAGATATTGTGGAAAAGACAAACAAAGACAATAGTTGGTTCTTAAAAGATTAATTTTCCTAAAGTTAATCAAAACGAGTCATGTTTCTTTAGGGATTGAATAAGCTAAATTGTGTTCACTGCACTTTAATTAATAATATAATGCTAGTTAACATGTATTAAACTTTTGATGTAAATATCTTTGTGACTTTTATAAAAAAAAAAAAAATTGGCGATGTATCATTTTATTTATTCAATCACTACAATATACTTTAGCACATTGCTGATCTTATTGTTGGAGGACTGCTTTACAATACTTAGTTGATTTGTAATTTCATTTACAAAATATAGGTATTTCTTGAAATCAGTTACCTACTGAGTTTTGGTTTAAAAAAATAATTTCCATGAACAACATTTAAAGCCTAGGCCAATTTTAACAGATGAGTTCTTTAATCAACCGCCGTAAGCTACCCAATATCTTTATCATTTTACTCAAAAAAAATTACGTTATTATTTTAATTTTGAGACGAAACAAACTAGAGCTGAAAGAAAATGATAAAGATATTGGGTAGCTTACGGCGGTTTGGCGCACGACGCGCGTTATCCTTAGGTATAGCCTTGCGTTGCTGGAGAAACTGTGATTATAAGTATTATAACATAACACAAATTCCTCTGTTCAACAAACAACTTTCTGTTACGGTTTGAGCGCTCTGCGCCGCCAGCGTCTATCTGTGCACGGATTACTTCCCACACTGGTAGCTAATACTCGTACGTTGCGTGCTCGCGAGTCACCAGCTGCGAACAACTTTTTGTGCTAGTGCCTACTCGGGAAATTAAACGTATCAAATAAAGAAATATTGATCAACTGTACACCTAGGCACACTTACTTCAAAATATATATATTTTTATCCACTACTTGGCATCTTTCACTCCCTTCGAGAGGGATACAAACCGCTATGCAGCAGACAGAGTTGGATTGGTGGACGACGACGAGCAACTGAATACAGATATCATTCGCGCCACCCGGGCTCGATATTGAAACTCCCGAAAAGGAGATGGTCAAGCGCGTCGTCCCTAAACAGCTCTACTAGGTACAGATGGTATCACGGTAGCGACAGCCAATTGGACGGAAAACTAAAGACCAATCACACTGCCTTCTTTTATCTTAACATCTCGAATCTCTTGGTCTTTCGATAGTGTTATCTGGGCTCATTAAACGGAATTTCTTCAGCCAGTTGAGCTAAATTTTGTCAACTATTACGTGCAGCTAATTTTCTGGACATTTTTGTTACACGCGTGGCCAATAATTCTTCTGAAGGTAAAGCAAAAACGGAGCTCCGTCAAAATTTTAACGAGTCTGGTTCAGTTACTTTATAAACCATAGTGTCAGCTTCTAAGTGGTCAATCAGATATTATGTCCCAAAACAAGTAGGTAAGGTACCAAGGATGTCACAAGGTAATCTTTGTGGACATCCTCCTGAATGGTCTCCTGCTCCTGCTGACATCTGAAAGAGATTTGATTGCGTATGCCGCCAACATGAGCCTAACGGTTTATGAAAGAGATTTTATGTGGGAAAAGGCTTTCGACTGTATGCGGCAAAATGTTGCTGCTGGTTTTAGCGACCCACGCCGTGACTAGCTGGTCCATTGCGTAACGTTTTGTACGTAGGTACGTTAGGTAAATCAAAATGACATTTTTGATATCGAAAAATGACAGCTATCCTAACGCTTGTTTAACAAGTCATCATTTCTTGCCCTTATCCCATTTAACAGCAATTGTTATAGGTATCCAATAAAGCAAAGTTTAATACTTGTGTTCATAATGTTATTTTGTTCCTATAAATACATTTTTGGATTTTGCATAAAACTTGGCACTCATTTAGATCTCCATTATTTTTGCGGCGAAGCCCACAGCCAAGCATAATTTTTGTATTGAACTTGGCTCTCCTTTTTTACATTTATGTTTTTGGTGGGATATAAGTTAATCGCAACAGTTCAAGCGGTTGCAATTGGGAATGGATGAAAATTTCAGATTTGATTATTTTTTTGGTGATAGGAATAACCTTCCTTAGCACCAGAAAAAAGTTGCATACTTTTCAGGTGCGTCAATTATTCTTGAAAATTATAAACAGTTTCTTCACTCAGGTTTTGGGTTTATTAGGACGGCAAATAAGATACTTTGCTTGATCCGTCTCATATTACAAAAAAAATATCTTAAAAATCCGTGGTAAACTGACACTGGCAATAATATTGACAGCTGCAGCAGCTATATTTGTCATTGCCAGGGTCAGATATTTAAATTTTTTTTTGTGTTTTGAGACGGATCAAGGAAAGCGTCCCATTCGCCGTCCTAAACCCAAAACGTAAGTGAGGAAACTGTCTATATTTTTCAAAAAAAGTCTTTAATTTTTTTCTGGTGCTGATGAGGAAGGTTATTCCTATCACCAAAAAAATAATCAGGCACTTCAAAAATTTTCATCCATTCCCCATTTGCAATATAGTAGGTACGAAGAGGGTGGCGATTCCATCAGTCTTTATTAAAAAAGTAGCCCAGCCTTTTGTTTCATGTCCATTCATTCAGGATGATTTCTGTTTCATTGAAAATAATGGCGGGCTTCCTTACAAATTTCTTAGTTTTTGTTTTTAATTTGCATCCTTATGGCTGGATTTAGAGTTGCGACTGCTGCACACGGTCGAGCTACGCACGTGGGTACAAAAACGCTTCGTGATATAAGTAGATACTTCCACAGTAGTGTACGTACGCGGCACAAAAGTTTGCGTGTCGGAAGTTAGCCTCGAGTCCCGCATACCCGTCCGACCCCTCTGACACCTTTGCGGCGCTAATAGTAGCTAACATCAGAATCGTTAACTGATTTTAATCGTATTGTAGGTACGAACACGCTACGCACGAAATGACGTCACTGATACACGCGTGGCCTGTTCCGAAGTGCGCCCCACGCTGTCCACGCTACGAAGGAATGCCGTATGGTGGGGGAGCGGGGGAGACGTGAATCGTGGTAGCGTGCCCGTGTGCGTGCGTGGGTTGCGTGGGTGGCCCCAACTGCGTCGCACAAACCCCCTTTTGTGTCGAGCGTGGGCCGAGTGCGCCGCAATAGGGAATGTGGATACACGCAGCTCACTAACGTATACGTGGGTGTTGGCAACCGAGTGCAGCAACAGCACCGGAACTACGTCAGTTCATTGATGGCTCAACGGCGCCATCTACCAGGCTACGCGATCAACTTCGTCATGACGTTTAGTAGCAGAGGAGGGGGTTAAACCGGGTTAATAAAATGGCCAACGCGGGCTACGGAGCTCTCTTCTTTTCTGAATCGTCACGGGGAAAGCATAGGCGGGAATAGGCTATAAATTTAAAGGCTACTAAGTGTTGAATTATTTGTAATATATTTTTGATTCATCTTTAAATAAACTTTTAAGTGTGGAGCTTGTTTCTATAAAGTACTTCACCCTTCTAGTTTGGTAGATTTCATCAGAAGTGGGATAAAAGACCGCCCATCATGGGTAAACGTAAACGGTCAAAAAGGTCACGTGTACTTGCACGTTCAACTTCCACCTCGAGCAGCAGCAGTAGTCGGACGAGAACTCCGTCACCTCCACCGAGACATAGAAAGAAGAAGGCAAAGGTATCACGTAAAGCTGATACTTCAACTGTGAGTACAGGAAATGCTTCAACTGTGCTAAACAATATTATACCTGATTTTGACCCCTTACGAGACGATATAAGTGCTTGGCTTAATATTATTCAATCTTACGCTAAAACGTTTGCATGGTCAGATGACGTGGTTAGATATCAGGCACTTAACAAATTGAAAGGGTCCGCTAAGACCTGGTACGATTCACTTTTGCGCACCGAAAACCAATGGCCGTCGTGGCGTTGGGCGGTTTGGCGACGAAGGTTAGCTTCTAGCTTTCAGATACGGCGTGATATGTTTCAACTTCTAAAAGAAATAGTAGATAGGAAACCGACTGACAACCAATCACTGTACGAGTTTTATTTTGAGCAAAAAAGTAAAATAGATCGTTTATCTATAATTGTCGGTAATATAGGAGACTCCGGGATAGGGGCATCAATCGAAGCTAGTAAATACACAACGTGCGATAGCTTGGCTAGTTTCCTTCATGGACGTGTGTATAAATCTAGACACTCCAAACAATTGAGTTTAAATATACGCGATGGACAAAGCAAGCCAACATTTGCAAAAAACATCTACAATGGGTGGCTCAGGGCAAACCGTTCCTTCCAATAACAGTCAGGTTATTAACCAAACACAACGAAAACCACTTGAATGTTATGTATGTGTCGGTAATGACAAAAAGATAAATTGCGAAAAGTTGAATCGCAAATGTGAATTTTGTGGCAAGAGGGGGCATGAAGAAACCATGTGTTTTCACAAAGAATTCAGTGAAACCAGAAAAACAAGATAAACAAACAACCTTGATATACTTAATATATTTTTCTTTATTTCAAATTATATGACATGAATTTCGAAGTAATAAAGTTTGAATTAACCTTTTAATACATGTTAAATATAAAGTTGCAGTAGCTTAATTAAAGGTCAGAGTTAAGATAAATGCTTCAAAATGTTTTGATATTCTTGTGTGATGACATGTGTGCTGTACCTATATCTAAACTTTGTGATACCCAAGTGTTAGCTAATGGTGGAAATCGAGTTGGATACACATAAAATCTTAATCGTTGCGTGGCAAGCTTTTAAGTAGGTATCAACCGATCTAAACCCAAGACGAACGTGTTCAAGTGAGAAATCCTCTTTGAACATAGGGGGTCAATAAAAATAGTTACACTGTGGTTATCATCAAAGTACGAACAAAACAGCACTGTCACATTCAAGAGTTGAGTGATTCTGCTTAACTTGCTTTACCCTTCCATAACACTCACATGGATATTTGTCATGTTTCAGCATGTATCTTAACTCGTGAGGCGCCTGGGGCAGCCGCCTAGCAGGACAGCCGTGTTGGCAACCGAGTGCAGCAACAGCACCGGAACTACGTCAGTTCATTGATGGCTCAACGGCGCCATCTACCAGGCTACGCGATCAACTTCGTCATGACGTTTAGTAGCAGAGGAGGGGGTTAAACCGGGTTAATAAAATGGCGCGGGCTACGGAGCTCTCTTCTTTTCTGAATCGTCACGGGGAAAGCATAGGCGGGAATAGGCTATAAATTTAAAGGCTACTAAGTGTTGAATTATCTCCACTTATAATAAATCTCTAAATTAAAAAAAGAATCAGCCAGTTTGAAACTAAGCTTTGCGCGGTTCGAATGTTCTCAGCATCCCATGAACGGAAAAATATGAAACATTTTATATAGGTACATTATTATTCTAGCTGCAACTTAGGATAGTTTTTATCCGACTGCGACAGTTAATAAATTTTCCGAAATATACGACTTCATTTAATTTTTCATTTATTTTTATTGAAATCAAACGCTGCTCCAACTGTCAGCTATAAGAACCGTCAAATTTTCGTCAAAATGGCGGAATTGCTTTGCCTTTCACTTATTAATAATTTAAACCCCGTCTACGATAGACCTTTACGAGACAAATGCTAAAATATAAACCATAAAAAAATATTCGATTCTGATATGAGAACTTATATGCGCAAATGTCGTTTTATGTCGTAATTTCAATAAATGAAATCAACAAATTTGAACAATATAATTAACACGAATTTGTTTTTTTTGAATGACAATGGCACGCGCTCGGCGCATTCAGCCAAAGTACCTGCGGCGCTACCACGAAAACCGATACTCAATGTTCATATATTTGCATCCCTGTCACTCGAGTATGGTTAGTGCGATAGAGATAGAGATACCCGAATATTTTCGAATTCCGAAGTTCGTGGTTATAGCTCAGGAATTGAAACTACACCCCGTAAGCCGCGTCCGCTGCGTCATGTTTTCGTGGTTTTTAAATGTTTTGCCAATCAAAAAAAAACTCTATTTGTTTGCCGAACTTGACGGAAAACATGTAAGATGTTTAAAACATGGAAAACATTGGTGCAGCCGTCCCGGCTGTAGGTAGACACTAAATAAAATAATCATAATGTATTTTCTCGAAAAAGAATTTAAAATAAATATAGTCAAATGGAGAAAAAAACAAAGCAAGAGGTTATATAGGTAATGATTAAGTTATAAGAGTCCAAAGTTTTAAGAGGGGGTATGTTCTGTCCCTTTTCCGCAAAACGCACCTTCATATGAAACGATTGTTTTTTACTATGACGCTCGAGTATATTGACGTCACAGTCCCTCATCGTTTTCTCACTCTAACAAGCGACATTAAAACGGATGTAGCTTCATAATTTTTTGAGATATTTGAATGGGAGTTTCATTATCTTCTATCTATTTATCTCCACTTATAATAAATCTCTAAATTAAAAAAAGAATCAGCCAGTTTGAAACTAAGCTTTGTGTGGTACGAATGTTCTCAGCATCCCATGAACGGAAAAATATGAAACATTTTATATAGGTACATTATTATTCTAGCTGCAACTTAGGATAGTTTTTATCCGACTGCGACAATTAATTAATTTTCCGAAATATACGACTTCATTTAATTTTTCATTTATTTTTATTGAAATCAAACGTTGCTCCAACTGTCAGCTATAAGAACCGTCAAATTTTCGTCAAAATGGCGGAATTGCTTTGCCTTTCACTTCTTAATAATTTAAATCCAGTCTACGATAGACCTTTACGATACACATGCCAAAAGTTAAACCATAAAAAAATATTCGATTGTGATATGAGAACTTATATGCGCAAATGTCGCGTATGGCGTAATTTCAAAAAATGTATTAACAAATTTGAACAATAAAATTAACTCGAATTTGTTTTTTTTGAATGGCAATGGCACGCGCTCTTTGCGCATTCTGTCAAAGTGCCTGCGGCGCTACCACGAAAACCGAAACTCGAAGTTCGTATAACTGCATCCCTGTCACTCGAGTAATGTTAGTGCGATAGAGATAGAGCTACCCTAATATTTTCGAATTCCGAAGTTCGTGGTTATAGCTCAGGAATTGAAACTACACCCCGTAAGCCGCGTCCGCTGCGTCATGTTTTCGTGGTTTTTAAATGTTTTGCCAATCAAAAAAAAACTCTATTTGTTTGCCGAACTTGACGGAAAACATGTAAGATGTTTAAAACATGGAAAACATTGGTGCAGCGGACCCGGCTGTAGGTAGACACTAAATAAAATAATCATAATGTATTTTCTCGAAAAAAGGATAATAGAGAAAAAATCAACGCAAGAGGTTATATGTAAAGGTTCCTAAGTTCCAAAGTTTTATATTCTGTCTCTTTTCCACCAAACGTACCTTCATATGAAACGATTGTTTTTTACTATTACGCTCGAGGATCTTGACGTCACAGTCCCCGATCGTTTTCTCACTCTAACAAGCGACATTAAAACGGTTTTGAGATATTTGAATGGGATTTTCGTCATCTTCTATCTATCTATACCTACATATAAATGCCCTGACTGACTCACCCACTCACTCATCAACGCACAGCCGAAACTACTGGGGGGCTAGAGAGTTGAAGTTTACACCAGAACTACCTTTTAGAACGTAGGCAACGGATAAGAAGGGATCTTTGGAAATTCTACCCCTAAAGGGGTCAAATAGGGGTGCAAAGTTTGTATGGGGGAAACTTTATTTTTTGTGCTAGAGACTAAAAATTTTGTATAAATATTACTTATTAGAATACAAATGAAATACTTTCAACGTAAAGGAAAATTCTGCCCCTAAGGGGGTAAACAAGGGGTGCAAATGTTGTATGGGGGAAACTTTATTATTTTAGCAAGAGACTCAATATGTTGTAGAAAGCTTACTTATTAGAATACAAATAAAGTATTGTCAGCGTTTTGGAAACAGCCTCTTAGGGGGTTAAAAAGGGTTGCAAATTTTGCATGAGCGAAACTTCTATTTGAGATAAGCTTAAAAGTTTGTAGAAAGATTACTTATTACAAAACAAATAAAAAACAGCGTTTTGGAAAATTCCAACCCTTAAGGGTATGAAAAAGGGGTACAATGACGACATAACGATACTCACCAGCGGCATACATGCAGGTACAGTGTGCGATGTCACCCGCTCCGCACTCGCCATAGTGGAACGCTGGTGCAATGACAATGAACTAACAGTCAACCCAAGGAAGACCGAGCTGGTAATGTTCACCAACAAACGGAATCTGGGGACCTACCGCCTGCCCAGACTGTTCAATACAGAACTCCAATTGTCAACAGAGGTAAAGTACTTAGGTGTAATACTCGATGCCAAACTTAATTGGAGCAGTCATCTAGACAATAAAATCCAAAAAGCTACAGTCGTCTTCTGGCAGTGCCGTAGAATAATAGGTAGGACCAGGGGACTAAACCCCAAGATCACTCTATGGCTGTACCAGGCAGTAATCCGACCAATAGTAAGCTACGGTGCCATAGTGTGGTGGCCTCGTACCACGCTAACCACGATCGAAGCTAAACTACAACGCCTCCAGAGACTGGCCTGCATGGCGGCTAGTGGCTGCATGAGGACTACACCGACTGCAGCCCTGGAAGCCATCATGGACATTCCGCCGATTCACATTTTCATCAGGCAAGAGGCTCTGGCAGCAGCCATAAGGCTCAAAAGACAACATCTCTGGAGACCGCCCAGGGTTCCACACACCGAAATACTCTACGAGGCTGTAGGTAGGGAACCCCTTATAGAGGCAACTTCAGACATCATTCCCAGACAGTTCGTCTTTGACAAAAAGTACAAAGTTGAACTATACGAAACCCCCCAGGAAGGACTTAACCCCAGAGAGCTAAGAATCTTCACGGACGGGTCCAAGACAAGGTCAGGCACCGGATCAGGAGTATTCTCGGAGGACCTAAACATACGCATTTCGACACCATTAGGGACCCACAACACCGTCTTCCAGGCAGAGTGTATGGGCATAATAATGGCTGCTCACGCAATCGCCTCCAGGGAGGTAAGGGGATATCCCATCCGCATACTTTCCGATAGTCGATCCGTACTGCAAGCCCTGCAAGGTCACGCAACAACTTCTGGGCTGATACACGAGTGCCACAAAATCCTATCAGAGGTATGTTATAACAGCGACATAACCCTGCAATGGATCAAAGGGCACAGTAATTCACGCGGTAACGATGCAGCGGATGCACTGGCTAGAGAGGGTTCAGAGTCAAGAGCTGTAGGACCGAAACCCACAATTCCTCTACCCTCTGCATGGCTGCGGAGCACACTGCGACTAAACACCAAGGTAGAACACCAAAAACATTGGAACACCCTAGGAACCTGCAGGCAAACCAGGGAGGCCCTCCCGACAATCAACCCCGGATTGTCAAGGAAGCTAAAGCAGCTAAAGAGGCCGGCACTCCGTCTTCTGACAGGAGCTATAACTGGTCATGCACTACTAAACAAACACCTTTTTACTTTAGGTGTTACAGACAGTCCTCTCTGCAGAGCCTGCATGGAAGAGGACGAGACAGCCGCCCACGTCATCCTGACATGTCCTGGAGTGGCGGACTACAGGGCAAAGTACCTCGGAACACCGGGGTCACTACCGGAGGCCGTCGGCAACGTAAAGAGTCTGCTAGGCTTCCTGGTGGAACTGGGTTGGCACGAATAACAGTAGTGCCAAAACCCCTACTCAAAATAGGCGCATTTATGACGTCGAGTTGCGGAAACCCAGCCCGCGTACAACCTATAACCTAACCTATAACCTATAAGGGGTACAATGTTGGTAAAGGGGATTTTTTTGAGCTAGAATCTCAAACCTTTTCAAAAATATTACATAATAAAATAAAATAAAATACTTTCAGCGTTTTAGAAAATTTCACCCCTTCGGAGTGTATAAGGGGGTGCAACGTTGGTAAATATATTTATATAGCAAGCGACAAACCTTTGTTGAAAGATTACTTATTACAATACAAATAAAGAACTTTCAGAGTTTTGGAAAATTCCACCCCTAAGGGTGATTAAAACAGGTAAAAACTTGTATGGAGGAAACTTTTTTTTTGAGAGACTTGAAATTGTGTAGAAAGATTATTTATTAGAATACAAATATATAGGTAAATTACTTTCAGTGGTTTGAAAATTTCCACCTGCTAAAAGAGGGATAAAGAGGTGCAATGTTTGTAAAGGAAAACTTTTTTTTAGGTAGAAACTCTGTAGAAAGATTAAGTACCTATTTATTGAAATACAAAAAAATACCTACTGCCAGCGTTTTGGAAAATTTCACCCCTTAAGGGGTTAAAAAAGGGTGCAAGGTTCGTATACGAAACACTTTTTTTTTAGCTAGAGACTAGATAGTTTGTGGAAAAAATACTTACCTATTACAATAAAAAAAACAAGTGTTTTATTTTTAATGTTTCCCTGAAAAGCGTTCAAAGTTTGTATGGAGAGCAAGAAAATTTTAAAGTATGATATTTATAACTTCGATCTTAGCCTGTTTAAACTAAAAAACTTAAGTTAGCATTTTTTGAAATATATCCGCTAAAGGGGATTATAAGGGTGTTCAAAGTTTGTATGGAGAGCAAGATATTTTTAAAGTAAGGGATTTGTTACTTCAGTTTTAGACTGTTTGCTAAAATTGTACAAAACTTATTTCAGCGTTTTTTTTATTCATCGCCTAAGAAGGTAAAAAAGGGGGTTTGAACTTTGTATAGAGAGCAAGACATTTTTAAAGTATTACTATTAGGGTTCAGAGAGGGTTCTTAGTTTGTATAGAGAGCAAGAGATTTTAAAAGTAAGAGATTAGTAACTTCAGTTTTAGATTGTTTTCTAAAAGACTAGGTAGAAAATTCATTTCAATGTTTTTTTTTATTCAGTCCTTCAACAAACATTTAGACGATAATATGTTATACGCGTACGAAGTCGCGGGCAACAGCTAGTTTGTAATATATTTTTGATTCATCTTTAAATAAACTTTTAAGTGTGAAGCTTGTTTCTATAAAGTACTTCACCCTTCTAGTTTGGTAGATTTCATGGGAGACATGTTTAGCGTGTGCGTGCATTGGTCTGTATAAATGTAGACACACGCAGCTAGACCAATGGACCCACGTGGGTGACGTGTATAGGGTGTGAATGCGTAGCGTGCGCAGCAGTGGGGTTCCAGCCTTATAGTGTAAAACTGACGGGTCCGCGTGGACAGCATTCTTATACGTATTGGTCGGCGCGACACTAAAACCAGTTCAACAGTAGTATATGACGTACAAGGCCGGAAGGGCTTGCCTGTTTGTAGGATTAGATAGTAATACGAGGCAGGCAATCAAGGTACAACTCGTCGGAAATATGTGCGAACCTGACTTGAGCATACTATCAAGCTGCAATACGACTGATTTCTCCTGAAAGAATTGATCTCCGGCAAGGAGACATGGTAGGTGTGAAATTTTGATGGGGTCTTATAGAGGCCAGCAAGGTGACCACCAGAAAAATCTGACAGCTTGGGGTTCGCAGATATTTCCGACGAGTATATTAGTGCTTTTCTCAAAATAATGCGAGGATATTTGAAAACTATAAGAATAAACAAGAATATTTCTACTTACCGCCATCTGTTCCAGATTCGTTACCGCATCAAACACTCGACCAAACCCACTACAGCACAGACGACACCGCAACACCGAGCCTTCATCCCCTTAATCACACCGACGCGGAGGTGTCAACTCAAACATTCAGAGATTTGGTGCTTGGAAGCGATTTCAAGGAACTGAGGTTAGTGTCAATGCATATCAGGGATGTTGCAAACATTCACATCCACATCTGCGATCGCGGAAGTTTCGCATCAATTTCAACATTTGAACATGTGGATTTTTTGCGGATGCGGATGTAGTACAAGTCGCAACAAGAGTGTGCCGCGCGCGTGTTAGATAGTTTCACCACTAGCAAAAAGCCTCATTTCGATTTTGTAACGGTGCGCAGGTTTAAAAAAAGATTTTAAAAACTCTAGTTGACATACCTACCTACTGATTGAGCTAATACTTTCCTGTGATTGTGATTTCTGATCGATGAATGTTTACTTCACAGAAACGCCAGTGCACAGCCAAATTTGGAGAATGTCAAGAGTCGTCGCAAGCGCAGCCTGTTTAACTTGCCCAATATGATCGAATGTGCTACTTACTGTTTCTGGTGGTCTTTGATGAACTATGGGAACTACTGCGGCTGGAGTGGTTCTGGCCGACCCTATTAATGATACTGACAGGTGCTTTTAATGCATTAACATTAGGTTTTTAGATCAAATCTTGCAAGACAACGTCACGAAGTCCAATAAAGTTCAAAAATACAATCAGATGACCAAGCAAGACACCATTTTCAGTCAATGGACATAGAATTTGACCGTAAAAAACCTAAATTAAAAAACTTAGACTTGTCTTATTTGGGCTCATCAGAATCCCCCAATGCGTAGACGTTGACTGCGTAGCTGTGCGAAAAAGTAAAGTCTTACCTAAATTTTAAATTTAAAAAAAAATTACCTAAATTTAAATTTTTGACAGGAACATATTTTCTTTCTACATATGCCGCTCCCGTATTGGCTTACACTGCTATGAAAGACGATGTCTCTTCTTGACACTGCTTGTATAGTCTGTACGTTGATGATGATACTTACAATAAAAAAATTACCGTCTGAATCATCTTGTAGGTACAGTCGGCCAAAAAAGTTGTCTACCACCCTACGGTCAAGGTTTATTTGAGCGTCATGAAACAACAGGGTCGATTTCCACTTAATATATAATATTATGAGATTATGTCAGTAACCTTAGCGATAATTAAATCTCACAGAAACTTGTGTCAATACTGTTAGACCACTTTCTTGGCCGACTGTACACGGTCTGTTCATTCTTGCAAGCGCGAACTGCCTAAACACTGGTATTATTTTTGTTAATTAGAACTGACGTGAAAGACATCATTATGTTCTTCATTGGTTCTATTCTATTCTATATTTAATGACTCTTAGAAACCATACCTATACATCTCTAGACTGTTTTAATGTTTTTTTTATTGCGTGGTTAATGGGCATACAGTGCTGTTATTTTAATGGTTAATTTTTAATAATTTTCCATACCATGCCTCTCAATATATGTTTTAAACTTAGGTAGATTGTGTTAATTAACGATCTCGTTACATTACGATTGATCTGAAATATCAATGATTAAAGTATTTTGTCTCTGTGTGTCTTTTGTGTAGTAAATAAATGTCTTCTTTCTTTCTTTCTTTCTTTCTTATTTTGGAATTAAAATATTCAAGCCTTTTTTCAGTCTTTGTTCAAGTCTTTACAGTTTCCGTTTAAGGCTTGAACGTCCTCCGTCTAAGCCTCTGATCTCGTAAGCGGACAAAAGAGCATCTCCATGTCAGTCTTGCAGCAATTTAAGGCCCTGCATTCAGCTGAATACCATACCATCTACTGTGAGACATTTATATAATTGTATTTTAGATAACGCCTTTTGATATTTCCCCCTTCAGGATATTCAACAAATGTTTCCCATAATTCTTAATTCATACATTAGTAGGATACATACGAGTTTTAAATTGCCACAATCTCTCGCGAAACCCGTTTGCCGGGTAGCGCACAGGCGTACGTATGTATGAAAAACTCGGTGGCCGACTGCCGGCCGAGCCGTAACGCATTGTATACGACGTATTAAAAGGAAATAAGAACTTTTGACGTCTTCGATTGCGTAGCTACTTTTGATGCTGACTGTACGTGCGGCAGGTAGATCTAAATGTCTCTTTTTGTATGGGAAAATGACAGTTGAGTTGTCCTAACGTGCGTTTGAAAAGTTGCTTGATTACCCCACAAGCCGGTTTCAGAATGGACACGGATCGGTGTACTGTGAATCACCATTTATTTGTGCAACTCATACAAAACGGCGATCATCGTGCTATTTAACATCGTTTCATGTATTTGACTTTGTTTATTGAAGTTACATTGAGACATCGTTCAGAATACAATAAGTTGTAAAATAAATCTACATTCAACATTTTGATTAGTATAATACAACAAAACCTATATTCAATTTGTTGTTTTTTTTATCGGCGATGTCCGACCACCTTACATGTATTTGGGTCAGGACGGCAGTTGTGTAACTCCTTGCGTATATTAAACAATTTATATTTTAATCGAATGTGCCCACGGGGTTTACCGCGGGATTGTTTTCTTAATAGGGATGCACACGCTATTTGGGTCCCTATGTTTTAGACAAGTGTCTGAGAAGTCAAGTTTTCATCATGTTGCTGACCAGAACTCTTATAGTCGTATTTGTTGCTCTTCACGGTGTCGTATGTAAGTATTACATTTCTACTCTAATAATGCATTGTTAGTTTTTTGTTTCTAGTCTTCCATTTTACAACTAAAAACAAATTTTAATTTTACACCTGTCCTATCTCAATATTTGTTCATCACAACCATTCCAAACTCGATCACCAAAATAGATAAAGATGGGACAACATTTTCAAATCCTCGTGTCATAGCCGAAATTTTTAATAAATTTTACATATCCCAAAATTTAATCAATACTTTTAATCCGAAAGCATATAAAATGAAGACACTAAGTACTCCACACAGTCACGAAATAAAAAAGATTGTGACTTCTTTAAAGAATAAAATATCTTCGGGATACGATAATGTTCCTATACAAGTAATCAAAGCATGTGTGGACAATATTACGAAACCCCTTATGCATATTATAAATTTAATGTTGGAGATTGGCATATTTCCAGAAGATCTCAAAAAAGCCTTAATAAAGCCACTATTCAAAAAGGGACAAAAAACTAACACGGGTAACTACAGGCCCATAGCTTTATTACCTAGTTTCTCAAAAATGTTTGAGAAGGTTATACATATAAGACTGACAAAGTTTCTAGACGTAAATCATATCCTAAATAAATGTCAATTCGGTTTCCAAAAAGGGAAATCCACAACCACAGCCATATTTGAAATGTTAAAGCTTGTTTGGGAAAGTGTGAATAATAAGAAACCTTGTGCATCTCTGCTGATTGACATTATTTTAAAACAGCTTGATCATATAGGAATAAGGGGAAGCGCAAATCAGTTGTTTTACAATTACTTGTGTAACAGGGAGCAGGCAGTAGAAATTGTAAACTATAACGCTTAAACTAAAACAGTAGAACATGTGCAGTCTTCGTTTAAGAGAGTTCTGATGGGAGTACCTCAAGGTAGCATTTTGGGACCACTCTTATTTCTCATTTACCTGAATGAACTTCCCAACATAGTCGATGTGCCATGTGTTTTATATGCTGACGACGTCACTATGCTATTTTCAAGGGAAAACACCAGTGAAAGTATGCAAGAACATGTCAATAACGAATTAACGAAAATTATAAAATGGCTAAATAGTATTAACCTCAATGTTAACCTCAACAAAACCAAGCTTATCCAATTCAGAAATTATAAATCTATTCCGAAGTCCCTTGTAGTGTCCAACGAAAATACTGTAATAGATGAAGTAAACCATGTAAACTTTCTTGGAGTCGAAATAGATTCACATCTGAATTGGAAAGCGCACATTGACAAGGTAAATAAAATGATTTCTAGTCGATGCTATGCTTTGTCAATTCTCTCGGAAACTTGCTCTGAAAACATAGTAAAAAATGCATATTACGGAACAATCTATCCATTACTTACCTATGGAGTCATTTATTGGGGAAATTCCACTGATGTGCATAAAACGTTCATACTGCAAAAAAGATGCCTAAGGACTGTTTACCGAATGTACATTGTGGAATCACTTCGAAACATTTTCCGAGAAAAGCGTTTCCTGACTCTTACCGGTATTTATATACTAGAATTATGCCTACTTGTTAAAAACTACCCTGAATGCTTTCAGTGGAGATCGTGCAAACCTAACGTACGGTCTCAATACAAATATGATATTACTGTCCCAAAAGTAAGTACATCCATATACAATAAAAGTACATTTATATCAGCCATACGCATTTTTAACAATCTTCCTGTAGAAATAAAAAGCCTGGAAGGAAATAACTTCAAAAGGTGTTTAAAAAACTTTCTTATAGATAAGGTTTTCTACAACCTAAACGAATATTATAGTTATGTGTAATATTATAATGTAGTAATTTTTATAAATAAAATTGTAACTAGGTTAAGATTTACAAAATTGTATGCCCGAAAAGGGTAAAACTGTTGGAACCCATAAAATATCATGCTTCTACCTTTGTACTTACACGGTTTTATACAATAAAATTTTCTATTTCTATTTCTATTTCAACAAGCGGTCCAGAGTCGCGATTCCATCAATCTAAATTGACAGAAGGGGGCGTCCTTAGCTTTTGATTCATGTCTCTGTCATTCGAATTACCATGCACTGCACGTCATAGTTTGGCATCTATAATTAGTTCCTAGGACTTCACAACTATCTATGTGAGGCAGTTTTTTGCATTTAAATTTAATTTCAATGTTTTCTCGCGCGTGTAGCACACTGTTAGTGTTCCGTACCAAAATAAATCGAATGAAACGGTTTTTTTTAAGTTTGGTAAGTCTGTTACCAATCATAGCGATCCCCCAAGCTCTTGCCGAGGGCTATGTTGCTTAACCTCGCTGACCGCCTCCGATCTGCGATCGCGGGTAGACTATGAACGCTTCAGAAGAAGCTCCCGTAACGTAAAATACCTACTTTTCTACATTTGTTCCAGATTCGTCACCGCATCAAACAGTACATGACCAAACCAACAACGAGTACGGAAATATTGCCTTGCGGACGCCAAATTGGGACTTTTTGGAACTAGACTCTATTAGGTATGACATGACAGAAACGCTTCGAGCGGGCACTTAAGAGGGCGTTCATGTGCACACTAGCGCCACTATGGCGCCACTGGTAAATAATTGTGATTATTTAAATTTAACGATAGATATTTAAAAAAGGAGGCCGCTATGCACTGTATTTTGTACTTAAGTATCTTTTGAATACATCATAATAGTTTTTATGTTGCTGGATTAGTCAATCTATGCGTCCAAAATTAAAAAGGCCGTTTTTCTTTTGAGTTCATAGATCGACGAATCAAGCAAGATAAAAACTAGTTTGATGTATTCACAAGGTACTTAAACAGTGAATAGCGGCCACCTTTTTTGAATATCAATCGTTAAATTTAAATAATCACAATTATTTACCAGTGGCGCTAGTGTGCACATGAACGTCCTCTTAAGGCGCATGCGGGGTGCGGGAGATTTCCAAAACGTATACCATAGCGCCCCGCGACCTGCGGGAAGCACCCGCATGTGGTAGGTATATCGAGCAATTAATATGCGCATTTTTCGGGCCCGAACGCAACTTGTCGTGCCAAGTATTTCGCGATATGTCAAGCTTTGTGCAGACGCCTAGCAGCGCAGGCGCACTAATATAATGTGAATGTTTACTTCACAGGAATTTTTGTGTATTGTGTGTGTATGTAATTACAATCTTGGGCATTTAGTCATACATAATCACTAAATTATACGCACATCATAGGAATTACACAATTAGTAAGGAAACCAGCTTTCCATATCATATGCGTGCAAGACGTCATCCCAAATTTTTTATCCGATACTACCTGGGTACATGGCCAATGTACGAATGCTCCCTTTGTCTGTACTAATGGTGTCAATCTTCCCCTTCACTAATATGAATGTTTACTTCACAGTAATATCCGTGTAAAGGCTCATTTGAAGGCCAGCAAGATACATGGTAAGCTCAACTTATTCAATCTGGCCGGTATGGTCGGATGTGGAACTAAATGCAACCGGTTGTATTTAATGGACTATGGGAACTACTGTGGCATTGGCGGTTCTGGTCGACCAATTGATAATGTTGACAGGTGACACCTTACTTTTCATATACAGAGTGTTTGGTCCATCGTTTGCCAAATTAAAACGGCAGGTATGATGAATGATGAATTATCGAGAACATGGAATTGCATTTGTAGTGGTTGTACAGTTTGCAACAAAAGGAGAATAATTTTCTATTAATTTAATTAAATTACATACCCTTAAGAAATGGAATAAGTAGTAGTCCTCTGTTTTTTGCTTTTAGTCGCTATCATGTTCTTCATCTGAGCTGTCACAAGTATTGATAATAAGATTGTTTGAAATTCGATCCATTTCCCCTTCCTGACATCGATATTTATTTTCTTCACTTTCGACATGGCGACAAATATTTTCCCAGTCCTCAGCAGTAATAGTATTCATTCGTTCAGTTGCTGAACTCATAATGCCTTGCATGTTTAAAGAAACGTTTCTTTTCGCTACATATCCTTTTACCATGGACCAAATATTTTCGATCGGTTTGAATGTCGGGTGATACGGTGGCAATCGTAAAACGGAGTGGCCATGTTCTTTTAAAATTGCATCTATGTGGTACCTACTCACGAAACCGCTCTTTATTTTGTTTATCTATCCAAATATCATAAACCCTCCATGATGCGTTTAAGAACCGCACATTATGACCACCATAAAAACAGACTGTTTTGTTAGAACAAATTTCTTATCTGTGAAAATGTTATTATTGCTAAATAATTACATCGATTTTGATAATATTATTTCATTTAAATTTCGAACATTTCTAAAAAACAAAGAAATTTATTTGACCTCTATTCTAATATCAGTCGAGATGACGTTTAGTTCGCAATGAATTGTCAAGTTGCATACAAATTTGACAAATGTCGCACGTACGTAAGATATCGAACGATATGATAGTTAGGGCTGGCTCTAGTTTGTCTCTGAAATAAAAAAAAAACTATGACAGCTGCCAGAAAACAACGCCGCGATGCCGGTTTTAATATGCGGCTCCTGAATGCATCATGGATGCTTATGATATGTGGATAGATAAAGCAGTGTATGTGACTGTACATAATGAAGGGCATTAAACACGAGTGTGGGTTTATGAAACGAGCCGAAGGCGAGTTTCATAATAACATCACACGAGTACTACTATTAATTAAATCATACAAACTGGTTTTGTACATCAACGGGCTATATGAAATGTTGTGTTCTGTCAACCAATCCATCATTTCCTGTTTATGAGAATTTGACGTTGGAGCACGATTCAAGTTTGTCATGATAGGACGCATTATCTACGGTAAGTACGCTATTCGGTTTAAGGTTCGGTATTAATTTTTCTTTTAACCATTTTTCGTAGTTGACAAAGTTCATCTGGTCATGGTAATTTCCCGTTTTTTGGTTTGCCTTAAACATTAACAAAGCGTTGGGAATAAAACTATATTTTCCTCCAGTGTGCACTATTATTAACCGCTGGCCTGTACTGATTTGTTTTTTTACACCAAATTCTGTTCCGTCGGTCCAAGCCTCTCCGGACACATGTGAAGTGTGGATGTAGCTTTCATCAGTATAAACTAGTGGTCTATCTTTAGACCGATATTCCGCAATTTTGGTAAGGTAATTTATTCTTAGCAGTCGTATGTTGTGTCTTTCCATTAATATTTTTCGGTTGTCCTCGGTCTTTTTCCATTTAAATCCTAATCTTTGTGTTAGTTTTCGTAAGGTGGAAATGCCAAATTTGTAATTTATATCGGATTTTAACACAGAGTTGGAAATTGCTTATGGGACAGATGAAAATTGTATATAGTTTTCCGGATGACTTCCTGATCAAAATCGGCTACTGCTGATGACGGACAAGTACGTAACTTTTTATTTCTCGGGGAGGTGAATTTCTTTGTTGATGCGAATTTCTCACTATTGCTCTCAGACACAATGTTATTAACAGTAGAGAGACAAACACCTGTAGCTTTTTCAACTAACTGGGCAGCCGTGTAAGGGGAATTTAAATTTTTCTTCAGTTCAAGTTCAAAATATTTATAACAGTTAAAAAATTTTTGCTTACTGACTCTCAATCGGACCAAAATTACTCACTGCCATATTTTTTGATAATTATGTAACTTACACTTAGTCGTACGGGCTGACACAAAATTATTATGATAATTGTGAGAATACAATAAAATCAGACGTAAAAAATATATGCACAACGTAAATAATATTCACAATTTGACACTGACATTATTTTAGTATTTATTTCTTCAATATAATATTGTAATATCTGAACCTTGGCTATAGAAGCCAATTTCTTATGCGAGGGCTCAATATTAAAAAAAAAATTGCAAACGGCTACTCAGAAAGCACACATAAGTCTCAGAGGTAGGTATAGGCCAGAGTGGAGCGAAGAAGTCACCAGTGTTTATTGTTAAATGGGCGCCAGGTGGTTCCTTCGTCAAACGAATGACATCATCAAATAAAAATCACATAACATAAGTAAACACACATTTAATTTCTTTTTAAGTAGTAGTCCTTAGTACAACAATACCTTATCTTTATATTCCTTCCTTGGTTTCCATCAACCCGTTAAACTTAATTAGTTATAAGATTGCTTTTCATGCAACAAACATTTTGTTATACCCTTGAAAAGCAGTGGCTGTTCAAGGGTTAATAGAACTTTTCTTATTTAATAACACGGTTTTAAAACTACCGTTTAAGCAAGTAATTGGTTAAAGGAACTATTTATTTTAAAACACTCTTGTGGTTATATTAAGACATAAAATTATACATGTACCACATTGATCTACATAAAAGTTTCTGTATGTTGAGTTATAGCACTGATAGTCAATATGCACACGGTTTAAATGGATAGCATAGGTATACATACAGTTTTAGATTTCGTGTATGGAGGATACATTCACTCCGCAGAAGTACCTGGCTCCAACTAGAGGTCAAAGGGGCGGTGTCCATAAATGGTCCATAACTTAGGTTAGAAAAAGCTTGCTTTTGAGCTAACCATGAGGATTGGGATGTAAGGATATCTCCTTATCCTTCCCTGGTATTGAAAGTTAGGTTTAACCCTAAACCTGTCTCCCTGAAATCAATTTTTTCCACATGTTAGATAACTATTTGGAATTTTATATTTCAGTATTGTTTTAAACAAAAGGCGTTTATAATGAGGGTGTAATAAGTAAATTACTTACCAGCAAAGCTGGGTGAGTGAAATGAGGTGTTAATGCCACATGACCGGGCACATTTTGTAGGAAAATAAACGGAGACGTACGATGATTGAAACGGAGAGCTGAAAAGAAAATCGACAGACATTACTAACAATATTCCATGATAATCTCGCGACATAACGTGGAAATATTGAATAGAATTCCTTACCAAGTTCTCAATTACACAATGGAGGACACATCTCCGGTGACTCTAAATTATTCAACTTTGGCCACAGGCTGAAAGGAAAACAGAGATTATTAGCTTCGGCGTTTTACCAAACAAACAAGGAAACGAAAACGGCTGTTATTCTTACCCAAAGCGATGAGATTCGACACAAAGGATTTATAATAACCTTCAAGGCATGGTGACGAGGTGTCGAATGAATTTTGCTGGAAAGGAAACCCAAATCCCAGTCTTTTGATATGGCAACAATCTCCTTCCAGGAACGAATGAAATGAGCAACTAGAATTTCTAAATTACAACAAAAATAACCTTTTAAAGGCTAGAAGACACTCCAAATAGATATTATCTATTTATCCTTGAGTAGAATGCTTACAAAAACAATAGGACAGTAAAGTTAGGAATTCGAAAGAATTATTGACCGGAAAACAAAATCTGTAATTTAGACATGGCAACATGGCACGTGATGACGTTTCGTCATTCCTGTGAAAGAAACGCACGACCTTTAATAACTACTTTGGAGTTATTTGTTATTTAGTAAAGTTTTATATTTACGGAGATATAATTACTTATTTTAATACGAAACTTCTATTAGGTTATTAAAATTACTAGTACACCGTGATTTACTATATATTAAGTTCATTTTGACGTTACCTTGAGATCTGTCAAAACAAGAAACCAAACGCCAAACGTCCAGGCTGACAGGTATCACATATTTTTATTAACTGCTTGTTTACAGTATTTAAGTAGCAAATTTATAGTCTTTTAAACGTGAATTGATTGTTTAAAAGTAAAACAAAGAAGTGGGTGTACCGTGTTTAATGTGATTTTGCCGTAAAAAGGCTTCCCACGATGAAAGTATATGGACAAAGCTTTACGAATTGGTGTCCATTACTGGAACTACCAACAGGTATGTTTATTAGTAATTAGGCCTTATTTGGATCAAAATTATATTTTCTTCATGATATAGGGCTATTAAGCATCCTATACCACCACTGAGTCATACGTTTAGTCTGTTTGTAGGTCGAGAAATATTAGATATAAGTTAAAAGAAAATTTATTACTAACTCCATACAAAGTACCACTTTACCTAAGTATAAAGTGTTACAATATAACAAACCTCTTTTTATTCTAATAGTACGAGAAAATAGAAAATTCAAATATAGAATGCCTGTAAACATACAATACTACTACATATGCAATTCCATGCTCTCGTTAATTTATCTTTACTACATATTATTATGCAATTCCATGCTCTCGTTAATTTATCTATACGTTCTCTTTTTAGGGATTCGATATCGATAAAAAAGATGTCGATATATATTTACACATGTGCTTATTTAAATTTCTCGATTACTATAAAACGCTTCGATATCATATCTCAACACATATCATATCTGTTTTATTTTGACTCAAATGTCAATAGACATATTTTAAGATAAGATAAAATGCCCTTTTGACCACTGGGGACGTTAAGATAACGTATATTAATTTAAAGTGGATATTTTGATCTAGACGTCAATCTTTACTACCGACGAATAGGGAAAAAATACACTATGAAAACTATTAGATTTTTAAAATAGACAAATAAATGCACGTTTTAATTTGTTTATTGTTTTTATTTTAACCCTTATTAGTACAAGGGGATATTATTTCCCACTTCGTCTGTTGGTATAAAATTTTATGTATTTTGTATACGGCAACTCTTAATGAAACCTACCATACAGTTATACACTTCTTAGTAAGTATTATACTTATTATACTGGCAACACTTTTCACTCAGACTTCATCTGTCAACACACATCAATGTCAAAGTCAAAAGTTGTGAAAAAATCGTAAACAACAGTGTTTTTTGCCGATGAGTGTCCGGATCCATAAAAAAAAATAGGTAAGAAGGTTTTGATGGCAGTTATGTACAATTAACTGTATTATTTGTTATTTAGCATAGAAATTACTGTCTGAAACCATTGTTTTGTCCGGCCAAATGTCCTTTGAAGTTGGAGGGTCCAAGTGGGAAAATAATTCCCTTTGTTCGCTCACGAACTTAAAAAAATCACGCCATAAACTTCTTATAAATATATATAGTAAGATATACAACGTAATGACGAGTTTTGAAGCCCGTTTCTATATAATAAATAGTCTTTGATATTATTTGTTAGAGTTTAGTACACAACAATTACTTTTGACGTATTTTCAACCGACGAAAAAAACGGAGGAGGTTCTCAAGACGACGCGTATATATTTTTTTATGTATGACCACGCATAACTTTTTACAGAGTAGTTCGATTTTGATAATTCTTTTTTAATTGGAAAGAGTCTATCCCGAAGTTGGTCCCATATACATTTGGAAAAAAAAAACAACCTTAAGGGTAGGCAAATAGGAGATGATTGATTTATCTTCGGTTAAAACTTTGTTTTTAAAGTAAATTATATTTGTGAAACAGGTTGCTTGACTTGTAAAATGGTGTATTAATATTAAACTGATGTATAATATTAGTTTTTTTTTGTAATTTAGTGATAAACACAAATAAAAATGAGGCTTTGTAATTACTTTTCCAATTATAAGATGAACGAAATTTTAAGTTTTGTTTATGTATTTATATGATTAAAAGTTTGTTTTTTTTTTATGAATTTCCCTGTTTTATTTTTAAGATTGTATTAGAAAATAACAAGAAACAAAGAAAACTCATAAAAAGTCATAAAATGAAGAAAATAATAAAGATTACCTCAACGGTCAGTCCGATTTTTTCACTACGATCATCGAACAAGGGGAAATAATTTCCCACCAGAAATCACCCCCTTCCACTTACCCCCCCCCCCACTTTTAACGTATTTTTTCTGGATCAAGATACCCAACTTACCCATAAATCGAACTCAAATTTTAATTTCCAAAAAAATTATGCTCTGTCCTATTAAGGGTTAAAATGAAGAGAAAATAAATAATATGTTGAATAACATTTCGATGTTGGCAGTAACATCGATATATTTATTTGTCGATAAAATATTTTGCTACATCACTTTAGTATAGGTGCCCCGAGTTAGCACAGGTATGGTCATTAGCTATAATTCCCGGCCTTAAAAATTTAATGTCAAAAAACCTTTAAGGAACTTTATTAATTTGCCGTTTTTGTGTTATGGACGCACTAGGCACTAGACGCAATCGGTGTGCGATAAAAAACGTATTCTAAGGTAGGCAAACAAGACTTGCAGATTGACGACAACCATGGTATGGAAAGACACGGTACGGAAGGTACCCTTTTGAAGAATATCGTTGACTAACAATGTTATACCATTTCTGAATCTACATAACATGCCTCATTTCTTTGACGTTATTTATTCGTTTCTTTTCAAATTTTTTTCATGGGAGATGGTCTAAGTTGAAATTTGTGTTTTTGTGACAACTTAAATCAAGATTAATCAAGAGTAGCATTTTACAATAGTTACTGACAAAATAACAATTCGCACTTCTGTATTAACTATTCATGATTTGAAACACACAAAAGACTGTTATTAAGGGATTTAAAAATGTAAAAACAAAGGCGAAAAATCTCAATTTTTTTTCATTCAGTAATAACTCGAAAACCGTGCAACTTTTACTGGGGTCATGTTAGGCTGGTCTGGTTCCTCTAGAGCTGACCTACCTCCAGTGTCACTGTTACTTGGTGCTTCTGGGACAACCTGTATATATATATATATCTGAACAAGAGATTGCGTAATGCCTAAACCCTTGTTGGGTTGAAAGGTCGGATGGCACTCGTAAAATAATAATGGTAATAATGGTACTCCTGAACACTGCGCGGATCATAAGGAGGTTTCTTTCTTAGTCGCCCTGGCGACCGGCGCCCTAGGTGAGGTTGATTTGCATATTTGTAATGTGGGTACTTATTATGTATTTTTATTTTACTTTCATATCTATATAGTAAAAAGCTTAATCTAAGATGAGGAGAAATATAATAATTCTTGCTTTCGTCGAAGCCACGTTCACAGAGGTTTTAAGACTAGGTAGCAAGTGGACCGTGGGTTAATTTGGGATGAAGTCGGGATCAGAAGGGTATCTGAATAAAAGATCTCATTTATTTCGCAAAATTCGGACTTAGCATTGGAAACATTAGAAGATCCCACATCGATACCTTGACTATGACTTCTAACGCTCTGGTGGTCTTATCTTATCTTATCTTATATAGGTGAGAGCCCTTTCGGATGCACTTCGAACCAGTGGGATATTCTGTACATTTGCCCTCTCCTTTATACCTGCTCCCAGGCTTGCACCATCATTTCCACGAAGCGGATGATGCAGTTCACCGGGAGCACCTTGAATTCCTTTGGTTGCAGTTAACCGTTACCAAAGTAGTTCATTCCTTGTCTGGCAAGGGCATGACATTCACACAATAAGTGTTCCATAGTCTCATCCTCCTCGCCACACATTCTACAGTCTAAACTATCCGATAGTCCCATCTTGGCCAAGAGATCCTTGACCCCGAAGTAACCTGTGAACACCCCGGATATAATTCTGAGTTGCTTCCTACTGGATTTCCAGAGTTTTCTGGTTCAGCCCGAGTCCACTCCTTCTATGAAGAGCTTAGAGTGCCTTAAGCCAGCCTCATTCCTCCACTCGTGTTGGTTAGGCTTTAAAGGCCGATATTATGGTTCCCTGCAAGAGTCCCACAAATGGTTCTGGAACAACAAAGTGATTTGTAGAGCCCCCTCTTGCAAGCTCATCTGCTCTTTTGTTGCCGATGAAGCCCTTGTGCCCTGGTATCCAAACTAGTTGCACCTTATTGTGCCTTCCAAGCCTGTTCAGTGCTTGGACGCCATTATAAATTAGTCTAGAGTCCACTTTCGGCGCCGTAAGCGCTTTAAGGGCCGCTTGACTGTCACTGAGTATATAGATAGTCTGCCCTTTGTTTTGCCTGTCTATATTCTCCTGTACACAGGCAACTATGGCCTATGTCTCCGCCTGGCAGACAGTTTCCAAACTACCCATGCTTACACTTCTACTATAGTCATTTGCATAAATGCCTGCTCCCGTACTGGATCCCATTTTTCATCCGTCTGTGTACCATATTCTGTCTTCGATACCAGACTTTGGTGATTCTAGACCTTCGGCCCACTCAGCCCTGGATGGAACTTTTGTTGTGCTATGGAATACATATACTTGGGTAGCATTTTGTCGCTTCCCATGTTTGTTATTCTGTCTAAGAAACTAGTCAGTCTCCATGTTTGTGTGCTTAGTCTTTGGCTTGCTATCGCTCCACAGTCCAAGAGTTCATAATCTGTAGAGCGATTTGCGCGCCTCTGACTTAATCACCATGTGAAGTGGCGGTAGGTCCAGTAGGACTGCTAGCGCCGCTGTAGGCGTGGTTCGAAACGCCCCGGTTATAACGCTCTGGTGGTCAATCAGAGAAATACATTAGAAAATCAATGTACTTAAAATTTAAATCTCTACAGTTTTAGTAAATTATTCATAATAAACCTTTAAATTGACCTTAATTTTCTCCTACAGATGCTGTCAGAAGCATGATGATTGTTACGGGAGGATCATGAAACACTATAACAAGGAGACATTGGCTATGTACGTCGGGACTTACAATTGGCATTGCAACCATGGCAAACCCTCGTGTATTAGATATCAATCATGTGGGTGGAGATTGGGTTTATGCAAATGCGACCTGGCAATCGTCAAGTGTCTAAATAAATTTGGTTGTCCTAAGAGGTCAAACTATTGGCCCATGATACAATACGGTATTTGACAAAACTCAAATCAGCTTTTTTTTATGAAACGTCAAAAAAGCTCCGTTAGTATGGAATTTGTAGGTCACAATCAAACAACGTCCTTATTGTTAGTTTTTATGAATTAAAAAATCTTAAAATAGCAAACATAAATGAAAGCTTGATACTTTCCGAGTAGTTTTGTAATGTTTATCTGTTGCTAATGAAAAAACTATTTATTTTCACTGTTTTCAAATATCCAATTAAAGAGTCAAAAATTTTTTTTTTTTTTTGGAAATACCTAGTTGGAGCGTGTAGTAATTGTTTTGTTTTTAAAACGAACAATATAAACCAACGAATGAAGAAAACGATTGAAAATGATTTGAGAGGATACGCGACGTAGGTTCATGGTCTTCTCTCCCTCTCACTGAGCATAAGCGAGAGCGAGATGGAAGTGCGTGTTCGAAAGTGTGTAACATTACTTTTTAGTACATATTAATTGAGTTTTAGAATATTGGATAATGTATTAAAGATCTATCCGGTTATTGTGTTAGAACAATAAAAAAGCTATCCTTTTTACAAAAAAAATATAGATTGTCGTTGAAAATGACAAAATCGTGATTATGAAAGTTTATTTTTATGATGATATTTAAGATTTTTTTACAGAGTTACCAAGCTATTTTTTAATATTATGTTCGATAATTGTGTTTCACTTTCAGTCTACAGTAATTTTTCTGTAGTAGAATTCTTCATTATTTCAAGCTCAAACATCAATCTTTTCGTCAGATCGTGAACAGGCCTGGCCTTAAGGTTCATTATGTAGGACTATAAGACGTTAACCACCAATTGATATAAAAATAAGCAAACAAAGCAGACTTTTATAATCATTATCTTTTTTTTTTATTGCAATTATATATATTTTTTTTATTTGTTAAATCTCTTAGTTAGTGTGCTTATTTTCAATTTTCTTTGTTACTTGTAAGTAACCGAAATTAATCATCTCGACAAGAAAAAAATGCAAGTTTATTTCATAATAATTTTATACAACACAGAAAGGAATTTATATCCTAAAAAAATAAAACATTATTTACGAATAAAACACGGGCGCAACCTGTGTGGCAACCTTCTAATTAAATAGAAAGAGACGGATAGAGTCTTGTGTCTTCAGCGGGATTAGCATGGTTGCCGTTTTGTCACTTAGCGTTGTGAATAAGTCATCCGTCACTCTCGCACTCGTATAATTGTCAAAACGCGACGGAAGTCTTATCCATAGCGATAAGCATACCTTTGCTAACTCGGAGCACGTTCTAGGGATTTGATATCGATTAAAAAAGATGTCGATATTATTAATACATGTGCTCATTTTAATTAACCGATTACTATAAAAAGCGGCCAAGTGCGAGTCGGACTCGCACATGAAGGGTTCCGTGAAATAAATTGCGGTTTACGATTTATGACGTATTGAAAAAAAACTACTTACTAGATCTCGTTCAAACCAATTTTCGGTGGTAGTTTACATGGTAATGTACATCATATATTTTTTTCAGTTTTATCATTATCTTATTTTAGAAGTTACAGGGGGGGGGGACACACATTTTACCACTTTGGAAGTGTCTCTTGCGCAAACTCTTCAGTTTAGAAAAAAATGATATTAGAAACCTCAATATCATTTTTGAAGACCTATCCATAGATAACCGACACGTATGGGTTTGATGAAAAAAATTTTTTTGAGTTTCAGTTCTGAGTATGGGGACCCCTAAAACTTAATGTTTTTTTTCTATTTTTGTGTGAAAATCTTAATGCGGTTCACAGAATACATCTACTCACCAAATTTCAACAGTATAGCTCTTATAGTTTCGGAAAAAAGTGGCTGTGACATACGGACGGACAGACATACAGACAGACAGACGGACGGACATGACGAATCTATAAGGGTTCCGTTTTTTGCAATTTGGCTACGGAACCCTAAAAAGATTCCATATCATATCTGAACACATATCTGTTTTATTTTGACTGAAACGTCATTATAAATATTTTAAGAATGCCCCGTTGACCATTTTTGACGTTGAGATAACGTATAGTAATTTAAAGTGGATATTTTCGTCTAGATGGCAACTTTTATTACCGTCGAATATGGAAAAAATATTATTTGTATACTATGAAAACTATTTTAAAATAAATAAATTTAAAAAACTACACGTTTCAATTTGTTGTTTATTCAATTTATTTAAAAATAAAGAGAAAAAAAAATCTTTATGTTGAATAACATTTAGATATCGTCAATATCATCGATATATTTTTTGTCGATAAAATATTTTGCTACATCAGTTACATCACTTTAGGCTAGGTGCCCCCGAGTTAGCACAGGTATGCCGCTGTGATACCGCAACGACTCCGCAGTGCCACATCCGGAAGTGACCTTAGAAGAAAAGCCTTAATTCATGTGAAGAAGAACATCGTTAGACTTCAAAAAGTATACTTATGTATAGTCGTACGTAGGTACCTAAATAAGTCCTTAAGCGCCGCTGAGTCAGCAGTACCTACTACAGTTGTTACTGGAGTCCCTATCGTCCATAGGGGAGGGAACACTCAAAAATTCCGAAGAATCATTTGTCCGAACGCATAATAATGATTCCGAAATATCAAAATTCCGAATGGTATTTTCCGCAGTAGGTATTATATCCCGAGTAATCAAAAATTCCTTCAGCGGAACATGGTTTCCAGACTTATGAAATTCGGAAAAAAAACATGCTTTCGGACAATGATTGACTCTTCGAAATTGTGTAGTGCACCCGTCCATATAGGCAATCGCCTATTCTCATCAGGGGACATGTAGAAGTAGAAGTAGTAGAAGTAGAAAAGTTTTATTCAACATCACATTACACGAAATTATAATTAAACATTTAAACATTAATACATGTGAACCGTAAGATTAGAATTAAAATATAAATTTAAAATTAATGTTACAATTATGATGTGTGTGTGTGTTTGTGATGTTAAAAAGGAGCTTGCCTCAGCATAATGTTACAGCGAGGTCACTGCAACGCTGGTTTTCAGGCAGACCCTGGTAACTATGTACATCCATTTTGAATTGCTCGCTGTTTGTCGGGAACGAAATGTCTCAGTTATTGTATGTGTGTGTGTATGTATATGTGTGCGTGTGTTTGACTTGACTTGGAATACGAAGTGTGTGATGATATTGTTCAATAGGGATGAAATTTGAGTAATAATATTGTAAGTAGGTATGTTTGGATGTTCATACATAATAAACATATTTGGCCAATGGCATAATTGAAAGCAAATAATTTAATGTACAAGGTACTCTGATGGTAGGTTATATGGTCATTACTTACATATATGAAGGCACAGCACGACTACCAGGAGGAAGTGCCTGCTGTATTTGCATAAGGTGTCGTTTCAGATGCAATTTGAAAGTGCCAATGGTATTACATTTCTTGAGTGGCGGAGGTATGTTATTCCAGCACTTAGTGGCTGTGTATTTAAAACTTCCTCGGAATGCGGCGGTATGGTGACGTGGAAGTAGCAATTCATGACATACTGATCTAATGCCGTGTGAGGAGGACGACCTGCTTGAGCGCCAGGTGAACTTTTTATGTAAATAGTCTGGCTCGGACGTTTTTACCACGCCAAACAACAAGGAAGATAGATGAAGTTCTCTTCGGTATGTCATTTTGAGAATACCTGCAAAGTTCAGATAAGGCGTCACGTGTGATCGGGGGGGGGGGGGGATACCAAAACGGTAGCGCGCACATGCGTTTTGCACTCTTTGCACTATTCGGTCCGTACAAGCCAATAACCGTGGGCCATATACCACATCCCCATAATCAAACCTTGAAAGTACCAGGGAATCGCATAACTTAACACGCAAATCTACACTAAGAAAGTCACGAATATGGTAAAGTACCCTAAGCCTGTAAAATGCAGCTTTGGCGACATTCGCTATATGACCCTCGAAACGCAATGACTCGTCCATTACAATGCCTAAATTGCGCGCCTCAGGTACTCGTTCTACTTCATCACCCGATATGATAACAACTGGTTTATGGTTATGTACCTTTTTAAGCTGGTTTTTAGAGCCGAAAATCATAAATTTAGATTTACTGAGATTTAGCACCAAAGAGTTAGAGTCGGACCAAGCTGCAATACTTTCCAAATCGTCGTTTAGTTTAGCAGTAGCCTCATCGGTATTAGCTGGATTAAATGATATATATATTTGAATATCGTCAGCATATAGGTGGAACTTACAATTTTTTATAACGTCTCTGATATCCGCTGTATATAATATGAATAGAAGCGGTCCCAGTATTGAGCCTTGCGGCACTCCTCTGGATACAGTCGATGGTTTTGATTTCACATATACACTACGATTGTCCTTAAGTTTAACGACTTGGCTGCGGCCATCAAGATACTTGGAAAACCACGAGATTGTCCTCAACTCAAAGCCATAGTATTTCATTTTAGATAGCAATAATTTTGTATTAATGGCAACAAAAGCACGTGAGAAATCAAGAAGTGCCATTATCGTACCAAGACCCATATCCTGCGCTGATAAAATGTTGTCCTCCACATCCAGGAGTGCTGTTGTCGTGCTATGAGACTTGCGGAAACCGGATTGCAAAGTAGGAAGAACTTTATTACTCTCAAGAAATGTCGACAACTGTATGTACAGTCGCCATCACATACATAGGTACACTATAGGTGTTCAAAAATATCGGCACATGCACCCTAATGCCTTGAAAATAGAGGTGTGTTCCGATGTTTGTGACGTGCTTGTTTGTTCCGATGTATGTGATGGCGACTGTACACTACCCGTTCTAATATTTTAGTCACACAAGGAAGAATGCTTATTGGCCGTAAATCTTTCACATCAGTAATATTACTCTTTTTAGGAAGAGGTGTTACCAATGCCACCTTCCAAGCATCAGGAAAGATCGAAGATGAGATGGATTTATTAATTATTGCAGTGATTGCGGCTAATGAATAAGGAAGAGTGAGAAGAAGCATATCTAGTTAGATCCCATCATCGCCTAAAGCGGCAGATTTAAGAGATTGAATTATTTTAAGTGCAACGCTTTCTTCTACTGTGGTTAATTGAAATACTGAGGTATGAAATTGATTATTTTCAAAGTGGTCGAGATACGATGGAGTAGCGACTGGGTTTCCTGCAACATTTAGAAAATGTGAGTTGATAAGGTCGGGGTCACATAAATGTGCTGGTATTTCTGAATCGTGTGAGTTCTGGGTTATTCTGACAGTGCGTTTAAGGTTGTTATACATGTATACAGATGATGATGATGACATCAATGAAGTCGTTTCACAATCTGATGGCAGTATGTAAAGAAGTTGAAATTTCATCATAGAGTTTTAGGTAGTCACTGTTTCGGTGGCAAACAAAATCCTTGGTGACACACGTGATAGCGTATCCATTGTAGTGTTTGCTGTCGTATTCTATCTTCCTTTTTTTTACTTCACCTAAGAGCTGCACCAGGCATGCGCATTGCCAGGGATTGGCTGAAAAGTCAATTCGCTGAGGCGCTCTCAAAAGTGGCAAGAAATTTTCAGGTAAATGAGTGATCCTGTTGTCGGATAAATTAATATCCTTCAGTCTTAAACTGTGGATCAAAGTTTGCGGCACATATTCGATTAAATTACGGTGTAATCGTAAAGATTTCAAATTACCTAGATTTGTGAATAATTTTTCAGGTAAGTATTTAATTGAATTGTGATTCAAATGAAGTTTATGCAAGTTTGTCAACGTCGAGAAAATAGCTTCCGGCATGAATTCAATTCGATTGTGGCTAAGTATAAGATCTTTCATATGCTTTAAAGATAAAAAGGTATCGTGATCTTCCAGTGCAATTTCGTTGTTGCTCAAATCTAAATGTTCCAAATTTAACACACGTGTAACTAACGCAGGTACTTTAACCAAAGATGAATGACAAAAAAACAATAGTTTCAGAGAGCAAAGGCCTTCCAGAAGATCAATAGGAGCACCATTCATATTGTTCCCACTTAGTCCTATCCCTTCTAACCGACGACACTTTTGAAACGCCTCTGGATGTATCAGTTCTCCACGAATATTATTGTATTCTAAATTCAAATATTTCACACCTGTTAAACTTTTAAAAACATTCGCGTCAACACTCTCAATACTATTGTTCTTTAAATTAACCCATTGTGCGTTTGGATGAACGAAGTCCCCGGATCGTATGGCGGTGATGTTGCAGTTCTTTAGATTGAGTATTTGAGCGTTGTTGTCTGGGTTCCCTCTGGTCAGAACTCGAGTACAGTTGCCGGGATTCTTGCAGGGGCAGCCAGGCCAGGTCACCAGGTCTGCCAGACACGAAGCCAGGGACAAACCCAGCACAGCGCACCAGCCAGGAGGAGAAACCATCTGAAATGTATTTCTTTGATTTCACCACGAAACCGTGTAGATGTGCACTGCCGTGGCGTAGCGTGGAGGGGTGGGGGGGATAAGGAACGTAACGAAAATATTTCATTGCATGGGGGCGGCCAATTTCCGCTCGGGCCCGGGCGGCGAAAACCCACGCTACGCCACTGGTGCACTGTGTGCTTACTTACTTACATAAAATTTGCAACCGCCGCATCTAACTACTTTCTAATGTAAGTAGATCTTTCTACTTACTGATATTACAAAACTATGTAGAAGGTAACAAAAAAAAAGTAACCTACTAAGTTAGAAGTTAATTGTATGCATTGCTAGCTTATTTTTTTTTCACCACCTGCATAAATGTTCCCAGTGAGATATAGTTTTAGGGAAACATCTGATCTATGTTGTATTTACTAGCGACATATACTTCGAGTATACCCTGTATTGTTCCTCGATTATGTGTTTCTGTTTTTTCTCCAAATTAATTTATTTATTCATTTATAGTATGGCGGTTACACACTGGTACATATATATGTATTCGTATCGATGTCGCTGATAGAGTTCCAGTGTGCGCTGCGAGGTTCAGAAGGAATCCAAATTAATAAAATAAAATGAAATACAACCTTTTCCTATACGCTGTTAACACATTGATTAGTGAATAGTGCGAGTCCGTACAAAAGCTACTCGCACTTGCAGCAAATGTATGACGTGATGAACTTACACGTATCATCAATCAAAATGTAAACAGCCCTTTAGCCACGGCCCACGGCACTTCCAGTGCACGGGAAAAATAGAAGTTGATACTTCATTAAAACTTACAATAAATAATAATAATAATAAATACTCTTATTTGCACCACGACATAAGACAAACATCTAACAACAATAGGCTTATTAAATAATGATAACAACAGGCGGTCTTATCGCTTTAGAGCGATCTCTTACAGACGATCTAGATTACAAATTAACATGCACTTAGCTCCTCAACAGTTTCCACTAAAACAAAATAAATATAATAATACAACATATTTATGTAACTAGGTCACTACTTATGTAAATTATTATGTTAATTCTTAAAATTCATTAATAATCTGAGCGTCTGAATTTCCTGTAGTTCCTGTAGCTTTATCCTTCTGAAGTCTATACACAACACAAAATGCCATTGCAATTAGAATCAACTTGTCTAGGAAATTTAGTTGATTATCTTTTGTTTCTTAAAACGACCGTAAGACAAATGCAACTCGGAACTTTAAACTAAAAGTAGCATCGTAATATACGTTTAGAAAACATATATGGCTGTGAGATTGAGTTATTAATTTTTATTTTACAAAAGAATAAAAAAGTGTACCTTATCCTCCTGGGTAAAAATGTTGGTATACCGTATATGAGTATAAAAAGATGGTAAAATAAAAATAATAGAGCGGCCAATAAAAAGGGCGTGACTCTTGGCGTAGACCGGTTACGGATAGTACTGAGCTGCTAATACCGGAGTGCTAAACATCTCGCCAAAAATTAGGCCAAGTTCTAAAAGTCAGCAAAACCAAGTATCTATTAAGGTGTCAAGTTTGAGGTAATATATACCAACTTACCAATTTACATAAATATCCAATTACAAAAACTTGCACACACACGTTGTTTAGTAATATCAAAGCAGCAGAGTCAATTAAATTATTTCTGTTTTATCAATTAGTGAAAGTAATACAAACTAAGCTATTTTTAGGAGAATTGCACCAAAGTAGTCCAATCAAAAGCAACTCTCGAAAGAAGATTTCAATTCAAATAAAAGTTTTAAAAAAAATCGGCCACATTAAATAATCAAATTTCAACCATAATACATCAGAGAAACTGTGGAGTAAGGCCCTTCTCTCACGAGGCTATTCAAATGCTACGCGACGGCATGATCGCCTACTGGTATGTTACTCGTTTTCGCACACGGTGATACGCAAATGAGACTATTTTGTGTCAGTTACGGAATGTCTAGTTACTCCAGTAATGAAGACAATCTTCTTCTCTATTTATATTGCAAGAACAAGCGCTAAATATTATTAGCGCAATGTAGGAATCCTCGCTTTAAAACAACGCCATCTCTCGGAAAATTCAGACAATAGACGCCTTTTCTGTTAGGTACATCTTTCTTGACATAATCTGGCAGTGTATAATTATACAAACATGGATGATTTTCCACCTCCTGAACGAAATTAATATTCAAAGTTTGTTCAGCCGCCGCCATTTTGTCTACGACGCGTATTAATACGACTCGAGTAGCGTGCGACCAGCAAGACAGTAGCGTGCGACTGCGTCGTCGACGCGTCTCGTAGTGTGCGAAACGTAGTGAATAAATATGGCGGCTATACTCGCAAGCGACGCGTAGGATACGCGATGAAAAAATAAATCGCTTGAGTGTAGCTTCGTGAGAGAAGGGCCTTAGGCTGAGGTTTTCTGAAATACTAAAATGGGGTTCTTTAAGGAGTGTAAGTATATAATTTTGAAGGGTCGGCAACGCACGTGTGACACCTCCAGGGATGCATTTAATACTGGGCAGTATAACATACACTGACACACAACAAGTGAAACAATTTGGGCGACATACAGAACAGCCTACGTGAGCACGCCTTAGACATGCAAAAATTCAACTGTATTCATCTCATTAATTTTAACTTGTGTATGTAAATGTTATTATTCGTGTTGGTCCGTGTCGTGCCTTGCGAACTTGGCTGAAACACTGGCGGATGTCTAAATATAAAGCGTAAACTGCGTCACTAAACGAATGATAGGATCTAGGGCTCAACTTAACACTTACTTTTCGTATCCCAATTTGATGGCACAAAATAAACGTTACGTACAGAATGTGCACTGTCTAACGAAATTGGGGTTTGACAGCTGGAAAACTTAAATCATGACATGAATGTCATGATTTAAGTTTTCCACATGACATCCCGCTCCCCATTGCGCGTGATCTTTAGTCTAATTGTAGTCATCACGTTTTGCGGGTCTTCACCACAGTTCAATGTTGCGGATGCGATTTGTTAGACATCCGCGCATGCGGATTTTGGGGTCAAACACTCAAAAATATAAATTAACAACGTCCATACGGTCACGCAGTACTCAAACACGCAATGCGAGTGTTGCGACTGATTTGCAATCGTTACAATTCTAACGCATTACCTGAGCGAATGCGACCAATCATATTACAGAAACGAAATGAAGATGCTTATTGACTAATGACGAAAACAAGCGCGCAGCACGCGCCGCGTTGGCCCCTTTCTTATCGCGTCTTGTACTACATCTGCATTTGCAAAAACTTCGCATCGATTTTTGCGGATGCGGATGCTGATGCAGATGTTGAAAATGATGAGGAACATCCGCAGTTGCGGTCAATGCTGGCCGCGCGACGATGAGTGTCATCGTCAAACGCGATCGGATGAATTACCACCGCAGACATGCACGAGAGCCGAGTTAAGGGGATGCCTTGATTCGAGTCGATTCACGAAAACCATCACGTCCCCTTGACGGAGACACGCTTATGCATTCCGCGCACGAGAAGAAGAGATGTACAATCTTCGGGAATGGCTTTTTTTGACACATTTCTATAAATACCTAACTTAGTGAAGTTTAAATTCTGTTTTTCCGGGTATTATTTATTTTTCCGGGCGATATTTATTTACCTTTATTTCTGACGTTTTGACACGGGTTGTCGATGAAGGTAATTAAATATCGCGTTAGAGTCGTTAGACCCGGAAAATCCAGTATTTAAATATGTGTACAAAGCGCGAGAGTTTAAAGTGTTAGTGAAGTTTTATTCATATTTCATTTAGTGAGATTTTAGATGAGTAAAATACCTACTTTTAGCTTGAGTGTGTCGTAAACGAATGTATTGTTTGAGTAGTCTACGTAAAAAAAGAAAAATAAAGACCAAAATATATTTTTTTTTTCTATAGAGGAATTTGAAGGCAAGAATCATGTAGGTATAAATTAAATCAGATAAACAATCATATATCTAAAAATCAGACCTTATAGTTTCTTAATCTGGTCAGAACGGTGTTTCAAAGCACGCGATCATTTCCAATGCACCCCTTTAAGGCTTGTCATCCGTGAACCATTGTAAAATAGTACATTTTACAACTAGTGTGAAAAGAATGTCTTTTTACCACTAGTACCGAGGTATCTTGCCACGAGCTGAAAGCGAGTGGCAAGACTCGGTACGAGTGGTAAAAGACATTTCACACGTGTTGTAAACGACGTTTTTTAATACAATTGCGAAAAAATAATAAATTAATATTCGTCATTTATATATTAATGAATTCTTTAAATAAATTTATATTATTGTACCTCGATCTCAACTGTTAGTGGCTGCATCGAAACTTCTGCTTGCGTATGCGCTCCTGGTACCTATAGGTGGACCGTTTAACTCGGTCCTCGCCTGCGCGGCGCGCGGGTGCAGGGGTATGACTATAACGGGCTGCGGGCGACGTGCGGAAGGCAAACCCCGGCGCCCGCACCCCGTTATCGTCATACCCCTGCACCCGCGCGCTGCGCAAGCGAGGAATGAGTTAAGCGGTCTACCTACAGATGTGTACATTTTCAGCTTCAAAAATGACTTTCATACTAACGCGATCAAAAATAAATACTCCTAGTATTCGTAAGCGTTTTTAATTTCATAATTTCCAAGTAAAAAATCTAATATAAAATTACTGCGTTTCGAAAGTATAGTTTGGAACTAAAAAGTAAAAAGCACTAGTGCGAGAAATTGAGCTTCTCGCACGCTACGCAGCCACAAAAAGTACCACTTTTTGAGCAACTGTATTAAAAATGAATAAATAAATGAATGCATATTTTATACGAAACAAATTGAAATATTAAACATACAACTCAATGCCCCAGCTATATAATATGACACTTGCGTAGGCGCTAATCAGAAACTTTTGACGTGTGACCTTGAAATGATAAACTTTGACGATTGACAGGTGTGAAAATATTAATTGATACGATTCTGTTTTTTTTCATGGTACACGATCGGGGTCATTGTTATGGTTATTAGATTACGTAACATTATGTACCTACCTATGTAGGTATACTGATAGCTTGTTGATAGGAGGGATATTCGGAAAATCTTCATCATCATCATCATCATATCTGCCGAACGATGTCCACTGCTAGACATAAGCCTCCCCCAAAGAGTGCCACAAATACCGGTCCTGCGCCACCCTCATACAGCGGACTCCCGCGACCTTTACCAGGTCATCACTTCGCCTTGGGGGGTCTACCCACGCAGCGCCTGCCGGGACGTGGTTGCCACTCGAGAACCTTTCCGCCCCAAAGACCAACGGTTCTACGTGCAATGTGCCTGCCCACTGCCACTTAGAGTGAGGCTCCACTGTTGCGTTGCGTCGCGTTATTTCGATTGCCGTCCTTGTCTAACGTATAGTATTGTATTTTTTTGACATAACGCACGAATATTTTTGAAAATGTTTTTATATTTATGTGTAGTGGGCATTAGTGGCTTGTCACGATATTTTTCTTGTAGGTGTACCTGTGCAAAAGGTGTCAAAAAACAATAAGACAAAATTAAAAGTAGATTTTTTGAAAGGAAGTTTAAGACAATGGTGTTAATTGAATATATGCACTTTATAGCCTATTCTACTTTTATTCATGAGCATTTTGTTTGGTTACTCTATCTTGCACAGTTTACCTATTATGACACTTTAAATGACAACCTGATTTTTTTTATACTATCCTAAATTACTCGAAAACAAAAGAAGATCGTGGACTGATATTAAGCATGTAGTGTTCTTAGGACCTGCCAGTACACCTCCTGAAAGGATCATCAAATCCCTCGTCGGGGGCCACTCTCACTAGCTAGACCCCTTTTCCCAGTTCCTTACCTTATTAGACCTTTGATTTCGACTATACCACTCACGGAATACTTAAATAAGATGGAAACGGCGTGTTAGCTAGTTACTTCGGAATCCTGCGTACCTAGCTAGCCCAACACAATCAAAACTGAATTTTTACATGTAAACACTACTGCAAAACGCTTCTAATTGGTTAAAGCTTTTAATTCCATTACGATTTCACAAGTTGTAATTTTTAGGACGAAAAGTAACTCAAAACTGCATTACTTGCGGGCTAATTTCCAATGCCAAAAAAATGTCACGTCAGTCTATTCTTTATCAATAGGGGAGCGGGCCCCATTATGGGATAGTTTTGTATGAACATCTATTTCTATAAACTTTTAATGAAGTATACTCATCAAACTAAGAATAATTCATTCGAAATGTTATATTTTGCATTGCTATGAAGGTGTATTCTTCTACCATTCATACTTTTATAACTACCGACAAAAATGTTACAAATAAGAATATTTGCCAAAAAAATCAGTGTATCCCAATATGGGATACCATAGACTCCGATCATGAGATATCCCATGAGAATATTTAGAGTTTTTCCAGCAAGGTACTATAAATAAAATTTTTAGACAATGATGACACTCAAGTTTTATGTATTACAGAACATTAGCTTAGACAAAAACAGAACCACAAATATGTATCAAGAGCAGCACGAACTGCCAACCAACTGTCTTGCAGTTTGGCAGTAGATTTATTATATAACCATTTAATGTGTCCTTTTAAGAAATAAACGATTTAATATTTATGTAGAGGTGGCAAAATATTGGCAAAATAAAGTATAGTTTAAATTATTTGATCCCTTTACACGAAGAAGAAGAATATTTATATTATTAGATAATTTTTGTCTTTGTAAATGTTAAATTAGTGAGTTTATCGATAAGTACTTACACTAAGCATGGTACTACTCTAGTCATACTGACAATCACCCCGTAAAAATGTCAAACGCGAATAACGCGATACATTGCTGCGTCATTACGGTAGTCCCTAATCTGCGGCTTTAGCTAGCAAGCAATGCAAAGCAATGGCGAATTTCATAATCGATTGCGTATTTATTCAAAAAACTGTTATTTTAGTACTTACCGGTTATAGAAAATCGCTCCAAGAGGAACCTTTGGGTCCTGGCTTGCCTGTCGGCACGACTAAATTGAAGAACGCGGCACGTTTTTATTTTTAATACGGCAAAAATCGTCAACCACGGTCAACAGACAACTGATCAGCGTTTTGACTGCGTTTGACAGCTTTATGAGTGTTCACTCATAACATCGGCTACACGTACCCCGCCCATTACCGTTTCTATAGTATTTACTTGTTCTGTGATACCACTGAACCAAATTTGAAGTTTTTGATATTCATTCGACGCAGAATTTGACCCTCTTTAATATTGTCTCGAATCCGACGTACCGTTTTTGTGCTATATGCAAATAACTGAAAAAAGAGCAAAAATTTCGCGGTAATTGGGCTCCTAAAAGTTTAGCTCACCTCCTGAGATGGTGCAAACTCGGATTACATGCATTTAGGACCAAATGAAGGTATTAAAACGATTTCCAGCTTTATGGGAATTCATTCCTCAAAACGTCTTTTTTGAATTTAATTTTATTGGCCTATTACCTACGGGGCCTTGAATCACGCCGTCATCGCTCAATAGGGAACATTACTGCAACGTTCTGTCGCCAGAGGCAGCACTACCACTAATAGTAAACCAGTATAGGAATATAGGGATTCACACCCACATGCACAATTGATTGTCAAACGAGTGACAAGGATGCTTGCATAGACAATACCGCAAGTGGGAACGAGATACAATGTCAACGCTGCTAGTGCCACCTACGAAGAGTTTTGCGTAATGTTTCCTATAACGGTTCCTATATGTTTTGGCGAGAGTCAGTGGATAGGGATAATTTCACTTACTTGAAACTTTTGAAGTATTACAGCTACACAGTTGAAACTTGTAATTTCATCGTTATCAATTAAAAACGAACAGTTTTTTTATCACTTTTTTTAATTAAAAAAAATATTTATGTTTTTAGTTTTTTTATTTTTTTTTTTAATATTTTGTTTTTCCTCATAGTTGGTGTGAAAAGTTGCATGTGTCACTCAGGAGCAAAATTATCTTCGTCTTGGGCGTTAACACTGGAATCCCTCACTACGCTCAGGATCCTACGTTAGAATCCCTCGCTATGCTCAGGATTCTATTGTAGGATCCCTCGCTACGTTCAGGATTCAATACACCGCCCTCGCCGTAAATATACTATTTTACTCCCTTGTGACACAAATAACTATTTGGTCCCTTCTGAAGGTCCATTCTATAACACTGGTGAAAGAAATTTAGAAGTCGAATGAGTAGTCAATTCCCTATTTACACTATTTGGCCATTCTGGTAAAGGTCGCGGGATACCGCTGGATCCGGATGCCACAGGACCATTAATTGAAGCACTCTTTGAGGGAGGCCTAAAGTCCAGCAGTGGACGTCTCTCGGCTGATATGGTTTTTTTTTTATGCCACGTCGGTGGCAAACAAGATGCCCACCTGATGGTAAGTGATTACCGTAGCCTATGGACACTTGCAACTCCAGGGGTGTTACATGCGCGTTGCCGACCCTTTAAGAATTTATAAACTCCTATTTTGAAGAACCCCATACTGTAGTCCCTTGGGAAAACCACGGCAGGGAGCTCATTCCACAACCTGAGCGTCCGAGGGAGGAATTTTCTCTGAAACCGTACGGTACAAGACCATTTAGGTTCCAGGGTGTGAGGATGAATACCCTGCCGACGGCGAGCGGTGCGGTGGTGAAAAGCAGCCGTAGGCATCATGTCGAACAGTTCTTCGGAGCACAACCCGTTATACAAGCGATAGAACACGCACAAGGAGGCGAAGTCTCTCCTTAGACTCAACGGTTCGATACCGCTTGTAAGTTTGGGATCGTCCACGATTCGCAAAGCACGTCTTTGAAGCGAGTCGAAAGGCCGAATCTGGTATCCAGGCGCTCTCGCCCAGAGATGACAGCATTTCAATCCTATACTATTAAACGAGCAAGATTTGTATAGGTATATTATATTTGCAATCGCGTTCTCGGAAACGGCTCTAACGATTTCAAATAAGAGGGAATGACGAAATAAAACAGGTAGCTGGTGCGAACTGGCAGAGAGCAGCCTAAAACCAACATCACTGGAGATCACAGGAGCTAAAGATGTCAACAAACCTGTGCCAAATAGGAAGCTGAAATATTATAAAACATATACATATAGAAACAGTCATACCTTCTGTTGATAAAGCGGTCGTGGGTTCGAATCCCGGCTCGTACCAATGAGTTTTTCGGAACTTATATACTTACGGAATATTTACCGTTAGCTTTTCGGTGAAGGAAAACATCGTGAGGAAAGGTCTAGTTTTCCCTCTGGGTTGGAAGGTCAGATGGCAGTCGCTTTCGTAAAACTAGTGCCTATGCCAAATCTTGGGATTAGGTGTCAAAGCGGACCCCTTGCTCCTTTAGGGGCACAACCGGGAATAACGCTAGGAAGATGATGACCTTCTGTAAATAAAGTTTATAATAAATAAATAACATGTAGAGTGAACGTGAACGAATAAGTACATAAATAATTACATAAATATCTATACACGTCTTTTTGACATTGACAATAGCGTCCAGTACAGATATTTATAATTAGATTTAGATTAGATTTTTTTATTTCATAATATAAGATTACAATATAAATTAAATTAAGCTTAATCTATATGAATTTATATCATGATCGTCAAATATAATATTAATTATAATGCAATGTCAACTTATAGGTATAAAACATTTAAATAAACTCATAACGAATTGATGTCCATAATAAAATATATAATGTCTAAGTTTATAGCACATAAAAGATCGTCAGATTACCGAAGTAGGTATACCAAAATAACAATAAAAATTAACAAATACCAATAACTATAATATAAATTATTACAAATGTCAAAAAACAGTGATTCCTAATATTTTGTGACCATGTATTCTTTCACAGAATATAATGGATTTTTCAATAATAAGATTCTCAATTGACGTTCAAATGTTTCGTCACATGACTCAGTCCGCAATTTGGCGGGTATTATTTATGGCGGGCGTCCATTTTAGTACGGGCTATTATGTCCTTATTTATGTACGTATTCGTTCACCCTTGACTGTATACTGTACTATCGGCCAAAACCAGAATCGACCGCCTTAAAGGCGCATTTTGGTTCCAGCCGTATAGCATTGGAAGCCATTCTGTTTTGAATCTGGTCGACTCTGGCTTTGGCCAATGGTGCCTACTTTTTTATAATGTCAATATTTAAATACAAACTTCAAAGTTCAATAGACTAAAATAAAATGAAGACTAAGAAAAAGGTAAAAGGAATTTAATTAAACCCTCCTAATTTATCACGTGCTTCATTAAAAAATAAAAGGATTAAAATATCTCTCAGATGAAGTTCGCTGAAAGAATCCACTTCGCCAGTATTAGGTTAATTAAAAAGTTTTCGAGTTCCACGGATGCCACTTCACTTTTCGTTTTCGAATAAACTTACTAAGGAGATGCTCAAAAGATTTCGTTTGATTAAAAAAAAACATTTTCTAGCGAACTAAATCATAAAATCGCCCACTTGTAAAAATTAAATGTTGTCAATTCTCGAATCCAATAATACGATTGTTCACCCAAAAAAAACCATAAATAATCACGCCTCTTTCCCAGAGGGGTAGGCAGAGATCACGGATCTCCATTTGCTACGATCCTGACAAACCGGGTCACCTATGTTTTGTCAAAAAAAAAATTACAAATTATCACTTCCCAAAAAAATATTCGTAGAATTTCATTTGCCAAATAATCGTTTGCCAATTTAACACTTGACAAATAATTCTTATGCAAACCTTATGTTTGGCATGTTCATGTATAAGGAATATCTCGTTTACCAACTATTACTTACTTTGACCAAATTTCATTCAGTCAAATATGTTAGTTGGCATAATATGTTTAACCAAAACAAAATAAGGCAAATGATTTGTATCGTCAATATTCAATATACCATTTCTATTCCGTCGGTTAATCAGCATAGGAGCTCTTCACACAACACCTCTTAACAGGTAATAAATAACGTATTTCAGTTCAGGAAATATAATTGGTTGTAGTTGCACTTCGTCTGGTAGCAGTTCTTTTTTCTGATGGACCGCCAGCATGTCGACGACGTCTGGCTCACGCCGGGCGTCTACTTCCGCTCTAAGGAACACAAGTGAACCCTTTTTTTTTTTTTTTTTTTGGAGAGGAAAATGCTTTACGCATTCCTCCCGGGTGTGGGGACGGACCCGGGGGGATATGTGGGACTCCTCGTTGTGGGCTTATGAGGCCCCGAGTCTACCCACTAAAAACCTCTCCGTCTGCCGTCTTTATGCCTTAGCGGTGGGCTGAAGGAACGCTTGCGCTTTACTTCTTCAGCACCACCAGCGCCGCTCCGATTTTCGGAACACCGCCTCCGGAGGTCCTTGTTGACCTCGTTCGTTTTGTGCCACTACAGGCACCCACTCAGTGACCTGGTGCGTGAGGGATGGCAGGCGTCCCCATGCCTGTCACCCCCTGGTCACTCTACGGAGGCAGGCGGCGATCCTGTGCTGCTCGCCTTCGTCTAGCACGCCTGCGGCGCCGTGGGTCGGCCAATGGGTCGTCCTCCCTGGCGCGTTCCGCCATTTCCTTCTGCTGAACTATACTTTCGCAGAAGGCCTTAACTGCTTGCCAAGACCTGTCACTATCAACCATGGACTTGATCACGGCTGGGAGTGACAGGTCCGGCCCCACTATGGCCATCAGGTCGCTGCGCTCTGGCCCCCACACTGGACACTCCTCCAGCGTGTGCTGCGACGTGTCGATCGCCGCGCCGCAATCGTGACACTCCTCCGTCGGCTCTCTGCCGGCAACTTTGTGCAGGTATCTCCCGAAACACCCGTGTCCCGAGAGAACCTGCACGAGCCGGAAGGTTAGAGCTCCATGTGTCCGCTCCAGCCACTGCCACAAGACTGGCCGGATCGCCTCGATTGTCCGGGCGCCCGCACTCGACCGCTCCAGCCGGACCACCCACTCGGCAACTGCCTCGCGGGAGAGCTCCTCTCGCTTGGCCTCAATCTCTCGCGGTGCTGGCCAAAAATCCCTAGCTCGCGCCTCCTCGCGCCAGAAGAAGACTGACGCAAGAGTCCTCGCGTCCAAGTCCCATGGCAGGGATCCGGCCAGCACGCATGCCGCCTCTCCGGAGATTGTCCGATAGCCCCGTACTGACCTTATCGCCATCACCCGTTGCGCTTGACGCAGTTGGGTGACGTTCTTGGCGCTAAGATCATTGGCCCACACTGGGGCTCCGTACAAGGCTATGGAGCGTATGACGCCCGAGTATAGGCGTCGGCACGACGCTTTCGGCCCCCCAAGGTTCGGGAGCAGCCGCCCGAGCGCAGCAGCCGCGCCCAACAACTTTGGGGTCACCCGCTCGAAGTGAGCCTCAAATGACCACCGACTGTCCAGGATGATGCCCAGATACCGCATCGTACGTTGTACGGCGATCTGGACACCACCCACGATTATGTGCGCTCCAGCCTGGGGCGCTCTTCGGGGTCCGTGGAAACAAATCGCCTCCGATTTGTTTAACGCGACCTCCAGGCCTAGCCGCCGTATTTTGCTCACAACATGGGCTACAGCCGCTGTGGCAAGGATAGCGGCCTCTCTAAACGAGGCCCCCCGCGCTGTTACGAGGGTGTCATCCGCGTAGCACACCAGGTCGACTCCACGCAGACGACTTCCCCTCAACACCCAATCGTATCCGATGTTCCACAGGAGTGGCCCTAGCACCGACCCCTGTGGAACACCGCACACCATTTCCCGCCGCCCCCACTCATGTTGCCTGGGGAAGGCCACAAACCTCCGCAGCAGGTAGGCCTTCACTATTCGGCTAAGATAGTAGGGCACTCGGTGGTACAGGAGCGCCTCATTTATACAGTCCCAGGGGAGGGTATTGAAGGCGTTGGCAATATCGAGCGACACTGCCAAGACAACCTCACCCCTAGACACTGCTTCCTCCGCTGTCCACTTCACCTGCAGTATCGCGTGGATTGTAGAGCGACCACTGCGGAATCCGTACTGGCAATCGGCCAGGTCCGGCCCCTCTGTCGCTAGGTGCTTGTTGAGGCGGTTCGCGATGATCCGCTCAAAGAGCTTGCCCACCTCATCAAGCAGCACGATGGGCCGATAGGCCGACGGTGACTCCGCAGGGCGACCCTCCTTTCTTAGCAAAACCAGCCGACCAATCTTCCATGCGTCAGGGAAGCGGCCTTGCTCCAGACACAAACTGAACAGCTGTCGTAGCCTCGGCTCGAAAGCACTCATGGCTAGGACCCAGGCTCGACCCGGGATTCCGTCTAGCCCGGGTGCCGTGTTTTTGGCCCTCAGCCTCAAAACCGCTGCTCCTAGCTCACTTTCGGTAACGCTTGGCGTCTCCGCCTCCGCTTCCCGCTGCCTCTCAGCACTCCCAGTTTCAGCCATGGGCGGCGGGCGTTGTTGGGGTCTATGCGGAAATAGAGCCGAAACTACGTCGTCCAGTAGCTGGGGCTGGAGACTCTGCGTTAGCGGGGGGACCCACGGTCGAAGCTTTTGTCTCACAAGCTTGTATGGCCTCCCCCATGGATCGCTATTCAGAGTCTCCAGAAACTCTTCTCTAGACCGGTCGATGGCTTGCCCGATGGCGGCTTTTAAAGCCACTTTTCCCTCCTTATATTTGGTATACAGGGCCGCTTCTATCGCTTCGTTTCGCTGCTGTCGACTTCGGTATCTCGTATACTGGCGTCTCGTAAGCACGCACTCCTCGCGCAGCTGTGCAAGATCCGGAGACCACCAGTAAACAGCACGTCGGGGAGAGAAGGCCTTGGCTCGGGGCATGGCCGCATCGCAGACATCGGTCATGCTATTGCGGAACCATTCGGCTTCGGCCTCGACGTCAGCCACCTCCTCCGTTGCCGTTGTCCAGGTCCGCACCATGGCCGCCAACTCTAGGGCCTCCCGGTCAAGTTTTTTGACGACCCAACGCGGGCCGTTCTCAACCGGGTCATTTCGTCTTGGGAGAGTGGGCACTGGGAGCGCCGAGACTCCAAACCGAATATACCGGTGATCCGACAGAGATTCGACGTCAACCAGGACCTCCCATCCCTGAACACGGCATGCCAGGGCGGCGTTCGCAAACGTGATGTCTACAATAGAGCCACCCTGTTGTCGCACGCACGTGTTTGCCGTTCCTCTGTTCACGACAGCCAGATTTGCGGTAATTGCCCACTCCAGTAGGGTATGCCCTCGCGGATTTGTAACTGGGCATCCCCACACCGCATTTTTTGCATTAAAATCGCCGGCTACTATGACCGGAATGGGATGCAGTCGACCAACAAGGGCACCGACTTCCACCAAGAACATCTCGAACTCGGCCAGGCCCCTGTTTGGGGAAAAGTATACCCCAATCACCGCCAAATCCCCGCAGACCACAGCAACGCAGCCGTGGCCCCTGATTACGCGTTTAAATGGATTGGAGCCGGCGGCGCTCCGCGTAACAATGGCCACAGTTCCGTCCAGGTCCCCGGCCCAGTCGTCTCTGACAGGTACTCTGTAAGGCTCCGACAGTATGGCGATGTGAATCGACCACTGGGCCACGCTCTGGCAGAAGAGGTCCTGGGCCCTGGCACAGTGATTGAGGTTCACCTGTAGGAATTCGATGGTCGCCATTTAACCCACGACCATTTTTAAATCCTCCTCTGTCGCGGCCTCTACCGTGGCGAGCGACTGAACTGGCTGCGAGGGGGCCCGGGGGCCATCGGCAGCCTTCTGTTTCCCGTTAGTTTTTGGCGCAGTGCACGCTTTACTGCTTATCCTGTGGGCAGATGCTTTGCCAGACGCCGCACATTCAGCGCAGTGCGGTGGGGCAGCACATTGAGCCGCTTTGTGGCCTTCTTTGCAGCAATTGAAGCAGCTCTTTGACCGATCTGTTTCCGCCTGGCATTGCGCGCTTACGTGCCCATTACGGAAGCATCGAAAGCACCGCAGGGGCCTCTGCTCCAGCAGCCTAACTTGGGCAGAGACCCAGCCTACTAGTAGGCGGCCCCTGGCTACGACCTTTTTTGCAGCCAAGACCGGGCAACGAACCAACACCGTGCCTAGCCCTGAAAAACCTTGGCGTATTTCACCTGCCTTCACCGTGTCCACGGCACATTCCCCCGTACTTGCCACTGTAGCGACCACCTCTTCCGGAGAAACGGATTCGTCTAAGCCGGTGATATGAATATCTACGCTTTTTGAGGGCCTAGCTACTCGAACTGTCTCCATGCCGACCTGTTCTTGAATTGCTTTGGCTAGTTTGTCGGCTTTATCCCCGCTGGATGCCCCAGGAACCTCGAGGATACACGCTCCGGTAGCTGCTCGCCGGAAGCGCAGACCGCCAGGGATGTCCATTTCCGTCAGCTTGACCTTGCTCCTAGCCTCAGCGATTACGTCTCTGTATGTGACGCCCCTCTCTACTGCTTCCGGTTGTAGAGTAATCACCACAGCCGCTGATCTTGGGGCTCTCAGCTTTCCAGCTTTCGCCTTTCCTAAAGGTTGCGGCGGAGCACCACCCTGCGCTGCCCCCCGTTTGCTCCCCTTACTCGTCACATCGGTCCAGCTCTTTTCCATAGAGGTGGGTGCAGGTGGCAGGACGCGGGGCATGGGCGACTCCTTTATTTCGTGGGTCGCATTCCCATCTTTCTTTTTGTTGGCCTTCTTCGCGGCCCTTTTTTTTGGCTCCAGAAACTGGATTGGACTGTGGCTTTTTAGTGGCATCTATCACCACTACTTTTCCACTCGAGCCAGCTGTCGTACCCACCGCGGAAGAAGCCGCAGGTGCCGCTTCCTGCTTTTTGTTGCCCAGTGGCGGTCGCAGTTGTTTCGCCGGAAGCAGACGACCCTCGGCTTCCAGCCCGTCCAGACGTGCGCTAACTATTGCTCCAACTTGGAGAGCCACTGCACGCATAAATTCATCGTCCCTAGTAGCGGACAAGCGATTGGTCGCCGGTTGATTCGCACGTGGTGACGGCACTTCTTCCGGGGCAGGATGCGTATCCATTGAGATGTCTGGCATTTCTGCATCTTCGCCAGTTTCGGAGGGCGGGAGCTCGCGCACAGAGCTTTCTCTCGGCCTCGTTCGTCCCACCTCTGCCTTCAGCTGAGCCAACTCCTCGCGAAGGCTGGCCATCTCCGCTTGTAGATGTTCATTCACCGCCTGCAATTTGCGAGTCTCTTCTGAGATCGTGCGCTTGCACAGGATTTGGAAATCCTCAGCGATGCCATCCGCTGACTCTTTGAGGGCACGCACGAAGGTCCCTTTCAGGTTCTTTGATTTTACTGCCACTTCCTTGATAACTGCCGTACGGGCTGTCACCCTCTTGGCAATGTCTACAGCAGTTTCGTCCGGGTCTCCACTGACTGAGGGTGACTTGGCGGGACATGTGTCCCGCAGCTGTGTCATCGCTTTTGCTTGGCCTGCAACGGCCTGCTCCGCCTCCAACTCGAGAGCCTCACGTTTCGCCTTGTTGAGGGCTCTCTTCGCGGCTGCTAGGCCTACATACTGGCCTGTCGTCGGCGGGCGGCCTCTGCCTCTCGGGCGTTCAACCTCGCTTGGTTCGTCCATCTCCGATTCCTCCAAGTGCCAGGATCCCTCCCTACTGGCACTTCTGGAGTGATCCTTAGCCCAAAAACGCCTAGAGGATGCCGAGCTCGACCTCGATCTGACAGTTATGAGAGTGCAGTCTGAATCTACATCTTCAGCCGCTGCGAACATATCTGCCACGCTTTCCGCCATTTTTTCCGCGCCTTCGCTGCTTTTTCTGTGGCTGCGCTTCTCCACCTTGGAACCCTTGTGCTTGGGTTTCCCTACTACTTTCTTCGGCTTCGTTGTTTTTGTTTTTGTTTTGAAATTCATTTTATTCCCACGAGTATGAGGGATAATGGTCCATCCAGGCGGTGCCCTCTGCACCTGGATAAGCCTAGCGTCTCCCGTCAGAGTGTCGGCCGTTACACTGACGGGGGAAAGCACTAGCGACTGACTCCACCTCAGCCATGCATCCTCTCGCGGTGCTCCGCCGCTTAGGATTGGGAGTGATTTTTTATTGAGGTTTTCTTCCTCGCAGCCCAGCCAGTTAAGGCAAGGCCCCCGGTGCTCGTCAAAAGCCGCATAACATGACTACGACCTCACGACAAGCAACGGTTGGTCCGGCGTCGACTTTATGTCGAGTGCACCTGGCACATTGTCGCACCCGCCGCAACCATTTCTGGTTCGGCCCCAACAAAATGGTGCAAAGCAAAGCATTTCCACCACTGCCCAGCGGTTGCAAAGCAACCGGAACAGGCTGCATCCCTTGCTACCTCAGATGAGCTGAGGTGGCCGGGAGCAGCGCACTTCAAAACACGGCATTGAAGCCTACGCAGGAGAAACTCACTGCAACTGCCACCTATGACTGATAGTTAGCAGAGGGAATATAGCGAACGCGCTACTGAGCGGCTATCTTCCCCCTCCCAGGGTGTACCACGAGGAGGTCTACCAGTCCCACACCCCAACACAAGTGAACCCTAACCTAACCCACAAACAATAATTTGAGTTACTTAAAATACAAAATGAATTATTTTAACCTAACCCAACCGCCAGCGTGTCGACGTCACCCCGCTTCGCAGGGTGCCTATTTCCGCTCTGCGGAACACAAGTGAACCCTAACCTAACCTACTTATTATACAATTATTGCGGCTGCTTGTTTTTTTACTGCGGGGGGCTTCGCTTCGCCCCCCCGCCGCCCTTTTTCTGGCTGCCCTAATGTCGCTGTATTTCTAGTCGCTCACTTAGTAATGTAGTCGCTCACTTAGTAATGTAGTCGCTCAAGTTATTAAAACAGTTTGTCATCATCAGTCGCAAAGTTTTTTTCATTCGATCGTTTTATAATTCCCCATTATTCAATCAAATGATCTAATCTTAGTAATGTTTAATATTATTTTGGTAAAATTTCATAACCCAAACAAATGTGATTTTTGTCTATTTATGGTTTGCCATAACATAGTGAACTTAATGTTTATTGGCTAATGTTTTTTTGCCTTATTAAAGCATTTGCTAAAAGACCAAATGCCATAATGTAATTTTTCGTAATAATATTTTGCTGAATGAAAATTTGACGTAATGAAAATATTCGTATTAAAATTAGGCCAAAGTTTGCATTGGCAAACAAAATAGTTGCTAAAATTTGTTTGGGAAATGAAATTTGACCAAAATAAATTTGGTAAAACGGCAGGATCCCTGACAAACCACTTTCGCTTCACTCACTTTCATAACATCTCTCATACATGCTCGTCGGTTTAGGGTACTTTTGACCTGGCCTTTTTGTAAGATTTCTCCAATTTGATCGGAGAGATTTCGCCTAGGTCTTCCCCTTCCAACTTACCCTTCCACTATTTTTATATACACTCTCTTCGTTAATCTTCTTTCATCCATCTTCTCTATCTTAACATACCCTTCTCAATGTTCTCTCTCCATCCATTCCACACTTATCTTGTTTCTGACTCTATCACTCAATTTCACTCCACACATACTTCTCAACGCTCTCATTTCTACTGCATTCACTCGAATTTGATGTCTTTTCTGCCACACCCAACTTTCGCTAGCATACATAAGTGTGGGCACCTAAACTCCCCTATGCACAGCCACGCGTGCTTTTTGCGATATTTTCTGGCTGCCCAGCATGCATTTACCAATTACATGTCGCCAAAAACAAATAACTATTTTTTTTAAGTTATTAAACATATGTACCTATTTACGACTAGGTATAAGTAGTGTTACTTTACATTGTATACTCGCACCAAAAATACTATACCAGAACCAAATCTCAAGCACCATCCTTTATTTTATTTTTTTAACCCCCGACGCAAAAAGAGGGGTGTTATAAGTTTGACGTGTATGTGTGTGTGTCTGTCTGTGGTATCGTAACTCCTAAACGAATGGACCTATTTGAATGCGGTTATTTTATTCAAAAGCTGATGTGATCGAGATGGTTCTTAGCTACGTTTCAACAAAATCGGTTTAGCCGTTTTTGAGATATTGAACTTTTAAATGAAAATGTTGGGGGTTTATCAACTTTTCTAAGTTGTAGAATTATATCTAAATATTATACTTACTGGTTAGTGGCTCTGTGAGCTGTAAAACTCGCGTGCCAGGCTTTTCTTATTTTTTTTTTTTAATTTCGTAGTACTAAATTGATATAAGTAAGTAAAAAACTATATAATTACTGAACCTGCTCACACAATTTCGTAGAGCGGGACCTCTGAACATCCGGACATAGGGCCTGGCAACATGTCTGCAAAATATTGCGGCGCGCGCGCCGCTAAGCCCGCGTTTCTCGGTACTAAACGCGAGTATATGCGGCGCGCGCGTCGCAAAATTTTGCGTTGCGTCGCCGCACCGCAGACATGTGGCCAGAGACTCTAGTATAAGTTTTATCTACACAATACGTTTTCGAACGCATTTGCGTTTAGTTTCATTTTGTATGGCAACACGATCAGCGCCTCTGTTGGTAATCATTAGGAACTACGTGTTGCGATATAAATTGAAACTAAACGCAAACGCGTTCGAAAACGTATTGTGTCGATAAAACTTATACTAGAGTCTCAGGCCCATACGAAATAAATATCGCCCAAGCTGAAACGGGGAACATCGCTCGCTCTTTCATTTACACTATATATTTCAGTAAGTAATTTCTTCATTATTAGTCTAGAAGTATAAATGGAGACGACGACCTGTTAGGTTATGTACACACAGGCCATTCAGGGATAATAATTCATAGACTTTCAGCACAAATAAAGAAAACGCTTTCACTTTGCGGCCTCGCTAATGGGATTTTCTTGTAGTTTTTCTTAAGAAAAATGATTTATGTTAGGGCTGGATATTACAGAAATAATGAATTTGGTAGCCATTGCACGATCGTCTTCAAATACAGAAGTTAACAGTGTCAAGTAAAGTACATATAATAATAATCGAACGAGCTTGGGCAAAACATATTTCGGATCTCTCTCTCTCTCCTATACTTGGAAGGTTTATTATTATGATTGCCAATCATAGCAACCTTTTGTATCTATGGTATTATCTTATTGGCTGAATGACCAAGTCACGTGGTTTTGTTTGTTTACATTTAGTTAAGTACCTAAACCTTTCAAGTATAATTTGGTCGCCCCGCTACAAGTACACCGGTAGGCCGGCCCCAGGGGGTATGTTAGCGCTGCTACGGCACGGACGCGTTCTATCGCAGCGTGTTGCATGCGATAGAAAAGGATGGCCACGTTTAGGCTTTATATGTATGTTCACCGATTTCCAAAATTCTTTTTTTAATCGAAAGAGACTCCTTAAGTGGTCCCATTGTCACCAAGTCAGGATCTGATGTTGCGATCCCAGGGAATTTGGAAATCAGTCCTCGATTGACGGAGAAATCGGTGATCATACATAAAAAAATATACATACCTATGTACATTGCAACAAACCTCCTCCTTTTTTGAAGGTCGTTAAAAATGGGCAAAATAGCTAAGTAGTATTTTTTATGTCCTTTCCTTAGATATATAGGTAGCAGTTTTTGGTTGAAGAAGTGTTGACATTTGGGTGGAAATCAAAAAAGATGCCCATAGTTAAGAGCCTTAATCTAATCTACGCTTTAACTTTTCTCATTTTCGTAACGGCAATTACCCATACATTATATATGGGTAATTGCCGTTACGAAAATGAGAAAAGTTAAAGCGTAGATTAGATTAAGGCTCTTAACTATGGGCATTTTTTTTGATTTCCACCCATTTACTATGTTTATTTTCCAGTATCAATAAGCGGTAACTTTTAACAATGAAATACAATGGCATTGTTTACTAAGCCAAGCGGCGGAAAAGAAAAGTGAATTCGGCCTAAAAAAACATACATTGTTACAAACACACGTAGTTACAGGAGAAGTTAAAGGCCTCTAACAAAATGTTGCAAATGTGATATGGAGTCGGCACATTTTCAGATACGGCAATTTGACTTTCATTACTTACTAAGATGTTATCACCTACACACTTTCTACTGATAAGAGGCATTTTTCAATCACGATTCGTTTTCGTTAGTCGTTTTAATATTGGCAGCAATAAAAGCAAGGTGTATTTGTCTGAATAAAATTGTAAAGTGGGTCTGCAATGTTTTCGAAACAGAGTTTGATAATGTGTGTGCGTAAGTGTTGACATTATTTTTAAACGACTTCAAAAAAGGAGGACGTTCTCAATTTGTCGGAACCTTTAATTTTTATGTGTGGTGCCCGATTACTCAAAATGCCTGCAGCGATTTTGAAAAATCCTTACCAGGTGGTCCCATGGTCATCAGGTCTGGATCTGATGATGTGCTCCTGGAGAAATCCAGGGACTAATACCATTATATAGGCACATTTGAAGTGATCTGGGTTTTTATTTTCGAGGGACTAATACCATTATATAGGCACATTTGAAGTGATCTGGGTTTTTATTTTCGAGGGACTAATACCATTATATAGGCACATTTGAAGTGATCTGGGTTTTTATTTTCGAGGGACTAATACCATTATATAGGCACATTTGAAGTGATCTGGGTTTTTATTTTCGAGGGACTAATACCATTATATAGGCACATTTGAAGTGATCTGGGTTTTTATTTTCGAGGGACTAATACCATTATATAGGCACATTTGAAGTGATCTGGGTTTTTATTTTCGAGGGACTAATACCATTATATAGGCACATATACCATTATATAGGCACATTTGAAGTGATCTGGGTTTCTATTTTCGAGGGACTAATACTATTATATATGCACATTTGAAGTGATCTGGGTTTTTATTTTCGAGGGACTAATACCATTATATGGGCACATTTGAAGTGATCTGGGTTTTTATTTTCGAGGGACTAATACCATTATATAGGCACATTTGAAGTGATCTGGGTTTTTATTTTCGAGGGACTAATACCATTATATAGGCACATTTGAAGTGATCTGGGTTTTTATTTTCGAGGGACTAATACCATTATATAGGCACATTTGAAGTGATCTGGGTTTTTATTTTCCGTAGGTAAGGTTAACGTCCGAGTGCTCGACGCTGCAAAGTATACAGGGTGGGCAGGAGTATACCGACAGATTTTAACCATGGATTCCTGAGGTCATTAGAAGCAAAAACTGTTAGATTAACGCCAGTCAAATCCGGCTTAGTTTTGAAGATATTATCAATTTTGATGTAAACTATTTATTGTGATTACTAAAGTGCATTAAGCTCTTTTGGTAACGCGGCTGCCACTGATGTTGCCAAGTTTTGCGTCGCTCTCACTAAATTCATCCTTTTTTGGAAAAATCATCTTTACCATTTTATTAAAAGGGATAATTTCCATGGAAAAGCGATAGTTATCCAGTTTTTATTTACAAAAACCGACATACTTAACTAGTTTTTTGTTTTTTTTTTCTTGCTGAATTTGACTTGAGTTCATTTTAGATTTTTTACTTCTAATAACGTCAGGAAGCCATGGTTAAAATCTGTCGGTATACTCCTACCCACCCTGTATAGCATGGGCAATTTATGTCAAAGCAATAATGGGTTAAATACGGGGGAAGAGTGTGAAGGGGTGGAATGAACACGTGGTAGATGCTCATCGGGTGGCCAGGGAGAAGTTTGGTGATTGGGTGTCTTGCGGAAAGCCTCAGTCTGGTTTAATGTTTGAAGAAATGTGTGCTAGTCGAAGAGTATTCAAATCCCGACTGAGGTGGTGTCAAAACCACGAAGATCAACTGAAAATGGATTCTCTTGCTAAAAAACATTTAAAAGGTAACTTCAGCGGGTTTTGGCGTGATACGAAGAGAGTGAACATTCGACCTGGTCTTCCGATGAGTGTGGATGGAGTGAGTGACCCCAAAAGCATTGCTGATGCCTTCAAGGACTATTTTTGTGTGAAGTCACCTCTGGGTCCGTGGCGGGCGACGCAGGATGCTCAAACCGTCACCGAAGTAGTAAAAACTAGAATTACAGCTAAGAGTGTCGCACATGCTATAAAATCGATATCGCGGGGTAAATCCCCAGGTCATGACGGATTGAGCATCGAGCATCTCCAGCATGCCGGACCACACATTGCACGAGTCTTGGCCATGTTTTATAGTCTCTGTATGTGTCACTCGTATTTACCCACTGAAATGTTAAAAACTATTGTCGTACCTGTGGTGAAAAATAAGACCGGGGATTTAACGGAAAAAAGTAACTACAGGCCAATTTCTCTTGCAACTGTGATTGCAAAAGTATTTGACGCGGTGCTTGATACACAGTTAGACAAACACATAAAATTGCACGACAATCAATTTGGGTTTCGGCCTTGCTTGTCCACAGAAAGTGCAATACTGTGTCTCAAGCACAGCGTCAGATACTATACTGACCGACAGACCCCGGTTTATGCGTGCTTCCTCGACCTATCAAAGGCTTTTGATCTGGTGTCCTACGAAGTACTATGGAAAAAGCTTGAAGAAATTAATATGCCTTCGGAAGTAATTAACATCCTTAAGTACTGGTATGGGCACCAGGTCAATAGGGTCAGATGGGCAGGAACAACGTCTGATGAGTATGGGTTGGAGTGCGGCGTGAGGCAGGGGGGGGGGTTGACTTCACCCGCACTGTTTAACCTGTACATTGACGCACTTATCGTCTCGCTCAGCAGTCAGCATGTCGGTTGTCATGTTGAGGGTGTTTGTGTGAACAACCTCAGCTACGCAGACGACATGGTGCTGTTGAGCGCGTCGGTTTGTGGTTTAAGACGGCTGTTAAGAACGTGTGGAGGAGTACGCCATGAGTCACGGGTTAAAATATAATGTGGAAAAAAGTCAATACATGATCTTTCAGGCCGGCAGTAATCGGACAGGAAGAGTACCGGCCATAACACTCAATGGAATGCCACTTCATAGAGTCGAGTGTTTCAAGTACTTAGGTCATGTCGTTACTGCCGACCTTAAGGATAATGTCGACATCGAAAGGGAGCGAAGGGCGCTGTGCGTGCGGGCGAACATGTTGGCTCGCAGGTTTGCGCGGTGTTCGAGCGGCGTGAAGTTAACGCTTTTTAAAGCTTACTGCACGTCGCTGTACACGTGCGGCCTGTGGGCTAACTACACGCAGAGGGCGTACAGCGCCCTCCGGGTCCAGTACAACAACGCGTTCAGGGCGGTGATGGGGCTGCCTCGTTACTGTAGCGCCTCGGGCATGTTTGCGGCGACGCACACGGCATGTTTCCACAGCACCATGCGATTGCGGGCCGCGTCCCTGCTCCGGCGCGTGCGAACCAGCGCCAACACCGTCCTAGCAATGATAGCGGGCAGACTAGACTGTCACTATATTATGCATTGTTGCAACAGGCATGTAAGGACTGGTGTAGGATAAGAGAATGTTAATTATGGTTGTGTGTTGTTTGACTTATATAATGAATGTTTTAATTATGTGTTATGTTATGAGCCTATATGTAGCTTGAAATAAATGGATTTTAATTTTTTTTTTAATTTTTAATTTAAATTCGAACTAAGGGAATTTTTCTTCATTCGAATTCAAGCTATGTCACTTTGACAAAGAGTGCCCATGCCATATTAATAGTCCAGCTTTGAGCACTCGGACGTTTACCTTAATAAGTAAGTAATCTACGCATTTGCTCTCGGAAAGCATGCGAGGTGCGAACGCTCCTACTGCCAGAGCGCGCACAGCTCTAAACCATATAATACAGGAAGCCGACGGTATAGACATATTTGCTGACAGTATTGGTGTGTTCTGTAGAAAAGTATTAACATTCTTATCGCATAACAGAGTTTAGATTTAAACTGGGACATGTTTCTTGTTGAAGTTGTTTATGAGTTTATTTTAGTTTTTGTTTATTGTTTTATATCGTTACCGTATGTTTTAAATTTCGCATAAAGTGTGTATCTTTAGTTATGTTATGTATTTTGTAGGTACCACATAAGTGATTTGGTGTAATACTGTTAACCTATGTGTGAATTAATAAAAATTCTTATTCTTCTTCTTCTTCATGTGGTAAAGTGGAAATGTTATGTGGCTTGGCGAACTACTGAATTGAAGTAGGTTTAAACTTTTTTTAAAATGTAATTATTATCGCTACCATAGGAAAACACTACTACCCGTCTCTATCTAATTAGAACACTTAGATGGAGACAGATAGTGCATCGTTGACACAGCTCGCGCTCCGTCTTTTGATAACCGTGCAGATGTCTTTAGAGAAAAAAATATACTCACCCTGCCCTCGCAGTACATATATGACGTTGCTAAATTCGCCAAAGAAAACATTGACACGTTTCCCTGCAAATAGATAACTCGCACAAGACAGGGGTCCCTGAACCAGCTCCTCACACAAACCACTCAACTGACCATGTCAAGTAAAATCATCTCTCACGTGGGGCCAAAAGTATTTAACAAACATGGTTTGTCGTGCTCAAGGAGCGCCGGCCGTTTATTCTGTCACGGTGCCATTAACGACCTCATCCGGCGTTCGCTTGTTACCGCCTCTATACCTGCGATTTTAGAGCCTGGTGGTATGGTCAGAGACGATGGCAAGCGGCCCGACGGTGCTACCATGGTACCGTGGAAACTGGGCAGGGTACTTGTGTGGGACGCCACCTGCGTCGACACGTTCGCACCGTCCCACATTCATGGAACCCATGGCAAACATTCGTCTTTACTTAAAGACTTCGAGTTTGCGGCCCTTGCTGTAGAGACAATGGGTCCCTGGTCAGCTGACATGAGGTCGTTCTTGAGAGCCTTGTCGAGGCGGCTCATCAACACCTCAGGTGACCCGAGGGTTGGCGCTTACCTCTCTCAAAGAATCGCCCTCGCGATACAGAGAGGTAACGCAGCCAGCGTCATGGGTACAATGCCGCAGGAGGATCTCCTTGACGGGGTATTCTTTTTATAAATGATACCTATGCTTTTTTACTTTCTTGTTATTTCGTTTAGTTTTAGTTTTATTTTTATTTTCTTGTTATTCTTGTTTAAGTTATTTTAGATTATTATAGCAAATAAATATTAAAAAAAAAAAAATATTAACAAACTACCAGTAAATTTAAAATGCGCGGGTAGTAACTCAACTTTTTTAAGAAAAATAAAATCGCGGCTTCTCACCCACTCTTTTTATTACATTAACATTATAAATAAATTACTTATGGCTTATTATGACTTATGATGAATATTGAACATTTATTTGTCAAATGGGCTTGAATCCAACTGTTTTTAATATTCTTTTACAGTTATTCTTCATACGCCGCTTACAATGAGTGCTGCAATCCTAGATATAGTCACTTTCAAATACGGCCCTAAAGGCCGCATTTTAGAAGAACAACCCAGACTACCCTGGATATGGAGGAACGACTACATACCTTCCAACGGAGATATCACCCTTTATAACACCTTACGGAGAATGTTGTTCCCACCATTCTGGACACCTAAATATGAGGGGACTATTAATGTGGCTCGGCGGTTTGAGTAAATGGTTATCTAAACGAGATATACATTTATTTTCTAAAGTACATGCAAGATGATAATTAACATTAACAAAATTAAATTAAAACTAAGTTAAATCTAAATAACTTTCTGTCAAAAATTATTTTTTTGGTACAAGCTATTATTGCTGACTGTACTTTTCTGTATACCATCATCAACTACTCATTGAGACGATTCTAACGAACCCAAACTCAATGGGGTTGTGTCGTTTTATTGCGGAGTTCCTATGGCCACCTTCCAGATCCAGCATCAGATCAGCTCCAAGTCATCATAATATTGAATTTGTATTAGGTATAGTTTGTTTAAGTTAAAATTAGAGACTGAAAGGAAAAGATAACAAAGAGACGTCGTAAAGCTGGCCGAAGTGTGGCACCTGTACTGGAATAGCTAACCGTTTATTCTACTGTTTATGCGTTATTGTTTTACAACCCTACTTGAAGATAACAATTAAACAATAGATGTCGGTATCGGTTGGTTTTAAGTACTTTTCGTCATCTATGTAAACTAAAACAAACTATATGCCAACTGGGGAGGTAGGTACCCCTACTTTACAGAAGACCGTAGCCGTAATAACGCCACTACCTCTGTAGGTAGGTATGTGGTGTACTGTGTTACGTTCGTCTACCTTCCTTCGTACGTAACAAAATATTTAACAGCGATACGCAAATTATCAAAATAATCTCAACGTACATTTGTACGGCTTTAACTCAACTCATGAACAAAAGTTGTGGTAATTGTTTATGTATATTTCAAATTAATTAAACCAAATCACACATCCAATAAATCCATTAAAGCCTTAACAAGGGCTATGTTCCTTAATTACACTCGTTTGCTCCAATTAGTGTGATTTAATCAACTGTTTAAGAGAGCAAATGGTGGTGATGAGGTAATTTGTTAAATTTTATTACAATATCGACTCAGAAAATGTACTAAATAAAATTTAAGTGCTATATACCGTCGGGTGACAAGCAAAAGTCACTACCAAAACTGTCACTGCTCCTTAAAACCTCGTATCTCGGTACGTAGTAGATATCGAGATACGACCTTTGATTTAAGTAGGTATTTGTTAGTTAGTGAGTTTTGCTTGTCACCCGACGAACAATGTCTATATTATGTGTCCCACTGCTGGCCACAGGCCTGCTCTTATGGATCAGAGGGAACGGGGGGGGGGGGGGGGGCACGTTGGCCCAATGCGGATTGGGGACTTCACATACACCTTTGACTTTTTCCGCAAATGTATGCAGGTTACCTCACGATTTTATGTGCACGGAACCCCTTAACTATTGACCACCGGCAGGAAGACGACTTTAAGTTAAAGCAATGGCGCGTAGTTTGTCCAAGAGGCAATCGGCTGGCTCGCGGTATTTGAGCTCTCAAAGAGTTGTGGAACCGCCCTGTGCAACCCAAACTAAGCAGTTGATCCCGGCTGCTGTCTATGACATTAGTCTTTAAGCCGAGTTAGAGGCCTTCGGTCGGCTTAAGAACCTCTAACTCACTTGATAAAAGGGGGACAACTGTCACTTGCGTCCGCAGGAGCTACCTACCACAACCCTGCACGTGTCCTCTGGGTGGTACTAAGAGTGACAAACAAAAGGCCAAAATAATGTATGCCATACGATTAAACAAATTTATAACTTTAACTCAAGTAAAGTTTGCCTGTGACCGACAAAATAGACTCTGCGTGAACGTGTTCCGTTGTACCAATTTTAGTACGAAAAGAAAAACGAATACAAAAAGATATATAAAAAAAGTATCTACTAGTAAACACAAAGTTGCTAAATGTATTCAGCACAGAATGCATTGATTACCTTCAACATAGAAATTGATTGCTTTGTTGATTTTAATTAAATTTGTCATGCGAGTGGTGTACGGTCGGACAAAATGTAATAAAACATATTTATAAAATAAAAATGAAAAATTGCGGACAATCTTACACAAATCAACCTAGTCCCAATCTAATCAACGCTTGTACTAGAAGACGATATAAATCTATGGATTAAATAAACAGGTAATTTATCTATCCAAATGTCATAAACCCTCCGTGATACGTTCAAGAACCGCACATTATGACTACCATAAAAATAGATTGTTTTGTTAGAACAAATTTATTATCTGTGAAAATGTTATTATTGCTAAATAAAAACATCGAATTTCGATAATATTATTTCATTCAAATTTCGAACGTCACGGAAAAACAAAGAAATTTGATTTAAGCTCTATTCTAATATCAGTCGAGATGATGATTTGACAAATGTCGCACGTAAGTAAGATATCGAACGATATGATAGTTGGATCCGACTCTAGTTTAAATAAATAAATAAATATGTGTGGACAATCTTACACAAATCAACCTAGTCCCAAACTAAGCAAAGCTTATACTATGGGTACTAGACGACGATAAACATACTTTTACAGATAAATAAATACTTAAATACATAGAAAAGATCCATGACTCAGGAACAAATATTTGTGCTCATCACACAAATAAATGCCCTTACCGGGATTTGAACCCGTAAGTTTGTCTCTGAATTTAAAAAAAACTATGACAGATGCCAGAAGAGAACGCCGCGATGCCGGTCATAAATTCATAATATGAGGCTCCTGAATGTATGTAACTGTACATAATTAGGCATTAAAACACTCGTATGATGTTATTATGAAACTCGCCTTCGGCTCGTTTCATAAACCCACGCTCATATTGGTTGCCCTTTAATATGTACATTCACATAAACTACTATTATGCAACTGATACATAATGAAAGGCCTTGAAACACGAGTGTATAATAGGATCACACGAGTGTTTTAAGGCCTAATTATTTACAGTTGCATAAACTACTTTATCTACACACATATCATAAGTACTCTTAGATGGGTTCAGAAGCCGTAGCGAAATGATCTGCATTGATGACAGCAGTAATGGTGGCAATTCGATCCTCCGTCAAGAAGAATGCTTTTTTTTAATCATAGACAACCAAATGATTTCCCTATTTTCATGTCACTCGAGATCAAATGTCGTGCGGTTTATATTAAAATAACATACTGAATTGACGTTTCGTATCCGTTACTGTTTTAATATTTACGGATAGGTAACTACTAGAATAGATACCCACTTGAGTTTTTACAGCTGTTCCAAATTTAAACTCATAACGTTACAAAAATCGATACTGTAATAACATTAAAGTACTTACAGATTTTACCTACTACCACAGACAAGAAAGTTCTCATAGTAAAATTGGTTGTAATAATGCTGGTTATTTCCTACGGTTTCACAACGCATTTTAGAGCACTAATGAGGTGTACGTACTCATGCGTAGATAAACATACATTTTATTGTACATAAATATAATAGCAGCCAAAGAGTTACACGGAGCAAAAATAAAGTCCAAATAAAATGTATTAAGGGAGAACAATAGTTATGTGTTATACAAGGGTGCAAAGTTGTATTTTATCCGCGAGTGTGGAATTGAAACACGAGCTAGCGAATGGATTCTAGGGTTGAACCACGTGCTAGCGAACGGATTATATGGTTAAAAATAGAATCCTGAACGAAGCGAGTAGTTTAAAATAGAATTTTGAGCGTAGCGAGTGTTGCAACACACGAGACGTCAAAATAACTTGCACCCGTGTGTAACAGAAATCTTTTCACCTCACAAAAGTGAGAAAAAAAACAAAAAACAACAAAAAAGTAAAGTAGGAATAATTTTAAAAAATATTAAAAAGAGGGAAAAAACATTAAAAATGAGAAAAAAAAATAAAAAACTTTTCAAAAAAAACAAAATATTAAGTACAAAACATTTAATAAAGAGAAAAAGAGAAAAAACATTGAGAAACAAAAAAAATTACATTAAATACCTATAGAAAAACTAAAAAAAAGGGAATATATCATTTCAAATAACATTAAAAAACAGCAAAAAACATTGAAAAAAGAAAAACTAATCAATAAAATAAAGACAAAAACATATAAAAAAGAAAAAAGTTACAAAAAACATTATATTAAGAGAAAAAACGTAAAAAAAACAAAAAAAGACAACAAATGAGAAAAAAGTGGAAAAACCACAAAAAAAAATCAAAAAGAATCAAAACAAAAAATAAGGAAAAACCCTTGAAAAAACATTAAAATCAATAAAAAATAAAAAAAAACATTAAAATATAGACAAAAACATCAAAACAATAAAAAATAATTTCAAAAAACATATAATTAAGAAAAAAAACATTTAAATAACGTATAAAAAGAAAAAAAATATAAAGAAAGATTAAAAAAGTAAAACAACAGAAGTAAATAAAAAGGCGAAATTAGCAAAAACATTGAAAAACGAAAAACAAAGCAGTAAACTTGTTGTTATAGCGGCAACAGAAATACATCATCTGTGAAAATTTGAACTAGAACTATCAGTGAGATATAGCCTGGTGACAGACAGACGGACGGACGGACGGATGGACGGACGGACAGCGAAGTCTTAGTAATAGGGTCCCGTCTTTGAGTACGGAACCCTAAAAAAGAAAAAAATTACAAAAAACATTAAAATAAGAGAAAAAACGTAAAAAAAAAAGAAAAAAAGATAAAACAAAAAAAAACATTTAATAAGAGAACAAAGTGGATAAGCCACAAAAAAATCAAAAAAACCAAACAAAAAGAAAAAAAAATTAAAAATGGAAAAAGAAAACAAAACAATCAAAAACATCAAAAAGAGATAAGCGAATTTCAAACAAACATTAAAAAATAAAACAAACATTCAAAAAAATGAAATCGTATTAAAAAGAGAAAAAAGACCAAAAAAAAAAAATACAGTAAAACATTCAAAAAGAAACAAAACATTTATAAAAAGGAGAAAAAAGCAAAAAACATTGAAAAAATAAAAACGAAGCAATAAAATAGAAACAAAAACATAAAAAAATAAAAAAGTTACAAAAACATAAGAGAAAAAACGTAAAAAAAGATTTAAAAAAACATTTAAATAGAGAACAAAGTGGAAAAACCACAAAAATAAATCAAACAGAAACACAACATTAAAAAAGTTTTTTTTTTTTTAAAGTAGAAAAAAGAAACAAAATCTTGAAAAAAACACATTTAAATCAATAAATTATAAAAAAAGAACATTAAAATATAGACAAGAACATCAAAAAAGAAATAAAATTTCAAGAAACATTTAAAAAAGAAAAGATTAAAAAAAAAGAAAAAAAACTTAGAAAAAAGACCAAAAAAACATTAAAAAGAAAAAATTACAGGAAAACATTAAAAAGAAACAAAACATTTAAAAAGAGAAACAACATTTATAAAAAGGAAAAAAAGAAAAAATAAATAAAAAACAAAAAAAAACATTTAAAAACAAAAAATAATTGAAAACGTTTAAAAAAAGAATAAAACATTCAAAAAAAGGTACTTGAATAAAATAAAAAATCTGATGGGTGAAAAATGTCCTGTCAGGACTGGCCTGGCCTTACATGTTATTATGTTTTTTTTTTTTTTAATAAACTATGGTTTAATGATCCAAAGACCCCGCGAGGAATACGGGCAAATTTTGGTTCTTTTAACTATTATGACATATGAGACTAGTATTCAAAGCGCGCTTGCGGAAACCCTACGCCCCAAGTGTCTTTAAGCGAACCTGAGGGCCGAAGGCCCGAAGGTGAGCTTCCAGGTACGCGAAGGCCGAAGGCCGAGCTCCGCGTAGGGCCGAAGGCCCGAAGCGTCCCTTCAGAGCACGCTCTCTACGCGAGCCCGAGGGCCGAAGGCCCGAAGGGCGAGCCCACGCGGACACACACCCCCCGCATCGAGTGCGCGATCTCTCTGACAAAAAATACCCTCCGCTTTTCCCTTCCCATAGCGGAATTTCACTTTCCTTTTCCTTGGATATACAAAAACCAAAAAAATACAGGCAGATTTTGAATAATAAAGTCAAACACAACACCGGTACCGCGGCGTTTTAGGATTTTAAGAGGATTAAAATTAATAAAATTATGGTTTGATTTACGTACCCATTAGCGTGGTATTTTTCAGTCTGAGACAGTTTAAAAACGGTTTTAGAATCGGCATTAAGTGAGGATTAATACTAAGTACGTAATTTGTTATTTCCACCTAAAACCCAATAACACCCTTCAACTACCTGTGAACAAACCGTCATTAAGGATTTTAAGAGGATTAAAATTAATAAAATTATGGTTTGATTTACGTACCCATTTGCGTGGTATTTTTCAAAGTCTGAGACAGTTTAAAAACGGTTTTAGAATCGGCATTAAGTGAGGTTTAATACTAAGCAAAAAAATGGTAACTAAATCTGCGTTTTTTTCAGAAAATTGTGTTTTTCTTTTAAAATTCGTAATTTTTGTAGCCATTTTTCAAAAACAATATTTTTTTTTGCGGATTTTCTCTTCTAGTTTGTTTTTTATTGTTATTAAGAATTATTAACCTGTCCCTTGGTAATACTCTGCATTTTTTATTTTCATTTTAGGACCATTGGATCAAAAGTTATACCGTCTGAATTAGGTGTATTACCCGAGTTTTTACAAAAAATTTCAAAATTCTGTAAAAAAAAAACTAATGACTAGAAAAAAAAAAAACACCGTTTCACCGATGAAATTGGCTGAAATTTTTCTCCTTTTATTATGTACAGTTTATGAAATTCCACCCTGTATGTAACTTTAAAATATATTGGTACTATGAAATATAGTTTACGTGTTATTGAATTTTTTAAGGTTGTAGGATTTTGTTGATGAATTTGGTGAATGATTGAATTGAAGATTCTTTTTTAATTATACTTTTGATGTCGTATGGGTCTATATTAATTTAATATTGTTACATACGATTTCGTGGTTTATTCTGCTCAGGTTAAATTTAGGGCATTGTCTAAGAAGATGGTCAATTGTTTGTGAAGTAGTGATGTCACACGGGCACAGATCATCCGCAGTGATTTTGAACTTGTGCAGGTATGCTTTGTGGTACCCATGTCCGGTGAGCACCTGTGTTAATTGGAAGCTGATTGGAATAGCGCCTCTTATGTTTCTTATGTCGCTAATTTTAGGCAAATGCTGTTTAAGGTGTGCTCCAGTTTCCGAATATATATAATTCCGTTAGTGAGCTAAATCAGTGTCCTTTCTTCTATGCAGTTTTTCGTATGAGATTGGAAAATATGCATAATCTGGTGCTTTGTGCAGATTTGCTGCTCTCTTCGCCTCCATGTCCGCCATTTCGTTTCCCGGAATTTGATTGTGAGCTTTTACCCAGCAAAATACTATTGTTCCTGTGCATCTTATTTGAATATTAAGCCTGTGGATGTTGTGTATAGTGTGTTGGGTGCTATTACGATTAGTTAATTCCTGTAGGGCAGACATGGAGTCTGAAAAGACAGCGACGTCTTGTAAGCGTTCCTGTACGATTTTCCGGCAGGCCATTTCAATAGCAAGGCATTCAGCTTGGTAGACGGTGCAACTGTCATGTAGTTTGAGCCGTTTTGTAAATTGGCTGCCATCCGGGTACATCATGACGTATGCAGCGCCGACCTTCCCGCCGAGTTTGCTCCCATCAGTGTACACCTGGACGGTATCGGCATTACAATGCGGTTTCATATCCCTACTGTCCTCGATTTTCGAGAATTCGATTACTGGACGTTCTGCTGGGTGGATCATTTTCTTAGTCGTGACCTTCTGCTCAAGCCTGAGGTCACCCGGTAGGTATGATGATGTGCCCCTGGATTTGGTCCTCTCAGTCTCCATAACTTCCACAACCTTCAGGTCTAGAGGGGTGAAATCCGCCAACGCAATTGCAGCTGTAGTGGATATTGTGCGGAACCCTCTAACCGCTTTGATGGCGAAGCCCCTCTGCATCTTAGTGTTCTCTGCACAGTTTTATATTTTATGGCCGCTTCACCCCATATTTCTGCGGCGTATGTAATTAGAGGCTCTATGACATGTTTATATATTATCTCCACATTGGTAGAGTGTATGCCCCAAGTAGGCCTTACGATTTTACACAGCTTTTTATAAATGTTTAATGTTTTTCTTACTGTTTCTTTAGCGTGGTGGATAAATGTTATTATGTTTAAAAAAGTTACTAATAACACGTTCGTATTTCAAATATTCTTTGCACTCTTGTGGATAAAAATGCAGTTTTGTTATCTGTTTTTAAAGAATAAAAATGGGCTTTCCGAGCTAGTGAGGTGAAAATAATATTCTGTAATAATATAATGTTAGTTAACTATCAGTCCGTTGCCGACGCTACTCGTCTGATTGTGGGATGCAATACCAACCGCAATTCTTCCGGACCAACGAATGAAACTAATTTTTGCCAACATAGCCTGAGAACTTTACGGTTTCGCTCTATGAAAACACAACAATATATTGATATCAGAGATATTTTTACACCAAAAAATAGGTCGGGTAATTTGACTAAATATTCATTAATAATCCACCTAAATTTAATACCGATACGGTAATAAATAATGAAAAGTAATCTTCATAAATTCCGTAAAAATCAGGCAAAAATGGTATAAACTTTCTTTACTTTACAATTGACTACGTCTATATACGTTCTTTGGGATACGCGCATAATCCACTTATTTTTGTTAATGGATAAACCTTTCTATAGGCCAGATGAAATTCAATATTATCTCAAGGTCGTAAAATATTTAATTAAAATGCCGTTATTTCCTGATGTATATATTTTTGGATTCAGGTAGTAAGTCTCCAAATTTGTGTACTCAAACATGTTTTCATTATAAAAATACTGATAGCATTTTTGCTTGCGGGTTAATTTTTTTTCTTAACTTCCGGTCCATAGAATTATTGATGTCAATAGTAAAAGTTGTTTAAAATAACACATAAAAGCCGTGTACAAATAATTAGCCTGATATTGAATTATTTCCAAAAAAACCGTAATTTTCTCAGGGTAACAAGCTATATTGTTTGGTCAAACATTGCACTTTAATTTCGGTAACTCAGCATTCAATTTTCAATACAAATTGTGAGCAGCAGTCATTGTGCTCACTATAATGTAGGTATTGTTTTTCTAATAGTTAATCAACGTTATTTAGGTACACATTTGCACTTCCACGGATCATCAAAATGGTATGTAATTAAAAAGATCAACATTTAACAAATAATATACATTAATCAAATATCTGACTAAACAAAAGACGTTAGGATGTCTGACAAGCCTTAAGAGGGAGGTCTTATTGAAAAGACTTAACAAACTTCTGTCACCTAAAATGTATTTTGTCCCCTTTATCACAGACGCAAATATTAGTGACAGATAAAGAAAGACGAACGACGATATACGAAACGGTATTTTAACTAAAATTGGTTTGATGGACGTTTATGAATAAGGCCACTAGAGTTTAGGTATAGTAAACACTTGCGGTCTGTGGACTAACTTTACTCAGTGGGCTTACAGCGCGTTGCGTGTTCAATATGATACTCGTAACGCGTTCAGGATGATGTTCGGGCTGCCGCGGTATTGTTTAAAGCGTACTGCCAATCATTTTACTCGAGCAGCCTGTGGGTAAGGTACACTAAAAAAGCCTATAACGCCCTGCGTGTACAGTATAATAATGCGTTCAGGATGCTGTTGGGACTACCAAGGTGGTGTAGTGCCTCGCTCATGTTTGCGGAGGCCCGCACAGACAATTTCCAGGCACTTATGCGAAAGAAAATCGCCTCGCTACTGAACAGGCTTAGAGGAAGCTCCAACAGCATCCTGGGGGTAATTGCTGACAAGTACGACTGCCCTATTTTAATATACTGGGTCAGCCAAGTGAAAGCAGTGGCTCAATTTAGAGTTAAGTAGAAATAAGTACCTACATTTATATGAGCATTACTAACCTATATTAAGATTTATACTAACATTATATGGATATTGGAAATCTGAAATAAAAATATATTTAATTTTAATTTATTGCAGTGCGTCGACAATGTTCGCGGAGGCGCACATGGATTACTTTTTTACTATCATCAAGAAACTATGTGCGTCTCTCCTCAATCGCAGTTGTGGCAGCTCAAATAGTATCCTGAGCATGCTAGCCCACCGCTGGGACTCGCCGCTGCTGCAGCGTTATGTTTAACTGCACGCGCCTGTAATACCGGTGCCCAGGCGTCTTTAATTTAAGTTTAGCATAATTATAAAACACTAACCATAGCTCTAAGTTTGTAACCACTAACACTATGGATTTTATAGTCCGAAATAAATTATTTGTATAGTCCGATAGTTCAAAATGCCTTCTTCAATCATACTGCGAGTGACTGTACGTGTACAGATCGATATTTAATTTGTCCCGCCGCATATTACTTCTATTGGGAATGTATGTGGCTACCCGCTATTCTGTAACTAGTTTTAAGCTCACCTCAACGCTCACCCACAAATATATCTTGATGGTGCGATTCGTTGTAACTAAGCGTAGGTAGAGGCCAGTTTCAGCGTGAAGGGTGGTGAGGCGCATGAGCACGTTAAGAATAACAGCCCAGGGGACCGATTTTTGACTTTCGAGCGCTCGAACCTTTCACTCGAAAACTGACGAAAATTACGAAATAGCGATTTGAAATAGCGATAAAAATAAAAAAAACGAGTGGTATTGACCACTCGTTTTCAATTATATCGGTGGAAAGTAAGTGTCTGCAATTTTGACACTAAAATCGTATTAACTTTTATTTAATTTTCGAGCGCTCGAAAGTCAAAAATCGGCCCCCTGTATAAAATTTTTTTGTTAAACTAGCGTTGAATTTTTTGTGACAGAAATAAATAATAATAATAAATATTGGTGTTAGCCTAACAAACGGTTATCGGATCTATTAGCCTGTATTGGACGTCGATCACAATCAGGAATCACCGTACAACTACGAAACCTTGATATACGGAGTATGCGGACTAGCATGGAGGTTATAATGCAGGATTCACCCAAAAGTGGTAGGTACTGTAGCTGGTAGAGGAGCGGTTTTCGTGGAAAAAATCCATCAGGTACCTGGGTAAATAGATGTATTAATACCTACGTGTAAATAATGATAGGCCGGAAAAATATGGAGTGTTGCCCAAGTAGATATAGATAGACGGATGCTGGCAATCGCATTTCAAGCCGAGGTATGAGCAGTGCTTTTCTCAAACATGCAATGAGATTAAACTAGTGGTTATGTGATCATGTCATCTTATAAGCAAAAAAATCTGTATAAATTAACGAACCTGCTCACAAAATTTCATGAGAATCGGTTGAGAAATGCGACCTGTAGAGGACAACAGCGGGAAAGCGGGACAGACACTGAACACCACATACCAATATTTTCGGCCCAAGCTGAAGCATAGAACTTTTTCTCTTCGCTCGCTCGTTCGAGTAAACACAACATCGTATTTCATTAAAAAAAGGGCTTGCCGGGCGAGTAGGTATAGGATAGTGATACGAAGCCGGCAAGCCCATTTCACGGCCAGGCATGTAAATATAGTGCTTTTCTCAAACATGCAATGAAATAAATAAATAAAAATCCTCGAATTAAACCAATTTTCATGGCTGAATGCCGTGATGCTGTGCCACAAATAGTAAAATGAAAATTAAAACAATATATACTTTTCGGCCGCGGCCTTCAATTTCGTATGAAATTCCTTAACACGTTCAGTGCCGGGAACACAACTGTCGTGTGCCTACGCCTTAAGCGCTTTCCGCTACATACGAGGGAAACCACGAGATCGGCGATTCGCGGCGGTGAATGTGTAACAGTTATCTCGAGTTGATCCGCCCGAAACGTGATACTTTGAAGCCTGATATAACCCACGTAATGACCACATTTCATTGCATGTTTGCGAATAAGTTATATTTTATACAAGACTATCTTTTGCCCGCAACTTTGTTTGCGTTGACTTCCTTCTGTTGGACTTTTACTGGAATAAAAAGTATTCTATATGTTATCCAGGCTATACTCTGTTTATATAATAAAAAATCATCTTAATCTGTTCAGACGTTTTAACGTGATTTCGTAACAAACATCTAAACTTTCGCAATTGTTAGTAAGATATCCTTGGAAGAGTTAAAGCCTTCGCTGGATTTCCACAATTTCCTAAGCTAATAAAACGCGAGTTAAACGATTCAGCTAATCTTAAATTAAAAGCAGGAGGTTTAATACAAACTAATTACAGTTTAAACTTTGCCAAAATAAAACAGAAAACAGGCAGCTGGAGCATGATTCCAATTGGTTTTTTAATTTTAAACTTTGGAGTTGTATGAATTAAAGATGAGGACCGCCGGCCACCATTTTGCGTTAATCTTGGGAATATTGGTACAGTCTTAGGCGGATAAAAATGAAGATAGCCAACCATTAAACTCAAGAAGATCTGTAGGTATAAAAATAAAAAATAAAAATTTCGTTTTTAATTTTATAATGGTACTGTATGTATTGTCCGGTTGTATTGTCTTTTTTGTATATGTTACTATGCCTATGAGCCTTAGATGCCTGATAATAAATGGTTTATTATTACAAATACAAAGTTATTGTCAAGAGTAAACATGGATGGTTTGTCAATGCAGCTGTAACATAATATATAGGTAGGCAGGTACTTACATATTTTGTGTTTCTTCTTTCGGTTTTTAATGTAGACAGGCGATTTGCAAGTGTGATTTTGATAAGAACAATCAGATCTCAGATCAGATCTGTATGTAGCCAGTTCTCATAAACTTTGAGGTGTTTCCATTTCAAATCCCATTCTCATCGTTATTTCATAATAGCTAACGTCATCATTAAGAAAGTGGATCTACTGTACGTTAGTACATAACTTATTCTGTGGTATAACTCTCATATCAAAATGCGTATTTAAGTGGCAACCCTGACACGTATGTAGCCGCTTTTATTTTTCTTGCGGCGTAATCGCTTTGATGCCAGGATTGGCTTAAGTGCGTTACGTGTGCTGATTACTAACACTGCCTTCATAGTTCTTTGCAGGTTTTCAAATTGATTGCTTTACCTATCTCAGACCTTCAGATAGATACCACTACCGAGTGAGAAGGCCGTATGGTATAAGTATTACAGAGAGATATATCGTTTGTCGTCGTTGTCGCAGTTTCACCTTTTTTGTTTGCCACTATCTGGTTATTTATTTAAGATTTTTATTTATTTTATACACAAAATAACGTAAAGTACACAAGGCGGACTCAATGCCGTAAGCATTCTCTACCAGTCAACATTTGGACGCAGCAGACAAATTCTGGGCGGTTTTTTTTTATATTTGCGGACAATCTTACACTAATCAACCTAGTCCCAAACTAAGGAAAGCTTGTACTATGGATACTAGACGACGACATAGATACTTATATAGAGAAATACTTAAATACATAGAAAACATCCATGACTCAGGAACAAATATTCGTGCTCATCACACAAATAAATGCCCTTACCGGGATTCGAACCCAGGACTTCTTGCTTCGTAGGCAGGGTCACTACCAACTATGCTAAAGCGGTCGTCTAAGTTTGGCTTAATTAATGAGGTAGAGGCAAACGAACCATTACCCGCCCATTTTAAGTAGGTTGTTTCGTTGTATTGAATAGGGAACATTACGCAAAACACCGCGTAGGGCGCGACATTAGCAGAGTTGGCATTGTATCTCGTTCCCACTTGCGGTATTCTCTCAATCTATGCATGCATCCTTGTCACTAATTTGACAATGAATTGTGCATGTGCGAGTCCCTATCTTCCTCTACTGCAGGGTTTCTCAAAGTGTGGTCCATGGACCCCTTAGTGACATGAGTGCTAGGGGTCCACTGCCTCTTCGTTCACTCTTAACGTGGGTAGGTACGTAGGTAATAGGTATTGACACACGACACATTATTTTTTTCTTTATTTTCTTCAAAAGGGGTCCGCGGTATTTTTGAAATTCTGAAAGTGGTCCTGCCTAACAAAAGTTTAAGAACTGCTCTACTGGTTAACGGTTTGTGCTAGTGCTGCACTCTCGCGGCAGAAAATTGCAGTAATGTTCCCTGTTTTGGTCGTTTACCAATATGGTGTTTGGTTATTTCAATACTGCATATGTATATAGCTGTCACATAACTATGTACTTTTTGAACGAGCGAGCGAGGACTTGAGGGGATTGACTGCTGTGCTATCATGTCGTGGTGCATTACTTGGAGGTAATAACTTTAGATCAAAATTTCACCGAATCCAAAAAAAAAAAAAATGAATGGGACACATATTACTGCATATGCTCTAAGGAAACGTCCTTTTGAATATTTGCGCCACACCCTGTATACTTATATAGGTATAATTTAAATATCACAGTATTATAAAATTATATAACCAGTGCCTATGCCAAATCTTGGGATTAGGTGTCAAAGCGGACCCCGGCTCCTTTAGGGGCACAACCGGGAATACCGCTAGGAGGATAAAATTATATAGGTACAGTCAACCAATTTGATTCCTAGGCCATTATAGAACCTTGCCATTGTAAATGCTACGTCAATACGGGTTACTAGGATTATTGCGTCGCTATGTAGTTAAAATGACAGGGTTCCACGGTGGCCTAGGAATCAAATTGGTTGACCGTACCTAGTACCCACTGTATCAAGGTCTCGAGGAAAATTTTGGTAGCAAACAACGTATATCCCGCAAAACTTAACTTGAGACTCGAGCGCGTACTAACACTACTAAAGTCATACGAACGAGTTCTCAAGTTAACTCGTGCGGATTATATGATTACTCTCACTGAACGAATAGTAGACCAGGTTATTAGTAGACCCACAAATCATGGTTCCTCGACAAAACAAAATAAGGTTCTGTCAAAAAAAATATGGTACAAGCTTTTATTGCCGACTGTAGGCACTTTCTTTTTTGCACTTATCAACTAGGTACTCGTTGAGAGGATTCCGATGAGCACAAACACGATGGATATCTTGTGCAGTTTGTGTTGATTGATATTATAGCAAGTATACCTTTAAGCGCTAGCTTAAAGGCCAGAAATCCCAATCCTTTTTTTTTTTTTTTTTACTTGGGGAAATGCTTTTACGCATCCCACCTAGCCGAGGAACTAGGATGGGTGTGACGGGCTCCCGGGAACCCCCCGGACTACCGTCTAAAACCACCAAGGTATGCCCTCTCTGCCGTGTAGTAGGGGCGTCATGGGATCGCGAACATTTCACCACGACGCCCCTCGGCAACAGCCGGAGCTGCCCTCATTACTGAGGCAAAAGCCCCCCTCCCGTTGTAAGCGTGCAGGGCGACACCACACGCTCCCCGACCCGACCAAAGGACCTCTACGCCGGGAGAGGGTGATAGACCTCGGATTCTAACTTTTTATAGAGGTTTTCTCCCTCGCAGCCACAACTCGGCCCCGGCCTGACGGTCGCAGCCCCCGCGCCTAACATGAATCCTCTGATAGCAGAGGATTTGTCAGGGTTCCGGGTCCGTTATTTATTATAGAGGCAAACGGCAATGGCCTCTCCCTCAAGCCGCACCTGGGGAATCTTGCGATTCCCTGGGCGGAACCCCCGGACCCCCCCGTGTCGGGTTATTGGTAACACCAGCAAGCGATAACTTAGGGTTCACTAAATTATCACTTGCCGTTGTCTCCAGGGCGCACCGGCCAAGACACTACCCATTCCTGCGGATCAACCGAATCAAGAGGAATCGGTAGAGTCCAGACATTCGAGGAGGTTACCCGACATAGCGCCCCAGAAATCCCAATCCTAACCCATCCAGCACTTTCCTATCCCAACCGTGTCGCGATTTTTTGCTTTGTGTTTTTTTCTCTATCCCATTTGGCTACTGGTACATATTTAACAAATTTATTACATTCATTATTTATTATGTGTATACAATGTTTTTATGGGTCTTATGTTGTGTTGCGTTCCGTGGGTAACGTACGGTGCTATCTGAAAATCAGCGCTGTAGGTGTCTGTCTGACTTCGGCATAATGCGAAAAATTCACTGCCGCGAAGACACGCACATTATGTTTTAAATTGTAATGTAAGTATATCTACTTACTCCCTTTGTCTCTGTGTGTCTTTTTTGTAGTGAATAAATGTCTTCTTTCTTTCTATATAACCTTCTGTCCAGCAACTCCATGTCGTATCCTGCCCCATGGCCCGACGATTACCAGTTCAAAAACCTAGTAATCAACAGGAGGAGAGTATTTGTTGTATATTTGGTAAATCAGAAAAGTTGTGAACTCTCACTTCTAAAAAGGTCACATTAAACATGCATTAAACAATACTATGATGAATCAACCTATGCCAACATTTCTAACTTTGTAAAACCAACAACATATTCAAGCTATTTTGAACTTTATTCCCAAGGGGTAAGTTTCAAACATAAATATATATATATACTCGTAGGCAATCGTCGGTCGCTCCATATATTATTTTCCGACGATTGGCCTGGACATTGATTGGCCCGCTGTGATATATGACGCTATCTGCCGACTCACGCGAACTCACAATATTGATGATAGTATTCTCATTAAGTATTATTCCATAATCAACCCTTAATGGGTACCTCCTGCGATCCACATGAAACAAAAAAGTGATAAATTATAGCGCCTGACAGAAATCTAACGGCAAAAGATACACTGACTGTTACAATATTCACATTAGTTCACATTAGTTACAACATAAAATAGTCTTTATATTGTATTTTGAGATATAACGGATATCATTAACAACTTACATCCAGTTTTTAATTTTATTTCACATGTTGATAACATTAGGTAATTCATAGCATTTGCATACGTTTTTAGTGAAATACGCCCAATTGCGCGAGAGCTCGAAAATCTCGACATCTCGCGAGACTGGCTTTGTTGTCTCGTGAGACCTCGGCTAGGTCTGAAATTTCGCGAGATTGTATTCCCTATTACCAACAAGTACATAAAGCCTTGTTTACAGACAGACGACTGTACATGTACACTCCTGAGCAACGCAAGTAACGCACCGTCATAATTACGTTTGTGTTTGAGCTAGTTCAGAGTTTCGGACGCGGGCGCCGCGCCGTTGAACACGCCGCAAGTTGTGTGTAAAAGTTACTAGAGCAAAAGAAAAGAAAAGAAAGAGTAAACCCCATCTTTTTCTAATACCAATTGGACAAAATAATGGACGATCCGGAGGGGTAATCAAACTAATCACGTAACGTGCCGAACGCGCGTTAGGACAATCCAACTGTCATTTTTCCATATAAAATTTGACATTTAGATCTACCTAACGTTCGTACAATGCGTTACGTGATCGATCAGCTGTACACTGTAGACTAAGGGCGGGTTGCAACAACCTACGATTACAGATCGATCAACGTTAAATATGGCGCCGGCTGCTGACATGTAGGTACATAAGTACCATAGAAACTGTCAAATTTTCCATTAATTCTGATTTTAACGGTATCAGCGTAATTCGTCGTCTATATTCCTAAGTCTAATTCTGTAACTTTTCTCATTCTTAATAAATCTTAATCGTATTTCGTCACGGTCTTCCTAGGACTATGTCTTTGTTTGTCCCTCTCGTTTTTAGTATCATTCGCACTTTATCTGTAGACACATTCGTTGTTGGTCTTTCTCTTTTCTTGTCGTTATTGGCAACTCGTCTCGTTCTTTTTGGCAACTTAGAATTGGACTGAAAACGAATGAGACATATAACGAATGTGATCAACATCGAACGTATGCAAAAAAATTAGGCGAATAATTGAATGAGACCAAAATCGAAAAGGAGTAATGAAGAATGAGTAGATATACCGTAGGAAGACCGTGACGAAAATGACGAAAACCGATTAAGACTTATTAAGAATGAGACAAGTTACAGAATTAGCCTTAGGAAGATAGAGACATGTAGCGAACAAGACGAATAAAGAATGTGTGACGAATATAGAATGACACGAAATACGAGTTGAACGAAAAACGAATGGGACAAATTACGCTGATACCATTTTAACGAACACCGCTTACAATTTATGAGGGTTTGGTGTAACCCACCCTAATTTGTAGCGAATTAAAAGGGTCATTCTTCTTTTTATTATACAATTTCCTGTCCTCATTTTGCCATACGTCATTAGTTAGAGTATTGAATAATAATGTTTTCACTTCTCATGCTCTAAAAGTTCGTCTTTATGTCGTGCGTAGGCGACATAAAGTCGCTTTTTATGCTCTAGAGCATAAAGTAAAATCTTCGTCGAAGACCAAGGCAATCGCTGCAACAGCCACACGAACATCTTTAACTTCATACAACAACCTCTTTATTTTATTTCGTTTCGTTCGTATTCTAAGACCAAGGCAAAGATACCAACAGCCAAAGTACACAATAAAACTTCATATTTACGTGTTGCTGTTTCATTTCCTCGCAATCGAAGTGAAAAGTAGAGTGTACAACTCGTCCATAAAACCCATTTTACACTCGACTTTATATCTATCCTCGCTCGCAAGCTCGCTCGGATGGATAAACGTCTCGAGTAAAATGGTGCGTTTTATGCACTTGTTGTACAATCTACTATTTAGTGTTAATAATACGTCCATACATTTATTCATCTATTATAGTATCCGCAGAATTAAGTGGCGAGCAGGGTCATAAAATATAAGAATCATGCGCACAAAAAGGTTTCATTGTTACTTTTATTGCCCAACTCGCCACTTAATTCTGCGGATACTATAGTATTAGTAGGTAATATAGTACTAACTAGTCTTTCCCTTTCTGTATTTAGTGCTTTTTTTTATTAGTTTGTTTTTCATAGAATCGCGTGACAGTGGTAATCCAAAATGTGGTCTCCGCTGAAAAGGACCAGAGTGGTCACAGTATTTTCTTAAAAACCAACATAAAGAAAAAAACATTATCGCCACGGAAAGAATCATTAATAAGTACTAATACTACTAATTAAAAATACATGCAACGTTTATTAAAATCAAACATTAAAACCGTAATTATCAATAGTTGAAACACGCAAAAAAACAGAAAATTTTCAATTTATTGTACCTAGGTTAAAAAGAAGAACGGCCCAAAACTTTTTTATATCACTACAGTGGATAAAACTAACGGCTTACCTGTAAGCAGACACCATAGCCTATGGATGCTTGCGACTTCAAAAGAGTCACAAGCGCGTTGCTGACCCTTTAATGATTTGAGTTGACACTGTTGACAGCTGGAAACAAAACACAGCTCCGTGACTCTGAACACAAATCCTCGGGTCATATTCGGAAAACGCATAAATTTAAATGATTTTGTATTCGTCACACTTGTTCTGACATGATACAAAATATACCTCCATGATTGGCGCGTGGGAGCGATCGGGAAGGTCGGTACAAAATTATGAATACAAAAACGGTATTCAATTCAATTATTTCCATACACAATTCCTTATTCAAACTCGCTCAATGTACTCTTCTATAGTAATATTATAGAGGATGCGGCTCATAACGTATAAAAACTTTTGGTATAATCCGAACGTTAGACTAACTGTAGACCTTTATTGTTTGATTTTTTTCTGAGACCTACATAAGTAGTTTATGGAGACAGCTGCTGGCGGAGTCGCGGAAGTGTGCGCAAGCGTTCCCGTGGCTCCGCCAAAGAGCAGCGCGCAGCACACCGTGAGGTTTTAGACGGTAGTCCGGGCGGTTCCCGGGAGTCCGTCATACCCGTCCTGGTTCCCCAGCCAGGCGGAATGCAAAAGCATTTCCCCACGAAAAAAAAAATTAGGTTTGTTTTGTTCCGGATGCGTGCAATAGCGTTCCCGGGGCTCTGTCTACAAGCGAGCAGTGGAACACCCCAGGGGTTTTAGTCCGTGAGAGTCGGACATACCCACTTGGTATCTCCCGAGCCGAGTGGGATCCATAAAGGATTTCCCCTGAAAAAAAAAAGGTTATGTTTGTTTTAGGTTATAGGTTATAGGTTGTACGCGGGCTGGGTTTCCGCAACTCGACGTCATAAATGCGCCTATTTTGCGTAGGGGTTTTGGCACTACTGTTATTCGTGCCAACACAGTTCTAGGTTTGTTTTATAATAATCTTAAAAAGTCAGTAGTTTCCGCAAAAAAGCGCGTTATATCAAACGTTCATTTATATCAAATGTTACGTTATATCAAAACTTGTTATACCAAAACTTATACCCGTATGTCTGTAGCTTTGTAAGTTTATACGTTTTGTACCTGTTAGGGAATGCAATCCCGCGAGATTTCAAATTTCAAGATTTACGAGATCTTGCGCAAACACAAGGCCAGAGATTTGTACGAGACTCTTTCATCGCGCATTCCCGTAGTTTGTATGTTTTGCCTGCGTATAGAATGGACTTTCTGGATGGATATAGGCTATATTTTATGCCGCGGGTTTGCCTGCGTTCTTTGCAATACGCGGACGAAGCCGCGTGGGCAGCTAGTTTAAGTATTATAAAGTTATACTAGGGTGTGCTCATATTCAAGTAAAAAATGTCTAGCGAATAAATCGACACAAGACTGAATTTCACCTGGCCTGTATAATAGTTATTTGTTCAACAAGAGAGCAAAGTAGATTTTTGCTGCGAGTGTTGATGTTGAGTCCCGAGCAAGCGAAAGATTCTATATTAGAATCTTGAGCGTAGTGAGGGACTCAAAGGCACGAGATGCAAATATCTTTGCTCTCGTGTGATACATACAACTTTTCACCTCAGCAGTGAGAACATCGTCACGTTAAAAAATATATCGCTAGGCTTTTACGCACCTATAATATTCTGAATTTGTAATAGAGCACTGGTGACACATCATAGTGTGGACTCCACACTATGATGTGTCACCAGTGCTCGATATCAAAATTAAAAAGCTACTTTGACTCACGGAGTGAGCAAAATCGCATTTTGCTCACTGTTTTCACGCAGCAAAATATGCTGAGGTGAAAAATATATTTCACTACCTACCTATTCTTGTAGTCATACGAATCTATCTGCGGCCTGATCACCTTTCGATCATATGATCTGTATGCATTCAACCGGGAAGAATATGAGATGCGTATGCATCGTTGAATACAAGTGCTTTGATATATGTTTCTTTCAACTTTTTGGTGTTCTCAACTATCAACATACGAGTATATAAATGAGTTTTTTTTTTTTTTTTTGCAACTTTATGTAATTTAATGAATTTTGAGCCCTCTTCAATTTTTATACATTTTTATTTATTTTCTAATTTATATAATTTCAATTTATTGTCATGTTTAAAATAGAATTATCTTGACATTGTGAACTGTAATTATTATAAAAGATATTTTATTAAAGAATAATATCACAATAATAACAGATAATAAAAACTTAAAACTAAATAAAAATAATGAAAATAACTATTAAGTATAAATATGATCCAAGACTAAATTTCCCCACCCCGCATCGCACCCGGCTCAAAGGTCCCCATGATGCCCGCAGCATTACCCCGCTGAATGGCGATGGAGACCTGCTGAATCAAGTACGACCCGGAGCGGGGGTCACAGCCCCTCTCGTGTAAGCGCCGGCCTAACTCTTTAAAAAGTCGGCGGGCCTCCGAGCCCCATGGTCCCGCGGTTTCTCTGGATGATCCCGGGCAATGAGGGCACGGAGCTCGAGAGGGGCTGGTATATAAATTAATACCTAGTAAATATATCTGCATACATATATGAATCGCTAAACTTAGTAGTGGGCGCACATTGCACATAGAACCGATAGCCCCCTCTCCCCCTCCCCCCTCCCCCAGGCAGACCTTTTGGATGGAGTGTTTTTTTTTTGTAACAATTTTTTTTAATTTTTGTTATTTAGTATTAGTTGTTTTTAATTGTCAACTACTATAATTAGTGTGAATTATGCATTTATACTTTGTAATTAAATCAACAAATAAATCCATAATTATTGAACCTGCACACGAAAATCGGTAGAGAAATGAGAGCTGGACATAGTGGACATCTGGACATCCGGACATACGAAAGAATTTCGGCCCACCTGAAACGGAGAACTTCCTTCGCTTCGCTCGCTCTTTCAATCAAGGATGAACGGTGCCTTCTTATGGAAATGTTGGCACCATTAACTAAACAAGCTAAGTGAACACGCGAGACTTAATAAAATACCTGAGAACCCGTAACCTCATTCCATATCTTCGTTATCTCGGGACCGATTAGCACCGATAGCAATTGTCTTCGGATTTGTCTTCACAAATCGGCTCGTTTGTTACCGTCACCAACAAATTCACTTCGATTAGGCCGGTTGTTCACTTGAGTACTTACGTACCCTTGTTAGTAACAGGACTAACAGGAGGTTGGAGATGAAAGGATGCCTATAAAGTGAAAATCTCCATACATAACTGGTTTATAGCTATAGCAATTGTTATTTGTTAAATATAATTGAAATTGAATGAAAATATTATATTGGTAATGAAGACAATAATTTTGTTACGAAGGGACTGCGATTGCAATAGGGAACATTACTGCAATGTTCTGCCGCCAGAGGCAGCACTACAACTAGTAGTAAACCAGTATAGGAATATAGGGATTCACACACACGTGCACAATTGATTGTCAAATGAGTGACAAGAGTGCTTGCATAGACAATACCGCAAGTGGGAACGAGATACAATGTCAACGCTGCTAGTGTCGCCACCTACCTACGAAGAGTTTTGCGTAATGTTCCCTATTGCAATAAAATACTGCGGGCGGTAGGTAATATGGGGGTCGGAAAAACGGATATTATGGAAGCGGTACCTACTCAAATTTCCAGGATTTCTAAATGAACAAATTACTTCAGTTAAAATAATGCATAATTGTAATAATAGACTTTAGAAAATACGCCTTGAGGCCCCTCACAAACTGGCGCGGCCTGCGGTGGCGGTCAATAGTGAATGTGAATGAATGAATGATTTATTTGAATGAATGAATGATTTATTTGATAAACACAACCACAACATTAAATACTTAATTTGGCAGCTAAAGTCAACGAAAACATCGTGAGGAAACCGGTCTAATCTCAATAAGGTCTAGTTTTCTCTCTGGGCTGGAAGGTCAGATGGCAGTCGCTTTTGTAAAACTAGTGCCTATGCCAAATCTTGGGATTAGGAGTCAATGCGAACCCCGGGCTCCTTTAGGGTCACAACCGGTAATAACGCTAGGAGGATGATGATGGATAAATTAATATGGTTTTCATCACACTTGCTCATAAATGGTGTTATTCCATGCCTGTATACAGAAGGACAATGGCCTAAATTGTTCCCGTGGGAGTAATGGTATTTTAGAGCTCTCAAGGGAATAATGAGCTTGTGTGTGATCTGATTGGTTCAAGCAAATCTAGATGGCCGTGCGCTACAAAAAATCTGCTCTGTGATTGGTTGAAAAAAAATATAGATGGCCACGCGCTGCAAGAACACTGCTTTGTGACTGGTTGAACTAATGAAGCTGCGCGCTCCACTCGCACTGATCTGGAAGTGAAGTTGTCAATTTCGTCAATTTTTGATTGGTGCGCTTGTATGAAACATAGATTTTTCTGTCTTTTGTAGTTATTTACCTACTTCCTCGCATGATGAAAAACATTGTATATAACACGGACGTAAGAATATTGCTAACTCGAGTCATCAATTCTGATACTCTTGTTCGGAATATTCCACTTACCTACACCCCTCGTTAAACAATGTACTATTATTAAGCTTAGTGCGTAAATTACCGTGCACGCAATTGCCATCGTATCCATCATTAGAAGGTGTAAATGTAACCTCAAGAAATATCTCAACAATAGACCCATTGTTCAGTGTTACCATGTAAACATGCGCAATAAATGGTAACATGAGAAATAATAGCAACAGTTTTACAATCGAACGATAGAGCGAAGCGAACGGAGTTCTATGCTTCAGTTTGTACGAAAGTCGTTTGTCTGTCCGGCTGGCGTCCAGTGTCCGGTGTCTGAATATAATATTATGGGAAGAAACCTGTATATATATTTAAGATCTTATGTACCTACCATATATTTTTGCAATCAGTTTTGCAACAGTAGGTATATATATATATTTTTTTATTCATAAAGAAAATGTACAAACATGGGGTGACGACGGCAATGACAAAAAGAAAAGATGGAGCGGAGCGGAGGGGAAGGTTGGTTGTTAAATCTTGCTTTGCTTGAAGGTTTCAAAACGAAATTATTTAAGTGGTGTCTACAAAGAATGTTCTATACAGTTAATGAACACTTTGTAACCACAAATGCCTAATGAATTTTATTATTTTCTCTGACCACTTTCCTTTTTGCATGACATTGATTTATTATTAATATATTGACATTGCTACACTTTGACTTCTATTTTTATTTAATTTTTTACTTTTTTACTAATTTAATTCGATATTAATATAACAATGAATAATAAGGACATAATTTCAATGACATGCATATTGAGAATCAAAATATTGTACGCCAAACTCTGGCTGATTGTGATGTAACCAAAATACTAACCCTAACACCATTTTTATAACCACTCACATTCGAACAATAAATAATTTGTATTTGTAACGAAGCAAGAGGTCCTGGATTCGAATCCCGGTAAGGGCATTTATTTGTGTGATGAGCACGAATATTTGTTCCTGAGTCATGGATGTTTTCTATGTATTTAAGTATTTATTTCTCTATATAAGTATCTATATCGTCGTCTAGTACCCATAGTACAAGCTTTGCTTAGTTTGGGACTAGGTTGATTTGTGTAAGATTGTCCGCAAATATTTATTTATTTATTTATTTGTATTTGAATTCCTGCTCCGTCTTCGCAATCGAAAGCTTTGATGTGTCTTCTGGTGCCTCTCACTCTCATGGAGACAGCTCGTATGAGTGATATTTGAACTTTAACTTTTAGCCAGAAAATTATTTGTGAGTACCATATATTCATTGTGAATAAACCATTCATTCATTAATTCATTCATTCTGACCCGCTGTTCTCCTCTTCAGGTCGTATTTCTTAACCGGTTATTATATATATATATATATATATATATACTGGAAAAAATACTGGAGCCTCAAAGAAATATTCAAAAGCAACATGCACGTAAAATTTAAAAAGAAAGTCATGGATACATGTCTTATTCCATGTCTAACATATGCGTGCCAAACATGGAATTTTACAAACACCATCAAAAACAAATTAATTACATGCCAAAGGGGGATGGAAAGAAGCATGTTAAATATTAAAAAAAATTATAAAAATCAGACATACAAAAATAAGAGAAAAGTTAAATACTATGGACGCACTCAAACAAGCACAAAAACTGAAGTGGAGATGGGCTGGACACGTAGCGCGCCTTAAAGATCACAGATGGACTAAAATAGTTACATCGTGGAAAGGTCCACAGGGCAAACGTCGACCAGGAAGACCATACTCACGCTGGGAGGACGAGATTAAAAAAATTGCGGGACCAAATTGGATGCTTCAAGCTCAAGACCGTCATAAATGGCAATCTTTGGAAGAGGCCTTTTCCTGAGAGGGGTTCCTGATATTCAACAGTATATTCTACCAACCCAAATGAAAAAATAAAATAAAAATAATATGTATATATATATTTCTAGTAGAATAAGTAAACATGTATATACTTAAAAGTACACAAATGTAAAAATTGGGAAATTAAAGGCTTTTTTTTTTTTTTTTTTATTATTTATTTTATTATATATATATATATATCTCTATTTTAAAATATAAACCTTACTCCCCCCAACGCTACCCCCCCTCTAAACCCGACCTCTAACCCTTAAACTCTTTTTGAAATTTCCTGCTACCCAAAGGTTATTTGGAAGATATCGTGTTAATGAGTAGGTACAAATTAATTTACATACTCGTAATGAGTGTGGTATGTATTATATCGATAGAGTTCCAAAATGTTAGATTGAATTAGAAAAATAACCTACCATGATTATAAATGTGAAAGTTTGGATGTTTCTAAAATAGGCTGGGGGGCAATGGTTACTCGTGTCCGCAGGAAGATTTACCCTCAGTTTCCCTGCACGTGTCCCCCGGGTGGTGCTAAAGAGTAATAAACTTCTGGCTGCTGCACTGCTTATTCTAATAGCCTCGCAGCAACATGCAGTTCTAACCCACGATGGTCTTAATATATTTTTGTAAAGAACTGTACTCATACCATACGAATAAATAAAAAAAATTAATATGTTTGTTACTGTTACTCGTTCACGCACGGCCTAACGGATTTTTATGTAATTTTCAGCCTTTACGCCATAAAACACATAAAAGTACCTACTGACTACCTACCTACTACTAGAAAGTTCTCAAGTTTATCCAATAAAACATCGACTGAGAAAACGATGAGACCGGTTGCCTTATCATTAATATTAGACTAATGATAGCATTGTGATTTTTTTCCCAGCCCATTAAGATTCCTGGCGTTTTGAAATAATGAATCTTCCCGTACCGACCACTGGGACAATATACCCAACAATGCACTTTTGTTCTGATGCGCTTTTGCGAAGTGAATAAAAATTTCACAATTCAATCATCATGTCGAAATATGCTTGTCTCCGTCTCACCAACGTCTAATGCATCTGCCCTCTCACTTATTCTAGACGCAGTGATATCGACGCAGCCTTATCACAGTTTACTCCCACAGGAATTACGCCGTTATTGACGGGCATTAAGGTTTATTTTGGGGTGGAGTGGGCAGGGGTTCAAGTACCTGAATGGCCGTAGGTTGTGGCTCTGGTTTCGAGAATGGACCGCTCACGTTCATACAAAACTGTCATGTTATTTTCAAAGTTTACTGCAACGCTGCAGGAAAACCAGTGTAAGTCTGAACTCCGATAGCGCGTGGGTGTTAGGAAGTATCGGGATTGAATAATACTGGAAAGAGTTTATAGCTGAGCTCATTATTTGTTGTGAATAGACTAGAAGGCGCGTCTCGGCCAGCTACCCAAACCAAAGTCAGTATCGCTCGGAATTCGTTCGTGAGTTGTCGCGTCGCTATATTTTCGAACGCTCACCCCGCGTGTTAACAAAACCTCGAAAGTGTTAATCGACTCGTACATTTCTTTGATTTTACCAAGTGAAGTTTTGATATGTGTGTTCAGTTTAGTGTGTGACCGCTTTGGATTGATTCTGAAGGTAAGTTTAGTAGTTTTTAATTGTGGAGCGGATACGGTCCGGAATGCAACTAGCCGGTTTGTCGCCGGCCACCGTGGGAGCGTTTGCTTTGCAATCTCATTCCGATTGTTTAAAAGTGTTTTTTGTATTTTATTTCAATATTGGTTGTCGCGTATCATATTGATGCAGGCTACAGAACACAACCCATAAATTATAACTATGTGAAAGTTAAGTTTATAGCATTAATATTAATTAATACCACAGCCTAATCCGATGTAAGAAGTGTTTTTGACATGTTTTGTGGCACAGGGCCAGTTATATGCCATTATGGGTTTCTGGTTTAATAGTATTACTCTTTGTTTACATTCAATTTGTCAATTTGATAGGTTTTAATCGTGTAAATATCCCAGTTTCGTGGGAGGAACGTTGTATTTACATTAAGAACATCGGATATTTACGCTTGAAGTTGAAACATTTTAAACTAACTTCATTTCATCGAAATCCCTTCATTAGTTAAATATCTTAATCTTAAAACAGTTTTAATTATAATAAGATCAGTAAAAACTATTTGGGTTCGTTGTAGGTATGTAGTTTCATGCAAAGTCAAAAGGTGGAGTAAAACCCTTTAAAACTCTTGAACAAACAGTTCAGTTCTGTGAGCAAGGTTGTCTGTTTAATACGTGACCTGGATAAGTAATGATTTTGTAAGTTGTGCATTTATTTACGGTTGACTCGCCATTTCAACGTCTTAACCACATTCCGACCACACGTTATTAGTAAATAGTCGGTGCGTGACTCATTCATTCAGAAACACATGTGTGTTGTGCAATCGTCCAGAATATTGTTTTTGTTCCTTATTGAGGGGCTATTTGACTAAGAGCGGGTTTCAGATTTTAATAAAATTAGCGGGGCACCCAAGCCTAACTTGACTATTTGTCACCTGAACCTGACTACGACAACTCGCCGTACATTGCTGGGTCCAAAAGTAACCTGGCGACTAGTGACCACTAACTTCTAGATCAAGCAATGTATGGCGAATTATCATTGCCATGTGACAATCTGGTAGATAAACAGGATAAAATATAGCCCATGTACATTCCGAAGGTGAAAGATTTTTTTAATCGGATGCGTAGTTTCGGAGATTACCCCAACTTACTAACTTACTTTTCACATACCGTATGCTTGGTTGCCACCATCGTCGTATAACAAATATAAAATAGTTGGTAAGGAAAGAACAGCTTAAGACGGTATCCTAGCAGCATTTTTCCATACAAACGTATTCCCCTATTTCCTTCCTGGTTTATCCCTCTAGAGGACTCGTTTTTATTTATAAAATCTAAGTGTACTGTATGTATGCCCCTGTCATTTACTTTTTCCCAAAAAATAATTACCAAAAAAGATACGAATTTTCGAAAACCTAAAAAATGCCCCATTTTTACTGTCATATTCAGATGGCTACCAGACAAATATGAAAAGTTTTTACGTTAAAACAAAATAATAGAAACATAGATCTACTCTTCTTCTAAATTTCAACACCAAACATAATTGAATTGGCGCAGGTTTGGCGGAGAAAACAGGGGAATACAAAGCATCGATCTTGTCAAGATTTTGTAGTGAAAATCGGTCTGAGCTGCGGTTGTCCCTATCGCGCATCGCACGCGGTCGTTTGGGCGCAACGCGACGGCAATAGTTTGTACAAATACCTATTTCTCAATTTTGTCGCAGACCGACTACGCTCTTAACGCGTGTGATAAATATTGAATCGATTCCAAACCAGTACGTTAAATAGAATAGACCCTTTGTGTATATTATTGTTACTTAATCAGTATTGTTTTCAGTCTAATGAGATAACGTGGGTAGTACATAATGTAGAACACATTGTTTAACATAATGATGTTATAGTCAAACAATTATAGTAATATTATCATGTTTATTTATTTCGTTTTAATAGGTACCTAGGTACTTAATTACTTATCGGAAGTACGCACTAACGCACTAGTTCAATACTCAACGTATTTAGTTTATCAGTACCGTTATCGGTTAGAATTGAGGATATTATTAGTTGTAATTGAAGTTTTGAATTATTTTACCCCTCAGCGTGTAGTAATGATTTGAAGTTAGAGGTCAAAATATGTTGGATATCCGTCAACTTTGATAAACTGGCGTAAGCACTGAACTCCGATCGACGTTGGAGACCTCTAAGAACTCCATAGCTTTTTTATTTTACCTTTTTTGATTAAAGGCAGTCCTTTTACATCTCTAATTATAATTATTTTATGAAGGGGACTTTTTAAATCTCCGAGATACTTATAGGTAAATAAAAAAAGCCTTTATTTAATTTCAGGTTACACAGTTAACATGAATAACATGATTTAAATCTATAAAGTTAGTATTTTATACCTACCTATATAAAAAGAAATATGAAGTTATAGTTCATTATTTTTTTATATTTATTATATTGCTTGTTTTGTTAGTCTAGTTTTTTGTATCTTATTATTATTATTAGTATTTTAAATCTAAGACTACCTATATATCTTGGCAAATATATGCCCAGTCTATTTTTGGTGTTATCAATAAAGTATTGTATTGTATATTAAAAGAATATTTGAGTTGACCGAGTTGCATCATAGTAATCCGTTGAAAAAGCAACTTTACCATCGAAGGTAGTAGGTTCAAATTTCAATGACAGTAAAAAAAAAGTCGGTCACCTTTAAATGATTTCAACCATACTTTCACTTGCATGTCACTTAATTCTGCAACTGTAAAATGTTAAATTCTACCAAAGAGCCCTTGAGGCCTACTTGAACATTAAATAGTGGTAAGAAGATAGGGTTTTTAATTTAATTCATGTGGTGTTGCGTTCCTCGTAGTGACAGGTCGTCAGAGCTCTAGCTAGAGTGGCTAGAGGATCCGCTATGTTTATGGCGATGATACTGGACAGCCAGTTAATGGTTGAGTATTAGGAAACGGTAACCCAGGATCCCCTTACTTGGGTAGCATGAGTCCTAGGTTCCTAAAACCCAAGTATTATGCAATTTACAAAAAAAATGCAGAAGAAAGAATGAAAGAAACACCATTTATTACATAAAGCACAAGGCAAAGTCGAGGGTATCTAACATATGTCGTAAGCGCTCTCCAACACGAATGGACATACCTCACCAAAGCGGTCACAGTCACGGAAGACACAATCAAGGCCGAAACGCAATGAAAGCGGTGGCGGTGCGGCGCGGTGCGGTGCGTGGCGGAGGCGGTACCGGTTGTAATCTTCGAACTAATGCTAAAGGGTCCGCACAAAATACCGCGGCGGGACGCGGCGCGGTATTCTGTGCGGACCCTTTCATATTAGCTCGAACATTACAACCGAACCGGTACCGCCTCCGCACCGCACTGCGCCGCCACCGCTGCTGTCTGTGCTTTCCACCTTAAATGATTGCTCTCATTCCGCCAATAACAGAGCCACATGGAAAAAAAATGAAAATTAAAATGTTTTTATTTCATAAGTTTTGTTCTTTTACAAAGGTCCTTTGGGGCTGCTTAGTAAGTAAATAAATACTTGTGTCAGGTAGTCCCGCTCTTCCATTGGTACAAGTTGCTATATAATACCTATATGAAATAATTTACTTAATTTAAAATATTAGTTTTTTTTTTTTTAATTACTTATTAGTTTATTACTACAAACTATTGTAGTGTGTAGATTCGACCAAACAGGAACAGAGTCTATTCCAGAACTAGTCCATACAATTTTAGTCATAATACATGGCGACGCATTACAAGAGCTGCGGTGGTGCGAAAATCGACCGTGACATGACCACGACCATTCTGTCAGGAGTGCACGACTAAGAAGAAGGTAGTTAAACGTTGAAACGTAGCTAAGAACCATCTCGATCACGTCAGCTTTCGGATAACAAAACCGCATTCAAATCAATCCAATCGTTTAGGAGCTACGATGCCACAGACAGACACACACACACACACACACAGACAGACATACATACACACAGACACATCAGACACGCCAAACTTATAACACCCCTCTTTTTCCGTCGGGGGTTAAAAATAAGATAAAACTAGACAAATGCCATGGTGTAAACATTGCACAATAGGCCCAGTAGCAGTACAGTCAACCAAGTTGATTCCTAGGCCATCATATAACCTTGCCGTTGTAAATGGTATGTCAATACGGGTTACTAGGATTATTGCGTCGCTATGTAGTTAAAATGACAGGGTTCTACGGTGGCCTCAAAAGGAATCAAATTGGTTGACTGTACCTAGGTTTTAATTTTAGCAACTTATTGCATCTTCCGCTTGTAAAAAGCAATCTGTTTTCAATTTTTGTTACCTCTCTAGCACCTTTCCACACACTTTTTCTTCTCTGCACACTTCATTAAGAGTTAATAGTCCAGATCTATTTGTTATTACTCTATTTATATGTCTTATAACGTCTGTAACCTGTTTTCGTGAGCCTTGTAATAAATAAATAAAATGTGTGCGATAGAGAAAAGTCTGCATGTGAAAAGTCTGCTGAAACTCAGCATGTGTTGTTTGCGAAGCATGGAAATTGCATCTCGATAAGTCGATTGAAAACTTATAGCTTATGGGCACATCACTAGACCTTATTTATAGGGACTAGATTATTAGCGTACCTGCTAGCATCGGGACACAGTTAACTTATTATATATATTCAACTAGGGTTCTTTAAAGTTCTACGCGGCACATGTGAGCATGTACCACCGCGACCATCGGGGTCCGCTCAAGCTAGATTGCAGCAACGCATGTCTGTGAAACTGCTTCAAATTGGACGTTTTTGTTTAACTTTAAAACACCTAAACTCTTCCACTAATCTTTCGGAGCCCAACCTTTTAATTACTTATCGCTTAATTGACTTCACCTTTCCCACGTCAATTAGTAAAGGTTTTCGCCGACGAGGGCAAATTATGGTCAGTGAAAGGCTTTTGTAGCTTTTAGAATGGCGGCCGAACACTCCGACTATACCAAATACCACTGCTTGCATTTTTAAATTTCGCACACGTAATATGGCATAGATTATGTAGGACCGAAATTATAGAAGAATCACTATCTTAAGTATTGATGAATGCGGAGGGTTGTATGTCTTTTATATCCGACTAATACAACAGTCAATTAGAAAAGTAAGTATGTCAATAGGCTTAATTTTTCTTTAGCACGGTTTTTACGGTGTGAGAGTGGTAAGAGAAGAGGTATGTCAAGGAGAGAGTGGTAAGAGAAGAGGTATGTCAAGGAGAAGGTGGATGATGGACTGCTAAATGAATGGAAAAGAGGTGAATGACGAGGTGACGGGCGGTAGAGACAGTAGAGAGGTATGGAAAAAAACGACATGCTTCGCCGACCCCAAGAAAATGGAATAAGGACAAGCGAATGATCAGGATAACATTGGACACAATGACATGAAAATATATCATCATGCTGTATATATCTGTCTCATGACATATCCTTTTCAAGCTTTAGATATTAATTTGTCATTCAATTAAAGTTTCCAAGGGAAGACCAGCGCCGGTTACGACGCCAACCACAGTAGAGTTGGATTTAGGACATAGATAAAGCTCACACACACGTACGCACGTGAGTGACAAAGATGTAAGGATAGGCAATACCACAAGCGGGAACGAGATAAAATGCTTAATCTCCTGTCCCACATCGCATAAGGGCCTTTTTTGTCACCAGACTGTCAAATCTCAATTGAAACTGACGTCACGGATATAACACGACTAAACTATAATATAGAACATGATATGTAAAAAAAAAATACGACAAAAAAAAAACATTTATTTCAGACCATACAGATTCATATTTTTGTTAGTAAAATCTTACATGTTAAAGTGTGTGTGTGTGGTGTGTGTGTGTGTGTGTGTGTGTGTGTGTGTGTGTGTGTGTGTGTGTGTGTGTGTGTGTGTGTGTGTGTGTGTGTGTGTGTGTGTGTGTGTGTGTGTGTGTGTGTGTGTGTGTGTGTGTGTGTGTGTGTGTGTGTGTGTGTGTGTGTGTGTGTGTGTGTGTGTGTGTGTGTGTGTGTGTGTGTGTGTGTGTGTGTGTGTGTGTGTGTGTGTGTGTGTGTGTGTGTAAGTGTTATATAGTAAAGAATGTATTAGTCTTCTAATACTTCTCAATTTAGTCAGGATTTACCCTTTCGGGCATTCGCTAGGACTCCATCTATGAAATTCTCTATCTAGGGATTAGGACCATTTCGTGACATACTTAGGTATTTCTTGTTTAGCTTTTGCTCCATTTTCTGTTTGCCATTTTGCGCGTGTCACCAATAAATGTATTTCTATTTCCATATCTATTCACGTCATACATAATATATGATGAACTGAATACTAAGCATGTCACAACTTATAGCGTGGGCGCGGCAAGCGTTTGAAGGTGGACTTAACTAAAGAGGTTGTCCAAGGTCTTGCCATTGCCCGTAGGCCTCCCGGCTTAACGACTGCTGCCTTAGACAACTACCAGGATCAAAGGATTAACACACATGGTTATACATCGTTTAGTTAACTTCGTAGCTTGCTAAAATCAATATCAAACATTTATTCAGCAAATAGGCCACAAGGGCACTTATACTCGTACATGTCAATCAATAAATTACAATGAAAAAATATATAATCTTACAACAACAATTATTTGGAAGTTGCAGTTTAACAGAACTAAATGTCACTAAATTATTTATTTATTCGTATGGCGTTTTTACAGTCGTGCACAATAATCATAATATAATCTTATTCTTTAAATTCTGTATCCAAGGGATTGCGTCGTTTTCAAGGGTGAATAGGTCTGCAGGGTCCCCATGGTATTTAGTAAGAGGGCAGTCCTGGACAATGTGCTTAACAGGAGCTTAACAGGGTGAGAACTGGATGCGGACGGAGCAACGAATTTATGTCCAAGTGTGGGTGGCGGGAGTCGCCGGTCTGCGCGTGTGGAGCCGCCATGCAGGACGTCACTAAATTAAAACAATAATAAAAAAAAATATCCATTACATTAGATACAATGTCTCTATCAGAATTAACAAGAAGTTTGTGATATAATTTTATATCTCTGAGCGTCCAGATACAATTAATAATTATTACTAGCTACCCGCGCGGCTCCGCTGCGTATACAAAGAATCTAGGCGGAGCGACGGTATAAAATATAGCACATACTTAATCCTGTAGGGCCATTCTACATATCCCTTATATTCCCCCCGAGATCCCTTATAGGGATAAGTTAGCCTTTGTACCTACTTTACTTAATATCATGTTTATGTTTTTACCTGTTTTGTGTACAATAAAGTGCTTACATACAAACATACATATAACCTACCTACTGAACAAAGGGTTTTTAGAATAGAATGGGTATAGTTTCTGAGATTACCCCCAACATACAAAGTTACATTTCACAGACTTTACACCTGTTTATTATTAGTATCGGCACAGACTATTTATAGGTAGGTACCGCTAAATAGTTTAATATCTACTTACTAATTTATGTTTCCCAGTATTAAGTCATATCGTTTTGACAAATTACAATTTAGTCCCTGGGCGACCGAGCTCTGATCGGATGAAAATGGAGAAAATACGGAGAAAACGAATTTTCCCGGACATGAGACCTATCTAGATCGATATCTCGCCCCCATAAACCCCTGTATTCCAAATTTAATCGAAATCGTTAGAGCCGTTTCCGGGAACGTGATTGCAAATATATATATGTACAAATATTGCTCGTTTAATTACAAAATGTATATAACCAACCTCCTACCTGTAATCAAAATATAATTATCTGAACCTGAAATAATTTGGATGGTATTCAAGTCAGGTCAACAAAGTCGCCAAAAGAAAATTTTGTATTCAAGTTTCGTTTTCTACATCTTTCTTTATACTGGAAATTAGGCGGAGCCTATCGGCGCCTACGGCATTGTACTAAGTAAGGTTAAAAAAGCCGTCTATGGGGTCCACGACAATTAATGGATTTAATTAAACCTCATTCTTCTCCCAACATCTCGAATATGGGAAAATAAGTTTGTATATAAACTTTCTGAAGTAAAAAAGAACATGGCAAGTAATACTGACGTCTCTGTCAATAAAAAAAAAACCACATTTGACACAATACGTCTGTCAGTTTATGTAAATAAACAATATTTACATTGTCATCTCGAGTCAAAACAAAAGTTACGCCACGTGATGTCACGCAGCCAAAGTCACGTGATCAGCGCACAGTAGTTTCTTTAAATTCATACTTTAGTAATTTACAGATAAAAAATGAAAGAACGAAGACCTTATTGCAAATCTGCAGCATGAGACGAATCCAGTGACATATCATTTATCAAAATCGGACCATAACTGTAGATCTGATGGCATGTACAAAAATCGGGCTCGCGTAATAATAATATAGATTCTAATGATCTTAGAGATAGGTATATTTCCCATAGATACACTTGATCCACCCAGAAAACTGGTTCGAAAGACAATGTGGAAAAAATTGACAAGTAACCAATTGTAATTGCATCATAGTAAAGTGATCGCCCATCTGTGGCCGACGACCACAGACGACTGCATTTTTCTCGCACTATACCTCTTTTTCTAAGTTTTCTAATAAGAGAGAGACGGATAGTACGAGAAAAATTGAGAGAGCTCGCGCGCCGTCTTGTGATAGCCGTGTTGTTTCTTTGTGCAGCCACCGCGAGGCTATCAGGATCTCTGCTCGCTCTTCTTATTTACCTTCAACTCTCTTACGTCCCTAACCTCACATAACACGAATAAACATCCCGTGGCATTCCTAACCGTCAAATATTTGTCATACTTATCGTCGAGCTTAAATAATGTTTGTTTGGACGATGCTTATGTCACCACCTCACTACCGTGAGGAAAGGATATCCATTTGTTCCCAAAAAGAAGGAAGTGAGACACAATGCATTCTAAATTCAACCTTATTGCAATAGTTTTAAGTAGGAGTTGGATGACGTAGCTTTCAATTATACCGTTTGGTTGCGGAGTAAGAACAGCAGTGTTGACAGCCATCCGTACAATTCACACGCAGCATTATATATAGGTATAATAATCTGTTTAGGGTATCCCGAATGTTGGGTTGGAACGTGTTTTGCCTATGGCGATTCCGCTTTGTTTTACGATATGTGGACGGATAAACACGCACGGGATTGTCATATGTATTTGTTATACGCAAGTAGATATTCATTAACTGTATATATATGTGTGCGTATATTAATACGAGTATATCCAGCAGTAGAACGCACTCAGCAGGCAGTTGTGTAATAATATTGAGGATATCATGGCGGTAGTGATTTGTACAAAATGTGCGTGTTTAAATCGCATATATTTTGACTATTTCTGTATTTTACATTTTGTTGTTCGGTGACATTACAGTACTCATCATCTGTTAATTTTGTGTTGAACAGAGATTGCAATAATGTCTCATTAACATCGCCGATCAGTTTTTATCGCCCTTGCCTTCGGCTCGGATCAATACTGCGATCTGAGAAATTCTTTGTTATACCTCCTCATGTGTGTTATACATGTAATATTCTGTTCCGATACTGGCCGATTTCTTCTAAACACACCCAACTTCCACAAGTCCCTCCGTCATACCCTTAATCCTAAATGACGGATTGTTCATTATCCCTGCAAATTAAATAAACCTTAATTAAAACCGCTGATGTAACTAAGATTAATAGCTCAGCTTTGCCAACATCGCCTATGTCATTTGTGAGGTCATTTCTTAGGTAGGTAGAGGTTTACGAGCACCTACTTCATGTCATCCGTCTATAGTTCTATACTATATCCGTCTCATTGCTGAGCTCAGGCCACATCTTATGGATGACATATCCTCGCCCTAGCTAACACTACTTGCTGCTATGTCGCGTCGCACGCGACTCGGGTTCTCCTGTCACACTCGCACTACACAGTTTAATTCTAAGGAGCCCAAGCTTCCCCCAAAAGCATCTGCGTCCTTACTCTACCAAAATCGCGCGGGGTCAAGCCCCCTCCTAAACCAAAATCCATCCGCTTCTAATGATGTTTCACATATCAGTTTTCTTGACCGCACATAGCCTACCGACCCTTGTTATCTCTCATCATGAGTTTTGCACTTAAGTGCGGCCTTAAAAACTTTGTTTGGAAACTGCCAAATTGGGGCTGATGCGAACTTAGACACATCGATCAGCCTCGCTGTCAGGGTTCTAGAAATTTCAGCCACAGCTGGATTATGGATGAAAAACTTCAATAAAGTTATTTAAAGTTCTCGGAAATAAATAGTTCTACGTAATTAGAATAAAATAGGTTAGATTGTTTAATTACATTTGTAAAATTGTTATTGAAACCATAATTTGTGACTAGTGAAGTGTAGACTAAAGGGCCAAGAGATTATGCTCAAGAAATGTTTAAAACCAGTCGTTCCCAAAGTTAAAAGGGCGGCGGCTAACAAGAAATTCTAGCTTTCTGCGCTCTGAAGAATAAATGGCGTGACCGTGTGACTAAATAAATAATGCATTTTTTTGAGGCTCGCGACTCTAATTTTGTGACATGCTGTCTTAGAATGCTCTCTTTATATCTTGATGTAAAGGTCCCAAAACTCAAATACGTACTCAATATACTTACTTGACCAACAGGATGTCAATTTTTTAAATTAGGCTGTAAGATTAGGTTTAGGAAGTGTAGGATGCAACAGTCGTTCGCAAAGGATGCAGAAGGAAGAGTATAAATGGAATGGAAAATAACCCAAATAATTAAAAACTGAGTAATTGAGAGGAGTATACAGGGTGTGGCCTGTAAAAGGAGCAAAAAATTAAACGGTAGATTATTAAGATTATCAAAAATCACAAAAATATCTTTTGAAAACAAAAATGAAAAAACTATTACGACTCGTTACATGATGTTACCTCAAAATCCGCATTGACTGCTGTGCTATGATGTCGTGGTGCCAAAATACATTACTTGGAGGTCATAACTTTAGATCAAAATATCTCCGAATCAAAAAATAAATAAATGAGTGGGACACAAGGGGTTACTACAAATGCTCTAAGGAAGCGTCCCTTTGAATATTTGCTCCTATTACAGGCCACACCCTGTATAGGACATGGCAGAATGTCATCTCGCTCAGATTTGGAGCAGCCCAACTGAGAAAGTTGTTGGAAAATAAACCAAACAGTTTCAATCATGAAAGCCGGCTCAGCTGGCAGTGGCGGCGCGTGAAAATTTTCTTTGGGCAACCCGGAACAAAAAAGTAATGAAAAAGTTTATAGTAGGTATACAACTATTATGCTTGCCTAAAAATACATTTTAGGCAAGCCGGTGGTGATCGGCTTGTGTGGGCGTTCCGCCACTGTAAGCTGGCGCGTTGCTAGGTTGATATTTTCTGTTGATGTCTTGTCATCAAAGACTATAATATAACCGTTTTACATAACAATAAAACGGGTATTTTAAGCCGAAAGGAAAGCGCAGCATTTATTGTGAAAGAGGTGTCTAGACTCGCCCTTATATGTGCTCTGTTTTAGTGTATACTAGGCTTAATTTACCTGTCAAATGTCTATGCCAATTGTTTCTGGTCACCTTGCTAGCCGGGAATCCTATCTTGTCATTGTAGTCTTCACCAGGAAGAATTTCTTATAATGCTGCGCTTTTCTTTCGGCTTAAAATACCCGTTTTATTGTTATGTAAAACGGTTATATTTGAAGCCTTCCGGAAAGCGCAGCATTTATTGTGGAAGACGTGTCTGTTATCTGCTGGTGACATAAACAAAAACACACAATGTTGACATTCTCAGAAAATAAAACAAATTTTAATAATTCTGAGTTATAGGCATAACAGGAATATAAACAATTTTGAAAGAACAAAATTTATATTTCTTAATTGAAACAAATAGCATATTGTTATGCTTCAACAAATTATCTTATCATAAGAGATCAATCATCAGTCAAACAATCATTTGTAATTAAATACAAGAGAAATTATCAAATAAATCATCACTAGCCCGATTCTGCGCTTTATTTATTTCTCTGCAATAATGCTTTTGGAAGGTATTAACTGCCCTCCAATTGCCCTTGGCTAGTATCTCTTCAATTGGTCTATTTTCCAACCAAGCTAGGGAAGCCACTGCTGAACGACAGCTACCTGGAGTAGAATCTATTCCAGCCTCACGAAGCACGGATTTTACCCATCCTCCAATAATTGCCTTTGTTGCAGGCTTGGTTGCTCCCTTAATAGTAATAAATAAACTATGAGTCTCAGTGCCTGATCTTCTATCTTTGGTCCAATCAATAAGGTTATTTAAAGACTTCACAGGACATATGTTCTCACAGGGGTGTTTGAGTAAGTTCCAACCCGACTGTCTATAAGATTTGTTGTCAGTTTTTGAACCAAAGACAGGCCAAAGTTGTATTGAATTTCCTAGATTGATAAAATTATCATTCTTAACACTTAAGAGTGTTAAATCATGCAATCTTCGTCCTGAAGCCAACAACATAATTGTAGCTGCTCTACGAGAGACATCAAACAAAGTCATCTTCGGAGGGTTTTCTTGGAGCCACTTAAATACTATCTTGGGATCCCAGATAGGGGATTTGAAGGAAGCTGGTTTAGAATTGGCGATAGCTTTAAGAGTTTGTCTAACCAGAAAATCTGACGATATAGCCTCATTTTGTCCATAATAGGTGGCTATAGCAGATTTGTGTACTAGCATTGTGCCATATGATAGTCCTTCTTTTAAATAAGTGTGGGCTAAAAATCTAGCAATGTCTTGCGCTTGAGGCGATTTTATATCGACAGTGCTCTCCGAGCACCATTCAAACCATCTCTTCAGTGGAGCTCTATAAGTCTGTAGAGTAGATTGCCTCCAACTCTTTGCCAAGAGATCTTTCTGTTCTTTACTCCAGTTCTCTATTTTTGCAGCCCACCCCCAACCATCCAAATTTTCATATCCAGTAGATGTACTTCTGGTGGAGACAGGCCTGTTGTCAGATCCACTAGGACTTTCTGCTTTCGACTGCTTTCGACACTTTCATCTTGTGTATTGGTGATGTGGTCTCCGTGGTTCTGAGCCACCATTGAAGGTCTTGTAATGCTAACTTTGGTATATGGAGTTTTTTCTTCAAATTCTGATGGGAAAATTGCCGAAGAAATATCTGTAGACGCCGGCAGTGAAGTCGACCCCGTTGAATCACGAAGCAGGCAAAGTTTAACAGGCCCAGCAGACGCTGCAATTGACGTGTTTGGCATGTCTTTTGAGTGATAATTTTGCGCAAAGACTCCTTGATGGTTAATTGTTTTGCTACTGGTAGACACATTTCGTTTGTTTCTATTTTCCAGAGAAGACCCAAAAACTCGAGTTCTTTTGTGGGTAAAAGAATTGACTTTTGATGGTTCACCTGCCACCCCAAGTACTCCAGTAGCTGAACGGCTTCCGAAGCCTGCTGTGCTAGTCTGGCGCGGTCCTGATGGACCAGAAGGAAGTCGTCCAGATAAACTAGCACGCGCATCCCTCTCTTGCGTAGGGTTTCCGCAACCCAGCAAGTTATGCCAGCAAAGAGCCTGGGGGCAGAAGCAAGTCCAAAGGGTAATGAAGTCATCTGAAGAACCTCTCCCTTGTAGATCAAGCGGAGAAAGGGTCGGTGTGCTTCGGATATTGGCACGTGAAAATAGGCCTGAGATAGGTCTATTTTCACAAGCCAATCCTGAGGTTGCAAGAACTCCGGTACTATGGTATGAGATATGAGGTGAAAAGCTTTTGTCCCCACATAATTGTTGAGACCTCTCAGATCGAAGATAGGCCTCACACCTCCATCTTTCTTCGGTACAAGGAACATCTTTGAGAAAAAACTGCCTGAGACTGTCTGAGGTTTCTCCAAAATTTTTTGGGACTTCAGTTCTTGAATCTGTTTGGACATCTGTACAGAGGGTTTTGTTGCAAAGTCTGGTAGTATCTTTCGCATTAATGGGGGTTTTTGAATAAATGGAATACGGGAAGCTGTTATTGCATTTAAAATGAAATTGTTGGCCCCCAACTCCAACCACCTCTCCCGGTACTGAGCCAGGCAACCCCCACTGAAAGGCCATCTGTCACTTTTGGTCATTTCCACTTCCTTTGGAACAAAAGGAACTGGATTTGCCTTTGCCCTTCCCTTTATATGTTTTATTCTTGTTATGAAAGGACTTAAATCTTTTTGGTTTGATGCCAGAAGGTCCTGGCTCTGGGTCCTTTCTTTTAAGATTTTTGTCTGCATCCTTTTTAATAATTGGTGGGTGAAGCCAGATTTGTGGGCCACCCTGCGCTTGTATAAAATTCAACAATTTATCCCTCTGAAAAAGATGTTCATCACTAGGGGGAATATCAAGTAAAGCTGCTTTTATATTTTTATTAGGGATATCCTTAACAATTGCCTGTCTGCGTACCTCAATGCACTCCGCCCTTTTTCCGCAAACTATTTGGAGTAAAGACTCACAGTTTTTATAATAATCATAAGATGAGCCAAATAAAACCGAAAATTTGTCAATTAGTAATGTGGCATTAATGTCCTCCGGGGAGTTTGCCACCCAATCGACTACTGCCTGCAGGCCCGATCTGAGCATAGCTCTTTGCTCTAAAAGAGCATTAGATAAGGCTGCCATGATCCTCTCTGTACCCGCTAGGTAATCTTTATTAGGATGGAAATAAGTGAGTTCATCATTGGCCTTTAGTTCTATGAAACCCGGCGAGGCCAAATGAGATTCCAAAGGTTTTTTGTACTTAAGAGTTTTCCAAGCTGGACTACCAAATTGCTGTAATTGTTTTAGTTTTTTTAGTCTTGAAGGATCCGCTCCTTTGATAACTAACTCGAACTGAGTTTCAATATCGCCTAGGTCAAGAACCTTTGGGGGCTCGGTCGGAGCCTTTAAAAAAGGTTTTTTTTTTTTTTTTTTTTATTTATTTAATACAATTATGTTTACATAGTTACTGTGTTACACATAAAGCCACTATTTAAAACCTGGAAGGTTTAGGCAATAGTTGGCGGGATCGCGCGGTACATCCCGCGTTCCATAATTTACTTAAGTATAATATAATATAACAATTTGCTAATATGTACTCCAATTTACTACTTACCTTCATCTAAACTTAGGTAGTACTTTTTAAGTAGCTTCTTACATTTTTCATGACTACTAATGGTATCGGTGAGGTCATGTAATAATTTCTTGGGCAGGTTATTTAAGATAGATGGAAGTAAGTGATCAATAGTTCTGTTACCATAAGTGTTAATTTTGCGTGGCAATAGGTATGGTGGCAAGTAATCTAACGTACGTAAATTATTAGGGCGTGTTTTTTTTTCTAATGAGGGTATTATTTCACATTCCTCAGTTAGTAAGGACAAACAAAATCTATTGAACACGTTAATGATCTTGCAGTGTTTGAATAGGCCTGTTTTATTATCACGGTATTTTGTTTTAACTGTATTAGGTACAATTGTTTTTAACAGTGCAAGTTGCAATTTATATATTTGCGTTAAGTAGGTTTTGTATGTCCTCCCGTAACTTGTAATACCATAGCATATAATTGAATCTGCAAGTGATAGGTAAAGCATTCGTAGTATACTATATGGTAGTTTATATTTTAAGATTGCCATATTAGCTAATATACATCTTAGTTTTGAACATACGTGGTCCACATGGGGTTTCCAATTAAATGTATTGTCTATAATTAATCCTAGGTACATGTGTTGGGGAACAAGCTCGAGCGCCTCACATTTACAGCTACTGTTAGGGTTATGTAGACAGTGATGATCGTGTGCTATGATTGTCGGGGCCCGTGGTTCTTTTGTGTACGGTGAGCGTATATGTACAATTTTGGTTTTTTTAGAGTTAATTACAAGCCCCACATCATGGGCCCATTTGCATAACTGGTCGAAATTATTCTGCATTGTATTGTATTGTGTCTCAGGGGCGACTACATATGTATTAACCTCAGGCACGGGTACACTAGGTTTAAATATCCCGCTCGAAGCATTCGACGCGGTAAATCCCTGAATAAAGGAAGTCAGATAACCTACCTGATTCATAAGGGCGTCGATCCGCGGATCTTCGCCTTTACCTCGCTTGTTTGGGAGCCGCGAAGACGAACTTTCGTCTTCTGAAGACGAGTCATCGGAGCTGGACTGCATCGAAGCTGAGCCGTCCACGGAATTAGCACGTGGCCCGGCTGGTGTTTCTTCATTAGAACCCATTTTGCTCACCAAGAACCCACACACGTGACAAATGCAACGCGCACTAACACTATAGTGGTTTATTTTAAAGGAATTCACCGTTATTTCGTTCAAGAAACACCAAAATTATGATTTTAACTTCGAAAGTCACGCTAACGAAAACGAGTCAAAACACACAATGACAAGATAGGATTCCCGGCTAGCAAGGTGACCAGAAACAATTGGCATAGACATTTGACAGGTAAATTAAGCCTAGTATACACTAAAACAGAGCACATATAAGGGCGAGTCTAGACACCTCTTTCACAATAAATGCTGCGCTTTCCGGAAGGCTTCAAATATACCTATATACACCGTGGCCGTGAATAACCCGAAAGATTTAAACCACGTATTTTTGACGACAGTACGAGTAAATAATGTTGTATCAACATGGGTCTAATTATGTGTCTTAATTAAATTACTATTTCAGTACAAATTAAATCTTATTAATTGCCCGCTTCTTTGTGAACAACTCTTTAGTTGAGAAACTCAAGTTGAAGAACAGAGAGCGAGCATAACACTTCACGAATCGCTCCGAAATCATACGACGAACGGCGAATGCCGTGACTTGTGTTTCATGACAAGAAGTGTCAAGTTATGCTCAAACCTTTAGGGTGTGTTAGACTGGAGATTTTTTAACTTTTGATTTGTTTCAAATAATTAATATCTCCTTAATTATGAGTTTTTGGACTATAAATGTTACATAACTTTATATACTCTAATTAGGCTCTAGTATCGTTAGCTTAAATCTTTCGGGTTATTCACGGCCACGGTGTATATATAGGTACTGAGACTTGTCATTGTCCTAGAAGAAATATATTGTAATCAATTTTGTATTTTACTGTCCGAATATAATTTACTATTATTGATACAATCCACTCTAAACTTAAAAGAAGTACTTAATATCTTACCGAATACCGCAGGCACGATAACACTACTGCTATGCTCTGCAACTTGCAAGTATGCAGTGTAGTGTTCCTAGTAAAGTCGCCAAAGCTCCCATGAATGCTGTGTTGAGAATTGGGAGTGAGGAGTGAGAGACATACATATGCAGTGTAGTGTTCCTAGTAAAGTCGCCAGAGCTCCCATGAATGTTGTGTTGAGAATTGGGAGTGAGAGACATACATATGCAGTGTAGTGTTCCTAGTAAAGTCGCCAGAGCTCCCATGAATGCTGTGTTGAGAATTGGGAGTGAGAGACATACATATGCAGTGTAGTGTTCCTAGTAAAGTCGCCAGAGCTCCCATGAATGCTGTGTTGAGAATTGGGAGTGAGAGACATACATATGCAGTGTAGTGTTCCTAGTAAAGTCGCCAGAGCTCCCATGAATGCTGTGTTGAGAATTGGGAGTGAGAGACATACATATGCAGTGTAGTGTTCCTAGTAAAGTCGCCAGAGCTCCCATGAATGCTGTGTTGAGAATTGGGAGTGAGCGACATACATTTGTCGGCAAGGCGTTTGTGACTCCTATTCCATAACTGTGACTGCCCTCGTGTTATGAGTAAAATACCGGCCAAGTGCGAGTCGGACTCGCGCACGAAGGGTTCCGTACCATTATCTAAGTGTAAGATTGTCCCGTAATAAATATTTAATTTATTATTTAATCTATACTAACGACAAAAAAAAAGCGGCCAAGTGCGAGTCGGACTCGCACATGAAGGGTTCCGTGAAATAAATTGCGGTTTACGATTTATGACGTATTAAAAAAAAACTACTTATTAGATCTCGTTCAAACCAATTTTCGGTGGAAGTTTACATGGTAATGTACATCATATATTTTTTTTAGTTTTATCATTCTCTTATTTTAGAAGTTACAGGGGGGGGGACACACACATTTTACCACTTTGGAAGTGTCTCTCGCGCAAACTATTCAGTTTAGAAAAAAAATATTTTAGAAACCTCAATATCATTTTTGAAGACCTATCCATAGATACCCCACACGTATGGGTTTGATGAAAAAAAAATTTTTGAGTTTCAGTTCTGAGTATGGGGACCCTTAAAACTTAATGTTTTTTTCGATTTTTGTGTGAAAATCTTAATGCGGTTCACAGAATACATTTACTTACCAAGTTTCAACAGTATAGCTCTTATAGTTTCGGAAAAAAGTGGCTGTGACATACGGACGGACAGACAGACGGACATGACGAATCTATAAGGGTTCAGTTTTTTGCCATTTGGCTACGGAACCCTAAAAATCACGTTTGTTGTATGGAAGCCCCCTAAAATATTTATTTTATTCTGTTTTTTCGTATTTGATGTTATAGCAGCAATAGAAATACATCATCTGTGAAAATTTCAACTGTCTAACTATTTATCACGGTTCATGAGATACAGCCTGGTGGCAGACGGATGGACAGCGGAGTCTTAGTAATAGGGTCCCGTTTTACCCTTTGGGTACAAAACCCTAAAAGGAGCCTTCTTCTTCTTCGGAGCCGCATTCAGCCATGGGCAACGGTATCTATCTACGCTTACCATCAGCCATAACTTGAAGGTATTTTGCCAAAATCGTAGTATAAAGAAAACCTCGTAAATAAAGGTATTACTGCAATGGAATATTGCCTTGACAAGACTGAAATACTTTGATGCAGATTGGAAATTTCAGTCTCCTTTATTTCGCGGAGACCGACTGCTCCGCCGGCGTGCGATTGATTTATGGAACACTTTGAACGTGGTTTATGTTCCACAACATTTCCTACAATTCGAACGTTTCAATTATTTCTTGGACTAGGTTCACTTTAAGAAGGCACAATATTTTTGTACTGGACCGTGCCCCACTCCACCCGCGTGTCACTAAGAACAGAAGCGGATAGATTTTAAGGAAGCCTAGGTTTTGTCACAATTTTTGAAGTGGTACAGTTCAAAATGTATCACGTGACTTCCGGAATAAATTTTTGTAGAGAAGCCTAATCTGATTTCAAATAATTGTATGTTACATGTTTAATCCTTCTTTATTTGCCATTAGTTGTTGACTTGTTGATCACAAAATGTTATTTAGTTTATGTGGCGGATATAAAAATAATGAAATGACCGCCATTTTCAATATAGGTATCGCGAGTCAAATGAGCTACGTCAGTCAATGTTGCCATAATATATGTATACCGATTTATCTGTACTTATACAGATTTTAGTGAATTAATTCACATATATTAGGGTTCCATAGCCTACAAAGAAGTATCCACTTAAACTTAATTAACGGTTGTATCTCCGACACAACCCGCTTCTTTTTTTATACCATGTCGGTGGCAAACAAGCTTACGACCCTGGTGTTAAGCTGTCACCGTAGCCTGTGGACGGTCGCAACTCCAGGGGTAACACATACACACACACCCTACCTGCTTATACATAAGGAAACCATAAACAGGATTTTTTAACTAAAAACTAACCACAGAATTAAATAGCAAGCATATTTCCAATAAACATTTTCATCTCAAAATAGCACCGTCACATCATATTTCACTCACAAACACGGGGAAATGATATTATCCCGATCATATTTCAAGATAGCTACATTCAACGCGATCCTTTATGAGACGGGATTGATGATATTAATGGAATAAAATTGGATTTTCAATAGGCTAATAAAAGATTCAATGACTTGAGAGAGACGTCTCGAAAGGGACGATTCTATGCCACAACAAGGTGTTCGCGTGGCTTCATCCGCGTACAACAAACATTCCAAGCAAAGCCGCAATATTATACTTACATAGGTATATATATATATATATATATATATATATATATATATTTACTCATCTCAGAGTACTCTCATCAGAGTACTTCGTCCGCGTGGAACTCGTTTATATCTTTAATTTTACTATACAACCTTTCATCCGAAATTTCTCCCCCTTAGGGTATGACTTCCGGGATAAAAAGTATCCTATGTCCTTCCGTGGGATTAAAGCTATCTCCGTACCAAATTTCATCCCAATCGGTTCAGCGGTTTAAGCGTGAATAGGTAGACAGACAGACATAAATGAGAGTTTCTTTCGTATTTGTATTAGTAAACCTATGTCCATTAGTGAAATAATTATCGAAATCAGAAGAGTGATTCCGGAGATATGTAACAATACAATACCTCTCTTTATTACACACCTACATAAAAAAACACTGTAACACAGAAAATAATTAATACAATTAGAGGCTATCAACAAGCGGTCTTATCGCTAGAGAGCGATCTCTTCGAGACAACCTGTTATTGTAATTTGCCGGTTGTGCTCTTAATTTTAAAACACTGTTGCGTCTTTACCATAAATCTCTTTCTTGGCCCGCTAACACCTGCTAACTAACACTAAACTCTAGACTATTTATCAGAGGGATCCGCTGGATATGTACAGGGTATCCCTACAGTTTTAATACTAAATCAGCATTCATGAATCCGAAACGTTGATTCAGTATCATGTCTTAGAAGTCACCTAACAATTGTTACAACCGATTGTTCAACGCTCTCTAATTACTTAATACTGGCTCGGTGAGCTGTAGACCTCGCGAGTCAGTATTTTCAAGAAAACCTTTTTTTTCTGGTCATATATAAGGATGATGGAATTGGTAATGGATGAAAATTTTAGAAGTGCCTGATATTTTTTTGGTGATTAACCTTCCTTAGCACCGGAAAAAAGTTGCAGACTTTTCAGCTTCGTCAATTATTTTTGAAAAATATAAACAGTTTCCTCACTTACGTTTTGGGGTTAGGACGGCGAATAAGACACTTTCCTTGATCCGTCTCACATACTCACATTACAAAAAAATATCTTAAAAATTCGTGGTAAACTGACACTGGCAATGATATTGACAGCTGCATCAGCTATATTTGTCATTGCCAGGGTCAGATATTTAAAATATCTTTTGTTATATGAGATGGATCAAGGAAAGTGTCTTATTCGCCGTCCTAAACCCAAAACGTAAATGAGGAAACTGTTTATATTATTCAAAAATAATTGACGCAGATTAAAAGACTGCAACTTTTTTCTGGTGCCAAGGAAGGTTATTCCTATCATCAAAATAATAACCAGGCACATCTAAAATTTTCATCCAATCTCCATTACCGATTACTAGTGACTTCTAGTGAGAAATTTAGAAACCAACATATGACGATAAACATACAAGCTGCCTCTGATTGAAACTTTCAACTCATTGAAACTTTCAACGTTATCTTAGAACAGTTAGAACACAATGACTGTTTGATGGCCCAGACTGTCAGATTTAATCAATTTATTGGGCCAAGTCGTCTAATTGAAATGTTTGCTGTTATGCTCGGTTACGCATACGCAAAGCCCTTTGACTGGTGAACTAATCAGCTGTTTGATTACTATTTATTACTATGTGCATATTGAACGAATAAATATGTGTGTGAAATCTGGTTGCACGGCAGTGCCCCCGCCAAGTCGAGCAAAACAAAGAGGCACGGCCGTACCATCCTTTTCTCGAAGCCATTCAGGCCATTTTCAACATCCTGTAATTATGTACTGGCTAAAGCTAGAACCCTGAATTTTCAGGAACATGTAGGGCATAAAATGGCTAACATATAATGCCAATTACATTTAATTTGAACTTTTAGTTTAAGAACTATTGTCCGTCAAAGTCCGTTAGTTTTGTCACTGACTCACTTATATACTGATAATGATCACGCTAATGCTAAGGTACTTCTAGCAGACCCACAAGCTCCAAATTTCAAACGTAATTAGTTTTTTGCCTAGTAATTCATAAAAACCCTAAAAATATTGCAATTTCAGTCACGTTTCAGAGATATACAAACTGCATAAGTGAGTTTGTAATCCTATACAAATACATGCGATTATAATAGTAGTTTATGTGACTGTACATAATGAAGGGCATCAAACAAGAGTGTGGGTTTATGAAACGAGCCGAAGGCGAGTTTCATAATAACATCACACGAGTGTCTTAATGCCTAATTATGTACAGTTACATACACTACTTTATCTATTCACATATCATAAGCCTCCACGATGCATTCAGGAGCTGCATATTATGACCGGCATCGCGGCGTTGTTTTCTGGCAGCTGTTATAGTTTTTTTCTTAATTCAGAGACAAACTAGAGTTGGATCCAACTAGGATCGTTCGATATCTTACTTACGTGCGACATCTGTCAAATTTGTATGCAAATTGACAATTCATTTCGAACTAAACGTCATCTTGACTGATATTAGAATAGAGGTCAAATCAAATTTCTTTGATTTCAGAGATGTTTGAAATTTGAATGAAATAATTTTATCGAAATCGATGTTATTATTTAGCAATAATAAAATTTTTACAGATAAGCTATTTGTTCTAACAAAACAGTCTATTTTTATGGTGGCCATAATGTGCGGTTCTTGAACACATCATGGAGGGTTTATGATATTTGAATAGATAAAGTTACTTTTGTATTAGTTCCTTCCTGCAAAACTATGCAATCGTTATTTGCGGTTGGTAAAATAACATTCCCATACAAAGTCTACAAACTACAAAAAGAAATGAGATCCCATAAAAAACGTTCCATGTAAAAAATAGGCCAAGTCTCGAACCTTTTTTAAAAGTAACTAGTGGTGAGATATTTCGAAGAGCTAAGTCAGGCATTCTTCTTAATCTTTATTTGCTTGCTAAATAAAATTTTGAGGTTTGGCAATCACACTTACATAGTTTTAGGTACCTATGCAAAAATTTATAAATGCAGTAAAGTTGTGTGATTCCCAAGTTGCAGAATTTTATTTAGCAAGCAAATAAAGATTAATTAGAAGAGAATGCCTGACTTGGCTCTACGAAATATCTCATCACTTTTTACTGTGAAAGAGTTTCGAGACTTGGCCTATTTTTTACATGGAATGTTTTTTTATGGGATTGAGTTTTCTGTAAGTATGTTTCACGGCCGGTAGATTTGAAGTATAGTACTTAACTCGCCTAGGGCGATAACAAAGAATGTCTCAGTGCGGTATTTGATGCCCGAGCCGAAGAAGATTATTATATAAATATTTAGGAACACTCTTACAGAAATCGAACTAGTCTCATAGTAAGCTCAATATGGCTTGCGTTAGGTACTATTAGACGATATATTTAATAGATTTAAATACTTAAATATATAGAAAACATCCAAGACTATAAAATATTGGTAGAAGTGATATTTATTACATAATTTGCTCCTATTGCGGACAACACCTTGTAAATATTCCGCGTAGTTATGTACCTACGCTTCTCATGTTATACGACGCACTTTTACCAAATTAGCTTTGTTTATTAAATGAGAACCATATATTAGTAACATCAGATTCGGGGCACATAGAGTACCTACTTGAATGAAACCTTCTCGGAAGCCGCCACATAGGTAGATAGGTACTACAATATCTACTACTACTATTAAATAAATAGGTACATTAAATAATTGAACTTTAGACCGCAATGGCACCTTACAAGTCAGAACCTACTGCCACCGACCGGCAGGCCAATAAAATCCGCCGTGGAATTAATGGTGGTAAGAATGGATGAATAGATGGTAATAAGTGGGTGGGTGGGTGGGTGGGTTGTGGATCTAAATATGTCGGTATATATTGAGTTTTATCTGTCGTTTTCTGATAATAAGCTTTCTAATGTATCAATCAGTAATGTTCGAACTAATACGAAAGGCTCCTCACAGAATACCGCGCCTTTCTTAGCCTTTATTAGCTGGATCATTACAACCGCTACCTCCTCCGCGCTGCACCATACGGCTCTGCCACCGCTGTTAGTGCGTTTCGGTCTTAAATAATAACGGGGCTGCCGTCATAATCAACGTACGGAATCGGTCGCAGAATTCAACCCGTATTTGGCAAGCCTTAGATTCATAGGCTTTTTTACAAGCTTCATATTATCTTGTACTGTTCGTATGTATGAGCGGTGCGGTGCCTCTTAGCGCAGGTATTTCATACTTAAAAAGAGGTACCATCAAATAACAATTGTAAACCACTGTGTGACTGAATAAATGATTTATGATTATGTAAATATGTAAGTTGTCTGTCAAAATTTGTAATCCATTTTTCAGTCACTTCCCGTTATCCAATTGAGCTGAAAGAAAAGAAGCTATCCAATTTGCATGCATATGTATATCGCATGACAATGCAATATTATGATGACTTGGAGCTGATCTGATGCTGGGACAGGAAGTTGGCCATGGGAGCTCCGCAATAAAACGACACAACCCCATCGAGTTTGGGCTCGTTAGAATCGTCTCAATGAGTAGTTGATGATGATATTCAGAAAAGTACAGTCGGAAATAAAAGTAAAGTCGGCAAATAAAGCTTGTTAGCTTTAGTCAGTACTATTAGGCCTTGAATAAGAAACACAGGTCGGCAACTTGCCTAAAACGGACGTGATTCAAATACATTACTTCTCAAATGACTGCTTTAATTAAATTCGTTAGCTATTCTCTATTGGAATCGAATGTAATCTTTAATTCTATTTTCGTTGATGAATCGAACTAAATTAGTTAACAGAATTAATTCTAGATACCTATTACCTAGTATCCGTAATGAGATTCCTTCTTGCCTATTCCTACTTTCCGACTGTTCCTAGTTTCCGTGCATTTTTTTTATTTGAATCAATAACGGTTTTCACAAGACGGCGCGCGAACTGTGTCGCGGGCCAGATAGACTATCGTTTTCTTTCTAAATGTTCTAATTAGAAAGAGACGTATAGTTTATCTCGCCGCGAGAGCTTGCTTGTCTTGTGATAACCGTGCTCGTCGATTGCGTAACAGTTTGTACGTAGGTACGTTAGGTAGATCTACTTATGCAATTTTTTGCATGGAACAATGACAGTTGAGTTATTCTACTTCTCGTTCCAAAAGTTACGCAATTATCCCTAGGAGCGAATTTATAAAATCTAGGTAATGATATCATATATCCAAGTTTAACGTAGAGGACGAAATATACTCTAGCTCACGAGTCGCCAATTTATTATTCTAGAGCTGAGATCACGCAAGCTTCCTTCCAATTGTAGACCTTTGAGAATACCTAATGTTTGAATCGACACTCGTGTAGTAAAACTTCTTCTTCTTCTTTGTATGAGAAGGCAGGATCCATCCAAATGAAAAGCAGGGGTAACGTTACTCACAAGATATATTTTTATGTATGATAGCACATAATCACAATTAGTTAATTCGCGAGTTCTTGCTAGGTTGCCTATCAGGTATCAGAATGCGTCAGAATGGCGCGCATCCTTTTCTTATACCCTCCAGTCAACAACAAAAGTACTTATCAGTAACACTTCTTATTTTAATGAGTTTTACTACAACTACAGATTTAAGCACAATAATTATTCCAAATCACCAATTTATATTAACACACGTATTAAAACGTAACAACAACCTAGACAGCTAGCGTCCACCATTATTAGTGTAAACCGGAAGTTAGCTACCCATCTACAAGTTACTTTACCAATACTTATGAAATCTAACATTCGGCCTTTCCTGACTAAAAGTTTGTCCTCAAACTTACTCGATAATATAGTACATAATCTCAATTATGAATAAGCTTTCACTCTGCATATAATTTCCTACTCAAAAAATATACTATCTCAATTTAAGTAAGTATCCTTAATCTATCAATTATTATTAACATTTTTTTTTTCATTTACAATTTACTATGTCAAACAACTCTTACGTTTATCCTTAATGCATAACGCTACCTTGAAACATATTATAGCGCATCGTGAAATGGATCTGTCAACATTACAGATGCTCGCTATAAAGATATTATATAGACTATCCTTACAATAGAGCTATTTACAACATGATTCTTACATACCCAGCAATTGTATATTTAATGTCAGATGGATCTATCAACATCTCATTTTACTTTAACACTGCCATATGGATCTATCAACATCTGCAACTACCATGATCATTTACACCAGATGGAGGGATCTCTCAACATCTCAATCTACTTTTAACACTACCAGATGGATCTCTCAACATCTGAAACTACTCTAGACGGATCTCTCAACGTCATTGGAACTCTTTTTAGACGGCTCTCTCAACGTCTTTAAATCAACATGGATCTTTCAACATCATGTTCACTCCCGATGGAACATTCACAATCATCAATGAAATGGACTAGATATAAAATATAAACTTAATCATCATTTTTACAATCAATTTAATTATCATCCTGGCTATTAGCTTCGCTACTAGAACTACCTTCGTCGTACGTGGTGATCCAAGGTTTTATACGATCTGCTGCCCAAGTATTACAGTAATTCTTTCGAGTGATGGTAGTTCCTTCAATGCTTGAGACTTCGTATCTGTCGTTTCCTAATATTTCGGTAATTTTGAAGGGGCCGGTAAACTTAGGGAGCAATTTTTTACTTTTACCGTCGTTTTTCGCTAGGGGCTTAAGAATTTTTACTAAGTCTCCTATATTATACATTCTCGCTTTAAGTTTAGTCTTATCGTACCTACATTTTTGTGCTACTTGATCACTTTCTATGTGACTACTGATCTCTTCCCTAATTTCTTGTAAAGGACCTGGCTGCCTAGTTTCCGCCAGAACTTCTGCAAAGATATTTTCTCCCCTATTGACTAATTGTATACCATACAGAGCTTCTGATGGTGCTTTGCCTATGCCCTTATTTAAAGTGTTATTTAACCCCCATTGCAGTTTACCTAAAACTGTATCCCAGTTCTTCTCTCCTATCTTGTCAGTGTATGCAGTTAATGAGTCCAAAATAGTTCGATTGTACCTCTCCACTTGCCCGTTGGCGCGTGGCGAGGCAACCGCATTTAGTACATGTCGTATCTTGGATTCTTTGCAATACAATTCAAATTCTTTTGAGGTAAATGTCGATCCTTGATCAGAGATAAGTCTGTAAGGATATGCAAAAGTTGTAAATATCTCCTCTAAGGCACGTATAGTTGCCCCTGATTTAAGGTTCCTGAGTGGTTTCAGTAGGCAAAACTTAGTGAATCCATCCACCAGTACTAGTAGATAAGAATTACCTTTGGCGCTTTTGACGAATGGCCCTAAATGGTCTATATGGAACGTGTCGAAGGGTTTGTCTACCTTGTGAATAGGATGCAACAGACCTTCTTTCGGCCCACTTGGCTCTTTGCTGTAAGCACACTCAATACAATGCCTAACATATTTAGTGACGAACCGTTTCATCTTTGGGAACCAGAAATCTTTACTTATTTTATTGAGAGTTTTTTCAATTCCAAAATGACCGATGTCATCGTGGTTCAACTTACAGAGTTGAAAACGTGCGCTTTTTGGTACAACCCATTTGAGTTGACCATCTACAATGCGGAATAGTTTATTGTTTTTAATAACATAATTCTTCTTAGTTTCATGGTACTCTTTGTCTTCTAGAATGTTTCGAATATGTTGAATTTTAGGGTCTTTTAATTGTAACGTTAAGAACCAATCGTCTTGTGTTATATTGAGTACACATGGTAACGGATCCGGTGTAACATCGAATTCACAAGGCAGAGAATTCCTACTTAAAGCGTCGACGTGCGACATGTATTGTCCGGGTCTATATTCGACGTTAAATTTAAACTCTTGGAGTGCTATCCACCAACGAGCAATGCGGGGGACAAGATCGCGTTTAGTAAATGTGTCTCTGACGGCAATGCAATCCGTTACTAACGTAAATGTGACTCCTAGCAGATACACACGGAAGCGTAACAGAGATGCTATTATGGCAAGAGTTTCTAACTCGTAGGCATGGTAGTTTTGTTCATCTAGAGGAGCGGATTCGTTTTCTTTTTGTAACAGTATCCCTGCCAGCCCGTGCTTACTCGCGTCCGTATGTAAATGCGTGTCAAAGTTGGGACTGTATAGCCTGTATAGTCTCTGAACTAACGCTGTCTTAAGCTGGGTAAAAGCTTGTTGTTGTTCTACACCCCAAGCCCATTCACAGTTCTTACGGGTCAAATCAGTCAGCGGCTTGGCAATCGTGGCAAAGTTTTTTATGAATTTGCGGAAATAACTAGCTAGTCCGACGAATTGCCTAACCTCATGTACATTAGAAGGGGTTGGGAATAGTTCTACTGCATTTATTTTAGCCCTTCCAGGTTTAATTCCCTCCTCGCTAATTTCATATCCAAGGTATTCCAGCTGCTCTTGAAAGAAATTACATTTTTTGAGATTTAATGTCATCCCAGCGTTTTGCAGCATAATCAAAGTTTCCTGTAATCTTTTATATTCTTCATCAAAATCCTTGCCGGGTATTAATATGTCATCCATATAAGCGAGGGTGGACTTAAACCGGGAATTGCCCAGTATTTTATTGATTGTCCTTTGAAAGACTGAAGGCGAATTTACTAATCCAAAAGGCATTTTTTTGAACTGAAAGAGTCCGTCAGGCGTTATAAAAGCCGTCAGATGCCTACAGTCTGGATGTATAGGGATTTGGTAGTAACCGCTGGCTAGGTCAAGGCTTGTATAAAATCGGTTCCCATTAAGCATGTCTAACAGGTCGTCGATTCTGGGCAAAGGAAAATGGTCTTTTACAGTCTTTCTATTAAGGGCCCTAAAATCAACACACAGTCGGTATCCTCCTGTTTTCTTAGTGACCAGTATAATGGGACTAGCATAGGAGGAATTAGACTCCTCTACTATATCGTTATCCATGAGTTCTTCCACCATGTCACGAACTTTTTCCCTTTCAACGTAACTTAAGCGATAGGGTCTGTATGAAACTGGAGTACGATCACTCAGTTCTATAATCATTTCCGCTTCATCGGTGCAGCCTAATTCAACTAAGTTCTCAGCAAAACAGTGTCTATAAGAATTGATTAACGTCACAACCGCAGTAGTTTGTTCCTCAGTAAGGTTGGGATTAATATTGACTTGGCTCCGGTCAAATGGAAGAAGATCTGAGTGATTCGTTATTTTATTGCAAGTTACCGCTCCGTTGTTTTCCGGGAAAGTGAGTTGGCTTATAACCCTAGCTCTAGTAAATACTGGCCCACTATTCAATGATACCGGCTGGCTGGTTGGATTATAAACAGCAATTTTACACGAGCCTTCGTGTAGTCCATAGACACCGCCTACTACACAGTATGCATTATTTGCCAACTGCCTCGTACTACTTTCTACAAGGATGTCGCATGATATTTTTCTTCATGAGAACACTCTACATAGTCGAGCTTGTTTATAGTTACATCGGAACAAATCCTAAGGACAATTTTTTCATTATTCTCGCTAGGAAGAAATCTGATTTCCCCGGGTACGTCTCTTTTCAAAATGTCTAGGCGATCATTTGTTTTGATGACTAGAACGTCTGGTCGCTCCGTGAAATCCTGTCCAATTAAAAGTGGAGTGGAAAGTTGTGCCGTTTCTACTACATACGCGTCTATTTCCGCCGTGATCTCCCCTATCTTCAACGTTATTCTCGTCTTTCCTAGTGGAGTATACAGTCCGTTACCAAATCCACGTATAATGGGCACATTTTCATTATCTTGGGTTAGCGAGTATTTATCGACTAGGTCCTGACGAACAAGAGTACAATCACTTCCAAAATCCACAAATCCCTCACTTTCTATAACGCCATTTATCGTTACTTGTTTTAGATACTTTGAATCAGTCTTATTACTTTGAGTTAGCATTGCTATACGGCTTTAAATTGGTTTCTTTACACAAATCTTTTAAGAATTTAAGTAAATCTTCTGGCTCTTGAAACCTACCCGACGACGCGCCTGCTCTAATTGTGCGGTCCTCTATCCCGTGAACCAGACAATCCACGGCCCTTTTCCCTGTTATCTCACATGAATTTAACAGCATCATCTTTTCATAATAATATTCATCAATATTTTTCCCTACTCTCATCCGACGATCCAACATCTCGGTTAACATAGTGCCATAATTAGTGTCAGAGGGGAAAGCCCTAATTAGGTGCTCCTGCCATTGTGTCCACGTCAAAAGGATCGACTGTAGCCCTTCGTACCATTTTTTAGCGTGCCCACCTAATTTTGGCAGGGCGTAATGAATAGTCTGTTCGTCAGTCCAGTGGTAAATCTTGGCGCACTCGTTAACCTTGGATAACCAACGCTCAATTTTCTGATTCTTTTGTGATGGGTCGTATACAGGTATTATATTTTTATCGAAAGCTATACTTGGCGCATTCGGTCGCATGATAGAGTTCAACAATTGTGAGAATTCACTTATATTTACAAGTAAGTTGTTCGACATACCGGGTACTGGTACAGAAAAACCAGTAAGATCCTGCGATGATGGTAGCTCGGCGTGTAGCGGTTGCGATGTCTGTGGTGACTCGGAAACAGCTGCCACGCCCGCTGGTGCCGATGCCGATGAGGAGTGCTGTTCCCTTGGTGGTGGCTCTAGCTGTCTCTGTTGTTGTTTATTGCCACTATTACCCTGTGGTTGAACCTGCTCTTGTTGTGTAAAATCCTGCTCGATTAGCCATTCTCCCGACTGGACTGCTGGAACAGCGTTTGCGTGTTTCACTGCCTTCTTCCTTTTCGATGAATGTTTTCTCGATCTCGAATGTAGGCGCGTTGGCTCGACGGATCGTTCACTGCTCGAACTTTTTGAGCGACGAACACGTTTCCTAGGTCTAGCCTCGCGGGTCCGTTTAACACTTCGATGGTTATTTTCCATTTTATGGTCCTTTATCCGCACTTCTGATATGAGAAGGCAGGATCCATCCAAATGAAAAGCAGGGGTAACGTTACTCACAAGATATATTTTTATGTATGATAGCACATAATCACAATTAGTTAATTCGCGAGTTCTTGCTAGGTTGCCTATCAGGTATCAGAATGCGTCAGAATGGCGCGCATCCTTTTTTTATACCCTCCAGTCAACAACAAAAGTACTTATCAGTAACACTTCTTATTTTAATGAGTTTTACTACAACTACAGATTTAAGCACAATAATTATTCCAAATCACCAATTTATATTAACACACGTATTAAAACGTAACAACAACCTAGACAGCTAGCGTCCACCATTATTAGTGTAAACCGGAAGTTAGCTACCCATCTACAAGTTACTTTACCAATACTTATGAAATCTAACATTTGTCCTCGCCTTTTCCCGTTACACGGGGTCGGCTTTCTTTATCATGCGGCGCCATGTAGTCCGCTGGATGGTATCCTCTTCTTTAAGCCCGAGGCTATTCATGTTTCTGTGGACATTCGTCAACCAGGTCATTTGAGGTCTTCCCCTTCCCCTTTTTTTGGTAGCCATAGAAAGGCATTTCTTCACAACATAATTGTCGGGTCTTCTCATCACGTGACCGTACCATCTGAGCCTTGCTTCACATATTTTGTCACTTATGGGTGCAACCTTAAAGCTTCCTCTTATGTGTTCGTTACGTATTCTATCCTTAAGTGTCACTCCACCCGCCCATCTCAGCATACGCATTTCAGTGGTGTGCAGCTTCTGCTCGTGTGTCTTTTTAGCTGCCCAGACTTCGCTGCCGTACAATACTCGTGTAGTAAAACGTCACATTATATGTATAGGTACTTACCTGGGTACTTTTAGAAAATTCAGTCAGACTTTTGTAACGGAAATTACTCATTATTCTGCTTTATTGGAGAGCACAAGACATATATATGACATATATGTACCTACATATAAGTGAGTAACCTAATAAAACCCGACATACACTCAAATATTATATCGCCCTTGAATACCTACATATTTTGCCTAAAATAAAATCTAGCATTATTATCTATTTTTCCGCGAAAATATCGCTTGTAATTTTGAAGCATTAGCAGATCTCATTAAAAAAACTGCTGCTTTTCACGACTTCTTTTGACACCGTATTTATAGTTTCCTATTAGAAATTAAAACGTAGGTACATATCTAATATTGAATAATAAGATTTTCTATTTCAAGACCTTTTACTTTACGTTTTAAAAGTTGATAAAACTGATGCAATTTCTTAATAAATTATCGGACTGCTAAATTTTCTATTTTTTACGATTAGGTATATACCTTTAGTTGATTTGACAAAATGTTGCTCCAGCCTCAGCAAATTCTTGTTACCAATGTAAAACACCGCCGGCCCTATCTGCATGCGAAATTGAATGTCGGCCACATGACTTAAACATGTGACCCCTATTCCCTAACCGGTTAAGTATATTATCTCATGTAACCCGTGCAAGAACTACACGAGGTGATATCAAATTTGCATTTACGTCTATATGCGTTGAATCACTAGTCCGTGGATAAAACCGGATGGCTGTGAGACCTCGGTGCTATATGTAGAATGGTTCCAGTAATTTGTTGTTTGAATCGTGTCTTGACTTCGTGATTGTTGGTACTTATCTATGCGTAATTGGTATTTATTATGGTTAGCACTTGGTGATTGTGACATTTGTGACCTACCTATATACAACCCGGTCACAATATCTGTGCACCTCGCAATGTTTTTGTAATCAAAATTATTGTTTTTTTAATAACAAACCCTTCATCAATAATAAATTGATTTGAAAAGGTTAGTAATTTTTTTTTTACCTCCACATTTCTCGAAAAAACTTTTTTTCACACCGTACCCAGACCGCCGATATGACGTCACGAGGTCAGGTGCACAGATATTGTGACCGGGTTGTAGGTTTTACCGTGAGTACTTAAGTAATCGGCAGTAATATCTACAGAACGCAAAGCATTTGAGGTTATGTTATGAGTTTTTTTGCTCTAGTCTAGATTATGTTACCAAAATGTCTATGTTGGGCTGCTGATGATTACGCATAGGTACTCGTATTAAGTCATAAAAATGTAAGCGTTTACATTAAAGTTTAATACAGTTTACTAAACGTCATATTGTTTGAAAGTATAAAATATGTTTAGATAAGTATAGACCCTAAAAAGTATATGTAATATATATTGCAGTTTCAAATCTGGTTAGCAACCTTGACTACTAGTATATATTGGAAATGAAATTGCTTATCTAGATCAATTGAAATTTCAAAATATTGGTACCTAAAATTTTGTAAATAGTTAGAGCACAGAACAAGTAATACGGAGTCAAAAAGTCATAAAAAAAATTGTTAATAAAATCGTCAATATCACAGCCTCCGAATCAGAGGTTTAAACGCTCTGAAAAACATCCATTGTCGGCTGTAACCTGATGACACCAGATGGATGTTGACATGAGGTATAAGGCCGTGTCTTAAGCGGCGCGTTCGACGGCGGTTGTACTATTACTTATTCTGTGACGGGGGTCGCCCTAACTCGACCATAATAATAAAGCGAGCCATAGCTAGTGTTTATGTAAGTATTTTCTTTTTTTATATGTATGGTTCGAGGGAGTTTGCATGTTCAGGTGTCAGCGCTTTTTTACTCGCCTGACGCGTTGCCGCACGCGTCACCTATCCGTAAACAAGACATAAGGGCCGTTATTCTGAATGCGCTCATGCACCTCACCTCACCCCATTATTCACGCCTAGCGAAACTAGACCTCTACCTACGCTTAGTTACAACGAATCGTGGCGTCAAGATGTATTTGGGTTGAACGTTGAGGTGAGCTTAAAACAAGCTACAGAATAGCGGGGCTGAGCATCATATTCTTGAACGCACTCATGCGTCTCATTTCACCCGTAACGTCTTACGAAACTAGACTGAATTATGAACCTACCTGCATATTTATAACTTCTTTGTATGCAGGGATATCTCCATAACTACTCAGCAAATAAAATAAAAAACTTTACTACTTAGTATACAGGGTGTTGGCACATGGACCGTCAAATTTTTTTGGCGTGCTGGTAGGGTCATTTCCTATCTTTTCACCCTTGGACCCTAATTAATTTATTAAAAAAAAATATTGAATTTTAAAATGTAGACGGTTTTGTAAATTCGTTTTATTTGTTAACAAAAAGTCTCACGTTTTAATTTTGTGGTGTTATTTGTTACAAAAAATATATTTTTTTAAACACACACAGCGTACACGTAAGATAAAGCAAGTTATGCATGTAAAAACATAAAAAGTTATGGGGCTTCGTAGGTCAGATTTTGGGTAATTTAGGTAAAACAAATTAAAAAATCGTACCTCCTTGACCGTAACTCTTAGGACCCAGGGTCCAAGGGTGGAAAGGTAGGAAATTACCCTACTAGCACGCCAAAAAAATTTGACGGTTCATGTGCTGAACACCCTGTATAGAATTGTCTTTCGGGATGGACATTGGATATATTTGAATCCGCGGCTTCGCTTCTGTTCTGTGTAATATGAGGGCATAGCCGCGGGCAACTGTTTATCAAATATACCTACTTTAGTGGGGTAATCAGCGTAACGTTTTGAACGCGCGTTAGGAAAATGCAACTGTCATTTTACCATATAAAAATTGACATTGAAAATCTACCTAACGTAAGTAGAATACGTTACGTGATCGACCTGCTGGTATACCTATACAAGTTGGTGTTTACGCAAGTTCACAGTGAATCCGCTTAGCAATTTACTTCAAATGTATAGTCACTAGTCCAATATCCAATTGTTATTCGTAGATGAAACGTATTCTGTGTTTGTATTCATTGCACTTCTGTTCTCTTTGACAGGGTGCAGTCTTGAGGGAAATTACCCGATTCTGGGGAGTCGTGATGCAAATGTTAATTATGTTTCAAGCATATCTTAGCTGTTATTCGGGACGCGCTCATGCGCCTCACTTGACCCGTAACGCCTAACGAAACCAGACCTCTACCAAAGCTCAGTTACTACAAATCGTAGCGTCAAGATATATTTGTGGGTGAGTGGTTGAGGTTAGCTTAAAACAAGTTACAGAATAGCGGGGCTGGTTGCAAACGCCAACGCTTGTGCATAAAATAAACAGTCATACATAGGCTAACTATCAATTTCGTTCTCCGTTGATCGTGAGTGGACATAATTAGTTAACTTCTCCAAGGCGCTAGTATTAACTGTTAGTGTTATCATATCAGGAGGTCCAATATTTGGATTTAATCAGTTTTGCACGTTTAACCTCCCGAGACTCAACTAGACTTTTGTTTTTTTTGAGTGAGAAACTTTTTGCCATTAAGCTGGCCTTTCGATCTGGATAAATGCAGTGGACTAATAGCTGCGGGAGGGAAGATAAACCATCTCGCTCTAATCATTGAATGCGACAGCAGTTAGTGCATTTCATTTAACCGTCAAACGGCCGCGAGTTCAAATTTAATTTTGGAAAGACAAAATTTTGTACGTGTTGTTTACTTTAGGGTGTTAAACTGTGACGTCATATGTTTACGTTATTACGACCCCGTGCAGCGATCGCCCTCTTATCCACAAAACACAGCCTAACAGATAAGGTTTGTTTACAAAAACAGAGCAGTTTCATAACAGGCAATGTTTTTGCTGGCCGCCCATGTACGTGCCGATGGTAATCTCAACTGTCGTGGGATGAATACGGCTTCCTTAACGGCTTAAGAAACGGTTAAAAATAGGTGCCACTTGACTCGCCTACATGCACAAGTTTATAAACTGCATATGGGTATACCACGTTTTCAAAGCAAGCTGTTTTAAGCAAAAACGTCTACTGTTTAGGTTAAAATGATTAACTATACTTACTAGTACTTTCTTGTAATCAAAAGTTTTATGCATGTATGTACGTTATGTTTAAAGGCCGAAACGCGCGTCACACCGTGGTATTCTGTACGGACTCTTTTGCATTAGTTCGAACATTATAACCGGTACCGCCTCCGCACCGCGCCTAGCCGCGCCGCCATCGTTGTCAGTGCGTTTCGGCCTTTTATCATATGGATTTGTGGAGATGCCGCTTAATGTCAATTAAAATCAAGAAAAATGAGGCTTTTATAGCCCTTAACTTTGGCTATGCACAGGAAAGACGCTATACATCTCTGTATATCTATGTTTAATACTTTCACTGCCAAGGAACCCGCCTAGCGAGCGCCTACGCCGTAGTCGCTTTCCGCTACATAAGTAAGAGAAAAACCACGGAAGCCGCTACGAGCGATGTGCGTAGCGATTCTTGCCAGTGAATGTGTAACTCTGTATTTCCACTGACTAGAGAACGACTTGCTCGTTTAGTAATTTTACGTCATACCTGGCCATAAAGTAGGAATTACCGCACGCTATGCGTGCGGAAAACCCCACTTCCTGGCCAGATAGAGACGTAAAATTTTGTACTCACCACGGGCGGTAATAAAGAAAGCCTCAGAGCGCATATTTATCGCCCTTGCCTTCGGCTCGGGCGTCAAATACTTGCGATCTGAGACATTCTTTGTTTAACCGCCCTAGGTAAGTAATGTACTATTATCTATCCAAATATCATAAACCCTCCATGATGCGTTCAAGAACCGCACATTATGACCACCATAAAATTAGACTATTTTGTTAGAACAAATTTCTTATCTGTGTAAATGTTATTATTGCTAAATAATAACATCGATTTCGATAATATTATTTCATTCAAATTTCAACGTCTCAAAAACAAAGAAATTTGATTTAACCTCTATTCTAATATCAGTCGAGATGACGTTTAGTTCGAAATGAATTGTCAATTTGCATACAAATTTGACAAATGTCGCACGTAAGTAAAATATCGAACGATATGACAGTTGGATCCGACTCTAGTTTGTCTCTGAATTAAAAAAGAACTATGACAGCTGCCAGAAAACAACGCCGCGATGCCGGTCATTATATGCGGCTCCTGAATGCATCTTGGAGGCTTATGATATGTGGATAGATAAAGTAGTGTATGTAACTGTACATAATTAGGCATTAAGATACTCGTGTGATGTTTAACCCACACTCGTATTTATTGCCCTTCATTATGTACAGTCACAAACTACTATTAGACCTATTGGCGTTAGATTAGAATATGACGAAAATTTTACAAAAATAAAGGTAATGAGGCACATTAAAATAATCCATAAGTAGAGGTTTTACGCCGTACACGGATAGGTTCTGACGAGATGTGAGAAAAGGGGCTTGACGGAAAAAATACATTTCGTTCATACAATTCCTTTCGTCAATCGCTTTTAAATGAATGTTACTCGTTAATAACTTGATAATGTAATAGGTGAAATAAATATAGTTCATTGTTTAGTATAGTTAACCTGAGTTTACTTGATACTAGCCACAAAAACGTTCGCATAAGTCAACTAGAAATGAAATATTAATGCCTAAATTAATTTGTTCTCAAACTTGAGCAACAATTATAACCTTGTACTCCTTGTACTTCTACTAATGAAACTGACAGTCCCTTAATCTAAGCAATTAACCAACAATTCAGTTTCAGTTGTACCGCTATGACTCAGTTATGATGAATTGATGATGATGTCCTCCCGTCAAATTAAATTATATAGCGTCTTTTGTTTCTTGAGGCGGCCATCCTGAAAATAGTACAGTCAACGTCAAATATATTTTGACACTTTTTTACCTTTTTCCAGTTATTGTAGGAGATACGAATGGAGGCACGGCCCTTACACATTTGTTTAATGGAAGAAAATGTATTCTATATCGGATTTTGTACCTACATTAAAAATAATTTGTTAATGGGTTGGGTAAAAAAAACCTTTTGTATCTTTGGCTAAGTGTAATAAAGCGAAACATTTATACATACCTATATTTGACGTCGACCGCAGGTCCCCTCACAAATTGAGTGGAAGAACGAAAAAAAAAACTTTTTTTAACGTCATAAATTACACAATTAAATGCATACCTACTATCTTTTATTACCTACACGTACTCGTATGTACATACCGTGTTATATGACAAATAAGCCTGTGTTTAAGGACAAGCAAGACGTCCGACGGGGAGATATAGACTTGCTTGATATACTGCTTATGCTACTAAACTCTGAGCATTAACACTCCTAAGCAACGCCATGTGTTAGTGTTAAGATGTGTTCCAACGTTCCGCGCCGCTTATCACCTCGTCCATGGATATACAGCCTTACAGTTACAGGCAGCCTTTTCGAATACGTAAATGCTTCTGAAACTGCACCTTTTATATTCCTTTGAAATGAAACAACTTATAAAGTAAAACCCTGAGCAGAATCAATTTACTTTACATTTTACTGACTCAGCAGAACCTATTCCAGCAACGCCAATTCAGAAAACAATCCATTTCTCCGTAAACTTACCAGGATAACTCTGATCTGCGAATAAACAATTGTTACGGATCTAGAGAGTATACCGGCCACGATATTATGCGAATTGCGACGCGGCAAGCGTTTTGTCTGTTCATTGCGCGGTCGAGACGCGCAACGCACTGTGGTTAGTTGGGATCACACGATGAATGAGAAAAACCACTGCCACTGTCGGTGCCGCTGCCGCGCAATGTCGTGGCCGGGCCGTTACCCCTGGCCACGACTTTGGTCTTAAGCGACCTGCGACCAGCGTTTTATCTGTTCATTGCGCGTGATCCCAACTAACCACAGTGCGTTGCGCGTCTCGACCGCGCAATGAACAGATAAAACCCTGGTTGCAGATCGCTTAAGACCAAAGTCGTGGCCAAGGCGTTAGAGTGGTGGACACATCGGAATGTAATCACGCTCAAATTTGGAGCAGCCCAACTGGGCAAGTCCACCTTAACAACACAACTACCCAGCCATAATAATACAACAACATGCTTTGTATGTATGATGTGCCGCGTTTCTGGTGGTGAGTATAAGGTCGCCAGACCTCCCGAGAGTTTGAGATCTGCAGTTGTTTTTCTGGGACACACAGAATCCTTAATTGAGGCGGAAAGGTTCGCGAGTGGCGACCACGTACCGGCGGGCGCAGCGTGGGTACCTAGACGGGACAAGGGTTATAGGGCACATAACGTCCCACTCGCAATACGCCCCTCCACCAAAATTACGTCCCATTCGCAAAAAGTCTTCTCTGCAAGGCTGACTGATGACCTGTTTAAGGTCGTGGGAGCCAGGACCAGTTATTGTGGCACTCTTTGGGGGATGCCTATGTCCAGCAGTGGACGTATTTCGGCTGATATGATGGTGATGATGATGAACGAATCCTAAAATCTATAAAGGGTAACGCGCTTGTTATCACTTGTACTCACAAATCGTCGGGTGACAACCAAAAGTCACTACCAAAACTGTCACTGCTCCTCAAAACCTCGTATCTCGGTACGTAGTCGATATCGAGATACGATCTTTGATTTAAGTAGGTATTTGTTAGTTGTTTTGGTTGTCACCCGACGAAATGGTAGGTACAGTGTCTGCTTGACGTCAGGTCAGTCATAATGCCAGTTTTTGTACTCGACGATTAAAATATGTGTATTAAGATTTCATAGAGAATACTGCAACGTCACTCTTTTCATAGTTGTAGTCCATGTTACTGTCGAAACAATGGAAATAACTACTTTTCGATACGCTCCAGACAACTAAAATAAATTTGACCAATCACGTGGCTGCTTTACTGAACTGTAATGAATTGGACCAATAGAATCGCTTTGATGTCGTACGCTCGTTGATGTCTTTTAAGATATCAACAAGCGTACGAGCGATGAGCTGCACTTCGTTTCAACAGTATCGAGTTTGTTTAATTAGTTCAGTTGACTCGTAGAAAATTAATTTTAATGAACTCGTACAAAAAGTATTGTTCACAATAGTGTTTATAATCAAGCTTTTTAATTTCGTACCTTACTTAGGCCACTCAGCAAGCTTCGTGGCCTAAACACGGTACTCGACTAAAAAGCTCTCTATTATAACACGATTGTGAAAAATACTATTACAAGTGCAACAGCAGGATAAAAATAAATACGGGCTCTAATTATAGTAGGGATACAGATGAATAGAAAACGGTTTCTGAATACAGCACAGTCGGCGGCAACTTAATTGCTACCCTTGCTTCTTTTCAAGCGGTATTTAATGTATACGCATGTATAATAACTCTAAAGGGCAAAAGGATTAGTACTTTTACAGACTAATGAGGTCTATTATTAGTTTTTGGAATCCGCATTTTGTAAAGTGACGGGAAAAAGAGGACTTTTATTCCTTCCTAATAAAGCCTGCTTTTCTCTAGACTCAGACATCTTATTTGACTAAGCATTAGCACAAAATGTCAATTTTCACGAACCAAAGTTTATGAATTCACGTCTTTTCTCTTAATTAGCGTAAGGTAATAAGAGAAAGGTATCCTGATTCATTGCAATTGACACCATTGCACTAAATAGTGGTACTTATCTTGAGTACCTAGTACCTACCTTGTATTTAGGTATATGATGTTGTGTTTCTGCTGGTGAGTAAGTTCACCAGAGCTCCCGAGCGCATCCTCCCTGTTCAGAGTGAGGTCCTGAAATCAATAAAGGCCGAAACCTCAGAGCATAGAATACTAGAGAGAGGACAAGCCGCCGGCAGCCGGGTCGCAGTTGTTAGCTCAATGGGCATACTCTGCCATACTGTGCACGCGTGCTGATCGCAGAGAATATTACGTTTCTTCCCAAAATGCCTGATATAATGCGCGTGTATTGTAGAATATATAAGAGCGTAGGTATATATAAGTGTGTGTGTTTTAGATGTGTGCGTGCTTTGTCTTGTCAATTACTTGGGCTTTGTGTGGGTTAATGTACTTGCGACAGGCGTACTCAATACAAATCGGCCGGCATGTCCGATCTCCTTATATTCATACATCTGTGACCGAAACGCACTGATAGCGGTGGCGGAGCGGCGCGGCGCGGTGCGGAGGCGGTACCTGTTGTAATGTTCGAACTAATACTAAAGGGTCTGCAACTCCGCACAGAATACCGCACCGCGCCGCGCCGCTCTGTGCGGATCCTTTCATATTAGCTCGAACATTACAACCGGTACCGCCTCCGCACCGCACCGCGCCGCACTGCCACCGCTGTCAATGCCTTTCGGCCTTTAAGGGTCAACGCGCATATGACTTCTCTCGAGTAGCAAGCGTTTATTAAGCTACGATAACCGCTTTCCATCAGCTGTCGCGCTATAAAAAAACTGTAAATAAAAGGCATAATTTTATATGGTTTCCGTTCGTCCTACTCGTTTCATTCAGCATACCTAGATGTTCCCTATAATTAATCAACATGGATTAGCTCCTACTCAGCAAACCCGAATAATTTCGGTAAATTTAGGGTAAAATATTGTGACCGCGGCAAATTTATGGCAATTTATTAACTCGCGGGTTTAACCGAACGAATGACGCACTTTGTGCTCCGGTATCGAAAGTTGTGTTTTACGGCCTTTGATTATATGTTACTAGCGACCCGCCCCGGCTTCGCACGGGTTTATATGTAAGTATAATACATGCATGTATTATACATAATATAAACCTTTCTCTTGAATCACTCTATCTATTTAAAAAAACCGCATCAAAATCCGTTGGGAAGTTTTAAAGATCTAAGCATAGGTACATAGTGACATACAGACTTTGTTTTATACTAATGTACTTAGTGATAGTGTCTAGCTGCCCGCGCGGCTCCTCCCGCGTTTTACACAGATATGTGGGATTAAATATAGTATATGTACATCCTGAAGGTACAAGTTGAAACCCGACCGCAGACAGCAGCAGAAGACCATTATAAAAAAAATTTCCGATATAAAAAAATCTTTCGCGGGTATAGGTAGAAGAACCGTTAAGGTACAACCCGACCGCAGACATCAGCAGCAGACAACGACGTGTTGCGGTGATACGACTGGTTTCTATGTATTTCTAAGAATTCTACGCTAGCGACACGTTGCCTTCATAGAAATACATAGAAACCAGTCGTATCACCGCAACACGTCGTTGTCTGCTGCTGATGTCTGCGGTCGGGTTGTACCTTAACGGTTCTTCTACCTATACCCGCGAAAGATTTTTTTATATCGGAATGGTTACGTAGATTATCCCCTACAGGCAAATATCTCACAGACTTTTGCCCTTTATAATATTAACTTAATTAACCACGTCCATAATGGGTGCATACAACTTACTCATCTTATCTTATCTTATCTATCTAGGTGAGGGCCCTCGGATGCACTTCGAGCCAGTGGGATATTTTGTGCATTTGCCTTCTCCTTTATACCTGCTCCCAGGCTTGCTCCATAATTTCCACAAAGCGGATGATGCAGTTCACCGGGAGCACCTTGAATTCCTTTGGTTGCGGGTAACCGTTAGCAAAGTAGTTCATTCTTTGTCTTGCAATAATTGTCCCATCGCTCTTATGTCAGCGGATTAAGGTTTCGGTACATATTTATGAGATAATTAAATCGACACATTATTTTTGCACTTAACTGTACTGTACCTACTCTCTATTCAGATGCACGAGTCTTAAAATAGAAAAGTAACGAACTAACATGCAGTTTTTATTGAATAACAATTGACAACTGGTTTAGGTACGTGTTTGTTAGATGATTGCTAAAAGCAAGTAAGTTTTTTTTTTCTTGGAGAAAACCTGCGAACCAGTTACCCAGCTCTCGGGGGAGGTCTGAATTATGTTACGTGGTATTTCTACCCACGAAAAATGAATGAATATGAGTATGAATACGAGTTGATTTTTATTGCTAAATGTTGACTCCATAGCTAGCTAACGTCTTACCGTGCGATAAAAACTACGATGCCCATATATGAGTTTTACATACACACATACATATGAACACGCTCCTTTCCCGGAGACCATAAATTCCCACTTGCTACGTATACGTATCGCTAAAACTTATACTAGAGCTAATGATACCATCAATCAATCAATGCTTTCAGTCATACCGAGTCACTGTTCACAGAAATTGTGAAAATAGTACACAAAATACGTTCATATTTAAAGCCATGAATATTTAACGTGTGCTCAAATCAAATTATTTATAACATTTCCATTGTTCTGACCTCAACCGCGTTTGACTGAAGTGTTCACTCCATTTAAACAGGAATATGTAACTTTGAATGAAATTGGTATGTGTGTGGTCAATTGTTTGTTATATTGAGCTCTGTGTTTGATAATTGTTCAGTTGGATGGACATGTTTAATCGAATCCGAATAGTAGGGGCGATGTCGGTTCGATTAAGTTCATATAATTGAGTGACATAATATCTGCTTATTTTATAACAATTCTGCGAACATACATTCGATTGAACATTAGTCGGTAAAGCATTACCACCAGTTGGTTGACCATGTTTAATCGAATCCGAATAGTAGGGGCGATGTCGGTTCGGTTCGATAAAGTTTATATCATTGAGTGACATGACATTATCTACTACTGCTGCTGCGGGTGTAGCATGGTTGCTATATTTCATCACTTTATCGCTGTGGACTTCATACGGCCGACGCGCCAAGCGTGATGCATAAAATGGATTCATGTAGTTGTAATCAACTCGTATTCACACGCGCCAACACGCACACAAACGCACCAATAGTGTACCACCGATCGGCGTACTACGCCATTTATGGCTGAGTTTTGGTGGCCTCACCGTTGCGCGTGAACTGCGTTTCTAGGCGTTATTATTCTAAGGCTGTGGATAAGACATTTGTTTGCATACGGACCGGAGCCAATCTTGCCCCTGCCACAAAGCTACATATACCATCAACTGGACCAACACACCAAAGACCTACACCAAAGATACTGGGAGGAGATAGACACATGCAGACAGACCAAAGAGATTCTGTCGAAACGCGACCAAAAACTCACAACCACACTACTAAGGACACATAGAAACCAACTGCGCAAGATAGTGGGTATAATAACAGGACACAACACCTTGAACAAACACCTCTATAACTTAGGTATCACAGACAGCCCCATGTGCAGAGCGTGCATGGAGGCAGAAGAAACGACTAAACATATACTACTGGACTGCAAGGAGGTAGAAGTATACAGAATTAAGCACCTAGGTTCTCCAAACACACTACGGGACGCAGTCAGCAACACCAAGGCACTCACCAACTTTTTAGACGAGCTGGGGTGGTTAGAGTAGCGCCACACCGCCGTTTCACGCAAAATAGGCACAATGGATGTCGACTTGCGGAAAACGCCCAGTATAACTAACTAACTAACTAACTAAGACATTTGTTACGTTTACGTTCCTAAAAGTATACGAGTGCGAGAGTGAGGGATGTCTTATCGACAACGATAAGTGATATCAAAACAAAGTTTAATCAGACTTCAATAGTAATAATTGTATAAGCTGTATTTGCATGTACTTGTACGAAAAGCAAAAAAATCATCTGAATCAATACAGTACTTCGCCCAGCCTAGGTCAATGAAAATTTCCACATTTCCTTTCTAATTTACCACATGAACTGCTTTCCTAGAGCAAATGCGTTGATTATTTATTACAGAAAAAACCCAAGTCGCTATCTGTGGGCTGATAATATTTTAGGAGTTCCGTCGATTCCTCAAGGATCTCAGAATTAACACTTCATTAGTTGCTACTTCAACGGAATCGTGTCAGAATATTTGACGTACTTTACATTATTCAGGAGTTCCATAAGTCAACTGTGGTCTTCATCACCAGTCCCAACTTCATCAAAATTGCGATTTCCGAGGGTATATGTAAATACACCAGTTACAATAGAAAAAAACCGCAATAGAAATTACTACGCGCGTGCCTTTACAATTTGAGGGTTGCCTCAATTTCCCTGGGATCCCATCATCATATCCTGATTTAGTGACACAAACAAAGAATTTTGGAAATCGGGTTAATATCGTTTACGGACGATAATTTTACGTGATAACGTCATAAGAAAACATTGTGCTGCCATACAAACTTTGGACCCCCATTTCACCCCCTTAGAGGGTGAATTTTCAAAAAATCCTTTCTTAGTGCACCTTATAAGGAACCCACGTGCAATGCATTTTGGAATCGCTAGAACCAGCGGTTTGGGTTGTGCATTGATACTTTTACTTCTGAAAGGTAATCTAGGTTAGCAAGGTTGTCCTTACAGTCGTACTTTATACTTTTCTCTATCCATGAACCCCACGCTTTATCATCCTTTTTCTAGATTAAATGGTTGTTTATGTAGTACAGCACAGCAGTTTAAATGGAGTAAATGTAAAGAAAATACGTCTATACGGTAACATACACATGCACTTAGTGCATTGAAATTGTTTGCGTTGAAAGCTTGGCACAGTATGTATTTAATGCGTGCAGTAGCTTAATAAGTAATATGTCATGGTGGGTTAGAATAGCACCACCATTTTCTTGCTGTGGTTGCCGTAAGAGTCGATTGAATAACTGCAATGTCACATTTTCTCCATCTTTAAACCCATTGCTAAAAGTGGTATCGTCGTGCTAGCATGACAACCATGATTAATTGTATCATGTTTCAATTATTTACCATCACATGTATATTTATAATCAAATGATTGATTGCAACGTTATATCGCATTATCATTTAGTTTTTTTTTTTGGTTGTTGACATGAATAAATGTTTATTCTATTCTATATATATGTATGTGTCCGTCTTGGGCTAGTTATAAAGTCTAACGGTCTAAACCCCGTTCATTTCGTAATGCTTACTTGCTATCCAATTTGGATCGTGCGTCAGATCTAATAAATAAGTACCTACCTATTAGATAGTCATAAATGTAGTTAGTGCACAATTAATCCGCGAACTAGCGGAGAGTCATCATTAAGAGAAAAATTTACCAATTAGGTACTTACTGTATTTTTATATCTAGTTCAATACAATACAACTATAAATCAAGCTGGGCGTTTCTCAAAAAAAAGCCACAATTATAATATTTTTTCCAGGAGTTTCATGTTATTTCCACTTGGAACCAGGAGCTCTTTCGATTGTGGTAGGACTAAAAAATGTCCCAAAGATATTTTTCCAATTGTGTTACCATTTACCATATACTTTGTATGCGGTACCACAATAGGAAAGTTCAAAAACATATGGAAAATTTGGGGCATTTTTTTTTCTCCATTAGGATGGATAGAGATCGTTATTGTGAGTAGCCATAACATAAAAGTTGCAGAAAATCTCGGAAAAATATAGCGGCATTTTTTTTAGAAACGCTCAGCTAGCTGCTTTTTACATAAGTCTCAAGCCGGCGCTGCAGTTTGCAGAAACATTGGGTCCCTGGTCAACTGACATGAAATCATTTATGAGGACAATGACTAAACGACTCATCGACGCTTCAGGGGACTATAGGGCTGGCGCTAACCTCTCGCAACGTATTTCATTACTTTCATTAGCAATACAGAAAGGTAATAACGCCGCCAGCGTTATGGGCTCCATGCCGCAGAAGGAACTGCTGGACGGGTTTTTTTGCTCTGACTGGGCAAGTTAAGTTAATTTCGTTTTTAATTAGTTAATAGTTATTTGCTTGTTTGTTTATTTTATATATGATGTTGTTATCTCTAAATATAAAAGAAATATAAGGGAAGTCATGAGTAATTTTTCAAGTTTGACAATGTTACATTGTGCCTAGTGAAACGCGCACAAATACAAACATTTTCCTATTGCCTAAGGTGTTGCGTCGTGATCCGGATTTCTAATAGACCTGTGAATCCTGTGCCTGCGATTGCAGCTAATTCCCACTTACCTTTTCACCATTTCTTCTTCTGCGTTACTTGAAATTTCGAATAGACATTTAACCTACTGGTGGAATCGCACTGTGGCTTCCCCCCCAACCCCGTAATTACTGGCATACCGATGACAGGGTACGGGCTCGGAAGTGCTGTCGGCAAGTCCCTAACGAAGCTCTGTGTCCGAATCAGACGCGATACGCTATTTTTGTCTTCTTTGATGGCTGATTTTTGAGTTTCCAGATCTCTTTGTCCTTATATTGTTGTGTTAGGCTATCTGTTTTTAACTAGCTTTTTCCCGTTATTTCGTCGTTATTTCAGTAACTAAATCCTTCCCAAACTTTCAGCCTTTATTCACCCTTTTAGGGTAGGTATATGGTTTTCTATGTCCTTCGCTCAAACTGTCTGTACGTACAGCTGTAGGTCGATTGTGTAACGCATTGTACGTGCGTCAGGTAGACCTAAATGTCACTTTCTGTAAGGGCAAATGACAGTTGAGTTGTCCTAACGTATAAACGTTCCAAAAATTTGTGATCACCCCTCCGATTTCATCTAAATAGGTACATTCATCGGTTTATAAATGCGACGATTTTTATTTAATCGTATGGCATACATTATTTTAACTCAAAAGTTTGTCACTCTTTAGTACCACCCAGGGGACACGTGCAGGGTTGTGGTAGGTAGCTCCTGCGGACGCAAGTGACAGTTGTCCCCCCTTTGTCAAGTGAGTGGGCAACTCGACTGTTAGAGGTTCTTAAGCCGCCCGAAGGCCTCTAACTCGGCTTAACGACTACTGTCATAGACAGCAGCCGGGATCAACTGCTTAGCGTGCCTTCCAAAGCACGGAAGCGCTCATTTATAGTAACCACTCAAATAGGCGGTCACCCATCCAAAGACTGACCGCTGCCGTCTTTGCTTAAACTACGTTATCGTATTCCACTCGCAGGCGCCGCTGGGCTATGAACGCTTCCCTAATGCGACGATGATGGTTTATAAACAGACCATCTGACAGACAGATGTGCTGTGCTATTCACGGAGAAGCGACGCGTGCGGCGGCGCGAGGTGCGGACTGTTAGGCGAGTATGAAAATCGCTCACGCAAAAAAATAGTCGCGCTCCTATACCGAACGCAAACAAAACCGCGTTAAAATATAGTCAATGTCCCGAAGATCCATACTATATAAGTACTAATGTAAACAGTTCCTACCAAAAATTTCATTTTTGGTACAAGATTTTATTGCTGACTTTACTTTTCTCTATACCATCATCAACTATAGTTACTAATTGAGACGATTCTAACGAGCCCAAACGCAACGGGGTTACGTCGGTTAAATACTGAATTCCCATGGCCACCTTCTGTCTTCATCATCAGATCAGCTCGATGGTACTATAATATTGAATTGTCATCCAAACTATTTCTTTACTCAAAATTTCAGCTCAATCGGTTGAAGAGGATGTTATTATCTGCTTCAAAATTGAGTTGCAAGATTCCACCCGAACAAACATAGTTAAATAGTTAGTTAGGCACATATATTGCAAGTTAATAGTAAGCTTGTAAAATGTTTAAAATCGGATTAGTAGGTCCTGAGATACATACAAAGTTGCACCCTCACAAACTTTACCTCTTCATTTTATTAGTTAAGATAATCCTTCCAACATCCACTATAACTATAAGTAAACGCTTCACATATACATATAGACTACAATTTATACCGTTTAATGCATATAAACTACCCTGAGAGCGGCTTTCTCACTCCGATAAATACCGCCAGGGAATAAACTGTATTAAACTTGCGTCGCCGTCCGTACGGCACTTTCAATTTGCTCATTGTCTGCGAAAACAATGCGTTGCGACTGTTGCGAGTGTTATTTATGAAACTACTCTTCACTTATAAACGTTCAGTACTTAGGTACGGGATAATGATATGAGCTCTGTAGCAAATTTTTAGATCCTAAATAAAATAAAATATCACATTAAGGTAAGTATGTCTTATATTATATTACAGCAGGTAGGTAAATAAATAAATAAATAAAAAACATTTATTTCAGACCATACAGATCCATGGAGTTTTGTTAGTAAAATCTTACGTGTTATGTTAGTCTTGGGAACAAAAAATAAAATAAAGTAAGAAAATAAAAGCTTTAAAAAATACATAAAATTCTTAGGTTTTCTAACGAGAGTTGGCTATTGAGAGAGTGAAGAGAACACCAAGGCTACTTAACTCTCCCTATAGCCACCTCAACCCAAAACTTCATCATCGGGCAGTCGAGTCTTTCAGCCAACGCCCCGAGAAGACCGTTGCTGCTACTGCGCACTCGCCTTAGCATGGAGGCGACTCTTTTTCTCCTAAGTATGTCTTAGTTTAGGTACACTGCAGCGTGTTAGTCAACGAATTAATTATTATTAGTACATTTATTTGTCAAGTTTCTAGTAAGTAGGTCCTTTAACATTAAGATAACAATTGATTGGGCAGCGAGCCAGTTGAAAAGTCGTTCGGCTTTCAGCCATTATTGAGAAATTCGTGTATGGAATAGCATGCATCGGATGCTAGTTTAATTTTAAGTCTGTTCACAAAACACCTCATACTCGGCGCGCTTTTGACTTCTTGGGGCAACTCGTTGTATATCTTGGGCCCTAATGAGTGGATACATTTTTGGGCCTTTGCGAGACGTGTGGCGGGAGGGCGCAGATCGCCGCCTGAAGTTATAATTGTGTGAGTCACCACGCGTCGGGAACTGTTCAATGTTACCTCTCACGTACTTGGCTAATTCAAGGACATATATCTGTGATATATCTCTAAGGCCTGAAGCCTGTGAAGTGTGTGCCTGAATCACACTGACGCGGCCTGCGGTGACGGTCAGTAGTAAATTTGACAATAACTCTGTGTCTGGCTCGTGTCAGTCTGTGAGAGGCCTAAAGCGTCTCATACAAACATTGACAGTACCTAATTCTCAAATTTACTATTGACCGCCAGCGCAGGCCGCGCCATTGTGATTAAGGCTTTATGTTACCCAGATATTGAAGCGATATGTAAAATTTTGCTATTTTAAAAGCATTAATGCTATAGAAAACAAAGGGAGCCAATAATGTACGGGCAAATAAGCTACGGCCCGATAATCCGCCCGTACATTATCAGCCCGGACAAAAGTGGCTTCCAATTACTGCCCCGGACCAAGTTTGCTCAGAGTCATAATGCACTGCCCAATAATTTAATGTGGTCCCTTTGGTATCTCTATACGTTTGTACCGAACTGCATTTAGGTAAACTTTTTTGAATAAAGTTTAATTTAAGTTACTTAAATGTATACTTACTTGAGATTTTTTTAGTTGGCGGAATTGCATCATAGTCATCATCATCATCATCATATCAGCCGAAAGACGTCCACTGCTGGACATAGGCCTCCCCCAAAGAGTGTCAACATGACCGGTCCTGCGCCACCCGCATCCAGCGGTGAGCGGACTCCCGCGACCTTTACCAGGGGGGTAATCACGTAACGTTCCGAACGCGCGTTCGGTACAATTTAACTGTCAATTTTCCATATAATAAGTGACATTTAGACCTACCCGACGTTCGTACAATGCGTTACGTGATCGAACTGCAGGGCAATGGAGAGGGCTAATTTGGGAGTTTCTCTGCGTGATCGCATCAGAAAAGAGGCTATCCGCAGCAGAACCAAGGTAACCGATATAGCCCTCCGAATCGCTAAACTTAAGCGGCAGTGGGCGGGGCATATTGCACGTAGAACCGACGGCCGTTGGGGCGGAAAGGTTCTCGAGTGGCAACCACGTACCGGAAGGCGCGGCGTGGGTAGGCCCCCACAAGGTGGACTGATTACCTGCATGGTAAAGGTCGCGGGAGTCCGCTCGATGCGGGTGGCGAAGGACTGGTCACTTTGACACTCTTTGGGGGAGGCGCATGTCCAGCAGTGGACGTCTTTCAGCTGATATGATGATGATGATGATGAGAGGATAGTTTAGGCACCCTTAGGCACCCCAAGTAATCCATTCTAAAAGCAACCCTACCGTCCAACGTATAAGATTCCAAATTCAATGACATGATTATAAAAACTCGGCCGCATTCAATAGCCTCAACCTTACCTACATTATAATAATCGTTATGAGTTGAGTAACACTTAATCTCCATTCAACCGCAAAATGCCATACAAAGCGTAATTTTAATGGCATAACCAAAACCCTTTTTACTCGCCAAAATTGATCCGCATCTTGACATTCAAGTAAGTTTGTACTTTCACTTCATCGACTCTTACGAAACTGGACCTTATTCCTATACTCATAAGAACCCCAGGATCGAGGAGTTGCGCAAGCGATAGCAGAACTACAATGGCCGCACTTTCACCTAATTGAAGTAATGAACCAATACCTTTTACATGATACGCTAATGTGATCTTTATATGGAGGATATAAAGTGCAATTTGATAACACAATAGGTTTGGATCGTATCAGTTACTCTTTATGAAAACCTCATCAGCAAGGCTACCACAGGAGATAGACCATCCGTCTCTTACTAATTAAAACGCTTAGAGATGGTCGGATATAGTCTACAGCACAAAATTACAGGATGTTGAAAATGGCCTGAATGGCTTCGAGAAAAGGATGGTACGGCCGTGCCTCTTTGTTTTGCTCGACTTCGGCCGTGCTTCTTTGTTTTGCTCGACTTGGCGGGGGCACTGCCGTGCCCCCAGATGTCGCCGCGATACAGCTCGTGGGCCGCCCTCTGGTAGCCGTGCTGCAATGGGTTGGCAAATTAGCTTGTTACTGAAGATATCTCAATATAATTTGAGACGTTGATGCCGTTAAAGAAGCATATGTCTTCCAGGTAGATGTCGCCACACGCCTCCCTAAGGTGTTGTGAGAAGGAACTGATTGAAAGATTTAGGAGCTGAGACAGATTGTTCCGATAGCTCAGTTGGTTAGTAGCGACGGGCCATGTATGCCTGTGGTCGCCGGTTCAAATCCGGCTCGGAACCTAAATTTTTAAATTTTTCCTTTAATTTGAAGTTTATAAATAAGCTTGTTGCTAAATCTAAACTTCCTAGCGTCCATAGGCAACGGGGCCTGCTTAGACTGGCAGCTCGTATGCTTGTACTCTAACCGTCGCATCGTGGTAGATATGAAAGAATATGATTAAATTATTAAGAGTCCCCCCGGCCTCGGTTTTCCATTACGCTCTCATTTTAAAACGACTAGCTTGTTTGCTCTGAAACTTTGTACTTGGAATAAGTTAAGGTATATCCAGGTCTGTAATTACTAATTAGTTTATGTAGCTTAGCTTGTAGATAACATAGCAAAAAAAATACAGCAATTTTAAATTTTTCATACAAAACTTGTTTTTGCTGTATTTCATTTGTTTTATAAACTAATTACAGGCCTAGAGATATACCTCATGTCATTGTATATGCAAAGTTTCGTTTCAATCCAACTCGTAGTTTTTAAATGAGAACGAAAATCCTTTTGTATGGGAAGGTGAAATTCGGCCGACCTTGCCGGGGACTCTTAATACAACGATTACAACGTACCTAATTGAGCCTCATACATAAAAATATCGGATGCATAAAAAATATGAACTTGTTGTTCCAGTTAATTTATGATCTTCACGATTCATTTCTCTTGACACAATTGATCTCCGGGAAGGAGTCATGGTGGGGGTAAGATTTTGATATGGGTGTATAGAGGTCGGCGAGGTTACCACCAGAAAAATCTGACTTTTTCGGATTTGGCTCTAAGTAAAAAATTGCTCTACTGCCCGGCTAAACGGTAACAGCTAGGTTAGGGGTGCTCGACCAAATGTCATAGGGAACCGCGTGCAGTTTTTGATGGCGGAAAAAAAATTAAAAAAAAACAAAGTTTTTTTTTAATTTTTTTTCAAAACGGTCCTAGAGCTTTGAAATTTGGCTAGCGGAATCCTATATGGCTCTAGATTCTGAAAACCAAAAAAAAAAGTTTCTAGCTTTAAAAAAAAATTGTATGGGGAATTCGATTTTTTTTTCCGGCCAAACCGCTCGACTTTTGAATAGAGGTCTCGACCAAATGTCATAAAAGTTCCCAAGGGGAGTACAATCGCATTTTTTTTTGGCCGAAAAAAAATACTTTTTTTTTTTTGAAATTTCAAATTGGTCGCAGCGCGCCGAGATTTGGCATGCGGGGACTTGAGGGGCCCAAGAGTTGTAAAAAGAAAAAAAAATTGGAAAAAATCCAAAATGGCGGACGGTATGGGCAAAACAAATTTGCGAGGCCGTAGGCCGAGCTGCGGTAGCTTAAGGCTTGGCTACTATTCCTTGCCCCGAGTGTCTTACTTCTTCGAGGCACGCGAAGGCCGAAGGCCGAGCTCCGCGTAGGGCCGAAGGCCCGAAGCGTCCAGCGAGGCCGTAGGCCGAGCTGCGGGAGCATAGGACTGTGCGACTATGCCCCCGAGTGTCTTTCGTCGTAGGCGAAGGCCGGAGGCCGAGCTCCGCGTAGGGCCGAAGGCCCGAAGCGTCCTGCGAGGCCGTAGGCCGAGCTGCGGGAGTTTAAGGTTGTGCTACCACTCACTAACCCCCGAGTGTGTTAAAAGCGAACCTGAGGGCCGAAGGCCCGAAGGTGAGCTTCGTGGCAGGCGAAGGCCGAAGGCCGAGCTCCGCGTAGGGCCGAAGGCCCGAAGCGTCCCTTCAGAGCGCGCTTACTACGCGAGCCCGAGGGCCGAAGGCCCGAAGGGCGAGCCAACGCAGACACTTACTACCCCCGAGTGTCTTAAAAGCGAACCTGAGGGCCGAAGGCCCGAAGGTGAGCTTCGCGGTAGGCGAAGGCCGGAGGCCGAGCGACGCGAAGGCCGTAGGCCGAGCTGCGGGAGTTTAAGGTTGTGCTACCACTCACTAACCCCCGAGTGTCATAAAAGCGAACCTGAGGGCCGAAGGCCCGAAGGTGAGCTTCGTGGCAGGCGAAGGCCGAAGTCCGCGTAGGGCCGAAGGCCCGAAGCGTCCCTTCAGAGCGCGCTTGCGGAAACCCTACGCCCCCCAAGTGTCTTTAAGCGAACCTGAGGGCCGCAGGCCCGAAGGTGAGCTTCCAGGTACGCGAAGGCCGAAGGCCGAGCTCCGCGTAGGGCCGAAGGCCCGAAGCGTCCCTTCAGAGCTCGCTCTCTACGCGAGCCCGAGGGCCGAAGGCCCGAAGGGCGAGCCCACGCGGACACACACCCCCCGCACCTTCCCGTCACAAGCAAGATAGAGTGCAAGTTCTCTCTGCCTTACAAAAATACCCTCCGCTTTTCCCTTCCCATAGCGGAATTTCACTTTCCTTTTCCTTGGATATACAAAAACCAAAAAAATACAGGCAGATTTTGAATAATAAAGTCAAAGCCCTACCTGGTACCGCGGTTGAACTTTGCGTAATGTTTGCTGATGACGCAACCATATTATTCTCTGGAAAAAACTCAGGATCCAATTTTCAAGAAAAAATTAACAATACTCTTCAAACTGTTGTCAACTGGCTTAAATCAATTAACTTAAAAGTAAACGTAGATAAAACAAAAACGATACAATTTAGAAATTACAAAACAAACCCAATAAACTTGAATGTTGAACACGGGGGAGCTATTATACAACACATAAACAGTACCAACTTTTTAGGCGTCTCTGTAGATTCACATTTAAATTGGAAATCTCATATAGAAAAGTTAAATAAAAAAATATCCAGTCAGTGCTATGCTTTATCCGTCTTATCAAGTACTTGCTCAGAAGATATTGTAAGAAATGCATATTATGGAAATATTTATCCTTTGTTGAATTATGGTGTAATTTATTGGGGTAATTCTGTTAATGTCAAAACTACTTTCATTCTCCAAAAAAAATGTCTCCGCATTATATACCGCTTGTACAATACTGAGTCCGTTAGAAATATTTTTAGGGAAAAGAAATTTCTAACCTTAACTGGATTATATATTTTAGAGCTGTGTTCCTATGTAATAAATCATAAATATAATTTTAACTTCTGCTCAGAACAGCGTAACAATTTACGATCACAGTATATGTACAACATTTCACTGCCAGCGATCAAAAACGCAACCTATTATAGGAGCACCTTTATCACCGCTATCAAAGTCTTCAACCATCTACCCATTAGCCTAAAAATGTTGAACGGAAATCAATTTAAGCGCCAATTAAAACGATGGTTGACAGAAAATGTATTTTATGATTTAAAAGAATACTTTGAGTTTTTAAACTGAATAATTATATACCTATGTAACTTTTATAGTTAATATTGTATGCCCGAAAGGGTTGCCATTGTAACTCACACATTTATCATTAAGACCTAATTGTACATGGTAAACAATAAATGTTCTCTTTCTCTTTCTCTTTCGTAGCTGATTATTGCTTAAGTTGCGTTTCCACCGGCGTTCTCACCCCAACCTACAGTTGAGACGAGATTCTAAAATACATATTTACATTTTTTTTCTGGTGCTATAAGGAAGATTCCTATCAACAAAAAAATAATCAGACACTTCTAAAATTTTCAGCCATTCCCTATTCGCTCCCTTCATCTGTATTTCCTGAGAACTACGATCTATCCTTCAAAACAAGAGCGTAATATAGGCTATTACTTAGGTACTGGACCAGTTACTCGTCGCTTACTATCTGGTGGTGTCTTTTATAAAGAAAAACTACTATAAATAAATAAATATTTTGCGGACATTCTTACACAAATCGACCTAGTCCCAAACTAAGCAAAGCTTGTACTATGGGTACGAGACGAAGATAAACATACTTATATAGAGAAATAAATACTTAAATATATAGAAAACAACCATGGCTCAGGAACAAATATTCGTGCTCATCACACAAATAAATGCCCTTACCGGGATTCGAACCCAGGAGCCCTTGCTTCGTAGGCAGGGTCGCTACCAACTAGGCTAAAGCGGTCGTCAAAAACTATGAGTTAACTGTATCAACGATTATATCCAATTATGTTTCATTTCATAAACAATAAGTGACATTTGAAAAGGCTACCTAAAGGGTAATTGACTGTCAACTTTAAATGACATTTACACAACGGGTTTGAAGTTGATCGCATTCCGAAGAAATAAAAAAGTGTAGGTAGTAGTGAAACGCCAATGTCGTCGTTACATTTATTTAACACATAAACTGATTAAATTACAAAGTATAAGGTTCATTCATGTGGCATACGTTAGGTATCCTAGCTAAAGTATCGGAAAATGACCGCTTGTAGCTATCGATCTTCCTTTACTATACTAATGACCTGAGGAGCAGACCGCAGTGTGGGCTATCGTACTCCCGACTAAAGACAAACGCATAGGGCTGCAGTGTGCGCTTCCGCTATGGCTGTCGCTAGCTAAGTGACTTGATGCTGCGCCGGCGCCTGGTTTTATACGGTCGGGTCGTGTGGCTTCGGGAGACCTCGGCGATGCTCGGCGCTCGGGTGACGTCGTTGCAGTGTGCGAGCGAGAAAGTATTCGAGCTCGCGCGTAAGCGTAATTTATTGTTATAGTCTCCCCCTCTGGCGCTCGCGGACGTCCCGTGCGAGGGCCAGGATTCAGGATTCATGATGTCTGGTCCTTTTTTGGTCGTCCTCGTCCTCTAATAGGTGCTATCGGAGCTGGAGTCTCGTTCGATCTTTGTTCAAACTTTGCAAGGGCAGAAGTGTGGTATTTGCCTATTGGTTTTTTTTGGATCGTTAATGTTAGCGATTTCATAGGTCGAACTTCCATACTTGTTTATTATTATGTATGGACCATCACGTCGTGGTGCAAACTTTGCGGAAAATTGTTTTTCTTGATTGCTGATTGGATGAGTTTCAACTAATACCAGATCTCCTTTGTTATAGCCTGAATGAGGCCGTCGATTTTGATTAGCCCTCATTCTATTTTTATCTTGCATTATTTCCATATTGTCTCTAGCAATGGTGAGATTATTGGCTAGTCGTTTTAACTGGGGCGTTATCTCTGGTATAAATTTCTCTGATTGGACAATTTCACTGAAGTTGTGTGCAATTTCAAACGTCGTTCTCATTTCTCTTCCAAAGGTCAGGTACGCAGCTGAGAATCCAGTACTTTGTATATATGCTGAATTCATTGAAAACCGTATCGCAGGTAAGGATTCAGGCCACAAGTTGTGTTTGTTTTGGACCATGATTGCTATTTGACATTTCAAATCTCTATTTTTCCGTTCTACAATGTTTGGTTCAGGATGATACACTGGGCTTAGAAAATGTTTTATATCCAAGCAAAACATTAGTTGTTGCATCACAGCAGATATGAACTGTGTTCCGTTATCGCTTGTAATTCTTCGTGGTAGTCCATATCGTAGGAAAACCTCATTTAGTAAAGTCAGGGCACATTGTTCGGCTGTTGCCTCGTTTAGTGCGAACAGTTCTACCCACCGAGAGGCTGTGTCTTCTACAATAAGTATCCATCTCTCGCCTTTCTTCCCCTTCGGTAGTGGTCCAAATAGATCTATGGATAAAACTTCAAACCTTCGATTTAAAGGCGTAGACTGGTACAAGCCACTTGGTTTTTGATTAGTTGGTTTGTATCTTTGACATTCTACGCACGTTTTTACATATTTTATTACGTCTTTACGTAATTTTTGCCAATAGAAGTTATTTTCAATTCGTTTCACTGTTCTGTCCACTCCCAGATGTCCAGCTGTAGGTGAATCATGGAATGATTTCAGGAGTTCCGGTATTTCATGTCTAGGTACCACTAATTTTGCATTTTCATCCTCCTGATCTGGTGTGAATCGATACAGGATTTTGTTGTGCAACAAGTATCCTCTTCTAGACCATTGAATATAATCTTCAGATCCAGTTTGATTTTCTAAAGCAGTTATTATATTTTTAACGTCTTCATCTTTTTCTTGTTCTTCACGTATCTTTGCTTCGTTCCGTTGAGGTAAGTCAATTTCCACTTGACATATTAAGCAATCTTCATTGTGTTCATCACATGGTGGACGTGACAAACTGTCAGCCAAAATATTTGTTTTACCTGGGCTATAATTAATTTCGAAGTTATAGGGTTGAAGTTGTAAAGCCCACCTAGCGAGGCGGCCTGTCGGTGATTTAAGATTCATTAGCCATTTCAAAGGTTGGTGATCTGTGATTGTGATGAACTTAGTGCCTTCTATATAACCTCTGAAGCGTGTGACTGCCCATACAATAGCGAGTGCTTCTTGTTCGGTCACTGTGTAATTTTGCTCTGCCGGCGTCAATAAACGGCTCGCGTATTCAATTGGGTGTTCATCGTTACCCTCCCCCTGAAGTAAAGCTGCTCCGATAGCATATTTGCTTGCATCGGTTTTAATGGTGAATGGAGATTCAAAATCAGCTTGTTTCAATATTGGTGAGGTAGTAAGTGCTATTTTCAACGTGTCATATGACTCTTGTTGTTCTTTATTCCATTTCCACTGAACCTTCTTTTTTGTTAAGTTTGTTAGTGGTTTTGCTACATTGGCAAAATTTTGAATAAATCTTCTGTACCATGAAGCAGTTTGTAAGAATGAAATAAGTTGTTTCAAGTTTTTAGGCTCTGGCCTGTTTATAATTGCGCTAATCTTGTCAGGATTCGCTTTTATTCCTTCTGGGACTATTAAGTGACCTAAATATTTTATCTCTGTGCATCCGAACTTGCATTTCTTCCTGTTGGCTCTTAAATTATACAGCCTGAGCTTTTCAAATACTTCTCGAAGATCTTGTAAGTGTTGGGCAAATGAATTTGATCGGATTATTATGTCGTCCAAGTAGCATAAGACGCATTCTGCTCGTAGGCCAAGAATGAATTTGTCCATTAGTCTCTGGAACGTGGCTGGAGCATTTCGTAAACCAAAGGGCATTCTTTTAAATTTATACATCCCAAATGGCGTGACGAACGCAGTTTTGAGTTGATCCGATTCATTTACTTCTATTTGCCAGTAGCCTGATTGTAGATCGATAGTAGTCATATATGGCATTGCCTTAGCTTGGTGGAGTAAGTCATCGATGCGTGGCAGCGGGTATCTATCTGGTGTAGTTATTTCATTTAGTTTCCTATAGTCTACGCATACTCTTACGTCATCATCACCTTTTGGAACAAGAATGACCGGCGCTGACCACGGTGAGTCGCATTCTTCTATGATGTCACTACCAATCATTTCATCTAATTTTGTTTTAAGTTGCTGCTGACGGATTGGAGACAGTCTATATGGTTTTACTGCTCTAGGTTGACTATTCCCTGTTACTATCTTATGCTCAGTGTAAGTAGTTGGATTACCCTCTTTTGAAAAAATATCGCTATATTCAGTCAATAGGTCATTGAATTGAGTTTTTTCTTCGTGTGAAAAGGACTGACCTTCGTGGGGTTGTAATAATATATCAATCGAATAGAGTGAGGTAGGATTTATTGGTATATAATCAACACGTGGATCGAGTTGCGATTCGTTGTCGGCTGGTTCACGGGTACGCGCTGACCGAGGCGGCGTGTCGAACTTGATTAGCTGCCATCGTGGTCTCTTCGGTGGTGAAGTATCAGCGTCATCTCGTTGTGGTGATGGTGTTTGCGGCAAAGGCGACAATAATTTAAGTTCTTGTGCCCACACAAGGAAGTCAGGAAGTGTTTTTTCCATGTTTTCGTCGTTGAAAGTTAACTCTCTCGCAGCCTTCAATAATGGTATGTTCCTGTGATTTCTCAGTTGGAGGAATGGGAATACTTCTTCTGGCTTATCGATAAAATGCCAGGTTCTTTGTGGCGGACATAAGTTTATGCCCGCTGATTCTAAGAAATCAATGCCGAGGAGTGTGCGGTTATCAGTGGCTTCTGGTATAATTGTAAACGTTATTGGTTTAAGCCGATTGCCAATCATTATTTCAGTCGTGGTTGATAGGAGTTTTCTGTTTCCCATTGTCCCATCTGCTAGGGTAACTGTAGCTATGCGCTCCATAAAGTATGCACCATTTTCTTTTAATAGTTGGTACAAGTGTTCCCCAGCGATGCTTGTGCGTGCAGCTGTGTCTAAGTGTGCATAGCCAGTGAAGTTGTTAATTTTTACCTCAATAGTAGGTATTTTAACGTGATCCTCCCTTGTGGTTTCTATTGTGTAAAATTCCACTGGTTTAGGCGGGCTTTCCTTGTTATTGCAAGTAGCGCAATTGCTTCTGAACACCCCCGGTGCTCCGCAGCCGTAGCAGGTCACAGCCGGTTTTACTACACTATTACTCGGCCCTGGGTCATTGCTATTCAGTTGCGCAAGGCGCTTGCGGCATACATCGAATGTGTGGCCCCTTTTTGAGCAAAATACACATCTTATGATATTTTTAGCGAACCTTTTGGTGGTTTCTGGGTTTGTAGATGTGCTTGGCTTCGGAACTAATAACGCTTCCTGGTGTCGAGCTTTCTGTAACAATTCCGCGAATGTTTTTACGTCAGAACGCGCAATCGATTTCTTTAGTTCCAATTTTAGCAACCCATAAACAAAATCAAGTTGCTTATCTTCTTTGTCTTGCCTTTTTGGTGGTAGCACTCCAAGTAATAGTCGCTTACGGCACAAAAAATCGTCTAATGATTCGTTTTCCCCTTGCGGTGTAGCGAAGAACTCAATATAAATATCATGAGCCTCCCTTTGTGGCGCGAACGAGGCATAAATAGATTTTAATGCCGCTGACCATGTCTTGCACTCGGCACGCACGCCTTGCCACCAGTCACTTGCTCTGCCCTTTAATAATAATGGTAAACCAGCTAGGGCATCTTCATCCGTAATACGCTCCATTTCCTTGTACAACTTGACGGAGTTGATAAATTCATCCACTTTGTTCCGATTATATTCACCGTGGAATCGTAAGGTACACGGCACAAAGTTTTTTGAAGTCATAGTTGCAGATGACGATGGTATACGACTTAATAACTCTGTAAATTGTTCTTGTGTCAACTGTATCGACGTCACTGACTGCACTGCTCTTTGCTCAGTAGGTTGTGTTGTTGGACCCATTTTGTGGGGTAGTTGTCCAAAATTATTAAATAATGTAGGGTACTTCTGTCACAAAATATCGGGTAGTTCTTCTTTGCGTTGGGCGCCAAATTGTAGGTAGTAGTGAAACGCCAATGTCGTCGTTACATTTATTTAACACATAAACTGATTAAATTACAAAGTATAAGGTTCATTCATGTGGCATACGTTAGGTATCCTAGCTAAAGTATCGGAAAATGACCGCTTGTAGCTATCGATCTTCCTTTACTATACTAATGACCTGAGGAGCAGACCGCAGTGTGGGCTATCGTACTCCCGACTAAAGACAAACGCATAGGGCTGCAGTGTGCGCTTCCGCTATGGCTGTCGCTAGCTAAGTGACTTGATGCTGCGCCGGCGCCTGGTTTTATACGGTCGGGTCGTGTGGCTTCGGGAGACCTCGGCGATGCTCGGCGCTCGGGTGACGTCGTTGCAGTGTGCGAGCGAGAAAGTATTCGAGCTCGCGCGTAAGCGTAATTTATTGTTATAAAAGTAGGTATTACATTTACTCAAGACTGTACAAAGGACACAGTATTATTCATTTTATAACAACGGTAGGCTAATTGCATAACTTTTCGAACGTCCATTAAGACATTATGTCTTCTGAGTATTTTCGCTATTATTGGTAATTAGTAATGTTAGTAATACAATATCCCGTGTGGTGGTCGGGATAGAATCCCGTGTGGTGTCGGGTTAGAATAGCACCACCCCCTTTTTTCCCGTGGGTGTCGTAAGAGTCGACTATGGGAACAGGGTTGAAGTGTGTTGTGGGCGATGGGCTAGCAACCTATCACTGCGACATCACATTTTGTCGAACTTTTATACCCACATTTATGCTAAAAGTGGCACTGGAACATTGTGTTTCATGTGCTCTGCCTACCCCTTTTAGGGATAAAGGCGTGATTGTATGTATGTATGTATGTAATACAATAATTCATCTTTATTTTTGTCAAATATTGTTATCTGCATTCCTGCATTAGCATTTTTTTTAATAACAAGCTTTATATTAACTTGACTTGTTCGTATGTATGTAGTATAAATATTAGTATGTAAGTTGTCCGTCAAAATTTGCAATCCATTTTTCAGTCACTTGCCGTTATTTGATTGAGCTGAAATTTTGGGTACTAGTATAGTTTGGATGACAATTCAATATCATGGTACCATGGAGCTGGTGCTGGTCGGATGATGGAGACAGAAGTTGGCCATGGGAATTCAGTACTTAACCGACGTAACCCCGTTGAGTTTGGGCTCGGTAGAATCGTCTCAATGAGTAGTTGATGATGGTATACAGAAAACTAAAGTCGGCAATAAAAGCTTGTTCTTACCAAAAATGTAATTTTTGACAGAAACTTATTCTATTTATCATGATTTTTTAAGTCGGGTCCCGAAGGAGTAATTCCACATTAGCAAATCAAATTCGTTCACCTTATACAAGCTATGGGAAACAAATGCTTGCGAGATGTAGAATTTGCGCCACCCGTAACAGTGACATCTCCCGGGTAATTGGGTACCTAACTAAAATCTCTTAAACTTGTTCTAATATAATCAAGAAATTATACAAGATGTTTTTCATGCAGAAAAGTTTCTGAAACACGTCATCAGTGTCTTAATTGGTTTTTAAAATATCGCCCTGAATATTTTAAAGACCAATTACAAAGGTTGTCCTTAAACAACTTGACCTGAACGTCACTCTGACCTTATACTTTAATTATGACAGCTGTTTGTTTAAGACTTGTTTCAAATTGGACCGTTCTTGCTCTAAAACTTGCATTCATAACCTTTTACGTTACAACATAATAGCTTAAAATGAAAATGGTTTAACTAGAATAAATATTTGGAACAAAAATAAACTTTATCATAACTCTTCCAAGGTTCAAATTAGAAGTGGCTGAATGTAATTTTGTTATATATATTTTCGCGAGACATAATGTTGAACGCATTAATGAGTGTGACCTATTCCTTTACCAGTTGAACGCAGATGCAATTTAATGTAATTACATTAATAAGTCCCATACATTAACGGCTGTGGTCAGCCGAGTGAGATGCGGTTATCTGTTAGAATGAGTACACATTCCTATACAATATAATATGAAGACAACAATCATTAATGTTATACTATTTTGGCTTCTGGCCGCAACTCTGTCCGCGTTGAACGCGTTTATATCGTAGCTCCATACAAACTTTCACCCCCCATTTCACTCCTTTAGGGAGTTTAGGGGATGATTTCCGGTATAAAAGCTATCCTATTTCCTTCCCCGTGACTTATACTATCTCTATACCAAATTTCATCCAAATCGGTTAAGCGGTTTAAGCGTGAAGAGGTAACAGACAGACAGACAGACAGACACACTCGCATTTATAATATTAGTATGGACTAGCTTCTGTCCGCGACTCCGTCCGCGTGGAACTCGTTACATACAAACTTTCACCCCCATTACACCCTCTTAGGGGGTGTTTTATATACAAAAACTGTAAATCCAATGTCCTTATACCAAATTTCATCCAAATCGGTTAAGCGGTTTAAGCGTGAAGAGGTGCCAGACAGACAGACACACTTTCGCATTTACATATAATATTACTAGCTTCTGCCCGCGGCTCCGGTCGCGTGGAACTCTTTTATATCGTAGCTCCATACAAACTTTCACCCCCAAATTCTTCCATAAAACGTAGAGGCAATATGCAATCGTAGTACCTAATTGTAATTGTTAATATAAACAAGCTTCATTTTCAAATCATTATTAATGATACGTCTGTATCTATAGAAATAATAATGTCTGTGAAATATAATAGGGGTAAACCTTTCACCAGTATACAGTGTGTATTGATACGAGCGAATATTTTGTTGACGGTTAGTGTCGGTCGTACACAACAGCCAACAACGTTAAGTAACTGCTTACGCACACTTAGCACGTGATGAATTACACGTCATGTCATTTATTTACGACACCTATAATAGGGAACATTACTGCAATGTTCTGCCGCCAGAGTGCAGCACTAACACAATTAGTAAACAGTTTTTTTGACAATTTTGACAAGTCCTTCAAAGCTCTGGATCAAATAGTGAAGAAAATATTTCAATGAATAAAATGCATCAGTGCCGCGTAATTGGATGCAAGAATGAAGGGCATCATTCATTTCCGAAGGAAACGATGATATGAAAACTATGGGAAGCGGCAATACGTCGTAAAGCAAAAAAAAGCCCTCATCCACCTTTAAATGGCTATAGGATGCCATTTTAATATCACAGTACAGGTATTTTACACACGAATCATAATAAAACGATTGTAGTTTAACGCGTTTTCATCAATTATTCGTTATTGTTTGTTAGGTAAATAAATATGACATTGTACGTCATGGCGGTTTGTTGGTGCCGGTTAATGTACGGCCCGATAATACGCGTCCATCTATCGTTATCTCTCTCTCTTTTTGTTTAAGTTAAAAAGAGACATAGATATAGAGGATGCCAATTATTGGGCCGTACATTAACCGGCACCGGTTTGTTTACGGGTTGTGTTAGTGTCGCCCCCTACGCAGAGCTTTGCGTAATGTTCCCTATAATATTGTCAAATCAGTTTGGACATAATACATTGCTGCTCGGTCGGTGCTATTTAACAAAATTGCTTTATCAAAATTATCATATCACTTGTACGGTTGAAAACGCCCGTTAAAATATACGCCCATAAGAGTGCGCTCGTTTTTTGGTCAGGAATAAGCGAGAATGACGGATTTTTGACGTTGTAATTCTAAGAAACGGAGAGCTTTTTCTAGATCCTGATTACTTATTTGCATAGGTAAACTCCTCATATTGGTCCTAGCCGCCTCCAATTTACGAAGAACTGAATATTTTAACCGAAAATACCCGATTACCGACAGTAGTTTTCTGAAGAGAGCGCAGAGTCATAAGTTTGAGCCCCTAATACTCCATGATGTTATATGAGAACCTACTTGTTTTTTTCTATTTTCACTAGCGTAATATGTTGCCATTGCGCCTAGCCGCCTCGAATTTTCCTTATTCTGCACGTATATATATGTAAACTGTTCTCAATTACACCATATTTGTCAACAAAATCGTACTGAAAACTCAAGGATTTTCTCATTATTGTTGAATAATTTTTGTATTGAATCTTACACAACATTAAAGTTTATGCTTGTACCAACAAGATCCAGTCCAAAAAATATAACTTTTGTCAAAATTTATATTTATAAATAATTATTCAAAACTAGTATAAATTTACCGTCGCGCGGGAATTTATCTCAGTACCGGCTGAATAGCCCTCCGAGACAGACGTGTAGTGTGTTTATTTGTGGCTATTCACGAAGCAAACCGGCCACTCTTCAGATAAAATAATATTATTTTGATCTCCGACTAGGCATAGTTGTTACCAACCTCGGGGTCAAACTATACTGGGGATACATTCGTGAGGCTAATCGAGACAAGTTATGAATTGCATAGCTGCCATATATGACGTAGTGTAGCGAAAAGGCTCAAACCCACCGGATACGTAACATTTAAAATTGAACCTTCTACCTAAAACAAAAGTCATACATTTCAATGGTGATGTCTTGTGGGTTGGATCCTTTTGTCTAAACTACTCGTTCTATAGTCAATTATTATTGTACGAGTGATCGTGATACTTGATAGATTTAATTTATTTACTTGTTACTATCAGTCCACCTTGTTAGTATGTATGTATGTATGGGAGTTTGGGTGAAATCTTCAAATTAGGTACAATTGCGTATCTTCGGTGACATAATATCATAGAGCTGGTCTGATGATGGAGTCGGAAGGTGGCCATAGCAACTCCTAAACTCAACAAGATAAAGCCATCCAATTTGGGCTCATTTATTTGGTCATGGCACGGCAAGACTTTGGTGCTGGATGATTTCCAGAGTCTGATGATGGAGCTATAAGGTGGTCATGGAACTCCTAAACTAAACTAGATAAACCCATCTAGTTTGAGCTCATCTGTTTTGTCTTGGTAAACACTTTAGTGATGGATGATTTCCAGGATCTGATGATGGAAGGTGGTCATGGGAACTCCTTAACTAAAATAGATAGACCTATCTTGTTTGGGTTTGTGTGATTTGTCTGTACAAGTACCCACGAACCAGCGACATAATATGCAGGGTTATTGAAAATAACAAGATGAATAAAAAACTTTTTAAAAAACAAGCTTATATGGCGTTTGTTAAGTACAGCACGATCCTACCTTGTATTTAGTAATTATTTTCGTTTATATATAATAATAACACACACCGGGGGTTTACACTGGAAAGGAAGATTTTTTACGTGGTTTTATTACATTTCCGAGTCATCATCATCATCATATCAGCCGAAAGACGTTCACTGCTGGACATACGCCTCCCCCAAAGAGTGCCACAATGGCCGGTCCTGCGCCACCCTCATCCAGCGGACTCCCGCGACCTTTACCAGGTCATCAGTCCACCTTGCGGGGGGCCTACCCACGCTGTGCCTTCCGGTACGTGGTTGCCACTCGAGAACCTTTCCGCCCCAACGGCCATCGGTTCTACGTGCAATGTGCCCCGCCCACTGCCACTTAAGTTAAGCAATTCGGAGGGCTTTATCAGTTACCTTGGTTCTGCTGCGGATAGCCTCATTTCTGATGCGATCGCGCAGAGAAACTCCCAGCATAGCATAGCATAGGCTCAAAATCACTCAAAGGGCAATGGAGAGCCATTGCCCTTTGAGTGACTTTGAGCCTTCTTATGAGGCCTTTAGTAAGCGACCATGTTTCCGTGCCATATGTCATCACTGGCAACACACACTGGTCAAAGACTCTCGTCTTGAGACACTGCGGAATATTGGACGAAAAGATGTGCCGTAGCTTCCCGAATGCTGCCCAGCCGAGTCGGACTCGACGATTGACCTTCCCTTCGACATTTCCGAGTATCACTCTTTATTTCGAAATAAATGTTTAAAAAACCGGCCAAGTGCGAGTCGGACTCGCGCACGAAGGGTACCGTACCATTATCTATATCTTTAAACTTTGTATCTTTATTCCTCATATCTTTGTGTGTTTATTAGCTGCCTTTTTTGTAACTTAGTTTACCGCTTTGCCATGCCTAATTTAATTTAATTTAATTTTAAATTAAGATTATGATTTAGGATTGCGGTCAGATACTTACTGTCGGGATATGTCCCATCTGCATATAAATAAATCCGCACAACATCTGGTTCGCATAATAATTGTGTTATCTATCATGTTTAGATTGTGTGAATTCTTGGCAGTCGTTTTATGTATGTACAGTTAAGCTTGTGACGTTCAATATTTAATTTTTGCACCAAACTGTATTCGTTCTTAGTTTTCTTCCTGTATCACTAATGTACCATATATTCACTATCTGAAATAAAAGTTGCGTTCGGTCTGTCAAGTTGACAGTGACACTGACACACAGTTTGCCGACGCGTTCACACGATGCAATTTGCCGTGCCACTCTGGCGTCGGATTTGTAATAGTTTTAAGATATATTGTGTTTAGCATAGGTATTTGTTTTGTGTTGCCTTCCAGGAGGTAACTCAGGTAAAGGCTCCGACGGAAGACCAGCGCTGGCCTTCTAGGTTAGCACCATGCTGAGCCGGGGCCTTTTCGTGGACCATGTATTTTTAACGTTCTGTGTTTTGTTTTTTACACCCATTGTTTTGTCCACGAATAAATGTTTTCTTTCTTTCTTTCTTTCTTTCTTTCTAAACGGCAAAAAAATTGTTGTATAGGAACCCCCTGTAGCCTAGTTAGTAACTTGGTAGTGACTCTGCCTACGAAGCTGGAGGTCCCGGGTTTGAATCCCGGTAAGGGCATTTATTTGTGTGATGAGCACAAATATTTGTTCCTGAGTCATGGATGTTTTCTATGTATTTAAGTATTTATTTATCTATGTAAGTATGTTTATCGTTGTCTAGTACCCATAGTACAAGCTTTGCTTAGTTTGGGGCAAGGTCGATTTGTGTAAGATTGTAAAAGAAAAAGAAACAGATAAAAACTAAAATAAAAATAATATTATGTATTCTGTTTTTTAGTATTTTTTGTTATAAATAGCGACAACAGAAATACATCACATTTCAAATCTCTATCTATCACGGTTCATGAGATACAGCCTGGTAACAGACGGACAGACAGACGGACAGCGGAGTCTTAGTAATATGGTCCCGTTTTACTCTTTGAGTACGGAATCCTAAAAAGTGACATAGGTTTTATGCTCAGAACATAAAAAAAGGGAGAAGTGCCGTACTGCTTAATTTCAACCAAAACCGATGTCCCCATTTTTCTCCCACCGCAGCGCCCACAGGCACACACATTGAACCGTGTAAAAACAAAGACTCGGGCTTGCCAGTGAGTCTACGGCAACATGCAAACAAGGGTTGTGATTGGCTTAAACGCACTACACTAGGGGGGCGACAAACGTTAAAATTATGTTTTATCGACATTGATATTAAAATTAATATTATGTTAAGATATTGATGGGTAACAACTTCAACGACATGGTAAGTTTATGTGGTGGTATTTAAACTTCTAGCTACAAGTTTAAATAACACGGGTTGTTAACTTACCATAAATCGCAAAAGTAAAAAATATTGACGAATACCTACAGAGTAACATAAACGGCTTTTTATAAGTTCGTGTTCACATACATTTAAAACTCTGGTCACATCGATATTTTTGACCTGTAGGTACCAGGCCGATCCGACTCGCATTTTGGCGCGAAATAATATGTCCATTACTCATATTACGAGATTTAAGGCTAAGGGCGAGTATCCACCAAAGATGTGCGAAGATGTGTTAACATACATTTTACACCTAGGTTTCAAGCAAGCGAGGTGTCAAATATTCGAAAAGTGTACGGCTCTTATTAAGTGGTTGGAAACATTTTTCTTGAAAATGTTACGAACACATTAACTCTTCTCTGTACAGGAAACCAGTTAGGACCTCTGCCAGTAGCATCTATCCATTTTTTTAGTACCTACTCGGATTCTTTGGAAAACTGTAATAAGAAACCGAGATTTCTTCTTCAATTATCACATTTCAAATGAAAGTAAAAAATACTCATTTAAAATAAATTATTGGTAATAATATCACATTTTAAGTTGTTCTGAAGCCATTTGCAACTAAATTATATACTTGTACATACAATTTTAATATGTCTATTTACCGTTCATACTGCAACTTAGTGAAAATCTTATTAGTAGGTACCGTAAACATTTTGTGCCTTTTAATCTTATAAGTATGTTATTAGTTACCTTTAAGATAGGCACCCAACCAAAACAAGTAATTAAATAAAATAAAACAGCGATAGTAGTCGAAATAAAATAACTAGTATGATATCGTACTTCTATTTTATCGATTACGCGTAAATTGTAACTGCACTTTGGCACCGCTCTAGTTTGCGACGCCAAGCAGCGGCCGTACCACTAAAAAAATCAAGCATCGTCCATATCCATAGTGGTTTAATACATTGCGCCGTGGTTTACTGTATTGAACGTTCAATGTACAACGCATAGAACAAAAATATGCTTTTTCGTTCGATATGTTAGTTCGATCCCGAGAAATGATGCGGCGTTGCGTTTATTTATTAAATCTATTAGTTTTTACTGACTTATGTGAAAATACTAATACTCACATGTGGTGCGTGACTCCACCATTCATGTAGGTTTTAGTTTCATTCCTATTTTTGCATGTAACCACGCTACAATTCGGCATTTTGAGTAAACGTGGAAAAACATTTCAGATTCACGGCAAATTGCGACTAACATGCGGTGGGCAGTGACATGCCCATTTGGCCATGTCGCACCGACACGCGCCAAGCCCCCGTTTCATATTTATTCCTTTTTATCATCTGAGGTTTTAGGCTTTTGAATAAAATCACGCATTAATTAATTGTATTCTAGATAAAAAGCTGTGTTTGTATAATTTATAATTTTCAGTTCCTTTGGTAAGAAACGGACATAGCAATTTCTATGAAGGGCAGTTTTTTTTTACTGTCCATAACAAAAAAAATTTTCTTCAAGAAATGAATACGTAAGTACCCAGTAATTTCCTAGTAGTGGGTCTACTGGTATAATTTCACTACATTACTATATATAAATAAGACTCAGATAACATGCAAACTATTAATATCCGTAAAACAAATTATTATTCTTATTACTGACAACTTTAAAACTCGTTAGTTTATTTTATACTAAAAAAACGAAACTAAATATACTTTGTCATATCATAGTATTTTAATACAAATAGAAAACTTGTGCTCAAAAATCTAATACTTACTTTATTCAAGTTATCTAACTTCGCTAACATGATGTTCTAGAACATCATGTTAGCGAAGTAATACTTACCACTTTTTAGTGCAAGTATCAATATCGGTCACGGAGTGAATTCCAACGGTGCGCTATACAGATATTTGCATCGGCAAGCTCCGCGGTTAGTTCTATCCCGATCGCACTTACATATAGCTAGAAAGGGACGGCACCCGCGGCTGGTGCGATCTCGCTGTGCATGTGGGGGTTAGGTACGTTTGTGTGGGTGGTAGTAGTATTTACACACACAAACGCACTACGCGTGTCAAAATACCGAATTCTGAGCGAGCGCTTTTTTGAAGAGCACTCTTAAATTTTCAGGCTGTATTTATAATGGATGTTCGGAATCATCAGACAGACAATAAATGGAGATTTTTATTGTATTACGACTCGCCCTTACTCGTCGTCGTAAGTCCATAAATACTTAATCTAATTAACATGTATCCATTTCCAATATTGTAAAATCCTTTTGTAAATTCCTCGAATCAGCCTCTTTGTTGTTTCGAACAATATGAAATAGTTAGACAACTAAGGGACATCGTTTAATGTTACCGATTCAAGTTTTCCAATAGATGAACCAGTCAAGTATACATAATGTAGGAAATTGAACTTGGAATATTTGTATACAATCTTAATCAATGGTTTTTAGATAAAGCTAGAATCCATTGCGTGCTAGATTCAAAGGGCATTACATAAGCAAGTTATGAACAAGCAATTTATACTATATCTGTGAAGTAGTGGCTAGATTTGTTCCAAACCCGCATCAGTACCTATTCACTTGTTATTTATTTGTTAGCATTACCTACAGAGAGGCCAAAACCAATTTAAGTCTGATAGTTTTTAAGGGATCTTTCTGATTGTGATTTCGGTGGCTTTTGTGTCCGTAGATAAATAAGGGCCAAGCCTTTTGTCTTTGTATTCTGAAGTTGGACGGTGAAAAAAACTTATTCAGTTGTAATAAGTCTATTTGCTAAGGGAACTGTTAACACTCGACATTTTGTCTCGACGATAAGTCATATTGACAAAACAACTGACTAGATAATTAATGTGAATGACAAAATATTTCGCAATAGGCTTCGTTCACATTTTAAATAAACAAATTACCGATGTCTCTTTGATACATCCGCGAAAATATCACATGTCGTTTTGAAGCAGTAGAAAAAATTGTGTTTCCTGTTTTCAAGAATTTCGATATAAAATTTAGTGTCCTAGTAGACATTTCAACGTTCAGATTAGTTTGTGAAAATCGTGGAATTGTATTCCATTTTGTACTTTGCAATACCACGTATATGTCTGTATAGTACCTACGTCGGAAACTATGAGTAAATCCAGTAAAAAAAAGCAAGCAAAAAACTACCCCAATGTCAGAGTACTTTTACAGTACCTACCGGATAGAGTATACATTTAATATGTTCACATTTCCTTTTCTCTTCACCAAATGCGTTAGTAACTACGGAAAACACCCATTAGGGACCCCATGTAGGGATTACCCTACGTGAGGTCCCATTTGACCGGCTTTTTTTCTTAAACTGTAACATTTTCAGTATTGTTATGTTGTTATTATCTTGGATACTGTAATGCAGGGAATCCTAAAACAGGGACATGCATTAAAAAACCGGACAAGTTCGAGTCGGACTCGCCCACAGAGGGTTCCGTACAAAATTACAAATGTATAGTTTTCCGATTTTTTCCTGTACTTGTAGACCTTGTAGTATAAGACGATATTACTTGCCAAATTTCATAGTTCTAGGTCTACGGAAAGTACCCTACAAAATTCCCTTTATCATCATCATCATCATTGTCAGCCCGTAATCGCCCACTGCTGAGCATAGGCCTCTCTTCGAGCACGCCACCCGTCCCTATCCTGAGCTAATCTTATCTAGAAGTCACCCGCGATCTTCCTAATATCTAGACCCGTCGAGCTGGTGGACGGCCGACAAAATGCCCTCAACAGTGTCGAAATACACGTTATTTGCGGCATATAAACGGCCGTAGGTATCTTTTTTTTACGTTAACTTAGAAGTTAGATTTTTTTCACAGCTCTAAGGTACTGTAGACCTGAGTAGGTATATGGTTTTAATTTCAACTCGATACGCATTCCCGAGATAAAGGGTATTGGTTTCCGTTTTTTCCTTTTGAGGTATGGAACCCTAAAAATGCTAGATCTACCCGCGATTTCGTCCGCGTGGAACTCGTTTATATATCTTAACCCCATACAAACTTTCGCCCTCAAACCGGGCAGGCTTTGTCCATACAAACTTACAATCTTACAGACTTTTCCTTTTTATAATATTAGTAGGTACAGAGGTGTACAAACATAAACCCAAAACCTTACCTAAAAAAATACCTGCCTCTTTACGATGATATCTGAAAATTATTGAAAGAAATATAAAAACCGCATTAGGGCTAATGATTTTCGCGCTGAGGAACTCCCGTGTAAATAAATATACTGTTTCAAATAACAATTCGTCAATCAAACGGTGGCCATTTATTTCGCATGTCAACATTACTAAGTGCTCGGCATATAGTTCGGGAGTTTTATTTTTGTTCGTTTTTTCGTATTGTATTCGCATTCAATGGAGTTTGTTATATTTCAGCAGAGACTCGAAAATTATTTATTTAATAGTCTCTAGTTTACCATGGAATATAATTTTGCTCATAATATTTGGAGCACACGTACTTACGTACCTTACGCCTAGAGCAATAGACCAATCAAATTAGCTAAACCCGGACATAATTCGATAACTGTAATTTTCTTTTTCTATGATGTAAAGTATTGTTAGTTATAGTTAAAATAAAAAGAATTAAACATTTTAGGGTTCCGCGTCATTGTAAAAAAACCAAAAATCTAAATTTTTAACAAATTCTGATTTCATAAGTGCAGCATAATATGTAACTTTGTAAAAGTGCCTCTATTATGATATAAAGCTTGCATTCCAGTTAAAGAAATCAACATTAATCTAATTAATCAACCGGGACTATTAATAATAAAGAAAGTTCAGTAAGTTACACATTTTCTGGCTTATCTTACCAGAAATTATAGATAACTGCAATTTAACAAATTATTCTGAATAGTATATTATGTGTGTTGATAAATTATTAAAAATTAAACAGATTCTCTTTGCGGATTTCTAAAATCACAAATATTGGTAGTTTTTGGAAAACCAAAATACATAACTACTTGGAAAGTGTTTGATTTATGCGGTCAACATATTATTAGTACTATAAGAAACAAATTAAACAAAAAATATCCACGATTATTAATTAATTCATATTTTTTCGTATTTAAGTTTTAATATGAACCTTATCTCTTGCAGAATTAGGCCGTCATTGCTTTGCGCCTCAACTACCGACCGTGCTGTCGCGAGTCGCAGGCATTCAAGGCCGAAACGCACTGACAGCGGTGGCGAAGCGGCGCGGGGTGGCGCGGAGGCGGTACTTGTAATGTTCGAGCTAATATGAAAGGATCCGAACGCTTTTTTCCCGGCCGGTATTTTGTGCGGACCCATTCGTATTAGATCGAACATTACAGCCGGTACCACCTCCACACTGCGCCGCGCCGCCGCCACAGCGGTGGCGAAGCGGCGCGCCGCTTCGCCACCGCTGTCAATGCGTTTCGGCCTTCATTTATTATGGATAGGTCAATGATTGTCAAACATTTATAAACACGAACGTGGCGTTTACCACGGTTCGGCTAGGGTGGAGATTTATTGAAATATTGTGTTCATTAGATCGATAATAACTAAGTTGTTCAGCATGAGACATAATTGTCGTGGAATGTCGATTACCTATTTATAAGCACTCAGTCTTCTGTATAGAATTATTTAAATAAAATATGTTACTTATGTGGGTGCAGAAAGGGGCATTATTGGAATGATTCTTATTCGAATAAACATTTATTCGCGAATAATTTATTCGTCTACACTTTCGAATGACGAATGATTTATTCTCATTTCATTCCAATAAATCCACGAATAATATTTAAGGATGCGGTTGCTCGTTGTAACACGTACACGAATTTAACACGATCACTACAAGTGTACCTATTTTCAAGTATTAATACCCTTTTCTACTAATTAACAATATTTTTGTGAGTTAAATGAGTCACTTCATGGGGCATTTAACAGGTTTGTTTCAATATGTCATGTGTGTGGGCTTGTCCATATATTACGTCGTCGTTTTTAGGGTTCCGTACTCAAAGAGTAAAACGGGACCCTATTACTAAGATTCCGCTGTCCGTCTGTCTGTCTGTCTGTCTGTCTGTCCGTCTGTCACCAGGCTGTATCTCACGAACCGTGATAGGTAGACAGTTGAAATTTTCACAGGTGATGTATTTCTGTTGCGGCTATAACAACAAATACTAAAACACAGATTTTTTATTTTCTTTTTTTTTCTTATACAATCTTACACAAATCGATCTAGTCCCAAACTAAGCAAACTACTATGGGTACTAGACGACGATAAACATACTTATATAGATAAATAAATACATAAATACATAGAAAACATCCATGACTCAGGAGCACATATTTGTGCTCATCACACAAAGAAATGCCCTTACCGGGATTCGAACCCGGGACCTCCGGCTACGCAGGCAGGGTCACTACGAGGGTCAAACTAAAAGTTTCGGGAATAAAAAAAAATATGCAGTAACATTGATTTAAGTATTTTTTTTTGTTTTTCAAAGTATTCTCTTTTATATAACTATTAGTATATAAATTATTAGTATATAAATTTAATTTAAACTAATACAATGACATGTAATATTAATAATATTATAAATAAAAGACTTATGACTTATGACTTATATTTTATGCACTTTTCCATGCGTTCAAACCAGTCGTTAAAACACTTATTGAACGCTGAAAAAGAGTCGACAAAATGGCCATTTTAAAAGCCTCCACTGCTTCTGCCGGTGTCTGAAACACCGCGCCCACCACGCAACTTATCCTTGATTTTGGAGAATGTGAAAAAGTCGTTTGGACTTAGGTCAGGGCTGTATGGAAGATGGTCCAGTAGTTCGACTTTTTCACCTTCCAGGTACTCATTTGTTTTACGAGCGGTGTGAGGGCTGGCATTGTCGTGGTGAAGGATGATGCGGCGACTAGGCCTTTTTTCCTAAGTTCAGCAAAGACACTCGGCAAACCAATACTTGTATACCAATCGGCTTTGACCGTTCTACGATCTTCAAGTGGAATAGTAGCCACGTGACCCGATTTGGAGACAAACATAGCCACCATCTTCTTGGCCTTGCTGCGAGAGCGAATAACTTTTGTTGGCTTGAAGCTCGTCTTCGTTACCCCATACTCGAGATTGGTTTTTAGTTTCAGGCTCATATGCGTATATCCACGACTCGTCACCTGATACGACCCTAAAAACTGCATTTGAGCTTCCTCCGTTGAATTTATTCAATGTTTTGCGGCACCAATTGACACGAGTCGTTTTCTGCTCGTCAGACAATAAGTGCGGGATCCAACGGGAAAACAACTTTCGCACGCCTAGTTCTTCCTGTAAAATAACTTGTATCTGACTCATTCCAATCCCCAAAGACTCCTGAATTTCCCGATATGTCACATACCTGTCTTCTTTTATCAGCTGACTCACAATGTGGACGTTTTCTTGCGTAACTGCCGATTTTGGTCGACCTTCACGCGCGTCGTCCGTGAGGGATACTTGGCCACGTTGAAATTCTGAATACCACCTGTATATTGTCGTCTTTGAAGGTGTTTCATTACTAAAAGCAGCAATCATCCGGTCTCCACATTGTTTTTGTGTTCATCCACTTTGAAAGTCGTAATAAATTTTTACGGGACAATTTTATCTTCAGCGGCAACTCAACAACTCGAAAAAACAATTGAAACTGAACCATTGTTTTGTTAGGGTTCCGTACTCAAGGAGTAAAACGGGACACTATTACTAAGACTCCGCTGTCCGTCTGTCTGTCAGTCTGTCAGTCTCTCTGTCTGTCCGTCTGTCACCAGGCTGTGTCTTAACAACAGTGATAGTTTGACAGCTGAAATTTTCACAGATGATGTATTTCTGTTGCCGCTATAACAACAAATACTAAAAACCAGTTTTTTTTTTCTTTTACAATCTCACACAAATCGGCTTAGTCCCAAACTAAGCAAAGCTTGTATTATGGGTACTAGACGAACGATAAACATACTTATATAGATAAATAAATACCTAAATACACAGAAAACATCCATGACTCAGGACTTGGCCGGTTGTTTTTTGTCAATTCTTGACCCCCCCTCCTATCATCATCCAGTTAATTCCTAAATGGACACTACCCGCCTCATAAAATGACTACCGTCATCCAATAGACCCCCCCCCCCCCCCCTGTTTTGAAATGACGTAATTTATGGACAGCCACTGTCTGTAATTGGATCAATGTTATGTTATTAGAGGCGATTACGCATGTAAGATTGTTCAACTATATACCTGTAATTGTACATTGTATGTACTTAATCATGTTATATTCTGATCTGTGTGTTTTTAGGGTTCCGTGCCTCAAAATAGAAAAACGAAACCCTTATAGGATCACTTTGTTGTCCGTCCGTCCGTCTGTCAATACCCTTTTTCTCAGGAACGCGTGGAGGTATCAATCATTAAAAGTTTGAATTCCTGTGCATAGTGTGTGCATACATTATTTTAGAATTAATATTTTTTATATTAATGTTGCTGTGCCCTAACAGGGTTATGCTGGAACTGTATTTATATGTAACATCTTGTAAGACCCATACTGCAACAAATAAATGAATTAAGCTGAAATTTATATCAAATACTCAGGTTTACTGTCTTTTGGAGCTGTGAAAAAATCAAACTTCTAAGACAACGCAATCAAAAGATACAGCTGTTTATGCCGCAAATTTCCGCAAGTTTTCGAAACCCGCAAGGGAATCAAAACCTACTTCCCGTGCACTCAGAAACTTGAAATTTGGTGCGAAGCAACGCCCTATAGCACATATAAAGGAAAAATAGCAAAAACCGTAAATTTTTAGTTACATCACTGAAAATTGTATGTCCAGTATATACTGACACGTACTAAGTATGTGAATACATACATAGTGAGTGTCAGTTTATAGTGGACTTGGTTTTATTGTACGGGGTGGTCCGGAACCCTCGGTGCGCGAGTCTGACTCGCACTTGACCGGTTTTTTTTTCACCCGTGGTAAAGCCGAAATAGTAAAAATAAAACAGGTGAAATAATTACAATTAATATCCGTTTCACCATGCACGGCGATGTTAATTGGTACCCTTGATGAAGCGGTAACCTTTTTCTAACAAATTTAGAAACTTGGTATCTCTGTTCTGTCTGTAGGAAATTATTACGTTTTTGAGATATATTCCATTAAAAAGCATTCCTACAATATTCGTTCAAAATATTATTCCCGAAAAGCATTACGAATGATTATGCGAATGAAGAAGTTATTCGCGAATAAATATTGGCGAATAAATATTCGAAATATTTATTCGTCATTCGCAAATAATCCTATTTATTCTTAAACGTTATTCGTATTCGAATAAATTTATCCCATCTCTGGGTGGGTGACAATAAGCATATCTTCTCTTTTTTTTGGCGTTCTGGCCTGTCGGCTCAATTTTGCCAATAAGGATATCGACTACCGTAGGCTCAAAGGGCGTAAGGGACGAAATGCCCATGCCCATATCCCGTGAACTCTCAATCTTGAAATTTGGTACGAAGTATTTATAGCACAAATAAAGGAAAAATTGCGAAAACCGTAAATTTTTAGTTACATCACTGAAAATTTGATGTCCAGTATAAACTGACACGCACTAAGTATGTAAATACATACTTAGTGAGTGTCAGTTTATAGTGGACCTGTTTCTATTGTACGGGGTGGTCCGGAACACTTGACCGGTTTTTTTATGCTAACCACGATCATGACATCATCTCTTTCATTTACTTAACAGTTAAGAGTTTACTTATGTTTTCGATGATAAAAGCAAATCAATCGTTGCTTACGCCCTTTGGACCAGAGTTTTCAAAGGGCGTAAGGGACAAACTGTGTTTTTTTTTTATTAGAGCTAAAAATCCTACAATTAGGATATTTCGTTATATTTGTTTTATTTGTACACGGCGCGGTCGGTGCAAAACACGTAATTGAAATAAACTCGTTAAGACGGGTTCGCCGTGCGCTCGCCCGCTGGCGCCCCACTCTCTCCCCACCTCGCACCCACCGCATGCATCTGGCTCCACGACAAGGTCGCGAGTATTTTCAATTAAATTTTCAATTTCTTAAGCGTGAAATTAACATGCTTGATTTTGATGAAATCATGATTATCGTTCACAAAAGGCTATAAGTAAACAAAAAAATCATAGTTACTATTTATAATTACTGAGAAATACATTATTATTAAAACGTTACAAATAAATGTTTAAATATTGTCTTAAATGTCTAAAAAGACGCAATATAGCTTAAACAGATAAAAACATCATAGTTACCATTTTGGCTTGTCTAGATAATGAGATCAGAGGAAAACTGTGAAAAAAAACGTATATGCGAATTTGATTTCAGTTTAATTTTGCTATTAAGTGATCGAATTTGAATGCACCTCAAAGCTATACTAACAAGGTACTTGGTTACCTTTTTTACTTTTAGGAAAAAGTTAGGTAGTGTACGTTAACTCGTGTTTTTTTTAACTACGGTTACGATCGCAGATTTTTTACTTAATACATTTCATTAATATTTGATACTGAATAGTAAAATCCGATAAAACAATAAAAACAACGAGTTTACGAATTATGTCCAGGGTAAGCTAATTTGATTGGTCTACAACGAATACCTGCAACCATAGACATTCCTTATTTTACCTTTCTAGGTACGTAATATACTCTTTTCGCCACATTACACATAAAATCTTGATAGACATGTAATAACCATTCAACTGGTTCCTGCAATATTTTTCCGATTGAATGGAACACAATTTCACACACAACTAGGTTTTATTGGCGTTCCGTAAAGACGGCAAAACCCTTTTAAATGGTTGTAACGGCATTAGTATATTAGGGTCACGGGATTAGACTACTTAAGTACCGTCAAAGTACCGTTCCATTACAACTATAATCCTCCTTGTCGTATCCGACGACGGCGACCCTTACAATTTCCTCTGATCAGCACGAATGGCTCGCAAAGCCGAACTTAGTTTAAAATGTCCGGTCACATTATGTGCACTATAGCTGGCCCTGGTCATTCTAAGTATATGCATAGGATGGTCTAGGTCGAGTCTTCCGTAAGGGCCGAAACGTACTGAAAACGGTGGCGGTGCGGCGCGGTGCGTGGCGGAGGCGGTACCGGTTGTAATGTTCGAGCTAATATGAAAGGATCCGCACAGAATACCGCGGCGGGACGCGGTGCGGCGCGGTATTCTGTGCGGACCCTTTCATATTAGCTCGAACATTACAACCGGTACCGCTTCCGCACCGCACCGCACCGCGCCGCCACCGCTGTCTGTGCGTTTCCACCTTAAATGGCGCTTTAGGTCCAGGTGTTCAAGTCGAGCTACTTCAAAAGAAGCCACACCTTTTCTGACTTTATTACGCCATTCCGGTGTCATATACGCGACCTCCTCCCAGCCCTCAGCGGGTATATCGCAGGCCTTTCCATTACAACTATTAGGCTGCGCTTAATTGAACGAGCGAGCGAAGCGAACGGAGTAGTTGGTTTCAGCTTGGGCCAGCTTCTTTAATATGTCCGTATGTCCAGCTATCCGGCTGTTCTCTAGTACAGGTCGCGTTTCACAACCGATTCTACTGGAATTTTGTGAGCAAGTTCAATAATTAAACAGATTTTTCTGTCGATACAGTTACTCAAAATTAAAAAAATTCTTTTTTGAAGAGACCAGCTTGCGAGTTCTACAGCTCACGAAGCCAGTTTACAGGCGACAAGTTCGGCGGACCTTCAGGCGACTATAGAGTTTGCATATTCGATTGAACTATCGGCTGAAATGTCGCTGAACTTGTCGCCTGAACCTAAAGCGCTGTTAGCTACAGCTGTTCCGTGTATTGAATGTTGGCTGAGAGAGAGAGAGCTACCCCATATTAGGTACAAAACAATTAAAATCAGTTAACGATTCTGATGTTAGCTACTAGTAGCGCCGCAAAGGTGTCAGAGGGGTCGGACGGGTAATACATATATGCGGGAGGCGACTCGAGGATACCTTCAGACACGTAAACTTTTGTGCCGCGTACTGTACGAGTATAACAGAGGTAAATTAATTAATAAGTGAATTAATTAATTTACTATAAGTAATCACGTCACGTTTTCACAAACCGGCCTGTTGTATTTCTGCCTTGTTTCGATTAATCCTAGATATACAGAACCGTTTCCTTCCAATCTGATTGCTCTTAGGTTTCAATGGAAACAAGCCGTTGTCTGTGTTCCACAGATAAGCTGAAGGTTGTTTGTATTACATTCGACAGATTGTATTGGGTCGTTAAATCATTGTGGTGTCTGAATAAATTGCCTTACTGAAGACCGCGGCCATAATAACGCCGCTATTTGCTCTCTAGGTATATGTTCACACGCATCCCTACAGAGCAAAAGGATTCATAGTGTTGATAACTACGACTAAGTATAGTATTCGCCATTTAAGGTTTCAATGGCTAACAATTAACGACCACACTCATCCCGATGTCGAAATTTGCTAGCGATAAGTAACCGTTTCTAGAGAGACAGGCGAGACGAGTATGCCATAACATGTCAGAATTAGGTAATCGAGCCGTGTGTTTTTAAGGTTTACAAATTGCTGCTCGCAATATGCCCAACTTAACCCACCACTTAACAGTTAGTATGAAATTTCAGCGTACTTTCAAAATCCATTAGAATTTTCAGGTCCAGAAATCCTTTCGCAGGAAGTTCGTTGCTTAAGAGGATTCCAAAGTACTTGGGAAGTAGTAAAATGTTTAGGAGTATGCTTGCTGCGCTCACAACACTCACAAGCTGGCTCGACTCGCCTGACGACTTTTTACTATTAAAACTAGACCCTGACGTTCATTACACGTTTAAGAAGTTAGGGTTCAGGCTTATACCGGTTTCCACGAGGCGATTGTTTACGGGTTGTTAATTATATCCCCGGAAAACTGGCGGTTTTTCAGATAATTAGGTAGTATGGATGCTGTGGAAATTTATTATTTAAACGGAATTTGAGTTCTTATTCTTTTCCTTTGTTAAAAAATCGATAGGTAGGTACTTAGTATCAACGTTTTAAATATTATATTTTAGAAAATCAAATAAACTTGCAGTTGTTCTCAAAATTCCATTTACTAATTTGAACATTTTAGAAATTTATTTAACATATTCTGTGCCGAGATCCCGACTAGTGGGATCCTACGCCGCAGTCGCTTTCCGCTACATTCGAAGAAAACCACGGGATCTGCAACAAGCGTAGCGCGTAGCGATTCTTGGCAATAATTATGCAAAACAGTCCTAGGTATAACATTTAGTGTGGAATTTATATTTTACTTTAATATAGTTATATCATCAGTTATTGAGACCTTATTTGCTATGGAACTCACAAAAGGACATTTTTGCAATTGAAAGAGTGAAAATTTCAGAGAAAACTGTATGTATAATAGGTACTTTAACTAATTTTACCCATTCTGCCCCTTACCTTAATTAAACCTACGGTCGACGATATAGTGGCATGTAGGTACGTACTTTCCACTACTTAAAACAATACCCATCGTAAATACCGAACATAAAACAAAAGATAAACTCCATAAATAACTTGGGACGTCGAAACTCGCAGGACATTCCAAGAACAATAAATAAACGGGAGGCAAACGAGAATTTTCATAATGACAAGTTGCTGTTGATCGGCTCGATTCCAGGCGGTATTCGACTTTGCCTGTTGACAGCTTGAGACATAGCAGTGAATTGGCTGTGATCTCCTACAACTTTGGGCAGATAAGAAATCGATCAATAATCAAAACAATCTAAGTTATTGAAAGAGAGAGCGAAGCAAAAGAGGTTCTCAATTTCAGCTTGGGAAATTCTAATGTAAACCATAAGTAGTATTTATTTTCACGGGTCGTTCGAAAACGCTCAAAAAATTTTAATTTATAAAAAAAGCGGCCAAGTGCGAGTTGGACTCGCACATGAAGGGTTCTGTGAAATAAATTGCGGTTTACGATTTATGACGTATTAAAAAAAAACTACTTATTAGATCTCGTTCAAACCAACTTTCGGTGGAAGTTTACATGGTAATGTACATCATATATTTTTTTTAGTTTTATCATTCTCTTATTTTAGAAGTTACAGGGGGGGGGGGGGACACACATTTTACCACTTTGGAAGTGTCTCTCGCGCAAACTATTCAGTTTAGAAAAAAATGATGTTAGAAACCTCAATACCATTTTTGAAGACCTATCCATACATACCCCACACGTATGGGTTTGATGAAAAAAAATTTTTTGAGTTTCAGTTCTGAGTATGGAGACCCCTAAAACTTAATGTTTTTTTTCGATTTTTGTGTGAAAATCTTAATGCGGTTTACAAAATACATCTACTTACCAAGTTTCAACAGTATAGCTCTTATAGTTTCGGAAAAAAGTGGCTGTGACATACGGACGGACAGACAGACGGACATGACGAATCTATAAGGGTTCCGTTTTTTGCCATTTGGCTACGGAATCCTAAAAATCTTAACTTTTGTTATTCTGTTCAATCATTTGTTTTTGCCTTTCGACACCAAGAAATTATAGATCACAGCATATCGAGCTACAGTTGGAGAACGACTGAGAAGACTCATTTTGGGGAATTCAGTCAACTTAGGCGATCGACTTATATTTTTTCTTACTTACTTTCTAGCTTATATTTTATTGTAGCGTTAGGAGATTTAAGGATGACTCACGCTAGAACGGGCCGTGTCCGGCACGGGTTGTTTCTAAGAAAAACGACGGTCGGCCCGTGCCGACACCGAGCCGCTTTCGAGCCTCAGCCGTGGTGGCCGCGTAAAAACGCCGTCGTTTTTCTTTGAAAACGGCCCGGGCCGGACACGGCCCGTTCTAGCGTGAGTCATCCTTTAGGAGTACTGAATATTAACTGAGAAATCATTAATGTATGTTCTTACAAATATATATTTGCATAGCATATTTGAGGTTGACTGTCCATTAACATACTGTCACGTTTATAAATCGTGAACCTTGGACTGAGGTGCGGTGAGTTGTTTGTTGCCCTAATTTGCGTACTTGGTTGCATTGCATAGCTGGCTTTCTCTGCGCTGATAACTGGTTTCGCGTCCCGCGGTTCCTCGCCGATCGCCACTGGGCCGCCGCGTCATTGAGCCGATGGCGTTTTGACGCACAGCCCGTGTCGCTCCGTTGAGGAATCTTGCCCTTGAGGCGCCCGCTGCCGAGCGGACGTAATCATATTTTTTACATTTAAGTTTATAAAATCAGTGTTTGTGTCCCGAAAATCGGGTAAGTGTTGCATAAATCAATATGAATTAAGTATCTGTAGCCTTAGTAAACGTAGTCTTACTTCTTAGTTCCTAGAAATTAAAAGATACCGTTAGATGTCTCCCAGGCAAAAAAAAAAAGATAGTTCACCTTACAATATCACTTGAATTCCCATTAAGGTAAATAGTAGTTATAACTAGTTTCTTTTCTACCAGTAGTGTAACAGTAGTACTTATATTAATATTAATATAGGCTTTTCTTTTAAAATAGTGTTAAATTCACTTTCCTTCTCATGCATGGTTCTTCGCAGATTGATTTTGCCTGATTCAAGCAGCATCAATCTTTGCTTATAATTAAAAAGATTAAATTATTGTTTACGATACCTGTACATATTTAAGTCATAAGTACCTACATTGTAACGCTAATTATAAGGAAAGGTTTAGCGAAGTACAACGCATTATAATCATGCTTATCATTGTACCGCTAGTTTAATGTAATGACGAAAGAATCTAATGTCGCTACGAGCCATACTAGTGCTGCCTTCGGATTTGCTTGCGCATTTTAATCACTGCCGTAAAATTATTATTTTTATAAGCTTGGCATTTGATTCTCGTCTCACCGCCTTACGCTTCTCATGTACCTACCTGGACTGCCCATCACACACAACGATTGCTTTATTGTAAATACCCATCCCTAGTGCGAGCGCGTGATGATGACAGTCCAGGCTAAACTATGAGTACCCGCCTAATAAATATTATTGGACGCGTTCCAGGAACACCCTGCGGGCCTACAGTATAGGTCATGGACCGGGCAGAGTCCCCGACGACCTCCCCACTACTAAGTGCGGGCGCTTCGACTTCCCCCTAAGGCCCTACCTGAACGCTGCTGCCGCTGCTACTCTTACAGATCTCCGGCATCTCTGCGTACCAAGCCCGCGTCACGCTTACGCACCGCCGAGGGACGTTGGGTATAATGGGAAGATTGCCCAACTCTCCTGTATTTCGTCTGACCCAAAATCTAGGCTTCGGACCCATTTGCCCTGCCCTACTTTAACATAGGACCTTAGGGTTATTATAAGCTTAAGTAATTAAATTCAGTTTTAATCCTAGAATCTTAAATATATAATCTTAAACCTAAAACTAGAATCTTTAACCTAAAACCTTAAACCTAGAATCTTAAACCTAAAATGTTAAACCTAGAATCTTAACATAAAATATAAAAACCTAAACTTAAATATAGAAACCTAAAGCTAGAATATTAAGCTAAACTAAGTATATTTGCATGATTAATTAAAATAAATTATACCTTGTAATCAATCTTACTTATTTAATGTCCCGGTAATATTCCCCGAGTAAGTAGGACTTAGGTGAGTTATTGTCAGGTGACAATACGAGTATTTAAATCTGCTAAAAAGTCGATTTAGTATAAGGTCAGACATGCCACTTGCTTATGCTAATCTAACCTAAAACGGCTTACGGCAAACACTGTCTAAAATAGAAACACTTTAAGGGCTCTAAAGCACATATAGGTACAAACGGACTATGTGACCCTTATTTCTGAGGATATAAGGTTGGCGTTTACTACATATCTTGCTGCCTTGCCTTGCACTCTATCAGTTAGCGAACCTTATTATAATTGTAACAAGGTTTACAATTGATTACTAATCGTATGTCTTCTGTACTTCATGTTGCCTTTGTAATCTAGAGTACTTAGTTTAGGATAGACTTGTTAAGTCTGCCCCACGCACTTAGTTAAGGGTTTAGGGCTGTAGTTGCCCTATCTCTTTCACATATTAATCTCATTTTAATTGGTGTTTATTGCTCACTGTATTCTGACTCTGTACGCACATACATACTTTTGTTTTTGGTGACAGTAGACTGCAACACACCGGTCGCGGGCGCGGGTCGGGCGCGGGCCCGCGCAATTTGTAAAACATTTAAACTACACTTCAAACACACATCAAACGCGGGCCCGCCGCGGGCCCACGTGACCGCGTTTGATGTGTGTTTGAAGTGTAGTTTAATTTTTTTACAACTTGCGCGGGCCCGCGCCTGACCCGCGCCCGCGACCGGTGTGTGGAGGCCTTTACAGTATGAGGACAGAGTTACTCCGGCTCGCTACGTTCGCAACGCGTTCCGCTCGCGGTTGGCTCGCGAGCTCCGTAGGTACCTACACATTAAAGTTGTTGGCTACGGTAACGTGCAACGGTACAGTTACAGCTGGCTAGCGTGTAGCCGGCTAGCCGCGTGAAAACAATCGCAAAAAAAGGGAATTGGAATTGATGGATAAGAATAGACTGCCGGCTGAAGTGCCGTAGCAATAACAACCCCGTTTTAAGCGCTCAGCCATTTTCAGAAAACCTCTCTCACTTAATGTTACTCTAAATTTATATAATGTTGATTGTGTTAATAAAGGAAAAAATCATTAAAAAAATAACAAATATAGTCTGCTAAGGTGATATATGAAACGAAAAAAAAACTATAAGTAACGTCAACTGTGTATTTTTGTGTACTACCTAACTCAATAAAATTACTCATTTATCGTTTTTTCTTTGCAGGTAATTCAACAGATCGCTCACCAAATTCCGAACATCTTTCATTCAATTACTTAAGTAAGTACGATCTCAGGAGGCTAATTTGACTCGATATGTTGAATACAGCGCGCGCAACACAATATGTTTATTAGGTATAGGTACGATATATCGAGTGAGATGGTTCTCTAGGAATCACTTAAGGCCTCAGAGAGCTTCCTAGAACGAATGCGTAAGTACAACTTTCAGGAAGCGCTAATCGCACTCATCGTAAATCCTGTTGAGAACTTGAATGAGCCACAGAAGGATAAAAAGCTGTCGTAGTAAAAAAACGTGAAAACAAAAAAAAACGAACTGCTGTACAAACTATAGCCAGTTACATCATTGCTCCTGAGTATTTTAGTTATTTTACTCGTGTTTTATGCATGGCATGCAGGTTTTATAACTACTAATATTATAAAATGGAAAATTCTGTGGGGTTGAAAGTTTGCATCCATTCATGCCCAGCAATTCGATCACATAACGCATTGTAAGTACTACGTTCGGTCAGCCTTACAAGGGGCTTAACACATTTGTACCGTGTCTCATTAAACGTCATGTTAAACTGCCATATGAAGTTGTCAAACGAGTGAAAACGACAAGGTACTTAGGTGCTCAGCATCTTATGATGCCGAGTGTACGTTAGGTAGATCTAAATGACAATTTCTATTCGGGAAAATAACAGTTGAATAAAGAATAAGAATAATTTAGAATAATGAATTTACCATAACTTAAAACAACAAGTTTCTTAGATACAGCGACTTCCACACTATGCACAGCCTGTATTGTGGGAGTCAGATCAAACACGAGGATTACAAATAACATGCGGCTGCAAGCAATCTTTAAATAAAACAAATGTACCTAAAGACTTAGTAATCCAAATAAACATTTTCAAGAATTTTCAAAAGCAGATTAGTACTTTCAGTGATAGATTTAGATTTCGATTTTTATTCCATACTATAAATACACAATTACAATATAAATTAAAGTTAGCTATGTGAATTTATGTATATCATGATCGTCAAATAGAATATTAATTACAATGATACACCTCTTACATACAAACTTATACTACATAATAATATACTCTTAGTCCTCACTTTTTGTTACTCGTTAGTTTAGATTTTGACTTCGGTAATATTAAAATGCGCATTAAAACCAATAACATAATTTTCAAGTGTAATCTAAAACCAAACACAACTCATAAGAATTACATCCACTTCCCAAGACCGAAATGCATTATACGGCTTAACAACACCAACTCACTTAGTACCTTTTAAAAATTCTAAAGAAAAACCTGACGAGCGCTGAGAAAGAAAGCACTAACTCTTTTACTGTACCGCTAAGAACGGCAGAAGTCACTTTTGCTGATAACGCGATTAGACTCCCAATCGCAAGTAGTTTAACGCCTAGAATCGCATGAACATTTTTGTGGAGTTGGGACATTTTGTTACTCGGTTAGCAGGATTTTTGAGCTCCGTAGTGTAATTAAAAAGGTTGAACTAAAGAACTGAACATTACACAGACTTGCTAACTGGGAACAAGGTTGCGTTGGAATTTGCAAGGAAAATATTGCTTGATTAAAAGTATCTGCATATTTTTTATACGTTAGTAGTCTTGGCTTTGCTAGTTCGGGAAAGTTTCGCCTTTAAACTTGTCTGTTCTTTGACTTCGTTGTAATAAGTTACATTTTACAAATTTTCACTGTAGTAAAGATCATTTTATACAACACAAGTCGGTTTTCTTTGATTTTGGTGGAAATTATACGCGAATTTCTTTGTTAACCTTTTTTAAAGTTGTCAGATTTACTGTCACACGAAATGTTGCACACCGCTGTAGGTATTTCAGCTAGAAAGGTGAAATAAGTAACATCGATCTAACATTTTGTTTTCAGTGTACCAATCACTTTTTGGGGTTAAAAAAAGAACAAATATAATTTCTTTAGGTTTATTTGATCTGTTGACAACTCTCTCTTAAGTCATCTCTCTCTCTCTCTCTCTCTCTCTCTCTCTCTCTCTCTCTCTCTCTCTCTCTCTCTCTCTTGTAGGTATATACTAATTGTACACTATTTTTATCCATGTTTGGTTGGATAAATTCTATCATAATAACCTTATAAATAATCAATAGAATATGCTAATAAATAAGGTTAAGTACTTTATTTTTAACCCCCGACGTAAAAAGAGGGGTGTTATAAGTTTGACGTGTCTGTGTGTCTGTCTGTGGCATCGTAGCTCCTAAACGAATGGACTGAACTGAATGCGGTTTTTTTTATCAGAAAGCTGACGTGATCGAGGTGGTTCTAAGCTACGTTTCAACAAAATCGATTCTGCCGCTTTTGAGATATTGAACTATGAAATGAGAATGTCGGGGAGTTTTCAACTATTCTAAGTTGTAAGTAGTTATATTAGAAAATTAGAGCACGGTCAAAACAGTGACGCAAGAAACAAAGCTATTTTTCATATTTTTATTAAATACCTGCCGCCAGTGGCCTGTGAGCTGTAGACACAGAACAAGTGATGTAGACTTCGCGAGTCTAGTTTTTTCTCCAAAAAAATATATAACTACCTAATCATTGAACCTACTCACAAAATTTCACGGGAATTGGTTGAGAAATGCGACCTGTAGAGGAAAACAGCCGGACAGCCGGACATACGGATGCATTTTCGCCCAAGCTGAAAAGAAGAACTTCGTTTCGCTCACTCGTTCAACAAGGGTTCCCTGTTTACAACGGAACCTTAATAAGTTTCTGTAAAAAAAAAATTTTTGGTACAAGCTTTTATCGCCGACTGTGCTTTTCTGTATACCATCATCAACTACTCATTGAGACGATTCTAACGAGCCCAAACTCAACGGGGTTACGCCGGTTACATACTGATATACCTTTACCCAAAATTTCAGTTTAAGGTGGTTCGATTGCCATACAAAACGTTATTTGACATTCGCAGGCCAACGGCGTGATATTTTAAGAGACTTATGTAACAAACATTCATTAATTGGCTTCCCATTTGCGCCAAATTCCCCCTTTCCTAGAATAAACTTGTATAAACTAGATTAATTTGAGATATTGGTTTGTCACGTGATATTTTGGGAAAACTAGTTTTCTCAAATTAATCTAGTTTATACAAGTTTATTCTAGGAAAGGGGGAATTTGGCGCAAATGGGAAGCCAATTGATAAAAGTCTGATACATTAGTTTCTTAAAATATCACGCCGTTAGCCTGCGAATGTCAAATAACGCTTTGTATGGCAATCGAACCACCTTAAACGGATAACAGCAAAAGACTGAAAAATGGATTGCAAATTTTGACGGACAACTTACAAAATTTGCCTGTTCCTGTTCTGACCTGTTCGTATGTGTGTAAATATATGTCAAGTTAATATAAAGCTTTTAAAAAGTAGGTTTTGCCAACCTTCCCAAATCCTAACCACGCCTCTACATAGACAAGTCATGCATTATGGACTTATCTACCGCATATATATTTATTAACTGCCAAGGAAGATAAAAAAGGTGCGTCCAGTAAAGTTATGGCATGGCGATACACTAACTTGAAACCCCCTACATACTGTAACTACCTATATTAGGATTTGATATCATTGTTGTGAGTGGTGCGATACTTTCGAAACCTTAAATAGGTTTCTGTACGCGTCTTACTATTAATTGTGTATTGTGTTTATTCTCTTTTAATATGAAAAAAAATTGGGACCGGGCGTTTTCTAGGGAACTTTGAGTATTTATATGGTATTTACTTACTTAAGTACTTGATTTTTTTTCAAACAGTTGAACAATAATGAAATTAACAAATAAAAAACAAAATGTTGATACACATATTTTTAACCCCCGACGGTTAAAGAGGGGTGTCTGTCTGTCTGTGTCTCTGTGTGTCTGCGTGTGTGTGTGTGTGTGTCTGTCTGTAGCATCGTAGCTCCTAAACGAATGGACCGATTTGAATCGGTTCAGCCGTTTTTGAGATATTGAACTTTGAAATGAAAATGCCTGATATGATGCGCGTTTATTGTCAAATAAACGTGTAGGTATACAAGTGTGTGTGTTTTAGATGTGTGCGTGCTTTGTCTTGTCAATCACTTGGGCGTTGTGTGGGTTAATGTACTTGCGACAGGCTCACTCTATACAAATCGGCCGCCATGTCCGATCTCCTTATATTCATACATCTGTAATATAAACTTACAAACATGCAAATCTCAGACTTTTCCCATTTATTCAAATTCAAATTCAAGCATTTATTCGTGACACCAAAAAAACACAGACAAAAGAAATAATATGAAACACACTTTGTCACGAAATAGACCCTGCTCACTTGCTCAGCATGTTGCTAGCTTTACAGCCAGCGCTGGTCTTCCGCAGGGTCCATTTGCGATATCGGTGAGAGCACGGTGGGCAACATCGACAGATACATGTAATATCATAAAACATAGTATAAAAAAGCGGCCAAGTGCGAGTCGGACACGCACATGAAGGGTTCCGTGAAATAAATTGCGGTTTACGATTTATGACGTATTAAAAAAAAACTACTTACTAGATCTCATTCAAACTAATTTTCGGTGGAAGTTTGCATGGTAATGTACATCATATATTTTTTTTAGTTTTATCATTCTCTTATTTTAGAAGTTACAGGGGGGGGGGACACACATTTTCCCACTTTGGAAGTGTCTCTCGCGCAAACTATTCAGTTTAGAAAAAAATGATATTAGAAACCTCAATATCATTTTTGAAGACCTATCCATAAATACCCCACACGTATGGGTTTGATGAAAAAATTTTTTTTGAGTTTCAGTTCTGAGTATGGGGACCCCTAAAACTTAATGTTTTTTTTCGATTTTTGTGTAAAAATCTTAAGAGTTCGCAGTAAGCTCGATTCTCCATACAAACGTAGTTACGCTCTCATTTTAAAACTACGTGTTGGATTGTAACGAAACTTTGCAAATACAATAAAATAAGGTATATCTATGTCTGAAATTAGTTTATATGGCTTCAGATACCATAGGGAAAAAAATACAGCGAATTTAAATTTTTCATACAAAACTTGTTTTTGCAGTATTTCATTTGTTTTATAAAGTGGAGCCATATAAACTAATTTCAGCCTTAGATGTACCTCATGTCATTGTATATGCAAAGTTTCGTTACAATCCAACACGTAGTTTTAAAATGAGAGCGTAACTCCGTTTGTATGGGAAGGTGTAATTCGGCCTAGCTTACTGCGGCCTCATAATGCGGTTCATAGAATACATCTACTTACTAAGTTTCAACAGTATAGCTCTTATAGTTTCGGAAAAAAGTGGCTGTGACATACGGACGGACAGAAAGACAGACAGACGGACGGACATGACGAATCTATAAGGGTTCCGTTTTTTGCCATTTGGCTACGGAACCCTAAAATGAACTATTATGTACCTAACTAAAATACTCAAATACACACTTTATAATAAAAATACATAAAAAGGAAAGAATGAACAATAAAAAAAAAAACTAACAGCGAAAAGTTACATCCCACAAACCACTACGTCTGTATAGGCCTTTACGGTAACAGTGAACGCAGCCCATACACAACCGTTAATAGTACTACTAGCGTTTTATAGTATTAGTATTAAATAAATAATAAAAAATTGGTTGTTTATAAAGTCGGTTTACGGACGATAATTTTACGTACCTATAACGTCATAAAGCCGAACGCTCGGTTCAGGCGGAACGGGACAATGAGTCATACTTTTTCGTGCGCGCTGCTGGTGTTCATCGATTTATAAAACGTTATCATGTCAAAAATAGATAATTAAATGAAAGTCACGAAGGCAAGATCAAGGGTGTATCTTTTGTCGCCACGGAGTTTTGGCCGATCATCCTGGCAACACCACGGCTAACGTGAATCCGGAGCTGTCAAACTACACCATAAAAATGCAGGAGCATGGCGGGAGCGCTCTCCCCTTCCCGCGTGGTCGTGCCGGAGGTTCCCCTTGGATTTTCCCCAAGCTACCCTCCAACCACGCAATTCGACTGCTATATCGGGTTCGTCCTATCATAGCAACAGTCAGGTTAAAAAAAAAAAAAAAAAAGGGAGCGCTCTCTTGCCTTCTAGCAGCCGACAGAGGAACATCTAAGGACGAGATATTGTGCCTCGGCGGTTTAAGTATTATCACGCTTATATATGTATATTGATACGTTTAATTATGTAATTGAATACAACCATTGTGCTTACATTCGTATTGCGTGTAATATGTCCAGCTTATTACACTCAATACGATATGATCAGGTCTTTCACTGTAATAAATGTAATAATCAAATAAATGTATTATAATGTTGCTTGGTTGTTTCTCTTATCTCAGTGTCTATCTGTTTTCCTTTTTAACCCCCGACGCAAAAAGAGGGGTGTTATAAGTTTGACGTGCCTGTGTCTGTCCGTGTGTCTGTCTGTGGCATCGTAGCTCCTGAATCAATGGACCGATTTGAACGCGGTTTTTTTATCCGAAAGCCGACGTGATCAAGATGGTTCTTAGCTACGTTTAAATAAAAGCTGTTCGGCCATTTTTGAGATATTGAACTTTGAAATGAAAATGTCGTGGCTTTTTCAACTTTCTTAAGTTGATAGTTATTATGCATTTTTGTACATTGGACGTCCATGTACGAACTATCGTATATGGAAGTCCAGGGTACAAAAATATAGGTACTTACCTCCCCCTAATAAATGTCGCCTGTTGTGACATTTTATGCGTGAGTTTAAGCGGGGATTTATTAGTAGTCTTTTAGGTGCTAACCAAATTTATTTTTTATTAGAAACGCCTCTTAAATCATAAATAAAACTAAATATTGATAAAACCAAAACACAGGGACATATACCAGGTTTATTTTTATTATTCTACAAATGTTTTTTTTTATTTGAATTTTGGACTAGGAACCAGAGTAAAGTGAGAGTCAGGCCTAGAATTTGCGAGGTTTCGTATCAAAGAGATGACATTTACTATTATCTTAAACATAGTAAGTAACATTAGTATTCGACCGTGGTGTCTCAAGATACCGATGTTCTGAGCACGTTTTTATCTGCGCAACCCTATAAGGGACGACATTAGGGCTGACAAAAAGTTATTAAACCACAAATTCTGTCAAAAATTTCATTTTGGTAAGCTTTTATTGTCGACTGTACTTTTTTGCAATCATTCAGGAGCTTCTAACCAAATACGGGATTATCTTCTGTGGGTAATGGGGAGTGGATGAAAATTTTAGAAGTGCCTGATTTCTTTTTTGGGGATAGGAATAACCTTAGCACCAGAAAAAAGTTGCAGACTTTTCACCTTGGTCAATATTTTTTGAAAAATATAAGTAAACAGTTTCCTCACTTACGTTGTTTGGGTTTAGGACGGCGTATGAGACAATTTCCTTGATCCGATTTCGATGATGATTTTATTTATTCGTATGTCATGGGTACAGTTTTTTACAAACTTATATTAAGACCATCGTGGGTTAGAACTGTATGTTGCTGCGAGGCTATTAGAACAAGCAGTGCAGCAGCCAGAAGTTGATTACTCTTTAGCACCACCCGGGGGACACGTGCAGGGAAACTGAGGGTAAATCTTCCTGCGGACGCGAGTTACCATTGCCCCCCTATCGATGATGATATTGATGATGAATAATTATATTATTAATAATCTAGTCAATCACATCACCTAATTACCGAAATGTTAACTTTAATCATAAAATAGGTAGCCATCAATGTCGCATTAGGTAACTATAAGGTTCTCGTACAGAATAAATAACGCAAAAATATAGCATTATTTACGGCTATTTTATAATTTTAGTTTTTTTATGCGAGTAAGCCTTTCGAATAGAGTTGTCGTCAGCAGTATTGAACTTAGTTTAAAACACGCCAAATATTATATTAGATTGCACAGCTTTGGGCGACAACCCTAACAAAGAGCTCACAGTGCTGCCGATTACAGAATAACAGATGTTTGCCCTGAAAAAAGATCTTAATTTTCTCGATTTGCATTCAAAGTGTAATTCTAGATCGTTATTTTCTATTCTCTTTTTGCAAGACATACCTGACTGGATTATTCTTCCAATTAGTTTTAAGTTAGTACTTAGGTATATAAGAATTACTGTTTTAGCTATATTAAAGATTTTTTGAAAAGTCTGCAATCTCTGGTTAGAATTTTTTGCTATTACTGGGAGCGATTGTATCTTTAGGATATTTTCAGTTGAAATCATTTGAAAAGCATCAATCACACTGCCGCTAAATACATTGAAACGAGAGGGGTAATTACGTAACGTTCCGAATGCGCGTCGCCGTCGGTACAATTTAACTGTCATTTTTCTATATAAAAACTGACATTAAGACCTACCTAACGCGCCTACAATGCGTTACGCGATCGACCAGCGGGTTTTAGCAGCAAAATTTATGTAGTAATTGTGATCAACATTATCAGCCTGTAATTTTCTTCGAGTACTCCACTTATCCCGGTCCCGTGCTAATCTCATCCAGAAAAGCCTAAAATATATAAATATTATTAAATTTCATTGACTGTCTCGCGATTGTCAATTAGGACACCTAATTCGAGTCCAATATGTTTTTGCAATAATCGCGTAGTCGCGTTGTATAAAGCTGGGTACTGACCAACGTTACGAGGTGTAATGTAACATGTTACACAGCGAGCATTCATGCAGTCAGTATGTAGTTTTCCCCGTAACACTACGTACTGACTGCATGAATGCTCGCTGCGTAACATGTTAATTACACCTCGTAACGTTGGTCAGTACCCAGCTTTAGGATGATCCCTCACAGTCGCGGTCGATTCTTAAATACATCAAACAACAACTAAGTATGAAGTTTAACTTAATAATCCATTTAATAGGAATCCTATCGATGGATTAATCCAATACGATACTCTGGAATGCTCAAAATCAACTTACCTACAATGCAACTAAAAGTCTAGCATCTGAAGCTACATCGTGTCATAAAACATCCAAGCAACTTTCTTACTGGCATCCAAGAATTCCGGAGGATGGCCGATAAAGTTTTAATGTCCATTAAAAAGCATTCCCGGTTTTATGTGGCTTTGATACAATTATGGCTGCGTCCGCTGCAGCGATAGCTTAATGCTAAGATAGTGCTGATAAAAGGTTTATGAAGTCCCATTCCGGTGAGTTTTTAATTCGTTGATGGACATAGTATTCTTACCCTTTCTTACTAACACAAATAACAAAGACAGCAAAATTTTACGTTATTGAAACGAAATTACTTTGATTTAGGGCATGGCATACACAATGTACCGGTTTCGATTGCTCTTAAATTAGTATTTTGAGGCACACTTCTTGTCTGTGAAACTGATACCTATATGATTAGCTTTTGTAAGAAACTGTACCTATACTACATTCAAGAGCAATGAAAGCGGCTTATTGGTACGAAATATCGATACAAAGTGAACAAGTTTTCTTTAAGTACCTACATTTAATTTATTAATCTCTACTATGAGACCAGAAAACACTTACTTATGTATGACATTGCTGAAATCTAGTAACATTCATTTATTATCAAGGTTTTTAGAATAGGTAAGGTACATCAATAAAGTTACAAAACAAGAAAAGGAAAATCAACTTCAATATTAGACGACCCTGGACTAAGACAAAAAGTTTGAAAAACTATAAAAATCGAGAAAACAATACAGCAGAACGGGTAATAGCGTTGTTTCTGCTATCGACAAAAAAGCGCTATTCCCGGCTCGCTGATTCCAGATATGTTAGTCCAGTCAAAGAGAAGAGGGACTTACAGGAATCTTATCCATGGTTCTTAGATACCTACGAGTAGTAATTTTGTATCCTCAGAGAAGACTCCAATGAGTGCGTAATGCTTATAATGCTTGATATTAACTTTTTTTCATGCTGCAATATTACGTTTTGCGATTTACTTTCATTCAGCACAAATGCATGGAAAATTGTCAACTTTAAATTATTGATCGAATCTGAATAATACCTATCTGAAAAAAATTACATGGTAAATTGTCCAGTCTGATGAATGATGATGCTAAAATTTAATGTCCTAAAAGTAAAACTGACATACTTGAAATACTTAGGTCGAGAGAATATTTTGTTTTATTTTTTTATTCAGATTACGGAGATCCATTAAACAAAAACTAAAAAATAAACTTTACACAGCTCACTTCACTGAGTACGGCGCATGTAGCCGACTACAATGAAGCAAGTAGGGGCAGTCCAATCTGTCCCCTATCATCCTTAAGATGTTGTTGGGGCTGGCGCGCACCCGACGCACCAGGGATGCAGCTCTTTTGCGCATGGTGGCATAAAAGCAATCCACTCTCGCTTCTGCAAACATCCCTGATGCGCTACAGAAGCGCGGCAGCCCCACCATCACCCGGAATGCGTTGTTGGACTGGACGCGGAGGGACCCGTTTTGTATAATCACGCCATAAGCTGCAATTTTGATATTCATTTAAATGAGACAACATTCACTTTTCACGTATTTAAATATGAACCTATTAATCATACTGGACAACATTATGTTTGGGCTAGATTCATATTTAAATAAAAACAAAAGTGGTCATAAAAAAGTATAAACAAAATTAAATTTTCACCGAATTCACAATTGAAGGGAAGGGGAATTTCAAAATGGTTGTGTTGACGGTTTTCCATTTTTATGCCAACTGACAGTAAATCGTAATATTCTAATATAATATAATCATATTCTAATATATCAAATGTTCTACAGACAAGATCATTGATTGATTGACGGTTCATCCGTTTCGAAGATACGATGCCACAGACAAAAATATTAAACTCGCATCATTGTTTGCGTCGATCGAAAGAGCCGGAGAGAGAGGCCGTTGTTGGTTGGACTACTTACATTTTTTATACGAAGCGTGGAAAACTAATATTTTCGTTATTGGTGTAACTTTACTCGGCCGCTCCCAAAGTGCGTTAGCTCCCTCCCCCTACAAGATAACTGTTAACCGCCTCCCATTCGGGAAAGTCCGAATTTCCCCAATGTTTTTATCTGACATCGGATAAGAAAAGGGTTAAGGAGTTGGAACATTATTTGACGTATATCACGTATGTTATGTCTAGGCCCCGTAGCATATAGTATCACGCGATAAGTGATAGGATAAGCGCGTCGTCTCGTTCTATCGAACGGTGTCAGCCAGGGACGGATGCTCTATCCTGTCACTTATCGCGTGATAAGGCCATCCATGCTACGGGGCTAGGAATAGCTAGTGTGGATGAGGGGTCAATAAGGGAGTTACGTTTTACATTTTGATTTCAATGTGTGACGCAGCGCTCGCTATCTATTAAATTGATTAAAAGATGAGATTAAGGTACCTACTGATACACTTGAGCATTAACTTGTAACGAGCACTCTAGCGAATTTTTCATTACAGGTAAAAGCTCACAAAATAAACAGGAGCGATCTCAGAGCATAGAATACTAGAGAGAGGACAAGCCGCCGGCGGCCGTGTCGCAGCTGTATGCTCAATGGGCATACACTGCCATACTGTGCACGCGTGCTGATCGCAGAGAATATTACGTTTTTTCCCAAAATGCCTGATATGATGCGCGTTTATTGTCAAATAAGCGTGTAGGTATACACGTGTGTGTGTTTTAGATGTGTGCGTGCTATGTCTTGTCAATTACTTGGGCGTTGTGTGTGTTAATGTACTTGCGACAGGCTCACTCTATACAAATCGGCCGCCATGTCCGATCTCCTTATATTCATACATCTGTGGGAGCGATATAACACTTTAAACTCTCACGCTTTGTACACATATTTAAATACTGTTTTTTCCGGGTCTAACGGGGTGAAATATTGTAAACCCATATCTCTGTTGACAACTTGCTGGGACGACAGTTATCTGCGACCATGACCGGTGCAACCCGTGTCGAAACGTCAGAAAAAACAGTATTTAAATATGTAAACAGGAGCGTTTTAACGAGCATTCTAGCGGAACGACAGTAAATTTGCATCGAGCTTTTTGCCGAGCCGAGCAATTTTGTTATCACAGCATTTGCTGGCGCGTTCGCTAGAATGATCGTGAAACTGTTCGTGGCGATGTTAGGCCCTATTATTAGCTCTGTTCGTAGTTCAGAGGGGTAATCACGCATTAGATAGGACAACTCAACAACAAAAAAGTAACATTTAGTTCTACCTGACGCGCGTACAATGCGGTACGTGATCGACCCGCAGACCAACAAATTGCAAAAATTGCAAATGCTCGATCTTCTGTTACATGTGTCCATCTTTCTGATCAGACTGACGAGGGAATTATCGTGTAAGTAACCCTTGTGAATGACAGAAAACTGACAGGAGACTGACCATTAGTCCGTCGAGGGTTAGACGATAATTCTCTCGTCAGTCTGACCAGAATGATGGACTGAACTGAAACCAGATTAAGTTTCTGTCAAAAATTTCATTTTTGGTACAAGCTTTTATTGCCGACTGTACTTTTCTGCATACCATCATCAACTACTCATTGAGACGATTCTAACGAGCCCAAACTCGATGGGGTTGTGTCGTTTTATTGCGGAGTTCATATGATCACCTTCCAGCTCCGGCATCAGATCAGCTCCAAGTTATCATAATATTGCATTGTCATGCGATATACACATGCCTGCATAATTTCAACTCAATTGGATAACGGGAAGTGACTGAAAAATCTATTGCAAATTTTGACGGACAACTTACATACTTACATACATACGAACAGTGCAAGTTAATATAAAGCTTGTAATTAGCGTGTAACCGATGTCTACATAAATGCTCAAGTCTATCAGCAACTTTACATTCTTGACAGGTGTCAAATAACATGAAACAACAGCTTCGCACGTCTGTGGATATTCACCCCATGTTTTTCAGACATTAAACGTGGTAAGAATTTATTATTAACAATAAAATTTGTTTACCAGCGGAGTCATGAACTCTGGACAGTAAAGTTAATGTTTATTTAGACGTCCTATTTGCAGACAGGGTTCGAGTAAAACGTGATATGACTGAAGTAACGTTTATTATGCTTGAGTTGACGACGGTTCTATTTTAATTTTATACCTATTTAAGTTCGCGGTAAACGGAAATGCATAAGTTAAAACGAATTACGTATTCACGGCCTAATTATGTTCGACTGGAATGTCAGGTTAATTTTTCCATATAAAATTTGACATTTAGATCTACCTAACTCATTGTACGCGCGTCAGGGAGGTCTAAATGGCACTTTTTATATGGAAAATTGACAGTTAAATTGTACCGACGCGCGTTCGGAACGTTACGTGATTACCCCTCAGCAGGTATTCATGAAAAAATAACAGAAGACAAGTTAGAACTAGAACTAGAATAGAGCTATAGTCCGAATTACAGCGAACATTTATGTTTTTTTTTAGATCTAGGTACGTTTTTACGTGTAGAGCTAACGTCCTAGTGCTTGCCACTGAACCAATACTTGACACTTCAATATTAGTTCATAACAAAAAGGTAAACGATAGAGTCAGGGGTATTAATATACGTACATAAAAGGACATATATCTGTACACGCCTTTATAACATTGACACTAGAGTCCTGTACAGATATTTATGTCTTTATTTCTGTACGCATATTAATACCCCTGACTGTACCTATCAACTTTGTATTTTGTATTAGGCATTAAGATGTCATTGGGACATTTACGTTAAGTAAACAAACCCATTTTTTAATAAAATCCTATATTTTTTATCGTCAATACAGGCTGGTCATCCGTGAAAAAAAGAAGATATATTAATATCCGAGCAGCCGGCGGCATGGAATCGTGCCAGCGACTGTTATTGATGCTATAGGTAACATGCTAGCAGTTTGCACTAGCATAGACTTTTCCAGTTTTTTTTGGATAGCCTTACTTTCAATAAGAGCTTGGTAAACAGCTGGGTAGCGACATACAGAGTAAAAAAAAAGTAAGTCTAACAGTTTAACTCTCGCGCTTTGTACCTACAAATATTTAAATGAGTGATGTGCTGTGTGTCGCGCCCTATTAGGATAATAATGGACGGGTAGTGGACTTTTTTGGGGCTGCCCTAATATTTTTAAATTGATTTTTGTTATTTCGCACACATATCTCCGTTGAAATCTTGCTGGAATGACCGTGATCTGGGATCAGGACCGGTTCAACTCGTGTCGAAACAAGGTAAACAAATATCGCGTTAGACCCGTGTAAAATAATAACTTTAATAAGTCAGTCTTTCCTTTGGTCAATTTTTAAGGTGCATAGGTATTTATATTAAAACAATATATATAAGAAGACACGCCGTTTTGTGGATTAACATTCTAACCAAAAATTACGCTTTATAGACTTTAACTTTGGCAATCAACAGGAAAAACAAGAACCTGAATCTAAATACGTATGAACCTCATGTGTTTCGCTGGACTTATTTAGTTATATCACTAAAATAAAATATAAAATTTACTGACGAACTCACACGTAACCAAATATAGTAACAGCGGGATGAAATTAATTGCTAATAGACACATTCAAGTGCAAAAATATGTATCGATTTAAGGATGACTCACGTTAGAACGGGCCGTGTCCGGCCCGGGCCGTTTTCTATGAAAAACGTCGGCGTTTCTGCGCGGCCGAGCCATAACCCAAGCCCGGCTGAGCCACGGCCGAGGCTCGGAAGCGGCTCGGTATCGGCACGGCTTGGCCGGCCTAAGGTATGGTTCAGCCGCGCAAAAACACCGTCGTTTTTCTTAAAAAACGACCCGGGCCGAACACGGCCCGTTCTAGCGTGAGTCATCCTTTAATCCGCTCATAAATATGTACCAATACCTGAATCCGTTGACATAAGAGCGGTGTTTTACCCCACCCACCCAAATTCATTTTTTGTATTACATCATTACACCCATATTTTTACACTTGACTGTACAATTGAATGAATGATTTATTTGAAAAACACAATCACTGCAACATTAAAATTGTTTAAATCTAGAAAAAAATAAAAAAACCGGCCAAGTGCGAGTTGGACTCGCGCACGAAGGGTTCCGTATCTATAAAAACGGCAAAAAATCACGTTTGTTGTATGGGAGCCCCCCTTAAAAAAATATTTTATTTTGTTTTTAGTATTTGTTGTTATAGCGGCAACAGAAATACATAATTTGTGAAAATTTCAACTCTCTAGCTATCACGGTTCTTGAGATACAGCCAGGTGACAGACAGACGGACGGACGGACAGCGAAGTCTTAGTAATAGGGTCCCGTTTTACTCTTTGAGTACGGAATCTAAAAAGGAGTTAAGTACCTACAATGTTGAGGGTAGTCTCAAAAAGGAGTCCACTTAGCAGTTGTGTCAGAGCATGAAAAGCCATGATGCTGATTTTCATCGAATCCATTTAAAACACAAATAACATGACAATTGGTATTTGATTTTGAAAAGAGGCTGTGGCCCAGTTGTCCTAGCGGGTTCTAATCCTGGTTCGAGCAAATGAGGTATTTGGAATTTATGATATTAGCCGATAGCTTTTTAATGGATCACTCAAGACCTCTATGTTGGCGATCGCAGCTGTTGTGAGAGTTAAACAGCGTTGGTCGCTTTGAGTGTTAAAGAACAGGGGGCCGGTTTTTGACTTTCGAGCGCTCGAAAATTTAATAAAACTAAATACGATTGTAGTGTCAAAATTGCAGGCACTTACTTTCTACCGATGGAATTGAATACGCGTGGTCAATCCCACTTGTTTTTATTAAATTTTCTATCGCTATTTCAAAATAGCATTTCATCTTTTTTGACAGTTTTCGAGAGAAAGAGTCGAGCGCTCGAAAGTCAAAAATCGGTCCCCTGGGCGCTGTCGTGCTTTGGAAGACAAATTTGGAAATTAGATGTACTCGTATCGTAATGACACGTGTGGCGCTGGCGGTTAAATGGCAAATGAGACCACCCGAGTAGGCCGTTGTGATGATTGCAGTCAATCCAATAACGACAACATTGCAAAACAAAATCGTGCTCCGACAGTGCAGTAATATCGAACTTTCTCCACGGCGGGAAGTGAAACGACGTCGATACAGCAATACAGGAAATGTGATAGAAGGGCTTGGCGCGCTTTTGCGCGAAACGGAGTAACTTTGGAGGGAGCGCTGGATAGTTAAGTCAGTTTTCCACCGAGGGCGGAAAGTCTTGTATAGCCGGACGTTGGCTGTGGTTATCCATTGTTGGCGCAGGTTTTCTCAATGGGTGGCGGTTTCGAATTGGATTTACTCAATGTTTCGTCTATAAAAGAGTTATTTCTCATTCAGTAGTTATGGCAGCCTCTATAAATGACGTACGCATTGACTAACATAATTATCAAATAGTGTTTTAATTTTAATGAAAATTGGCGTCGCGGCTTCCGTTCCTCAATTCTTCTTTGTTTAAGGACTTTTATTACTTTATTGAGTTTGTGTTTTGTTAAGAGAGCCAATTACTAAATGAATTAATGAAGGACTTATTTTTTAGTCCTAAATCAATTTCAGCCTTAACATGGTCAAATTACTGTCCTAAAAGTGAAGATTAAAGTGTGGCTTAAAGCTTAAGCTATCCCTCTTCGTTGTGTTTAGAGGACAGACAGAATGGGTTGAAATTAATGATGTACGGACTTACCCCGGCAGCCGACAGCTGTTGTTAAGGGGTCTTATGAGTTTAATTTCATTTTTAACCAAACGTATAATGAAAAAGAGTTTGTAAAATTTACATAAGGCTAACGTCTACATGTTTCACATTAATTCCATTCGTTGACACCCCGTTTATCACTTCTATTGTTTTGAGTTACACTTCTTGTATTTAACTACTTTAATGGATTTGCTTTCTACCCTGAGAACTTTACGGTTTCGCTCTATGAAAACACAACAATATATCGATATCAGCCATATTTTTACACCAAAAAATAGGTTGGGTAATTTGACTAAATATTAATTAATAATCCACCTAAATTGAATACCAATACGGTAAAAAATAATGAAAAGTAATCTTCATAAATTCCGTAAAAATCAGGCGAAAATGGTATAAACTTTCTTTTCAACACACCTGCTCGTAAAGTAGGTCTTATTACAGCGTATTTACACTGATAATGCAGAATATTACCCATGCCGTGCCTTTTACATTACATTATCGCACTAGTGCCTTTTCATTACATATCTTTTTAAATATTAGCAAAATAATGCAGAATATTACCCATGCCGTGACTTTTACATTACATTATCGCACTAGTGCCTTTTCATTACATATCTTTTAACATTTTAATTTTTTATTTTATTTTTTTTTTCCTCGCAAATGTGTTGAAAAACGTCGTATGAAACACGTGAGCATTGGTCATTACACTTCTCGTCTCCATTAAGCCTTCGCCTTCGGCTCAGGCTTAAAAACCGACTCGAGTGTAATGACCAACTTAGCACACTTGTATCATAATGTACTATTTCAACACACCTGCTCGTAAAGGTATTTACACTGATAATGCAGAATATTACCCATGCCGTGCCTTTTACATTACATTATCGCACTAGTGCCTTTTCATTACATATCTTTTTAAATATTAGCAAAATAATGCAGAATATTACCCATGCCGTGACTTTTACATTACATTATCGCACTAGTGCCTTTTCATTACATATCTTTTAACATTTTCATTTTTTTTTTTCCTCGCAAATGTGTTGAAAAACGTCGTATGAAACACGTGAGCATTGGTCATTACACTTCTCGTCTCCATTAAGCATTCGCCTTCGGCTCAGGCTTAAAAACCGACTCGAGTGTAATGACCAACATAGCACACTTGTATCATAATGTACTATTACTTTATAATTGACTACGTCTATATACGTTCTTTGGGATACGCGCATAATCCACTTATTTTTGTTAATGAATAAACCTTTCTATAGGCCAGATGAAATTCAATATTATCTCAAGGTCGTAAATATTTAATTAAAATGCCGTTATTTCCTGATGCATATATTTTTGGATTCAGGTAGTAAAGTCTCCAAATTTGTGTACTCAAACATGTTTTCATTATAAAAATACTGTTAGCATTTTTGCTTGCGGGTTAATTTTTTTTTCCTTACTTCCGGTCTATAGAATTATTCATTTCCATAGTAAAAGCTGTTTAAAATAACATATAAAAGCCGTATACAAATAATTAGCCTGATATTGAATTATTTCCAAAAAAACCGTAATTTTCTCAGGGTATTCCGGGCAAAGCTCCCCTTGAGAGAAATGTAGACGTATTTTACAATTATTACCGCCTTGGGGAAGGATTTTCTATCAGTCCTTTTCAACAGTACGTCTCACTTTTCGCATGAGCAAGCGCCGATGTAATCGTAATCCGTAGCTTTCCGCTCCATTTCCTTCGGTCACCTACAAAGTCCCAGCCACCTGATCCGTCGCGACCCACTGCCCAGTAAGTATCATTCACATCTTAATCATATTATTATTGATCATTTATTTCAAGTAACTTAGAATCATATATGGTTAGTGTATACTTAATGTACGGTAATATGATAACATCTAAGTATATTAAATCATTAAACATATTTTTTTTTTATGAATGTTAATATTATGTTTCTAGAAGCACTAAAGTAGGTTAGACATAATAAGTACCTCTAGAAACATCCATGTCATCGCAATGCCTCAAATATGGGCAGTCAAACCCCTCAGCCAACAAACGCAGAATGGGGTTGGGGCTGGCCCGCACCCGACGCACCAGGGATGTGCATCGCTTGCGCAGTCGTATAAAAGCAATCTATGCGCGCTTCAGCAAACATCCCTGAAGCGCTTCGTAGCAGCCGTTCTTCTCACAAAACCTTTCACGAGAATCGGTTGAGAAAAGCAACCTGCACATAACAGCCGGACAATGGGACAGTGGGACATCCGGACATACGAAATAATTTTGGCCCAAGCTAAAACGGAAAATTTCGTTTCGCTGGCTCGTTCGATCAACGTTCTGTCAAACATCGCGGATGGAACACCAGCTCTGGTATATTTCATTTATTTGTTAAAGTAGTGTCTCGGCCCTCATTACCACTTCGTGGCATTCGGTGTTGAGACACTGGGGCCGTGGGGTCCAGGCGACACAACTGGTGACCAAAAAGCTGGCAGCTTCCTCGCTCAACGGTTAAGCACTGCGATTCAGCGAGGTAATGCTGCCAGCATCTTTGGCACGATGTTGCGGGGGCCTTATTTAGATGTTTTTTAGTCTCTAAGTTTAGTTTTGAGGTTTTGTAATTATTTATTTAAGTAGTTTCTTAATTTGTTTTCGTTTTCATATGTATTGTATAAAACTTAATTGTTAATTCATACAGAGAATAAATTGTTTATGAATTGAGAGCCACATACCATTTATTTAAGCAGTAGTTAATAACAGCTCTATATCAAATGCTTAGATTTTCACTTTGACGGAGGCGTGCTCGCACCACCGTGCTCTGGCAGATTCAATTAGATTACAATACGACAGCATCGTGGTTATTAAAGTGCCTTAGTCACTAAACCCAAATGGGTTTTGCTAATTTGCACTTAAACAATTGTGCTTAGCACCAGTAGTTTTCTGAGTATAGTAGAAGTGTTTATCATTCAATTTACTTACTTATACTAAATGGGCTAAAAGGAGATGGTGGGACGATTTGGACGCGTTCTGCTTGGCTTGGCGAGAGCATGCCAGCAATAGGGGCGAGTGGAGGAAAATGGGGTAGGCAAAGGCCCAGGCCCAGCAAGGGACACCCACACAGGCTAAGAAAAAAAACCAAATGGATATGATTGACGTGTATTAACCGAAATCAGAAAATTTGTTTACGTTACAAAGTAAGAGGGCAGCCAAAAGGGCAGTTTGAGTCAGGCTCAAAGCAATACAGTTTTTACAAGCTTTTTTACAAGCTTTTATTAGATCATCCCGTTTGTTTTATTTTTCTTTATTCTTTCTTGGGTCAAATTTAGTAATTGAAATTTGATCCACTTCCCGGTTTTCGATTGAGCTGAATTTTTGCATGCTTATGTATGGAGCTGGAAGGTGGCCATAGGAACTCCGCATTAAAACGGCACAACCCCATCGAGTTTGGGCTCTTTAAAATCGTCTCAATGAGTAGTTGATGATGGTATGCAGAAAAGTACAGACGGCAATAAAAGATTGTACCAAAAATGAAATTTTTGACAGAAACTTGTCAATATTCCCCATTAATTTGAAATTCTGTATTTAAGTTGTATCTCTATTCAAAATTACACTGTGCTTGGCAGTGTAAAAGTCAAAAGAGCAAGCAGACAGAGTTATTTTCACATTTATCTTTTTCACTGCCAGCATCCCGCCTAGTGGGCGTAGTCGCTTTCCGCTACATACGAGGAAAACCACGGGGCAGTGAATGTGTTTAAAAATATTGATTGATTGATTGATTGATTGATCTTTATTTTGCCTTATTAAACAATAAATACCATGCAAAAATTGTATACATCAAAACACACACACATAGAACAAAAAACAAGAAAAATTATATATAAATATAGAGTCACATAACAACCATGCAACGCACTCTTGGACATGAATTAGACATGGACAACGACCACATCTGCCTTTATCGCAACGCAAAATTTCTTCGAAACTCCCTTACTTTAATAAACATTGTATAATAAACGAGAGACCGTAGATTTCATTAGGTCGGGCCCGCGGGAAAATTGTCAATAAAAGCTAATTGGATCAGAAAGACAGCTGTAGCCAATTAATAAGCGAAGCGATACGAAGCGCGAGAGCTTCGGTTAAGCATCTTTTCAGTTTAGAAGCTTTTGGATCATTTTAAATTCTGCGGTTTCCGACCCGTAACATGCACTCTAGAGAACAGCAGGTCGATCACGTAATGCATTGTACGAACGTCGGGTAGGTCTAAATGTCACTTTTTATATAGAAAATTGACAGTTGGATTGTCCCAACGTACGTTCGAAACTTTACGTGATTACCCTTCAGCTGGTCGATCACAAAACGCATTGTACGCGCGTTAGGTAGATTTAAATGTCAAATTTTATATGGAAAAATGACAGTTGGATTGTCCTAACGTGCGTTCGGAACGTTACTAGATTACCCCTCAGAGGGGTAATCACGTAACGTTCCGAACGCGCGTAGGTACAATTTAACTGTCAATTTTCCATATAAAAAGTGACATTTAGACCTACCCGACGTTCGTACAATGCGTTACGTGATCGACCTACAGAACTCTGTTTGTTCTCCAATAAATAAAATAAAACTTCCAGGTGTGCCTACTTATTCTCATAGCTTGAGTATATAACATACAAGCTTAAAACTGGAGACTGCTATGCACATTCCCTGCTCCTGCGGACGACTCATGCATAAAAGAAGTACCTACCTAGGGCGGCACATCGTGCACCCACAAGAGGTACAACATATCACCGCCCAAAGAATCTGGAATTTCCTGGAGGCAACGGGACTTAACGGTGAACTCTAAAAAAAGGGCTGCCACAATAGATCACTTGCTGGTCGAAGCGGCACATTAAGGCCCACAAACCAATAATAATAATACAAGCTTAAAAAGCTACAATATCACAGACTTTTCCTCTCTATAATATTACCTAGGACTAGGATAGACTATTTGCCTTGCGGCTTCGCTCGCGTATAACAAAGAACACACCCTCGTGACAAAATAAAACAAAGTCTTTGGTGATCCCGAAGGTAAGTCCTCTATATCTCGTGAAATATTGTTTGAAATAGGATAAGTAGTTCCGCAGATTACTCACTAGTTATTCGTACACACCTATATATCATCTCCTTTACGTACATACAAACTTACAAAGTCATAAAGGTTACCTTCTTATAATGTTAGTATGGACAAAAGAGCAGGGAACCCTAAAAACCATTATTATTAAGACAGGCATGGATTAGAGAGCGAAGAAATTGATATTATAATAACATATTAACTTTTGATGAACCACGTAAAGCGAAAGGTCTGGCTCTTGGTAGCAATCGTGATTAACTTTTCGATTGACTTTTCTATTCTTCTATTTTATGAAATTAACTCCCACAATTTTTGATTACTACTTTTGTTTTATCGGAGTCGTAAAATGTGATACGATAATATTCGTGTTGATCTTTCGCGCCGGTCTTACTACTTAATTGGCAATAAATTACTTTTTCTCAATGAAATGAAATACTTATTGACGTTGTGTTGCCTATTTATGGCTGCGAAATATCACATCCATAATGAAATTTCATACAAAATTAAAGGTCTGCAAAGGGTCTTATGTTTTATTATTATTATCAATTTGGGACAGTAAATCATGGCGTAGTTAGGAATGTGCTATTATTTAATGTGCACATCGTTTCTTGAATAGGCTAGTGATTTGCTTAGATTTTTACGATGCCAATCGAACCAGTTTTTGGAGAGGTACAAATGTTTGTATGGGAGCAACTACAATTAAAGAACATAAATACCCAAAAAAATTAGACAAAGTCAGACCTCGCTGGCGGCAGCCGACACGCTTCATACTAATTGGCTTGAACGTGATGACGTCACAGTTTGCAATTTGTACTAATCGTCGTATGCAAAATCAGATAAATTGCTGTTTCGGTCGCGAAATACTGCGTTTAGGTCCATAGTTGTCATACAATTTTGTTTGTATTCTACTTATATTCATCATCATCATCATTTCAGCCTGTAATCGCCCACTGCTGAGCATAAGCCTGCTAAGCTGTATTCTATTGGTAGCTTTAAATTTATTCTTGGACAATAAAAAATGCATATTTTCTAAACTTTCAAGGTCTATATCTTTTTATGATTTTAATTACCTATATTATGTACCTAATGTATACTTTATAACAATAATTTGATGGTTTATTATTCATAGCAACACTACGTTATCAATGTTAATATCACGCAACAAGCCTATTAAATGTGCATGCGAGAGCTTACCCATTTGCACATGCTTACACACACTTATGCAATCCTTAAGCGACTCACTTATACATAGACGTCAATCTACGATAAAGTGGTTTATTATTATGCTAACTCCTCCCATAATGCAGGGTAAACATTAGCGAGTGACATCGCCCGTGGCACTTCCTCCACATAACGACGTGTGTGGGAACCGTATTTATCTTCCCTACGTTAGTCTAGCTCTAACAGTGAACATACCTCGTCTTATAGTCGCTAGGAACCTTAGATGAAGAATTCAGTAGAAATGCCTTACGCGAACCACCATAAGAGACGTAAAGGCTCCTATGCAGCTAAACTGAAAACTTGTTTTAAATAGGGAACATTACTGCAATGTGCTGCCTTCAGAGTGCAGCACTAGCACACACCGTAAACCAGTAGAGGAAGATATTAGGGACACACACACACATGCACAATAATTGGTTGTCAAATGTGTGACAAGGGCGCATGCATAGACAATACATCAAGTGGGAGATTCAAAAAAAGTTTACAAAACTACTTTTTTTTCAGAATTCGAATTTTCTTGGTTTTTCTTACTCAGAATCGTTGATACTATCGATCCTCATAATACAAGAAAAAAAGTGTCCCTGATTTTACTATGTAAGTTTTTTCTTCCAGTGCGTCATGACCATATAAATAAAAAAAGACTGCATGCAAAAATGTGACGATCTGGAATGGAATATTTAGGACACTTTTTTTCTTGTATGAGGATCGATAGTATCAAAGATTCTGAGTAATAAAAACAAAAAAAAAATTTGAAAAAAAAAATATTTTGTACACTTTTTTTGAAAAACGCTCGGGAACGAGATACAATGTCAAGTCTGCTAGTGTCGACCCCTACGCAAAGTTTTGCGTATTGTTCCCTATTGTCTGACGGCTTACTACTATAAATAGCCCACTTAATTTACGCGGGTAATAGTTTGCGCATACTTATATGAAATAGTTTGCGGCAAACAAAAGAAGATCAAACTCTGATATAGACAAATTAAATATCTCTCTGTGTCACACTTATTGAGATTTGCATATGACCATCTCACTCGGTAGTGGTAAGTATTATTATAGTGGCGACTCTGGTTAGTCTGAGCTAGGGCTACTTTATAATTTAAGAGCTCTTCAAGTATATACTACGTTTGATGTGGTTTAACCTGCATACTCGTAAGGTCTTTGACGATGAGTGGCTGTGATATATACTCTAGATAACTGCACTAAGTGCAGTGCACTTAATGCTGTGGCTACACCGGCGAGCGATATTGCCACTGAGATTGTTGTTGTCGGTTACAGTGTCTAAACCGGCCTGGGTCACACTGACGCGGCCTGCGGTGGCGGTCAATAGTACAACAGTTATATGACAACAGCTGTCAAGTTTGCTATTGGCCGCCACCGCAAGCCTACGCCGTAGTCGCTTTCCGCTACATACGAGACGAGTAAAACCACGGGATCTGCTACGAGCGTAGCGCGTAGCGATTCTTGGCACTGAATGTTATAACTGGTTACAATCACTCCAGGAACATCCACGGGATCTGCTACGAGCGTAGCGCGTAGCGATTCTTGGCACTGAATGTTATAACTGGTTACAATCACTCCAGGAACATCCACGGGATCTGCTACGAGCGTAGCTGTTCTTGACGGTGAATTTTACCACTGGTTGCAATTTACTCCAGGAAAAATACGGTTTTGAAAAACATTAATTTAGAATAGCGTCTTTTTTTTTTATTTCATTTTAAAACGTTATTCTAAGATGCTTTATTTAAGAATCCAACCAACTGTCCACCTGGAAGTAATTTCATAGATTTAAATGAAGCATGCATTGTCTTTTTTTCTATGATAAATCATTGAATATTTTAGAGCAAATATAAATGATTCAAAATAAAGATATTAACATTTAATAATATTTATTCTAAAGAAGAAGCTAGTTAAGTTAGAATCTATTGATGCCTGAAATGTTTTTTTGATTTTGTTGCTAGATAACTATTTAATTGATAATATGTTCGTTACAAGGAAAAAATCAGCTACTTATTATAATTTATTTCCAGTAATTTTTTTCATACATGTTGTCAGTTTATTGCCTGGATGGGCCGGACTATACTATGGGTATGGGCCACCTTATGGTTGGTGTTTTTGCTATTTGAAATTATTACCAATAAAGTTTAATTGTTTGCTTCTAGATTTAATGGAATTAATTTACCTTAAAATACTCCAATAGAAACAAACATTTCTGTTTACGACTTAGGTTTCACCCTGTATATCCAGCGGATCCCAGTGATAAATAGTCTAGAGTTTAGTGTTAGCTAGCTCCCTGGGGGGTAGTATCATCTCTCAGCAGGTGTTAGCGGGCCAAGAAAGAGATTAATGATTAAGACGCAACAGGGTTTTAAAATTAAGAACACAACCGGCAAGTTACAACAATAGGTTGTAAAGTAAAGTAAAGTTTATTTGTAAAGCATATGTAACAAAGATGGTACAAAGAAGAAAGATGGTGGTTGTCTGAAAGAGATCGCTCTTTAGCGATAAGACCGCCCATTGTTTGCTTCTACTCGTATTGAAATAATAAAATTCAAAAGCTGATAAAGATTTACTTCATATACATAAAGTGAATAATGGGTCATCATATTATATTGTTTAAAAAGCTGTTTACATGAGTGCCTCGGAGTTATACCTGCCAGTATACTTAAGGCTCGTTTCTGTAATTTAAATACTCGGTCCGAGTCTGTTGAGTTTCCCCATAATATAATACCATATGACATCAGAGAAAAAAAATATGAGTAATAAATTTGGAGTAATGCATCACTGGAAACAACTGGCTTAAGTTTACGCAGCGCAAATACAGCGCTGCTCAGCCTTTCGCACAGGTTGTTTACATGCTCCTTCCATTTAAGCGTGGTGTCAATGGTAAACCCGAGAAACTTGCACGAGTCACAGCGCGGTATTGGACTTTGTATTAGTGGGATATTTTTTGTGTTTCCTGCTGCAAACAACAGCACGTTCGACTTCGTAACATTAAGGATCAGGCCGTTTGCCGAGAACCACTCATGAAGTTGGTCGCACGTATTACTTACTCTTTTTTCAAGCTGTAAGTACGTATCAGCTTTTACTACCACGGTGGTATCATCGGCGAATAGGACCATCATACCTTCAGTAACAGAGGTAGGGAGGTCATTTATAAAGGCAAGAAATAGGGTATTTCCCAGCGCAGAACCTTGTGGAATTCCGAGGTCCAGCCTACCTGCCTCAGATCTGATGGTTTTGCCTTTTATTTTGACCTCAACAGTCTGGTGTCGGTTTTCTAAAAAGGATGCAAATAATTTGTGGGCATTATTTGTGATTCCGTACTGTTTTATCTTTTCCAAAAGTAATTCATGATGTATTCTATAAACTTATTTAAAAAAGTGAATATCCCCGGCAGAATCACCCGTCAGACGGGGCGATTACAGGTCGTGCCGCGGCGCCTCGCGCTCCTCGTGTGCAGGACGGCATAGAATAAACCCGCTATAAACATAAAATTGTCAGTCGCGACCTAACTTGTAATAATCTAGCTTATAAACCTTCTTATAACATAGGCATTGCGCTACTATTGCCTTATGTCATCGGCACCTGAAATAAAGAATAATAGGCCTCACATTTCATTCCTACATAGTAAAAAAGGGTAATATACCGCTGGTTTCCTAAATAACGAGTGGATAACACTAAGTTTCCACTAAGAAATATAGACAGACTAAAGGAAACCTAGAGATCCTACTCGCGCGCCAGTCAGGCAACGACTGATGGGCGAGCGAGGGGGGAAACCCGGTATTTATACCTCAGGTGGGGAACGAGGTACGTATATACGGGCGGACACGGAATCCCCGCGTTTCAGATGCATTTTGACGCCGAACGAGCGGGATCTCGTGTAATAATGTATCATAAATAGCATAGAAATAGGTATAAGCACTGTAAATAATGTATTAGAGTAAGATTGAACTGTAATAAATGAACATGTCATTTCGCGCCAAAATTTCCCGCGCAAATCGCTTTCCCGCCAAATATACGGGGCGAAGGGGCGTCCGGCCGAGGTAACTTAATAGTATAAATTGGGCGGCCAGACCCCATGAAATTCAGTACCTACAGTAGCAGCGAAGTGACATTACTTGAAAAAGTAAACAAGCCTTTCAATTCAGAACCCCGACCCGACCAAGTTCCTGCTAAGCCGTAACGACCAACGCCGAAGGTGCAGGATTTCCCTTCAAATTCTACTCAGCCCAGAGCCAGTCATAGGTGCGTCTCGCACATGCTGGTCCATCGAAAACCGGATTCTACATAGAGGATGCCCCTTACAAGATCGAAAGCAGGAAATCGCACACTCGGTCAACTTATCGCAGCGAACATAAGAGAAGCCATGCTGGAACAAGCAACCACGTCCACGTCGGGAACTGCTACTACTCAAGAAGGTTCGAGGCCCTCGCAGGAGACTTCGCGAACAAGCACTCCTGCGACGCCGGCGCCTCGGCCAGACCTGCAGCCAAGGTCACCCATAGGGCAGCAACCTCATGATGCCGCGCAGTGGAGAACACTGCCTCATGAAACCCCACAGTCAACGCTGCCACCCATAGTGCCGTCAAGAACTACGTGTCAAGACGGCTCGAGGCCCTCGCAGGAAACCCCACAGACGAGCACTCCTGCGACGCCGGCGCCTCGTCCAGACCCACAGCCGAGGTCACCCATAGGGCAGCATCATGATGCCGCGCAGTCACAAACACTGCCTCATGAAACCCCACAGTCAACGCTGCCACCCATAGTCCCGCTGCTGCAGGAGAGCCTACACCCTGCAGCAACACTGCGGCAGGAAACCCCACAGTCAAGCCAGCATCCTGCCGCACGGCCGCCGTCAAAATCGGTGAAAACAACGTCGAGTCATCGCGTCCGCCGTCTCGCACAAGCGCGAGAAGAAGCCCTCCGAATCAAATTGGAGCTCGCGCAAGCACGCATAGCCGCCATAGAAGCCGAAGACAGCGACGATGACACCGGCACAATATCTACAGTCCAACAAGAACGCCGCATAGATGAATGGCTCGAGACCAGCCAGAGACATGTCCTCGCCATCTCCAATGCACCTTACATCGAAGAACCCGAGCCTGCAACCCCACAGTACGCCGAGCAGGCTCGGGAGAGGAGCCCCGCCGAGGGCGCGGGACAGGGCGCCGCTGCCGTGCGCCCCGCCGTCCCCGCCCCTCCCCCCGCCGGGGGAACCCACGCTCCCGTTTTCGCGCCAACGCCGCCGCGCCCACGCGAAACAGACGCATATCCGCCGCCGTTAATGTATTCACAAGCGAATGCGCAAGAAGATAGCGCCATAGTAATGAAGAATCAACAAAGTGTGAACCTGAGTGAGCTCGCCTCTGCCATCGCCATCGCCGCGCGTGCCGGCCCGAGAGAGTCATCACGCTACCACGCCGAGTTGCCGCCATTCAGCGGCTCGCATCAAGAATGGCTATCATTTAAAGCCGCCTACAACGGAACCACCGCAAATTATAATGAAGTGGATAATATAGCAAGGTTAAGAAGATGCCTCAAAGGGAGGGCCAAAGAAGCCGTCGAGAGCCTCCTCATTTACAACGCTCGCGCAGACGAAGTAATGAGAAGCCTAGAAGCCCGCTTCGGCCGCCCAGACGCCATTGCCCTCGCCGAGCTCGAGCGTTTACGCGCCCTACCGCGCCTTAACGACGGGCCGCTCGACATCTGCGTCTTCGCCAGCCGTGTAGCCAACGTCATAGCCACACTCAAGGCTCTTGACCGCGCTCACTATCTACACAGCCCGGAGACGACAAGGGCAATGATGGAGAAACTTACGCCCGCCCTACGCTACAGATGGTTCGACTACGCGAATACGCAGAAAAACGACGAGCCTGAGCTAATAAAGATATCAGCCTTCCTGCAACGCGAGGCGGACTACTGCGCGCTCTACGCGCAGCCCGAGAACGTCGACGGTGCAAATCCTCATCCTGCAAAGAGGACACACCGAGCCTTCGCGACCACAGACAAGCCTTCACCTAAGTGCGCCGCCTGCAACAACACCGGTCACCCAATAGATAAATGCACTAAGTTTATCGAAAAAGCCGTTGAAGACCGGTGGAAACTAGCCAAAGATCAACGGCTATGTTTCCGATGCCTGCGCTACAAGAACAGGATGCACTCATGCAAGCGCACGAAGTGCGAGCGAGACGGCTGCGAATACTTCCACCACAACTTGCTACATTATCAAAGAATTGAAGAAAGAAGCGAGGCCGTCACATCGACACGCGCCTCCCGAGAAGCGAGAGCTTATCTGAAAATTATCCCGGTCACAGTCTCTGGACCGGCGGGAGCCGTCGAGACCTACGCCCTCCTAGACGACGGCTCCACGATAACACTTGTACAAGAAGAGCTCGCGAACGACTTAGGCCTGGACGGCCCGACAGTGCCGCTACAAATAGAAGCTATAACGAAAGAAAAAATCGACGCATCGAGATCACGCCGTGTTACGCTCAGCATCCGCGGCACCGACCAACCTTATAGGGTCGGTGCGCATACCATAGACGATCTGAGCCTATCACCACAGTCCGTTAAGAAGGAGGATCTCCGCGAGTGCGCACACTTATGCGACATAGAAGATAGCCTGCGGTACGAGTCAGCGAGACCTAGAGTGTTAATCGGACAAGATAACTGGCATTTACTCGTCAGTAATGAAACACGCCGCGGCCAGCGGCATCAGCCAGCGGCATCCCTAACGCCGCTAGGCTGGGTGCTACACGGTGCACACACACGCATCACAGGCAAACAAGTACATGCGACGCATCGCTTGACCACTATTGAAGAAGCCGAGAAAAATGAAGATTTGAATTTACAACTCAGTGAATATTTCGCGCTCGAAAACCTACTTATCGAGCCGAAGTTACCCCAGTCAAGCCCGGAAGAGCGGGCGCGTATCATGCTAGCCCAGTCAATAACGACTACAGCCGACGGCCATTATGAAGCACCGCTATTATGGAAACAACCCGACAGCCGCTTGCCTGACAACTACGAAAATACACTGAGAAGACTTCATAACATAGAAAAGAAACTCGACAAAAATAAAGAGCTTAAAAGCAAATATAGTGAAGAAATGGACGCCCTTGTCTCGAAGGGCTACGCCGAGCCTGCGCCGCCCACCAAGTCATCAAGAGTGTGGTACCTCCCCCATTTCCCGGTGCTGAATCCTAGCAAGCCCGGGAAAGTCCGAATTGTCCACGACGCCGCCGCGCCTACAAGGGGCGTGTCGCTCAATGACCGCCTACTGACAGGCCCGGCCCTCCTACAGTCGCTGCCAGGCGTCCTTATGCGCTTCCGGCAACACCCAGTCGCCGTGGGGGCGGATATTAAAGAAATGTTCATGCAAGTGAAAGTCAAATCTGAAGACAGAGACGCCCTGCGCTATCTATGGCGGGGCGACCGGCGGGGCGACGACGCGCCGCAAGAATATCGCATGACTTCACTCATTTTTGGCGCTACTTGTTCACCGTCAATAGCAATATATGTGAAGAACGTCAACGCCCAGAAACACGAAGAAACGCATCCAGAGGCCGTCAAAGCAATAATAAGACATCACTACGTCGATGACTACCTACACAGCTTCAAAACGGAAGAAGACGCGATTCGAGTGTCAAGTGATGTACGCGATATACATAGAGAGGCCCATTACGAACTACGCCAATGGACCTCTAACTCCACGCGGGTCCTCCGAGCCCTCACTTCGGAGGACGCCACGTCCGCGCCCGTCGAACTGAATAAAAGCGAAATGAAAAATGAACGAATCCTGGGACAAATATGGAAACCCGCGAGCGACGAACTCGCCTTCAACTTGGACCTCAGCCGCCTACCTCCCGGAGCCCTGGACGACATCGAGCCTACCAAAAGGCAAATGTTGAAAATAACAATGTCGATCTTCGACCCTCTCGGGCTAGCGGCGCCGGTAACCATCATAGCAAAGAAAATCCTACAAGAGGTGTGGCGGCGCGGAACTGGCTGGGATGACAAGCTGGATGCAGACTTAGCGCGCCAATGGACGGAGTGGACGCTGCACCTAAGGGCATTGCGAGACCTCGCGATTCCGCGCGCCTACCCCTACTACGGCGACGCCCTCGAAACCGACGCCGCGCAACGCGGTATCAGCTGGCGCTTCATACCGGCGGGAGCCCCATTTATGGGCGGGGCATGGGAGAGGATGGTACGAGCCGTCAAGAGAGCCCTACACGCCGTGCTCAACGAGCGCCGCCCCAGCGAGGAGACCCTGACTACTCTGCTCGCCGAGGCCGAATATACAGTGAACAGCCGCCCCCTCACTCACGTGGCGGTTGATCCTGACGAGCCAGAAGCCATCACGCCGAACCACTTCCTCCTCGGTGGCTCAGCCCGGGCCCCCAACCCCGGGACATTCGACGACACCGCACTCATCGGCCGCGCGACTTGGCGGACGAGCCAACGCCTGGCCGAGCACTTCTGGGCCCGCTGGCTCCGGGAGTACCTGCCCTCACTCCAGTACCGGCGGGAGCCCTACGGTCATGGGCGGCCTATCAACGTCGGCGACATCGTGCTAGTGGCCGACGGGAATCTGCCTCGCAACACATGGCCACGAGGCCGGGTTACAGCTATATACCCGGGCCCCGACGGCGTGACACGAGCAGTGGACGTGACCACCAAGGGCGGAGTCTTCAGAAGACCGACCAAGAAGCTGGTGATCCTGCCGACGGAGCCTGAGAACCTGCACGCAAAGAAGATCCAACGTTCACCCGAACGATGGTCGGCGGGAGAGATGTGCAGGACGGCATAGAATAAACCCGCTATAAACATAAAATTGTCAGTCGCGACCTAACTTGTAATAATCTAGCTTATAAACCTTCTTATAACATAGGCATTGCGCTACTATTGCCTTATGTCATCGGCACCTGAAATAAAGAATAATAGGCCTCACATTTCATTCCTACATAGTAAAAAAGGGTAATATACCGCTGGTTTCCTAAATAACGAGTGGATAACACTAAGTTTCCACTAAGAAATATAGACAGACTAAAGGAAACCTAGAGATCCTACTCGCGCGCCAGTCAGGCAACGACTGATGGGCGAGCGAGGGGGGAAACCCGGTATTTATACCTCAGGTGGGGAACGAGGTACGTATATACGGGCGGACACGGAATCCCCGCGTTTCAGATGCATTTTGACGCCGAACGAGCGGGATCTCGTGTAATAATGTATCATAAATAGCATAGAAATAGGTATAAGCACTGTAAATAATGTATTAGAGTAAGATTGAACTGTAATAAATGAACATGTCATTTCGCGCCAAAATTTCCCGCGCAAATCGCTTTCCCGCCAAATATACGGGGCGAAGGGGCGTCCGGCCGAGGTAACTTAATAGTATAAATTGGGCGGCCAGACCCCATGAAATTCAGTACCTACAGTAGCAGCGAAGTGACATTACTTGAAAAAGTAAACAAGCCTTTCAATTCAGAACCCCGACCCGACCAAGTTCCTGCTAAGCCGTAACGACCAACGCCGAAGGTGCAGGATTTCCCTTCAAATTCTACTCAGCCCAGAGCCAGTCATAGGTGCGTCTCGCACACCTCGACAAGTCACCGCGCGTAATAGGCCCCGCTTTGTACGGAAGACTACCCGCCAGTCTCAGAAATGAATCATCAGATGATGGTTTTGGACACCGACTGAAAGACTTTTTACTGTCAATGTCGCTGTACTCTGTAAAGGAATTCACAGACCAAAAACAATATTAGACAATTCTATTTTGATGCTATTTAAAATTAATATTATTATTATTTTGTATTTTTTTTTTTTTTTTTTTTTTTTTCTGACTTTATCATACTCGTAATCTAGGATGTCCTAGAGATAAATTATTTATTGTGTTGTTATTATGCCTGTAATTTCTGATTTAAGTATATTTTTTGTACATTTATTTGACATGAAATTGATATGTTTTGACATAATTACGTATATTTTATTTTTGTTTTTCTAGTTTAGACATTATATTATATTTTTTGACATTATTACATATGATCAATATTGTTTTAAATTTGTAACTAAGTAATTATATATTAATTAATTATTATTGCTTGAAATTATTGTAAAAAAATTGTTGTATTTACCTGACGAGCTTTCTGTGAATTCATTATATTTATGTACAAAGAGAATTTGTAAAATATTATGTCAATTTTCAATCAGCAATAAATGAATCTAATCTAATCTAATCTAATCTTGATTATGTTATGTACAGTGTTCTTTTATTGTGGTGTGCATTAAAGAGTATTTGTATTGTTAGATTGTTACATATCTCTCTCAAAAGCTATTAAGTATAAGTAATTTCCAAATTTATCATTTTTTCTATAATACAAGTTGTCAGTTCATTGCCTGAAGGGTATTCACGTAACGTTTCGTACGCGCGTTAGGACAATTTAACTGTCATTTTTCCATATAAAAAGTGACAGTTAGATCTACCTGTCGACCACGTAACGCATTGTACGCGCGTCAGGTAGGTCTCAATGTCACATTTTATATGGAAAATTGGCAGTTGAATTGTACCGACGCGCGTTCGGAACGTTACGTGACTAAATAGTAACTTACACCATAATATATTATTCAGAATATGTGTCAGTGACACCTGTTTGACATATATCATGAAGTTTTCACATCGTATGATACTTCAGTGAAAAATATTCAATTAAATAAATCTACCTACAGTTTTTAACTGAGATAATAATTGTCTCGAACTTATCTTACGACTACAAACACAGTGTGGCACCACTGAAACGTAATAAATTACAGCAGTTTATCCAACTTTCAAGCTATCGACCTCACCCCAACCACTGGACTACTCACAACACAGAAGCCTTGGGCAACCAGTTTATCCCTGACCCCCGATCCCCAGTAGTTATTACGGAGCTCTGGATCAAGTTGAAGGGGTGTCTGGACGTTGTAAATAGCAAAACTGCACTGTAGACAACAACTAAAGGGAGCATCGCGAACTCGGACATACGAGACGAGAGTTTGGTGACGAAGTTTGCTGACAATTTGGGGCACTCCGTTGTAAATTTGTGTCAAGAGTTGACTACTGAAGACAGTAATTCGATGATACATGAGCATGTATCGTTTTTATGACTGCCAATTGTACACAAAGTGTATTCTGTTCTTTATAGCACACATTGCTGAACTCGTAAGATATCTTTGCTTGTTTTCATGTCTATATTTAAGTCTCAACTGTTTTTGTTCTGTAGTGTGTACAGTCGCCATCACATACATCGGAGCAAACAAGCACGTCACAAACTTTGCGGCACCGCGCCGCAGAAACCCGCTTTTAGTAACGAGGAACGCGGGTTTTGCTGCGCCGCACCGCAGAAATGTGACCAGGCTATACTATTTAAATCTAATTTCGAGTTTCTAGGTTATCAAGTTTTCTAAAGAAAATGTAATACTTACAAGAAAAATGTTTATTCAAATATAGTACAGTCGCCATCACATACAAAGGTACACTATAGGTGTTCAAAAATATCGGCACATGCACCCTAATGTCTTGAAAATAGAGCGCATGGTCAAACTAGTGGCGCGCGTGCCGCCCACATCGCCATTATATAGTATTAAGTGTTCTGTACACGCCACACGACTGCGCAGCACGGCTTGGAAGCCGTCAGGGCCTGGTCACATTTATGCGGTGCGGCGCAGCAAAACCCGCGTTCCTCATTACTAAAAGCGGGTTTCTGCGGCGCGGTGCCGCAAAGTTTTGCAATGCGCACCGCAGACATGTAGCCAGGCCCTCAGCGCTCTACTCAGCAAACATCCCTGACGCGCTGCAGTGCCAATAAAGCCCCAACAGCCTCCTGAAGGTGTTGTTACGAGTATACTGGACACGCAATTCACTGAGGGTCTTTTTTGCGTAGTTGCTCCACAGGCAGACCTTTAAAACGTTATGAAAATTGTGATATTATAACGTTATAAATAACGAAATGTTTAAAATTTCTATACAAATCTCGGCAAATAACGGAATTATAGCGTTATAATAGCGCTATTTTTATAACGTTTTCAAGACCTGTCCACAGGTTCCACGTGAATAGTTTTTTTTGGTCTTTTTTATTCAGAAACAAACAGTCTTACATAAAAAGTGTAAATACTACATTAAACATAAAAACAGACCAATAGGTTCCTTGAAGATTCATTCATTTCCATCTAGAACGTTGCCGATAATAGAAGAGACAAGCAAAGAGAATTGGAAAATTAAGACAGCTGCTACCTAAGTAGGTATTAGTTAGGTACCTACATAACTTTGCATTTCAATCGACAAAAAACTATTGAATTGGAATAATAAAATGGCTAAGTAACATACAACTAATTTTTGGCAGTAAGTTTTAAACAGTGTAGGTTTTAACTGTCGGTGTGTAAGATGCACAAATAAGCCAACATCGCACTCAGCCTATTTGTTAATTAAAATTGGAAGTTACGGCTTCCGGCCCAGGTGTTTTAACCGGAAGTTGTTTTTAACCGGAATAGGGCTTTGTTCAGCGCTGTTGTTTTAGGATTACGCATGAAATGTGTTAAGTTTAGTTTGTTTAAAGGATTCCGTGTTTTTATTATGGAACATAACAGTTTGGGTGTAGGTTTGAGTTATTATATTTTCATAAGGAGTTGAGAGTAATATCCAAACAATGTTTTTTTTATTATAGTATTGACTAAAATAAATTAAGAGGTTAACAACCTAAATAATAAATCACTTGCTAAGCGGGATTAGTTATAATAAGCCTTTATTGTTTAATTTATGAAATTGGGCCATCCCTTGCCATGCCTTAAAATAATATGCATTAAGTACTTAAATTTATAGCATAAAGCTGAAATTATCTTGACAATGAAAATATTATTTAAATAAGTCTTTAAAGAAACTGGCCGTGATATACTGACAGACAGCGATTTTAAACATGGCACCAAAAACAGTTTTTCATATAAAACTGTCAAGCCTCTCAGACTTACTGTGGCGGTCAATAGTACCTAAACTTGACAAAAACTGTCAACTATTGACCGCATCCGCAGGCCGTGCCAGTGTTATGCATGCCTCAAACTTCCCAGACAGACACATTTTAATAACTTTAACTCGGAACTAGCTCATTCTCTTTCTTTATAGCATAATACTTAGGCCAATCTAAACCGCAACGGAATGTGTTTTATGTTTTGTGAGGAAACCTATTGAAAAACAGACTTATAATTCTGTTGATTTTTTGAATGAATTTTGATGTCTTTATTTGTATTCATCATATCAGCCGTAAAACGTCCACTGCTGGACAAATGCCTCCCCAAAAGAGTGCCACAATGACCGGTCCTGTGCGCCATCCGCATCCTGCGGACTCCCGCAACCTTTACCAGGTCATCAGTCCACCTTGTGGGGGGGGGCCTACCCACGCTGCGCCTTCCGGTACGTGGTCGCCACTCGAGAACCTTTCTGCCCCAACGGCCATCGGTTCTACGTGTAATGTGCCCCGCCCACTGCCACTCAAATTTAGCGATTCGGAGGGCTATATCAATTACCTTGGTTCTGCTGCGAATAACATCATTTCTGTTTTATTTGTACTATTCAAAATAATATAAAAATACTTATTTGTCCTTAATACATATATGACAATAAATTTGGGACTAAGTACCTAAGTATTAGGTGTGGCAGGAAGTCCCGCTCTTCCAGATATTGAAATAATTAATTAAACTAGAAAATGACAGTTGTATTGTCCGTTCGGAACGTTCCGAACGCGCGCTAGGACAATCCAACTGTCATTTTTACATATCAAATTTGACATTTAGATCTACCTGACGCGCGTACACTGCGTTACGTGATCGACATGCTGCTCACAATATTTCACGAACATCGGTTGAGAACATTGCACGTAGAACCGGCGGAAAGGTTCTCGAGTGGCGACCACGTACCGACGCGGCGTGGCGTGGGTAGGCCCCCCACAAGGTGAACTGATGACCTGGTAAAGGTCGTGGGAGTTTGAAAACTTTTTGGGGGAGGCCTATGTCCAGCAGTGGACGTCTTTCGGCTGATATGATGATGATGATGATCGGTTGAGAAATGCGACCTAGACGAGAGCAGCCGGGCAGACGCCGAAAATACCTACGAGAGAATTTATGCTTAAGCTGAAACGAAGAATATTGTACACTTCGCTCGCTCGTTCATTAAAATTAATAAGCTAGGATTGTTCTTCGGTACTTTATTAAAGCCAGTACAAAATTACGCGCGTCAGTGCTTAATACCCTAAGAGCATCTGTCTGAAAGCCTTCCAATTAAGCCTTTCTCGACCAAAGAGACAGAAGTCCTTCCCTTTACGAAGAAGACCTTTATGTCCTTTAGTCAGCAGCATTCTGAACCTAAGAGCTGAAGTAACTCGTCGTAGTATCATAGAATAAGTAATAGTACAAGTAGTCGTATGATGGTTCGTTCACTAGCATGTTCATTGCGTAAATATAAATATTTTATGTAAACTTTTTTCTAGTGGCTCCGTAAGTCTCGCGAGTGACTTTTTGTCAAAAAAATCCAAAAAAACTGAATCGACGTATACCAATAATAAATAAATTTTATGCACATAATTTAATTTTTAGACTAAGTGATCACTTGGTTTGCTTCATAAGCGTTGACAACGTTTTTCATTCAAAGGGTTGTATCATGTTGGTTGCGGAATGGATCCATTCAGCAACTCACAAAAGGGATTACTAAGATTTTTTTACGATGCTATTCGAACCAGTTTTTGGAGAGGAACATTTGTATGGGAGCAACTAATACAACTAAAGAACATACATACCTAAAAATTGAGAAAGATTGACCTCGCTGGCGGCAGGCGAAACGCTTCATACTAATTGTCACACGGGCATAACGTAACAACTGCTTTTTGTACTAATCGTTGTATGGAAAATCAAGCAAATTGCTGGTTTGGTCGCGAAATACTGCGTTTAGGTACATAGTTGTAATTTAATTTTGTTTCTATAAAATCGTAAATACTCTATTGGGTAGCTTTAAATTTACTTTTTACATAACGTCAAAACGCGTTTCGGTATTGGGTCCAGATCCTCAATTGTTTAGACCATAATTTTCATAGTTATCCCAGTTGCATCATGTACGAGCCTAGGATCCGCTCGCTATCTAGTATATGAATGTAGCGTGGGTACTAAGTAGTTTTGCGACTAAGAGAGGAAATCATAGCTACCATTCGCCCGGCATTATACATATACATATGTAATGCAAAAGAGAGAAAATGTATGTTAGTAATATAATAAGTAAATATTTAATTCAATTCAATTTATTCCTTGTTCAAATAACTTGACAACATTTCTAAAGTTTTCAAGAAAATCGCGAAATTGTATAACTGTGGCTAAGCCGTGTGTGACGTCAATACTACGACTGTCATATGAAAGGTGTGCAACATACAGAGTCGTAATATTGACGTCATCATTCGCTACTTTTTAATTTGATATTTCTGAATGAAAATTACAATTTAGCGAGAAATAAAAAGCGGCCAAGTGCGAGTCGGACTCGCACATGAAGGGTTCCGTGAAATAAATTGCGGTTTACGATTTATGAAGTATTAAAAAAAAAACTACTTATTAGATCTCGTTAAAACCAATTTTCGGTGGAAGTTTACATGGTAATGTACATCATATATTTTTTTTAGAAGTTACAGGGACTGGGGACACACATTCTACCACTTTGGAAGTGTCTCTCGCGCAAACTATTCAGTTTAGAAAAAAATGATGTTAGAAACCTCAATTTTGAAGACCTATCCATAGATACCCCCCACGTATGGGTTTAATGAAAAAAATATTTTGAGTTTCAGTTATGAGTACCCCTAAAACTTAATGTTTTTTTTTCGATTTTTGTGTGAAAATCTTAATGCGGTTCACAGTATACATCTACTTACCAAGTTTCAACAGTATAGCTCTTATAGTTTCGGAAAAAAGTGGCTGTGACATACGGACGGACAGACAGACAGACAGACGGACATGACGAATCTATAAGGGTTCCGTTTTTTGCCATTTGGCTACGGAACCCTAAAAAACACGTGCCGCTTAAAAAAACATTTTCTAGCCAAATAAATCATAAAATTGCTCACTGTTGAAATGAAATGTTGTCAAATTCAAAAAAATCCCCTTGCCACGATTTAAGATACTAAAGGCCCGATGAAACGCTACGCGTGTTCAGTCGAATCAAATTGTATTGTTTTCTATGACTGAATCTGTATGAGCATCCAACGCGACGTAGAAACAATAGTCGCATTTCATCGGGTCGCGTGGTGGTTTAATAATGTATTTCAGCCTATGAATATTGAACACACAAATTATGCAACAACTGTGCTTATACCCGACATGCTTTAATAAAAGTTATTTACCGATTTTATTACTAGCATACATTTTCTCCCTTTTGCATTCATTTTCGCGCTTTTTTCCTATTATTTGTACCTACACATCACAAGATGCTCATTCACAGCTCAAGTCATTAGCGTTCTTAGAATAGATAATTGCATTAAGTGGTTACTAATTGAGATGTTTTGAAAGGGCATTAAGTCGTTGATCTCAGTTGTTGTCTATGACTTGTAGTGTATTTATATGTTTTTCATTGCAGGTACCTTCTCCGGTCCTCTGGCATAACTTTTGAAATATTTCTTCTTAAGTCGATCAAACTAAGTGATTTTTTTATGAAAATATCTAGTACTTTACCCTCATAGCTTATGAAATGGGTAGTTTTATTTCCTACCCGACATCTCGGGCAATTTGCTTTTAGAAAAAGTAATTTAGAAGGATACGGTCTGCTCCTTGGGATAATTTATGTGGGTAATAAGTACAGGACAAGTGCGATAAACATAAAAGTTGGCGAATAGGGGATGGTGGACAGAGTTCGCCGTTTTTTAAGGTTTTTTGATACTTTTTACTGTTCTGCAGAAGCGTTTATTTCACTGTTTATTAGGCAGGGTACCTGACGCTAGTAAATGTGAGGATCTTAACAGACTGGTGAATCTGTTTGTCACGGAATTTGTAAAGATATATTACATGCTTTGTAAGTTTTGTATGGGGGGGGGGGGGGGGGTTATCTTAGGAGGAACCTACTCATCGGATTCAAAAAATATTTTTGGATGGACGAAGGCGGGACCCTTAAATTAAAATAATAGCCAAATAAGTCGTGACTAGAAATTACTAAATGGTAATGTGTCACCTGACACAATAGTCCTTAATTTTGAGGACTCATCCAATTTAAAAAAAAATCTTTTACCATTATATAGAATGGATCTACGTGATGGTACTTTTTGCAAGCTTTTATTTAACTTGCACTATTCGTATGTAAATATGTATCTAAGTATGTAAGTAAGTTGTCCGTCAAAATTTGCAATCCATTTTTCACTCACTTGCCGTTATCCGATTGAGCTGACAATGTAATATTATCTTACCATCGAGCTGATCTGATGATGGAGACAGAAGGTGGCCATGGAAATTCAGTATTTAACCGACGTAACTCCGTTGAGTTTGGGCTCGTTAGAATTGTCTCAATGAGACGGTATACAGAAAAGTACAGTCGGTAGTAAAAGCTTGTACCAAAAACTAAATTTTTGACAGAAACTTATTTTAGCCCGTAGTTCCTCTTAGCCCTGCAGGTTTACTTCTTTGGAATTATGTCAAAATGTAAATTTCCCAAGTCATGTCAGTAAAATAAAGGCAATTCATACAAACTGGACTGATGACCTGGTAAAGGTCGCGGGAGTCCGCTGGATGCGGGTGGCGCAGGACCGGCCATTGTAGCACTTTTTGGGGGAGGCCTATGTCCAGCAGTGGACGTCTTTCGGCTGATATGATGATGATGAATTCATACAGATACTTGTTTATATTATATTTTATATACTAAAATTATAAAGAGGAAAAGTCTTTGTATGTAATGGGTAATCTCCGGAACCGCTTATCCGACTTTTTTTTACATGCGTGTAGAATGGACTTTCTAGATGGCTATAGGCTATATTTTATCCCGCGGCTTTGCCTGCGATCTTTGCCATACGCGGGTGAAGCCGCGCGGGCACTTAGTTATAGTATTAAACGAGCGCATACATAATCCTCTGCAGAGCTCGGACAATCCGGATCCTTCACTGACACTATCAATTTACAACGGCTTTTAGTTCAAATAAAAAAAAAGAGTTTTAAGCCAGACGCAATGAAGGATTTTATAACGAGAATTCGTTTATTTTCTAACATTTTCATGTAGTGACATGGAATTAGGTAAATACCTATGTATATGTAAAGTGTATGTGAATAAAATAAACTGAAAACCGCATACGCCCGAACTTAATTTAAATATAAGGGCGATTCACGGTAAACTCGAAAATCATTTTACATACAAAATTAAAATTATTATATTAGGTATCTATAATTTTTGATCAACTAAAAAAGATAACTTAGGTACTCAATCTACATTTTTATAGTGCCCAACAAACAGTTCCCTGTGTGTCCCAAAAACAGTCCCCTGGCAAAAACGTGGCAAAATCAATGTTTTTCTTAAAATTATATTGAAAAATTACTTTATCTGTCAATTTTGAAGAACCTTATTTTTAAATTACATATAGGTATGTATATATATCTAAAAAATATAATGTAAATTCATATTTAAAACTGTCAGAATAACTTTTCAAACAATAGGTCTTCATTTCTTTATAGTAAGTACCTACTTAAGTATTTCTTATCTTTAAGGTTGTCCATTGATAATATTTAAGTAGGTACTAATATTATAAGTTACTTACTATGAAAAAAATCAGCCAGCTGTTTGTCCGGCCAAAAACATGCCAAGAGTTGACGAGTTTACACAGAATCGCCCATAACTTATATTTATCTATAAACTCATCTTTTTACACATGCACAAACGTAAAATATCAACCTAGCGAGCATGTTCGCTTTTATAGCGGAGATATAGCATTTGTCCCACTCGTGCTTGCAAACATGCTAGTAGTTTCATATCCGATACTTACACGTGATCAGAATTCAAGTCTCAACACCACAAATGGTAAGTACAAAAACTGTGCGCATCAAGTTCCACAATAGGGAACTTGCATCTTTTTATTTTAATACGAACATCAAATTAAAGTATAATCCAGCATTAAAACAACTGTAGCATTAAAACTTTCTTATGATTTATTTTGCTGATGCATTTGAAATCTGCACGCGCCCGGTACCTCCCGACAACGCTCTATATTAAACGGGCTTATGCTAGGTATGACGTCACAGCATATATTCTCGGCGCGTTTACTATGAGTAAGTCATTAATTTGCAATTATCTCCACAAAAATTGCGTTTAAGGTAGTTCGATTGCCATACAAAAAGTTTTTTGACATTCGTAGGCTAACGGCGTGATATTTTATGAAACTTATGTAACAAACTTTCATCAATTGGCTTCCCATTTGCGCCAAATTCCCTCTTTCCTAGAATAAACTTGTATAAACTAGATTAATTTGAGAAATTGGTTTGTCACGTGATATTTTGGGAAAACTATTTTTCTCAAATTAATCTAGTTTATACAAGTTTATTCTAGGAAAGGGGGAATTTGGCGCAAATGGGAAGCCAATTGATGAAAGTTTGTTACATAAGTTTCTTAAAATATCACGCCGTTAGCCTGCGAATGTCAAATAACGCTTTGTATGGCAATCGAACTACCTTAAGTCTATACTTGTCATACAAAATATCATTTCTAATTTTAATATACCTATGAAATTGGCGGTGTGTATGGAGAATTTTATGAAAACTGTGATTTTCATACATTGAATTTTGCGGATTATTCAGCAATGTCAAATTCAAAGCAAACTAAATTTTGGTAGGAATATAGAAAACTTTTAAGCTACTTTACACATATCTTCATTCCTTAAAAATGTACTACGTATATCCGCATCGATTGAGCACAATTTATTCGAAATTGAAGTCCCATACAAGTTCCCCATTGGTCCAGGATATCATAAAACATGTCATCGCGATTCCTCAGCTTAACTTCAGTCTTTTACATTCCTAGCACAAATTACCTTAGGCTTTCCATCCCAAGCAAAAAGAACACGTAAAACCATTAGTAGAAAGCAGGAAATCTCTTCATACGGCAAACTAACTTGCGAAGATCACGGTTTGCGAATGAAAAAAGTTTTCCATGATTTATATGTCTATAATGTTATGGAGGAAAGACGTAAGAGACATGTAATGCTAGCAACATAAGGTTTTTTATGGAGCTGTTTGACGTTGAATGGTTGCTGACGCTCGTTTTTTTTTCTTGTTCCGAGATTGGTTCGTTTATGTACATACATACAAATATATATTATGTAGAGTTTATTTTGTTAGATTCGTTCGTTGTGGTGCGTTACCACAAATAACGCATGTGAAACGGGAAATTTTATTTATACACAATTCTTACCTTGGCGGTGGAAAAGAACCCTTTTTAACCCCCGACGGAAAAAGAGGGGTGTTATAAGTTTGACGTGTCTGTGTGTATGTCTGTGTGTGTGTCTGTATGTGGCATCGTAGCTCCTAAACGAATGGACCGATTTGAATGCGGTTTTTTTTATCCGAAAGCGGACGTGATCGAGATAGTTCTTAGCTACGTTTTAACAAAATCTGTTCAGCCGTTTTTGAAATATTGAACTTTGAAATGAAAATGTCGGGGGTATTTCAACTTTTTTAAGTACTTTTTTAACATATTCATAGACATTATATTATAATCATCTATTCAAAAGTACTTACGCCGTATTTTAAAGCAAAATGGACAGTGGTAAACATAGAAAGAAAGAAAGAAAGAAAGAAGACATTTATTTACTACACAAAAGACACACAAAGACAAAGGGAGTAGGCAATTTAACACATATTGTGTGTGTCTTCGCGGCAGTGAATAGGTCGCTGTCTCAGCATTATGCCGAGGTGTCAGACAGACGCCTACAGCGCTGATTTTCAGACAGCACCGTACGTGACCCACGGAACGCAACACAACATAAGACCATTGATAAACACATAATTATTGTTTATGTCACCGTTAGATTGTGAAAACCGTCAGTTTATAATCTAACCCGTTATATTGTAAACTGACGGAATATTGTGAACTGCTAAAATAATTCATAATTTTACGCATTCATTTTCGTTAGTTTATAAACTAACAATGTCATATCGTCAAATTGTAAACTGAATCAAATTTGCCTGATTTATAACGCAACATGTGCGCTGTTTGGTTCAGCGAATTATTCCACTTGCATTAGTTTCCACTTACGTCAGAACATGATTGTTTTTTTTGTTATTCAGACATTTTCTTCCATTTATTTCGGCACCCAGCAGTGTCGACGGAGCCCCGCTGTGCGGGGCTCCTATTTCTGGGCGCTTTGCCCTTCGGGCAACTGAAGATACCTAACTAACCTAACCTACCTAGTCTTTGTGTACGTTCCGTAGCAAGGCGATTTGATCTCAGTTCACAATTTGACGATTCGACATTGAAAGTTTATAAACTAACGAAAAATATTGCGTTAAATTGTGAACGGTTCTGGCAGTTCACTATATTCCGTCAGTTTACAATATAACGGGAAAGATTATAAACTGACGGTGTTCACAATCTAACGGTGACATATACACATAATAAATAATAAATGTAATAAATTTGTAAAATATGTACCAGTAGCCAAATGGGATAGAAAGAAAAACACAAAGCACAAAACGCGACACGGTTGGGATAGGAAAGTGCTGGATGGGTATATGAGCATAGACACAATCTATGGCACAAAAAGTAACAAAATACATTCAAATATCAAATGTTGTACCTTTAGGTACTTACTTAATTACTGAATGCATATTATTTGGCACCTGAATACCAAAACCGTGCATCATTTTTGAATAGTCACTTCATTCCATTCAATTAAACAAATTAACTTTGCACAGCAGCCATTTTAATGGGTATTTTTAAGCTGAGGCAGCGGCGCCGTTTCCCCAATTAGAGCAATTGAAAATCACCTCGTATTTACCATTCACTGTCTCCCCGGGGCATTTGAGAGGGTTTTGTCTCTTCTCTATTTATTGTTTCATTTAAAGAATGTTTAAGGGTCAATTTGAAGCAGTAATACGAGTATAGTCTAGAATAATCCATACATCATCATCTCAGAGCATAGAATACTAGAGAGAGGACAAGCCGCCGGCGGCCGTGTCGCAGCTGTATGCTCAATGGGCATACACTGCCATACTGTGCACGCGTGCTGATCGCAGAGAATATTACGTTTTTTCCCAAAATGCCTGATATGATGCGCGTTTATTGTCAAATAAGCGTGTAGGTATACAAGTGTGTGTGTTTTAGATGTGTGCGTGCTTTGTCTTGTCAATTACTTGGGCGTTGTGTGGGTTAATGTACTTGCGACAGGCTCACTCTATACAAATCGGCCGCCATGTCCGATCTCCTTATATTCATACATTTGTGATCATCATCATATCAGCCGAAAGATGTCCACTGCTGGACAAAGGCTTCCCCCAACGTTTTCGGGGAGATTCAGAATGAGGATGATTCAAATGATTAGTTAATTTATTACATAAATTATCTGCTTTAACCCAAAGGGTGGCTTGTAGAAAATGCTTTATCGCATCAACTCTTTTCTCTTACGATAATCCTCTTAGTCAATAATACATTTGGACAGTTTTTATTAAAATAGGCCCGGTTTTATAAAGATGCGTTTGATCAAAATATATCTGATCAAATTTAAGTAACTCAGTACATTTTTGATATAACTTACCGATATAAGGTCTGACGGATCCTTATAAAACGTGGGAATACCAGACTTCTTTAAGCAGACCCTTAAAAGGGGAATCATTAGAAATCCCATTAACAGTTGGACTAATTGTCTAGCTGGTCAGTAAATATCGGTGGCACGTACTCGTTAGCGTCGTGTAATGGTGTTTGGGGGCAGCTAATGGCGGCCATTTTGCATTCATTGAAACGGTTGCTTTCAATTCAATTAAAGGAAAGGGAAAGGTGAAAAACAAAAGGGAATCAGTATGTGAAACGTATTAGGCAGGCGGATGTTTGAGAAAAATTGGATTATTAATTTATTATTTTTTAAGGAAGTCCTTATTTCGTATAGCTAAACGATATTAACTTCATGAAATAAGTAGATAAAACTTTTTGGACTAAAATGATTTAAAACGGTCCAAAAGCCGCTTGTTTGAGGGGACTAAAATTGCCAAATAGGGTCGTTTCGCCGGTAACGCGACCACCTTCGGTTGGCGACCACTTGACGGACTAGGCTGCTTCAATTAAAGATATTAACATTTCTACAAACCCAACAGAAAAAGAATAACTTATTACCTATTCTTGAATAGTATCAGAATAAGAATATATACAATTTAAAACCGAAAGCTCAATCCAAAGCAAGAAAAAATAACCTCAATTCACACATTGCTTCCGTGGAGTGTTGACGTGCAGTGAATCTGTCAAAAAAATAACGCGACAGTTGGCGCGAAAACTTTAGTTACGTCACTAAATTTTATTATTATGCTGAATTTGGTTAATTGATCGTTTAAATGATTTAGCTGTTGTAATAATTTCGTTGAAATTCGGCATATTTAAAAATAGATTTATATAAAATGGGGTGGTCGCGTACCCAAATACATAATTACCAAAGAAGTCGGATAGCGACCACATCGTTTTCTTTTTCTTTCCTTATGGATTCTTATGCGGCACCCGCGATATTTAGCTTGGCTAGCCAATTGAGTCGGTATTTAAGCCGCGCCAATCCATGCTTTGTCTATAGTATATATAATAAAATAATAATATATACTTAATTATATATTATATTAACAATACATAATTTATATGAGATGCTTATATTATAAAATCGAAAGTGTGTATGTCTGTCTGTCTGTTATCTCTTCACAATTAAACCGATGGACCGACTTTGATGAAATTTGTTATGGAGATAGTTTGAGTCCCGGGAAGTGACCTAGGATGGTTTTTATCCCCGAAATAATCCCCTAAGGGGGTGAAAGTTTGTATGGAGCTACGATGTAAACGATTTCCACGCGGACGGAGTCGTGGGCAGACGCTAGTGTAAGTAAAATATAATCTAAAAGTTAAATAAAAGCTTGTAAAAAGGTGGCATTTAGATACCTACTATGAATGACATGTGTGACTGTAATAGCACTATGGTGTGAGCCAGATGGCGCGCTTTTTTCGATTCTATTCTTTATTGACACAGCAATGTAAAATAGATTTAGAAGAGTAACACTAAATAAAATGACCTATAATGATGAATTTTCTCGAAAAAGGATTAAATGTAATGTCAAATGGAGAAAAAAAAGAGCAGGGGATTAAGTAATTACAAAGTTATAGTATCCAAAGTTTTAAGAAGGGGTAGGTATATTCTATCCCTTTTCCGCAAAACGCACCTTCACATGAAACGATTGTCATTTACTATGCCGCTCGGGGATTGTGACGTCACGATCCACTAGCGTTTTCTCTCTCTAACAAGGAATATTAAAACGGTTGTAGCTTCGTATTTTTGGAGATATATGAATGGGATTTTCGTCACTTAGGCTTATTATTTTGCCTTCTTTTTTTTGGAGTAATAATAAATGGTTAGTCTACACTCCTATTTGTATTGGTATAAGGGCAGTTAGGTAGGTCAAACTTTGAGAAAGAGGTCAATCGTCGAATCCGACTCGTCTGGGTAGCGTTCGGGAAGCTACGCTATGGCTTTTCGTCCAATATTCCGCAGTGTCTCAAGGCGAGAGTCTTTGACCAGTGTGTGTTGCCAGTAATGAAGTATGGCACTGAAACGTGGTCGCTTACTATGGGCCTCATAAGAAGGCTCAAAGTCACCCAAAGGGCAATGGAGAGGGCTATGCTGGGATTTTATATGCGTGATCGCATCAGAAATGAGGCTATCCGCAACATAACCAACGTAGGTAACCGATATAGCCATCCGAATCGCTAAAGTTAAGTGGCAGTGGGCGGGGCATATTGCACGGAGAACCGATGGCCGTTGGGGCGGAAAGGTTCTCGAATGGTGACCACGTACCGGGAGGCGCAGAGTGGATAGACCCCCACAAGGTGGACTGATGACCTAGTAAATATCGCAGGAATCGGCTGGATGCGGATGGCGCAAAACCGGTTATTGTGGCACTCTTTGGGGGAGGCCTATGTTTAGCAGTGGACGTCTTTCGACTGATGATGATGATGATGATAAATCGTTTTATTAACTACTTAAACACTATTTGCAAGAGTGGTCGCCAACTAGCTAACAGGTGGTCGCAAACCGACTAAAGCGGTCGCTATCCAGCGAATTCGCTATTTTGAAACCTTTTCCATATTTTTTCCTAATTTATGGATGAAAGTGCTATATTTTATTGTAGGTTTCAAAACTTGACTATACTCAGAACCTATACGAATACCATCTATTATGTGTGTACATTGAATAGGTATACATTTACTAATCTAAAGTGAGCAACTCGGCTAAGTGGTCGCTAACCGGCGAAACGACCCTAAATAGTTTTAATATAGAAAAAATATATATTTTCGACTCAGTATTTTAATTAAAGTATTGTTTAATGTTCTATTAGGATGATTATTTGAATAGGGGGTATGGCTAGATTGTACAAGTTATGAATGAAGGTATTTTGGGAAAATAAATAATGTGAAGAAATAATAGAGCGACGACAACGGTGGTTAACGCTGCGTATACGCGGTGACGTCTCGTACGCTTAACGTTTTCTTCATACATTTTGCTGCGTTTACCGTGTGGTCACTCCCTTAACCCCGGGTTCATCAGTCAAACTCATCCAAACTGTGTCAATAACCTGTAGTTTATATTAAAACCATTCCATTCATGTAAACTTTTCTCTTTCCAGGTAAATTCCATCCCGATAATAAACGTTCACCAGCAGTGTTTTCGCCAGATGGTCTGCCAGTCAAAATAACTGCGTTAATTTTGTTCGGACATTTATTATGTCTGGATAACCTGGCACGGTGCCCACTGTGCTCTAGTATAAGGTATGTAATTGATGATTTTTGTGACGGTATAAACAACATGCAATAAATTATGTTATTGATTACAATCGTTTGCAAATGTTTTGATCATTGAGGTAGCTAGTTTTTGCACCGCTATCGATATGAAGGATAAAACTCTCACCCAGAGGCCCTAGCACGATAGGCGTTATCGTCACGTTTTACGGTAAAAATGTACTGAAACGTCACGTAAAACATAAAGATAGACGTATCGTGCTAGATGGGCAGGTTTTTAGAAATTGTCACCATTATACACAACTTGACTATTAAAAGTTTCTAAGTTACCCGAAGATATCTACAAATAACAACTCGGCTTAACTATTTTATATAGGGAATGTATAAAAGATCCTACTAACAGAATTCTGAGATCACAATATAACCGAGAAATAAATAAAGTACATCAAATAATATATAATTCTAAAAATAAATATATAATAAAACGAATTAAAGACAGTAAAAATAATCTAAGGAATTTATGGAAAATATTAAATGAATTAACAGGCAGAAACAAAAATACAATAGAAGATATAATATATAAAGCATTTAACAATAGCTCCTACACCGAAAAAAATATCGCACAAAATTTTGCTAAATCTTTCCATAATACAGTCCGAGAAGTTATACCACAATGTGATACAGAATTATTAAATAAATCTAGCTATACCGATTACATTAATAAGACAATGTATTACAAAAAATGTAACGAACTCAATATCCATAGAATAATAACCAATATAGATCCGCACAAAGGCCCCGGCTGTGACAGCATACGTCCTATAGACATAAAACTTGCCAGTAACTTCTTATCTTGCGCCGTAGCAAACCTAATTAATTGTAGCATAAAGACGGGGATTTATCCCAAGGAACTAAAAACTGGTATAGTTAGACCAATTCATAAAAAAGGTCAAACAGACAAATACGAGAACTACAGGCCCATAACTATCTTACCAATTGTTGATGATTCTTCGGGTCTTCTTCAATAATATGACAAGGTTTTAAACTTCAATTGGCTTTAATTAACCATATAAAAAATTACAAAAAAGTACGATGTGCGCTTGAGCGCGGTTGGATAGCGTCTGTCCTTTGCGGGCGCGGGGTGCGATCCCATTAGACACGGTCTCGACACCGTGTCGCGGCGCTGTGTCGCGGGGTGTCTCGCGGTGTCTCCAACATGCTCCCGCGCCTTGAAAGCTCCTGCTTTCAAGAGGTTTGTTGATGAGCATCTTCATCTTCATCCAGCAGGGGGCAGATGCAAGAGATGCCACGTCGTACGATGCCCTTATTGGTTCTAACGTCGACTACGCGGCAGAGCCCGTCAGAGCCCTTGTGTAGCTGTACGATGCGTCCTAGCGGCCATGTCAACGGCGGGCCGTGGGCTTGCTTGACGAGGACGAGCTGTCCCGGCTGCAGGCTAGGCTGTTGTACGCGCCACTTGGCACGCTGTTGTAGCAGAGCCACATACTCGCGGCTCCACCTGGCCCAAAAGTGTTGTCGCACTTGCTCAATCTTTGCATATCTGTGCAATTGGTTCGGGTTTGCTTCCTCTAAATACGGCGCTGGCAGCGATGTTAACGGTCGTCCGATGAGGAAGTGCCCTGGGGACAACGGGGAAAGGTCGTGAGGATCGGATGATAGAGGACAGATAGGGCGCGAATTGAGAATAGCCTCAACTTGCGCGAATATCGTTATAAATTCTTCATACGTAAAATGCATATTTCCAATTATCCTTTTAATATGATATTTCGCGGACTTCACCGCGGCTTCTATTAAACCAGAAAAGTTAGGTGAATACGCGGGTGCGAATCTGAACTGTATATGTTCATTAGCAAACTCCTCTGACACAGAATCACAAGCGTTATAAAGAAACTGACCTATTTCTTTACTCGCACCAACGAAATTTCGGCCGTTATCGGAAAAAATCTCGCGTGGCCGCCCTCTTCTAGCAATGAATCGCCTAAGAGCTAAAATAAAACTTTGAGTACTAAGGTCGCTTGCGATTTCGAGATGTACGGCTTTAGTTTTTAAACAACACATGATACACATATAGCACTTAATTAGTCGTGCTCCCCGTCCCTTTTTATTTAGTATTAGGAACGGACCAGCATAATCTAAAGCCGTGACCTCAAATATGTACCCTGGCGTTACGCGCTGGGATGGCAAATTTCCCATAATCTGGGACGCAACTGCTCCGCGCACGCGTTTACAAGTTGTACACGATTGATATACTTTTCGCGCTAATACTCTTCCTCCGATAATCCAATACAGTTCGCGTACGCTTGAGTGCAGCAGTTGAGGCCCCGTGTGCTTTAATTGTTTATGAAAATGTTCATAAATTAGTGTGCTTAAATAATGTTTGTTATCTAAGATAATGGGATGTTTTTTCTCGTAAGCATAATCCGAGTTACTCAATCTACCACCCACGCGCATAACGCTGTCGTTGTCAATAAATGGATTTAAAGACAATAACTTGGATTTTTTATTTATTGGAACATCATTTTTTAACCTGTTAACCTCGTCAGAGAATGAATTTCTTTGAGCCATTTTTACAAGCTCAATTTCAGCCGCTTGCAATTCTTGTACATTTAATGGACCTTGAAATTCATTCTTTGTCAATTTACAATTATTTATAAATCTTAAAATGTATGCGACTGTCCTTCTCAACCGATTAAAACTAGAGAATTTTTCCATGTTTATGAAATCCGTTGATGGATTCAAGGTAACGTTCATAACTTTAACAGTAGACTTAATTTCGGGTATATCTGAAATTAACTCAACTGATTCATTGTGAGAAGACCACTCGGTCTCGCCGCGCTGCAGGAAACTCGGCCCTCCGAACCACATCCCGTCCGGCGTCAGCTGATCGGGCAACACTCCGCGTGATCCTAAGTCAGCGGGATTCTGCGCAGATGGGATGTAATTCCATTCAGCGCCGCGAGACAATTCAGTAATCTCAGATACTCGATGTAACACAAATGTTTTTAATTGCATCTTATTAGAATTATATATATTCAACCAAGCTAGGACTATTTTTGAATCGGTCCAAAAATACACCTTATCGACATTCTGGCGTAATGAGTTTTTTATTTTGTCGTATAATCGACTTGCTACCAATCCGCCTAATAATTCTGCCCGCGGAATCGTCACCGCTGGCTTTAAAGGCATGACCTTGGCCTTCGCACAGAGCAGACGAACCGTTATGATTCCCTTATCGCTTACTGAGCGAATATATGCGCACGCAGCATATGCTAATATCGACGCATCAGAAAAAAAATGAAGTTCTATTCTTTCGGCGTTTGATTGCAATACGTAACGATCAATTTGGAACGTACATAAAGTACCTAGTCCACGCACGATTTTATGCCATGTTTGTTTTATATCGGAGGGTACCTCATCATTCCAGTCTAACTTCAAAACCCACAGCCGCTGTAGTAATATTTTAAACGTGATTGTACACACACATAAGAGACCCAGCGGGTCAAAAATGCTTGCTATGGTGGATAAAATCGTTCGCTTTGTACATTTTTCATCATAATTACCCACATCATTGAAATCTTTAGCACAACTAATTGATAGTTTGTCCGACGCCGGGTTCCACTTAATTCCGAGCGTTGAACACTCGCTATTAAAGTCGACATTCGTTTGTTCGTTGAAGTTATCATTGTCATTAAAGAGGTAAGTACAGTTCGATTTTATTTTACGCAATTTCATTTGTGCGTTTGCTAAGGTTTGTGACACAGAATTTAGAATGTAGGTCAAATGATCAGGATTATCCGTACCCGTTACCAAGTCATCGACGTACATATCTTTTTCAATTATGGTTTTTATTACTGAGTCATCACAAGTCTTAGCAATCTCATGTAAACATCTTATACTTAAGAACGGGGAACTGGACATTCCATACACGACAGTATCAAGACGCATATACCTAATGGGTTCCGTACTATTTTCGCGCCACAAAATTACTTGTAGGTATCTATCTTTTTCGTTTACAAGAATTTGGCGATACATTTTTTCAACATCTCCTATCAACACATATTTATGCTGACGGAAACGAGTGAGAATTGAAAAAATGTCGTCCTGAATTACAGGTCCAACCATCAATAAATTGTTCAAAGAAAGACCAGACGACGTTTTACAGCTCGCGTCAAATACCGCACGACAGCGCGTCGTGGTACTTTTTTTCGCGCAAAATTGGGAAATGAGGTAAGTAGTTAGCTACGTCTGGTTTTTCTATTTCCGTTAAGTGCCCCAGCTCTTGATACTCGCGAATGAAATCACAATATTGTTGTTTTACGTGAGGTTCCCTTTCGAAGCGGTTTTCTAAATAACTTAATCGTCGTTTTGCTATATAAAATGAATCGCCTAATTTTTCGGGTGACTCTTTCAAAGGCAAACTCACGCAAAACCTACCGTCAGGCAATTGATGTGTATTTTCGACAAAATGAGCTTCGCATGCTTCTTCTTCGGCTGTCCATTTCTCCTTCTGTGGCAGCTCTTCCAGCTCCCAGAACTTTCTAAGTTGAACGCTGATTTCGTGGCTAAAGTTACATTGTATTTTGTTGTTTTGCGATCTATTATAATTGTCATAGGCACAAGCGGTTGGACCTACAACAAGCCATCCGAAATGCGAGTTCTGTAAAACTGGTTTATTTACTCCTAACTTGATTTGACCTTGTAGGATGAAATCCCAAAAAACATCAGCCCCTAGTAACAATTCTACTTGAGAGGGACTATTAAATGTCCCGTCAGCTAATTTAATATTTTTAGGTATTTCAAATGATGAAATATCGACCTCGTTAGCCGGGAGGTGATTTGCAATTTGATCGATTACGAAACAATGCACGGATCTTTTTATAGACCCATCCCTGGCTTGCAAGTTTATCTTGCACCGTCGTATAGCTGTAAATGATATATTATTGATGCCTGTGACATCAGTGGGCTTGGTTTCAACAATGGGAATATTTAATCTTTCTTGTAACGATTTCGTTATGAATGAAGATTCGCTCGCGCAATCGAGCAATGAACGTACGCGATGGCACTGGTCTACCGCTTTGTTTACGACATCTACTATGGCTGTCGATAGCAATACTTGCGTTGCTACCCAGGAAGACAATGAAACCGGGCAAGCATTTTTACTATGGCTATCACTTTGCGGCGAGTTATTCGCCTGCGACGTAGTAGGTACCTGGCTATTATTAGGCACGTACGGTCGATGTAATAATGAGTTATGTTTATATCCACATATTTTGCATGGATTTGCTCGGCACTGATATGCGCGATGACCACCTCGAAAACACACTGCACATACTTTTAATTTATATATCTCATTACTTCGCATTTCAGGAGTCATTTCGAGAAATTTACTGCAAGTGTAAACACGGTGGTCACCCTTGCATATCAAGCAGCATACCTGAGGTAAGTTGGTCGTCGTTGGTTTAGAAACAGCGGCTACAAATGTTTTTTGTGCTTTATCTAATCTTTTTTGGTATATTTTTTCAGGTTTATCAACGTGACTGCCACCACTTCTAGCCAACGACTCCAGCACATCGGCTCTGCAACGAAGAAACTCTGTAAAATCAGAGAGCTTCGGCGAGTCTTCGAAACTGATTCTCTTTTCCTCCCATATTCTTAATGTGATCGGATCAAGCTTGGAGGAACAAAGGAAAACAACTAGAGTGTCCCAGCAGTCCACTTTCTCGCCGAGGGTCTCCAGTGCTCGTAAATTTCTTGCTACGTCATCAATTAAGTTCCTCAAAGCTTTATCCGACTCTTTTGTCAAAGCCTCCATATGGAATAAGGACTGTAAATGGTTGTGAATCAACTGTCGCTTATTATCATATCTATCACATATTAGTTTCCAAGCTACGGCATAGTTGGAGGCAGATATTTCTAATGATTTTATTACAAGTGCGGCGCTGCCCTCAAGAGAGGTGCGTAGGTAATGAAACTTGTTTATCTCATTCAGTGAACTGTTATTATGCACGATAGAAGTATATGTATCCCTAAATTCAAGCCATTTGCTATAGTTACCATCATACGAGGGCAACTGTATTTGAGGCAATCTAACATTTATCTGTTGGCTTGATTGGCTACAAACACTCTTATCGTCAGCATCACCAAATATTTGTTTATTTTTTTCGATAAATTCTTGTGCGCAATTAATCAGCTGAATGAATTCGTTTTCAATCTGTATGTTTTCTGTCAGCTGGTCACTTTCAGTTAATAACTCAATTTGGTCCCGCACTGCATCAAATTCAGTAAACACGATTTCAAATCTGCCCAACCTTATGTTTAACTCATTAATTTTGCTCAGCGTGATATCTTTCTGGTTTACATATTCCGCATACTTATTTCTAAAAACAGTTACTTTCCCTTTAATTACACTACGCTTTTTTAATAACTCTTTTAACTCTGTGTCAGACATCGTAATTAATGAACGAGTAGTAATAAAATGTTATAAATACCGTTTAATTCGGCAAAACTTGTAAGTAGTTCAGATTCAAACCCACGTCTTCATAGGCTTAATGATGTGCTAACACGCCGATCGAGTGGCCGATGCGCGTGATCTTTTGTTCTCCGCGGGTGGCAACAGCCCTCCGGCCGCTCGACTTGTTTACGCAAATCTGGAATAATCGGCGAGTGCAATAAATACCTATGCACCAATGCTGCAGTTTTATATTTCTGATTGCTAGCTGGCTATAAATGAGATCAAGGGGAATCAATTCTGATATTATATCTAGGGATATTTTCGATTAACTAAATTAGGTATGTTACTTATTTCGCAATTAAATTCAATATATGAGAACGCTATCTATATCCATTAGACTTAGACTTTATTTACCTAGTTGGACACATTAAAATGCAATGCTAAGCTACTAGTGCCAACTGCCACGTGCACGTGCCGTGCCATATGCAAAAACCACAACGGTACTCGTTTAGTTGAGACTTTCTCTGGAAAGGAAGTTGGAACACTAGGAATTAATGGAATGAAAAGGAATGGCACTCCCCTGATATTTGTAGAACTGCAGTCAGGAGTCCAGTTCTTCGCGCCGTCCTCTCTTTGCTTTGTACTGAAGGAGCATCCAAAGAATCGGAAGATTGCAGGGCCTTTCTGTCCTGTCACACGGTCGCCATAAATGTTGATGATTCTTCGGGTCTTCTTCAATAATATGACAAGGTTTTAAACTTCAATTGGCTTTAATTAACCATATAAAAAATTACAAAAAAGTACGATGTGCGCTTGAGCGCGGTTGGATAGCGTCTGTCCTTTGCGGGCGCGGGGTGCGATCCCATTAGACACGGTCTCGACACCGTGTCGCGGCGCTGTGTCGCGGGGTGTCTCGCGGTGTCTCCAACACCAATAATTGATAAAATCTTCGAAAAATATATCTCCAATTTAATACTACAATTTTATGACACACACAGCATACTTACAGACAGACAGTTTGGATTTAGACCAAAAAAAAGTACAACGTTTCTACTATCAGAATTCACAGACGAAGTAAACGCTAAACTAAATAATAAAGAGCACGTACTTCTCGTTTTGATAGATTATAGTAAAGCCTTTGACACGCTTAGACATGACTTACAATTAGAAAAACTAGATAATACTGGCATAAGAGGACCTGTACTAAATTGGTGTAAAAATTACCTCCACGACAGAACGTATAAAGTAAAAATAGGTAATTCTACCAGCGAAGATGTCGATGTCACTATTGGAACAGCACAGGGCTCGGTACTGGGTCCATTGCATTACCTATCTTACGTCAACGATGCAGGCAACACAGTAAAGCACTGCTCGATATATCAATACGCAGACGACACGTGTCTAGTCGCATCTGACAGAAATGTAAGCGTAGCGCTTCAGAAACTGCAAGATGACTTCACTGCTTTAAGCAAGTGGTCACATGATGCAGGACTCGTCCTAAACGCACAAAAAACTCAACTCGTCCACATATCATCTGGACGAAAACCTATAGCAGGGGAAATTAAACTAGTAGCGCATGACCACATTTGCCTCCATAACCGTAATGGAAACTCCCCGAAATGTGTGTGCCCCGCAATCCAGCAGACGCACCAAGCGTCGTATCTCGGAGTCATAATCGACGAAAGGTTCCATTGGGGACCACACATAGATTTATTATGTGATAAACTACGAGCTATTCTATCCAAATTTTATATAATTAAACATAAGTTACCATATAAAATACTAATAGACATGTATAAATCATTAGCAGAATCACTCATATCATACGGACTTACAAGCTACGGCAACACATTTAAAAGCTATTTAGACAAAATATATAACTTACAACTGCGATTACTCAAACAAATAGTACTTAGGAAAGTGAAAAACAAATATAAAGACGACTACAGCAAGCTGTTCACATCCTGTCAAATCATGCCAATACATGCTAAAGTAAAATACCAAACATTAATGGAAAATATACACAATAAAGAGGTAATGAAACCAAGGCAAATAAAATCCCACAACTTAAGGATAAACTCTGAAAAAATGGTAACTACTATCGGAAGTAACAATAAATACGGGGAAAGAACAGTGGCCTACATGGTACCGAGATTGTATAACGCCTTACCCCTCCATTTAAAGGACACAATTAATGAAAAAAATAAAAAGTATCTCCTAAAAAAATTTTTCCTTGAAAATTACAATAATAACATATAAAATATTGACCAACAAGCGAATTATCTAATGAGAAAATAAATAAAAATAATTAACGCGTATGTGTGTGTGTACGGTTGCATGTGTGTGTATGTTTATGTGTAACAATCACTACCTATAGATAATATTATACAAATCAATAACATTAAGAAACCAACCATGCCATTAACTATGTAAAGTAATCGCAAAAATATTATTACTAATAACAAACCTAATAATAACCTCAATAAATATAAAATAAATAAATAACTATAAACAATAATTGAAAACTTAATAATCATCCTGTACTCGCCTACGCCCCACCACCCGGGACACAACTCGTTCCATCTTATCGCAGTATTTAAAACTATTCTCTTTTGTAACAGGTCTCAAGCGACTGCAAATACCTGACGCTTAAGACCTTCCTACTTTCCGCGTGTCCAACAAGCATTGTACGGGGATGTGAATATCATAACGTCTAATGACAACTCACTAGAAGACCAGTATAAGCGTGACCTCCAATCGCATTCAATTATTGTAAGACTTACGATTGGTCAAACTCGAATGAGTTGAGAGGAAATGCCTAACAGGTTGCGAATCGCTTACATATTGGCATGAGAAACGGTGTTTTTACCCGGGTGGGAATTATCGTACCTAAGCTACGCTTATTTAGTGCTACCTTCCTGTATAAATTAATTACTAAGATCGAATCTTATTACTGTTCACGAATTGCTGTGTCGATACAAACCCGATAGGGTTTAACGACACTGTTAGATTTAACCAAATGTATTTTCTTTTATATATGTAATAAAAAATAAAAAAAAATAAAAAATAAAAATACCCTACTAAACGATCGAGTGCCACTCGGCGATTGACTGTTTTAGGTTACTGTTATAGTTAGCTCTATTAATGTTTGAGTAAAAGTTACTTGCTTGCCGTCTATCATGTAAGAATTTAACTGTTACTCAAATTTTATTGGCAAACTTACTTACATACGTTCCTCGGAGCTTTTACCCTACTAAACGATCGAGTGCCACTCGGCGATTGACTGTTTTAGGTTACTGTTATAGTAAACTCTATGATTAATCCAGTAAAAGTTACTTGCTTGCCGTCCATCATGTTAGAATTTAACTGTAACTCAAAGGTTTTTAGCAAACTTACTTACATACGTTCTTCGGAGCTTTTACCCTACTAAACGATCGAGTGCCACTCTGCGATTGACTGTTTTAGGTTACTGTTATAGTTAGCTCTATTAATGTTCGAGTAAAAGTTACTTGCTTGCCGTCTATCATGTTAGAATTTAACTGTAGCTCAAAGTTTTTTGGCAAACTTACTTACATACGTTCCTCGGAGCTTTTACCCTACTAAACGATCGAGTGCCACTCGGCGATTGACTGTTTTAGGTTACTGTTATAGTTAGCTCTATTAATGTTCGAGTAAAAGTTACTTGCTTGCCGTCTATCATGTTAGAATTTAACTGTTACTCAAAATTTATTGGCAAACTTACTTACATACGTTCCTCGGAGCTTTTACACTACTAAACGATTGAGTGCCACTCGGCGATTGACTGTTTTAGGTTACTGTTATAGTTAGCTCTATGAATGATTGAATAAAACTTACTTGCTTGCCGTCTATCATGTAAGAATTTAACTGTTACTCAAAATTTATTGGCAAACTTACTTACATACGTTCCTCGGAGTTTTTTCCCTACTAAACGATCGAGTGCCACTCGGCGATTGACTGTTTTAGGTTACTGTTATAGTAAGCTCTATGAATGATCGAGTAAAAGTTACTTGCTTGCCGTCTATCATGTTAGAATTTAACTGTAACTCAAAGTTTTTTAGCAAATTTACTTACATACGTTCCTCGGAGCTTTTACACTACTAAACGATCGAGAGCCACTCGGCGATTGACTGTTTTAGGTTACTATTATAGATAGCTCTATGAATGATCGAGTAAAAGTTACTTACTTGCCGTCTATCGTGTTAGAATTTAACTGTAACTCAAAGTTTTTTGGCAAACTTACTTACATACGTTCCTCGGAGCTTTTACCCTACTAAACGATCGAGTGCCACTCGGGGATTGACTGTTTTAGGTTACTATTATAGATAGCTCTATGAATGATCGAGTAAAAGTTACTTGTTTGCCGTCTATCGTGTTAGAATTTAACTGTAACTCAAAGTTTTTGGCAAACTTACTTACATACGTTCCTCGGAGCTTTTACCCTACTAAACGATCGAGTGCCACTCGGCGATTGACTGTTTTAGGTTACTGTTATAGTTAGCTCTATGAATGATCAAGTAAAAGTTACTTGCTTGCCGTCCATCAGTTAACATTTAACTGGTACTCAAATTTTATTGGCAAACTTACTTACATACGTTCCTTGGAGCTTTTACCCTACTAAACGATCGAGTGCCACTCGGCGATTGACTGTTTTAGATTACTGTTATAGTAAGCTCTATAAATGATTAAGTAAAAGTTACTTGCTTGCCGTCCATCAGTTAAATTTTAACTGGTACTCAAATTTTATTGGCAAACTTACTTACATACGTTCCTCGGAGCTTTTACCCTACTAAACGATTGAGTGCCACTCGGCGATTGACTGTTTTAGGTTACTGTTTTAGTAAGCTCTATGAATGATCGAGTAAAAGTTACTTGCTTGCCGTCTATCATGTTAGAATTTAACTGTAACTCAAAGTTTTTTGGCAAACTTACTTACATACATTCCTCGGAGCTTTTACCCTACTAAACGATCGAGTGCCACTCGGCGATTGACTGTTTTAGGTTAATGTTATAGTTAACTCTATGATTAATCCAGTAAAAGTTACTTGCTTGCCGTCCATCAGTTAAAATTTAACTGGTACTCAAATTTTATTGGCAAACTTACTTACATACGTTCCTCGGTGCTTTTACCCTACTAAACGATCGATTGCCACTCTGGAATTGACTTTTTTATTACTGTTATAGTAAACTCTACAAACATTCCGGTTAAAGTTACTTGCTTGCCGTCTATCATGGTTAAAATTTAACTGTTACTCAAAGTTTATTGACCAACTTACTAACCGACTATAGTAAACCCTACAAATGATTCGGTAAAATGTACTTGCTGGCCGTCTTATCATTCTAGAAATAGTGTCATTTGATAGCTTGTGTATGCACTGCACGATACAGTAGGTGCGGTTTACTCGCTTAACGTCTATGATGCAGCAAATCTTGAATGAATGCACTTGTTTATAGGTCCTACTTGGTGGCGCCCCTCTTACTCTTTATGCATTTGATAATCACTCTTGAAATGATGTCATTTGATAGCTAGTGTTATGTTCTGCACGATTCAATAGGTGAAGTATACTCGCTTGCATGAATGCACTTGTTCATTGAAAGGTGATGTTTCTTTTCTACTTGGTCGCCTTTGTTTCTTTTTATATGCAATAATTAATTACTTTAGCATTAATGCTAGAAATAGTGTTATTTGTTAGATAATCGCTTGTTGTCTAAGGTGCAAAAAAATATGAAAAATGTATAAAAAATCACTTTGGCTGCTAAGTTGTGAAGTTAGCGGCCAAAGTGCATTTTTAGTTATTAGCATTTTTTAATCTTTAGCTTTGTTGTTTTTGTTGTTTTCTTATAAGAAAGTAGATATTTTGCGGTTTAGGTTGTTTTGACAGTATTCTTGGTGTAAATATACATAACTTCTTAATTTGGTCGGGTTATCATCGGCCGCTAATTTTGGCCGCTAACTTCACACCGGTCATAGCCTTCACTATGGAGTAAGTCATTAATTTGCGATTATCTCCACAAAATTTACGTTTAAGTCTATACTTGTCATACAAAATATAATTTCTAATTTAATAGTCTATGTAACTGTTACGTTATTTTATCGAAAAAATAAAAAATAAATTTTCGTCATTTTAACTTTAGGTAAAACTAATAAAATCGTTTTTTTTCTTTTTTTTTCTTTTGTATGATATCTCTACGTATATCCGCATCGATTGAGTGCAATTTATACGAAATTGAAGTCCCATGCAAGTTCCCCATTGTGTGGGCAAAACAGGCCTAGAACTATCACTCGCGGAAGTAAGGTATTTCCTTCTACCATCATCATATCAGCCGAATGAGTGCTAGAAGCATGCCCCAAAGAGTGCCACATGACCGGTTCTGCGCTACCCGCATCCAGCGGACTCCCGCAACCTGTAAGGTCATCAGTCTACCTTGTACCCACGCTGCGCCTGCCGGTACGTAGCCGCCACTCGAGAACCTTTCCGCCCCAACGGCCAACGGCTCTACGTGCCCCAATGTGCCCCGCCCACCGCCACTTAAGTTTAGCGATTCGGAAGGCTTACCATGTTCGAACAATGATGGACGCTAAGAGACGAATGCTTAAAATAGAACAGATCCTTTGTCTTATCAGAGAAGTAAGACCGTCGTACTCGTAGTTCAAAGAACGTCAATTTTAAATCAGCATCTATGTTTCCTAGTCTTCAATAACACACGGTTTCCGGCGTCGTTCTTGGCAACCCTCCCAATACGCGCCTAGCATGCTTCCTTCGTCTAAATAATAAAAATCCATAAAAATATCCATAAAAATATGGATAAGCCATAAAACAGCAAAAGTATGATAGGGTTGTTAGCAAATACTAATGTCAAAATGAAAGACATACGAAATTGCTACATGGCTACTTTCCTGTTTTTTAAGATGTGATTCTAACGAGTTTTTAGGGAGGATCGGGACCGAAAATTAAATAAAAGTAAATACGATTGTAGTGGTAAAATTGCAGACACTTACTTTCTACCGATATAATTGAATACGAGTGGTTATTTAATTTTCTATCGCTATTTTGATATAGCATTTCATAGTTTTTGACAGTATTCGAGAATATCGAGTAAAAGAATCGAGCGCTCGAAAGTCAAAAATCGATCCCCTGTGTGGGACCAACTACAATTTAGACCACAACAAAAATTCGCCATCGCTATTAGCGACCGAAAAAACGGCTAAGAATTCGTAACTTTCATTTTACTCTGGAAAACATTTTTTTCGAATCTTTGAAGTCTCAGTGATGTTCATGATTGATCATAGAACTTTCCTAATTGATTGATTGCCTGACCCTAAATTATGAAAATAATTCTGGCAATGTCCAAATTTAAACTAAATATCACTCTAAATGTTACTGAATACGGTAGGTACTCTATTTACTTGCATTATTCACCTTTGTATCTAGCTCATGTTATGACCTAACCTGATTCTTGCGGTCGTGACCGATGGAATTAATTACACCTAGTTCGTTTGTCCAGCGGTTGTAGAGGAACTAGTAATGAGTAAACTTATCCAATTACTTACCTCGAATAATTTACCTTGTATATAACTTGTAGTTGCAGTTCATGAGCTCTCTATAGTATTCGGTCTGAATGAAATCGTTGATGCTGGCATAATTCCCGGGCCACACTAGCGGGAAACAACGGCATTGATATTGCCGTTTGACGTTAGGCGATAGCTCATGTAGCGGTACATCAAAGAGATTAACGCGTTATTGACGGCATTTCCAGCTAGTGTGGCCCGGGCATAAGGATGTGTAAAAACAAGCGGACGAGATATTGGGCCAAAATTCATTCGTATGTCCGGCTGACCTCTTTTACAGGTCACATTTCTCAACCGATTCTTATAAAATTTTGTGATTAGGTTCGATAATTATTGAATTATTTTTTGTAGATTTATTTTTGGAAATACAAATATGAAAAAAGACAGACACGCGAGGTCTACAGCTCACAGAGCCACCTGGTATAAACTGTGTGTGTGTAATCTAATTTTTTATTTTTATTTTTATCGCCATTTTATTTTCTGGTAAACTTGTGACAATCACACCATGCTAGTGACGCACTCACAAACACGCCCATATTCAGGTTAAAGTATGACAAACGCCGAACCGTCAGCAACCTTAATATAAAAATAAGGACTGCTCACGAGAACGGTAACCGCTATCCACTTTTATGAATGTGTTAGCTCACCCTTTTTTGGTAACGGTACTTTACGGCCTATTTATATGCCTTATTAAGATTTGCTTTTATATTAGGTCCTTACCTATGAAATTGGCGGTTTTTTCACAGATATTATTTTGTACGTAATTTATTCATTTCTATTGCAACTTCCAAATTATTTTTTAATTTCATTATTAGACTATGTAACAAAGATTTTAAATACAAAAAATAGGTTTGAATTTTTTATTTAGTGTTTCAAATTAAAGCTTGAAAACCGCCCTTTTCATGTGCTGCCGGTTAAAGTGTTTCAATTACGTATAGTTTTATGATGCGAACTATTTTTAAGGAATGAAGATATGTGTAAATTAGCTTAAAAGTTTTCTATATTCCTACCAAAATTTAGTTTGCTTTGAATTTGACATTGCTGAATAATCCGCAAAATTCAATGTATGAAAATCACAGTTTTCATACAATTCTCCATACACACCGCCAATTTCATAGGTAAGGACCTAATACTAGTCGCAATCAAGTTTGCCTGTTTTCGTAGATTTCTGCCGTTTGACTTTGAACTGTATTGCTGACGGACACGGTTGTATTTGCGTTTATAGATAATTAGGGGTGGAGCTTTCGGGTGCTTGTAGGTACCTACTATAATTTTATAGTCATTTGAAAGCTGTCCAGACCAAGGCCTGAAGTATGATGATGATTAAAAGCTATACATAGTACGTATGCATATTTAGTTACAGTTTTTTACTGTGTGATTGGCTGATAATAGACGTAAGTTTCGACTCAATTTTCCGAAATATATACGGTGTCCCAAAAAGTTGCCCAAGGGTTGAATTATAAAGATTTATTGTAAATCTTGTTAAGGTATCCTTACTTTATTATTTGTAGTTGTCGTAATAGTTGCGACATGAAATATTTTCATGACTTGCACGTCTGCTCGCAGGCTAGAGATACACAATTTAACTGTAAGAATTCTCCGAGTGTATCGAAGTAAATAAAAAATTCTGATTTCTGACATTATTATTACTAGCTTACTACATGAGTAATATCTAAGAAGCTAGTAGAGTCAACTTTGATATTTTCTCCAATAAATCTGGGTAAAACGCGGGCATAGCCTGGATATATCCGGGAAGTAGTTCTTAATATCGGAGATTTAAAGGCGGTGTAAACAGGTGGTTCCAGACTCGATATGAGACTTTGGTCACAGTACAGTTTCTTGTTGCAGTGTCTTGACAATTTTTGAACTACTTATGAAGCTTCAGGTTTGGGAAATTTACTTTACGATTTGATACAGTAATTTCATGAAACATTGATTCTACTGACTTATTCAAAAATAAATTGGAAATTACTTGCGATCTGGAACATTATTTGTTTTACTATCCTAGGTGAGTAATGTACGGTAAATCCTGGGTAGTAGACCATAGTTTTTTAGATCTCTGTTAAAAAGCACATTACGAAATATTTCGTATTCGTTCCCACGCTTAAATAACTCCTTGTAGTTGTAGAAGGGCTGCTCGACTAACCAACTTTTCAGTCTTCTTTTGAATATGTAGTGTTGAATATCTCAATAGGGTTAACTTATGGTTACCTTATGGCTACCATATCCGATATGCTTAGCATAACCCTATGGTTATGCTAAGCATATCGGATGTGGTAGCCATAAGGTAACCGTAAGTTAACCCTATTGAGATATTGTTAGCCTATCAGGAAGGTTACCATATCATATCATAAGGTTACCATTATGTATACGGTTATAAAAACAACTTCTAAAAAAATAGGTAACCCTATAGAAAACCTTAATAAGGGAAGCCGGTTCCGGTTCTATTTAGTGCGTAAGAAGTATCGGCGTACAAACTATTTTATATTTTAATGTTACCATACTTTCACTCAAGCTCAGATTATTTTAGGTATTTCAATATTGACGTTAAAATACTTCTCTTTACTTTGACTGTTAGTCTATTCGTAGAAGACTGTGAAAATAGTCCATAGGTACTTCCCTTTATTTGAGAGTTTACGTCAAACTATATTGTCTCGTTTTCTTTCATATTAGGTCGCTACGTATTATGAGATAGAATTCCGTTTTGGTTTTTACATAACTTACCATACAGGTATAAATAAACAGGTAAAAAGGTATAATCACGTAAGATGTCTATGAGTGAATGCAGTAGAAATGAGAGCGTTGAGAAGTATGTGTGGAGTGAAATTGAGTGATAGAGTCAGAAACAGTGTGATAAGAGATAAGTGTGGAATGGATGGAGATATAGTCATAAACATTGAGAAGGGTATGTTAAGGTGGTTTGGGCATGTAGAGAGGATGGATGAAAGAAGATTAACGAAGAGAGTGTATATAAAAAGAGTGGAAGGGCAAGTTGGAACGGGAAGACCTAGGCGAACTTTCTCCGATCAAATTGGAGAAATCTTACAGAAAGGCCAGGTCAAAAGTACCCTAAACCGACGAGCATGTATGAGAAATGTTATGAAAGTGAGTGAAGCGAAAGTGGTTTGTCAGGATCGTAGCAAATGGAGATCCGTGATCTCTGCCTACCCCTCTGGGAAAGAGGCGTGATTATATGTATGTATGTTTGTCTATGAGGTACTCATAGTTTGTTTTAGTTAAAATGACGAATATGCACTTAACCTGGGACTTTACTACTTATTTTGTTGTTCAATATGAAAGGAAAATATAACAAAGAGGCGACATGCGAAAGCGAAAGCTATGGAACCCTAAATATGATTCTCGTGGCATCTTTAATCTGGTAATATTTTAAACAGCTCAATTATTCACAAACTACCTCGACTCACCTCATTAGTTGTCTCAAGTATAAATTGGTTTCAAAGAACACGTTGAAACCCGGCAGCAGCAGACGAAGGGTCGCGGCGACACGGCTGGTTTCTATGTCATCATCATCATCATCATATCTGCCGAAAGACGTCCACTGCTGGACATAGGCCTCCCCCAAAGAGTGCCACAATGGCCGGTCCTGCGCCACCCGCATCCAGCGGACTTCCACGACCTTTACCAGGTCATCAGTCCACCTTGTGGTCGCCACTCGAGAACGTTTCCGCCCCAAAGGCCATCGGTTCTACGTGCAATGTGCCCCGCCCACTGCTACTTAAGTTTAGCGATTCGGAGGGCTATATCGGTGGTTTCTATGTATTTCTATGAAATACCTTTGTGAGAGTCAGTCGCCGGCCGTCATACATCACTACATAGTATAAAACAAAGTCGCTTCCCGTTGTCTGTCTGTCCCATAGATAACTGTCCCTATGTATGCTTAGATCTTTAAAACTGTGCAACGGATTTTGATGCGGTTTTTTTAATAGATAAAATGATTCAAGAGGAAGGTTTATATGTATAAAACATGCATGTATTAGACATATGTAACCAGTGCGAAGCCAGGGTGGGTCGCTAGTTACGTAGGTAAATTTCCAGACATTTCACGCGAAGTTGATGTTGTGCCTGCTGATAATATATGAAATGAAATGAAATGAAAGCATTTATTTCGGACACACATCCATATTATGTTAGTAAAAAACTTATACTACTTTACTTATCATTACTAAGGTTAGTGGAAAGTATAATTATAGTTGGCATGCACATGCATGGACATCCAGTGAGCTAGAATAGGGCTGTCCATCCTCCCAGCGATCACCCTCAGGAGAGCGTTGGCGCTGCCCCGTACGCGCTCGGCCAAGGATGCGACCCGCTTGCGCAGCACGGCTTGGAAACCGTCGGTGCTCCACGCGGCGAACATCCCTGACGCGCTGCAGCGCCAGGGCAGCCCCAACAACCAGCATAAATGCTCCTATTTTGGTGGCTACTGATGTTTTGAATCGAGAGGGTGTTACTTATGTGCGCACTAATAACAAGCAGTACCTTACAAGAGACAGTGTATGAACCATTCGTGTAGCCGCGACATGTCGTCTGCTGCTACTGTGTGCGGTCGGGTTCCAATTTGTACATTTAAGATTAGTAACAACTATGTGCCATTACGCCTTGGCCACGACTTTGGTCTTAAGCGACCTGCGACCAGCGTTTTATCTGTTCATTGCGCGGTCGAGACGCGCAACGCACTGTTGTTAGTTGGGATCACGCGCAATGAACAGATAAAACGCTGGTCTGGTCGCAGGTCGCTTAACCCTAAACTTGGCAAAATAAAACAAAAACGTGCGTTCAAGTCTCGTTTGCGCTGTATAGAGCGCAAAAAATTGTTCTAGAAAAAAATGGAAAAATATGACCAAAAAATGTGTGCATTATTAGATACAATGTCAATTTTAGGGTTAAGACCAAAGTCGTGGCCGAGCGGTTAGGTTTGTTGCAGCTTAGTAATAACTGAATTTAACTTTCGTGTTGTCATGTTTATAACTACCTATAGTCGGTCCTTAAGTTCTGTCACAAGGTTTTTGATAGATAAAACTCAGCAATAAACTTTTTCATATTCGTATTATACATGATTAAAAAGCTTATTTTATACGAATTAAATTGCAATACAATAAACTTTGAACAATTATCGCAATATGACAAAAAAGCCTTGTAAGTTGAGAGACAATCGTGAACCCAAAACACGCCGCATCTGACAGAAATACCACTTACAACAAATTTAATAAAAAAACAGTGTTCCAGATGACCAACAAGGTTTTTTTTATTTATTCTGAAACCTCGATTTTAAACCATGCTTAGCAACTAGCATTTGATTTTCTGTTAGCTTTCAATTCCAACTCCTCCCATCGAGAACTTTACGTACTTTTTACGTTTTCAGAAAAACGCGTTAATTTGATCTTGTGGGCAAGTACACTACGTAAAATGTGAATATGAAAATGAGTTTTATCCAAACTTACTTATATTATGCTTCAAAATGGAGGAGGCAGGGTTCAGGGAGGGGTTCTGACTAAAATCTCACGTAAGTTTGTAAGGTTTTAAGAATTATGGAAAAAAGATACAGTGAATCACGTCAATTCACGTCCGTGTTTTTGATTGCCTAAAAAAGTGCAAAATCTCTGAAGAAACTAGCCTTTGTGTAATATGGCTTTAAGCATTAAAATCCAATAATCGTTCTAATTTATCAGTATTTAATGAGCTTTCAAACCATATAAAAATATTCTTGGTATTAATTACTATGCGGCAAAACATTTGTGACAGAACTTAAGGACCGACTAGGTAGTTATACATACTAATAATCACGGTTAAACTCACAGTGACATGTTTGGGGAGGTTTTCTTTCCTATAAGAAATAGGAAGATATAGGTATAATATTGTTCGTTAATAAATTAGACAGAAACGTGAGGGATACCTACACGCATTTATTAAAGTTTTTATATTATTATTATTATAATAATGCTTCATGTTCTTGCGTCTTCATAAAAAAAGAGGCCGAACACCATCTTGAACTTCCTTATATTGTCTCACCACTCACCACAGATAGCGTTCGGAAACGCGCACTTAGTCCACGGTCTCCGGTTAACGCCGCAACCCACTTACAGCGTCACTAGAACGTGCTGACCGTGCTAGAAATGTAGCTTCCATACAAAATGATGCTGTACGCGGTGTGCAGCGTCGACCGGAGACCAAGGCCAAATTCGGAAAAAAACATTTTTTTTTTTTTTTTTTTTTTTTTTTAATTTATTGACCAATATAATCTGAGTAGTACATTTTTTCACCAGCGGAAACCTCTGGGGTTTATATGCTGATGAATAGTTCGCTACGGTACATTAATTTACTTGAATACATCACCGTTATAGACTCATAATTATTACAATACACTCGTATTGGGTTAATATTATTCAATACGAATATAAACTAAGGAGTAAGAAAATAGCTAAGTATACGTCGGAGGTCAAACTTACACTGGTATGGTTACAAAGCGGCAAGTTGTCAGAGAGGGTCGTGAAGCATCGCGCAGCGAACAGGAGTTTCCACTCAGCCAGCTCATTTGGACCCTAATGCCGGTTATTAAAAAATGATGGAATGCTCACTTGCTTTCAAGACTGGTTTTCCGTAATGCCCATGTACTTAATAGGTACATAAGACGCGGAAAAATACCTAGTATTTCTGCCGCGGGGTAATGGTGCGTAAAGTATTTGTTTACAAGCTCCAAGGGTTCTGCAGTCAGTATTTGATATTTCAAACTTCATACTTCCTTTGACAGGCAAATTGACAACGAAGTGGTCCTATTTATTGATATGGTTACTTTTGAGGGTTCCGTACCTACCCAAAGAGTAAAACGACGGACCCTATTACTAAGACTCCACACTGTCCGTCTGTCTGTCTGTCTGTCACCAGGCTGTATCTCATGAACCGTGATAGTTAGACAGTTGAAAATTTCACAGATGATATATCTCTGTTGCCGCTGTACAACAAATACTAAAAAACAGAAAAAAAACGTATAAGGGGACTCCCATACAACAAACGTGATTTTTTTGCCGTTTTTATAGATAATGGTACGGAACCCTTGCGCGAGTCCAACTTGCAGTTGGCTGTTTTTTTTCCTTTTGAGATACTCACGGAACTAAATGACCATTGTGATGACCAATATCAACAATTCTACAAAACAACGCAATAGTAAATGGTGCAGTGTAGTAATATACAACCATTAAACTCCAGAAAACAGTGAATCCTATTTATTATTAAATACTAAAACAGTAGCCAGTGTACAAAAACAGTAATGTTTACCAGGTTCTCATAAAACTAAGACGATAATAAAGTAAGACGTGCTCTAACTATCCGGACACAAAACAAAGGTCCTAGAACTGAAATATTCGCAGAATACGGGAAACTTGCAAACAACCGGCATTTGTCGAGCTGATAACGAGTCAGAAAAACTAAAGTTTTGCGAAATATTTCTTCACGAGGAAATTCACTAGGAAACTTGCTCTCAGAGCATTGGATAAGAACAATGACAAGGTAGATTTTAGTTTCATATTTTAACTAGTATAACTTTTTTTTTTAATATAATGATTATGATTTTTATTTTTATTTAATAGCTTTCCTAGACAAAACATATTATACTAGAAGTGCCAAAAGTATAGCTAAGAAAACACTCACAAATATAGAATTAAAACAAAACAAGATAAAATAAATAGTTAAGCACATATATAGTATATACACTCGCGGAGAAAGAATACCTACGGGTCCGTAAAATACTGTCATATTTCTAAAATATGACACAGGTTGTACAGTTTTTTTAATCCTGTCAATTTCTTTATTTAATTATACATGTAAACTACAAAAATAACAGTAAAAAAGAACGTTTACCAGGTTTAAATCGGACTCGTAAAAACCCATGAAAAAAACAACGTTAACGGAGCGAGATATCGCAAAAATCGTCATTTTTGGATGTTGATATTTTTATGATAGGATCCCGGAAATTGCAAATACAGTTGGGTACTAAAAAGAATACTATGTTATGTAAATTTAACTAGTGTTAAATATAAAAAAAAGCCTATTGCAGTTTTTTTAATTTAGGGTGACCTGAATTTTATTTTGTTAGTATCATCCAGTATTACACCTTCTGTATAGGTACATTAAACAAAATGTTGCTGCAATGTAAAATTAACTTAGTGTAGCTTGTTTAAAATTTAAATTTCTCCTCTAAAAAGCTTTGACACCTGTGAGGATCAACTTCATTATAATAACTGACGTGTTTACCTCACGTTATGTCTTACAATCACTCTGCAAAGTGCCTGCAAAACCTCGCAAACGAAGTCCACAGATATAGAGACAATGGACACCGCAAGAAGTAACCAAATATTTTAACAGCACGTCGACTCATGCGACTTCGTATGCCTATGACGAGACAGGTTCGCGGCGGGAGACAACACAGTGCGGGATGTGTGCGTATGTGTACGCTTTACCTAAACGGTTTTGTTTTTATTTATTTTTCAGTCAGCTTCGTTTGTGCGAGGTCTGCAATAGAAAGTACCTATTTGTATTAGGTACTTGTAGTACGCTAGTCACACACAATACAATGTGTGACTAGCGTTACTACTGAGCGTATATTCTAGAGTTCTTAAACACAAGAATATACTGATCTTCTTTGTGAGATAAAACTACTACACCTACTTAACCTTTTCGCCGCCAATCAAGGCATCCAAAAAAGACAGCCTCGCCAATATCATTGTTACAAGATAGCAAATACAAACCTTACTTGAAAGGCCGAAGGTTGCTTACATATGTCATCATACTCATCATCATCATCATCATATCAGCCGAAAGACGTCCACTGCTGACATATGTAGTACGCCGTAACGACGTTCTTAGCGCAGCGGGCACGACAACACACGATACTTTTAGGCTCCCCCTGGGTCCATAAGGCTCCCGAAGCTATCCGAAAACAGATTTGTAACTGGCTGCGCTGCAGGCCAAGAAAAGAAAAAAACAACACCCTTAAGGCACTATAGTATCATGGTCTTCTCTCCCTCTCGCTGAGCATAAGCGTGAGCGAGATGGAAGTGCGTGTTTGGAAGCGCCAATATCATGTTTTTTTATTTTAATTTTTTGTGCGTTTAAATAAATAAAAAAGTAATCACTAAGTTCCCTCGAACATGATATTGCCGATTTTTAGAACCAATGTTAAATATGTTTAGCTATTGTGCATAATTTGCTACGAATGTTTTAAGTGAATTTTAATATGTTTTAGACCTATGTTCGTGATTTTTTTCCATCGAGCGAAAATTGCTTAATCGTGTTTCGAATCACTGATTTCCCTGCAGAAAAGCCTCAAGATTACTATTCGTATTTTTTTGAAACCATATTTTTATAAACAGACGCATTATATTGTTTCAAAAACTATGTTCGCTTCACTTCGCTGAACCTATAGCGCCTTAAGGTGTCTTTGGCGTTAACATTGTTAACGTTATTTTTTAACCCCCAACGCAAAAAGAGGGGTGTTTTAGTTTGCCGTGTCTGTGTGTGTCTGTCTGTGGCATCGTAGCGCCTAAACGAGTGGACCGATTTTAATGCGGTTTTTTTTGTCCGAAAGCTGACGTGATCAAAATGGTTTTCAACTATTTTTTGAAATGAAAATGTCGGGGCCTTTTCAACTTTTCTAAGTTGTCAATTATATTTAGTCACGCATGAGGTATCTATTCGCTCTAGCTCCGTGACGCTTTGCAAAATTGAACACACGTTCCAAGTTGTTCTTTTATCTCTTGGCTGGCAAACTTGCTCGCTCATATAAGCAGCTCTGAAGTTAGTTGTTTCATAAACAACACCACGGCAGGCGCGGCTCACTCGCGATTTGTGTTTATCGCTACAAGTACATGCCGGTCGCCCCTTCGAAGGGCTCTATTCAGTGGCTGCCACGTGTTGGTACAGGACGCTCGCACGGGTCGCAGCGCGTTGCATGCGATAGAACGGGATGGCCACATTTAGGCGGTTCTCTATTGGAAGGCATAAAGTCATTTGTACTATTATTGTTACGCATAATTGCTTTTCGCCGAAATAGTGATGTGCATAATTCTCATTACGCATAATTATATACGCATAACATTAAAAAGCATAAATACTGAAAGCATAATCTTCATGAAGACTAATGTCAAATAGCATAAGCAGAAATAGGCATAATAATCAATTGGCATCATATCAAAATGCATAACAAAATAAAGTTATAAAAATAAAAAATAAAACCATTTATTTCAGGCATCTAAGGCCCATAGTAACAAATACCTTAATGACTAACAAACATACAAAATATTTATAAAATTAAAAACTAATTACTTACATAACAAATATGTACAAATGGCTCATATAGTAATAAAGTGATACCTACCCGTTCAAAATCCCTGAAATTTAGATTTTAGCCTATGGTTTTCTTAGTAGTAAATTGCCTAATTTTCATTAGTAGTAAGTTTTAATAAAAGGTTTTTCCGCTCTTTTATAATAAAAAAAAACCTCGAAGACGAAAGCGGGAGCAAGGCTCCCGCTTCCATCTTCTAACCTATCTGCGATCCGAGTCGGTTTTGCCACTAAGCCCCTGTTCCCTAGTACTTACGCTACGATCACTCTCATTGATTGATCTCAGAGAAAAGGGAGTCTTCGAGGTTATTTTTTTTTTATAAAATAGCGGAAAAACTAATAATATGACAATAACTAAACTGAGTTTTATTCATTTATAAAACTGAAATTATGGATTATGAGATAATGAGAGATATACCAAATAATTATTAGCCCAAACAATAGAATGCGTAATGTGTATTCGGCCAATAAAGATTAGGTCAACTGAAATGATGCTATTAGCGTAGTATGCCAAAAAAGTAGTAGGCCAAAGTATTATTATGCGACAGTATTATTATGCCAATATAAATTATGCCAAATCAATTATGCAAAACTATATTAGTCAAAAAAAAATTATGCCAATGAAGGGGATCCCCATTTAGGCACGTTTGGCGTACCTAAACAGGGAATTTGTTAACAGAGAACCTTCTGTACGTAGTACTATAACTTATTCTGTGACCACGGTCAACGGGCAAAGGATACCTATCTTCAGTGTTCACATTTAAAAATAACTAGCAAGTAAATGCTAGCACCCTAACCCAGCACGGCTATCACAAGACGGTCGCGACATACTCTCGAGCTCTCTCGCACTATCCGTCTCTTTCTAAGTGGTCTAATAAAAGAGAGACGCATATTGCGAGACACCTCGAGAGTATGTCGCGGCCGTCTTGTGATAGCCGTGCTGGGCTGTTATTCGCTACGCGTTAATGCGGCTCACCCCGCCGGTCACCCGTTACGAAACTAGACCTCTACCTACGCTTAATTACAACGCATCGCGGTGTCAAGGTATAATTGTGGGTGAGCGTTGAGGTGAGCTTAAAACAAGTTACAGAATAGGGGGGCTGGACTAGGTACTATAGTTGACATGCTGGCGTACGCTGTTAATCGCATCAGAAATGAGGCTATCTGCAGCAGAACCAAGGTAATCGATATCGCCCTCCGAATCGCTAAACTTAAGTGGCAGTGGGCGGGGCACAATGCACGTAGAACCGATGGCCTTTGGGGCGGAAAGGTTCTCGAGTGGCGACCACGTACCGGAAGGCGCGGCGTGGGTAGGCCCCCCACAAGGTGGACTGATGACCTGGTAAAGGTATTGTGACACTCTTTGGGGGAGGTCTATGTCCAGCAGTGGACGTCTTTCGGCTGATATGATGATAATGATGATGACTCTGTTAATGTTATGTTTATGGGTAGTGCGGAGAGAATAAGTTCCTGTCAAAATTTCATTTTTGGTACAAGCTTTTATTGCCGACTGTACTTTTCTGTATACCGTCATCAACTACTAATTGAGACGACTCTAACGAGCCCAAATTCAACGGGGTTATGTCGGTTAAGTACCGAATTACCATAGCCACCTTCTGTCTCGACCATCAGATCAGCTCGATGGTACCATAATATGGAATTGTCATCCAAACTATACCTTTATCCAAAATTTCAACTCAATCGATTGAAGATATCTGCTTCAAAATTGAGTTGCAAGATTCCACCTGAACAAACATACATAGATATAGTCGTATACTATACCACATACTTACATGTCATACATAGTTAGGTACATATGTTATATTACAAGTTAATAGAAAGCCTGTAAAAAAGAGTACAGTCGCCAACAACAAGCTTGTACCTAATATCCATTTTTGACAGACCTTATACCTAGCAAACAGCAAAAAAAATGCGAACCGCATGCGAACAGTATTGAAATTCCGATAAAATGTATTATATAAATAATAAATTTTGTATTTTAATCTATTAGCTAAGGAAAAAAATAAATTTTATAACCAGTAATGCAATGAATATGACGAACACAATTTTTATTGATTTAATTCTAGAATTTCACATTATAATGTAAAAACACATTATGAGATTTAAGAATTAACATATATGTTTTCGTGTTGGTAAATTTTAGTTCACTAAACGCCACAGCACAAGATAAATTGTTAGTTAAAATATATGTATACTTATATACAAATAAATAAGGCTACAAAAGTTACAGAACGCGGGGAGGGTTCTAATTCTGATTAGAAATCAAGGTTGAAGCCAAAGCCAAATCGGACTCTCCGCTGCCGATCTAGAAGGACACTGGCGATAAGACTCACCACTCTAAGCTCGTTAGGAGGTTCGTGAAATAACACATCTTTCTGCAACGTGAAACCACCACATCTTTGAGAGTCCACGAAAATCTTCAGGTAACTGCCGTTGAAGTATTTCTTGGAAACAGCAATCCCTATAGTCGCTGGACCCTTGGTGCCCTCGTTGACGATTGTGGCTATCCGCAAATTCGAGTCAATCTGCTTGAAGAGGCAGCCCTGGAAACCGGTACGGCTCAGAGTACCGGAGAGTGTGAATGCGGGCTTCTCATACCTGGCGCTTATTGAGACTGTCGGCAATGGCGGGTAGATCATAGGCCGGATGCCCAGCTCGGTACCAACAGCTAGTTCTGGCACTAATTGGTACATCCAGTGCGCTACTAGCTGGGCAGTGTTCGGGTCCACGTCTCTCATAGAGCAGGATATGGAAGCGACGGTCTTATCGCCGCATTTCTCGAATGTTACCTCATTCTCTGATGAAATTAGGTCTTTTATTTTGGAGATCAGTCGCATGTCGTATCCTCCCTCGAAGCTTTCTGCATAGGTCGCGGTGGCAGAGCCAGTCCAGTCAACCAGCAGGCCATCTTGCGGTGATTTTGGCTCCATTTCCTTGTGGATGAAATAATCGTAGCACTTGTAGGATTCCTTTGATCGTCCGTAGTTGTACTGCTGAAGCAGCTTCACTCTGTCCAGAATCTCTCGCATGATGACCAGCTTGGTACCGATGAAGCACTTTGGGAAGACACTCTTTGCCTCCGAGTGAATGTCCACTAGCCTTGTCACCCTGGGTTTCACGGGCTCGACGACTATAAAATCCTTTTTTCTCGGCAGAAGTTTCTGTAGACTGGAGATAAAATTTCTGACTTCATCCTTGAATGTTTGTTCATTGATGTCCATTTTATTTTGTTGATTTTGATGTTTTATTAGTGCGATAACAGGTTGAACGTCATTGACCTGTCTGTATGTATTTTTAACTGGTGCGCCGGCGAAGTGTCGCGCCGGCCAGTCGTCCGATGCAAGGAGTATTTATATCTGTATGCGTTATTCCTATCTTAAAGTGTATTTACGTGCTCCGCGTTATTACGTTACAATCGAATTTGCATCTGTTACGACGCTGTATAAAACAGGAATAAAATAAAAATTGTTATGACTTATGGCGAGTGTATGCTACCTCAAGGTTTGGTATCGCTAGTGTATCTAAGCTTCATAACTTTGCGCTGCGCTTTATATGGAAAAGTATTATTCATGAGGTCTGTTCACACGGAGGCAATGCTCCGCTGTAATATTCGCATATTTATAGTGTAATATTCTCAAGCATTCTCAATGCTCAGGTTTTGCCCGACTACGGCAGAGTGTGTGTATGTGATTTTAGGGGTCTATGTTTGTATTTACATGTTTTCCATCGTAGCGTTTAAGATACTGAACCGATTTTGATGAATGATGTATCAATCGATTTTTTATTATGTTTCGGGTGACATAGGCAGCCTTGTATAAAAATAAAAGAGTTTATCAGTTAGTTTCCTTAGTCGGCATACAGTTTTTTGAACTTGTCATTCTTGTTTATAGTCTAACTGTCATAGTCAGCAATATGCTGTCAATTTAGACTTACTCTTCGGTGCCATAGAAGAAGCACTTGTAATAAATGTAATAGTGTTTAAAAATGTTTTTAGATGTTTTTTACTTCCAAACATCCGTGATGATAACAAAAACATCGCCTTAACGAAAGGTCCACAAACTTGCTTCCTATAAATAGAATTATCGTGTGATTGACTTGACGCTTAGATAATAAAATAATATAGGTGTCCCAAAAGTCCCGCTAGATTTGAGTTAAGCCTCTCACAGACTGGCGCGGCCTTCGGTGGCGGTCAACAGTAAATTTCACAGCTAATGACAAGTTTACTATTGACCGCTGCGGCCAGGCCGCACCAGTCTGTGAGAGGACTTATAAAGAGCTGACGCTGCGAGCGCGACGCGAGACGAGATAATCTCATCTTTCTAATTTGCACAGTGCGAGTGAGACAGGAGTTGCTCAGTGGCGCGTGTCGCAACATGGCAGTAAGTAAGACGTACACTCATTTTTCAAAATTCCAACTTGCAATGCTAACTTGTATATAGTATTATTTGCGGCGAAATTAGCATTGCCAGTTGGAATTTTAATAAATGGGGCTACTATCGTCCTAGGGCTACTATCCCACTTTTGCTATAATAAACCACGTTTCATTTTTAACACCACAAAGTATCAAAATAATGTGAGTACCGTTTTGCTTCGGGGCAGTCTATCGTCCTACACTAACAAAACTTAATATCTAGAATATTAGTGACATTAAATTTGAACCTTAATACTATGACGATACGGTTGGTTTTTCAACATGAATGTTGTAGTAGCACGTGCTTACTCGGTAGCTGGCGGCTATGCGATAATACAGACAATGGGCTTTGTTTGAAAGATTAGGGCTCGGAGCGAAAAATTCACCTGAGAAGATCCAGACTATACAGTCAGCATCAAAAGTAACTACATATACGCAATCGAAGACGTCAAAAACTATTAATTTCCTTTTAATAAAGACTTGACGTCTTCGTTTACGTAGGTAGCTACTTTTGATGCTGACTGTACGTACAGTGCTATTTCACATTTTATTTTATTTTGTTATTTATTAACCCACTAGTGACCCGCCCCGGCTTCGCACGGTTTTATATGTATAAAGCCGCGTCCGCTGCGCCATGTTTTCGTGGTTTTCAAACATCAAACATGTTTTGCCAATCAAAACAATACCCTATTTGTTTGCCGAAACTGACGGAAAACATGTTAGATGTTTAAAAACATGGAAAACATTGGTGCAGCGGACCCGGCTTAATACATGCATGTTTTATACATATAAACCTTTCTCTACCATCACTTTATCTATTTAAAAAAAACGCATCATAATCCGTTGCGTAGTTTTAAAGATCTAAGCATACATAAGGACAGACAGACAACGGGAAGCGACTTTGTTTTATACTATGTAGTGATTCGTGGCCGAGGCGCAAATATTCCTTGAAGTTTGGACGCGATATCGCGTCAACGGCATCCAATGTGTTAAAGTACAGCGTATGTGTTGTCTTTAAATAAATAATGCTTTCATGACCATTTTTGATACAAGTTTTTCGATCTCGTCGAAGCAGCGTTTAATTTCCGTCATAGAAAATTTCGACCAAAGCGTGCATTGGAATAATCTAAATGTGAAGTAAAATAAGGTCCTGAAATAAACAGCGTTATAAATATGTAGAGTGCGACCTAACAATAAGACTGAGGTGGCCTAAATATTGATTACCATCTTAATCGCCTATTTATATTGTAATTAGTTCAGGGAAGTGAGTAATCGCTGGGCTATTGGCATAATCATGCATGATAGATATGGGTTTCGCTTGCCATACGTGATTATACTGCCCAATTGAACTACTAATTTCACAATTCGCTTCGCAGGTAGTTATTTTAATATATATACCGTGTTTTTTTTGATTTCCGTTAATTTCGACACGATGTTCGGTTCATTAACAGAAGCTACCTGGTATGTTGCTTTTTGTTAAATTCGAAAAAATTTTTTTTTTTCATTTTTCATGCAAACTTAATCAATATTACAGTGTGGGAGGGCTCTAACACTTAATCTCAATTAACACAAAGTTAATTTTCACCTACGACAGCACTTATCAACACATGGCTCAGTGGTAAATAGTTTGCTTATGGAGTGAGGGGTCCCAGGTTCAATGATGTACTATACTGACGAAAATTAAAACGCAAATAAAATAAAGGACCCTTCACACTGATTCGGTCATTAGATTGATTTATTGAATATCTGAAAAATAGTAAGAGTTAAGACACTAGTTTCTTAGAGAAATTAGTTCCATTTAACCTGAGGATTCTTCCCTTAAAGTTAACGGAAATCAAAAAAAACACGGTGTATACTAGTGACTCAGTGGTGTCTCTAAAAAAAATTTTTTTTCGAATAATTGAGTCGTCATCTAGTTAGTCCAAAACGAACGAACACACTTAAATACAAACATAGACTGCTAAAAACATATTCCTTCCTTTCGGCGCTGGCGTAGTCGGGCAAAAAAGGGGACCTCTTGCCCTATATTCGAATACAAGTAATACAACCACAGCGTAACTAATACGATATCGAATAAACGCGCTTCGAATAGATTTCGATCTCGCTACGGTATTCTTCGATTCGACCCGTCAAACTTGTAACTCACACTGCCGTTGGACTACGAAACCAACTGCAAAACGTTAGGCACTTTGCGTTTAGTTTTCGATGCGTAATTTAACGTTCGATTCGTACTACCAATCGGTAGTGTGAGACATTTCGAATCGAAGAATACCGTCGCGACTGTAGTTTACTATTTCACTTGCAAAATGGCCCGTGATATCGTATTATTCCGTCAAGAGTTACCGTAGATCCGATCGAAATTTATCTCAAATTAAAGAACTTATAAAAATAAGGGTTTTGAATTGACAACATATATCCGCAAAATTCGGATTGTCGCGTATTTTGTATTTAAAAATGCAAATAAATGGCCCCCGCGCCGCCATATTGTATCGACAGTCGACACTGTCGACGTCGCGATGCGCGTATTCTGTACTGTCATAACCGACAAACATTTAAATTAAAACGATAAATGCTAGTGATATAAGGTTCGGGCGGCTTAAGAACATCTAACAGTCAAGTTGCCCACTCACTTGACAAAGGGGGGACAACTGTCACTCGCGTCCGCAGGAGCTATTACCTACCACAACCCTGCACGTGTCCCCTGGGTGGTACTAAAGAGTGACAAACTCAAAGGCCAAAATAATAATTACCATACGATTAAATAAATAAGGTTGAATATTGGAAAATCGTGAACGAACGTGAAGTCGATCGCGAATTAAGTAATGTATAAGTGCCTCACATTACAGAGGGCCTACCGCGAAAGGCATTCGAAGTTTCCCCTCTCTGTCATACTTACGAGTTCGTACGTAAGTGCGACAGAGAGGAAAAACTTCGAAAGCCGTTCGCGGTAGGCCCTCAGTTTGGATTTTTAGTTCTATGAGTGACCACCAGGGGCGGTGTATAGACTTTTCATACTAAATCTTGACGATAGGCGGTAGCGTCGATAGTAGACGCGACTCACTTCAATCCCACGCTAAGGGTGCAGATGTATAAATATATGGAGATCGGACATGCCGGCCGATTTGTATAGAGTACGCCTGTCGCAAGTTCATTAACCCACACAACGCCCAAGTAATTGACAAGACAAAGCACGCACACATCTAAAACACACACTTGTATACCTACACGCTTATTTGACAATAAACGCGCATCATATCAGGCATTTTGGGAAAAAACGTAATATTCTCTGCGATCAGCACGCGTGCACACTTGCACAGTATGGCAGAGTATGCCCATTGAGCTAACAGCTGCGACGCGGCCGCCGGCGGCTTATCCTCTCTCTAGTATTCTATGCTCTGAGAATACAACACATAATCGAACGAAGTTCTATGTTTCAGCTTGGGCCGAAAATCGTTTGTAGTAATGTCCCAGCTGTCACTCTGTCCGGTTATTCTCCTATACATGTCGCATTGCTCAACCGATTCTCGAGAAATTTTCTGAGCAGGTTCGTTAATTATTAAGTATAAAAAAAACTACCATATCACATAAATAATTAGCAATTTTCCGTGCTGTTCAGAAAAAAACACTTTTTAATCTTTACATAAAAATGGGTCTACTTTGATCATTTGCGAACATAAAATGTAGTATAAAGCCAGGACTATTTCAAATTCATCATCACATTAGCCGTAAGACGTCCACTGCTGGACATATGCCTCCCCTAAAGAGTGCTGCAACGGCCAGTCCCGCATCCAGCGGATGCCCGGGATTTGAAATTAACTAGATTTAATAGAGCAATAAAATAGGGAAGATGATAGGGCAATCATATTATTCAATTATATTAAGTATGAAGTTGTCATGTCGTATGAGGATACGACATGGACAACTTCATACTTAATATAATTGAAGGAAAGATAGAGGAGAGGCGAGGAAGAGGAAGACCTAGAATAGACTACATGAAGCAACTCAAAAAGAGAGTTGATGTTGGGTCGTATCGTGAGGTCAAAGAGATTGCGTGGGATCGGAGTAGATGGAGGGCCTACTTTTAGCTACACCGACAAGAGAGAAACTTTTAAGTAAGAGAGAAAGAATAGAGCAAACAACAAGATATTCCCCCACATGTAAAACCATAATTTCGGAGAGAAACCGATTCGATCAAAGACGCCTCTCGAATCAAAGTATTCCACCTTTCGAATTTCTGGTATATTGTATCAGGAAATTTCATGACCCAAACCGTAGTTATTTAAATCTGTCTACCTCACTGTCTGCAGTATATCCAAACGCCACCTGCGCCGGCCCGAGGGACCAACCCTTTTTCAAATTGCTGTTTATGTTTATCGACCTCGAAACAAAGCTTACGAGGCGAAATTCAATCTCTTAGCCCGGTGGTCGATCAGACTTAAGATTCGCATTTTGATTTGATAACAGAGCTATAACCACGAACTTCGAATCTCGAATTTCGTATATCGTCTCTATCGCACTTATGGTTTATGGTACTCGAGCGACAGAGACGGAGATATACGAAGTTCGAGATTCTATTTTCGTGGTAGCGCCACAGTTTCGCGTAGTTACGGTGGTCTAGTGGTTCAGGCGCCGGCTGTCAAACGGCGGTCGTGGGTACCTACGAATCCCAGCTCGTAGTCGACCTGATAAGTTGCTGAACACGCAAGTACCTTGTCGTTTTCACTCGTTTGACAACTTCATATGGCAGTTTAACATGACGTTTAATGCAACACGGTACAAATGTGTTAAGCCCCTTGTGAGGCTGACCGTACCAATGAGTTTTAGTAACTACCTATGTACAGTCGCCATCACATACATAGGTACACTATAGGTGTTCAAAAATATCGGCACATGCACGCTAATGCCTTGAAAATAGAGGTGTGTTCCGATGTTTGTGACGTGCTTGTTTGCTCCGATGTATGTGATGGCGACTGTACGGAATATCATTTGATATTTACGTCAGCTTTTCGGTGAAGGATAAACATTGTGAGGACATCTGCATACATCTTCAAAGGTGTATGTGAAGTCCCCAACCCGCACTGGGCCAGCGTGGACTACTGCCCGTTCCCTCTTATCCATGATAGGAGGCATGTGCCCAGCAGGGGGACATATATGTCCTGGTTTTAATTTGTTTAACAGTTTCGCGTACCCACTCGGTTTCACACGCAAGGCTCGAACACCAGAAAAAAACTTCATAACGATATCGTGTACTTGACGTTAAACCTTTTCATTTCGGTTTCAATACAACACGTTGTGGTGTATAAAAGCGTTTTATAAAAAAATAAACCTATCTCCACGTCGACCTGCCCACTTATCGAACAAATCGGTTAATTTAAGTTAGGTAATATTTTCTTCGGACCGGTCACTTTGGAACTCTTTGGGGGAGGCCTATGTCCAGCAGTGGACGTCTTGCGGCTGATATGATGATGATGAATATTTTCTTAAAAAAAACGAGTTCTTAGGAAACGTTTAACTAAACCGAAGGAACCGGTATTTACCGGTTCCGAGCCTTGCTCGAGGAAGCGATAGGTTGATTTAAGATTGTAATGTGATATGTGAGTCTCTAATCGACCCACTGTTCCTGGTTTTACAAAAAGAGGTTGTACAAAAATATCAAGAGGCAAATAAATATTGAGGCGCAAACTTACAAATAGATGATGTGATGATCCTAGTTTGTGTTATGTTATGGTTACTAGATGATTATTGATTATGATATTTCAGTGTTAGTATTAACCATCTCTGGGGCTCTGGCGACCTTAACTTTTCTTACTGACACAACACCACATATAACCTACAAAGTTAGCATTGGTGTTATTATCACAGCGGTCTTCTAATTTTATGTTTTATTTATTTGTTAAAATACACACAACAATCCTTACAGGCTACTATCCTAATTCGACAGTGTGGATTTTTCAAACATGTCGGCTTGATAATTATGTATGAGTATAAGTACAGTCGCGGTATGAAAAGGTTGACCACCTTAAGATCTGTGTTTGTTTGCAAAGAGAATATAAATAAGAGACGGGACTTCGAACAAGGTTTTGGATGACAGTGACATTGTCATTTGATTTTGACATGACAACTCATTCGAACTTTAGCTAGTTTGAAATACCACAATACCAAAATAAACGCTAGTACGGAAGTAGGCTTACCAACCTAACGAACGAGGACGATAGTAGGGTTGTAGTACTTAACGTTATCGATATCGATAATATTAGAACCCAACGTTATCGATATCGATAAATTATGATTAGGGATGTCGTTGGGCCCACTGCATGAACAGAAAATTGCTTTACAAAATCTAAAACTAATCCGATTTAGATATGAAATAATAAAAGGAGAACAAATATTTCATACAGTTTATTTCACACTTATTTCCAAATCACAGTATAGTTACAAAAATTCACCAATCTGTACACATATCTTTGCGGGTCGCAATGAATTCTTCTCGAACTAAGAAACCTCGCACTTGTAGGTTTTATCCAAGTACCAACCGTTGTTTTTCATAAGTAAATCAATATTAGCGCTTGATATTTCATTATTAATACTTACGTGTTTTATTTTAAGATAAATTTTAATTTTATTTCGTCAAAAGCATTGTTTGTTTGACACACATATGTTTTCTCGTGAAGTTATAATATCCATGGTAACCGGCCAAAGTCACCATGACAAAATGACAGACAGAGAAAGAACGGAAGTAGGAGATAGCATGAGTCCGCCATAGCAAAAGCACAGATAGAAAACTTGTCAGAACTTGTCAGAACTTGTCAGATTTCCTCTGAATTTGAGCAGTTGGACGTCATTCATCTTTTTGTTCCTATAGTTGCGCTACACTGTTTGCTTGCTCAGTATAAGTTATCAGTATCTGCTTTATCGACCGAGTATGACCCATTCATTCATGAAAGTCATTTCATGGCCCACAGATACGTCCACTATGAGAATTGACCTCCTTGCATTTTGAAAAGACAAGTTAAAATTAAAAACAAAACGGATACAAGAAATATCAATGATGACATTGACAGGAACTGTTATTCACATTTTAAGCCTGCATCACACTGGCGGGGCCTGCGGGGGCGGACCATAGTAAATTTGACAGCTAATGACAAGTTTTCTAATGTCCGCCGCGCCAGTCTGTGAGAGGCTTTATGGTTTAAATCATTATAAGCGAAGAGATTTTAATCATTAGATTTATCAAACTTGACACAACGTAATGGCAAGATCAAACTCATAATAAGTTTCTGTCAAAAATTTCATTTTTGGTACGAGCTTTTACTGCCAACTGTACTTTTCTTCATACCATTATCAAGTACTCATTGAGACGATTCTATCGAGCCTAAACTCGATGGCGTTGTGTCGTTTTATTGCGGAGTTCCTATGGCCACCTTTCAGCTCCAGCATCAGATCAGCTCCAAGTCATCATAATATTGCATTGTCATGCGATATACATATGCTTGCAAAATTTCAGCTCAATTGGATAACGGGAAGTGACTGAAAAATGGATTGCAAATTTTGACGGACAACTTACATACCCGCACTCACTTGCTTTCGGATTTAAAAAAGGTATCCTAAATTGCTTTAAATTTTTTGTTATCAAACGAAATTGGCAACTATGGTTGCCACAAGCAAGTGAATGGATACTTACATATTTACATACGAACAGTGCAAGTTAATATGAAGCTTGTAAAAAGGTTAGGAACATTCGTCTAAGTAGATAAATTTGAACTTTGTTGTCAAACCATTAAACATAATTTTCAATACAACATTCTCGCTTGTAACTCAGTTTAAAAAAGTAGCATGTGCTTGTAACGCGTAAATGAATTTATTTGAAACTGGTCTGGTCAACCTTTTCATTCCGCGACTGTACAAAGCAGCAGTTATACTACATCACCGTAACATAAAAGGCTTAGGGTGACCCTTGTGAATTGGGTACTTTCCCGGGTAAAAAAAAAATATATTTAGGGACTGTCCATATATTACGTCATTTCATAATAGGGGGGGTCTGACCAATGGTTCAATTTAGATCATAATAAAATAACAAGATTTAGGCGTCACTGCAGTGTAATAAAATTCAATAAATTTATCGGATTATAGCCCAATAATTGAACTCGAAAACAAAAGTATTATTCAGTTTATGTGTAATAAACAGTTGGAGGGTTAAGCGTAAAGAGTCCTCGACTAGAGTCGTAAATGGGCTTTACTTCCACAACCTCGTATCTTATTTCTTTGTGATATTCAAAAGTAAATCATACTCTATGGACTTACAATCTAAATTCGAATCAGCAAGAACCCGCTTAGAGTAAAATCTTAAAACTGGCAGCAAATACGCAGCTGTTTCGGAATATCGTATCTCATGCTATCGCGTTTCTGAAAAATCGACCTTGTGCAGTAGACTGAGGGTTGGAATTCGAAGCCGTTGTTAATTTGATTAGGGACGGTTAGTAGATTGTATTAAAGAGGCAGTTGGTTTTATTACTTCAGTTCTGAATGCCGATCGGAATAGGCGCGCCTATTATGTATGTATCCCGGAACCAAGGGTCTTAACAGGAGGTACGGCCTACGGCAGAAATATTTTCTACTTTCGCAAACTTAAGAGTCCGCAATAAGATCGGCCGTTCTCATTTAAAACTACGATTCACGAGAGCAGGCAAGAATGAATTGAACGAGTGAATGATAATGTCTATGTGTCCATCACATAATTATTAAATACAGGTTGATGCAAAAAGTGATTATGATAATTGTGTTTTAGAGACTCTATGTATAGAGAATCTAAAATATGAAACCTTTGGACGCCAAGAACACCTAAAGTATACTGCCGTGCCTACCACGCCAACGATCCCTGAAAAAATCTAACCTAAAGTGTACTTTGCTCATGACTGTGAAAAACAGGATATACTCGTAAATAAATTAGAAACTCTGTTGACGACGGACTACTTGGTCTGCTTTTTTTTTAGATTGTTTACAATTCGAACAAGCCATCACTTTTCGATTCTTGACATTAAAAATAAGTCAGATCATCATCATCATCATCATCATCATATCAGCCGAAAGAAGGCCCCCCACAAGGTAGACTGATGACCTGGTATAAAGGTTGCGAGAGTCTGTTGGATGCGGGTGGCGCAGGACCGGTCACTTTGGAACTCTTTGGGGGAGGCCTATGTCCAGTAGTGGACGTCTTTCGGCTGATATGATGATGATGATGATGAATTAGTTTATATGGCTCCAGTTTATAAAACAAACAAAATACAGCAAAAACAAGTTTTGTATGAAAATTTTTAATTTGCTGTTTTTTTTACTGTGGTATCTGAAGCTACATAAACTAATTACATACCTGGATGGTACTTAACTTATTCTAAGTAAAGTTTCAGAGCATACTAGCTAGTCGTTTTTATGGAGAATCGAGCTTAGTCCTAGACCGCAGACTCTAAACAGTTTTACGACGACGGCGGTGGCAAACATTTCTTCTTCTCTGTCGTTTCGCTCTTGGCGGAGCGGTCGTGTGGGGGGTGGGGGCGTCCACGTCGGTGGTAGAGGCGGACACAGCTCTCCACACGATCTCTAGCCATCTTTCCTTGTTGGCAGACTGTCAGAGCGGTTTCCTACTGCGGATTTCACTCATTTGGCCAGTGCAGCGCATAGGGGTGACCTGCCGCAATGATAATTCTGCGAAACATACATTCAAAATTCAAAATCAATTATTTGTAAACATTATAATATGGATGGTCAAAAAACTTAAAATTATGTACCACTGTGTTTTGCCATATGGCATAGGTACAAATACTTTATGAGAAGATGGAGCATGCATCCAATTTAGAGTAAGTTATAGGTATTTCATACAAAATGCGTTCTGATATGATTATAGTTCACAATCCGTTAAATATTAATTCAGTGAATAATGGGCTTTTTTTTACTGTAAGTTAGAGTTCTAAATACATTATTTGATCCACTATGTACAAAAACATGAATAAAATAAAAGCTTAGATGAATCATCATCATCATCATCATATCAGCCGAAAGACGTCCACTACTGGACAATAGGCCTCCCCCAAAAAGTGCAACAATGACCGGTCCTGCGCCACCCGCATCCAGCGGACTCCCGCGACCTTAACCAGGTCATCAGTCCACCTTGAAGGGGGAACCCACGCCGCGCTTGAATGAATATAAAAACAAAAATAATTATAATAATTTTAATATGTCTTTTTGTCGTCAAGCAAAAAAAAGAAAGCACATTAAAAAAAAATATTTATTACTTAGATAATGTGATTTTAATCATTTAGGTCGAGTAGCTAACTAAATCTCGCATTTAACTAAAATCGTCCGTATCAGTAAACAGATAAGTAATAATACCCTAGTTTAGACCCTTGGGCACTAAAGTTCCCGTTCTCAGCTAATAATTGAAGCTAAATCCGATTGATTTCGACCTTTGCTCCCGTTACAAATTACTGCCCACTGGGGCCGATTTAATGGCGAGTACCGATAACTTTGTTAGTGAAAATAATTGTTTTCTTTAACTGCCGATGGCCTGAAGGGTTCGACAACTTTACTAATAAATACTTAGACTTAGCCCAAGCCCTGCATTATAATATGTACACATAAAATACTAACATTCATTTATAATAGCGTTTTTTTTGTTTATTTCATTTTAAAACGTTATTCTAAGATGCTTTATTCAAGAATCTAACAAATTTTCCATCTGGAAGTAATTATATAGATTTAAATGATACATGAATTGTCTTTTTTCTGTATTATTTATTTTGAATATTATAGACCAAATGTAAATTAACCAAAATAAAGATAAAACCATTTATTAATATTTTTTCTGACTTTTGCGAAGCTGGTTAAGTTAAAAAAAAAATTGATGTCTGAAATTTTGTTGGATTTTGTCGCCAGATACATAACTATTTAATTGATAATATATCCATTACATACAAAAAATCTGCTATTATAATTTATTTACAAATTTGTAATGTTTTCCATACAAGTTGTTAGTTCATTGCCTGGACTATATATAACAAACTCGGCTTCGATCGCGTACTGCAAAGAATGCAGGCAAACCCGACGGGAGATAGGCAGAACTAGACCTCTGATAAGGGCGTAGCTTTAGCTTTTAGGTTGGGCCCTGTAACAGGAGCAAAAAATTAAAAGGTAGATTATGAAGCTTGTGAACAATAATTTCCAAGTGGTTTTAATTGAAAAAAAAATGTTTTTTTTCTTTTTCTTAGAAAACGGCCCAGGCCGGACACGCACACCCGTTCTAGCGTGAGTCATCCTTTACTTGTATTTTTTTACTCTTCTGGAGTGGTAAATGTAACTCTTTATTTAAAAAAATACAAAAATATGAAATAAAATTAAAAAATCGCAAAAATATCTTTTGAAAACCAAAATACAAAAACTATTATGACTCATTACTCATTACATGATATGATGTTACCTCAAAAGCTGCATTGCAGTGCTGTGCTATGATCTAGTGGTGCCAAGATACACTACTTACTTGGAGGTAATAACTTTAGATAAAAATTTATCCTAATCCAAAAAAAAAAAAAATGTATGGGACAAGGGGTTACTGCAAATGCTCTAAGGAAGCGTCCTTTTGAATATTTGCTCCTATTACAGGCCCCACCCTGTATGGGGTGCGAAGCGATCTCGAAAGTTTGACTGAAATGTGTTTGGAATCAGAAGCGATGGATCAAAACCTTAGAATAATAACGCCTAGAATGATAGTTTCATACGGCTGACGCGCCAAGCGTGAGGCATAAAATGGATTCATGTAGTTATGATCAACTCGTATTCACACGCGCCAATACGCACACAAACGCACCAATAGTGTTCCACCGAACGGCGTACTACGCCATTTATGGCTGAGTTTTGGTGGCCTCACCGTTGCGCGTGAACTGCGTTTCTAAGCGTTATTATTCTAAGATCAAAACAGACCTCCAGCATGTGAACGCTTTGCTACACGATACAGAGGCTCTAGTATAAGTTTTAGCCATACAATACGTTTTCGAACGCGTTTGCGTTTAGTCTCAATTTATATATCAACGCGAACAGCGCCTCTGGTGGTAACTATTAGGAACTACGCGTTGCCATACAAATTGAAACTAAACGCAAACGCGTTCGAAAACGTATATATGTATCAATAACACTTATACTAGAGCTACAGATTAGTCTGGCCATTGAGCATAGACTGGCCTCCGTGCTCTATCATGAAATTCATCACACTCGACGTAAGTGGGCACGGCCTTGAGGCGGTTACGACCTTCTTTGAAGGGTGTTTGGAAATGGTAGCTTGTCACGTTTCGATGAGTGCCTTTTAAACATTTAGTACAGTCAAAAATGTAACATGCACACTGTATCCCATCAATTCTGTAACAGATCACGCAGGAGTGGAATGCCTGAGTTCATTAATCGCTGGACAATATTTTATTTTATTTTCTATTTTTAACTGTGTTAATTATCCCTTGTGTTTAACTAAGTTTTTATTATTATTTAGTTTTTACAAGCTTTATATTAACTTGCACTCTTCGTTTGTAAGTATGTACCTAAATATGTATGTAAGTTATCCGTCAAAATTTGCAATCCATTTTTCAGTCACTTCCCGTTATCCGATTGAGCTGAAATTTTGCATGAATATGTATATCGCATGACAATGCAATATTATGATGATACGGATCTGATCTAATGCTGAAGCTGGAAGGCTGGCTGGCCATAGGAACTCCGCAATAAAACGACACAACCCCATCGAGTTTGGGCTCGTTAGAATCGTCTGAATGAGTAGTTGACGCTGGTATGCAGAAAAGTACAAACGGCAATAAAAGCTTGTACCAAAAATATAATTTTTGACAGAAACTAATTTTGTTTGTTATCCACCGTGAAGTCACTCGACGGTTCTATCGGAAGATCAGCGCTGGCAGCAATGCCAGCATTATGCTGAGATAGAACCGTTTCGTGACACAAACGCTATCTGCTGTTTGTCTCGAATGAATGTTTCCTTCTGTTTCTTTCTGTATCGTACAGCCTGTGTACGATATCGGCCATGAAGCTTTATAGTGAATGAGCAATAAAATACTCTCCTATTAAACAAGCCACATTCGTATTTATTTATTTATTTGTAAATGGGTTCTTGTAAACTGCTTGATTTCGGTAAGACTTAGACTCGGGGAGAAAAATCAATGTAGCTTAGGTCGCGTTTCCGGTGAAACCCGAAAATACCGCGAAATTATGACTTGTAAAATGTACTTTTACCAGTAAAGATCTGTATTCTGTAGAGGCGTTTTCTCTGTGTACGTCAAATGGAGCCGTCACGACAGAGAGAGAGTGTTAAATAAGTTTGAACCGACGAAATCATATTAGAATCTTTGACGTACTTTTACATCATTTTTACCTACACGAGTTATAATAGAAAATCTCGAAATCACTGCACGCGTGCAAAATTTGAAGGTTGCCCTCAATTTCCCTGGGATTCCATCATCAGATCCTGACTTGGTGACAACGGGACAATCTCAGGCTCAGGCTTTCGAATAAAAGATGAATTTTGAAAATCGGTCCACAATTCACAGAGAAATCGGTAAACATATACATACAAAATAGTACATATAGTGAAACATAGAACCACCTCCTTATTTGAAGTTGATTAAAAACACAACACGACATCAGATCCCTGACATATATAGTTTACCAATCACTTTTTGTGACATTTACTGCCAGCTGTCCTATGGTTCTCCTATACAGGTCGCATTTCTCAACCAATTTTCGTTTTGTGAGCAGGTTCAATAATAGGTTTTACTTTTGGATAAATATCCAGTTTTCCGAAATTAAAAAAATATTTTGAAAAAAACGCAGGCTCTCGAGTACCTACTACAGCTCAAATAGCCACTAGTATTAATAACCGTAAGTGAAAGGCATATTTTCCCATAAAACTCATGATCGAGGTACGCAGCACAAATGCCAGTACTATTGGCTATGCGGGTAAATACTCACCGCGTAATGGACTTGTATAGCTTCGAGCCAAGCGGCTTTCGCTTCAACTTTAGGGCTGGCACTTTGACAAAAATATTATTCAATTGTTTAACAAAATAATTTTGCTTTCGATAAAGAAGAAGTTTGGCAGATAAAAATAATTGAGTCTGCAAAACTCTTGATAAAACCAAAACTGGCCAATATATATCACCTCAATTTTCTGCTAACGAAGCCAAACACATTTTGATTAATTTTCCATAATAACTCTAGCACATAATTAAAAAAACTTTCTTTTCGGGATATTTTTTGTCTAGATTTTGATAAATATATATTTCAATGTTTCTGATTGAAGGTGGATTAGATTATTTTAATAAATGGGTCATTGTCAGTCACAAAAACAAAAATCATCTTTCCGGTGGTCAATAGTTAAGGGCTTACGCTCACATATAATATGTTGTTATCACATAGAATTATAGAAGGGGCAACGCCGTTTATGCGGATTCAGAGTTCAACCAAAAGTTAGGCTTTATAGCCCTTAACTTTGGCAATGTCCACCGAAAAGACGCGAACCTAAATCTGACAATGACCCAAATACTAAACTCTGTATTGGAACACGTATATCAGCTTACATAAAGTTTGAACAGTTTAATAAAAATTAACATCTAAACCCGAACTTCCGAATGCCCTTTGCAAGACCTTATGTAACACAATATGATTATTAACACAATAAATTATGAATTATTAACTTTACCTAATTGAACTTTGTTTCCCTTACTACAGCAATTTGAAATTGACAGATAATTAACTATACGGAAATTGTTATCTATTCATAGTGTGCGAGTACACATCGATACCATAGTTCACAATCGTACTAATTACGGGAAAAAAAGTGGTGTAATTACTGTAATTAGGATGATAGTGCACAAATCATAAAGTTACAATTTCATTGACAAAACATTTTTATTAGTACGACTGTAAACTAGGGTATCGAATATGTGTTGTTCTTTAGCACCCTTAGCGTGGGATTGAAGTGAGTCGCGTCTACTATCGACGCTACCGCCTATCGTCAAGATTTAGTATGAAAAGTCTATACACCGCCCCTGGTGGTCACTCATAGAACTAAAAATCCAAACTGTAACGTGAGGCACTTATACATTACTTAATTCGCGAGCGACTTCACGTTCGTTCACGATTTTCCAATATTCAACCTTATATCACTAGCATTTATCGTTTTAATTTAAATGTTTGTCGGTTATGACATTACAGAATACGCGCATCGCGACGTCGACAGTGTCGACTGTCGATACAATATGGCGGCGCGGGGGCCATTTATTTGCATTTTTAAATACAAAATACGCGACAATCCGAATTTTGCGAATATATGTTGTCAATTCAAAACCCTTATTTTTATAAGTTCTTTAATTTGAGATAAATTTCGATCGGATCTACGGTAACTCTTGACGGAATAATACGATATCACGGGCCATTTTGCAAGTGAAATAGTAAACTACACGTCGCGACGGTATTCTTCGATTCAAAATGTCTCACACTACCGATTGGTAGTACGAATCGAACGTTAAATTACGCATCGAAAACTAAACGCAAAGTGCCTAACGTTTTGCAGTTGGTTTCGTAGTCCAACGGCAGTGTGAGTTACAAGTTTGACGGGTCGAATCGAAGAATACCGTAGCGAGATCGAAATATATTCGAAGCGCGTTTATTCGATCTCGTATTAGTTACGTAACGTTAGGTTACGATTGTATCTCACAATAAGGGTATAGTTCGCATGTCATGAGTAGCATTCGGCTCACTTGATAACTAGCACGTTTATGGTAACTAATTAAATGAAATCGATTCGAATTACTTTATTTCAACATCAAAATAATCAGTTTCACCTCCGTCATAAATCCATCAAACTGTCATTATCTAAATTACCTATTAAACTAGTTTTGTGGATCTAACAAAAAGTGCCAACCCTACTAAAATCGCTGAATTGGAATTGATTCTGCGTCTCTTTGCTGACTGAATGTGTGTATGATATTAAAAAGAAAAGCGAAATAAGTAGAAACATAAATGCGCAAAACATTCCTATAAAAATACTGAAAACGTGATGTAAATGTGAACATAAGCATTTAATACGATTATATGTCAAAGTTAATATGATCGGGAGGTATTTTTGCGGACTCTTTTTGTTCGGGGATTTTTGTGTGAACTTGTCATTATGACTTTCAAGAACGTGCTTAAAGAAAAATGGACAGAATTTTAAATATTAGACAGTCCTTGTCGTTATAATATACGACTTTTTAAGAAATTAAGTTAACTATCTACCTGAAACTGTCACTAGCGTTAATATCTGACTCAACTCTATTTCTAGGGCTCTTAGGATGAGTCGGTTATTTTTTCCCGCTTTGTTATTGTGTATATTAATGCTGGTTAAACTGTAGGTGCATGGTAACTTTAGTATAATTTTATACATTTAAAATAAATAAAAAAATCCGATTCAGCCGGGGGGCATCATGCATGCCTTTGATCTCTTATTACAATCCCATAATCATTGCAAATCAATGAAGAGTTATTTTAAATGCGAATATACAATCGAGGAAGCCGACGCGACTGGTCAACCTCGATAAACAAATGACCGCGCAAAATAAATATTAAAATTCACAACATATGTATAATCCGATGCCATTTATAGTATAATCGCAGAAGATCGCCTGTAGCACGGATTCCGATTCCGATCAACCGTAAAACTATATGAGCATACTCCACAGATGTATGAATATAAGGAGATCGGACATGGCGGCCGATTTGTATAGAGTGAGCCTGTCGCAAGTACATTAACCCACACAACGCCCAAGTAATTGACAAGACAAAGCACGCACACATCTAAAACACACACACTTGTATACCTACACGCTTATTTGACAATAAACGCGCATCATATCAGGCATTTTGGGAAAAAACGTAATATTCTCTGCGATCAGCACGCGTGCATAGTATGGCAGTGTATGCCCATTGAGCATACAGCTGCGACACGGCCGCCGGCGGCTTGTCCTCTCTCTAGTATTCTATGCTCTGAGGCATACTCATTTTGGTCGCTCACCTCACCAGCGCGGTGAATCGACAATATTAGAAAAATAGCACACTCCGAGAAAATACTAGCTGAAGGCAGAGTGGCGCAAGGCAGGCATGTGCCCTGAGATCATCATCATCATATCAGCCGAAAGACGTCCACTGCTGGACATAGGCCTCCCCCAAAGAGTGCCAAAATGACCGGTCCTGCGCCACCCGCATCCAGCGGACTCCCGCGAGCTTTACCAGGTCATCAGTCCACCTTGTGGGGGGCCTACCCACGCCTCGCCTTCCGGTACGTGGTCGCCATTCCGCCCCAACGGCCATCGGTTCTACGTGCAATGTGCCCCGCCCACTGCCACTTATGTTTAGCGATTCGGAGGACTATATCGGTTACCTTGGTTCTGCTGCGGATAGCCTCATTTCTGATGCGATCACGCAGAGAAACTCCCAACATAGCCCTCTCCATTGCCCTTTGGGTGATTTTCAGCCTTCTTATGAGGCCCATTGTAAGCGCCTGTTTAGCCAGTGTGAGATCATATAGGCTAAATAAGCTTAGGTGTACCAGAAATGCAGTCTTGTATAGTTTAGGAGTTGCTATAACCATCTCCATCAGATCAGCTCGGTGATGCCATAATATTGCATTGTCACCGAATTTACTTAGTATACCCAATTTCAGCTCAATCAGATACCGGTGAGTGCATAAAAAATGGTTTGCAGTTTTAATGACAACTTAGACACTTGTAAGTTAAATAAAAGCTTGTAATTTTTATCTTCCACTCAACATGTTGGTAAAAACGTCTAAAGCCACATACGCTACGTTAATAATAAAAAAATCTTCATATTTTTTAAATGGACGTATAGCTGGTATCTAATCTAATAAGTAATCAATCCAGTCATGCTGCAAAAATTCCATGAACGCAACGTTATGATTTTTAGAGTTACGTACTCAAAGAGTAAAACGGGACCCTATTACTAAGACACCGCTGTCCGTCCGTCCGTCCGTCTGTCTGTCACCAGGCTGTATCTCACTGATATCGTGATAGTTCCAGCTGAAATTTTCACAGATGATGTATTTGTGTTGCCGCTATAACAACAAATACTAAAAACAGAATAAAATAATTATTGAAAAAGCGACTTCTTTGACCGGGGTATTCACAATCTCTAAAAACAAACACGAACAAAGACCATAAAACTGGGCTGTTGTTCAACGATTATTCGGCACTCGGACCGACAGATGCGAAATGACATCGTTATATTTTATTATCGACACGGTAATGGCCTTCAGTAAATACTAAATAGAAACTCGATAGATGCACCGATACCTGTCGTTTTGTTCATGGATTCCAGCGATTTAACCATTGTTAGGCCCCTTTTTCGATGGGGCAGAAAGTTGCTGAGCACCTAAGTACCTTGTCGTTTTCACTCGTTTGACATCTTCATATGGCAGTTTAACATGACGTTTAATGCGACACGGTACAAAGATGTTAAGCCCCTTGTGAGGCTGACCGTACCGGCAGGCGCAGCGAGGGTGGATCCCCCAACGTGCACTGATGACTTGGTAAAGGTCGCGGGAGTCCGCTGGATGCGGGTGGCCCACCTCTTTGGAGACCTATGTCCAGCAGTGGACGTCTGTCGGCTGATATGATAATGATGATGATGATGAGGCCTCTTTTTATATCACGACGGTGGCAAACTAGCCTGATCGTGAGGAGGTACCGTAGCCTATAATATGCAGCTCAAATAGGTACGGGCGACTTCAAAGTTTGGTTGCATTTTTTTACCTTCCTCCTAACACGGCGAAGTAAGTATGTATACCAGTGGCGGATCGCCCATACAAGCCGATTCCCATCGGTTTGCCTAAATTTCTTGCTATATATTAACAAACTCGCAAATCACCAAAAAACAGCCCTTTTTATGCTCCGGGTTGTCCAGTGACAATTCTCACGCGCCGCCACTGATGGATAGTATGGATTCTTTCCGCTTGTCTTCCAAATAACGGTGTAGCTGTAGACTCACTTCAAAAGAAAGAAGAAACGAAAAACTCATTCAAATATCTCAAAAAATTACGAAGCTACCTACAACCGTTTTAATGTCGCTTGTTAGAGTGAGAAAACGATCAGGGACCGTGACGTCACGATCCTCGAGCGTCATAGTAAAAAACAATCGTTTCATTATAAAGGTGCGTTTTGCGGAAAAGAGACACAACAAACCCCCTCTTAAAACTTTGGACACTTATAACTTTATGTCACCGTTAGATTGTGAACACCGGCAGTTTATAATCTAACTCGCGATATTACAAACTGACGAAAAATTGTGAACTGTCAAAACCGTTCTCAATTTAACGCGTTATTTTTCGTTAGTTTATAAACTATCAATGTCGAATCGTCGAATTGTGAACTGATATCAAATCGGCTTGCTACGGAACGTACAAAAAGACTAGGTTGGTTATGTTAATTAGTTATCTTCAGTTGCCCGAAGGGCAAAGCGCCCAGAAATAGGACGACACTGCTGGATGCCGAAATAAATGGAATAAAATGTCTGATTAACAAATAAAACAATCATGCTCTGACGTAAGAGGAAACTGATGCGAGTGGAATAATTCGCGCAACCAAACAGCGCACAGGTTGCGTTCCGAATCAGGCAAATTTGATTCAGTTCAACATTTGACGATATGACATTGTTAGTTTATAAACTAACGAAAATGAATGTGTAAAATTATGAATTATTTTGGCAGTTCACAATATTCCGTCAGTTTACAATATAACGGGTAAGATTATAAACTGACGGTTTTCACAATCTAACGGTGGCGGTGACATATACATTACGGGACAATCTTACACAAATCAACCTAGGCCCACGGTAAGCTCAGTAAGGCTTGTGTTGTGGGTACTAGGCGATGATATATATAATAGATACATACATATAGATACTTATATACATATATAACATCCATAACTCAGGAACAAATATTCGTGATAAACACACAAATAAATGCCCTGACCGGGATTCGAACCCGGGACCTCCAGCTTCGTAGGCAGGGTCACTACCCACTGGGCATATCTTTGTTTTCGATTTTACAAAGCTCTATTTATATCTCAACTGATTTTATTCGCCATTATATCAAAGATAGTCATACAAGATCCTTATAAGTAATATTATATTTATTAAATACCGTTTAATCCAACGAAAAAAATAATCTCATTATCCGGATATTATTCCTCATATTTTATCTCATTATCGTCGACGAGCGCTGAAAATATTGAAAATACTTCTATTATAACGTCTTTAATAAAAGGTAACCATTTTCCCGGTTTTTCCGGTCAGGGCACTTTAATTCTTCCGTATCATAAAACAGTGGTTACCGTGAAACTGCCGACGCTCGAGTCGACGGTGCGTTGCTAAAACCAAAAGGCATCCTTGGCAACTCTAAGGCACTGCGCCCCGGTGATATATAAAGGGATTATGAAAAATCTCCTGAAGGTTGTATCGCGGTCTTACAGGCGTTTCAGCTCCTTTCAGTTTAATGGTTAATTGTCTTCTGAGATTAGTACGATTTATTGCTCGATTTGTGGAACGACCGGTAATAGATGGAAGTGCTTGAATTTACTATTAACTTAGTCGATACATTTAGGGAAATCATTTTTGTTTAATAATTGACCTGTGGACATTCTAATATTATCATAGTGTATAGTACCCACGCATTATAATGAACCCATTTAATAGATGGAAAAGTGCTATGTGTATGCTATGCATTACAAAAAGCAGGAATGTCCATACTCATTTAACACCCACGACGTTGCACGCGTTTATAATTCACCGTGCGTTTAAGTATGTACTATATATTTGTGATCATGATATCAATGGGTTTGTGACCTTAAATTTGTTTACGATGCCATTCGAACCAGTTTTTGTAGATGAACAAATGTTTGTATGGAAGCAACTACATTTAAAGGAAATTAATACCCAAAAAATCGAGTTAAAGACGGACCTCGCTGACAGCAGCCGAAACGCTTCATACTGATTGGCTTTAATGTATGACGTCACACCGTGCAATTTGTACTAACCGTTGCATGGGAAATGAAGTAAATTGCTGTTTTGGTCGCGAAATACTGCGTTTAGATCCATAGTTGTCGTAAAAATTTGTTTCTATAAAAGCGTAAGGATTATATAGGTACCTTTAAATTTACTCTTGGACAATAAATAAAAAAACTTTTTTTCCTAAACTTTCAAGATATTGATCTTTTTATGATTTGAATTATATTTTGTAATTTATTACAATCATTTGATGGTTTACTATCCATTTAGCAACACGACGTTATCAATTTTAACACCACGCAACAAGCCTATTCTTGTCGCCATCCTCATCATCTTCAAAGCCACTGATGTAATATAAAAATAGATAGATATGTTATAAGCGCTCCAAAAGTGGCACACTAAAACCTTGTCAACTGACATGGCTTGCTATAGTTTCGCGTCGTCAATGGAATCGTATGCTGTCAGAATTTGGTGGCCATTTTTAAACACGGAATTTCGTATAGACAACGTATCTACCTGTTTTAAGGGTTCCGTACTCAAAGAGTAAAACGGGACCCTATTACTAAGACTTCGCTGTCCGTCCGTCCATCCGTTCGTCCGTCTGTCTGTCACCAGGCTGTATCTCAAGAACCGTGATAGCTAGAGAGTTGAAATTTTCACAGATTATGTATTTCTGATGCCGCTATAACAACAAATACTAAAACCAAAATAAAATAAATATTTTTATTGATAATGGTACGGAATCCTTCGTGCGCGAGTCCGACTCGCACTTGGCCGGTTTTTATATTACATCATTGCTTCTAGCGGTTTCCCGGTAGTGTCCAAACGAGCCAAGAGTCCGCTTTGGCATCTAATCCCAAGATTTGGCGAAAGCACTAGGTTTACGAAAGCGACTGCCACTGCCAAAAACTAACTAGACCTTATTGTAGGCCGGTTTCCTTACGATATTTTCCTTCACCGAAAAGCGTTAAATATAAAATTATTTACCGTTCTACTAAGTACAGTGGTCTTCACAAATGTCATAAATATATGCAACAATGCAAATTTAATGAATAAATCGTCCTACTTAGGCGAGCTCTACTCTTGCCATCATTTTTAACCCCCAACGCAAAAAGAGGGGTGTTATAAGTTTGAAGTGTCTGTTTGGCTGTGTATCTGTTGTTTGTGTTTGTCTGTGGCGTCGTAGCTCCTAAACGAATAGACTGATTTGAATGCGGTTTTCTCTATTTAGGTTTCAACAAAACGGTTTTGCCGTTTTTGAGATATTGAACTTTGAAATTAATTTGTCGGGACGCGGCAATGCGGCGAGCGTGATGGGCACCTTTGCACCGGGAGTGACGCGGGGTGGGTTGTTTGAGTAGTTTTAATTTAGTTTAATTTTTTATTTCCAATTTGTTTATTGCTTTTGTTCCTATAAATACTTGTTATTTGGTAGGTATGTATATTGTTGACTGAATTCTGTAATTTGGTTATACCATTTGTCGGGGGTTTTTCAACTTTTCCAAGTATAAGTTATAACATGGAAATGTTACCTAACTGAAAATTTTGTTTCCAGTAACAATGTGGTCTGGCAAGAAGCCTGAGGGCACCCCAGGGTCCCCGCCCGCTGAGGAGGAGATCAAGGTCGTGCTGGTGGGAGACACGCAGTGTGGGAAGACCTCGCTGGTGCAGAGGTTCGTCTCCGATACCTTTATTGAGGTAAGTGATACAAAATGAACCGTACTTAAATGTATCAGTTGCGTATTACGGAATTTCATTTGGCTTTGTCCTTCTCGTCTCGGCCTTCATGAGGTTCTCGTCGTAGGGGATAGTGATGTCGACAAGCATTGCCTGGCACTTCGATCAATCTGTAGCAGATATCACGTAACGTTTCGAACGCGCGTCGGTACAATTTCCCTGACAATTTTCAATATAAAAAGTGACATTTAGACCTACGCGCGTACATTGCGTTACGTGATCGACGGCTTATTGGCTACAACAGTCCTGTCAGTGTTGACAGATCGATCTTTCGATGCAAATTATGAATTAGAAAACAAATATAGGTACTCGTACTGTTTAGTTTAGATATATTGCAAGCCTCAGGCGTGATATTTGAAATAGAATGGCGTCGTCATGAATTCAATTTCAAATATGAGATATATTTATTTTCAAATATCTTTGATACCTATATATATATTCGCCGTCGCTAGAGCCTGGCCTACTAAGAGTGGAACTCAGTATTATTTTAAATAGCTTTGTAAAGTTCAAATATGTATAAACCATTTGAAAAAGAACTCGCTTACTCACTGGACTATAGTTTCGAAATTCATAAAATGCCTACGCCTCATAAAATTTCATAATTTGATGACTAAGATTGACATGTTTTGACCTTATCTAACAATTATGTCAAGTCAACTGTCACTTGTCATAAAATAAAACCCTGTTAAAATGCACAAACGGTTTTTCACTTACTATACAGATCGTGCTATATTCTACGGACACCGTGCCTAAGGTAATGAAACCGCATAGCCCAGGTCCTGGGGCCTGTCAACACACTACAGCGCAGACTAATTGGCGGTTGGATGTAGGCCAGTCTCATTTACACAGACCTCCAGTGCTACAAAAATATCTAAACTATAGTCCACACTCCACACTTTAAGCTCCCGCGTTTTGTACCACAATAGCCTGAGAACTTTACGGTTTCTCTCTATGAAAACACAACAATATATCGATATCAGCCATATTTTTACACCATAAAAAAGGTTGGGTAATTTGACTAAATATTCATTAATAATCCACCTAAATTTAATACCGCAACGGTAAAAAATAATGAAAAGTAATCTTTATAAATTCCGTAAAAATCAGGCGAAAATGGTATAAACTTTCTTTACTTTATAATTGACTACGTCTATATACGTTCTTTGGGATACCCGCATAATCCACTTATTTATGTTAATGAATAAACCTTTGCCAGATGCCAGATGAAATTCAATATTAGCTCAAGGTCGTAAATATTTAATTAAAATACTGTTATTTCCTGATGCATATATTTTTGGATTCAGGTAGTAAGTCTCCAAATTTGTGTACCCAAACATGTTTTCATTATAAAAATACTGATAGCATTTTTGCTTGCGGGTTAAAAAAATCCTAACTTCCGGTCCATAAAATTATTGACTTCCATAGTAAAAGTTTTTTAAAATAACATATAAAAGTCGTATACAAATAATTAGCCTGATATTGAATTATTTCCAAAAAAACCGTAATTCTCTCAGGGTACAAGTCAAGTGTAAAAAATATGGGTGCATACTATTTAGTTTTTCTATCGTATGTCGTACATTATTTGGCCTTTTTGAGTTTGTCACTCTTTAGTACCACCCAGGGGACACGTGCAGGGTTGCGGTAGGTAGCTCATGCGGACGCAAGTGACAGTTGTCCCCCCTTTGTCAAGTGAGTGGGCAACTCGACTGTTAGAGGTTCTCTCTCGGCTTAACGACTACTGTCATAGACAAGCAGCCAGGATCAACTGCTTAGCGTGCCTTCCAAAGCACGGAAGCGCTCATTTATAGTAACCACTCAAACAGGCGGTCACCCATCCAAGGACTGACCGCTGCCATCTTTGCTTAACCTACGTTATCGTTTCCGACTCGCAGGCGCCGCTGGGCTATGAACGCGCTACTATTTACTAATAAATATGTTATATCGCTCCTATGTCAGCGGATTAAGGTGTCGGTACATATTTATGACAGGATTCAATCGATAAATATTTTTGCACTTGACCGTACACACATTTAAAATTAGCTGACGCCGCGAACTTCGTACCGGGTACCGCCATACAGAATGTATGAAAAAAATATACCATGTTGTACAAAAATATATAAAAAAAATATTTCATTCAGAAAACTGGTTCCATATTTTGTTTAATATGTACCTACCGAGTTATTTGGCTATTCGTAGCGAAGAAAAGTCCAAAAAATCTAACATAAAAATCGGTCCCGCTGTTTTTGAGTTATGTTTAAACGGTGTAACCTCAGAGCATAAAATACTATATATTCATACATCTGTGGGTGTAACTAACACGATTTTGTTTATATACTCGTATATATATAATTATATTGCATAAGATGAGGCCTATGCGACGCATAATTATGGGCTGGTTTATTTATAAAGGGTGTGGCCTGTAATAGGAGCAAATATTCAAAAGGACGCTTCCTTTGAGCATTTGCAGTAAGCCCTTGTGCACCATTTATTAAAAAAAATATTGATTCGGAGAAATTTTGGTCTAAAGTTATGACCTCCAAGTAATGTATCTTGGCACCACGACATAATAGCACAGGAGTCAATGCAGGTTTAGAGGTAGGTAACATCATGTAATGAGTCAGAATAGTTTTTGCATTTTTGTTTTCAAACGATATTTTTGTGATTTTTTTTTTATTCTTTTTAAATAAAAAGTTACTGATAGCACTCTTAAAGAGTAAACAAATAAATAAATAAATATTATTTATTTATTTGTTTAATTTTTTGCTCCTATTACAGGCCACACCCTGTATGACTTTAAAAACCACGACATACCTACAAAAGAAGTGACATGATTTATAAGACAAAGGAATTCTAGTGATTATATCCTCGTCTGCGGTAGAATCATCAGTCATTTGTGTTTTGTTGAATGGGGACATATATAGTGAGTGTACAGTTTCTAGTAGCTCTGTTAGTAAAACACAGGTTTTACCTGTTTAGGTACGGTAAATTAGGTATACCTAAGTTTATTACTTACATTGATATAGCATACATATTGCAAAAAAATATTTTTTTAAATCTATTCAATGACAAATAATAGCTGCTGCAGCTGTCAATATCATTGCCAGTGTCAGTTTACCACGGATATTTAAGATATTTTCTTGTTATATGAGACGGATCAAGGAAAGTGTCTTATTGGCCGTCCTAAACCCAAAACGTATGTGAGAAAAATGTTTATATATTTTTTTAATTATTGACGTAACTGAAAAGTCTGCAACTTTTTTCTGGTGCTAGGGAAGGTTTACTTTTATTTTATTTATATAAGTACGTCCACATCACATATATTATATACCTACATCATTGACATTAATTAATCTTAAAAGGTACTTGCAGCTGATGTATGCGACAATTACGGAGTACATAGCTTGATTAATTAGTGAGCATAAATAATACCTTAATTGCAATATTAAATAGCTAATCATCGATTATTTACTTTGTTTGACTTTGAAGGTTATTCCTATCACCAAAAAAAAATCAGGCACTTCTGAAATTTTCATCCATTCCCAATTACAGTTATTCATTCAGCATAATCAGTGATTTCCTTTCGTCTGTGATCGTACCATCACAAGAATCTTAAAACACTGTATATAACATAGAAATCTGAAAGAAAACAAAGCCTTAAAAATCGCTACAGTCAAACTAATCGAGGTCGTACGCTAAGAATAAAATATCGCTTCGCGTTCAGCAAAAACGCGCCTTCATAAGCCCGCGAGATCGACGGCAGAGATATTCACAACTTACCGCCAACCGCCTCAACAGAACCAGTATAACTCTCACCTCTGATACCACTTAGCTGTAACGGATCCCTGGGTCAGGATACTGGGTTGACTGGTGAGAAAAGAGACGGGTTGTGAATCATAGCTGGAGACAATTTGTTAGATTGCGTCCGCAACCGTCATTTGTTACGGAACCGTTTTAAATTGGTGTTAAGAGAGGTCGCTACTAGCTTTATTCCACATCACTTTACAGTGTTCTAAAAATATACTCCGCATCAATAAAAACCGGACAAGTGCGAGTCGGACTCGCCCACCGAGGGTTCCGTACATAGCTACAAATGTTTAGTTTTCAGATGTTTCCCTGTACTTGTAGTACTTATAAGTAAGACGATATTACTGGCCAAATTTCATAGTTCTTGGTCAACGGAAAGTACCCTATAAATGATTCCCTTGAGAGTGTCAAAATGGACGTTTTATGCGGCATGAACTGCCATATATTTTTTAGCTTGATTTTTTCACAGCTTCAAGGGATTGTAGACTTGAATACATATAGTTTTAATTTCAATACGATACTTCCACGCGTTCCCGAGATAAAGGGTCTTGACAGACAGGCATACAGACAGACGGACCACAAAATGATCCTAGAGAGGTTCCGTTTTTTTCTTTTGAGTTTTTCCCTAGTCTAGTAGTAGTAGTAGTAGACCCTAATTTCCTTTTTCAGGTACGGAACCCTAAAAACTGGTTCATTTTGTAGACATTTGTTTCTATTCTGAAATTTTATGCCATGATTTCGTTAAACATCGATTCATCATACGAATAAAGAAACATGGTAGAAGCATATATTTTGACGACCGGTTTAGCCTAGTTGGTAGTGACCCTGCCTACGAAGCAAGAGGTCCTGGGTTCGAATCCCGGTAAGGGCATTTATTTGTGTGAGCACGAATATTTGTTCCTGAGTCATGGATGTTTTCTATGCATTTAAGTATTTATTTCTCTATATAAGTATCTATATCGTCGTCTAGTACCCATAGTACAAGCTTTGCTTAGTTTGGGACTAGGTTGATTTGTGTAAAATTGTCCGCAAAAATATTATTATTATATACACTGCTGCTGCATAGCCACTGTAGCCGACCAGAGGCTCTAGTATAAGTTTTATCGATACAATACGTTTTCGAGCACGTTTTCGTTTCGTTTCAATTGGTACCTATGGCAACGCGAACAGCGCCTCTGGTGTAACTATGAGGAACTACGCGTTGTCATACAAATTGAAACTAAACGCAAACGCGTTCGAAAACGTATATTAATCGATAAAACTTATACTAGAGCTACAGTAAAGGCACGCGACTTTCAATCTGGAGGTTGTGGGTTTGAACCCGGACTCGTACCACTGGGTTTAAATGTGCTAAATATCATTCGATATCAGTAGATTAATACTGATAATTAAACAGTTGAACCCACGTATTAAATGTCGCTATGGTCGACATGTTTCGAACTCTTCGGGAGTTCTTCAGGATGAGTGTACTCGCGGCGCTGTCGCACACCGAGTTCTAAACATGTCGCGACATTTGGTATGTGGGTTCAACCGTTTTATTTACTCATCGTATGGCGGTTACACACTGGTATATACCTAATATACCTATATGTATTCATATCGATGTCGCTGATAAAGTTCCAGTATGCGCTGCGAGGTTCAGAAGGAAGTGTGCAGTGGAAGGTGCAGCTGCCGAGTTTGTTGTTCTTTTAGCACCACCCGGAGGTCACGTGTAGGGTTTCTAGGGTTATTCCTACGGACGTACAACAACAACGACCTCCAATTGTCAGTATTAATTTAACATGTCTCACGAAAGTTGAAATTCGAGGATATCAGTAGCTTTTTGGTGACGGAAAACATCGTGAGGAAACCGGTCTAATCCCAATAAGGTCCAGTTTTCCCTCTGGGTTGGAAGGTCAGATGGTAGTCGCTTTCGTTAATCTAGTGCCTATGCCAAATTTTGGGATATAGTGCCAAAGCTGACCCCTGGCTCCTTTAAGGCAAAACCGGGAACCAACCGGCAACGGGACTTCTAGTGGTATTTCCGACATTATATCCAATTCTTTTTTAGGGTTCCGTACTACGAGTAAAACGGGACCCTATTACTAAGACTCCGCTGTCCGTCCGTCACTCCGTCCGTCTGTCCGTCCGTCCGTCTGTCTGTCACCAGGCTGTATCTCACTGATACCGTGATAGTTCCAGCTGAAAATTTCACAGATGATGTATTTCTGTTGCCGCTATAACAACAAATACTAAAAACACAGAATAAAATAGTTTTTTTATAGATACTGGTACGGTACCCTTCGTGCGCGAGTCCGACGCGCACTTGGCCGGTTTTTTAAATGTGAGTTCAATGGACAAAGGCTATATTTATCCCGTCCCGCGGGTGCGCCTGGGTATTTCATAATACACAGGCAAAACCGCGCGGGAAGCCATGTTCCTACATATAGCACTCGACAAGCAAAGTAAACAAAAATATGCCCTTAGTATTCCAATTTCATCAGTAATACTTGCAAATATTCGCTCTCAAAATTGACTCTGCAAACTTCATCTTATCGAATTGCGAATTTACACATTAAATTAAAGATTTATGTTCATAAAAGCACTTTCAGCTTCTAGACGGCACATAAAGTCAATGACCTCTGTACGTGGTCTCCTAGTTGAACATTAAGAGGAATTCTGTAGTAAATACTTATTGTAAAGTGGAAAAGTCTGAGAGGTTGTGATTTTGTCAAGGTACACTACTACTGATATAGTAATCATTTCATAAAAAACATTCAACATTCATTTTATAAACACCGTTTGGCAAACTAACCATTAACAAATTAGTTTGTGTCATAAAATATTGTTTTACAATTAGTTAAGTAATTAGACAAATTATTTCCTTGAAAAATCATCATATTATACCTAAATATTTTTTTGACAAATAGGTTTTTACTTATAAGGTTTGTGAAATGAATAGTTTCTGAATCGTTGTTTATAAAATGATCATTTATGAAATGTTGTTTATGAAATGATGATAAAGAAATTGAACATTAAATAAAGGGCTCACTAAACAGATAACGCTCCTGTTTATTTAGTGAACCTCCAGCCAGCATTCTAGCGAGTGTTCTAACGAGCATTATATTCAGTACATTTGCTTCGAACTTTTTGCCGAGCCGAGCAATTTTGTTGAATGACATTTTTGACAGAAACTTATTTTATACCGCGAATTCGCTTGAGTTCGAGTAGAAAATCAAAGTATTTAGTAAGGAGTTTAAAAGCTCAAGTACTTTCGTTTGGACATATTCAGTAATTTTTTCTCCAAAAAGATAATTATAAAAACGCAGAAGTTCGTGTCTGGTCTTAGGCTTAAAATCCTTCATTGCTAACCAGCAGTTAAATCCACTTATTAAAGATACAGATGCTAAAGTAAAAAGTCTCTCGGGCAAAAAAGGCTCAGTTCTCGAAAGGCATTACCTTTCAACAACCCGCCCGATCTAGACAGATTAAATTCTGAAGGCGTACTCAATCTCCCGTCTTCAACTTTGTAGGCTTAAGTTCCGAGGGATTTCTAGACTATCTATAGCTATGCTATCGATTTTCTATAGCGTAGAACCGAAAGGTAGCATCTAAGGCCGAAACGCACAGACAGCGGTGGCGGCGCGGTGCGGTGCGGCGCGGAGGCGGTACCGGTTGTAATGTTCGAGCGATTATGAAAGCATCCGCATAGAGCGGCGCGGCGCCGTATTCTGTGTGGACCCTTTTATATTAGCCCGAATATTACAAACGGTACCGCCTCCGCGCAGCACCGCACCGCGCCGCCACCGCTGTCAGAGCGTTTCCAGCTCTACTTTCTGGAAGCTCACGATATCATTCAATGGACTCCTTTCTACTTAATAGCAGACTAGCTTCTACCCGCGACTCCGTCCGCGTGGAACTCGTGTATATCGTAGCTCCATACAAACTTTCACCACTTTAGGGGATGATTTCCGTGATGAAAACTATCATATGTCCTTCCCCGGGATTCAAACTATCTCCATACCAAATTTCATCTCAATCGGTTCAGCGGTTTAAGCGTGAAGAGGTAACAGACAAACAAACAGACAGTATGGAAAGTATGGACTAGCTTTGCCCACGAAACTTGCAAAGAACGCAGGCAAACCCGTAAGATAAAATATGGGCTATGTCCATCCAGAAAACCCATTCTATACACAGGTGCCACGATCTTAAAGGTCCATTCTACATACATGTGAAAGAATAGGGGTGTACACTCAAAATGTATTATTACTCCAAAAGAAAGAGGCAAAATAATAAGCCTATAGTGACGAAAATCCCATTCAGATATCTCAAAAAATTACGAAGCTACAACCGTTTTAATATTGCTTGTTAGAGAGAGACAACGTTCGTGCATCGTGACGTCACGATCACGTCGTCTAGGTGAAAGAATGTCTGAAATTGAATAAGTGGTTCCCAATATTATACCTTACATACAAACTCACAAAGCTACTCTACTACTTATCTCACCTCTTCGTCTTTATGATAGATATTAGTATACTTAGATTATTATAAACGATGTCGCTGTCTTTTTATTTTAGTCTATTATTTATGAAATAACGAGCTTGCAAAACATCAGGACGCAACATAGGCCATATTTTATTGATAAAAACCACCTAATAGCGAAAACATATCACTCACTTTCTTTTCGTTGCCTCCGTATTTTCGCCAGCGTTTTTCACATGTTTTTCCCCCATCCAAAGTATCAACAAGGTCGCGTTTTCACGACTGTAATCCCATGTTCGTTATCCAAGTCACGTTTGTAAAGGATAGAGAACAATCAAGTGGCTGCCATGAATCGTTGGATCGCTAAATAATGTGTGGAGATACTATCGCTTCATTGTTTACGAGGGAAATGTAATCGGAGGATACATTTAGCAAGCTCATATTGAGTCAATAAGTGTACTTGGAATTTGATGTTTATGTGCTTGGTGTAAAGTCGCTTTTGTATCGTCATAGTTACTATTACTAGTAGGATTTATGTTTGTTTTCTATTGTGTGGTTAATTTTCTTTACGATGCCACAACTCTTTAGAGTTAAATCCTTTTCTAGAATGCACTTCAAGTTGGTAACTTAAGCTAGTCTTAAACTTCGAGGGATTTAACGTCTGAGACCTAGTCAGTTAGCTTTAAAAAAACGACAGCTTTTGGTTGTATCGTGTCGTGTGTTTTTCGCGGAGAATACTTATGTACCTACGTTTTTCAGAATTCCTGGGCCATATTGCTTCGGGTATTACTTATATTATTCTCTAATTGACAGAAATAAAGTAAACGAAGGAACATAAAATAATTATTTAAAAAACCGGCATAGTGCGAGTCGGACTCGCGCACGAAGGGTTCCGTACCATTATCAATTTTATTTTGTTTTAAGTAATTTTTGTTATAGCGGCAACAGAAGTACATAATCAGTGAAAATTTCAACTGTCTAACTATCACAGTTATTGAGATACAGCCTGGTGACAGACGGACGGACGGACAGCGAAGTCTATAGGGTCCCGCTTTACTCTTTGAGTATGGAACCCTAAAAAGCATATTATTTTTGAGTTTTTTACGGCTTTTCTTCCTGACAGAGGTATATTTTTTAAAAGCACTAGTAGATTTTGACTTGAAGTGCCGTTTGAGCAGCGTTACGATAGAGTTCACCTTCTCCTATTTCATTTAGATCATATTTATTCTGGAATAGGTACATAAAAAAAGTTATTACATCAGTTAAGGATTATTAAAAGAACTCTCAGCTTTTAAATAAAAAAACATGATTAATCAACCGTTTCATTAAGGTGGTTCGATTGCCATACAAAACGTTATTTGACATTCGTAGGCTAACGGCGTGATATTTTAAGAAACTTATGTAACAAACTTTCATAAATTGGCTTCCCATTTGCGCCAAATGTCCCCTTTCCTAGAATAAACTTGTATAAACTAGATTAATTTGAGAAATTGGTTTGTCACGTGATATTTTGGGAAAACTATTTTTCTCAAATTAATCTTGTTTATACAAGTTTATTCTAGGAAAGGGGGAATTTGGCGCAAGTGGGAAGCCAATTGAAGAAAGTTTGTTACATAAGTTTCTTAAAATATCACGCCGTTAGCCTGCGAATGTCAAATAACGCTTTGTATGGCAATCGAACCACCTTAAGCGCTGTAATCGAGTTCCACATATCAATCTTATATTGGCAGGTAAATGGTTGAATATTTAAATGGTGGAAATAAAAGGCGCGGCCATTTTGTTTTCGAAAATTTACAGTGAACGTATTTGAATTGTCGTTTAATTTTCTGGCGAATAAAACCTAGATTAAACCCCTTAAAACATTGATAAATAAAATGTGTTTTATGAAGTTTTGTCGGTTTCTCACTCACAAAAATGTCAAAGAAGATAATTAGTTTTGTTGAGCATATACAAATAAATGATGTTCATAATTGTCTAATCTAATACATACTAGGTATAATAAGGGTAAAATGGTTTTAAACTTCTTCGTTTCTTTAAGAAAGATTATTTGTATTGTATACTTTGTACGCGCAATTCAGTGTATCAACGCGCAATTCATTTCCAAATAATTTAAGTACTATAATAAAAACAAAGTGTTAACCGACTTCAATTCAGTACTTTGAAGAGTTCCCTTGATTTCGTCAGGATCCCATCATCAGATCCTGATGACCTGATGACCAAGGGACCACCTTGGAAGGATACCGTTTCAAGTACTCCAGTCATCTTCGAGTAATCTGGAAGCATACATAAAAAATATAAGATTCCCACTAATTGAGGACGTCCTCCTTTTAGTTGGTTAAAAACCTGTGACAGACTGACATACACCTGAATACAGATGTAGTGAATAATCATTTTTCATCGTATTTTCTCGGAAATGTTCGTATTTGTCATGCTACATCAGGCAACCTCAGTACTTTTTGTACAGTGACCGACTGAAATAGCAAGACACGTTCGTACGTTTCCGTGAAAAAACGATGGGAAACCATTATACACTACCTACATCTTTAATCGCATGAGTTTCATTGGACCAAGTTAGGAACACTAAAAGACAAATGCTATCGCAGTTGCACTGCAGGCAACATAACAATTGAACTAAGTAAAGACATTTACACACAGACTCCAAGTAAAGGCAGGCGTACAAACTGGCAGTAAAGACAAAGCAAACTGTGCGAGTCCCTAATTCGTGTTAGACTGTAGGATCCGGAACTGTGTACGCCAGTTGTACGGGTACTAATCGTTCTCGATTCGCGCTGTAACTTTCAAATTGATTTTAAAAGGCAACAGTGTTGTTTATTACGTATTTACAGTGTAAACTAAAAACAGCTACGGCTTAATCGAAGTTACATTTAAACTGGATTTGTTCAGCAACATGCTGAGCTGGGTTCATTTCGTAACAAAACCTATTAGTGTTCTTTAAATTTATTTCTGTTATTTTCTGTATTGTTTGACACGAATAAATGTTTGTGAATGTCAAGGTTGAATAACAAGGTTTATAATAGCTAGAAAATGAAACCTCCAACAGTTTATTAAGTTCTACGCAGACGCCAGTGAAATATTGGTGAATAATATTGGTGCAATAAAGTATAAATAAACAAATTAATAAAAACATTAATCAGTCCCATCAAGTACACTATATTTTCGTGTATTAATGTGGGTGTTGGCTACAATAATAAAAATTGGAGATTAAGAGATATAGTCATGACCATCGTTATCTACCCACTAATAGAATATTTTTGTTACGACACTGTGGGATGACCACACCTTACGAATCAAACATAAATCACAAAATGATTAAAGACATTGACATCTCCCGGAGGGGAAATAGAGATCTCGGATTTCCATTTGCAAGGATTTGGACAAAACTCTCTGACATTCTTTACATGTTCGTATTTTTCACCCCCAATGCAAACAGAGGGGTTATAAGTTTGTGTTGTGTCTGTGTGTCTGTGTATCTGTGTGTCTGCGTGTCTGTGTGTCTGTGTTTATGTGTGTCTGTCTGTGGCATCGTAGCTCCTAAATGAATGGACCGATTTCAGCCAGTTTTGAAATATTGAACTATGAAATAAAAATATCGGGGGTTTTTGAACGTTCCTAAGTTGATTAATTATTAGGTACTCTTGACCTGGCCTTTTTTGCCCGACTGCGGCAGAGCTGAAAGGAAGGGTTATGATGTTAGCAGGCTATGTTAGTATTTACGTGTGTTCCACGTAGCGTTTAAGATATTTAATCGATGTTGATGAATGAGGTATCATCATCATATCAGCCGAAAGACGTCCACTGCTGGACATAGGCCTCCCCCAAAGAGTGCCAAAATGACCGGTCCTGCGCCACCCGCATCCAGCGGACTCCCGCGACCTTTACCAGGTCATCAGTCCACCTTGTGGGGGGCCTACCAACGCCGCGCCTTCCGGTACGTGGCCAGTAAAGGGCAATGGAGAGGGCTATGTTGGGAGTTTCTCTGCGTAATCGCATCAGAAATGAGGCTATCCGCAGCAGAACCAAGGTAACCGATATAGCCCTCCGAATCGCTATGAGGTATCAATCGATTCAAAATTATGCTCCGTGTGACATCAGTACCTTTTGTAAGAAAAAATACTGTTTTTTTTTTAGTTAGTTTTCCGATTTTGGGATACCTACTGTTTTTTGAACTTTTTATGTTTGTTAGAAGTTTTCCGAAGTCTTCCCTTCCAAGCGTATAGCATCCACTTTTCCTGTTTTCTTTGTTCATATGAGTATTTGCAGTAGGCTTAATATTGAATTAAATTGGCTTGAAAATATACCATACCATAAGTAACTATTAGAGATTTTAAATATAGGTAGTACACTGGCCAAAAGTGTGTAGAGATCAAGTATGTTTTAGAGTATTTTGCAGCAGCAATTGAGGTTTGTTATAGTAAAAAAACTCTCTTTTATTATATCTCTCTTTTATTCTGGATCTTCAAACTTTAATTAAATACTTCGGTTTTGCCATTAGCGCCACAGTTGGATCTTAGGCTGGTATTACAGCGACTGTACTTAGGATGATGAAACGCTAACAATTTACTTAATCCCTAGACACTTTTGAGCAGTGTATTTGTGAGTTTTTGCACTGTTTTGGCCATGAATAATCTGTTTTGATTTAGAGACCCATCAAAGGTGACATTAAAAATTAATCTCCCGCCAATTTGACGACCTCTGTAGCCTAGTTGGTAGTGACCCTGCCTATACGAAGCTGGAGGTCCCGGGTTCGAATCCCGGTAAGGGCATTTATTTGTGTGTTGAGCACGAATATTTGTTCCTGAGTCATGGATGTTTTCTATGTATTTAAGTATATATTTATCTATATAAGTATGTATATCATCGTCTAGTACCCATAGTACAAGCTTTGCTTAGTTTGGGACTAGGTTGATTTTTGTAAGATTGTCCGCAAATATTTATTATTATTTATTATTATTATATCATCGTCTAGTACCCATAGTACAAGCTTTGCTTAGTTTGGGACTAGGTCGATTTGTGTAAGATTGTCCCCAAATATTTATTTATTTATTATTTATTTATTTATAATTCATCTTGAAAAGGTCGGAAAGGACATTTCAATAAGTGACAATGGTCTCTTGGGCCATTGTAACTCTTGGCACCCAAAGGACAGACAAAACACGGGTCAAAGACCTGCACATTCACAACACTATCTAAAACCCTCCTTAAACAAACCAGTACAAGATTTACCTCCAATTACGCATATTTTTTATGGATTTTGGGGTCAATTTAAACTAGTGGTTTGTCAAGTCAGTCCAGACAGTGTGAATGGCATAGTTTACCTTCAATAATAGAAGCCATTTGTGCTTAAAACCATTTCAAATGTTTTAGAATATAAAGTTTAGATGATCAGAGTACTTACCTATTTGAGTAAAGTTTGGCATTTCGGTTTTAAGGGTTCCGTAGCCAAATGGCAAAAAACGGAACCCTTATAGATTCGTCATGTCTGTCTGTCTGTCTGTCTGTCCGTCCGTATGTCACAGCCACTTTTTTCCGAAACTATAAGAGCTATACTGTGGTGTGTTGGTAAGTAGATGTATTCTGTGAACCGCATTAAGATTATCACACAAAAATATAAAAAAAACAATCCTCCTAACGTTATTATTCCCGGTTGTGCCCCTAAAGGAGCCCGGGGTCCGCTTTGACACCTAATCCCAAGATTTGGCATAGGCACTAGTTTTACGAAAGCGACTGCCATCTGACCTTCCAACCCAGAGGGAAAACTAGACCTTATTGGGATTAGACCGGTTTCCACACGATGTTTTCCTTCACCGAAAAGCTAACGGTAAATTTCCAAGTTCCGAAAAACTCATTGGTACGAGCCGGGATTCGAACCCACGACCGACGCTTGACAGCCGCATGCCTGAACCACTAGGCTACCGAATCACTCCATTGTTAAAAAACCGGCCAAGTGCGAGTAGGACTCGCGTATGAAGGGTTCCGTACCATTATCTATAAAAACGGCAAAAAAAACAAGTTTGTTAAACCCCAACAACACCTTTTAGAGCTCTCAAAATCTTAAAAGTAAAAGATTGTAGCTAGGTATATTAAATGTAGTTTTTTTTATATTTATTATTTTCTGTTTTTAATATTTGTTGTTATAGTGGCAAAATTTCAACTGTCCAACTATCACGGTTCATGAGACAGACGGACAGCGGAGTCTTAGTATAATAGGGTCCCGTTTTACTCTGAGTACAGAACCCTAAAAAAGTGCCTAAAACTGATACCTATCCCATAAATATTCATATTTACAATAACAACGCGTTAACGTATACTTCCACCATATAGTTACCCAAACTAAGATACTAAAAAGTAGTTTATAGTTAAACTTGTGTACAATTAGTAGGGACTGATCCCTAAGCCGTTGTTGCGAATTAATTAAATTTGTTCGGGCGGGCGGCGAATTCGACGATAAATTTGTTATATTAAGACTCTTCAAGTTATGGGTAGCGGTGGATTTTGGGGATTAGGAGATTGTTCTACGCAAGCTAATTTCATGGGAAGCTATTAATGATCAAATATATCATTATTACCTGAGTACACGTTAGCTCACTGGTAAATTCTTTAGATTATTTCATTTTAACGATAGTTATTTAAAAAGGTTCGCCGGCACACACTTTATTTTGTATTTAAGTACCTTGTGAATACTTGTATAATAATCATAATAGTTTTTACGTTGCTGGATTCGTCAATCTATGCGTCCAAAGTTAAAACGGCTGTTTTTCTTTTGAGTTCATAGATCGACGAATCCAGCAATATAAAAACTACCTTGATGTATTCACAAGGTACAAAATACAGTGTGCAGCGGCATACTTTTTTGAATATCTATCATTCAATTTAAATATTCTCAATTATTTACCAGTGGCGCTAGTGAGCACGAGAACGGGCTCTTAATAATCAAGATAACTACTGAAATAGCGCTACGCACTTGACTAAAACACTTGAAATGTTTACCAGATTCAAATGAACTTTCAAACGATTGCGTGCACATGACCGCTATTGAAATTCCAAGAATACCCCGACCTTAGGGTGTGCAGTCGACAAAAAAACACCAACAAATAAGACAAGCGAAAAACGCTTCAACCCTCGAGCTCTGTAAATAAAAGAAGCCGATGTTTTAACTGTGTTCTGAGTATAGGGAACATTACGCAAAACTCTTCGTAGGTGGCGACACTAGCAGCGTTGACATTGTATCTCGTTCCCACTTGCGGTATTGTCTATGCAAGCATCCTTTTCACTCATTTGACAATCAATTGTGCCTGTGTGTGTGAATCCCTATATTTCTATAATGGTTTACTATAAGAAGTAGTGCTGCCTCTGGCGGCAGAACATGGCAGTAATGTTCCCTATTCTGACGGGTTTGTTTATTTTGCGTACTCTACATATTTAAACTATAGACTCATTCATGAACGGTCGTGAAACCTACTTTTAACCGACTTCAAAAAAGGAGGAGTTTGTTTGTTACGCGATAACTCCGTAATGTATGAACCGATTTGAAAAATTATTTCTTTGTTTGAAAACATATAACTTCCAGTTTGGTCCCGTCCCGTTGTCACCAAAATCCAGTTCTGATGATGGGACCCTGGAGAAATCGAGAGAACTCTTCAAATTTTATAGGCAAACTTGAAGCAATTTGGCTACTGATTTTAAGTCTGTTAAGACTTTGTTTTTGAAGTAAATTATAGCTAAATACCGTTGAAATATTTGTCTTTATCTCTCACTTTGACATCTGTCTTTTTGAGAATGGGACAACACACATTTTAGTTAACGGAGGTTTGTTAAGTTTTATGAACGACTGTCTGTCTTGAATTTTGATTGAAGAATGAAGATTATCGAAACCGGTAGATTTGTGTTGTATCAACGGCGATGTTTGGGCTATGATAGAAATATTCATTTGAACACTGAATTAATAAACATGATAGAAAGATTTATTTGAAGACTGGATCAATAAATATGATAGAAAGATTTATTTTAGACTGAAACAATAAATACACTATGTTAGGTTGTCCATCGCGATTCAACGTGGTAATGCCGCGAGTGTGATGGGCACCTTTGCTTCTTGAGTACCTACGCGGCAGCTTTTAGATTACTTACATACATACGTTATTGTTTTATTTTTATTTTGTAAGTTTGTTAAGTTTTAGTTTTTTACTTACGTCTGTTAAGTTTTAGTTTTCATTATTTTATTTTTCTTTAGCTTTACCTAATACACTATGTTAAAAATATTATTTTCTCAGCTAAGAACGACTTTCTTAATTTTCAGGGATTTCTTAGTATTGGTGCTAACGAATGAATGTATTACAATATTTCATAATAACTCGGGCAGAACCATTTATTTGTAAACCGCTTAAAGATGAGTATCTACTTATAAAACGTTTCAAAAAGCCGGTTTCATACTTAAGTATCTGACGTGATGGCAACTGAGGCTCTAGTATAAGTTTTATCCATACAATACGTTTTCGAACGCGTTTGCGTTTAGTCTCAATTTGTATGACAACGCGTAGTTCCTAATAGTTACCACCAGAGGCGCTGTTCGCGTTGCCATATAAATTGAGACTAAACGCAAACGCGTTCGAAAACGTATTATATGGATAAAACTTATACTAGAGCCTCTGTTGTGTTACGCGTCGCAAATCATCACGCATCAGCGCTTCAGCCCGCGATGCGTAGTAATTAAGCCCTAGGTTGAGGTCTAGTCTCGTAACGAGTGACCGGCGGGGTGAGCCGCATTAACGCGTAGCGAATAACAGCCCTGATGACTGAATGTAACCAACCATCCTAAACAAGATCATGCAGGAAACCGACGACATTGATATATTTGCCGACAGTATTGGCGTATTTTGTAGAAAAGTTTTAGCCATACTTACCTAGTTTCACGAGTCTGTACAATGCTTGCTCAGCTCAATCTTTGATTGATTAGGTAATTTAGGTATATTTAGTTTATTTTTATGATTGCTTCTTTTTGAATTGTTCCTACCTAAATTGTTGTATTATTTATAGTGATGCTACCTCCTATGAATGTGTACCTACCTCATAAGTGTTTTGGTTATAAACTGTAAACTTGTGTGTGATTAATAAATAAATAATAATAAATAAATACCATATGAAAGCGATATCGTGCTATCGTATCACGACACGACACTCAACCGTCTGAAAAAGATACACCGACAGCCGACAAAATTAGGGTTTTTTAGGGTTCCGTACTCAAAGAGTAAAACGGGACCCTATTACTAAGACTTCGATGTCCGTCCGTCCGTCCGTCCGTCTCAATCAATCAATATAATTTATTGCATCCATAGTTGTACAGATCTTATAATAGGTACATGAGTTCCATATGGACCCTGATAGGGCGTAGCAATTTATATTTAGTTTTATTTAATTACATGCCATTTATATGCTTAACATTCCTTAAAATATATTTTTTCCTTATTAGGCAGTTATTTTATTAATCATGCACATGCATTTCAATCTTCCTCTAATTACTAGCTAGGTCACATACTATATCTAAACATAGCTACTTATTTACATCTATTAACTAAAACATTATTTGATAATTGTATATACGTATGTAATTCTAATGTCAATTTATTATTTTGAGAGGTAAATTTTAAATGTACTATTAAACTATTTAAGGGTGTCTGTAATAAATTCTTGATACGAGTAATATGTTTTACTTATTAGCCAATCTTTAAGTCTACTGCGGAAACTATTAAACTTATCCTCTTTTTTTATGAAGTCAGGGATTTTGTTGTAGACTTTTATTGATTGGTAATGAGGTCCACTTTTATACATATTCAGCTTAGGTTCCGGGAGGGCTAATTGGTTATATCGACGGACGCTTTTAACAAATGTGTATTGAGTTAGATGTTTTTCTACAAACAGTGCTACTTCCAGTATATATATGCACGGTAGGGTTAGCAGCTTAAGTTTGACAAAGTGGGGTCGACAACTTTCCGGGCAGCGTATGTTTGCTATTATGCGTATACACTTTTTGGTACCAGGCTGTATCTCAAGAACCGTGATTGCTAGAGAGTTGAAATTTTCACAGATTATGTATTTCTGTTGCTGCTATAACAACAAATACTAAAAACAAAATAAAATAAATATTCAAGGGGGGCTCCCATACAACAAATTTTACCGTTTTTATTTTATAGATAATGGTACGGAACCCTTCGTGCGCGAGTCCGACTCGCACTTGGCCGGCTTTTTTTGAAGTGATAACTGCTTTTTTTTACGTTTTGTATTGCGTGTAACACAAATTTTGTGTTATGGATAACACAAAAGTATCACAAAAGTACCAAACACTGAACAAAACGTAACATAAAAGAAGACTTTCGGGTAAAAAAGAAATATCATTTTTGACGACCACATAAAATCTACAAAAATTAACCAAATTCCTTTCGAGTACCCAAAACGTCAATGAGAAAAATTATGCCAACGCCAAAATTTTTGGCTGCCATTATTTTTTTATGGCAGCCCCATATGTTATGGCCGCAACGAGCTATTTGTAGACAATTGCCTGTCGCATAATTTACAATTTATGGCATACGAGTATTTACTGCTATTCTTGGCCTGAATACAATGTCCCATTATTTTAATTCATAATTATATTGATATTTTTATATTTAGTATATAAGGGCCATAAACTATTTAGCGAAAGGTTTGTTTCGTCATAATAAGACAATTCTTGAAATACAATCTCGTTTAAGTAATAGCAGTGTGAGTTTTTTGTGAACTACAACATGTTATGTTATATTTTTTATCACTTCGAAGTTTAATTAACTTAACACACATGTGTACGACATTTGTTTATTTGACGTTCATCACCATCGACCAAGTCCACGAGGCAAACGTGTTCTTTGAAGCTTGATTTACCTAATTGCCACCTCATGCCAGCTACGCTACGTGTAAACCAAATGGGCACAAAGGAATTCTCGGCCGTGCCACTTAGCTCTCATTATTACGCATGATTTCAGCCAGAGTAAATTTTAAAATCACTCCTTTGATCCACTGAGAGCGGCATAAAACTCCACAGCCCACACCATCTTAGCCTTACGTAGAAAAAGTTACGTTAGGTCTGTACAATACAAAGCCAGCCATAGACAAAGCAAACTTTCCCGCGCATTTTTCCCTCGCCAACATTCCGAATGCGTTCGGGAACTGAGCAAGGAAAAAGACTCATTACCCAACTAACAAGAGCAAAATCGCTGTATGCAGCCAAAAATAAACATGCAGGTGTACACATCTCTGTGTACAGGGACATAAGGTTTATTATCGTGCAACTAAACGAAACATTGGCTGTATAGAAAGTAAATTTCAGTTCGGAAACGTAGCTGTGTTTGTAAAGCCTGCGGCGCAGAGTGAATATGAAAACGAGATTCAGCGACGAAGTTTTTTTGGCGGTAAACGCAATTATTTAGATGCATACTTTTAATTATTGGACGCGTTCGTGGTTTTGATAAGTTCCGCCCGGCGCTTAGATTTATTGCAAGCCCGAGCGAATTTATACGTATGCGACCCGGTCGGGATGAAAAATAAAAACCTTTTAGCTTTTACTTTTATTGCTGTTCCAGTAGGTATTTATGTAACGGTGCAAATTCAAACTATCGAAAATTCAACGTACACCTATAATTTAAATAAAAATCAACCCTTGCAAAGGCGCTTTTGTTGTAAATTATGGAAGAGTTTTAAATATTTTATTACCTTTTTTTTATAATCGGCCTAAAGCCCGCAAATATGGAAGTAAAATAAAATTACCTCCGCTTGGATAGAAAATTAGTTTGCTTTTCAAACCCATAAATAATAATAATAATCAATTCTTTATTTCGGAATATTACAACTCCAAGTAGTTTATGCATATCTTATTTAATTTAACACTATGGCTACCTATTTCTTCACTTTTGAATTTGAACCTACGAGTGATATGCCTACCACAAACTAAAGAGTAATAACAAATCTAACGATTTATCGCTATTCATTGTAGCACACACTTTCCTCCAGAACAACTTTCTAATTAGTAGCTACTAATTATTCCATTATGACAAACAACCCGTGAATTTCTCTGAGAGCAAGAGAATTCTCTGAAAGGGCTGTCTCATTCCACGAACGGCCATTCATAAACATGGCCGCCATTTTTGCCACAGACAAGTTATTTATAGAATTGAATACCCTTTTGCTTGTAGTTTGTGGTTTTTGCAGCCATGGTAGCTTTTATAGAAAACATTTTAAAAGTGAAGGATGCTCAGTGTTGAGTACACAAGATTAATCTGAATTAAGATGACTGTGTAGTGATCAAAATTATGTGAATAAGTACGAGGGTATGACTTTATTGTTAAAGGCCTATATGCCTATAAGCCTATAGGCTTTATAGCCTACCCTTTAACAATAAAGTGACGCAGGTAGTTCAGAACCTTTGTGAACGTAGGTACATATATTATGAACTAAACTGTAGGTAAGTGTTACATCACAAGAAATTAATAAAAATATTTATTAAACGAGCGAGCGAAGCGAACCGTTCTATGCTTCAACTTAGCCCAAAACTGTTTCGTATGTCGGGCTGTCCAGCTGTTCTCTTCTACTGGTCGAATTCCTCAACTGATTCCCGTGAAATGTTGTGACTTGTGAGGTTCGGTAATGATTTAGATTTTTTTTACCGCAATTTTTTTTGAAAATTTCGCAAAAATCTTGTTTTTACTCAAAAAGTCTCGCGAGCTCTATACTACAGCTTACGGAGCCACTGGTGAAATATATAGAAACAGGTAGGTAAATAGACTGGGCATACCAAACATCAAGTAGTTCCAAAAACTAGATACTAAGTAAAAAAATGCTACTTGAAATTAAAATAAACAACAGATGCTAGCGCGTATATAAAGTAGCGTTCGAAATAGTAAAGTACTGTTTCTAATTAAAAATACCTCCAGGAAGTTTCGCCTGTCCTCGTTTTCCGCTAAATAGATCCGAAGCAACCGGCGTTGATTAAAAATAAATTGTTTTAGGAAGCTCCCGCAACGATACTATTACCGATATAATACGGCTATTATTAAACTAACTAATAGAAGAAATCATGGGTACTTTCACTACCCCAATTTGACCCCTTTAGAGAATCATTTCTAGTCTTCTGGGTACTTTCACTATCCCAATTTGACCCCTTTAGATAATCATTTCTAGTCTTCTAGACATACGTTGAAGAGCGACAGAAAGATTGCCAGAAGAGTGAAAGTGACGGTCACACATAAAAGAAAAAGAAGGATTTAGACATTTCATTCATTAGCATCCGATACGATTACGATTGTGTGTCCTATTGTACGCCCGAAATGGGCAAACGGTTGGACTTTTTATGTAAGATGTGATCTAATCGTACACAGTTTTGGACAATACATTTATTTTATCTTATCTTATCAATTTTCTGCGTGCGGAGGGCGTGTAGGTCTTTCTCTACTTCATATTTCTCTCGAGAGGTCCAATATGATGGAATGTAGGTGTATTATATATACCAAAAAGGTCCTGTTACATCTGTCATCTGTTATGTGCCTGTACCCATTAAGCCTGCATCACACTGGCGCGGCCTGCGGTGGCGGACCATAGTAAATGTGACAGCTAATGACAAGTTTTCTATTGTCCGCCGCGGCCAGGCCGCGCCAGTCTGTGAGACGCCTTAAGCCTCTCACAGACTGGCGCGGCCTGGCCGCGGCGGACAATAGAAAACTTGTCATTGACTGTCACATTTACTATTGACGCTGTGCCAGTGTGATGCAGGCTTTAAACACACGTCGTACTTTATAGATAGCTTCATAAATTCACGAGGGCTGCCGCTACTGGTTTGTAGACCAATCAAATTAGCTAAACCCGGACATAATTCGATAACTGTAATTTTCTTTTTCTATGATGTAAAGTATTGTTAGTTATAGTTAAAATAAAAAGAATTAAACATTTTAGGGTTCCGCGTCATTGTAAAAAAACCAAAAATCTAAATTTTTAACAAATTCTGATTTCATAAGTGCAGCATAATATGTAACTTTGTAAAAGTGACTCTATTATGATATAACGCTTGCATTCCAGTTAAAGAAATCAAAATTAATCTAATTAATCAACCGGGACTATCAATAATAAAGAAAGTTCAGTAAGTTACACATTTTCTGGCTTATCTTACCAGAAATTATAGATAACTGCAATTTAACAAATTATTCTGAATAGTATATTATGTGTGTTGATAAATTATTAAAAATTAAACAGATTCTCTTTGCGGATTTCTAAAATCACAAATATTGGTAGTTTTTGGAAAACCAAAATACATAACTACTTGGAAAGTGTTTGATTTATGCGGTCAACATATTATTAGTACTATAAGAAACAAATTAAACAAAAAATATCCACGATTATTAATTAATTCATATTTTTTCGTACTTAAGTTTTAATATGAACCTTATCTCTTGCAGAATAAGGCCGTCATTGCTTTGCGCCTCAACTACCGACCGTGCTGTCGCGAGTCGCAGGCATTCAAGGCCGAAACGCACTGACAGCGGTGGCGAAGCGGCGCGGGGTGGCGCGGAGGCGGTACTTGTAATGTTCGAGCTAATATGAAAGGATCCGAACGCTTTTTTCCCGGCCGGTATTCTGTGCGGACCCATTCGTATTAGATCGAACATTACAGCCGGTACCACCTCCACACTGCGCCGCGCCGCCGCTTCGCCACCGCTGTCAATGCGTTTCGGCCTTCATTTATTATGGATAGGTCAATGATTGTCAAACATTTATAAACACGAACGTGGCGTTTACCACGGTTCGGCTAGGGTGGAGATTTATTGAAATATTGTGTTCATTAGATCGATAATAACTAAGTTGTTCAGCATGAGACATAATTGTCGTGGAATGTCGATTACCTATTTATAAGCACTCAGTCTTCTGTATAGAATTATTTAAATAAAATATGTTACTTATGTGGGTGCAGAAAGGGGCATTATTGGAATGATTCTTATTCGAATAAACATTTATTCGCGAATATTTTATTCGTCTACACTTTCGAATGACGAATGATTTATTCTCATTTCATTCCAATAAATCCACGAATAATATTTAAGGATGCGGTTGCTCGTTGTAACACGTACACGAATTTAACACGATCACTACAAGTGTACCTATTTTCAAGTATTAATACCCTTTTCTACTAATTAACAATATTTTTGTGAGTTAAATGAGTCACTTCATGGGGCATTTAACAGGTTTGTTTCAATATGTCATGTGTGTGGGCTTGTCCATATATTACGTCGTCATTTTTAGGGTTCCGTACTCAAAGAGTAAAACGGGACCCTATTACTAAGATTCCGCTGTCCGTCTGTCTGTCTGTCTGTCTGTCCGTCTGTCACCAGGCTGTATCTCACGAACCGTGATAGGTAGACAGTTGAAATTTTCACAGGTGATGTATTTCTGTTGCGGCTATAACAACAAATACTAAAAAACAGATTTTTTATTTTCTTTTTTTTTCTTATACAATCTTACACAAATCGATCTAGTCCCAAACTAAGCAAACTACTATGGGTACTAGACGACGATAAACATACTTATATAGATAAATAAATACATAAATACATAGAAAACATCCATGACTCAGGAGCACATATTTGTGCTCATCACACAAATAAATGCCCTTACCGGGATTCGAACCCGGGACCTCCGGCTACGAAGGCAGGGTCACTACGAGGGTCAAACTGAAAGTTTCGGGAATAAAAAAAAATATGCAGTAACATTGATTTAAGTATTTTTATTGTTTTTCAAAGTATTCTCTTTTATATTTTATGCACTTTTCCATGCGTTCAAACCAGTCGTTAAAACACTTATTGAACGCTGAAAAAGAGTCGACAAAATGGCCATTTTAAAAGCCTCCACTGCTTCTGCCGGTGTCTGAAACACCGCGCCCACCACGCAACTTATCCTTGATTTTGGGGAATGTGAAAAAATCGTTGGGAATTAGGTCAGGGCTGTGTGGAGGATGGTCCAGTAGTTCGACTTTTTCACCTTCCAGGTACTCATTTGTTTTACGAGCGGTGTGTGGGCTGGCATTGTCGTGGTGAAGGATGATGCGGCGACTAGGCCTTTTTTCCTAAGTTCAGCAAAGACACTCGGCAAACCAATACTTGTATACCAATCGGCTTTGACCGTTCTACGATCTTCAAGTGGAACAGTAGCCACGTGACCCGATTTGGAGACAAACATAGCCACCATCTTCTTGGCCTTGCTGCGAGAGCTATTTTTGTTGGCTTGAAGCTCGTCTTCGTTACCCCATACTCAAGATTGGTTTTTAGTTTCAGGCTCATATGCGTATATCTACGACTCGTCACCTGATACGACCCTAAAAACTGCATTTGAGCTTCCTCCGTTGAATTTATTCAATGTTTTGCGGCACCAATTGACACGAGTCGTTTTCTGCTCGTCAGACAATAAGTGCGGGATCCAACGGGAAAACAACTTTCGCACGCCTAGTTCTTCCTGTAAAATAACTTGTATCTGACTCATTCCAATCCCCAAATACTCCTGAATTTCCCGATATGTCACATACCTGTCTTCTTTTATCAGCTGACTCACAATGTGGACGTTTTCTTGCGTAACTGCCGATTTTGGTCGACCTTCACGCGCGTCGTCCGTGAGGGATACTCGGCCACGTTGAAATTCTGAATACCACCTGTATATTGTCGTCTTTGAAGGTGTTTCATTACTAAAAGCAGCAATCATCCGGTCTCCACATTGTTTTTGTGTTCATCCACTTTGAAAGTCGTAATAAATTTTTACGGGACAATTCCATCTTCAGCGGCAACTCAACAACTCGAGAAAACAATTGAAACTGAACCATTGTTTTGTTAGGGTTCCGTACTCAAGGAGTAAAACGGGACACTATTACTAAGACTCCGCTGTCCGTCTGTCTGTCTGTCTGTCAGTCTGTCAGTCTGTCTGTCTGTCCGTCTGTCACCAGGCTGTGTCTCAACAACAGTGATAGTTTGACAGCTGAAATTTTCACAGATGATGTATTTCTGTTGCCGCTATAACAACAAATACTAAAAACCAGTTTTTTTTTTCTTTTACAATCTCACACAAATCGGCTTGGTCCCAAACTAAGCAAAGCTTGTATTATGGGTACTAGACGAACGATAAACATACTTATATAGATAAATAAATACCTAAATACACAGAAAACATCCATGACTCAGGACTTGGCCGGTTGTTTTTTGTCAATTCTTGACCCCCCCTCCTATCATCATCCTGTTAATTCCTAAATGGATACTACCCGCCTCATAAAATGACTACCGTCATCCAATAGACCCCCCCCCCCCCCCTGTTTTGAAATGACGTAATTTATGGACAGCCACTGTCTGTAATTGGATCAATGTTATGTTATTAGAGGCGATTACGCATGTAAGATTGTTCAACTATATACCTGTAATTGTACATTGTATGTACTTAATCATGTTATATTCTGATTTGTGTGTTTTTAGGGTTCCGTGCCTCGAAATAGAAAAACGGAACCCTTATAGGATCACTTTGTTGTCCGTCCGTCCGTCTGTCAATACCCTTTTTCTCAGGAACACTTGGAGGTATCAATCATTAAAAGTTTGAATTCCTGTGCATAGTGTGTGCATACATTATTTTAGAATTAATATTTTTTATATTAATGTTGCTGTGCCCTAACAGGGTTATGCTGGAACTGTATTTATATGTAACATCTTGTAAGACCCATACTGCAACAAATAAATGAATTAAGCTGAAATTTATATCAAATACTCAGGTTTACTGTCTTTTGGAGCTGTGAAAAAATCAAACTTCTAAGCCAACGCAATCAAAAGATACAGCCGTTTATGCCGCAAATTTCCGCAAGTTTTCGAAACCCGCAAGGGAATCAAAACCTACTTCCCGTGCACTCAGAAACTTGAAATTTGGTGCGAAGCAACGCCCTATAGCACATAATAATAAATAAATAAATAAATAAATAATAAATATTATGGGACAATCTTACACAAATCAACCTAAGCCCACGGTAAGCTCAGTAAGGCTTGTGTTGTGGGTACTAGGCGATGATATAAATAATAGATAAATACATATAGATACTTATATACATATATAACATCCATAACTCAGGAACAAATATTCGTGATAAACACACAAATAAATGCCCTGACCGGGATTCGAACCCGGGACCTCCAGCTTCGTAGGCAGAGTCACTACCCACTGGGCTACGGAGGCCGTTATATATAAAGGAAAAATAGCAAAAACCGTAAATTTTTAGTTACATCACTGAAAATTGTATGTCCAGTATATACTGACACGTACTAAGTATGTGAATACATACTTAGTGAGTGTCAGTTTATAGTGGACTTGGTTTTATTGTACGGGGTGGTCCGGAACCCTCGGTGCGCGAGTCTGACTCGCACTTGACCGGTTTTTTTTTTTCACCCGTGGTAAAGCCGAAATAGTAAAAATAAAACAGGTGAAATAATTACAATTAATATCCGTTTCACCATGCACGGCGATGTTAATTGGTACCCTTGATGAAGCGGTAACCTTTTTCTAACAAATTTAGAAACTTGGTATCTCTGTTCTGTCTGTAGGAAATTATTAAGTTTTTGAGATATATTCCATTAAAAAGCATTCCTACAATATTCGTTCAAAATATTATTCCCGAAAAGCATTACGAATGATTATGCGAATGAAGAAGTTATTCGCGAATAAATATTGGCGAATAATTATTCGAAATATTTATTCGTCATTCGCAAATAATCCTATTTATTCTTAAACGTTATTCGTATTCGAATAAATTTATCCCATCTCTGGGTGGGTGACAATAAGCATATCTTCTCTTTTTTTTGGCGTTCTGGCCTGTCGGCTCAATTTTGCCAATAAGGATATCGACTACCGTAGGCTCAAAGGGCGTAAGGGACGAAATGCCCATGCCCATATCCCGTGAACTCTCAATCTTGAAATTTGGTACGAAGTATTTATAGCACAAATAAAGGAAAAATTGCGAAAACCGTAAATTTTTAGTTACATCACTGAAAATTTGATGTCCAGTATAAACTGACACGCACTAAGTATGTAAATACATACTTAGTGAGTGTCAGTTTATAGTGGACCTGTTTCTATTGTACGGGGTGGTCCGGAACACTTGACCGGTTTTTTTTATGCTAACCACGATCATGACATCATCTCTTTCATTTACTTAACAGTTAAGAGTTTACTTATGTTTTCGATGATAAAAGCAAATCAATCGTTCCTTACGCCCTTTGGACCAGAGTTTTCAAAGGGCGTAAGGGACAAACTGTGATTTTTTCATTAGAGCTAAAAATCCTACAATTAGGATATTCCGTTATATTTGTTTTATTTGTACACGGCGCGGTCGGTGCAAAACACGTAATTGAAATAAACTCGTTAAGACGGGTTCGCCGTGCGCTCGCCCGCTGGCGCCCCACTCTCTCCCCGCCTCGCACCCACCGCATGCATCTGGCTCCACGACAAGGTCGCGAGTATTTTCAATTAAATTTTCAATTTCTTAAGCGTGAAATTAACATGCTTGATTTTGATGAAATCATGATTATCGTTCACAAAAGGCTATTAGTAAACAAAAAAATCATAGTTACTATTTATAATTACTGAGAAATACATTATTATTAAAACGTTACAAATAAATGTTTAAAATTCAAAATTCAAAATTCAAAATCATTTATTTGTAAACATAGGTATATGGATGGTCAAAGAACTTAAAATTATGTACCACTATGTTTTGCCATATGGCATACAAATACTTATGAGAAGATGGAGCAGCATGCATCTAATTTAGAGTAAGTATTATATTATTATAGTTCACAATCTGTAAAATATTCATTCAGTGAATAATAGGCTTTTTTTACTAAAAGGGTAAACAGGCTTTTTTTGAATTCTATTAAATCTTCTACTTTGCATAGATTTTTTGGCAATTTGTTATAGATTTTCGGTGCCATTCCGAAAACACTTTTAGCAAGAAGACCCGTTTTTATTGATTCCGTAAATATTTTATGACATTGGCGAGTACTGTTAAAAACAGAAAACTGATGCATATTGTTTTTAACGTAAACTGCGGTCTCGAATATGTAGAGGCACGGTAGTGGAAGTATGCTAAGTCTGATAAAATGCGGTTTACAAGATTCCGTTGATGGTATTTTACATACTGATCGTAAACATCGTTTCTGTGCTTTAAAGGCCATTTCTCTGTCTGTGGAATTGCCCCAGAACATGACACCGTATCTTAAAGTCGAAGTAACATACGCGTGATAGGCGGTTAGAACAGCTGGTTGACTTACTATTTTACTAAGATTATATAATGCATATGAGAATTTGTAAAGTTTTTTACATATAATGTCAATCTGATCTTTCCATGTCAACTTATTATCTAAACTTAATCCTAAAAACTTAGTAAGGTCTGATTCGTCAATTTGGTGGTTTTTGTATGTCACGGTGAGATTTGGTATTCTATCAACTCTTTGCTTGAATTTCATTATCTTTGTTTTATTTAAATTAATGCATAAATTATTCGTATTCAACCATGTAATTACTGTGTCAACTGCTTTGTTAATTTCAATCTGTATTGTTTGTGTATTATTTCCAGTAAATATTATTTTGTTATTATTAAATATTGTCTTAAATGTCTAAAAAGACGCAATATAGCTTAAACAGATAAAAACATCATAGTTACCATTTTGGCTTGTCTAGATAATGAGATCAGAGGAAAACTGTGAAAAAAACGTATATGCGAATTTGATTTCAGTTTAATTTTGCTATTAAGTGATCGAATTTGAATGCACCTCAAAGTTATACTAACAAGGCACTTGGTTACCTTTTTTACTTTTAGGAAAAAGTTAGGTAGTGTACGTTAACTCGTGTTTTTTTTAACTACGGTTACGATCGCGGATTTTTTACTTAATATATTTCATTAATATTTGATACTGAATAGTAAAATCCGATAAAACAATAAAAACAACGAGTTTACGAATTATGTCCAGGGTAAGCTAATTTGATTGGTCTATTGAGTGAATGAGAATATGCATATGGCACATCAAAAAGGTGGCAAATACAGGTAATTATAGATGTTCGTCCCTTCCATTGAGTTATATGCGTTGTAATAGTAAGTCCATGGTCCCTTCACACTGTTACCTATGGAAACAGTCATGCGGCGTCATAAATATGTATACATTTTAACACTCTGTTGTTAAGAGATAAGGTCGAAAAGCGTATACATGTTTATGATGCCAGCTGTACTAATGGGGCACTGTCATTCACACATACTTAATGTACACAATAAATACAGTACCTAATGCTTATTTAAGTATATATAGGTTTAGTGCCCGCTTAGTAGGTACCTGCCTACCATAATTTTAACACTAATAAATTATACGGACTACCATTTAAACCCGATTACGGCACTCGTAAAGGATGATAGCCACTATCATCCTTTACCTAAAACCTGCGTGTCGCAATTCATGCTTCAGCACCAAACTGTACTAATACTCAAACATTTCCAGTTCCGCCAACATGACGGGACAAAATTAAAAAGAAAAAGCTTAAAACGCTCCCCGTAAACGGCTCATTGCACTCTAAAGAAACTGTTCAGTCGGGTGCTTTTAGCATCAACTGCATTCAGACTGCACCCCGCTTTAATATAGTTCAATGGAGATAGAGACAAAAGAAGCGAAGGTAACGTAACGACCGAACTGGTGACGAACTTTACGTATTTTAAAACGAAAATTGAATCTTGATTGGAAAGGAAAATTGGAAAAGATGGAATCACATTCAGTCATCATTCGTTTCAAGTTGGTTGAATAAATAAATGTAGGTATTACATTTATTAGATAAAAGATTCATTAGGAGTCAATTATATTATTTTTGTTTATAGGGCTCCGTAGCTACTTCCAGTGGAGAAAAGGAACCCTTATAATTTTTAATCACATTGTGCTTAGCGAATGTACTACAGCACATTTTCCTAATTCTCTTCACTTTTTTATTATAAAATTTTAATATTTAGTTATTGTATATTAATTGTCATACTGGAGTTAATCAATAGTAAACCCCGCAAATCATTTTTTAGAATTATTTTTTTATCCTCGGGGGTGAACTGAAAAACAACGCTGTGACATCAAATCGGTGCTGTGGCAAACGTCCATCCCTATTGCCACATTTGTTTTTTTTCTAATTGTATATTTTCAAATTGTGTTAATTAATGTGTATGTGTATATGTGTTTTATGTGTAGGCGTGGCAATAAATGTCTTCTTTTTTTTCTTTTCTTTGATCTTCTGTCTGTGTCAGACCCCTTTTCACAAGAACTTGTAAAGTATCAAGACCTCTTTTGTGTTCACAACCGTGTAACTTATATTATGTTCTTTTTATACTATGACGCTGACAAACAAGCATACGGCCTGTCTGGTCGTAAGCAGATACCGTAACCTGTGGATGCTTGCTACTTCACAAAAAATACAAAATTATTTATTTCATTAAATACATGAGGTAATTGATCCAAGGGATGGAGTCTCCCTGTAAACAAAAGATTGCCTGTGTGTTGGGAGACATCGCTCTTCCTTTACGTAGATTAAGAGTAATGTAACTATTATATTTTTTTTTTTTTGGAATCACAATAGCGTTGCCGACCCTTCATTGGTATGAGCATTCAAGTAGGTACTGTGTTGCGTTCATTATGAGTAACATTATTTATTGTTTCGCTTCGCCTAGCATTGTTCTCACGAGGCATCGTAAATTTTGTAGCATTTTCGGTGCAGAGTATGTCGTTACTAACGGAATGCGTAATTAGCGTTAATAACATTAATATTAACCTTAATTATCAATTTTGTTACTACCAACTCCGTTAACACAATCATCATCATCATCATAAACTTAAGAGCCAAGCTCTTGTCGGTGGAGTAATCGCCATTTTGTTCTTTTCTCTGCAACTGTTTTGAGCTCTTGATACGACCTTGCATTAACCTTCTCTTTAGCTTGGTCCATAAACGCACGTATTGGTCTTCCCCTGCCTCTCCTTCCTTCTATCTTTCCTTCAATTATAGTTTTTATGTAATTGTCATGTCGTATCAGGTGCCCCAACATATTTCACCTTTTGTCTTCAATAGTTTTACTAGATATCTCCTTTCTCCTATCAAATTTGAAACACATTTACGATGTCTGGTTCTCACTTTATTTCTCCTCCTAGCTATATATCCCACATGGTGGTGGACAGCTTTCCTCGTCTTACTTCTCCACTTTACTCTTTCCTTGACATCGGTTTCGGATAACTCGCTCTCTCCAGTGTCTCTTAGCACTACATATTTCCATCTTATTCTGGGTCTGCCCCTGGATCTTCGACCAGGGACGGAAAGTTGTAGTGCCAAGTCATCAACATACATAGTTTGGTGTGGTCCTCTTCACGTAGCCATACCATCGCAGGCATCGTAGCCGGCTTTCTTGGATACTCGTATTATCGGCCATGTCACGGGCACCCAGATTGTTCTCACGTTGAATCAAAAATAAATCTTCTGTAACGAAAACAACGATATTTTGTTACAACGTCCCCGCGAACTCTCGTCAAAACTTTTTTCGACCTCCAACGACGCAAGTGCCAACAAGCGAATTCCGACTCAAATACTTAACTATTAGGTTGGTTTTGAATTGACACGCTAAGGGCTACTGAAGAATGAAAATATTGTTTAATTAGTGTTGTGATTTTAAAGTTTTTAATCATGGGAAAGCAAAAAGTGGGATGCTGCGTCCGGTAAAGGATGCACCTTGTTGAAAAATTGCATGAGGATTAACCTGTTATGCCTTTTAACACGAGGGATCATTATTTACCAGCGTTTTTTGTATACATCAACATCCGTATCCTGTATCTTAAGCGTAATTTACACATGCAAGAAACTGCATGCAAGTTTAACTACATTGCGGGGTTTGACAGGTCAATTGAACTCAGTATACCTGCCTCGATAACCCGCAATATAGGTAATGAGACCTGCATGCAATCACTTCTAGCATGTGTAAATTGGGCTTAAGATAAAATTCAAATAATGTCCAAAAAAAAGTAATGTCTCAGAGGCTCTTTTTAGGGTTCCGCACCTCGAAAGGAAAAAGCGGAACCCTTATAGGATCACTTTGTCGTCCGTCCGTCCGTCTGTCAAGACCCTTTTTCTCAAGAACGCGTGGAGGTATCAAGCTAAAATTTATATCAAATACTACTGTCCCTTGAAGCTGTGAAAAAATTAAACTTCTAAGCCAACGTAATCAAAAGATACAGCCGTTTATGCCCCAAATTTTCGAAACTCGCAATGGAATCAAAACCTACAGGGTACTTCCCGTGAACTCACAATCTTGAAATGTGGTACGAAGCAACGTCTTATAGCACAGATAAAGGAAAAATTGCGAAAACGGTAAATTTTTAGTTATATCACTGAAAATGGAATGTCCAGTATAAACTAAAACGCACTAAGTATGTGAATACATACTTTTGAGTGTCAGTTTATAGTGGACTTGTTTCTATTGTACTGGGTGGTCCGCAACCCTCGGTGCGCGAGTCTGACTCGTACTTGACCGGTTTTTATTTGTAAGTTTACACTTACCTTACATACCATACTTAGTACAGTAGTTCTTGCAGGAAACATGCGTAGGGGAGATTAGTACAAAACCGGGTATGGGGGTAAAAACGGGACATGGCACTATAGCTTCCTAGCGAGTTTCAAATGTACCCGCGCTTTGCACACTTAAGTCAGCCATCTTGATTAGTTTGTCAACAAAAGTTGGACGGCGTCCGCGCGTGCTCGTTAAAAATATTAAAAAAAAACGTTTTTACGGTGGTTTGATCTAATATTCCATGGGATTCATATGTGTACCAACCATCCGTACGTTGAGGTAAGTGGATTTTGTTTTTTATCTAAGATTTAGTGTGTATTAAGGTTCATAAAACGGCATTTAAAATTTTGTTGCATCATCTTTTTAGGTTACTGGATTTTTTTGTTGCTCGTAAATGCGCTTGGGGTAAAACCGTACGGGGTCATATCGGGTGGTACCCGGTTTTGTACAAATATTTACGTCGTTCTTTTTTTCCTTTAGATGTAATTTTGTTTGTGTTGTTGTTACAGTTGTAAGAGAAAATGCCACGAAATTATAAACGGACAACGAACCGGCAAGCCTGGAGTGAAATATCTATGAAAAAGGCCATTTTAGAAGTAACAGAAGGAAAGAGTGGATATCGTGTTGCTCGAAAATTCTCAATCCCACAATCGACATTGGAAGACAGGGTAAAAAAGTACCGAATAAATAGCAATATTAATGATGCTTCCAAAAAAGGCCTTGGCCGTTATAAAACTGTTTTTACAGCTGAGCAAGAGAGTTTAATATGTCAGCATATAAAAGACCTTGAGGCTCAATTGTTCGGCCTAACATACAAAGATTTTCGACACTTTGCTTTTCAAATGGCCGAAAAAAATGGTATTGATCACAATTTCAACAAAGACACCGAACTAGCTGGAATGGATTGGCTTTATGGATTTTTACGTCGTCACCCAGAGTTATCGTTACGCCTTCCAGAGCCTACTTCTGTTGCACGCGCCATGGGATTCAATAGAGTAAATGTGTCGAAATTTTTTTCTCTATTGATTGAGTTGCAAGATAAATACAAATTTGGGCCAACCAAGATATTTATATTTAATGTTGATGAAACCGGGATCACGACTGTTCCCAAAAAGAAATCCAAAATTATTTCTTTAAGAGGCAAAAAGCAAGTAGGCGTTATATCTTCCTCTGAACGGGGCCAGCTGACTACTGCAGTTATGTGTGTATCAGCTGCAGGTGCTTATGTCCCTCCACTGTTGATTTTCCCGAGAGTCCGCATGAAGGCTGAGTTGTTGGATGGTACACCACCTGGAACTATTGCAATATATCATCCTAGTGGATGGATTCAAAACGATATTTTCGTTCACTAGCTGACCCATTTCATTGCCAATGTCAAACCTACAAAAGATGACCCTGTGCTTCTTTTGTTAGATGGTCACACAACACACACCAAAAATCTTCCTTTGATAGAAAAGGCACGAGAGAACGGAGTTATTATACTCAGCTTTCCACCGCACTGCACACATCGTTTGCAGCCACTGGACGTGAGCATCATGGGACCATTAAGCACTTACTACAGTCAAGAAGTGATGACATGGCTGCGTAATAATCCTGGTCGTATTGTGACTCAGTTTCAACTGGGAAAGCTTTTTGGAACTGCCTACGCGAAAGCAGCGACTCTACAGAACGCTATGAGCGGATTTTCTAAAACAGGAATTAGCCCATTGAATCCAAATACATTCTCGGACCACGATTTTGTTTCTGCGTCCACGACTGACAATGACTTGACATCTATGGAGCCTGGGACGAGCCATTCTGACGCTGCTACAGTTGTAAGTCGCGATGAAAACAATGATATTAGCATAGAACAACTGCCACGGCAAATGACAGCAGCGTTACCAATTGCTTCACAACTAACGACTTCAAAGCGAGCAGCAAGCACTCCGCAACCAACCGCCGGCGCTGCAAGCCCGGCAGAAGTTAATCAACGACCAACTACTTCCAAGCGCGCAGCAGTTAATCCACAGCCCACCACTTCAAAACAAGCACCAGATAGTCCACAACCGAGCACTTCGCGACTGCCAGCATCGCCATCTTTAGCTTTTTCTCCGAGTGACATTTTACCTAAGCCTCATGTTGTAAGAAAAACAACTGCCAATGCTCGTCGAGGTAAAACTGCAATCATTACCTCATCACCGTACAAATTGGAACTAGAGGAAGCTAAAAACAAAAAAATACCGAAACTAAGAGGCCTCATTGACAAATCTAAAAAGAATAAAAAATCAGACGATATGTGTATCTACTGCACCGAGATTTATGGAAATACGCGAAAAAGCGATGATTGGGTGCAATGTCTAAAATGTAAAAAATGGGCTCATGAAGGATGTACAGGCTGGGACCAAGAAGAACTAGATGAGTTCCACTGCTTCCGCTGCTAGGGGCAAAGTCGGGTATAGGATTTTGGTACAAAACCGGGTATACCCGGTTTTGTACTAGGCATGGGGCAAAAACGTAAAAACGTAACATTTGGAAATATATATTTTTTTGTTATTTAGAATAAAGCAAATTGTGATCTCGTTCAATAAATCTGTGATGATTAAGGTTATCTAGACAAATAATAATAAAGTTGATTTAAATATATTATGGTTTTTTTTTTATTGAATTTTTCCCTTAGCGTCCCGGTCCTACCCCACTTTCCCCTAGGTAACTTTACGAAAACGCGTCAGGACACATCAACTGTAATTTTTTAAATGTGAAAATTACAGTTCAATAAGTAATGCAATTGCCTTGCTGGTGTTTCCATTACTATTTCGGTACGCATTCTCATCGCAATTTCCACCTACGCTAACACAGCCTGTCTATTTAGCAAATTTTGCACGTAGGTACAGGTAGGTACCTCTTCTTGTTGCTTTAGACTATTTCGGTTCTAATTAATCCAATTTCTAGTGCCCGTCCATGTTAATTCACGCCATTTGTTTTGCAATGGATCGTGACGCACGCTGCGAATCAGGTCATAGGAAGTTGCAGTCAGCTTTACTGCGTTATTGGACGTTCACCGAAAACAGTAGGGCAAACCTTGGCTACTTAATCTGTGATATGAAGTTATTCGGTGATAGCTACTTTAAGGTCTAATAGCGGAGTTACTCGATATCTTTACGGCTTGTAATAATTTGCGGTAGGTGGCGGCACTGTCATTCAACTTACTTACGTGCAGCAAGTATCCGAAAGCATCCGTGAAAATTAAGAAAAAAAAAACTTAAAAAAAAACTCAAAAACCTAGCTATCACCGATTAGCCAAGGTTTGCCCTACCTACAATGCATGATTGTTTTAGTATTCGGAATCGCGAAAATACATTTTTTTTATACTACGACGGTGGCAAACAAGCTTACGGCCTGCCTGATACATATACTGACATATTCGGGTGTATTACAATAACTCAGGCGGTGCCACAGGATAACAGCCTATCTCCATCTCGAAGGTTCATTCTTTATTATTATTATTGAGAAGGTCTGTAAACTCACACACTGTTAATAGCGTGTTCGCATTATTTTTTTCCACTACTTAAAAATAGGATTAGGGTCATTGTCAGTCACAAAAACAAAAATCATCTTTCCGGTGGTCAATAGTTAAGGGCTTACGTTTACATATAATATGTTTTTATCACATAGAATTATAAAAGGGGCAACGCCGTTTATGCGGATTCAGAGTACAACCAACAATTTGGATTTATAGCCCTTAACTTTGGCAATGTCCACCGAAGAGACGCGAACCTAAACCTGACAATGACCCATTAATAACATTGATTTAAAATATAAAGGTATATATCTTCTTTTGGTCTTTTAAAAGTTACGAAAAAATCACACCATTCCGCAATTTTGAGGTGACAAGACCATGGTATAGCAACAACAAGCTAATGTTTGTGGAGAATGGATGTGTGTGTTTGCTGTTTGCAACTTGCGAAGTGATAAAAAATGAATATTATCTAGTAACGGCCATGTTCTACGTATCGTACGACGTTATCTGTCACTTTGAAATTGGGTCATTGTCAGTCACAAAAACAAAAATCATCTTTCCGGTGGTCAATAGTTAAGGGCTTACGCTCACATAATTATAATATGTTGTTATCACATAGAATTATAGAAGGGCAACGCCGTTTATGCGGATTCAGAGTTCAACCAAAAATTAGGCTTTATAGCCCTTAACTTTGGCAATGTCCACCGAAAAGACGCGAACCTAAATCTGACAATGACCCAATTAGTGTTCGTAAGAAAGGGACATAGCACATTTTATTTAGCAGACGCAAATTAAATTTATATAAATAAGGGAGTAAGGTGTTAATTCTTAATTCCTTACATAAATAAAGTAGGCTTGTTATGAACCAAAACAACAAAAAAGAGTTGCATGATTTTTATCGACAATAAGTACATTTATTCTTGATCTGCCTTGATATTAAGTTAATAAACTTACTAAACATTCACGCTCGTCTAATCAACATTCTACCTAACAGCCATAATTCCCCCCAATTTATGTATTAGCAAATGGCACCCATGATTTTTATCGACAATAAGTACATTTATTCTTGATCTGCCTTGATATTAAGTTAATAAAGTTAAGTACTAAACATTCACGCTCGTCTAATCAACATTCTACCTAACAGCCATAATTCCCCCCAATTATGTATTAGCAAATGGCACCCAACGTGCTAATTCAAGATGGCGCTTACTGTGAACGAACTTCGGAATATTCATGTGCAATTTGTAAATAACCCAACCTCATGCCTCTTGCTTCTACAGAAATCTAAACCTTATTACGTATACGATATGCTCTCTTTTGTATCTAACGCTCGTGACATACGTCGTTTGGAAAGCGAAAGTTCTATGTGCGAAACTGAATGGCAGGCTGGTATTATATCTGAGCGTTTATTATTTTGTAAACTAATACGCCAAAATGCTAAACTGGCTGAAATGTATGGTGTTTGGAGTAATATGAGACGTCAAAAAGGCGCGTTGGCTGTTCAGCGAATGCCTTTGTCTAAAAATTGTATTAATAATTAAAAAAAAAACAACATCAGTAGGTATGTAGTTTGCATCGATTGGAGCCGATTCGGAGATGACATGTTTTTAACATGAATGCATGATGACTCACAGAAAAAACTCATTGATATACGAGTTGCTCAGACTTCCAAGATTTCACCTAAACAAACTAACATAGGTACATAACTGGGCGATTATTCGAGCGTTTCAAACGCTTGACTTCGGTGGCCACATTTTTGAAGAAGTGGCGGCAGATTTCGATTTCGTTTCTGGTAAGCATATAAGTCTTCCGGACATCTAACAAATATCTAAAAATTGGCATCAACATCTATGCCCAATTCTTCAAAAATGTGGCCACCGTAGTCAAGCGTTTGAAACGCTCGAATAATCGCCCAACTACATCGCAAGTTAAATAAAAGCTTGTAAAGTTTGAAGGAGCCCATCATCACCATATAAAATGCAAAAAAAGCTTTCAAAATCATCCTACTATTAATGATGGGGTAAATTGTTGATTGACTTGACATGTATAAGTGCCCTTGTGGCCTACTAGTATTTGCACAATAAATGTTTGATTTTGATTTTTGATTTAGCAAAAGCTGAGTCGAGAACATTCTGTTTGAAGTCGTTTGAATATACACATAATAAATATAATTATATCACGATAATGTCCATAATTTCTATAAAATTACAATATTTCAACGATGTTCAATTAAGGGTTCTTAATTAAAACAGTTAGATTGTAATCCTACCGCAAAACCACATTGCATTAAAAATATGTCCAATGTTCAATGTGAAATAGGCTGACTAAATTTTCCAATAAATGTTCCAACGATATGTCAAAGGCTAAATTATTTATAACAACGTGGATTCTTTATGACAAAAGTAGATAACGCGGTGCGCTGCAATTTAGTTTCTAAATTCACAATGAACTGAACCCAGTTTTAGATGGTTGAACCCCTGAAGAGTAGGTATCTGCGCGGCATACGAAATGGACCAATCTCAAATTACTTATACAAATTATGGATGAATAAGTTGTCCGAAATAGATGATTTTAAATTTAAATTTAATTTAAAATAATATTTTGCTAGCTATTGCACGCGGCGGCGTCATCCGCGTATACTTACCCACGCGAACAAAATCTAATAGTAAATATCTAAATACTTATGCTATTACATCAATAATCGCAGTTCCATAGACACTCTCCAAGGTATCAAACAATCTTTTAAGCGTAAAAATTCAACAGACAGACAGAGTTACCTACTGTGTATTGTTCACATCTATTGTTATTGAATCAAGTTTGAAAGCGTGAAGTGTTAGTCCAGTGTCGAGCACTGGGACTTTTATCTTAATATTAGGCAATGAAACGAAGTGGTACGCTTTCTCGTGGGTTAAACAATCACTAAACGCAGTGTGCACGTACGTTAGTTAGATCTAGGTGTTTTATATGAAAAAAGTTTCTGTCAAAAAAATCATTTTTGGTACAAGCTTTTACTGCCGACTGTACTTTTCTGCGTACTCATTGAGACGATTCTAACGAGCCCAAACTCGATGGGGGGTTGAGCTCCAGCATCCGATCAGCTTCAAGTTATCATAATTTTGCATTGTCATGCGATATACATATGCTTGCAAAATTTCAGCTCAATTGGATAACGGGAAGTGACTGAAAAGTGGATTGCAAATTTTGACGGACAACTTACATACTTACATATTTACATACCTACATATTTACATACATACGAACAGTGCAAGTTAATATACCTAAAGCTTGTAAAAATGACAGTTTAATTCTCCTAACGCGCGTTCGAAACGTTATGTCGTGATTACCCCTTTGTAGTATCTATACTTCTATAGAGTAAATAATCATGTTCTATTGATTATTAGAAAGGACGCAAATCTTAATCACTGTATGACCCAATTGCATGATTTTTAAAGTTGATTATAATTCCAAAGGTTTCCTATTAACAGCCATAAAGGCAAATAAATGGCGCAAATTACGCCGCTTTCTCCGCCAATTCTGAATAAAGGACGTCAGCGTTGACAAAAGAACTACCTGCTACATCCGTTGGAACGCCACTAATGTCTTTTTTTGTATTCTTCACGCAGTTTAGTAAGAAATTTATCCTTTGGCGCCACTTTTTGTGGCTAAACGCCTTTAGTGATCTTTGAAGTTTTTTTTTACTGAACTTCTTATGACGTTATTCATGGAACAGTTTGAGGTTTAAGGGTATAGTTGACTTTTTCTGTTAGTTTGACTTTGTGTTTCTGAGAAAGAGAACTGTTCAAGCTGTGTGGGTGTGTTGTGATGATTATTATGAATGGGGGATGTGAATGGGGATACTTTTTAATTACCTACTGCAAAGGAGGCCTCAATTGTTGATGCGGCATCAAAAAACTCTTTAAGTAGGTACTCCAATTTTAACTTTTACTCCGATTTGATGATAATGATTTATATTGTAACATTATCTTGAATCCTAAACCACCCCGGATTCTTAGGGTTTTTAAGGTTATGTCTCAATGTTTGACACCTTAAAGCCTGCAACACACTGGCGCGGCCGGCGGTGGCGGTCAATAGTAAATTTGACAGCTAATTATAAGTTTACTACCTATTGTCCGCCGCGGCCAGGCCGCGCCAGTCTGTGAGAGGCTTTAGGCCAGTCTGTGAGAGGCTTTACGCGTAATAGTTGACACCTATTGTTATGAATTAAGTTTGAAAGTTTCAAGCATTGGGTTGTTTACCTTTTGTAGCTTCATTTCCAATGAAGGCGTGAAGGGGTAGCAAATGAGCAGGACAGACAGGCAGACAAACTTTCACATTTATAGCAATAATACGGATAATACAGAATATAATTTAATAACCACCAAGAAACCATTTAAGCTCCACTTATTCCCGACGATTAAACCAGTAGAGAAACTGGAAGAGCTGTATTTTTCTCCGCGAAACTGCTATTTCCAGCTGTGTTTCTCTTAGTATAAACGCGCAGTGTACCGGGCAGCGACCGCAGTCGGAGTGGCTCATTGAATGCTACGGGGAAATATACCGCTTGCCCGCATTTTATAATGGACATTTTATCTTAGTGTATTTTACAGAGGAACGTCTCTTAATTCATGCATGTTTTCTGGAGAGGGTTTCAGTGATAATCGGAGATTTTAAATGAAAAGAAATGTGGTTATGGTAGTGATAGGTTGCTAGCCCATGGCCCACAACACTTCAGCCCTATTCCCATAGTCTAACAACACACACGAGAAGAAAGCAGTTGGTGCTATTCTAACGGAAACCACACGTGGTTTTATACATTTTTAGAAATATTGATAGCTTTAGGTTAGTTACTAGTATTTCTCTCATCTCACGTGAGAACTAAAAAATATTGTTTGATCTCGCTCTCATTATCAACTGTGATGTAAATTTGACAGCTGCCTAACCTAACAACATTAAGTTAGTGGACCCTCTGTACTTTAGAAAAAGAAGTTGTTTATTTAGCATGCTTTAGCACTCAAAGGGGACACACACAAGAAAAGAAAACATTTACACATACGCACATACACATTTGCCACAAAAGGCCAAGGGCCAGCGCTGGTCTTCCGTTGTGGCCATTAGGTGAAGCACGGAACAATGACGCCACGATCGCACACAAGGACAATTTACAAAGAAAAAAAAACATAAAAAATAAAGAAGAACACAAACTCATTAAAAGCAATATAGGAAGGAAAGGAGTAGGTTTAATTTTATTATGTACAAAAAAACCGGCCAAGAGCGTGTCGGGCCACGCTCAGTCTACAGGGTTCCGTAGTTTTTCGTCCGTCACGGTAAGTGTGTGAAATTATTTTGTAATTTTTTTCAAAAACTATTCAACCTATCAAGTTCAAAATAATTTTCATAGAAAGTTTTTATAAAGTTCTACTTTGGAGATTTTTTTCATATTTTTAAAACGTATATGGTTCAAAAGTTTTTTTTTTACTTCTGGAGCGATTATCTCCGAAAATATTAACATTATCAAAAAATGTTTTTAGCAAACCCCTATTCATTTTTAAATACGAGTACCTATCCAACAATATATATCACGTTAGGATTGAAATGAAAAAAAAAAACACACTCCCCACGTTACGTAGGTATAGGGGAGGTAACCTAATAAAATAAAAATAAATCACTTTTTATTTTACCAAATTATTAGTGTCAAATTTCAGCTTTCTAGTGCTAACGGTTACTGAGATTATCCGCGGACGGACGGACAGACAAAGCGAAACTCTAAGGGTTCCTAGTCGACTACGGAACCCTAATCTTATCTTATCTTATCTTATCTAGGTGAGGGCCCTTTCGGATGCACTTCGACCCAGTGGGATCTTTTGTGCATTTGCTCTCTCCTTTATACTTGCTCCCAGGCTTGCTCCATCATTTCCACAAAGCGGATGATGCAGTTCGCCGGGAGCACCTTGAATTCCTTTGGTTGCGGGTAACCGTTACCAAAGTAGTTCATTCTTTGTCTGGCAAGGGCATGACATTCACACAATAAGTGTTCCATAGTCTCATCCTCCTCGCCACACATTCTACAGTCTAAACTATCAGATAGTCCCATCTTGGCCAAGAGATCCTTGACCCCGAAGTGACCAGTGAACACCCCAGATATGATTCTGAGTTGCTTCCTACTGGATTTCCAGAGTTTTCTGGTCCAGCCCGAGTCCACTCCTTCTATGAAGAGCTTAGAGTGCCTTAAGCCAGCCTCATTCCTCCACTCGTGTTGGTGTTTGGTTTTGGCGTAGGCTTTAAAGGCCGATATTATGGTCCCCTGCGAGAGTCCCACAAATGGTTCTGGACCTACAAAGTGATTTGTAGAGCCCCCTCTTGCAAGCTCATCTGCTCTTTCGTTGCCGATGAAGCCCTTGTGCCCTGGTATCCAAACTAGTTGCACCTTATTGTGCCTTCCAAGTCTGTTTAGTGCTTGGACGCCATTATAAATTAGTCTAGAGTCCACTTTCGGCGCCGTAAGCGCTTTAAGGGCCGCTTGACTGTCACTGAGTATATAGATAGTCCGCCCTTTGGTTCGCCTGTCTATATTCTCCTGTACACAAGCAATTATGGCGTATGTCTCCGCTTGGAAGACAGTTGCCAAACTACCCATGCTTACACTACTACTGTAGTCATTTGCATAAATGCCTGCTCCCGTACCGGATCCCATTTTTGATCCGTCCGTGTACCATATACTGTCTTCGATACCAGACTTTGGTGGTTCTAGACCTTCGGCCCACTCAGCCCTGGTTGGAACTTTTGTTGTGTAGTTCCTGTGGAATACATACTTGGGTAGCATTTTGTCGCTTCCCATGTTTGTTATTCTGTCTAAGAAACCATCAGTCTCCATGTTTGTGTGCTTAGTTTTCGGCTTGCTATCGCTCCACAGTCCAAGAGTTCTTAATCTGTAGAGCGATTTGCGCGCCTCTGACTTAATCACCATGTGAAGTGGCGGTAGGTCCAGTAGGACTTCTAGCGCCGCTGTAGGCGTGGTACGAAACGCCCCTGTTATAGCCATGCATGCCGTTCTCTGCACCTTTCTCAGGGCCTCTCTGCATGTGCTCATTAAAGTCCTTGGCCACCATACCAGGCTACCGTACAGTATTATGGGTCTCACCATCATGGTATAGATCCACTTCAGTACCTTGGGGTTCAGTCCCCATGTTTTGCCATACGCTGATCTACACATTCCAAATACCCTCAGGGCCTTTGTAATGGTGAGATCTGTATGCTTCTTCCAGTTCAGTTCCTTATCCAGTGTGACACCTAGATATTTCACGTCATTGGACATTTCTAGTACCCTTCCGTACAGCTTTAACTGCTGTATTCCGCGAAGGGTCCTTTTCCTAGTAAAGGGTATTACTACAGTTTTGCCTGGATTAATGGATAATTGGTGACAGTCGCACCATCTCTCCACTTCCCTCAGTGCCTTGTTCATGATTTCTGATACCGTACTTGGGAATTTCCCATTAACCAGTATCACTAAATCATCAGCATATCCTACCGTGTGGATGGGACCTTTATTGAGTTCTATCAAGAGTGAGTTCACCACCAAACTCCATAGAGTTGGTGAAAGTACCCCACCTTGTGGACATCCCTTTGTGGCCGTGGCCATTATCTCATCCCCTAAAAGAGATGACTTTATCAGTCTGCCATTTAGCATGTTGCCTATCCATTTACATATGGTCGGCTCTATACCATGTTTTGCAGCTGCTTCGCTAATAGCATTATACGTGGTACGATCAAACGCTCCCTCCACGTCTAAGAAAGCCGCCAGACATAGTTCTTTATTCTCTATAGCCTGTTCAGCCTTGGTTGTTACCAGATGAAGTGCCGTTTCCGTTGACTTTCCTGGCTGATATGCACATTGCAGTTCGTGCAGCGGATGTCTCCTTAGTGGGCCATCCCTTATGTGTCTATCTACCAACTTCTCCAATGTTTTGAGGAAAAATGACGATAGACTTATCGGCCTATACGATTTGGCCTCACTGTAATCCGCCTTACCCGGTTTGGGTAGGTAGGTTACTTTTACCATCCTCCACACACGCGGTACGTGTGCGAAGGCTAAGCACGCCCTGTACAATCTGCTAAGGTGCGGGATTAGTACAGTAGCGCCCTCCTGTAGTAGAATGGGGTAGATTCCATCTGGCCCCGGGGCTTTGTAAGGTTGAAATGTCGAAAGTGCCCACTTTATCTTTTTATGATCTACTACCTTTTTAGACGTTTCCCAATTGTGTCTCGTTGTACTTGTGGTTTGTTCCAACGCACTAATTGTGCAATCGTCTGTTACGCTCTCGTGTATTACTGAGCCTGGGAAGTGTGTATTACACATTATCTTAAGGGTCTCTAGCCCCGTTTTCGTCATTGTACCGTCATTGTCCCTGATGGATGTAAGCGGGACCGACTTTGTGGTTGCTAATGCCTTTGTTAGTCTCATTCCTTCCGGTATTGACTCGATCTGATCGCAGTGGTTCCTCCACGCTCTCCTTTTCGCTTTTCTCACAGCCTTGCTGAGTTCTGTGAGTTTTTGTGCATAGTACCCAAAGTCATTATATGACTTTGCGTCATTAAATATTGCCCTGACGGAACCCTAATGATGTAGGTATCGATTTAATCTTCTCATAAACCGAAACCTTAATCCACTGACATAAGAGCGATGGCACATTTTTTTTTTTATTATTTTTTTTTTTTGAAGCCTATGCCACTGCTGGGCAAAGGCCTCCCCTCCTGACTTCCACTCGTCCCGATTCCGGGAAATCGCCGGCCAATCGCTGCAAAACACGTCCAGGTCGTCCCGGCGAAAAATAATCTTAACGATTTTATGAAAAGGGATAATTTCCATGGAGAAGCGATAGTTATCCAGTTTTTATTTACAAAAACCGACATAACTAGTTTTTTTTTGTTTTTTTTTTGCTGAATTTGACTTGAGTTCATTTTAAACTTTTTACTCCTAATAACCTCAGGACGCCATGGTTAAATCTGTCGGTATACTCCTACCCACCCTGTATATACCTATATAGTCTCCCTCATCGATTTCGATGACGGCGACCCTAGCAGTTACGGGTTTGCCCTATTGAAAGTAGTGCAGTGCGTATCGAATAGATGCGCTGACTTGTCAGCATGTATTAGCTGCATGCGGGCGGGTCAACAACTCGCGTGGACGTCTTATCCGGTTTAATCTAGTTTAGCTGGTCGGGCGCCATACTCGTATTAGCTGCTCGGTGCCCTGTCAACGCTTATTACCTAGATTAAGTTCTATTCCGAGAAAATTGTACGAGTATTAGGATTTGCTTCTGGTATTCAGGGACCAGTCAATATTAAACAGTGTTACAGTCTGCCCAAAGGGCCTTATGCTTCAGTGTTTTGAGTCAAAACACTGAAGCATAAGGCCCTTTGGACAGACGCAATTTCTGTCAAAACTTTTGACAGAAATTGCGCCGCGCGCCGCTGTTTTGCGTTTTAATATTTATGTTTTGTATATTGATATGTTAAGTCTGCATGTTATTCAAGTATACATATGTTTATATAGGCCTTGTTAACTGATGCAAATAAATAAATAAATATATTTTCACGAGCGAGCGAAGCGAACGAAGTTCTCCGTTTCAGTTTGGGCTAAAATTGATTCGTATGTCCGGCTGTTCTCCACTACAGGTCGCATTTCTCACCCGATTCTCGGGAAATTTTGTGAGCAGGTTCAATAATTATATACATTTATTTTATCGATTTAGATTTTTTTTTAAACACGCCTGCGAGTTCTACAACTTCATCATCATCAGCCGAAAGACGTCCACTGCTGGACATAGGCATCCCCCAAAGAGTACCAAAAGACCGTTCCTGCGCCAGCGGACTCCCGCTACCTTTACCAGGCCCCGTAGCATGGATCACGCGATACGTGACAGGATAGAGCATCCGTCCCTGGCTCACACCGTTCGATTGAACGAGACGACGCACTTATCCTATCACTTATCGCGTGATAAACGCCATCCATGCTACGGGGCCAGATCGTCAATCCACCTTCAGCCACAAGTATTCAATTAATATATGGACATGTCTATGAAAAAGATTTAACCTTATGCCGCCTACCATAAAAAAAACCATTTAGTCATTCATGTAAGTACCTACATACGAACTTACATTTCACAGACATAACCAGTTTATTATTAGTAGGTATAAAGTATAGATTACAAACATTTATGTTCATAGTTTCAGTCGCTCTAATAGGTACGAATAAGCCAACGGTTATCCAGCTTGTTGATTTTGCTTTGCAAACTTTGCATACACATGATTTCAATTGGAAATTATCGTTTTGAATAGATTTGTATTCATATCGGGTATTCAGCATGATTAGTTCTAATCGTTCTACACGAGCGAACAATTGTGGATATGCTTTAAATTCTTTGCATATAGAAATCTTGTTTGTTACGAATGTAAATGGCAATTTGATAAAAATAAAGATGGAACGATAAAAGGCATTGATTGAACAAATAAAATATGTTTAGGTAAAAAAATAGCATATTTGTTTCACTAAATTGCATGTTTTACCTAATCTAACTTATATATATAAACATACCTACATACTGGTTAGTAACATTTATTTATTTATTATGAAAATGATAACGGTTTATACGTATTAAACTGTGTGTAATTCACTTTCAAAGCAACTATGAACGGGGATTTTTCACGTCGGTAAAATTTGTATTGAAACTGAATGTGTATTGGAATTTAGTAAAAAGTATGTTAAGATTAGATCGCAGACAATAAAGGGGCGCTAGGATGGATCCTCAATAATAGTCTGTCGTTCAATCGCGTTCTATTATGTATAATTAGCCCACAAACAAAATTAAATTAAATATGTATAATTAACAAACAAACAAACAACCTCTCTGCTCGCCGTCGTGGGTATAGAATAGAACTCATCGTCTTTTTTTAAGACAAACCAGATATAGATATAGTTATAAAGTATTTCATCGAGTGATAACTCCTCGTATTAGTGACATAGCAGATTAATTTTCATAAAGACCATCGTAGCTCCATATTTTCACGATAATTAAAATTTTCTTTGGCTTTTGGATTAAAAAGTTAAAACAGTTCCATTCGATTATAAAGCGTCCAACTGCAACACCAGCGTAAATTACCTCCCTTTCAATTCAGATTGCAAAAATCCTATCAGCATTCATACCACGTAAAAACCTTAATAGCCACTTTGCCGGCAAGCCTTACCGATAGCCGTCTGCCTTAAGGGTTCTAGTTCCACATTGCTAGTAGAGCATTGCACCCGTGTCAAGATAGTAGAGAGAGCGGGGGCTGCATTGAGTTCAACCACCCCTTGGAAATCTGCATACTGATAGTGAGAATTGAGAAATGTTTTTCCTTGTCGAAGTCTTTATATTATGATAATTATACTAGTAAGATTGAATTTCGCCTGGCCTGTTGAGAAGGTTTGTTCTGTGGCAGGTATAAGTGATGCCTGTTAGTGGCTGTTAGACATGTTTGCAAGATGTCAAGGGAACGTGTTTGGTCTACAAGGTAATTGCATAACTTTTTAAACGAACGTAAGAATGCCCTTCCTGTGCTAAAGATATGTGATTACCCCGCAGCATTTAATCTGTTCCGCGGCAATCACGACACATATGCGTCAGAGCGCTCCGGGCACTTTTTGCAACACATGGAGTTTAAGCTACAGCTACAGACGCTACGTGGCAGTGAATGGGTTTCTAGAAAGTACTAGGTCTAGGAAACTAGTAGATCTGAAAGAGGACATTAAACCCATTCTTGATACGAAACTACAAAATCATGTATTTTCTCATTGTGTTCTTTCAATCAGAGGGCTAATCACGTAGCGTTCCGAACGCGCGTCGGTACAATTTTACTGTCAATTTTCCTTATAAAAAAAACATTTAAACCTACCCGACGTTCGTACAATGCGCTACGTGATCGACCTGCTGGCTACGATTAATAGGTACCTAATTGTCTTTCATCGACATACTTACCACAGCACGAATGATCAAAACGTCAACATATATTATTTGTTGTTCTAAAATGGCGCCCTCTCTTGACATTAATTCTTAATATAATTTTCTACATAAATGAAATTGAGTTAACTTTACCCTTCAACATGTTTAGATGCAATACGAACTTACAACAAAATTAAATCACAAATATAAGATAAATAATTAAAACAGAATATATCGTCGGGTGACAAGCAAAAGTCACTACCAAAACTGTCACTGCTCCTCAAAACCTCGTATCTCGGTACGTAGTCGATATCGAGATACGATCTTTGATTTAAGTAGGTATTTGTTACTTAGTGAGTTTTGCTTGTCACCCGACGATATGCAGCATTAACAATGCAATTATACGTATGCATTAACTTAAATTCATATTTCTAAACTTAAGGCTTCATTGTTTGGTAACTTGCGGCGTCTCATATGATTTAGCTACCTAGTAAGAGCTGGCCAATGTTCTATGACGTCATTGTACGGTAAATAGTTGTAGTTAACTTTGCCAGAGCTACATATTCCGCTGTGTTGAAGTAATAAACGGGTCATATGCAGATTTAGGTTCAAATATGTAAACGGTTTCGGAAAACGAATGCCATGCCATATTTCATTCAAAATAGATTGTTGGCAATCCACTGATCGAACGAGTTTTATATATGTAAATAGAATGCCTCACCGCCGTATAAGACACACGTCCTTGCGCACAAGAAAACGAGATGCAACACTCTTCGGAATTGGGGAGTTTGAGAGGATGACAAGACCAAATTTGTTGAAATTGATATTATTTAAGCAGTTGTCTAAGAAAAACTATTTGTTCTAGCACATCAAAAAAATTATATGTTAATATTCATCATATTTCCAAGAACGTAGACGGACTCGAAACATAATTGGATGAAATCGGCTCGATAGAAAATAATTGCAAAGATTGGTCTTAAAATCATCTTAAACGGTTCTATGTCAAAAAAATAAGGATTTTTTTGACGTATGGGTCTGCAATTAAAAACATGAAGTCCACATGTTCATACCTAAACCGTAGACGAGCCATATTTCACAAAAAATCCACCCTTTTTTTATTTTAATTTTTATTCATTATTTTCGTCTAAAACCTGGCCGCTCAAGTAACACTCGCTCTCGTTTACTCCGATACAAATAGACAGTGTGCGCGTTTTTGGTGTTGACAGCGCCTTAATTGAAAGCGCGAGCGAATCGAACGTATAGTTCTCCGTTTCAGCTTGGGCCAAAATTCTTTCGTATGTCCGGTTTTCATGTAATCCGGCTGTTCTCCTCTCCAGGTCGCGTTTCTCAACCGATTCTCCTGAGATTTTGTGGCTAAGGGAAACAGTCGGAATCATGTCAGCATTTTTGCCCAAGCGCTTACCGCTCGGCCACGACTTTGGTCTTAAGCGACCGGCGACCAGCGTTTTATCTGTTCATTGCGCGTGATCCCAACTAACCACAGTGCGTTGCGCGTCTCGACCGCGCAATGAACATATAAAACGCTGGTCGCAGATCGCTTAAGACCAAAGTCGTGGCCAAGGCGTTAGGAACCCGCCTAGCGGGCGCCTAAGGCTAGGTTCACACGGCAACGTCTTGCACGTTTTCTGCACGTATTCGGTTTGCTTGACAAGTCCGGTGAGTATTCGTTTAAACGTATAAACAACATTTTGTATGTGCCTTATTCATATTCATTTTATTGGTAATATAAATTACAGGTCAGGTTTACTTAAATTAATTCACAATAGCAGGACAACTTTTACAATAATAATGTATATACAATTAAATTAAATAATCAATATGTCTAATCCTCTATTAATAATTCAGATAACATGTCAATGGTTATACCGAAGTCGTTTATGTTACACATCTCAAGACATTTCTAACTCAAAGAACTCCTTGTGGTTGTAGAAGGCCTGCTCGACTAACCAACTTTTCAGTCTTCTTTTGAATATGGAGTTATTTTGGGCAGTCACAATTACACTCGGGAGATGGTTGTACACTTTTGGACCTAAGATGTGTATGTGCTTGCTTGACTTTGTCAGCTTATGAGGCACGATGGGAAGCCTGTTACAAGTACGGGTCGACCGCATCGGGTACCGGCGGGGGGCCGCGACGAGAGGTTTGTTTTCAGCCTGCTCATGCGCGTAAACTGCTGCTTGGAGAATCAGCTGTGATGGTAGGGTTAATATGCCCAGAGCTCTGAAATACGGCCTCGCTGACTCAGTCTGTGTGATGCGGACAATTGCACGCACGGCGCGTTTCTGGAGTCTAAAGACTCGCTCCCATTCTGCGGCTCCGGCCCAAAGTTCTGTTCCATATTGTATATGAGCATGCACTGACGCAAAATAGCACGTTCTCAACATTTCGCGGGGTAGTATTCTACTATCCTTTATGTATACGTGAAGACCTACTGCAAAAAAACGTGCAGAACGTTGCCGTGTGAACCTAGCCTAAGCCGTAGTCGCTTCCCACTATACATATGAGGAAAACCACGGTTAGGCCAGTCCGTAGAGTATATCTTTGTTGCAAAAGGTGGTGTAGAAGATTTTGTTTTTTAATATTGTTTACATCGATACAACCGAGCAAATATCAAAAATGGTTACACGAGATATCTTGGGACAACTTTTGGCAGCCATAAATCTGGGACTTTTTTTGGTTTCTCACTCGTAGCTTCTATACGGTGCATCCTAGCGAAAAGTTACACACTAGGGAATTAAAAAACATGAAATTATGCGTCTAAGTTCTGTAAATTCCTACAAAACAAAGTTGAGGAAAGCCTAATTTTCGACCATGGTTTTCTACTATGTCGCTGAACCGAATTAGTATGTATTGGTACTCATTAGACGCATAATTTCATGTTCTTTAATTTCCTAGTGTGTAACTTTTCGCTAGGATGCACCGTATAGAAGCTACGAGTGAGAAACCAAAAAAAGTCTCAAAATTTCGAGGGTTTGTGGCTGCCAAAAGTTGTCCCAAGATACCTCGTGTAACCATTTTTGATATTTGATCGGTTGTATCGATGTCAACAATATTTAAAAAAAAAATCTTCCACACCACCACTTGCAACGTACCCCGGGGTGCTTTGAACCTCTACGGACTGGCCTAGGTAGCTCGTAGCGATTCTCGGCAGTGAATGTGTCTTTGTTTTCCGAAAATTTGAAACAAAACAGCATCTCGCAGAACTACACTAAATCATATAAGCGTAACGTACACGTAACTAACCGAAAAACCAGTTCAAAACTAAACAAGTTCCCGCAAAACAACGAACTCCCCGCAGATTCAGGTTTATCTTGGAATTTATGTATGGCATTCCGTTGCGAACTAACTTAGCTAATTATCTGGCTGGTTCATTAGTGTAGCATTATTACGACGACTAAGTTACGATCTTTAGATTATACTAAACAAAAGCGGAGCTAACATAACGTGTCTTGCAACTTTCTGCTATAAATAGTCGTTAAGGCAAGTAGATGTGCAAAATGTTGGTTTCAAGTGCTGTAATTGTGTTATGTACATTGTACATACTATACTTTTAAACTAGCAATATTTGTAAATTTATTTATTGTATGACAATAAGTCCGAAAACGCCTCCAACGATTTGCCCTTGCGCAAAAATCTATCTACTTAGGTACCTAAGTCTCATCCGGGAAAAATCACACCTATACATTCTCCGGGTTTTTAGGTTTTTACTCACATTGAGCAAAGCCAAGCCGAGATATATCTAAAACAGTGGAAAATGACATGTATGTAACTTAACAATGACATAACATATGTCATGTTGGTTACGAATGAAAAGTTTAATACTCCACACTAAAAGTTAGGTTTCGCTTCAACAGCCGCATCAACCGGAGCTTTGTGCAGTCGTCGTCAGAGATTTATAAAATGTTTGCCTTATCTCAAGGTAATAAGGTTCATAATTGAAAAACCGTCTGAATTTCTAGAGCCGTGTCCCAGTGGGGATGAAATTCAAAGCGAGTTGTAATGAGATGGTATCACGGTAAATTTTACACCTCGTTTGTTACTGCGGAGTTGAACGTGAACTGAACATTCATGTGATTCATCTTCGTATGGGTGGGGGGATTTAAGTGCACATGCTGTTTTAGTTTGAACTTTGTTGGACTTTACTGGGATAAAAACTTTTAGTACAAATTCCGTTTTGATATTCCTTCTCATTGAGCTTTAAAATAGGTTTACCTACTTGCCAAAAAAGGGCTGACTTCAAAAAATAATTCTATCGAGGTTTTTGTCTTCAATCATGTTTTCATGTTTGTCACACCTTAAACAAAAGATCAGTAATCATCAGTCGAAATGCTGGACTTATATTTCAAATACTAGCTGTTGCCCGCGACTTCGTCCGCGTAGAACTTAATACTTCGAAAATATAATGCAAACAAACTTCTACCATCTTAAGGGATGATTTCCGAGGCAAAAACTATTCTATATCCTTTGAAGGGTCTCAAATTATCTCTATACCAAATTTCATCTAGGTACATGGATTTTATCCAAACTTTCACCCCCTATTTCATACCCTTAGGGAATGATTTTCGGGATAAAAACTATCTAATGTCATTCTTCGGGACTCAAACGACCTTTATACCAAATTTCATCTAAACGGGATTCATCCAAATTTTCACCCCCCATTTCACACAGTGATTTCCGGAATTACAACTATCCTATGTCCTTTCCCAGGACTCAAGCTATCTCTATACCAAATTGTATTAAAATGGGTTCCATCCGAATTTTCACCCCTAATTTCATCCCCTTAGGGGATGATTTCTGGGGTAAAAACTATCCCATGTCCTATCCCAGGATTTAACCTATATCTACACCAAATTTCATCAAAATTGATTACATCCAAATTTTCACCCCCCCCCCCCCCTTTTTCACCCCCTTAGGGGATGATTTCCGGTATAAAACCTATTATATGTCCTTCCCCGGGACTCAAACTATTTATATACCAAATTTCATCTACATCAGTGCAGCGGTTTAAGTAGCTCCATACAAATTTCCACCCCCAATTTCAGCCCCTCAGATATAAAAACTACCCTTTGTCCTTCCCCGGGGCTCATTTCATCTAAATCGGTTCAGCGGTTTAGGCGTGAAGAGGTAACAGACAGACACACTTTCGCATTTATAATATTAGTATGGAAGTATGGATTATTAGTATGGATAGTATGGATTATTTCCGCTTGTCTTCCAAATAGAGGTGTAGCTGTAGACTCACTTCAAAAGAAAGAAGAAACGAAAAACTCATTCAAATATCTCAAAAAATTACGAAGCTACAACCGTTTTAATGTCGCTTGTTACAGTGAGAAAACGATTAGGGACCGTGACGTCACGATCCTCGAGCGTCATAGTAAAAAACAATCGTTTCATTATAAAGGTGCGTTTTGCGGAAAAGAGACGCAACAAACCCCCTCTTAAAACTTTATACACTTATAACTTAGTGATTACCTATATAGCCTCTTGCGTTGTTTTTTTTCGAGATAATACAACATTATGATTATTTTGTTTAGTGTCTACATCCCTATTTTCGATAAGATAAGATAAAATAAGATTTCTTTATTGTCAGAACTGTGTATATTTAGTTGTTTTGGGTAAAATAAAGTCCAACAGCTTGCCCATTTCGGACGTACAATATTAAACTTAAAGCTAGTCAAATATACTAAAACAATAACAACAATAGTATTTCCAAATAATTTTAACCATATTCACACATAAAATATTAATTTAGATCTATCCGACATCCGTATTTTCTTTTAAACCACGAACTTCGGAATTCGAAAATATTTGGGTATATCTATCTCTATCGCACTAACAAATGACAGGAATGCAGAGGGCCTACCGCGAAAGGCATTCGAAGTTTCCCCTTTCTGTCATACTTACAAGTTCGTACATAAGTGCGACAGAGAGGGAAAACTTCGAATGCCGTTCGCGGTAGGCCCTCAGATATACGAACTTCGAGTTACGGTTTTCGCTGTTTGGCTGAATACGCAAAGAGCGCGCGCGCGTGCCATTCAAAAAAACCAAGTTTATATTGTTCGAATTTGTTGTTACATTTGTACAAATAACGCCTTAATTCGACATTTGCGCATATAAGTTCGCATATCAAAATCGATTAATTTTATGTTTGCTTTTGGTACCTATGTGTCTCGTCAATGTATATCGTAGACGGGATTAAAATTATTAATAGGCGAAAGAAAAGCAAAGCAATTCCGCCATTTTGTCCGTAGTATTTCTTATTACTGTAATTTTGACGTTTCTTTTAGCTGACAGATGTGGCGGCGATATACTTTAAGAATAATAAATGAAAAATTAAATGAAGTCGTATATTACGGAAAATAAATTAATCGTCGCAGTCGGATAAAAACTATCCTAAGTTGCAGCTGGAATAATAATGTACCTATATAAAATGTTTCATATTTTTCCGTCCATGGGATGCTGAGAACATTCGTACCACAGAAAGCTTAGTTTCAAACTGGCTGATTCTTTTTTTAATTTAGAGATTTATTATAAGTGGAGATAAATAGATAGAAGATAATGAAACTCCCATTCAAATATCTCAAAAAATTATGAAGCTACATCCGTTTTAATGTCGCTTGTTAGAGTGAGAAAACGATGAGGGACTGTGACGTCAATATACTCGAGCGTCATAGTAAAAAACAATCGTTTCATATGAAGGTGCGTTTTGCGGAAAAGGGACAGAACATACCCCCTCTTAAAACTTTGGACTCTTATAACTTAATCATTACCTATATAACCTCTTGCTTTGTTTTTTTCTCCATTTGACTATATTTATTTTAAATTCTTTTTCGAGAAAATACATTATGATTATTTACCATATTTTCGATTCCTGAGCTATAACCACGAACTTCGGAATTCGAAAATATTCGGGTATCTCTATCTCTATCGCACTAACCATACTCGAGTGACAGGGATGCAAATATATGAACATTGAGTATCGGTTTTCGTGGTAGCGCCGCAGGTACTTTGGCTGAATGCGCCGAGCGCGTGCCATTGTCATTCAAAAAAAACAAATTCGTGTTAATTATATTGTTCAAATTTGTTGATTTCATTTATTGAAATTACGACATAAAACGACATTTGCGCATATAAGTTCTCATATCAGAATCGAATATTTTTTTATGGTTTATATTTTAGCATTTGTCTCGTAAAGGTATATCGTAGACGGGATTTAAATTATTAATAAGTGAAAGGCAAAGCAATTCCGCCATGTTGACGAAAATTTGACGGTTCTTATAGCTGACAGTTGGAGCAGCGTTTGATTTCAATAAAAATAAATGAAAAATTAAATGAAGTCGTATATTTCGGAAAATTAATTAACTGTCGCAGTCGGATAAAAACTATCCTAAGTTGCAGCTAGAATAATAATGTACCTATATAAAATGTTTCATATTTTTCCGTTCATGGGATGCTGAGAACATTCGAACCGCGCAAAGCTTAGTTTCAAACTGGCTGATTCTTTTTTTAATTTAGAGATTTATTATAAGTGGAGATTATACGAGATATTTCAAGTTTAAAATGAGTATGCATAGCCTATGTAGCAGCGTCTTAAGCCATTTTGGCGTGAATGTGTAACAAACATCCAAACTTTCGCATTTATAATATTGGTAGAAGTCCAACAAGGTAGTAGGTCCAACTAGGACAAGTAGGATTATCCTGAAAAATAACAGTGAATAGATTAGCTATTGGAAGAGAGTCGGGCCGTCAGCCACGGCTGATAAAGTTTATTGTGAACTTATCATATAAAACTTTTTCGGAAAACATCGTTTAGGGTGAGTATACACTGTGGGTGGATTTCTTCCTCGTACACCACTCTGTTACTTCGCACAGCACTGGAGGTTCACCCTTAGGTATACATTATTTTTGTATCAATCAATCAATCATATTAATTTGCAAAATTAATCTCATCATTTAATTTCATTAGATAAAGTGCATATTTAGTTGCTGAAATACGTGTAATTAATTACCTAATTTTTTTTTTTTTATATTAATATGTTTTTTTTAGTTTTGCGGTAGTAAAACAATAAGTACCGACAAATATAGATCGGTGTAAGAACTAATATCTGTTATCCAGTTAGTGTCATAGATATCTGCACAATTAATCTCTATCCAAAATTATGAGACAAGTTAAGCGACAATTTACCAAAACGCACAGCTAGTTTTGAAACTGTTTAAAAACCGTGTAGAATGCGTCAGTTTCCAGAGCGAGTAGAAGTTTCACCCGCGCTAATGAGATGACATTCGCGGTAAATTTACACCCCGTATAATTAGTGGCGGCGGGATTAGCCACATTACTTCTGTGTATAATCGCCTTAGTTCTAAATAGCTATGTTTATAATATAACCAGTGTGGGATAATTCTGTGTTACACATTTTCGAATTACTTGACTCGCGAGAATAAGTTTCTTTAGGTACTTTTATTTTCTTACCATAGTTATCTACTCTTATGAATTTGCTATACAGATCAATATATTTGATTACAAATGCGTTGTATTACTTATTTTGTGGCCCGAATCTAAAATCTGGCAAACAAAGTTCCACTAGATTCAATTGTATTGTTGTTGTTGTCATACGTACGTACCACAGATGTATGAATATAAGGAGATCGGACATGGCGGCCGATTTGTATAGAGTGAGCCTGTCGCAAGTACATTAACCCAGACAACGCCCAAGTAATTGACAAGACAAAGCACGCACACATCTAAAACACACACACTTGTATACCTACACGCTTATTTGACAATAAACGCGCATCATATCAGGCATTTAGGGAAAAAACGTAATATTCTCTGCGATCAGCACGCATGCACAGTATGGCAGTGTATGCCCATTGAGCATACAGCTGCGACACGGCCGCTGGCGGCTTGTCCTCTCTCTAATATTCTATGCTCTGAGGTACGTACCTATACATTTTGACGCGGTTGTACCCTCAATGATCCATGGGATCCGTTTTCGAATCTCATCCTAACATTTGGCGTAGGGACTAGTTTTACGAGCGACTGCCATCTGACCTTCCAACCTAGTGGAAACACTAGACCTTGTCAGGGGCGGTTCACTCTGTGATTCCGTCGCGCCGCTACAAGTACATGCCGGCGGCCGCCAAATTGGCGGCCCATTAGTAGCTGCCGCGTGTTGGTACAGGACGGTCGCACGGGTCGCAGCGCGTTGCATGCGATAGAACGGGATGGCCACATTAAGGCACGTTTGGCGTACCTAAACAGGGATTTTGTTAACAGAGATCCTTCTGTACGTAGTACTATTACTTATTCTGTGACCTTGTGTGGGATTAGACCGGTTTCCTCACGATGTGTTCCTTCACCGAAAAGACCAACAGTGTTGTTGCATAATTGAATCTAGTTGCTTCAACTTGCGTTTGTCCAACTCAATCTTTAGACGAACATTGTCAGTAGATAAGTGCATGATCGTGAAAATGCATATTGCGCGTTGAAGCAGTTGAAGTCACTATATACGAGTATATACAGGGTGACTGGTAATTCGACCTATTCCTTGAAAGGGGTTATACTAGAGCTAATTTGCAACAATTTATGTCCAGTCAACCAGGGGTCAAAACACAATTTTTTTTAATTTTTCGAGTTTTTAGTTTGTTTAAAAAAAATCGCCTTGCAGCCTTAAAGTGCTGATTGTGACAAAAATGTTTTTTTACCATCCAAATGGAAGTACTTTTGTCACAATCACCAGCTTAAGGCTGCAAGGAGAATTTTTTTCATACAAACTAAAAACTCGAATATCTCGGAAACCAGCGAGTTTCGACCCCTGGTTGACTGGACATAAATTGTTGCAAATTAGCTCTAGTATAACCCCTTTCAAGGAATAGGTCGAATTACCAGTCACCCTGTATATATAACTTATTTTAAACAAATGAACGAAGTATAGTTTTTATCATTACCGATTTCTATTGTTTAATTGTTATCTTTATAAGTAGGGCTGTAAAACAATTACGCATAAAGAACAAAACAAACAGCTACCTTTTCCTTCCATATTTAGCAACAAAAGAAGTTGTAAAATCCCACGTTGAATGCCTTTTCGTAATTTTAACTGGGACAAACTAAGAAACTGAGGGTTATAAAACCATCCCAGCAAGTGAATGTTTTCAGCTACCGTAAAATGGGGTGAGTTGGGTCAAAATAGCCATTAAAACCTCGATAAAAAAGTGGCACGTTGATTTTTATGCATTAAGAATGTCCCGGCCGTATGAATTTTAGTTTTTTAATGATTATCTGTCGTTTAATTTCATAATTTTAACTATAAACAAAAAAAATAGTAGGAAATCCCACCTCACCCTGCAGTGGGTGAGCTCCCAATTGGGTGAGCAGGGAAAACGTATGCAGTGGGGAAAAACTATCGGATTGTGAATTTCGGATTAAGAGGATTGTGAAGTGTCGATACGCGGCGCGAGTAGGTATTTTAAAAAATCTACCTGTCTCACACCGCTCTGCCCGTATCGTGCGATAGAGAGAATTGCAAGTCCTGGAGGTAATTGCCTACATTTTCTTGTTGAAATATGGTTTCGGGTGATAACGTTTTTACCCCCCTAAACCTTTATGAAATTAAATAATTTTGGTATAATTGAATTAAGTACACTTTAATCTATGTCTGTACGTTTTCGTTTTTTAGTAAATCAGTTTAGATTAATTTAAAAAAAATAAAAACATAAACAAAGTTTTTAAGTCAAAAATATAGATTTTTAGATGCTAATAACTTTTAACGTAAGCAATATTTCTTAAAAATCATCGTACAGGCCTAGTATTTGACTATATCTACAAAATGTTTAAAAATTATATAAATCAAACGAGGTTTACGGGGTGAAAAACGTTATCGATTTTTGTATAAAAATTTACAGGTTCACAATCCTCTTAACTTGCCTCGATCCGCGTTCCGTCTCACTCTCCGCTCATATTTATCGCTCCTTTTCCGCATGACCGCTCCCCACAACCCTGGTTCCACTTCAGGCCACGCATCTTTCACCTCTCACTTCTAGGGACTTATGTTATAATTTGGCTACTCCCACGTATAATTAAATTACTTTTAGGGCAACCAAAACCCGAAAATTAAAGTAGCAACTGAAAATATTCGCGTCCCATCTGCCCACTGAATCCCTACTTACCCCATTTACGGTATTTTGTTAGTTATTCTTACATTAACAATAATTTTAATTCAAGAACGAATTCCAATTTTGTGTGCTCTAGTTATTTTTATACTTTATCTCCATCCCCAACGGGGCACAAATTCAGCGCGACTGGTAATGAGATGTTCGCGGATAATTTACATGTCGTGTGACAATTAGTGGTCCCGGAATGAGCCGCAGGCTGCATCGAGTAAGCACTGTAGAGATAACAACCTCATAAAAGTCATAAACTTAGGCTTTCCCACCAGACTAAGCTATTGTTGAAATGGCCTTACATCCAATAGTACAGTTGTCATCCCGGTACAATAAACGTCAATGATGACATATGACGACATAAGGCCTCTCACAGACTGGCGCGGCCAAGCTGCGGCGGTCATTAGAAAACTTGTCATTAATTAGCTGTCAAATTTACTATGGTCCGCCACCGCCGGCCGCGCCAGTGTGATGCAGGCTTAAATTGTACTGGGATGATAGCTGTCAAATATTGGATGTAAGGTCATTTAAATTATAACCCAACTCTTCTCAGGGCGGGTTGCCTCAAACTTACGATTATCCCAATAGGGGTCCCAAATTAATCGAATCCAAAGTTATCTTCTTCTTCTTAGGGTGCCATATCCTAACGAATGTCGGCGATCATCACGCGAAAGTCTTCCCTGCTCTTCGCCGTCCTGGCGAGAGTAGCGGTGTCAATAGTACCGGTCCAGTCCCTGATATTTCCCAACCACGTTGTTCTAGGTCTTCCTCTGCCTCTTCTACATTCTATTTTCCCCTCTATTATGTTTCTTATTATTTTGTATTTCTTGTTTCTGTAAATATGGCCAAAATAGGCTGTTTTCATTCGTTCCAAATTTATACTGAGAAGTATAACTTAATGGTTTTTTTTGGCTATTTTGTTATATCGTATAACTAATAGTAGGTATAAATAGGTGGATAACCTAACCTAACTTAGTGAACTTTTATTCATATTTCAGTAGGTAAGTGAGAATTAAGATGAGGTAAAATACCTTAATATCAACTTGTTTGTGTAGTAAAATAATGTATTGTTGGATCCGTATCCCGGTCAAAAAGTGGGTGTGAGGAACACCCGGGGGTTTTTAGTCAGTACAAGTCTGACATAACCACTGCTCCTCCCCGTGGCGCGGTGGTATCCATGAGGATTTTCCCCCGGACAAAAAAAATAAAAAAATACTGACTTAAAAAAAAGAAAATTAAACCCAACTTTGTTTTTTTTTCTCTCGAGGAATTTTTAAGCAATCATGTTAACGGTTAAGTAAATCACTTTAATAAACAATCGTATAACATTCTTCATCCACCTTCCCAATTAACTGCGACATATTTTTTTATGTTATTCTGTTTGTTTCAGGCATACAGTCCCACTGGTTTCGAGAAGTACGGCTACACATGCACGGTGGCGGATTTCAGAGTTAACTTCTCAGTTTGGGACACTTCAGGTAAGAGAACAGCCATAATTTAATATTAGACTCTCTTATTCATAAAACCTAATAACCCTAAACCCCAAATTGATGATGATGATGTAATCCTGTTATCCATTTTGCACGATCTTGCGCGACTTTTTCTAGCTCTTTCCAGCCGAGACCAGTTCAGCCAGCCTCTTTCTCGACTGATCACCTCCATGTATTCCGAGGACGTCTTCTGCCAGTAGATTGCTAACGGAGACCCTGCTTGGACAAATGGTTACCCGACCGTCGAAGCGCGATTACAATCCATCGCCATTTCCTTTCCAGGATCTCTTGGCTTATGGGCTTCTGTCTGACCCCCAAATTAGTTTTATTTAATCGTATGGCATATATTATTTTTGGCCTTTTTGAGTTTGTCACTCTTTAGTACCACCCAGGGGACACGTGCAGGGTTGTGGTAGGTAGCTCCTGCGGACGCAAGTGACAGTTGTCCCCCCTTTGTCAAGTGAGTGGGCAACTCGACTGTTAGAGGTTCTTAAGCCGCCCGAAGGCCTCTAACTCGGCTTAACGGCTACTGTCATAGACAGCAACCGGGATCAACTGCTTAGCGTGCCTTCCAAAGCACGGAAGCGCTCATTTATAGTAACCACTCAAAGGCGGTCACCCATCCAAAGACTGACCCCTGCCGTCTTTGCTTGACCTGCGTTATCGTTTCCGATACGCAGGCGCCGCTGGGCTGTGAACGCTTCGTAATTAGTAAAAGTTAATAACTGTGTTTACTTATATTATATTCTAGGCAATGAGGATAAAATGGGATTTAACCACGAGCTATGCCTACAATCGCTTTTCACTTTACAAATTACGAGTAAATCAAACGGAAATTAAATATATATTATGTATGTTACCTATATTATTTAAGCTGCTGCGACTCGACCTCGTGTCGTTCGCCGCGGGCGATTTTACAAAAGTAAAATTTTAGAAAAAACGTGATAGCTATTTTTTGATTGAAGTCGGTTAACAGAGGTGCCATTAATATAATATGAGTCCAGCTGTCCAAACCCATTGCCACTTCAACTGATCATTAGACACGTAAATTATACTCAAATTCAAGGCCGTACTAAAACCCCGATAAACCCCATTAAGTCATTAATAATTAACGAAAGTAAACTTCACTTCCGGAAATCTCATTTGCCGTTTACGAGGACGGTAAACGAGCTGGAATTTAATTCCGTCGCTGAAAGCATAGTGTCGATTGTACTGTTTACAGCCTGTTTATAGTAGGATTTAATTCATTAAAGCTATAGCGCCGCCAACATTTTGTCGTGCTCACTGTTTAATGTGGCTCAATGTGCTGTGCTTTTCGCATAAAACTAGGTTTTTGTCAAAACGGATTATTTCAAAAAGTAAGAACCAAGTTACTCTTATTGTACGTTATTGTTCATCAAATTTCATATTCTTTCAATAAAATATTATAAAATGCTTGGAGACCACAGAATTTATTACACTATTTTTATTTTATTTACTTATATGGATTTTGAGGAAAACTACGTTATTATTTTTGTCTTGCACATTCTTTTCGAAAACAACGTTATTCATTACGTCTTGTAGACAGGTATTTATTCTGATATTAACATTTAATTAGTTTATATGCAGTCAGCATCAAAAGTAGCTACGCAAACGAAGACGACAAAAGTCTTTTCACCTCACTAGCTCGGAAAGGCCTTTTTGTATGTTTGATATCTATTGAGAAAATCGCTTTTTGTCCACATGTGAAGAAAGTAGACGTAGAACGTTAAAAGTAATATGACGTAGAACGTTAAATGTTTATTTTTTGTATATTTTGTGACATGCTTTTTAACTTTTTTTTAAATTTATTTTTAAAACTTAAAAAAAAAACTTTTTCTTAACTTTTTTTAATTTTTTTTAACTTTTTTTTTACGTTTTATAACTTATTTTTTAACTAGGAATTTTAATTTAACTTTTTTCACTTTTTTAATTTATTTATTACCTTTTTTTACCCTTTTTCTTATTTTCCTCGCTGTAGTGAGGTGAAAAGATTTGTGTTATACACGGGTGAAATGTTATTTTACGTCTCGTGTGTTGAAACACTCGCAGGTAAAATACAACTTTCCCCCCTTGTATAACAAATAACTATTATTAAAAGGGAATAAGAACTTTTGACGTCTTCAATTGCGTAGTTACTTCTGATGCTGACTGTACATTAAATGGTTACAAAACTAAGGCCGGGACTAATTTTTACGATGATTTACGGAGTACACGCCTTAAGGCGAGTAGGTACTTAGATATGCAAAACGTTTTTTGGAGCGCCAAGGCTTGTCTTCAATATTTAATTTTAAATCTGACCGTTTGAATTTCTAGTAGCACAGCAGTATTGAACTGAGTCAAACTAATTCTTGAAAAGAGTCTGTTTTCCACCTTAAATTTCATCCTCCTTCAAATCTACAAGTAGGAGAATAGAAATTAATTTATTGCAAGGTTATTCCTTCTCAATAAGAAAATACTATACAAAAAAAAAACTTAAAAACTAGAATAACATCGGTAAAAAGAAGACTGGTGGTGCTGCTATAGTGGCCGCAAGTGGATACCACTCAGCATATGCTACTAACAAGTGATATTTTCGCGTTTCCTTCGAAAAGGACTTGCTATTCAATATAATATCGGAAATCTGAAATAATCTTGAGTTTTGACAATATGAAATATTTTTTAGGGTTCCGTACCTCAAAAGAAAAAAAAGCGGCCAAGTGCGAGTCGAACTCGCACATGAAGGGTTCCGTTACATAAATTGCTTTTTACGATATATGACGTATTAAAAAAAACTACTTCCTAGATCTCGTTCAAACCAATTTCCGTTGGTAGTTTGCATGGTAATGGACATCATATATTTTTTTCAGTTTTATCATTCTCTTATTTTAGAAATTACAGGGGGGGGGACACATTTTAGAAAAAAATGATGTTAGAAACCTCAATATAATTTTTGAAGACCTATCCATAGATATCCATAGACCCGTATGGGTTTGATGAAAAAAAAATTTTTGATTTTTATTTCTCAGTATGGGGAACCCCAAAATTTATTGTTTTTTTTCTATTTTTGTGTGAAAATCTTAATGCGGTTTACAGAATACATCTACTTACCAAGTTTCAACAGTATAGCTTGTATAGTTTCGGAAAAAAGTGGCTGTGACATACGGACGGACAGACAGACAGACAGACAGACATGACGAATCTATAAGGGTTCCGTTTTTTGCCATTTGGCTACGGAACCCTAAAAATCGAAACCCTTATACGATCACTTTAGCTCACGGTAGCTCAAGACCCTTTAGCTCGGGAACGCGTAGAGGTATCGAGTTGAAATTAAAACCATTATACTCAAGTTTACAGTCCCTTAAAGCTGTGAACAAATTTAACTTCTAAGATTACGTGAAAAAAAGATACGGCCGTTTATGCCGCAAAAAACGCATATTTCGACACTCTCAAGGGAATTAAAATTTATAGGGTACTTTCCGTTGACCTAGAACTATGAAATTTGGCAAATATCAATTTGGTAAGTTTTATACTACAAGTACAGGGCAAACCCATCGGTGGGCGAGTCCGACTCACACTTGTCCGGTGTTTTAGGGTTCCGTAGCCAAATGGCAAAAAACGGAACCCTTATAGATTCGACATGTCTGTCTGTCCGTATGTCACAGCCACTTTTTCCGAAACTATAAGAGCTTTACTTTTGAAACTTGGTAAGTAGATGTATTCTGTAAACCGCATTAAGATTTTGACACAAAAATAGAAAAAAACCAATAAATTTTTGGGGTTCCCCTCTTCTAAAATAAGAGAATGATAAAACTAAAAAAAATATATGATGTACATTACCATGAAAACTTCCACCGAAAATTGGTTTGAACGAGATCTAGTAAGTAGTTTTTTTTTAATACGTCATAAATCGTAAACAGCAATTTATTTTGCGGAACCCTTCATGTGCGAGTCCGACTCGCACTTGGCCGCTTTTTATTCAAATGTCGCAAAATGTAGCATCAGAGTTGGCATTGTATCTCGTTCCCACTTGCGGTAGTGTCACTCATTTGACAATCAATTGTGCATGTGTGTGTGAGTCCCTCTTAGCTAATTTAACTTCCCCTTATTAAGAGCTTATAAATTACAATGGAAGGATATCCTGAAGTAGATTAACTGGACAAGGTCCGTTACGGTCTAACCACTAATTGGCAATTGATTTAAGCGAATGGCATAACGACTGATTGGCTTTATTAGCTCTAAGGTAATACACGTCTTACTGAGCAAGCTCATAAACTACGTAATTACCTCAGCCCATATAACCACACCGTGACATATAATCGAAATAATAGTACATTACTATAGAGGCCGGCAACCCCGTTTCTCGCCGAGATTTGTACAGTGCTTTTCTCAAACTTGCAATGAAATAAAAAGTAGGGTCATTTCGCCGGTTAGCGACCACTTAGCCGAGTTGCTCACTTTAGATTAGTAAATGTATACCTATTCAATGTACACACATAATAGATGGTATTCGTATAGGTTCTGAGTATAGTCAAGTTTTGAAACCTACAATAAAATATAGCACTTTCATCCATAGATTAGGAAAAAATATGGAAAAGGTTTCAAAATAGCGAATTCGCTGGATAGCGACCGCTTTAGTCGGTTTGCGACCACGTGTTAGCTAGTTGGCGACCACTCTTGCAAATTGTGTTTAAGTAGTTAATAAAACGATGCATCATCATCATCATCATATCAGTCGAAAGACGTCCATTGCTGGACATAGGCCTCCCCCAAAGAGTGCCATAATGACCGGTTCTGCGCCACCCGCATCCATCGGATTCCTGCGATCGTTACCAGGCCATCAGTCAACTTGTGGGGGGCCTACCCACGCCGCGCCTTCCGGTACGTGGTCGCCACTTGAGAACCTTTCCGCCTCAACGGCCATCGGTTCTACGTGCAATGTGCCCCGCTCACTGCCAATTAACTTTAGCGGCTTAGGGCTATATCGATTACCTTGGTTATGCTGTGGATAGCCTCATTTCTGATGCGATCACGCAGAGAAACTCCGAGCATAGCCCTCTCTCCATTGCCCTTTGGGTGACTTTGAGCCTTCTTATGATGCTTATTATGATTTCTGAAGCGACCACGTTTCGGTGCCACACGTGATCACTGGCAACACGCACTGGTCAAAGATTCTCGTCTTCAGACACTGCGGAATATTAGACGAAAAGATGTGCCATAGCGTAGCTTCCCGAACGCTGCCCAGCCGAGTCGGATTCGACGATTGACCTCTTTCTCAAAGTTGGACCTACCTGACCTGACTGCCCTTATACTACTACAAATTGTTACTCTTCTAAATCTACTTTACATTGCTTGTCAATGCAAAATAGAATCGAAAACGGCGCGCCATCTCGCTCACACCATAGTGCTATTATATATATTGCTATTACAGTCACACATGTCGTTCATAGTAGGTATCTAGATGCCACCATTTTACAAGCTTTTATGTAACTTTTAGATTAAATTCTACTTACCTACACTAGCTTCTGCCCACGACTCCGTCCGTGTGTCTCGTTTATATCGTAGCTCCATACTAAATTTCAACCCCTATTTCCGCCTCTTAGGGGATTATTTCGGGGATAAAAACTATCCTACGTCTTTTCCCGGGACTCAAACTATCTCCATACCAAATTTCATCAAAATCGGTCCATCGGTTTAAGCGTGAAGAGGTAACAGACAGACAGACACACTTTCGTATTTGTAATATTACCATATCATATAATCATATGAATTATTCATTTTATAATTATATATTATTATTATATTACATATACCTACTATAGACATAGCATGGATCGGCGCGGCTTAAATACCTACCGACACAATTGGCTTGCCAAGCTAAATATCGCGTGTGCCGCAAGAATCCATAAGGAAAGAAAAAGAAAAACGATGTGGTCGCTATCCGACTTCTTTGGTAATAATTTTTTTGGGTACGCGACCACCCCATTTTATTTAAATCTATTTTTATAATATGCCGAATTTCAACAAAATTATTACAATAGCTAAATCATTTAAGCAATCAAGTAACTAATTTCAGCATAATAATAAAATTAAGTGACGTAACTAAAGTTTTCGCGCCAACTGTCGCGTTATTTTTTTTACAGATTCACTGCACGTCAACACTTTTCGGAAGCAATGTGTGAAATGTGTGAATTGAGGTTATTTTTTCTTGCTTTGGATTAAGCTTTGGGTTTTAAAGTGTATTTATTCTTATTCTGACACTATTCAAGAATAGTTAATAACTAATTAGTTTTCTGTTGGGTTTGTAGAAATGTTAATATCTTTAATTGAAGCAGCCTAGTCCGTCAAGTGGTCGCCAACCGAAGGTGGTCGCGTTACCGGCGAAACGACCCTACCTAGTCAATTGGTTTTATTCGTAGGCTGTCAGTGCTGTCACATCATAACCTATAATTGTGTCCCACATTTCTTACTAACAATTAATTCAGTTTATTCCCTAAATTAAGTATTAGTTTATACTTAGTTACATGAACTTATATCTAACTATATAGACGAGGCACTACAACAAAGAAAACACTTATAATTTTTATGAAATTTTCATACGCCGCCATATAGGTAGGTACCTAACTTTTGATTGCGGGGTCAGTAAATTATTCATGGCTACTTCTGCTCGCAATTCCGGAGGCGTACAGTTCAATTCCATATCATTTTCGTCCGAACTCATTTCGAAATCGATGGCTTTTATTAGATAGTTTCAAAATAATTACGAACTATTGACAAATCCGGCCAACAAGAAAAGAAAACTTTTTGAAATTTACGCGCCAAACTTTTTTTTAACCTGTTTGAAGCAACGTTTTACCCGGTGACATTAACATTAGTCCCAATCTTTTCTTTTTTTTGTTGATTGAATGCCAAGATGTTCTGTCACAATTTGACGTTTATAAACAAAAGACGGATGCTTTGCAGGCCTAGGTGTGTAAGGTTGTATGAAATTCCTTTACATATCATCTTCACTAGTCGCACCGGATACGTAGTATTTCCGGACCTAATTTGAAGTAAGTCATGTCAACATTTCATTGCAAGTTTGAGACAATGAATTTTATTCTGCAAGTAGGCCACAATGGCACAAGTCAAAATTGTACTAGCGTTTCTAACTCAGCGGTCAGTAAAAACAAACTCAACAGTCAGTAATTGTTTGCCAAAAAGAAGCTTATTACAATGATAGTACTTTAACTACTTAAAATAAGTAAACCTGAATATGAACTTAAAGAAGAAGGAAAAACATAATGCGACTATTAACTTAATTGTTGGGAATGCTTACTTGTAGGCACTGTGTCATCTTCCCTAGGCGTGATACAATGACAATTTAATTATGAATGATTAAGCTAATTTGAGCTCTGGTTTGGGCCATGCATTTCTGTCAGTTAGATAGTCCTCAACCCTGTAATAAGCCTGGATAAATGTGCCTGTATTAAGATCGAAATAATCATCATACACGTATCAGCCGGATAGACCACTGCTGGACATAGGCCTCCCACAGAGGGGTCAGATTGACCGCTTCTGCGGACTCCGGCGACCTGCACATATGTATAGGTATAATGTGATGCACATATATAATCTAAATCATCATTAGACATAAATCGTCAAAATACCACCGCTGGAGATAGGCCTCCCCCAAATGGTGCCACAGTGACCGGTCCTGCGCCATCCGCATTCAGCGAACTCCCGCGACCTTTACCAGATAATCACGTTATCTAAATACTTATGTTATTTTTTTTATTTTCTCTGCCATGTAGGTATGTGTTTTTTTTTTGTGCAAAAAAGTTTTTACTACTACTACTACTTACCTACGTGAAAAGTGCATTCCAGAATCTGAATTGGGTCCTTTGTTGTTAATTATGTTTTTTTTACTTTTTTTTATTAAACTCCAAGCAAAAAAAAACATTAGGTACATTTTTTTTTATTATGAGTATTACTATAGCTCCATTTTAAATTGGAATACATTTTTTTAGCAGTAGCCTTAAAATCCCATCTCACCCCCCCTTTCAACCCTTCTCTCCCCATTCATAACCCAACTCTCCCCGCGAACCCTACTCACCCCATTTTACGGTAGCAGGTTTCTTCGATAAAAACTAATACTAAGTAGTACTGCATGGAACTTTTGGGTAACAGATGTAACACAACATTGTATTGCAGATAAACATAATATTTCATATCGAAACCCGCAACAGAATCAAAGCAATTGCGGACAATAGCAATGTGGGGTAAATTCAATCGGGTAACATTGCAACTCGTAAACTTCGCTCATGTCGGACCGAAATGTAGTTATCTGTGTATCTGGGAAACATTCGATGTGTATTCTTAAGATTATTTAATCTAAAGTCTGTTCTTTAACGAATTTATCTGATTATACTATTCTGTGGTATCTGTGAGCTGTAGACACTCACGTGAGTTTTTTTTGGTTAATTTCCAGAAACTGAATCGACGAAAACAATCTTTTTTTGCTCTAGCTGAAACGGAGAACGTCGTTCGGGTCTTTCGCTCGTTCAATTAAAGGAGAGACTAGTATATTAAAGGGTATGGCCAAAATTACGCAAGATTTGAATTATAAAGAAAAGACAGTTTTTTTCGTTTCTATTTTGTTATTGAAATACAAAGTAGGTACTTATACAGTGTGTGTCTACGACCCATGCTTTTTTTTAAAGGAGGTTAAACTAACGTATATTGACAATGTAAGTAATTATGATATTCATTTAATTTAATTATTTTTATTTATAAACGAAATTTCAGACTTTGTTAATTTCCTAACAAAATTTTAATTGCCAGCAATGTACAGCGAAGTAAATTGACAAGTTAAGTGTTACATGACAGCTCTTCATACTTTGTTTAGTACGACGTCATACACCTATTACATTGAAGGTTCGGATTTTGGAAATTTAATTGTGCAGTTATTTTACATAGTTATGATTTAATAATACGTGCAAACGATTGTTAACGAAGCATATTATCAGCAGTCTTAATAAAAGCCCGGGTCGTAGACACACACTGTATACTATACAGTGTATAGTATAGGATTAAGTATGTAAGAAGCACAAGGGCCAATTACCTCTACATCTTTTCTCGAACGTACGAACTCTTTTGTCGAAATTTTCCAAGACCAATTTGTTGAATTTGTACACAAGGTTCTGAATTTGTCGTGGCTCGTTCATCAATCAGCGTCAAATATTCGCCTTCCCTTCACGAGTGGTTGTGGTCTCGTTCATTTTGTTGTAGGTACTCTATGATTCAAACAAAAAATAACGTGTTTTCTTTATCATTCAAATCTTGCATGAGTTATACATTTTTGTTTTTTTTACGACAATGTCACTCTATAGTGCAACTTACTCTCTACTCATTACAAATCCTAGCAGCCAGCAGTCAGTTCCGCTCATTTATTTTACGCACACATAATAGACAACATCATCTCCGACATTACATTGTGAGATTCAATGGCACGTAGGTACCTATTCGATGGCTTATGACATGCCAACATCCAAAACAAGTGCACATCTTATCAGTAAGTTAACGCATAAGTCACTATTAAGTAAAAAAAATACTTTATTTCTTAAAAAAGTGTAACTTAGGTACATATTATGTTGCTTACTTAGCTAAATCTTTGATACCTATTTAAGATTATACTGCTAAGCCTCTCTAACCGACTTCAAAAAGTTCTATGTTCCACTGTATGTATATTTTTAAAGTGGCGACACATTAATGTTTTTATAATAATAATTCTAGCTTGTTTTGGATTTTTCTTTCAATTATATTAAAACCCATTTAGTGTATGAGTACGCTATAGTGAGTATACTATATGTCAAGTCAAGTCAAACCTGTACCTATAAAGACTGCCAACGTCTCTTCAATCCAGTTTCCAGTTTCTTGAGCTTGTTGTCGCTAATTTCACTTTACAGAGTTTAGAGTTTGAAGTGAAGCATTTGTCCCTTACTGGCAAGTATATATGTAAGTGCGAGGGGGAATGTTTTATGTCCGACATAAACCCGATCATGCTAGCTTGGTATGTGAGCGTTGAACAAAAAGCAAACAGTGATGGATCGCAGCATTCGCAGCGTAGCTTAGGGGGACACTGGTTAACGAGGGCTGCCTTTTAAGAGTGCTCTTCAAAAAAGCGCTCGCTCAGAATTCGGTATTTTGACACGCGTAGTGCGTTTGTGTGTGTAAATACTACTACCACCCACACAAACGTACCTAACCCCCACATGCACAGCGAGATCGCACCAGCCGCGGGTGCCGTCCCTTTCTAGCTATATGTAAGTGCGATCGGGATAGAACTAACCGCGGAGCTTGCCGATGCAAATAGCTGTATAGCGCACCGTTGGAATTCACTCCGTGACCGATATTGATACTTGCACTAAAAAGTGGTAAGTATTACTTCGCTAACATGATGTTCTAGAACATCATGTTAGCGAAGTTAGATAACTTGAATAAAGTAAGTATTTGATTTTTGAGCACAAGTTTTCTATTTGTATTAAAATACTATGATATGACAAAGTATATTTAGTTTCGTTTTTTTAGTATAAAATAAACTAACGAGTTTTAAAGTTGTCAGTAATAAGAATAATGATTTGTTTTACGGATATTAATAGTTTGCATGTTATCTGAGTCTTATTTATATATAGTAATGTAATGAAATTATACCAGTCGACCCACTACTAGGAAATTACTGGGTACTGACGTATTCATTTCTTGAAGAATTTTTTTTTTGTTATGGACAGTAAAAAAAAACTGCCCTTCATAGAAATTGCTATGTCCGTTTCTTACCAAAGGAACTGAAAATTATAAATTATACAAACACAGCTTTTTATCTAGAATACAATTAATTAATGCGTGATTTTATTCAAAAGCCTAAAACCTCAGATGATAAAAAGGAATAGATATGAAACGGGGGCTTGGCGCGTGTCGGTGCGACATGGCCAAATGGGCATGTCACTGCCCACCGCATGTTAGTCGCAATTTGCCGTGAATCTGAAATGTTTTTCCACGTTTACTCAAAATGCCGAATTGTAGCGTGGTTACATGCAAAAATAGGAATGAATCTAAAACCTACATAAATGGTGGAGTCACGCACCACATGTGAGTATTAGTATTTTCACTTAAGTCATTAAAAACTTATGTTTTAATAAATAAACGCAACGCCGCCTCATTTCTCGGGATCGAACTAACATATCGAACGAAAAAGCATATTTTTGTTCTATGCGTTGTACATTGAATGTTCAATACAGTAAACCACGGCGCAATGTATTAAACCACTATGGATATGGACGATGCTTGAATTTTTTTGTGGTACGGCCGCTGCTTGGCGTCGCAAACTAGAGCGGTGCCAAAGTGCAGTTACAATTTACGCGTAATCGATAAAATAGAAGTACGATATCATACTAGTTATTTTATTTCGACTACTTTCGCTGTTTTATTTTATTTAATTACTTGTTTTGGTTGGGTGCCTATCTTAAAGGTAACTAATAACATACTTATAAGATTAAAAGGCACAAAATGTTTACGGTACCTACTAATAAGATTTTCACAAAGTTGCAGTATGAACGGTAAATAGACATATTAAAATTGTATATACAAGTATATAATTTAGTTGCAAATGGCTTCAGAACAACTTAAAATGTGATATTATTACCAATAATTTATTTTAAATGAGTATTTTTTACTTTCATTTGAAATGTGATAATTGAAGAAGAAATCTCGGTTTCTTATTACAGTTTTCCAAAGAATCCGAGTAGGTACTAAAAAAATGGATAGATGCTACTGGCAGAGGTCCTAACTGGTTTCCTGTACAGAGAAGAGTTAATGTGTTCGTAACATTTTCAAGAAAAATGTTTCCAACCACTTAATAAGAGCCGTACACTTTTCGAATATTTGACACCCCGCTTGCTTGAAACCTAGGTGTAAAATGTATGGTAACACATCTCCGCACATCTTTGGTGGATACTCGCCCTTAGCCTTAAATCTCGTAATATGAGTAATGGACATATTATTTCGCGCCAAAATGCGATACGGATCGGCCTGGTACCTACAGGTCAAAAATATCGATGTGACCAGAGTTTTAAATGTATGTGAACACGAACTTATAAAAAGCCGTTTATGTTACTCTGTAGGTATTCGTCAATATTTTTTACTTTTGCGATTTATGGTAAGTTAACAACCCGTGTTATTTAAACTTGTAGCTAAAAGTTTAAATACCACCACATAAACTTACCATGTTGTTGAAGTTGTTACCTATCAATATCATAACATAATATTAATTTTAATATCAATGTCGATAAAACATAATTTTAACGTTTGTCGCCCCCCTAGTGTAGTGCGTTTAAGCCAATCACAGCCCTTGTTTGCATGTTGCCGTAGACTCACTGGCAACGCCCGAGTCTTTGTTTTTACACGGTTCAATGTGTGTGCCTATGGGCGCTGCGGTGGGAGAAAACTGGGGACATCGGTTTTGGTTGGAATTAAGCAGTACGGCACTTCTCCCTTTTTTTATGTTCTGAGCCTAAAACCTATGTCACTTATTAGGATTCCGTACTCAAAGAGTAAAACGGGACCCTATTACTAAGACTCCGCTGTCCGTCTGTCTGTCTGAATGCCTGTCTGTCCTTCTGTCACCAGGCTGTATCTCATGAACCGTGAAAGATAGAGATTTTCACAGATGATGTATTTCTGTTGTCGCTATTTATAACAAAAAATACTAAAAAACAGAATACATCTTTTAATTTTTATTTTAGTTTTTATTTGTTTCTTTTTCTTTTACAATCTTACACAAATCGACTTTGCCCCAAACTAAGCAAAGCTTGTACTATGGGTACTAGACGACGATAAACATACTTATATAGATAAATAAATACTTAAATACACTTAGTAACTCAGGAACAAATATTTATGGTCATCACACAAATAAATGCCCTTACCGGGATTCGAACCCGGGACCTCCAGCTTCGTAGGCAGAGTCACTACCAAGTTACTAACTAGGCTACAGGGGGCTCCTATACAACAAACGTGATTTTAGATATAGATATTTTGCCGTTTTTAGATATAGATAATGGTACGGTACCCTTCGTGCGCGAGTCCGACTCGCACTTGGCCGGTTTTTTTAACATTTATTTCGAAATAAAGAGTGATACTCGGAAATGTCGAAGGGAAGGTCAATCGTCGAATCCGACTCGGCTGGGCAGCATTCGGGAAGCTACGGCACATCTTTTCGTCCAATATTCCGCAGTGTCTCAAGACGAGAGTCTTTGACCAGTGTGTGTTGCCAGTGATGACATATGGCACGGAAACGTGGTCGCTTACTATAGGCCTCATAAGAAGGCTCAAAGTCACTCAAAGGGCAATGGAGAGGGCTATGCTGGGAGTTTCCCTGCGCGATCGCATCAGAAATGAGGCTATCCGCAGCAGAACCAAGGGAACCGATATATCCCTCCGAATTGCTAAACTTAAGTGGCAGTGGGCGGGGCACATTGCACGTAGAACCGATGGCCGTTGGGGCGGAAAGGTTCTGGAGTGGCAACCACGTACCGGAAGGCGCAGCGTGGGTAGGCCCCCCGCAAGGTGGACTGATGACCTGGTAAAGGTCGCGGGAGTCCGCTGGATGCGGGTGGCGCAGGAACGGCCATTGTGGCACTCTTTGGGGGATGCCTATGTCCAGCAGTGGACGTCTTTCGGCTGATATGATGATGATGATGATGATGACTCGGAAATGTAATAAAACCACGTAAAAATCTCCCTTTCCAGTGTAAACCCCCGGTGTGTGTTATTATTATATATAAACGAAAATAATAACTAAATGCAAGGTAGGATCGTGCTGTACTTAACAAACGCCATATAAGCTTGTTTTTTAAAATGTTTTTTATTCATCTTGTTATTTTCAATAACCCTGCATATTATGTCGCTGGTTCGTGGGTACTTGTACAGACAAATCACACAAACCCAAACAAGATAGGTCTATCTATTTTAGTTTAGGAGTTCCCATGACCAACTTCCATCATCAGATCCTGGAAATCATCAATCACCAAAGTGTTTACCAAGACAAAACAGATGAGCCCAAACTAGATGGGTTTATCTAGTTTAGTTTAGGAGTTCCATGACCACCTTCCAGCTCCATTATCAGACTCTGGAAATCATCCAGCACCAAAGTCTTGCCGTGCCATGACCAAATGAATGAGCCCAAATTCGATGGCTTTATCTTGTTGAGTTTAGGAGTTGCTATGGCCACCTTCCGACTCCATCATCAGACCAGCTCTATGATATTATGGCATTGTCACCGAAGATACGCAATTGTACCTAATTTGAAGATTTCGCCCAAACTAACATACATACATACATACTAACTAATCATAATGGCCGTTGGGGCGGGGAGGTTCTCGAGAGGCGACTACGTACCGGAAACTGCAGCGGACCCTCCACAAGGTGGACTGATAGTAACAAGTAAATAAATTAAATCTATCAAGTATCACGATCACTCGTACAATAATAATTGACTATAGAACGCGTAGTTTAGACAAAAGGATCCAACCCACAAGATATCACCATTGAAATGTATGACTTTTGTTTTAGGTAGAAGGTTCAATTTTAAATGTTACATATCCTGTGGGTTTGAGCCTTTTCGCTACACTACGTCATATCTGATAGCTATGCAATTCATAACTTGTCTCGATTTGCCTCACGAATGTATCCCCAGTATAGTTTGACCCCGAGGTTTGTAACAACTATGCCTAGTCGGAGATCAAAATAATATTATTTTATCTGAAGAGTGGCCGGTTAGCTTCGTGAATAGCCACAAATAAACAGAGTACACGTCTGTCTCGGAGGGCTATTCAGCCGGTACTGAGATATATTCCCGCGCGACGGTAAATTTATACTAGTTTTGAATAATTATTTATAAATATAAATGTTGACTAAATTTATATTTTTTGGACTGGATCTTGTTGGAACAAGCATGAACTTTAATGTTGTGTAAGATTCAATACACAAATAATTCAACAATAATGAGAAAATCCTCGAGTTTTCAGTAAGATTTTGTTGACAAATATGGTGTAATTGAGAACAGTTTACATATATATACGTGCAGAATAAGGAAAATTCGAGGCGGCTAGTAGCAATGGCAACATATTACGCTAGTGAAAATAGAATAAAACAAGTAGGTTCTCATATAACATCATGGAATATTAGGGGCTCAAACTTATGACTCTGCGCTCTCTTCAGAAAACTACTGTCGGTAATCGGGTATTTTCGGTTAAAGTATTCAGTTCTTCGTAAATTGGAGGCGGCTAGGACCAATATGAGGAGTTTACCTATGCAAATAAGTAATCGGGATCTAAAAAAAGCTCTCCGTTTCTTAGAATTACAACGTCAAAAATCCGTCATTCTCGCTTATTCCTGACCAAAAAACGAGCGCCCTCTTAAGTTCTGTCGTTTCCAAACCTCCCGTGATTGCATAAAAAAGAACTAGTGTCTTCTTAAAATATTTGAATTTAGAATTCGAAAACAAAAGAATGACTCGAAATCGGCCCAACCGTTTTAGTACAGCGTTCGTTCAAAGTTGACAAGTCAGTTGTGAAAAATGGAAATTTCGAAGGAAAATTTACGTGCGATAATTTTTTACAACTTCAAAAGGGGCTTAACGCGACTTCAGTGCTTCGAAGAGTTGACTACGGTTTTCAATGATAAAGCACCATGTCTCCGGACTGTGGAACGCTGGTATTTAGAATTTCAACGTGGTTGCTCTAGTCTTGGTGATAGACATCGTGAAGGTCGACCAAATATTGCGTACAGTCCCCCAATTACCATAGATCTGGTACAGTCCAGGGTGCAGGTACAGAAAATTGAAATTTCGAAGGAAAATTTACGTGCGATAATTTTTTACAACTTCAAAAGGGGCTTAACGCGACTTCAGTGCTTCGAAGAATTGACTACGGTTTTCAATGATAAAGCACCATGTCTCCGGACTGTGGAACGCTGGTATTTAGAATTTCAACGTGGTTGCTCTAGTCTTGGTGATAGACATCGTGAAGGTCGACCAAATATTGCGTACAGTCCCCGAATTATCATAGATCTGGTACAGTCCAGGGTGCAGGTACAGCGGTCGATCACGTAACGCATTGTACGAACGTCAGGTAGGTCTAAATCTCACCTTTTATATGGAAAATTGACAGTTAAATTGTACCGACACGCGTTCGGAACGTTACGTGTTTACCCCTCAGGTATGACCTGCAGGTCGATCACGTAACGCATTGTACGCGCGTCAGGTAGATCTAAATGTCACTTTTGGTATGGAAAATTACAGTTAAATTGTCCTAACGCGCGTTCGGAACTTTACGTGACTAACCCTCTGGTAAAGGTCGCGGGAGTCCGCTGGATGCGGGTGGCGGAGGACCGGTCACTTTGGCACTCTTTGGGGGAGGCCTATGTCCAGCAGTGGACGTCTTTCGGCTGATATGATGATGATAAGTATGTCCCATAGCTCTAATGTCGGCGGATATTAAGAGCTATAGGACATATTTATGAGTGAATAGCATGCACCCATATCTTTAGTCAGGTAGATCTAAATGTCACTTTTTGTATGGAAAAATGGCAGTTAAATTGTCCTAACGCGCGTTAGGAACGTGACGTGATTACCCCTCTGCAACCGTGGATTTTCCGTAACATTTTCAACATCTTGGCAAAATTCGATGTGTAGCTGCACGAGTAGTGTAAGTCGCGATAAGAACGGGGCCTGGCGCGGCGCGTAATAGCGTGTGCGTGTTAGCGACTTTCGCCATTCGCGCTCAGGGCTCAGATGACATACACTGAGCCTCGAAATATGCATCCGCATCCGCAGATATCCGAACAATGTCAATGCCATTCGTCACACTCTTGATCTGGTGCGACAGAACGTGCAAAAATATCTGACAACAGCTTTATAAACATAGTTGTGTCAGTTATTATTGAGCGCCTTGTTCTTGCAATTATTCTCCTCTTGGGTATTCTAACGGACTATAGGAACAGGATTAAAGTACATTTGCGGGCAATGGGCTAGCAACCGATCACTGCAATATCACATACCTAACTCTATCTTTACTAACCTGCAATCTCTAGTGGCACTGAAAATTTAATTTCAGCTCTATCTAGCTCTGCTAGTATCTGCTCTGACCAGCCCTTTTGGGAATATAGACGTGACTTCATATACTTACCAATAATAATAGCTTAAACAGTAAGCCAATAAATTGCACCTTAATGTGCAAAGAAAAAGGTCGAAAAGTGATCGACCAATTTCTTGGCTGACTAACTAACACGTCCATTCTGTCGTTCGAAAGGTACTATGTCCTTAGATAAGTATACGTTCATTGTTACCTTGTCGAATCGAGCGGGATTCGTCCTCAGGGCTGTTATTCTTTACGCGCTCATGCGCCTCACTCCACCCGTCACGCCTAAAGAAATTAGACCTCTTACCTACGCTTAGTTACTACGAATAGCGGCGTCAAGATATATTTGTAGGTGAGCGTCGATGTGAGCTTAAAACAACTAACAGAATATCGAGGTTGGACATTGAATAAAATAAACGTCTAGACGGTTTATGGGCGATATGAAACGTTGCAAGAATGGAACTGAAGGTTTTTAAGATTCTGGTGCTCGCGCAATTTCGTTCGGTTGCTAATAAAAGCGGAAGATATATGAAGAGACGTATTTTGTTCTTCAAAAAGTTCACTGATTACTTTGATCGCATTTGTTTTTTCTTGAAAATCCGTAGTGTCTTAGCCATTGGTGCATCAGAGGGGTAGGTAACCATGAAATGTTTCGAACGCGCGATAGGACAGTTTAAGGATGACTCACGCTAGAACGGTCCGTGTCCGGCCCGGGCCGTTGTCTAAGAAATACGACGTCATTGCGTTCATTGCGCGTGATCCCAACTAACCACAGTGCGTTGCGCGTCTCGACCGCGCAATGAACAGATAAAACGCTGGTCGCAAGTCGCTTAAGACCACAGTCCCCAAGGCGTTAGGACCACGTTACAAAAATATTTACTAAAATAATTTGTTTCATTAAGAAGGATTTAAAATTTAAAATTAGTGGTTATTTACAAGCTTTATATTAACTTGCACTGTTCGTATGTATGTAAATATGTAAGTATGTAAGTTGTCCGTCAAAATTTGCAATCCATTTTTCAGTCACTTCCCGTTATCCAATTGAGCTGAAATTTGGCAAGCATATGCGCATAACAATGCAATATTATGATGACTTGGAGCTGATCTGATGCTGGAGCTGGAAGGTGGCCATAGGAACTCCGCAATAAAACGACATAACCCCATCGAGTTTGGACTCGTTAGAATCGTCTCAATGAGTACTTGATGATGGTATGCAGAAAAGTACAGTCGGTAGTAAAATATTGTACCAAAAGTAAAATTTTTGACAGAAACTTTTTTTTTAAACCAATTCAAACTAAAGTTTCCCTCCCCGGGAACTCAAGTAATAAACTCGGTACAGTCGCCGCCATTTGAACGTGTCCCGTTTACGAGACCCACTGTACTCGTAAAGTTCGCCACGTTTACGTCAAATCGTAAAGGTTCACACATTGTGCTCGTCATAAATAATAGGAAATAAATCCTGATCCGTGAACAGGGGCAACAATGTTTCATACAACCCTATGTGTATTTCGATATTCGTGTTGTGTTCAATGGGTCTTAATACCCGCTCACTTGGTTTTGGTCAGAGGTCAATAATGTGTGACAATCGTGACAGTTTTAATCAATTTTGACGACCGCTTTAGCCTAGTTGGTAGTGACCCTGCCTACGAAGCAAGAGGTCCTGGGCTCGAATCCCGGTAAGGGCATTTATTTGTGTGATGAGCACGAATATTTGTTCCTGAGTTATGGATGTTTTCTATGTATTTATTTATCTATATAAGTGTGTATATCGTCGTCTAGTACCCATAGTACAAGCTTTGCTTAGTTTGGGACTAGGTTGATTTGTGTAAGATTGTCCGCAAATATTTTTTTTTTTTTTTTTTTTTTATATAACGGACAAGACTTTTGATTTATAAACCGCACTCAAATCAGTTTATCCGTTAGGTGGCTACAATGCCACCGACTGACAGATACACGTGCTAAACTTACACCCTTATTTTTCGTCAGGGGTTATAGATACCTACACACAAACATTATCATGTGATACCTCTACAGGCTGTACAGATATAATCAATAATCATGTACAAGTGGAGCTTTTGTCTTGGGAATAAGGTCTAAAATTGTTTATATATCTTTAGAGCGGAAGGATGCGTTATCTCTTCCCAGCACGCAATCCCGTGCCGTGACAAATGGCCGTGATTTGCATCCTGATTGAACAATTAGCGACAGTTTAAAGGAATACCTATCGGTTTCTCTCAGACTAAGGAAGACTTGACGTAAATAAAATAAAATAAATAAAATATCTTTATTTCAGATCTTTAGTCGATCTATATGATGTTAGTAACAGTGGAGACTTATGAACTACGTTAGTGACAATAATGACAATAAATTAATGATACTTAAATTAAAAATTGACTTAACGCCCCGGCTTTGCACGGGTTTATATGCATATGTAAAATACCACTATTACGCATAACACATTAAATACGCATTTCTACGAGTTTGTCAGATAAATATATAATTTGTTGTCTTTGATTTATTCGATAGCAATAATAGTTGAAAATCCCCCGATATTTTCATTTCAAATTTCAATACCTATCAAAAACGGCTGAACCGATTTTGTTGAAACGTAGGTAAGGACCACTTCGATCACGTCAGCTCGGCAGCAGAAAGTAATTTAGTTAAATTAGAATATGGGTCACGGTCGCCACAATATGACGAATTGGAAAGGCGCTTGTGTAAACGTTAAACAATATTTTATTTGGAGAGAAAATTACATTAAAGACAGCAGTGTTATTTTCTACTTTTTAATGTAACTAAGCAACAACATACGTCACAATGGGATTCCTGTGAACATTGTGTGAACACATAAAGGTGAGTCTGAGTCTTATAAGAGTTATAAGTAAGTATTTGAACAAACTGTCTAAAGTTGGCCAACTGCTTGCAGTTGCAACTTTAATCTCAAAACGCATAAAGAGCGCGTCACCGAGTTGATCTAAGACCACGACAATCAAAATACGAAATTCGGGTACCTCTGTCTCTATCGCACAAACATTACCTACTCGAGCAACAGAGATGCGAATACACGTAAACAAATATGGCTGACTATCAATTGATCCCTTAAAAACCCCTTGAAAACTTCAATTGGTAGTGATGGGACATGAGCAGTGTTATTTTGTTATCGATTCGATTTAGACACGGGACAGCAAATGCAATTGATAGTCAGCCATATTTGTTTACATTTTTTTCGTTTTCAACTGGCGTGGAGTTTAGGTACGTGATAGAACAGTCAGCCTCATAAAGTTGCTGAGCACCTAAGTCCTTGTCGTCTTCACTCGTTTGACAACTTCATATGGCAGTTTAACATGACGTTTAATGCGACACGGTACAAATGTGTTAAGCCCCTTGTGAGGCTGACCGTACCGCAGTGAGGCTATTCATTGTTACAACTCGCCTCATCGTTCAATAAATAAATAAATAAATATTATGGGACAATCTTACACAAATCAACCTAGGCCCACGGTAAACTCAATAAGGCTTGTGTTGTGGGTACTAGGCGATGATATAAATAATAGATAAATACATATAGATACTTATATACATATATAACATCCATAACTCAGGAACAAATATTCGTGATAAACACACAAATAAATGCCCTGACCGGGATTCGAACCCGGGACCTCCAGCTTCGTAGGCAGAGTCACTACCCACTGGGCTACGGAGGCCGTTAAATAAATAAAAATAAACAAACAAACGATAAAATAAATAAACGATAAATAGTGTTACTCACGTAAGGTTCTCTAACAAAATGTTATGTTTGATAGCTAGAAAATTGAAATAATGGCATCCTGCTCGCAAGCCATTCGCTCTTTCCTTCCGAGCTCGATTGGAGGGTCCCTAACTCTCTCATTGTATAGCCTATTTGGAAGTGTAAAGGCGGGCGCGGGTCGGGCGCGGGCCCGCGCAAGTTGTAAAACATTGAAACTACACTTCAAACACACATCGAACCCGCGCCCGCGACCGGTGTGTGGAGGCCTTAAGAGTAAATTCTGTCAAAAGAACGCAACCAAAAATCTACTTTAAAATGCACTAACTATAAAGTAGTTTTTTGCTTGCGTTTTTATGGCACGATTTAATCTTACACTTTTGGACGTGCTATATTGTATAGCCTAATAATCCGCGTCCACTATATATCTCTCTCTTTTTAACCCTAGCATCAAGAAATTCATCAGGAAGATTCCGTTATCATGAATTAAACAGAAATCATCTTGAATTAAGAAGATTATCTCGTACCTACCTAGAGAAAACAATCTTGGCTCAAGATAATTTGGTTTCATTCGAGATAATTTATCAGCTTCCAAATAAATTTCTTGGTTCATGAATCCTCGAGTCAAGTTTTTTTCTGTGTGCCCTGCGGGACAACTGATGCCGCGTTGTGACGTGACGAGAAAATAATCTATCATCCTCTTTCTAATTTGCACAGTACGAGTAAGTAAGACAGTTGTCGCTGAGTTAGGACGCGACACGACTAGGCAGACATGTAAGTTGTGCTAGACTTACTGGTTCCTCTGTGCTAGTTAAAAGGTTGTGAACAACGCCCCAGGGCCCGGCCCAGTGTGCGGACATTGGGTCACGGATATTGGTTGCTGAATCGGTGACCTGTCTGTTCTGTTTTTTAACGGGTATTGGACTTGACTGTGAATGGTTGCGGACAAAAAATGGGGTATAGAACTTTGCCCAAATTAGCTTTGTTTTAAGCGATTAGAAAAATATGCATACGAAAGGTGATGCGTAAAATGCACCACTTTTATTTATGGATTAAGACAGGATCAGAGCTTAAGTTTATTATTGGATGTGTTTCGATAACTCGTAACTTCAGTATCTTTCTTGAACTGGTTAAAAGCAGTTAAAGAAATGCCTACTTATTTGACCAGGCCAAACCAGGCATACAACCCCTCTGATGGCCAGCGAATTAGTATGGCATACGGACGCTTGCCGTCCCTCCTGCTTTTTAAATTACTATGCATTAACGCAGATAGTATTTCTTTGCCGACTGTATATACATATTTTTTTTTATTTCGTACAGGTTTTTTTCTACTAAGCTGACGATAAATGCAGTTCTCTAATTTGAATGGTAGCAATGGAACAGCGGAAGAACACACAGCGGAAGAGCTGGTCCTACTGATAGGGGTATATGCTTACTTAAAAGGAAGTCCCAAACTTACGTGTTATAAACCTGTTTAGTTCTAGTCACCTAATAAAATATTTTAATAGGGGTGAAGGTAGACAGACACCAAATAAAATTACCAATAATGATGAATTTTCTCGAAAAAGGACTAAAACTATTATCAAATCGAGAAAAAGTAAAGCAGCGGATTAAATAATCACTAAGTTATAAGTGTCCAAAGTTTTAAGAGATCTCTCTTTCCTTTCTGTCTCTTTTCCGCCGAACGCAAATTCATTTGAAATGATTGTCATTTACTATGATGCTCGATTGCGTGACGTCACGATCCCCAAGCGTTTTCTCTCTCTAGCAAGCAATGTTAAAGCGGTTGTAGCTTCGGAATTTTTATATCTAAATGGAAGTTTTGTCACAAGGCATATTTTTTGCCTTTTTATTTTGAAGTTATTTATAAGAAATTTTGCGTTTACATTACATTCCTATTGTCCGCCAGTGCAGACAAAGATTCGCTAGTTGCAGGCGTGAATGCTTTGATTCTGGAGTGATGTCATTCGGTCACTGACCCCTCAAACCCTGGTGAGAGCTACCTATAGTGCATGCTAGGGACTAACTAATGTCGAGTATTTGGGTAACAGGACAATAATAACAGAGATGAATTGGTAGAGTCCATGGTATAAAGTATTCGTTGAATTAATTTGGTAACATACACATTTTTACCGAAATTTTACTGAAGTATGTGCCGTGATTGGGGCTTATAGGTATCTCGAAGCGCAGCGTAAAGTTACAACAGTTTTTAACAAACTTGTTATCGCTCGTTACCGGTAAATTCGCACGGCTAACCACCGCCGAAATAGCTCAGTTGGGAGAGCGTTAGACTGAAGATCTAAAGGTCCCTGGTTCGATCCCTGGTTTCGGCAGATACATATTTTTATTTTTACGGCGATAAAAATAATATAATGTAAACGTCTGAGTGCTCGACGCTGTACAGTCGCCATCACATACATATGTACACTATAGGTGTTCAAAAATATCGGCACATGCACCCTTGAAAATAGAGGTGTGTTCCGATGTTTGTGACGTGCTTGTTTGCTCTGATGTATGTGATGGCGACTTAACAGTCACCGGCATAAATATATGATGGAAAAATATCAGATGACAACTCTATTCCTAGAGCCGTAAGAGCGTGTCAGATGTTTTTGCGGCCTTTGATTCATCATATATATTGATTGCTGGTGACTGTACTAGTATATGGCATGGGCACTTTTATATCAAAGTAATATGGGTTAAATTCGAACTAAGAGCTAAGCCATGTCACTTTGACGTATTTAGAGTGCCCATGCCATATACTAGCACAGCGTTAAGCACTCGGACCTTACCCGGTCATTATCCGATTTAGGATTTACAAAAAAAATTAAAAACAAGATTTGATATTTTTAGGTACGGTACGGGCGATATTTAAAATATTGCATAACAGTTTGTTGGCGAACTAAAAATGTATCACTAAGCAACTTGCAACAATAGGTATAAATAATGCAATGCAACTTGCAATTGATTAGACGATTGCTTCCAACTACATACCTATAGCTGCGTCTCAATCGGTAATTGTCACAAATTGCAAGGTGTGTAATGGCCTTCACCAAGCCAACCGTGTAGCATAGACCGATCTCAATGCAATACACTAAATGGAATAGGATCCCAGTATTGTTTGCCTACACATCCTACATAGCAGCGTACAAAGTTGGGGCGTACGTCGAAATTCACTTAAAACTTTGAATCGTCGCACTAGTATTGAATCCGGGACTGTACTCAATTATTGACTTTGCAACTCCGCTGCATGTTGAATTAGGTAACCATGTAGTTAACGAGGTGTTCTAGTTTAATATCATTTACTTTTCAAAGAAATGTTTTAACCGACTGTAATTGAGTACTTCGGGTTATTTGAAGAGTTCCCTCGATTTCTCCAGGATCCCATCATCAGATACTGACCTGATGACTATGAGACTACATGGGAAGGATAACCTTTCAAACAAAAAAAGAATTTTCCATATCGCTCCAGGCATCTTCGTGTAATCGGGGAACATCCATAAAATATCTATCTATCCACAGATTAAAATAAAAACTGTGGGTAGATAGGTACTTACTGTTTACACAAGTAAAATGGAGCGGCTGTTGCAATATACGGTGCTGTCTGAAAATCAGCGCTGTAGGTGTCTGTCTGACACCTCGGCATAATACACCCGGCATAAGACAGCGACCGATTCACTGCCGCCGCGCGAAGACACACACAATATGTGTTAAATTGTAATGTATGCATATACAACGTGTCCCAAAACTCAACGATAAGCCGGCACCAGAGGATGGAGCTACTTATGATTAGTCGAGAAAAAATAAGGAAAAAAATATATCTCAATTATTTTAGAAATTACAGAAAAAAAATGAAATTCATCGAAAATCGACATCCCTAATGGTATTTTTAACGACCATGTCTACAAATATTCAAATATTACTGTTTTTTTTTTGTTTTTGGAAACTTAAGTAGCCCTGCTATCTAACACAGTTCTTAAAAATACCATAATACATGTAGTTTTTACACAAAAAATAATCAAAATCGATTTTGTCCCTACAATTTTGAAAGATTTTTTCTTACAGTCCACTTTCAATCATCATGGTGTAAAAAAATTGTATTGACACCACAATGGCAATTATTTTCAAAAGTTGACGCAACTAACCAAGATTCCAAAATGGTATAATACTTTAGGAAACCTAGTCACAAAAAAAAACAACGAATTTTTAAACAAGAATCGACATTATTTAATGTTGGCGGTAATCACTTTTACTGTACCCAAAAAAGGATTTTTGTTGTTGAAAAATGTTGAATAAATGCAAAGAAATGGTACAATTTTTTTTAATTTTTTTAAATTCATTTACTACATTATTAATACTACAGTAAATGTTCAAATTGCCTGCCACCGGCATTAATACAGACATGACATCGCCTTAGAAATGATCGTTTTATCCGTCGTGCATATCTTCTACCATTGATATGATCCGCAGCTTGTGTGATTTTTTGGCGAAGCTCGTCCAATGTTGCTATGGGTTTTGAGTAGACTTTGTCTTTAAGACAGCCCCAGTAGAAGAAGTCCAGGGGGTTCAGGTCGGGCGAACGGGGTGGCCACAAGATAGGACCAAGTCGCCCGATCCAACGCCCTGGATACTCTTGGTTTAAGTATTCTCGCACTGCACGGGCATAGTGAGCTGGGCAACCATCATTTTGAAACCACATGTTTTGTAAATCACGTAAAGGCACGTCTTCTAATAATTCAGGCAAGTCGTTTTGTAAAAAGTTCAAATAGCCATCACCATTAAGGTTTCCTTGTAACTACGACTTGCCTGAATTATTAGAAGACGTGCCTTTACGTGATTTACAAAACATGTGGTTTCAAAATGATGGTTGCCCAGCTCACTATGCCCGTGCAGTGCGAGAATACTTAAACCAAGAGTATCCAGGGCGTTGGATCGGGCGACTTGGTCCTATCTTGTGGCCACCCCGTTCGCCCGACCTGAACCCCCTGGACTTCTTCTACTGGGGCTGTCTTAAAGACAAAGTCTACTCAAAACCCATAGCAACATTGGACGAGCTTCGCCAAAAAATCACACAAGCTGCGGATCATATCAATGGTAGAAGATATGCACGACGGATAAAACGATCATTTCTAAGGCGATGTCATGTCTGTATTAATGCCGGTGGCAGGCAATTTGAACATTTACTGTAGTATTAATAATGTAGTAAATGAATTTAAAAAAATTAAAAAAAATTGTACCATTTCTTTGCATTTATTCAACATTTTTCAACAACAAAAATCCTTTTTTGGGTACAGTAAAAGTGATTACCGCCAACATTAAATAATGTCGATTCTTGTTTAAAAATTCGTTGTTTTTTTTTGTGACTAGGTTTCCTAAAGTATTATACCATTTTGGAATCTTGGTTAGTTGCGTCAACTTTTGAAAATAATTGCCATTGTGGTGTCAATACAATTTTTTTACACCATGATGATTGAAAGTGGACTGTAAGAAAAAAATCTTTCAAAATTGTAGGGACAAAATCGATTTTGATTATTTTTTGTGTAAAAACTACATGTATTATGGTATTTTTAAGAACTGTGTTAGATAGCAGGGCTACTTAAGTTTCCAAAAACAAAAAAAAAACAGTAATATTTGAATATTTGTAGACATGGTCGTTAAAAATACCATTAGGGATGTCGATTTTCGATGAATTTCATTTTTTTTCTGTAATTTCTAAAATAATTGAGAAATATTTTTTTCCTTATTTTTTCTCGACTAATCATAAGTAGCTCCATCCTCTGGTGCCGGCCTATCGTTGAGTTTTGGGACACGTTGTATAATACTCCCTTTGTCTCTGTGTGTCTTTTGTTTAGTAAATAAATGTCTTCTTCTTCTTCTTCAATAAGCTGCTTCCTTGTTATATTGCTACATAACACGTTTTTTTTTTTGAGTGCCTGGGCGACCAAACTCTGCTCTGGTGAAAATACGGAGAAAACGAATTTTCCCAGACATGAGACCCATCAGCTAGATCGTTTTTTCGCCTCCGCAAACCCTTACATTTCAAATTTCATCGAAATCGTTAGAACAGTTTCGAGAACTTGATTTCAAATAAGTATATATATGTATACATGGGAGGTCCCGGGTTCGAATCCCGGTCAGGGCATTTATTTGTGAGTTTATCACGAATATGTGTTTCTGAGTTATGGATGTTACATATGTATATAAGTATCTATATGTATTTATCTATTATATATATCATCGCCTAGTACCCACAACACAAGCCTTACTGAGCTTACCGTGGGCCTAGGTTAATTTGTGTAAGATTGTCCCGTAATATTTATTTATTTATTTATACAGCCTGTATTTTTAATATTACCTCAAATTGTAACCAGATGTAGGTAATGGGGCTATGAACCGATATTGCAAGAAAATTTTAAGTTAGTCTTAACTAACAAAGAATAACTAAGTTTTGAAAATTTATGGAGCAGCAATGTATTGCGTACACTCCTTTGACACATGGAAGAAGCGGGTCACTTCTGACATTTGTGACGTCACGTAAGTAAGACAAAGTAGTGATACATTGCGTGATGAATTATTTTATAAGGAAAAAAAAATTGGTAGGTTAAGAAAATTTTCTTGCAAAATAGGTTCATATCCCTAACACCTACGCTACGTCTGGTTACAATTTGAGGTAATATTAAAAATACACACTGTACCTACAAATATGGCTCATGTTTTTTTAGTATAGGATTATGCTAATTTTAATATTAATTTTACGCATCCATTACCATCATTGGTTATTACCATCTTTTATTTGAATGTACGTAAAGTTAGTCAAGTTTCTATGTACCTAATGACAGCTGCCGGCGCCAGGTTTAACGTTGATCGGTCTGCAATTGTAATTTGGGGCAACTCAATCACCCAAACAGCTAAACATATTTACATAAAATTCGGCATAGGAGAAGAGAAGGTTACTTAATAACAACTGTTATTCGCTACGCGTTAATGCGGCTCACCCCGCCGCTCACCTGTTACGAAACTAGACTTCTACCTTCGCTTAATTACTACGCATCGCGGTGTCAAGGTATAATTGTGAGTGAGCGTTGAGGTGAGCTTAAAACAAGTTACAGAATAGGGGGGCGGTGCTTGTCCCGTACATTACATTAACTTACTGTTGTGCATGTTATGTAGGAACCACGTAGGTATAGACAAAACTGTTAAAACAAAAACCAATAATTAAAACAACATTCAATTATGTAAATCGAATCGATCAATTTGCAAGCCCGCAATGCTGATCCATAATGTATATTCGGTTTCCCAACTTGATACAGCAACAAAGTTGACTCACTCCCTCCCACTCCCACAAACAATGTTTCTCACACCTACCTCCGTTTCCGATAATCGAGAATATACAAGAGTAGGTACTTACTTATTTGCAAAAGGGCGTATATTACTTGCCAATGCACGTCAGTTACGTCGTTTTCAAATTTCTGCGCATGAGTGGGTTCGGCGTAGGCTTGCCGAGGCTATTGTAGGACAATTCTGTGCTGTCAGTTGAATTGGGTTGTAAATTATATTGACTTAACGAAGATATCCACTATAATAGCAAATGTAGGTCACGTTCAGTTGTGATATTAATGACTATGATATACCTATTTATATAAATAGTTACATGCACTTAGTTACTGCGAATATGATCCCACCCATTACCTAGACAGATGACGAGTAAATCTTCTTTTAACTATTTGTTCATCATATGTCTTAGGTTTTATTTAATAAAACATTAATGTGATTTACATATAGATAAGGTAAATACATATTTTGACCGAACTAATAACGAATTAAAATGTCTAGTTACGTATGAGGTTAACCATTTATTATGTATACTTAAGTCTAAGTAATCTAGGTGAAAAGGCCGGACTATTTAATGTTAACCTATTTGCATTAATTTTACTATATTTATGTTACGACTATCTGCGGGTTCTACTCGTAGAAAGTATCAATGTTTAAATAATAATCAAATGTGCTGAATACCTACTTTTTATTCATACGCAACTGTACAATAGCAACAGATCGTATTTATATTCGCGATATACGTCGCGATATACGTCGTTTCCAAAACAACAGTTTTTAACAAACGTGTTATCGCTAGCGACCGGTAAATTCGCACTTTGCATCACCGCCGAAATAGCTCAGTTGGGAGAGCGTTAGACTGAAGATCTAAAGGTCCCTGGTTCGATCCCTGGTTTCGGCAGACACATCTTTTTATTTTTTCGACGATAAAAATAATACTCGGAAATAATTTTTTTGTAGATTTTAAAAACACGTTTTGGTTTTCTTTTTACCAATTGTCCAGGAAGATTCCAGTAATTATAAATGTTTACTTATTTGTTTAGTTTATACATTACTCATTAGGCAAGGATTAATTTCGAAGCTGTTAATCCAAAACCATATTTTTTCCGAAAATCATTATTTTGAATATCATGTAGCGATGAAGGAATAACAGATAAAGCATTATGTATACCGATTCATGTCTATCTAATTATACAGGGAAACATCGGAGACGTGTCAAAAATTAAACATTTATCGTGTTTAACTCCACGTGCTTTTTAACTAGTTTTGATGAGTTTTGAGTTGATATTCCTCCGTCATTACAATAGATATATTTATGCCACAAACGTTAATTGGTTCTTCAATACTTTATCTACTTATGCAAGAGAGTTTTTTGGAAAAAAATGTAGGGTCAACTGTCCAACATTGAAACTTTGGTGCACAGTGAAACACCTTAATATTTCTAAAACCTGATGTTGCTGTATAGGTAAGCACATTAGGACGATCGGAGGAAACCCTTGTTACACGCTCTGTATGTGGACGCGACATGTGGAAGGAAAAGTCACAACTAACAATTTTCTAAATTTGACACAAAAAGTAAAAAATATAATAATATTTGTTTAATTTTTTGACAAATTATAGAATTTGATTTCGTATTTTTTAATATCCCATTGCCTTCTGTACATTCCAAAGCGTCTGTGGAGCTGTATGTTGATAAAAATGCTTCACTTTTTGTGGCATTTTTCATCGATAATCAAAAAAAAACCTAGTTTGTTCACAATGACACAGCAAACAATGAAACAATGTGTGTGCAACAATGACACAGCGATGTAGAACATTTTATAAAACGAATTTATATAAAATTACCAACAACTATGTAAAACTCGATTAAATGCAAACAAATGTTGATACTAATAACACTTTTTCAGTGTAAATTAATACTGTTTCATTGTAGAAAGTGGAAGTGTTTCATTGAATACATGTATATGGACGCACTGAAACAAAACTCATTTTTCTGATAAATTATTTTTATACAGTAACTGTAAAAGTAACGTATATTTTTTTAATAAGACGTGATAACTAATTAAATTGCCTATTAATAGAAACACACACAATATATATTCAACTCTTTAATCACATTATTAAATATGCAACCTTAAACTAATATACAATTTTATGGGAAATCATAAGCAAACGATAAACGTTAACCAAAGTGCAATATATTATTTTAAAGGCAAACTGTAGACTAATTATTGATACTAAATAGATACAGCCATATTATGGAAGGAAAAACTACTTTAAGCTTTATTTTAAATCAAGTAACCAACTTTGGGGAGTGCCACAATATTTTAACTACTAGTATGTTACCGTTAATTCAAAGAACAATGAAACCACACCGGAACGATACCAATGTGACCGTCTGTGACGCTGGTGAAGGCAAAAGTGGCGGGCTGGATCTCTTTCCTCAGCACCATAACTCGGTTCTGCTGCAGAGGGCGCCACCGTCAACTTCAGGTTGGTGGACCGCCGTCAACTTCATGGCGTTGTTTTCGGTTTGCCAGCATGAAAATACCGTGGCGACAACATCCGGCCTTCCTGCTCACGTGCTCGTCCTCGGGCCACGTCCAGATCTTATGCAGGAGCTGAGGACAGAACACACAAATATCTGAGTCATATTGTTCTGTTTATTGATAAATAAATAAAAATCTTTTAGTGCAGTTTCTTAGTGCAAGTACATAAAGTGTTTAATTTGGGTGGAGTTTGTTATCCCATCACCGGCCAACTCGCTCCCTGCCGTGGTTTAAACTTGTAATGTTCAGATTACTAGTTGTGTATCACCACATACCCAATAAAATAGTAGGTGGCGTTCACTACGGATGCCCACTTTATACTATTTTTTTACACACTTTAGGCACCTACTACATTGCTTGGACGAAGCTACTGCATTAGATTAAATATACAAGATGAAGAGTAAATAAGTATAGTGAGTATTAGTTTCATTAATACCTTGATTCTATTTGAAGCAATAAATGAACCATTCATATAGGTAAAATATACATTGCTACATCACACAAGTACTTCGACTCAAATTAATAAAGAATAATATTACCTTAATCATTGTTGACAACATCCGGTCCTTGTGCGAGCTCGGAGTCCGGGGTAAAGTTGATCCATGGCTTCATGTTCTCAACGCATGATGTACCATTGTATCGCTTCGAAGTTCTTTCTGCTCCTCTCATGTCAGCAACCTTGTAGCGATCTTTGCCTAGAACCTCGGTTACTTGAAATGGTCCTTTATATAGCGGCAATATTTTCGTACTTTGTCCCTCATTTGACTGGCTCGGAATTTTGAGGACTACCAAATCACCTACCATGTATTTCGGTGCCTTTTTACGTTTGGTGTCGAAAACTTGTTTTTGTCTTGCGGCATCTTGTTTTATGTTAGAATCGACTTGATTCCTAAGCGCCGTAACATCGACCGAGGTCTCAACATTATCGTCGTCAGTGATTCCGTCATTGCTAGTCCGAATTCGATAACCAAAAAATACCTCACTTGGTACCGCGGCTATTGTTTTATTAATCGTGCTATTTATTCCTTGTTGTATTTTTGTAATGTGTTGGTCCCATTTATTATCGTCTGTATCCGCGCCTAAACTTCTTAAAGCGTCCAAGATGGTTCGATTATAGCGCTCTACCTGCCCATTAGAACGCGGTACAGCCGTTGCAATAATATGAGCCTTAATTCCTAAAGTCTGACAAAACTCCGAGAATAACTTTGACGTAAAAGCGCTACCCGAATCACATACAAGTCGTTTTGGAGTTCCAAATAACTTGAATACTTTATTCAATTCGTTAATAACAATTTGACTTTTCGTGCTTTTGACAGCTGAAATGAACACAAATTTAGTGAACGCGTCTACCATAACCAGTAAGTAGCTGTTCTGCTGCGTGGTTTTGACGAAAGGGCCAAGATGGTCAAGGTGTAAAGTATGAAAGGGCCTACAATATTTCGGAATAGGGTAGAGCTCTCCGGGCTTTTTGCCATGGACATGTTTGTTATAAATACAGTTAAGACAATTTTTGATGTATTTAGTGACCGTTTTTTTTAATCGCGGAAACCAATATCTAGCTCTTATTCTTTCCACAGACTTGTCCACTGCAAAATGCCCAACATCATCGTGATTTAACCGAATAACTTGCCACTCGCAGTTCTTGGGAACTACCCAACGCCTCCCGTATTCTGTTCTACGATAAACCTTATTACCAACTAGCTCATATTCGTTAAACAATCGTTTATTAGCATCGGCCTCCCCTGACTGTAAAATTTCTCGAATACTACTGATGGCGGGGTCTAGCAATTGAACTGACAGAAGCCAATCACCTTCAGTTATTGACATTACTTCGTTATTTGCTGTTGACACGTCATGATTTTGTACTGGGTTGCGACTCAACGCGTCGACATGTTGCATTTGTGATCCAGCTCTGTGATAAGTATCGAATGTAAACTCTTGAGTGTCTAGAATCCATCTACTTATGCGAGGGACTATTGTTTGTTTTGTTATTGCAAACCGTACAGCATTGCAATCAGTAATAATCTTAAACGGTGCGCCAAGCAAGTAATGACGAAATTTTTGCAGTCCCGCAACTATGGCTAACAATTCTAGCTCGAAAGAATGATATTTCTTTTCATCATCATTTGTTTGGCGGCTGTAAAAATGAACGGGTCTTTCACCGTCTTCTGTAGTTTGCATTAAAATACACCCTAATCCATCGCGACTCGCATCAGTATACAAACTAACTGGCAATTTGGGATCAAAAATGCTTAGTGCTACGTTGTCCATTAAGGCACCCTTTAATTTATTAACCGCCATGTCTTGTTCGGGACTCCATTGCCACACAGAGTCTTTCTTTAGTAAGTTACTTAAAGGCTTACTAATTAGCGCGCAATCTTTAATAAATTTCCGAAAATAATTTATTAAACCAAGAAATTTCCGTAGCTGGTGGACCGTTTTTGGAGTGGGATATTCACTAATTGCTTTTAATTTACGGTTACTCGGGCGAACTCCGTTTTGCAATACTAAATAACCGAGAAAGGTTATTTCTGATTTGAAAAAATTGCATTTTTCAATATTGATGGTAAGACCATTGTCTTCAAGGATTTGCAGTACATTATCTAGACATGCTACATTCTCTTCTAGAGTCTCTGTGGCAATGAGTAAATCATCCATATAGCAAATTACACGGCCAAAACGCAAATTCCCCAAAACCGTATCCATGAGCCGTTGAAAAACCGCCGGTCCATTACATAATCCAAACGGCATTCTCACATATTCGAAATGACCTTCAGATGTCACGAATGCACTTTTGTGGATAGATTCCGGTTTTATAGGAATTTGGTGATAGCCACTTTTTAAATCTAGCGAGGTATAATATTTACAACCCCTAAGCCTATCAATAAGGTCTTCAATCAAAGGCATCGGGTACTTCTCTTTGACTGTAATCTTATTTAATTGTCGGTAGTCTACACATAAGCGTTTAGCTCCGGAAGCTTTGTCTACAAGAAGGGCTGGGCTTGCATACGCCGAGTTACTGTTACGAATAATTCCGCTTTTCAATAAATCATTAGTTATCTCACGAGTAGTAACTTTTTCTGCTTCAGACATTCTATACGGTCGTTGATATACGGGTTTATTAGATATCAACTCAATATCAAGTTCAACACAAGTTGTTTTTCCCAAACTCATCAAATCATTGGATATACATTGAGGGTGTTTCGAGAAAATGTTATTCAGTATTGACTCATGTTCTTTATTATTTATATTTTTCAACACCTCAATGTCGATAGTGCAAACTTCTAATGATTGGATAGTTTGGAATGTTAAGCTATCTCCAATTCGAGCATACATAATACTCTTATCTTCTGTAAAGTTACGTCCTATTAGGATGTTGCAACCTGACAACGTGTCAATGACGTAAAACGTTGTAATTAACGCAACCGAATCAACCTTTAAATTAACCGCGGCCGCATGAGTTACTTTGGCTGATAAGTCGTTTGTAAATCCTACAAGATTGACCGGGCTATTCAATTGAAATGTCTGCAAATTGTTTTGTTTTGCAAAGTCTTCTGTGATTAAAGAACAATCACTGCCCAAATCAAAAAATGCTTCGCACTCAAGTTTATCTAGCAATACCCTTTTGTAAAATTTTTGTTTGGATTCATTAATCATTTTGACCTCGACATCCTTTTCGACTTTGGCATTCGCGGGAATCTTTGACCTGCAAGCTTTCTCTAAATGTCCTAACCTGTTACAGGACGTGCATTTCACATTGTCCTTAATAGTACAATTGCTTCTTCTGTGCCCAGGCTCACCGCAACGGTAACAAATAACACCGTTTCCTGTATTCTTGTGACTGTTGGGCGCAAAAGTCTCAATTGTACCACTATTTATTTTATTATCCATAGCAGATTGGTTTGAACCGGTAGCCAGTCGAAAGGGATGCTTGGATGATGAACTATTTTTATTAGTCACTTGTTTTTCGGGCTCCGTATATGTTTTCCCGTGCAAAAATGAAGCGAGATCGTCGCAATATTTAAAACTACCTGCTTCTGCTGCGCTAATTATGTTCACATCACCTATCGATCCTACAATAATTGATATTATATCACGTTCACGAAATCCTAAATGTAACCGATCAATTTTCGCTTTTTGTTGAAAATAGAATTCATATAAGGATTGTTTAGGCAACGGTTTTGAATCTATTAATTCTTTAAGAAGCACGTACGTGTTTCGTTTAACTTGAAATGTGTTTGATAACATATCACTCCACTCTTTCCATGTCCATTTTGTCCATTTTGACTCATTCTTTTGAAAAGAATCTAACCACATTTTTCCGGTGTTTTTCAATTTTTGCAAGGCTTGATATGTTATCATACTACTCGACCATCCAAAAGTACGCGCATTCGCATTTACTACGTCTAACCAGCTATTAATATCGTCAATTAACGGATCGAATTCGGGAATCACTGAAGACAAAACAATGCTTTGACTCACGGTTGTTAGTGCTTCTCGGCTTCGTTTGCTATGGTGCCGCCGCCGCCGCTTTGTTGCATGGCTGCTGTCTCGGCTCGATGAGCTGCTTGAACTGCTGGTGCTCGTAGAGGATGATTCCGAGGAAGTAGAACGTCTGCGTGATATTCTATTTCCCGCTTTTCTCTTCTGAGCACGTGGCATTGTTGAACGTGGGCGCACGTGGTACGTAACACTTCTGATAATAGAAACACACACAATATATATTCAACTCTTTAATCACATTATTAAATATGCAACCTTAAACTAATATACAATTTTATGGGAAATCATAAGCAAACGATAAACGTTAACCAAAGTGCAATATATTATTTTAAAGGCAAACTGTAGACTAATTATTGATACTAAATAGATACAGCCATATTATGGAAGGAAAAACTACTTTAAGCTTTATTTTAAATCAAGTAACCAACTTTGGGGAGTGCCACAATATTTTAACTACTAGTATGTTACCGTTAATTCAAAGAACAATGAAACCACACCGGAACGATACCAATGTGACCGTCTGTGACGCTGGTGAAGGCAAAAGTGGCGGGCTGGATCTCTTTCCTCAGCACCAAAACTCGGTTCTGCTGCAGAGGGCGCCACCGTCAACTTCAGGTTGGTGGACCGCCGTCAACTTCATGGCGTTGTTTTCGGTTTGCCAGCATGAAAATACCGTGGCGACAACACTATCTTAGTGCAAAATATCAGGCACGTAACTTTAAAAACGTCAGAGATAGGATGCTTTGAAATTTTGGTGTTTCATTGATTGACAAGTTACCCTACATTCATTTTTCTATGATTTATTCAAACATGGTCCAAAAAAGCTCTGTTTTCGATATTAGTATGTTGTTTATGCTCTTTTATATATTAAATTTACATGTAACTGTACCTTTTTGACGTTTCTAACAACCCAAGAGTTTTTTTTATTTTTAACTAATTTTTACAAAAGTTACGTTTAAACAACTGGTTTTTTGGCCTAAAACTGCTAAAGTTTAGTGCCATATATCTCAAAAACTATGAGTTTTGAAGTAAATATGGGATACTATTTCGGTTAACCTCGTTTTTGGTAATACGGTAAGCCAAAAAAACACGAAAAAACGGACGGTAACAGATCGAAGGTCATTGGGAGCTGTGAGCCCCTTAAGTAAGTAGGTATTGAAGTACAAAATTATTAAGATGGGTTCCAACGTTTCCAAAAAAACACGTAACACATAAAACACAAGTATTTAACACGATTTGGTTTGACAATATTTTTAACACGAAATTTTGTTATCCCGTACAGCGTATGTCAAGAGTGATACTTAAGCATAATTTAAGTGCGTCCACCCGCATCCAGTGGAGTTCCGAATTGTAAATCCTTTTTTTTTTTTTTTTTTTTTTTTTTTTTATTTTTTTTTTTTTACGTTGGGGGAATGCATTGATGCACTGTCCGCCCAGTCGGAGGGGGACCGGACAGGTGTGTGGGACTCCAGGACAGAAGGTCCAGACTACCCACTAAACCCCCAACGATTGTCCAGCCATTTTCGCTTACAAGGAGGGTCAAAGGTTCGCTTACGCATGCAACTTTGACCCTCGCGACTAGCCCGCTTTACAGGCCTGGCCAGGGAGAGCGCCCCGGGACAATTTCGAGGCGCTTCAGACCCGTGGACTTTTGGTTAGCTAGGGTCCCCTAACCCTGCAACCTGGTCCACTACGGCGGGGGGAGCAAGTGCGCATAACGCCGACGTGCGCGCCCCGCTCTACGTCTGCGGATATGGGGAGCGGAAGGGTCGTCCTCCCGCGCTCTTCCCGCAGCCTCCTTCTGCGCCATTACGGAATTGCAGAAGGAGGCCATTGCTTCCCATGACCTCTCGCTGTCAAGCATCTTAGATACAATGGTTGGCAGCGAGAGGTCCCCACCCAATACATCGGACAAATTATGCCGCTGCGGCCCCCACGCCGAGCATACCTCCACTGTGTGGCGCACATCGTCTACTGCTGCGCCACACCCGTGGCAGCGGGGGCTTTCTTCTCGTCCGGCAACTCGGTGCAGGTACTCTCCAAAGCAACCGTGGCCTGTGAGGACCTGCACCAGGTGAAAACTTAATTCGCCGCGTTTGCGGTCGACCCACCTCTCGAACTGGGGCAAAATTGCCCCTATGGTTATTCTGCCGGCCGTGGACACCTCCAGGTCCGCCCTCCACCTCGGGAGAAGGGCGGTCATAGCTGCATCCCGTAGCCCTTCTACCTCCCGTTGATTGGGATGTTCTCCCCTGGCCCTCAGTTCCGCACGGTATCTAAAGATCTCGGCCAGAACCTCCGCCTGCAGTTCCCAGGGCGGATCATTGGCCAGTAGTGTGGCCGCTGCCCAGGACACCGTGCGGTACCCTCTGCATGCCCTCACGCTTATTACCCTTTGCGGTCGCCTTAGAAGGGTCTTGTTTTTCGACGTGAGGGCTTCCATCCATACAGGCGCCCCATAGAGAGCCATGCTCCGGACGACTCCAGAGTATAGACGCCTGCAGGAGGACTGAGGACCTCCTTGATTGGGAAGCAGCCTTCCCAGCGCTGCTGCAGCGCCTACCAGTTTGGGGGCCAGCCGAGTGAAATGTGCCCCGAAATTCCACCTGGCATCGAGGGTGAGGCCGAGGTACCTCATGTCGGTCCCTACCTCTATGGCTGTCCCCATAAGGGTTAACCGCGCCCCTCGTGGGGGACCTTTACGTGGGCCGTGAAAGAGAACCGCCTCCGTTTTTTCGACCGAGACTTTGAGCCCCAGGAGGTGGATCCTCTCGACGGCCAGTGTTGCTGCCTCCTGCCCTAACCGCGCAGCCTCCTCGTAAGTCCTTCCCCGGGCTGTGACGAGCGTATCGTCCGCATAGCAGATCAAGCTGGTCCCGGGGAGCAGTGGGCCGCGCAGGAGCCAGTCAAAACCGACGTTCCACAGAACCGGTCCCAACACAGAACCCTGTGGAACACCGCAACCCACATGTCGGTGGTGAAGCGTCGCATCAGAGCCCTCCCAGCGCACTATCCTGTCGCGGAGGTAGTCCCTCAACAACCGCCGAAGGTAGGTAGGCACTCCATGATAACGAAGCGCCTCCATTATCGTCTCGAACGGCAGGCTGTTAAATGCATTCTTAACGTCTAAAGATATTGCAAGGACTACCTCCCTTCCCTCTATAGCCTCTCTGGCCCGGACCTTAAGAGCGGTTAGAGCGTCGATTGTGGACCGCGATGCTCTGAAGCCATATTGGTTGTTGGAGAGGTCCGGTCCGACTTCCTCCAAGTGGCGGACGAGGCGATTTGCTAGGATTTTTTCCAGCATTTTACCAACCTCATCCAGCAGTACGATAGGCCTGTAGGCTCCGGGAGTTCCTGGTGGGCGACCTTCCTTTGGGATCAGGACGAGACGACCTTCTTTCCATATTTTTGGGAAGCGCCCGACACGGAGGCATGAGTCGAATACTCCCCGGACCCAGTCTGAATTGTAAATCCTAATTTAACCCATCCCAACACGCAAATTAATAGTAATAAATATTGTCAAATATAATTGAATTATTCTGTTATTCTGTTTTCGCCCGTTAATCCAGACTTAACGCATAAAGCGTAACTTCCTTAATTAAGTCTTGTGAATGACGAAGGAAAGTTAATCATACCTACTCAGCTTTCTTGTACGAGAAGTGTTGACTTAACGAGAGAACTGAGTTTAATATGTATAATCATGGTATTCTATCCTAATTTCGTAACTTCGTTGGAGTAGACTTGGAGTTTTTCTTGCGAGGTTTCTTAGAGTTACTAATCTCATTAAAGTCAAATTACCTGGAGCTTGTTCAATCTCAGAGCAAACGGCAACTTTTGAGGCGACATTGTTGAAATACTGCGCTCTCGCTTTCGTAAAACTAGTGCCTATGCCAAATCTTGGCATTAGGTGTCAAAGACCCCGGGCTCCTTAAGGACACAACAGGGAATAAAAATAGTCATAACCTAAAAAAAATAAAAGGTTTTAATTAGGAACATTTTCGTGATGCATTATTTCCCGGAATCCCGGAACTTAAATACCTAATTAAAATATTTTTATAAGAGTCCGTCTCCATACTTGCTTAGCATTTTCCGGGATTATGCTAGTTGTAGGTATAAAAGCATCCTAATTTACGAACCCTGATAATAATCATCAAACATTTAAGCATCAGAGACGTGGGTAGGTTTAAAGGTCCAAATTATGCTGCTGTTTCAGTACACCTGACACTATATTTCTAACTAAGAAAACCATCCCAAATCGACACTTGTTTCCAATCAGATCTTAAGCCGACCGAGTGGGTTATCAGAGAGATAAGCCCGCCTCGCCTATCGCTGCCGCTCGGCCGTTTATCTTGAGCTGTTGTTTGGCAGCTCTGTAATTGATGATAAGCTATTGATGATGGGTTGGGCGTCTACCTACTGTTTATTTTGATAAAACTAGTGTGCTGATTTAATATGTGGAATATAACATTAAAATTCTTATCAATTTGTGACGCGTTTTTATAAAAAAGCGGCCAAGTGCGAGTCGGACTCGTTCGTTCCGTTAAATAAATTGCTTTTTACGATTTATGACGTAAAAAAAAAAATTCTTGCTAGATCTCGTTTAAACCAATTTTCGTTGGAAGTTTGCATGGCACATTATATATTTTTTTTAGTTTTATCATTCTCTTATTTTAGAAGTCACAGGGGGGGGGGGGGGGACACACATTTTACCACTTTGGAAGTGTCTCTCGCGCAAACTGTTCAGTTTAAAAAAAAATGATGTTAGAAACCTCAATATCATTTTTGAAGACCTATCCATAGATACCCCACACGTATGGGTTTGATGAAAAAAAAATTGAGTTTCAGTTCTTAGTATGGGGAACCCCAAAATTTATTGTTTTTTTTTCTATTTTTGTGTGAAAATCTTAATGCGGTTTACAAAATACATCTACTTACCAAGTTTCAACAGTAGGTATAGCTCTTATAGTTTCGGAAAAAAGTGGCTGTGACATACGGACGGACAGACAGACAGACAGACGGACAGACAGACATGACGAATGTATAAGGATTCCGTTTTTTGCTATTTGGCTACGGAACCCTAATAAAAAATAATAAAGTGTCTATGATGTCATTATTTTAATTTTACGGGTAAGTTAAGTACCTAATTAGTGGTTTTACCGGAGGTAAAACTTTGTGACGTTTTTGTCACATCGATTGATAAATTAACTGATTATTTTATCCAGTTGAGGTATAAGCAGAATATAATCTTACTTATCTCGCTCTATCTTATAGTTTTTGCCTAGTCCAGTCCGCCCCTCTCGGACGTCTGGACGCGCCTTATCATTGTTAGATTAGATCTCAAGAAGTGTCTCAGGTTCTCGGCCAATGATTAATTGAGCACAATATAAACGTATTATAGAGAAAATATAGAGGCCTTGGCAGAGAGTACAACTTTTTTACCCTTTGGCATCGAGACCCTCGGTTCGTGGGGTCCCAGTGCGGATACGTTATTTGGGAAATTTGCGAAACGTCTGGTTGATGTAACTGGTGACGGAAGAGCTGGCGGCTTTCTCGCGCAACGCATCAGCATTGCAATTCAGCGACGAAATGCCGGCAGCATCCTCGGTAAAATGCCACGAGGGCCTTTTGTTTTATTTAACTTAGTTTACATTTAATTTACTTAGTTGTAAATTATGATCTTGTATATACTTTAGAAAATTAAATAAATAAACATACATATTTTAATATCAGGAGCACCATCGATAATTGGTCACCTATCTGAATCACTAAATTTCATTTCCCAACTGCATCGTTTGTCCAAATTTTCATTCGTCGTAAAAGCCGTTTTTCTCTGAAGCCCTGACATTATAAGTAAAACAAACTTTACCTAACATAATGGGTTCTACGCGATTAATATAAACAAAATTAAAAAGCATTTGGGCATTCGACATACTTAATTGGCTTTTGCCGAAATGATAATTCGGACAAACGATATAGTTGGGAAATTAAATTTAGTGATTGCGATACATAGCAAGTATTAAAATTTATCTACAGCAATAAAATTATAATACACAACACCCACCCGAACAAAGCCGTTGTACAAATTAAAACAAATTCCTTAATTGTACAGTATAAGACCAATCCCCCGTTGTAAGCGGTGGATTATTTTGACGAGGGTCCAACATATCCACCTTTCCCATTCGAAATTGTTTAAGCAATTTATCTGTTGCTTACCTGGGTTTATCTTAATGTACTTCTAAATTTATTTGCTGTAAACAATGTTGTGTTATTGTTTTCTTCGGATTTCCTGTTATTGATAGTTTTTCTATCTCTATTCTCATCGAAACGCTAGTAGATTTTAGACTTGCAAAAGTGATTTTGCGGCCTACTTGCAGAATAAAAATCATTTATTTCATTTATTTATTATTTGACAAAAATCGCTAGTTTCAAACGCTTTGATAGTACATTATGCAAATATTTGCTTAAATAAATATTTAAATAAATATTTTTAAATATTAAATATAAATATTTGCGGACAATCTTACACATAACGACCTAGTCCCAAACTAAGCAAAGCGTGTACTAATGGTACTAGACGGAGATAAACATACTTATACATAGATAAATAAATACTTAAATACATAGAAAACATTCATGACTCAGGAACAAATATTCGTGCTCATCACACGAATAAATGCCCTTACCGGGATTCGATCCCATCAGGACCTCTTGCTTCGTAGGCAGCGTCACTACCAACTAGGCTAAAGTGGTCGTCAAAATAAACATTAAAAAAAACCGGCCAAGTGCGAGTCGGACTCGCGCACGAAGGGTTCCGTGCCATTATCAATAAAAATATTTATTTTATTCTGTTTTTAGTATTTGTTGTTATAGCGGCAACAGAAATACATCATCTGTGAAAATTTCAACTGGAACTATCACGGTATCAGTGAGATACAGCCTGGTGACAGACAGACGGACGGACGGACGGACAGCGAAGTCTTAGTATAGGGTCCCATTTTACTTTTTGAGTACGGAACCCTAAAAAAACAGGATTAATAGGTCCTAGTGCTGGGCTCTCATGGATGAGAGGGAACAGGCAGTAGTCCCCACGCTGGCCCAGTGCGGGTTGGGGACATAATAGCTCTCAACCATTTCGTAGCGAAACAGCCGATCACATTGGAAAAACCGTTTGTAGAAGGCACAGAAAATGTTAGAAAACATCTACTTTCAAGTTTCAAAACTGGTCGATAGGTCATTTGTTTTTGCCAAATATTCAATTATGTACATATGTGAAGATGCCTAATTGCCAAAATATCTAGTTAGTAGACTATAATTTATAAAGTTTGATAATGATCAGCACTGTTCGGGTCAATTATGCCAGTTTATTTATAGGTTTAGAGTAAGTATGCTCACCAGAGCTCCCAGAAAGCTCTGCATTAAAGTACCTTATTTTATCTGCCGAACTATACACACTCGTTTCACTCGTTTGCCTCTTTTAATAACCTTTTTTGTATCCCACTGCTGGACAAAGGCTTCCCCTCTTGTTCGCGACTCGTTTATAATTTTTGTGGCATAATACGCTTTTTATTTCTACTGCTGGAATAAATATTATAATTTATAGGCATTATTTATTTAACAACCAAAAATTATATACAAGCATGTCATTTAAAGGATGACTCACGCTAGAACGTGCCGTGCCCGGCCCGGGCCGTTTTCTAAGAAAAACGACGGCGTTTTTACGCGGCCGTGCCATACCCAAGCCCGGCCGAGCCACGGCTGAGGCTCGAAAGCAGCTCGGTGTCGGCACGGCCCGACTGTGGCTCAGCCGGGCTTGGGTATGGCTCGACCGCGCGAAAACACCGTCGTTTTTCTTAGAAAACGGCCCGTGCCGGACACTGCCCGTTCTAGCGTGAGTCATCCTTAAAACTACTTAAAAAACTAAAATTATATAAAAATATACAATTACAGAAACGTATCAAAATTTTTACCTTTAGGCAGGGTGCCCATCACACAGGCAGCATTCCCGCGTTGAATAGCAATAATATATATTTATGTATTTACAATCCCAGTTCCCAGTAGTAAACTACAGATTTCAAACTCCCCATTAGGAGTAACTCTGACGTGACGGCTGGAGTTACAGAATTAGTTACGAACACAAATATGATTGCTAGTGGGAGAACTCTTGGAACTGCTCTTGAATAATATAAACGATTTTCGGCTTTTCGCGTATTTGCTAAAAGTTACACGATCAATATGGTGGTCTTGCATAGTTGTACAATCAAGTTTATAAGTTTGTATGTTTTGGGTAAACTCCGGAACCGCTCATCCGATTTAAAAAAAAACAACTGTGTGTAGAATGTACTTTCTGAATGGTTATAGGCTAGATCCCGCGGGTTTGCCTGTGGTCTTTGCAATACGCGAAAGAAGCCGCGCGGACAGCTACTATATGTATGTTCTATACCTACTATCATATGTTTTAAGTTACTTGAACTAGTTTACACATTATTGTAATATATGGATCTTTGTTATCTGCAATAAATGATTGATTGATTGATATACTAGCGCCTTAATACAATGGAATAAGATAGAAAGGTGTAATAATATTGGTTGAACAAGGCGCTCAAAAATATCAGACTAAACTCTATTTCTGGAGCTATAAGGGCATGTAGCAGTGTAATATTGATGCAGCTATAACTGTACCCTTTGTCATGAACATGAAGAGATATTTTTCACGTTTACACGAGTGTTTGTCTTTTCTGCCTCTTTTTGATAGCAAAAAATAGACAATTGATACTGTACACCAGTGTTTTTCAACCTTTTTCATGGCGCGACCCCCCTAGATGAAGAAAATATTTCGCGACCCCCCACTCTGCGCTGTTCTCAAATTATATTTTCTATTTTACAAGTATGAAATCCCTTAATGTTTTAACTAACAAAATTCAAGCAGCCGCGACCCCCTTTAAGAAGCTCCGCGACCCCCTTTAAGAAGGGGCGCGACCCACAGGTTGAAAAACACTGCCACTTGTACGCGGTCGAATGTGGAAAGCGATCCCGCGGCGCCCCTTTCTTAAGGCGGAGCTGGCAATCGTTGGGGTTTTAGACGGTAGTCCAAGGCTTAGTCCGTCATACCCGCCCTGCCCCTTCCCCGTGGCGGGCGGGATGCGTAAAGGCATTTCCCCAACGAAAAAAAAAAAAAACTGGTACACTGCCACTAATTAATTGTGGTCAACATAGTGCAGAACTACTAAAAGTGGCAGTACTATAAATAATATAGTTTTGCACGTGCAGGCTTTGTGCTAGTGTCGTTTCGACAAATGTAATTAATTAGAATTTAGCACTATGACGTACTCCAATTAAATATTGGTTAACCATACATTTGACGATGCCTACAGGGTTGTGTCATTAAATATAATGCGTTCTAACAATATATAAACGTTCAGTGTCAGATTAAGCCCCTATTCCAATATTCTAAATCACGCCTGAAAATATTACCACAGCAATCAATCATTGTGCGTCAATAGACGTAGATTGGTACCGATAGTTCCTTCTACTCTACCCTGGTTCCACCTTATCATCAATGGCCTTTAAGTCTATTACAGACTATACAAGCAGTGTCAAGAAAGGAGACAACGTCTTCCATGGCTGTGTAAGCCAATGCGAGAGCGGCATACACGACCGCAAGTCTGGCAGGTGTAATTTGCCCGCGGTGAACAGGTGCCACGTTGATGCCGCTTGGCTCGCTTTACTGCGAGTGTTTTAAACCACGCTTCATCATGAACGTTACGACCATCGAACACCAGTTTGCGCCATTTGTCCCTGTCCACGGTAAGGTCCTCCCACTTGTGAACCGGGATGTTATAATGCGTGCATATCTCGCTTGGCTCAGTCCTTATGCCGCAGCATCGGCCGGCCGACGCTTCATACGTCGCCCGTATTCCTCTATCTCTTACTATGTACTAACCTGATGTACTTTTGTCCCCAGGAACGACCTCATACGACACCGTCCGACCGCTGGCCTACCAGGACGCCAAGATCTACATGCTGTGCTTCAACGTAGCTGAACCAGAATCCTTACACAACGCTGCTGCTAAGGTATATCAATGACCACACTTTTTAGGGTTCCGTACTCAAAGAGTAAAACGGGACCCTATTACTAAGACTCTGCTGTCCGTCCGTCTATCTGTGACCAGGCTGTATCTCACTGATACCGTAATAGTTCCAGCTGAAATTTTCACAGATGATGTATTTCTGTTACCGCTATAACAACAAATACTAAAAACACAAAATAAAATAGTTTTTTATAGATAATGGTACGGAACCCTTCGCGTGCGAGTCCGACTCGCACTTGCCCGGTTTTTTTATACCACGTCCTTGGAAAACAAGCGGACGGCCCGGTGGTAAGCGGTCACTGTATCCTATCACCATCATCATCATCATATCAGCCGAAAGACGTCCAATGCTGGACATAGGCCTTCCCCAAAGGGTGCCAAAGTGACCGGTCCTGCGCCACCTCCATCCAGCGGACTCCCGCGACCATTACCAGGTCATCAGTCCACCTTGTGGGGGGCCTACCCAAGCTGCGCCTTCCGGTACGTGGTCACCACTCGAGAACCTTTCCGCCCCAACGGCCATCTGCGGCGGGCGGACTGTGCGTCCATAGGCACGCTGGCAACTCCAGAGGGGTAATCACGTAACGTTCCGAACGCGCGTTAGTACAATTTGACTGTCATTTTTCCATAGAATAAGTGACATTTAAATATACCTGACGCGCGTACAATGCGTTACGTGATCGACCAGCAGGGGTGTCAAAACTGTCAAATGCGCGTTGACAACCCTTTACAATGTAAACACTCCTTTCTTGAACCTGATAGGTCAGGGGAGCTCATTCCACAGCTAAAGCGTCTGGAAAAGGAAATTCCACTTTTCACCTTATTAATCGATGAATTATAACTAGTCAATCAATCCACAGACTCCGACTATCAACTGCTGAATAAAAGTTTTCTTCGTATCAGGTTGTTTTGCTTAGTTCTTGCGTTCACTCCTGTAAGTCTTGTTTTACAAGAACTTACTTACTTATCAATAACGGCATTTGCTTTAGTCTTATAAATAAGTTAAAGGTACATATTTAATAAATATTTCCGGATAAAAGAAAACACGGCTACCATAAATCCGTTGTTAAAAGTTACTTATAAAAAAAAAACATAAGGTCCTTGTCGTCGACGTTGCACTAGTGTCTGACATGGGCACTTTATGTCAAAGTGGCTTAAATTCGAATGAAAAAAAATGTTTGCCTTACATCAAATCTATGGAAGCGGAACGTCTCTATATAAATAGCTATATTATCCGTTAACGATTCCGTGACATGGCGAGTAAATAACTGCCGCCTTTAAATATGCAAACCTCTGGCATCAGGCAGCAGCAGTGGCACGGTAACTACTGAAGAAAGAACGAAAATAGAAATCTGGCAGTGCTCTTGTTCAGTGTTCAGATTAACACAGAGCGAGAAAAAGTCGGTTCGTAAACTGCGGTGTGGAATGCAAAGACTACCATCCTACGCAACACTACACTTCCCTTACTTGGAGTAATGGTCTAAGCTCTTATATATGATTACTTTAATATTCCCCTAACTAATAATTGTTATCTCTTTTTCTCCAGTGGTACAGAGAAGTGCGCACACACGGCGGCTCCGCCCCCGTGCTGCTGTGCGGCTGCAAGGCGGACTTAAGGCACGACAAGGAGACCCTCACTATGCTGTCCAAGCTTAAAGCACACCCCGTCACTAGCGAAGAGGTAAGGATCAGGTGGAGCGATAGGCTAAGGCCCGGTTTAAAAAAAACCCGTTTCGTCTTTTAATATCTGTACGTAATGCCAAAAACATTACAGAAATAGAAATAGAAATGTTTATTGCATATCACATTACAGACGTGGATGGTATTAATAAGTAGGTATACATGTGACACCCTGCAAGGGCACAGCAATATCAGAGGGCTAACTAATTACAATTATTAATAGGAAATTTATACATTAAAAAGCCTGATAAGAAAAAAGAAAAACACACAGCAAGATTTTTAACTTTTAGGCATCATTAAAGTATTCCTTCAAGTTATAAAAACATCTTTTTGTTAAAAACATTCTCAATTGTTTGTTAAACAGTTTTGGACTTTCCAGATTCTTTATAGCATTAGGAAGGTGATTATAAATTTTGATAGTCATATAATGAGGGCTACTGCAGACTAGTTTTAATTTCGAGAATGGCAGGTTAAGTTGGATTACTCACGACAGACAAGACTACACTCGAATATCTCACGACTTGCGAGCGAGGTAGACTACACGTCTATTTCTAAATAGATCAGAAAATAAAAGACGGGTGAAAAGGAGTAAAGTAAAGTATAACGATTAGCGGAGAAATTAGTAAAGCATAAGACTCTTATGCGGTAGTCAAGGTCGCGGGAGTCCGCTGGATGCGGGTGGCGCAGGACCGGTCACTTTGGCACTCTTTGGGGGAGGCCTATGTCCAGCAGTGGAAGTCTTTCGGTTGATATGATGATGATGATGAGACTCTAGAATCGACACCAGAATTAACGTCGAAGCTGAAACGAATGACCTATACCCATATTAGGGTCTGAATGTCTGAAACAAAATATTTTACCACGAAACATATTTTGTTCAAACTAGAGTTACAATGGCTAACAATACAAACCAATGAATTTTCAATTGACCACATACCATTCGTCAACTATTTTAATTACTCAGAACTATTCCAAGGTCATTTATTCGAGGATCATTCCAATATACCCGACGCGGGAATAAGTGATTTGGGTCATTCGATTGAGTATCTAACACCGACTCCAGCGACTCCTTAGCCAGTTTTGATCCTAATTGAGCCCCTCGAGAGCAACGGAGAATCCCCTTTAGACTAAATCAGTTTGTGTCAGTTAACGGCTAATTTATAGAATTTGGGCTGTTTATTCCGTTTTTCTTTGATTTATTTTATTATCAATACATTACACAATTTCACATATTGCATGAGATAAGCTGTAATAATACGAATCAATGTTGACAGAGTAGAATCAGGAGAATATGTAGCTAAATAATATGTAGTCGATCGTCACTCTCGTTTGTTCGATACACAAGCTTGTAGTGCAGTGATACTTATATTTAATAAAAATATCTCTGCACTACAAGTGACGGCGCGTGAACACAAGTGAAATCAAAACATTTTTCGGAAAACACAACTGCTTTTTTGCAAATATTATAGCCCATGTCACTCCTACGATTAAGAGGAATCCAACGACACCTCATATGTCGAAATCCGTCAAACGGTTTAGGCTGCAGGGCGTGTCAAAGAATAAGACATACCCACATACATACATACTTAAAAAAAATAAAAAAAAAAAAAAAAATAATCTGTTTATTGCATTAATTTAATTGTTACAAGTATGTCTACTAATTGCTTAGCGCAATCTCAATTTTTTGAGATTATTTGCTAAGCTTAGCTAATATCTATCACATTTCTAAGTTTAATCTATATAAGAGAAATAAATACTTAAATACATACTTCTATGTATTTAAGTATTTATTTATCTATATAAGTATCTATATCGTCGTCTAGTACCCATAGTATACAAGCTTTGCTTAGTTTGGGACTAGGTTGATTTGTGTAAGATTGTTCGCAAATATTTATTTATTTATTTATTTATAACTTAACTTATTTATATAATATAAGTGTTCGCATAACAGTATTTATTTATTTAATTTTCAATTATTTTACTTATCACACATGATCTTCTTCAGGGTACATTTGATCTTCTGTGGTTTATACGCTCGAAAAAACAAAACCCTCTCTCATTCGGCAGTCGGGTGAAAAGGGCTGTTTTGATGATTTACGAGCTTGAATAAAGCAAGAAGTTTAGCTTATATCGCTGCGATCAACTAACTAGTAAAGAGAGAGCCCTCTGAACAGCCAGCGATCAACTATAAAATTATCTGTATCTTATACCGACTCGGGATGTGTAAATATCTTTTGTTTGTTTCTTGAGCGAGAAAATAGTCGATAGCTAATCGCGTCCTTGCCCTTGGTGGGACTAGTGCCTTAATCCCGGGTACCTAACTATTACTCTCGCGGAGAATATGTATACTCGTAAAAGGGCCATTTAACGGAAAATTGTACACTCCATTTTTTTTTATAAAATCGGATTTATTCTACTCAGAATCGAAATCACTTTCGAATATTGTAGGAGAAAAAATGCGTCCTAAGATTTTTTATTCAATTTCGCAACAGTTTTCATACTACCAGCTTGTATGGTGGTAACGGGATGGAAAACCGAAAATTGTTTGTAACATTTTGGACACTTTCTTTTTCTCCGAGGATCGAAAGTGCTTTCGATTCCTAGTTGAAAAACCCGATTTTAACAAAATTTCGAAATAAAGTCGACTTGAGAATTGTTCTTAAAATGGCCCAAAAACTCTGACAAGAATTGGCCCGAAAACTCTGAAAAGAAAAGATTCCGAAAACGGGTGGTAAATCATTTGTGAAATTATTTACAGGCCAGTCCGTAGAGTATATCTTTGTTGCAAAAGGTGGTGTAGAAGATTTTTTTTTTAAATATTGTTTACATCGATACAACCGAGCAAATATCAAAAATGGTTTGAAAAAAATGAGCCACAAATCTGGGACTTTTTTTGGTTTCTCACTCGTAGCTTCTGTACGGTGCATCCTAGCGAAAAGTTACACAATAAGGAATTAAAGAACATAAAATTATGCGTCTAATGAGTACCAATACATATTAATTCAGTTCAGCGACATAGTAGAAAACCATGGTCGAAAACGAGACTTACTAACTATTTATAGAGAGTGTACACAAGATTATAATCTGTAATGTGAGCCTTTTTATGCTTCTTCTTTTTCTGATATTCCAATGAAGATATGAAATACTTTCAAAAGAACTCTAGTTTTTTTAAGGTACAAAAAGTTAAATTAGTTCGAACTTTCAAGAACTTCCCAATGAGCTTTTAAATAGTGAATGAATTTTCCTTCGGGCAGGTTTCCGCGATTACTTGATGGGGAGTTTATTTGAAGTAGTTTTTATATAAACGATCTTAGTTTAAAATATAAAAGAACTTTTTCTATTAAGGTAAATGACTTCAAATTATCAGTGAACATTTGCATAACTTCTTCTATAACAGTATAAAAGTGACGCAAAAGTTTAGTCTGTGACACAAATTGCAAACAGATAATGACGTTGTGAAAACTGAAGTAACTTTTGACTTTTGTCAATAAATAATGTGCCTGCATTGTCCCAACTTACAGTTTAATTTATTTGATTTAACCCTCGGCGAAAAAAGGGGTGTAATAAATTTTACATTTGTGTACTTGTACATGTGTTTCTCTCTATTGCATCGTAGCTCCCACACATGGAAAAACCGATTTGAATGCAGATTTTTTGGAATTGAAAATATTGTCTGTCGTTATGTTTTTAATTTATCATGGATATCGTCTTTTGCCGTTTCAATTCTAATTCAAATATTTATTCGTGACAGCAAAAACACATACAAAAGAAATAATATAAAACACACTTTGTCACGAAATGGACCCGGCTCAGCATGTTGCTAAGCTTTGCAGCCAGCGCTGGTCTACCGCAGGGTCCATTAGGTGAGATCACGGTGGGCAACAACGACAGAAAACACATGCAATATCATAAAAAAAAAGTATAAAAATGAATCATTATGTAACTTAAATACACACTTTATAATAAAAACACACAAAAAGGAAAGAATAAACAATTTTGAAAAAACTAACAGCGGGAAGTTGCATCCCACAAACCACTACGTGTGTGTGGGCCTTTACGGTAACAGTGAACGCAGCCCATACACAACCGTTACTACTAGCGCCTTTAGCGTTCCTCCAAGAGCTAATAATATTTTGCCATTCCAGGCATTAGGTGTAGCGAGACAGCTGGGGGCGACGACGTACGTGGAGACATCTGCCCGAGCATCGAGTAAAGGAGTCAAGGACGCCTTCGAAGTGGCCGCTTTTGCCGCGCTGGGGAAACTGAACAAGCAGCAAATGAAACAACAAGTAAGTTTAGAGCATAGTTTATTTTAATGTTAAAAAGTTTTAATTTCATTATTTTTAATTCAACACATCCTTGGGAGCTCCGGGATTTTTCGGTCGAGGTGTAGCAAAGGGGACGCAGGACTTTTCGATGGTGGGATGTTATTATGACACATGTAGGAGTTGTATACATATTTTTGGAATGATGGGCGTATACATTTTTTTTTTTTAATATAAGCAAAACTATAAATTCAAAAAAAAGTCGGTTTTGGCGCTTCGCCGGCCGCTACCGCGGCACGCTCGCTTCGCTCGCTCGGCTCGCGCGCTGTAGGGTCGCGGTTCAACCTAACAATCCTCCTCGCTTCGCTCGTCGTCGTACCTACACTGACCTGCCTTAGAGTTAAGAGTTGAATAGGTTTCGCGTGGCTCCAGCAGTTTCGATGATGCGGGTATTATAATGATTCAGTATTAGACACTTTTCAATTTTGAGGTCCAATATCTCGGGCATTTTTTATTTTAGAGATTTATTTTTCATATACAGTATGCTTATTTTGGCGTAGTCTAAACGATAGAAACATATAAAATATGTGTTATAATGATCACCCACCGATAAAACACCTGCGTACCCTTTGCTACAACCGATTTTTCTTTTTAACAATCTAGCTATCTATTCAGCCTAACACTCACTGCTGAGTCAAACCTTTTCTTTATTCCAATGTTCTCGGTTCTATTACGATCATGTAGGCTACCCATAACACAAGCCTTATTGAGCTTAGCTACAGTCAGCAGCAAAAGTTACTACGCGGACCAAGCGCTCAAAATGACCTACGCACGACCGTAGTGACAAGAGAATAAGAATCCAGATCATGTAGAGCGTATTATTTTCCGTAGCTGCTTCTGATGCTGACTATTCTATGAGGGTCGTTCGACTTCTTGCAGGGACACAATCGTGCACGACACTACTAGCCATAGATCATCTGTCATAATTTACCAGTATCGCGTTTTATCGTGCCTAGGGTTTGCAAGATCCGCCAATATTTCGGATCCGGATATTTCGGATATTTAAATTCAACAGATCCGGATATCCGGATCTTTCGGATAATACGGATCCACAAGATTTTTTTGGTATAAAGTAGGAATTGTAAGGTTAAACTAGGAAAAAACGGCTATACCACCGTATACCTGAAAGATTTTAAATAGGTACGCATTCCCGATGTCATAAAGGGATATTTTTTTTTTACTTTTCACTTACAACTACAATCTAACTGGCAAAGTGAGAGTTTCTTCACTGGAAGCTGTCACTTGAATAACTACAACAGGGGTAATCAACGTAACGTTCCGAACGCGCGCTAAGACAATCCAACTTCATTTTTCCTTATAAAATTTGACATTTAGATCTACCCTACTCAATATATCATCTTTTTAGGGAACTTAAAATACTAACCTTACCAAGTGTGTACGTTCTAGAGGCTTGCACATTTGTGAGACGTAATATGGGCTCGTTCATGACGCGCGCGCAGGGCCACGCGCCCGGCATGATGTCCACGCGCGCCCAGCACCTGCTGCTCGTGCCGCACCAAAGGCTAGCCAAGACTCGGAAATCACTCAGCGTGCTAGGCCCTAAAATCTATAACGTCCTACCGCCTGACGTTATAAACGCCGTAACTGATGCAGCATTCAAAAACAAGCTCAAACAGCTCCTCATAAAAATGGCTTGCTACAGCATAGACGAATTTATGACCAATATATCATTGACCCACTCATAAATCAACAACACTTTCAAAATTGTTCAATAACGATAGGTATATAACATCTAAGACAATAAGAAATTTTAAAATGTATTTGACATGCATGATATTGACCTGTAAAATATGACATTTTATCAATAAATTTCTGAATCTGAATCTGAATCTACGTGCGTACAATGCGTTACGTGATCAACCAGCAGGTCGAGTTAACTCCGTACCTGGTGCTCGTACATACATTTCAATGAGCTCTAGGTACGGAGTTAATTCAATAGGGTTGTAACTAGGTATTAAGCCTAGGAGGAGAAATTGACAATGTGAGCGGGATGAAGGGACATTCATTTAGGCAAGACTGTATAATATGGCAAAAGTGGTGAACGGGCCAAGAATATAGCTTACCATGGTTATTATATTACATGATCACATTATAAGTCAAGAACATCATAATAAAAATTAAAAACAAATATTACAATTATAAAACGCAGGTATTGTTGCTGCATTCACTTTTTACTTCCTGTGTCAAATATACTTCTTAAATATTTCTTAAGGTTTAATAAACTAATCCCCTTATTCATAAAACTTAAAATGCCTCTGCTAAATAAAATGTGCTTTGTCCCTTTCTTACGAACACAAATGTCAAAGTGACAGATAAGGACAAACGAATTTTAACACCATTTTAGTTAAAATAGGCTTGTAGAACATTTATGAATACGGGCGTAAGTCTTTAGAAGGTAGCTATAATAGTACCTATAGGTAATATTGGATTTATATAATTACTTTGTGTTTATTACCTACGGTCAATTAGTGCATTTAAACCAACGCAAACTTTCGCCATCAAATTGCGGCAATTCTACTAGTTGGTAGTATGTAGGTTTAATTCGTTTTTGTGACTAATTAATTAAAAACAAAAATAATCTGGTCTGGGATGATAAAGTGGCGAATAAAGACAGAGATTGAGTTATCTATCATTCGGTTTTCAGCGTGGACTCGCTAAAACATAATTTTGTAGCCGTATTTTCGATTTTCATTGTTGTATTTTAAGGATCCGTAATATCCAAAAAATCCGGATCCAAGAGCCCGTCAGATCCGGATCCGAAATTTGGCGGATATCCGGATATTTCGGATATCCGGATATCCGGATTGCAAACCCTAATCGTGCCGCAGCAGAAAGTGTCGGTATGTACGTACGCGGCACAAAAGTTTGCGTGTCTGAAGTTAGCCTCGAGTCGTCTCCCGCATACCCCTCCGACCCCTCTGACACCTTTGCGGCGCTACTAGTAGCTAACATCAGAATCGTTAACTCATTTTAATCGTATTGTAACCGCTCTAAGATTGACACTAAATATAAATATTTTTCTAGCAGAAGCAGCAAGTCGGACGCAGCAAAAGCAAGCGTGACTTGAAGGCGGAGCTGAAGGGACGTGCGAAGAGTTGCTGCGTCATGTGATCCGTGGCCGGCCACCCCTCGCGGTGGCCACACGACGTCTAAGCCATCGCTCCCGGCCACGAAGCACTGCTAAATAACACTATGCATGGCCTAGTACAAACAAAACAGCTACGAATAGCGGCCATCGCTCTTAGGCCTAGATCCCGCCTTTAAAATGACGTGGTTCACCAAAATCCAATTGTGACTTGTGAATTCACAATGACGTTCTAGTTTTGTAAGTGGATTCGACGTATACAGTTAGTCTGGTATTGGCGTTGCCGTTTCGACGATTGGTTGGACTTCCTTGAGAAATATCAGTGAAACGAAGGTGCAATCTAAGAAACCCAGAGTTGGGAATAAGGAGCCTGTGATAATCTATTATAGGAAATTCGCGAGTAAAGTTAAACGAGACTCTTCCAAGAATTTTACAGCTGCCACTTAAGTCTTTTTCATTGTTCTTAAAGCTTGAGAGATTTAAGCGGCAGCCGTAAACTTGTTCATTTGTAGGAAAGAGTCTGAGAGATTTTAATAGTTCGGTTTGAGAGGCACATAGGCTGCCTCAGTACTTGAAAAAATTAACTTTTAAAAATTGGATGGGATCCCTTCGATTGGAGAAATTTTCTAGATATGAGGCAAGTTTCCTTTGTCGCTTAGAAATTTTATTCTCGTCGTTGTTGTAGAAGAAAACTAAAACAAAAGAGTGAAAACAATGCAAAGCACCTCTTGCCTAGCGATGTCACATGAATTATGATGGAATATGTAAATAAATATACGAACGAGATAAAAATGTTGAACGCAAAATAGCTCGTAAACTGGTTTGTCTAATATAAATCTAAAAGGTACTGAAATGTTATTTAAATCGCATAAATAATAAGATGGTAGCGACAGCGTAATATTCTAATAAAAAATGTAAAAAAATGATATGTAACGAAATATAAGTGTTTTCATATACAATAAAAATAGATAAAATACTTAGTGTTTTTCTATTACACTAGCATTTTCAAATCGGTGTATGTATAGCTATTCTAAAGAATAACGAGTTATATATTATTTTGTAGGACCAACGTTTTATGCTGTGTATATAATTGTGGTTAATTATTTCGAAGCTGCAAGCGTTTTTTTATCGTTTGTGATATACATACGTAAAGTAATTAAAATTATGATGCACAATGATGGACAATACAATTTGAATTATGGAGGTCCATGTATAGGCAAGTCCACGTCCATGTTTGCTATGTTAGAAATTAAAATTTTGTACAATTACGTGTAACATTTAATTTTAGAGTCTGCTGTATGTGGCGCTGTAAATCATATCTATTTTTATTTCATAGTAATCAATCATAATCGGCGTGTACACATCGTTCCTACAAAATCAAACGCTGTCCGCCTGATATTAACTATGTAAAAAAATTGAGGATTCAAAATGTGATTTTCTAAAGTACTAGAGAAAAAATGTGTTTACATCGGTATAAACGTTTTAACACATTTTAAACACTAATAGTAAAGGAAATTTTGCGTTATTTTTACTAAATTTACAAGAAACTATCGACGTACCTACAAATATATACGATCCACCAATATCTCCCAAATTAGATGTTATTTTTAAGTAAACTTTGCCCTAAATGTTATAGTTATGTTTAATTTTGAATTATTTTTCATATAGTAAGTCGATATCAAGCTTTAAATTCAATGTTAGCTTTAATTACTGGGTAATGTTATGTATACCTATAGGCAGTTGTATTGAATATATTGCTTTCGGTAACTCTGGACTTGTTTTCATTAGATAGTAAGTACTTGTTTCTTTGATTGTCAAAATATTTACATATCACACCGCTTCATTTACCTATCTCATTATGTTTATAGTCTATGATCGTCTCTGAACAAAATTAAAGTACCAATATAATAACAGTTTGGTTTAAACGACATAAGGTTTAATAATATGTAAATATATGTCGGTTAGCCAAAACCAAACCAAATGGTCTTCCATGTGTTTTATCGGAAATGTATATCGAGATTTTTGATTATGCATTAAACAATCATCTTAGACAGTGTTGTTGCAACATGGCTTAACTCAGTCTGACCTTAGGCTTGAAGTAAAGCCATCAAATGAAAAAAAAAACTAAAAATTTGCCTCATGCCTTAGTTGGTAATTTTCTTGTACCTACTTTAAATCCTAATATTTTTAGATAAATCCAACATAAGTTATTAATTACTATATTTATATTTGTCAGCATTGATTATTGGATCGGGTTGTTCAAAATGCAAATTGAGATTTTTTTTTGACAGTAGTTTGTCAACTTGGCTCCAATATATGTTGCTGACTGTACTCCTGTTAGTTGTTTACCTAACTTAATGTACACACGTTTTATATTTTAACAGTTGTTGGAAATCGACTACTTTGAATGTTGTCTCTTAGACTATCAAATATAGCGTTCAGTGTTTTTGAAAATTGTGTTTTATTTGCACCTCAATAAGTCTGTTATAGTACCTCATTTCTTAACTTAGACTTGACCGTATAAACGTATTCGATTTTTTTGAATAATAAACTATTTATTGAACAGTATAACGAACGGATAAATTAGTTAAATTTATATTAGGTACCTAATGTTCATTATTTTGTCTACTATCTGCACTGAGCTACATTCTCCACATTGCCGATTCGAATGTGTATATTGTAATGGTTATTTATTTATAAAAAAATATAAATAAGATACAAAGAGAACGAATATAAAACTATTGACTATAACAATAATATTAGAAACGAAACCTAACTTATTTTTTTTAACTATCTCTAAAAAAGGGCCCCCGTGGCATTGTACGTATTCGTTTAAGATAGACCTTTACTGCTGCTAGTTAACTTCGGTTCGGGTCGCAGTTCTAATTTTAACTTTACTGCTAGCAGCTCGTTTCTGACGTTTCTGTTGAGATCACAGTTCTTATCTAACCTAACCTACATATGTGCTGCCAATTTATTTCTGTTGGGGTCAAAATGGAACTGTATTTAATATAAATTATCACAAATATTAACATACCTAATCCTCAAGCAACCAGCCATTTCGACATAACCAATCGAGAACTGTTTGCGTAAGAAATTTGCATGCCTCATCTTGAGTTTAAGCCTCTTATAGATTCGCTATAACTTGAACAAAGGTACAAGTCAAATAAATTAGCTGATTGCCTCGAGTTAGGCGAGAACAAGTTTTCAAATTAACGTGAAATAGAAGAGTGAGTTTTTTAGATGAGTGACAAAGGTTCGTGGCCTACCTTTTATAGATTCGAGGATTCGTTTGGTATGTCGATAGCTAGAGATAAACGCAGCTCCCTCAAGACCGAAACGCACGGACAGCGGCGGCGCCGCGCCGCGTCCCGCCGCGGTATTCTGTGCGGACCGTTTCGCATTAGTTCGAACATTACTACCGGTACCGTCTCCGCACCGCGCAGCGCCGCACCGCCACCGCTTTCAGTGCGTTTCAGCCTTCACTCGCAGCAGTGCGAATCTTCGGAAGCTCTGGCGATTCACCACCAGAGACACAACCTCACATGTAGATAGTACAACTCATGTATGAGTGAGTGCGCTTCTAACTATGCAGCACGGCTAGAAAGAGACAGATAGTCTATCTCGCCGCGACACAGCTCGGGTTGGCGGCGGTACAGTCGACGCCAAAAATATGTTTACACTTTTGCACCTTATTCCATTATAATAAGGCAAAAACTGTAAACATATTCTTGGCGTCGACTGTACATCAGTCCGCGTGCCGGTTATTCCCACTTGTTTTAGTTGAGATTTTTTGAACTGAGCTGATCTACTTATAAATAAACTATTTTGTATTTGTACTTATCTTCAGAACAATAGAATTCAAGTCAAACGGAGTAGTCAATTTGCATTCAAAACGGACTAAAAGATAAAAAAGTTTCTCTGATAAATTTCATTTTTGGTACAAGCTTTTATTGCTGTCTGTACTTTTCTGCATACCATCATCAACTACTCATTGAGACGATTCTAACGAGCCCAAACTCGATGGAGTTGTGTCGTTTTATTGCGGAGTTCCTATTGCCAACTTCCTGCTCCAGCATCAGATCAGCTCCAAGTCATCATAATATTGCATTGTCATGCGATATAAATATGCATGCAAAATTTCAGCTCAATTGGATAACGGGAAATTTTGACGGACTACATACATACCTACTTACATATTTACAAACAATACGAACAGTGCAAGTTAATATAAAGCTTGTAAAAACCAGCACACAGCTAGCCAGGTATAAATAAAAAAAAATCCTTAATTTTTTTTGTTAGTCCATGTTGAATCTATTGAATAAGATGATAGGATAGAGTTCATTATTCAATGAACATTTTATGTGGCGCTTACCTTTTTCTTGCAAAAATCGGCACGCGTCCGACCACACAATCGTATTGTTTGACTTGAATGCTATTGTTCTGCAAATAAGAAGGTCAGCTTAGTTCAAAAAATATAAACTATACCACCAAATTGTTACCAGTCTTTTTTTTTATTTCAAGATGGGAAAAAAATCCCAGCTGTTGCCACTGGTAAAAATTGGTGGTATAATTCCGCGTGCCGGCCGTGCGCCTCATAGAACTGGTTTTATAGTAGTTTATGTGACTGTACATAATGCCTAATTATGTACAGTTACATACACTACTTTATCTATCCACATATCATAAGCCTCCATGATGCATTCAGGAGCCGCATATTAAGACTGGCATCGCGGCGTTGTTTTCTGGCAGCTGTCATAGTTTTTTCTTAATTCAGAGACAAATTAGAGTCGGATTCAACCATCATATCGTTCGATATCTTACTTACGTGCGACACTTGTCAAATTTGTATGCAAATTGACAATTCATTTCGAACTAAACGTCATCTCGGCTGATATTAGAGGTCAAATCAAACTTTGATTTCAGAGATGTTCGAAATTTGAATGAAATAATATTATCGAAATCGATGTTATTATTTAGCAATAATAACATTTTCACAGATAAGAAATTTGTTCTAACAAAACAGTCTATTTTTATGGTGGTCATAATGTGCGGTTCTTGAACGCATCATGGAGGGTTTATGATATTTGTATAGATAAACATTTTAACAGGAGCGCAGGTGTAGCAAAGTCTTAAACGACACTAGTTGAGATACCAGTTATATATTTACCGCGACTAAGTAGTCGACGAGTGAAAAGGTTTGTCAATTTCCGACTTTATTTTTAACCGACTTCAAATAAGGAGGAGGTTCCCAATTCGTCTGTATGTTTCTTTTTTATGTGTGTATGTTACGCGATAACTCCGTTATTTATGAACCGATTTGAAGATTTTTTCTTTGTTTGAAAGCATATACTTCCAGATTGGTCCCGTTGTCACCAAAATCCAGTTCTGATGCCATGGGATACTGGAGAAATCAAGGGAACTCTTCAAATTTTATAGGCAAACTTGAAGCTATTTGGCTACTGATTTGAAGTCGGTTAAAACTTTGTTTTGAAAGTCAATTATAATGATGTAAGGTCCAAAACCTTTCAATTCCGCGCAATAGTGCGAAGTCAACCTATTGAGATGAGTCTGGCGTTCAGGATTTTACTACGCACCTAATATAAAGTTTCAGCTCAACTTGCAAGTAAGTACCGAAGTACCTAACCTTTCCCGGCGATGTTTCTCGGCTGTCAGCGGGAATCACCAGAGGGCCTACCGCGAACGGCATTCGAAGTTTTCCCTCTCTGTCGCACTTAAGTACGAACTCGTAAGTATGACAGAGAGGGGAGACTTCGAATGCCTTTCGCGGTAGGCTCTCAGGGCCCCCGAGGGGCGCATCCAAGTCGGTAAATAAATCACAAGTTACGTTTGCACGACCCTCGAGTTACAGGGCAAAAGTAGATGTTCCCGGAAATGATCCCGATTTAAAAATACTACGACGAGCATGCGATCTGCCTGATTGTAAGACACCGTATACTCGTAGGCTATAAGATGCTTGTGACGATATATCATTTATTGATATGCTTCGTTGCGTTGACAGCCAGAGTCAAATGCAGGTTCCTTGGCTTGGTGTTATTTGTAATGTATTTTTATATTATGAAATAAATAAATCTTGTTCATGCATTTTATTCCATCCCCACTGCTTTCCAAACGGCCGCCTAATTAGGTACTCTCACCTAATATGACTTCAGTAAGACCTACGAGTGGTGCGATGCACATGTCCGCGACATACGTCATTATATAATTGAGAACTAAATAATAACATACAAAGCTAAGAAAAATAATAAAAACTAAAGGTAAAAAAATTTCCCCCCAGATCGCTGCCAGGCGGCAGTGTGCCCAGAAGGCTGGCAGCATTGCCACGTTGTATGGCAATGCTTATCCTCTGTGTGAGGTAACAGCCAGCCTTCTGGTCACGTGAAGCCTCGACCAAGATCCATTGAAGATTCTGTGCGCGCCTGGTCCCCACGGTCCATTGAGAACGAACAATATTATACGTGCCCACACCTCAATGTTGTACAGCTAGTGTTTCCAAGTGTGACCTGGATCTGGACTCCTGAAGCGCACCCCTGGACTGTTTCCCGTGTGCCAGCGGGACGTCTACTTATTTATTCCAAAGGATCGCGGTGTTCCAGCAGCTCAAGGTACCTACTGTGCACCAATTTCACCACGAATAGTAATTCGCAAGCCTTCAGTAGACAAGCCCCCTTTTTACCCTTAACATTGTGGTGCATCGGCCGGGAATCTAATCTAATCTTACTCTCGACATAGCGCACCCACGGGAGCTCTGGCGACGATACTCACCAATAGGAACACAATACCACCTACCTACAGAGCTGGTGCTATGAGAACTGATAACTCCATCTTCGAGGAACTTGGCATCACCAGACGACTCTGATATCTGCCAGGAAAGGACTCTGTTCCTTTGCACATATCAAGCGTTCATCTAGGCATGATCTAGAGAAACAAATAGTTCTTGGTTCTGTGGAAGGCAAACGCGCTAGAGATTCCAGTGTGCTAGACTGATACTATCAAGATGGCTGCAAAATGCAGTCTTTCCCATGCAGTCCACTTGACGAGGAACCGAGCTGCATGGAGGACTATAAGTATGCGGTCATCGTCCTCGTCATGAGGGATCGACCAAGAAGAAGAGCTAGAGCTAATAGCTATTAGAGCTAAAACCTAGTAGACCTTTGGGAATATTCCCGGAAATGGCAAATCACCAGGTAAAATCGGTTGTCTTATGTTGAGAAAGCTGTCAGGTTCGATGATAATTTGAGGCCAGTATTTCCAAATATACTTTACTACGTGAACGCGATGGGTTATTTACAGGAAACAAATGAAAATTGTATTGCTTCGTGCTCGAAGTGTGTGTCGAAGTGACATTTGGGCATGCGTCAGTCGCTCTAACCAATCGGGCTATCAGAAATCCTTAATGGTAAAATTGATCGTAAAAGCAATCTTCATTTACGCCCTACATCACCGTGCACAACATTTACTTGCCCAATATGCGGTCGTAGCTCTCTGTCGCTCCTTACGAGTCATTTACCTATGACGTAAGTGCCGCACCGCCAAAACATAGACGCTGTTTATATCATCTTTTCATAGATTTACCAAGCTAATACAAAACAAATAACTACCGTTAAAACACACAACTATAGTCCAGGTCACCCAACTATGGTCCAAATCAATTCTCATATTATATTATATTGAATTCATAAAAGCCACGGTTGCTGGCAAGATTGGTATGTAGCCTGACTTGGCACAAATTTTATGTTTTTACCTCATTTGCAATTTGAATCTGACATAACTACAATTAGTTACAGATTACAACTAGTTTGACTCCTAACCTATTAAGAGTCAAACTATTTGTAATCTGTTTTTATTTTTATTTTCACTATTAATTGGTGCATGCTGTGTCCTTCTGTAATTAATAAGGTACCTACTTGGTTTTAATTTGTGCTTGTGCTATATTATGTAATGGTATGCCTATTGTTGAAGGTCCTTAATTAATTAATAAATAAACAAACAAATAAACAAATTACTTGCTGAGGTGGGACTATTTTCATTGATGGACAGGCAATACAATAACTCAAATTTAAATAAAAACGTATATATTCACTAATACGAAATCGGTATTGATGGAAACGAATGAGTATACTTTTAGACCATAGTTGGGTTAGTGGACTATAAATACTAGTAGTTGTATTGTTTTACGGTACTCTTTGTTGCAAAATATTAGTATTAGCAATAATTATCTTTGGTATTAGGTATAGGTACAAAAACAGTAGGTACCTACATAAGAAAGCAAATAAGTAAAAGCAGAGGCAAACAACAGGCATTGCTGATTTTCATTTAAAAACATATAACAATATAGGTATCTACATATACAAATGTGAGTAACATCTCAGTTTAATAGTAAAATACGTTATAGCTTCGTATGTGACGGGCTTTATTTTATCGCGCATCTGAGACGTGTCTAAAGTGCCAATATCGTTGCGTGTCGCCAATAAATATTGTCAATAAATGGCAACGCACGTACACCGAGCACAATGTAAGCAAATATGCTCGTTTTATTGTTGTGATCGTGATGGGAACTGATAATGGGTCATTGCGCCGGTTAGCGACCACCTAGTTTAGTGTGCCGGTTTACGACCACCTAGATGAGATTGTGAACTGATAGGTTTTTTTTGATTTTATTAGATGAGACCTATTATATAAAAAGATTGAAATATATTTTATCACGTACATTATATAATTAATACATGCCAATGCGACGGGAGTACGGACGGAAATACGAGCCTTTTTGGTGAAGGATAACATCGTAAGGAAACCGGTCTAATCCCAATAAGGTCTAGTTTTCCCTCTGGGTTGGAAGCTCAGTCAGATAGCAGTCGCTTTCGTAAAACAAGTGCTTATGCCAAATCTTGGGATTCTGTGCCATAGCGAACCCCGATCTTCTTTAGGACACAACCGGGAATAACGCTAGGAGAATGATGAATGATGATTGTATGTACTTAGTTATATTGAAATTATTTCACAATGATTGTTAGATGTTAGTAACCTTGGCGTTAACGATTTCATCTCGGAATCATAAAATCAAATGACAAGACAGCGTTCTTCCGACATAACACCGCCCCAGGGACTGCTATTCGGCGCACGTGCAGTGCGGAATGTGCGCGCGCCTTTATCACATAATCTGGAGATTATTAGCGACCCTAATATTCTGCAAAACTTTTTATTAAACGCGCCCGGGACAATACGCATGGGTGTTGGTCAGGGTTGTCACGTTGGCAAACATGTGCCTAATTTCTTAATTTCCTCGTAAACATGACTAGAACCGAGCCTGAGCCGCTACCGCGCAACGAAGCACTTTGTTCGTGTACCTTCCTCTCTGCCGCTCGAATTAGCAAGTGCGACAGAGTGGGAGATAAACCAACGACCTTCTTTCGTTTCGCGGTAGCAGAGGTACACTAGGTTTTAAGAGGAATGCCTATCTGCAATTTTCCCATACAAACGCTCTCGACTGTTTCCTCCCTGATTTTTGAACCTAGAGAAATTATTTTTTCAAATAAGGTCGATATCATCAATATCTATGCCGCTATGTTTCGCTTTTTTGTTCTTTTTATTTTAAAGAAACTTACATCGCCTCAAAAATCGCAAAAACTGCTTAATTGAAATGGCTGCAAAAAAAGGTGCAGTTTACAAATATAACAACTTATATCCAAAAAATCAAAACATAGCGGCGTAGATTATTTCTTCCTCTTGCAGTTTCCAAAATGTTATGATGATTGGTTGCGTTTAGGAAATAGACGAGAGCGAAACCTCGATTCTTGCGTGTTTTGAGTGGGAATTTTAGTTCGAGCTGCAGTTGTCCTTAGCGCATAGACAGCTCCCGCCGCCCACAACAACGCGACAGAAACATTGCGTCAAAAATTTGAGATTTCAAAAGTTGCTCAACTAGGCATTGCTCATAAGTCGGTGAAAATGTACTGAAACATCACGTAAAACGCGACATAAAACCTAGTGTGCTAGGGCCTCAGCTCATGCCTGGTTGTAGGCGCCATGTTTATGTGGAAATTAAGAAATTAAGTATCGCTACGGCTAACCTTTCTTCTCGCGCACCTCCGAGGTGTCGACACGCCCGATCGTGCTGAGATGCTGAGATGAGCAAAAAAGCACGTGCTACGAGGCGGGTCAAGTGCAAGCGGGATTTTAATTTTTTATAGTCATATATCGGTTTTTTTTTTTTTTTAACCAAAGATATAAAAAACTTATTCTTAAACATGTCCCCGCAAAACTGTTTAAACAGTTTGCCTGCAGGTAAGTCTCTTTTATGCTTAATATACATAACCTAATAATAACATCGTTTTTAAACCTATTTTATACTTAAATGCTAACTTATTAATCTTATTATATATGAGTGTGATAACGCTTGCTTGCAAAATAAGCAAACGTTACTTAAGTGTATGCAGTAGGTGATTTTTTAGTGCTTTTTTAAATTTATGTTTATTTGGTTCATGTCGGATGTCTTCGGGTAAAGTATTTAAGAAGTACGGAAGTATCTTGGCTAAAGTACGGTCTCCAAAATAGTTATCAACCCGAGGTACTTCATACTTACCCGCGGACACCGACCTTGTGCTATGTTTGTGTTCTATCGGTATTGGGCTATGTACTCGATTTGTTGACAGAGGACCTTCTGTAGGTACATGTTACCTTCAATAACGTTAGCCTACCACCACCACCATCACCACCACCACCAACCAACCACTAGAGTAACCAGAGTAACTGTTTATCATCAGTGACTTGGAAGGCATTATGTTATTTATAAATAGTTGGTAGGTACCTATATTTTAAGTTCACAGTTGAAACTTGAATTAGCGTTCCACCCATAAATGCCAAAATGTGTATTTTAATTTTCTCTATATTCCAAGGTTGCCAACCCTAGCCAGCGGCCATTCCGGCAAAACACCCGTGACAATATTAGGGTCCTCGCGACGTGACCGCCGCACTCGTGTCGTGTTATTAAAAAAAAACTAATGTTCAGCGTGTATTTGCATTTTATTTAAATAAAAACGTGGAAAATGTAGCGGGCTGGCAACACTTGAGCTTTCTCTGTATTGTAATTTCATAACGGCGCCGGCGTCGTATTAAAGCGAACTTTATCTAGATTTTGCTGGAGTCTTTGTAGCAAGCTGATTTTATTCTGGCGATTTTGGGAATTCAGACTGTTGACTAAGACATTATTAAGACAAACATTTGGTCCCACCAATAATTGTTCGGCAATTAGTTGAGTGCCCCGAAATGAAGGAAAAAAAAACCATGAATGAACGAGGGAGCGAAGCGAGCGAAGTTTTCTACTTCAGCTTAGGCCAATTTTATTTCGTATGTCCGTTTGTCCAGCTGTTCTCTTCTACAGGTCGTATTCCTCAACCAGTTCTCGTGAAATTTTGTGAGCAGGTGACTTATATAGATCTTTTTTCTCGATTAAGATTATAGTTTTTTTTTAAACAGGCGCGCGAGTTCTACAACTCACTGAGCCAATAGTTAAAAGTTACAAACGAGCCGATTTTGTTCAGGCTTTATGGAGAAGGGATGATTTAAATTGTGAAAATCGAAAATCGGTTAGTGTAAAACGCACAATTCCGCCCTAGATCTGCATCGCTGTCGTTTGGTCTGATAGTCTAGCCAAGCTATACTCAACCTGCGGCCCGCGGGCCGCATGCGGCACGCCGAGCCATTGCAAGTGGCCCGCTATCCGCCATGCGATCCTAGTACAAAAAACATGTGGCCCTTACCTTGTGGTCCGGGGCTCCTTAGCTAAAATGTCTTTGCGGCCCTCGTAGAAAAACAGTTGAGTATGGCTGGTCTTAGTCCGACCAGCGCAGCGCTAATCACGACACACGCGCGTCAGAGTGCTACGGGCGCCTTTTGCTACATATGGACATTAAGCTGCTACGGACTACGGCGTAGCGCTACGAGCGTAGCGTGGTGGTAAGTGGGCTAGCACGCTCGCAGCTTAACACGCAGACTAATGGACAATAAAATTACTGTATTAATGCAAACAATTTTTTAATTTAAAATTGGAAAGGGTATTAAAATAAGTAAAGTAGATGTAATTTAAGATACTGATACTGATACAACTTATAATATACTTGTGTAAAAAAGACTTTGATATGAAACTGGTTCCTGTTTAGAAGCTCAGGACGCAGGGTCGTGACATGCATATTTATTGTATATCTTTTGTACAATAAACTTATTTTTTAATTTTGTTGGCGCCTGTTGCTGTCAATCCATACAAAACTGTCAAACTTTCCATAAATTCAGATTTTAACGAACCGTTTAGGATCAGAGAGGGTTTGATGCAACTCACCTTTAGCAGGTCTCCACATAAATCAGTGCGATAGGTTGGTCGATCACGTAACGCATTGTACGCGCGTCAGGTAAATCTAAATGTCACTTTTTGCATGGGAAAATGACAGCTGAATTGTCCTAACGTGCGTTTGAAACGTTACTTGTAGGTCGATCACTTAACGCATTGTACGCGCGTCGGGTAGGTCTAAATGTCACTTTTTATATGGAAAATTTACAGTTAAATTGTACCGACGCGCGTTCGAAACGTTACGTGATTACCCCTTTGATCACCCCTCAGCTGTCGATCACGTAACGCATTGTACGCGCGTCAGGTAAATCGAAATGTCACTTTTTGCATGGGAAAATAACAGTTTCACATTTTGCAAGCATTTATTTAGTTGATCACCCCTCAGATGGTCGATTACATAACGCATTGTACGCGCGTCAGGTAAATCTAAATGTAATTTTTTTGCATTGGAAAATGACAGCTGAATTGTCCTAACGCTCGTTCGAAACGTCACGTGTTTACTCCTCTGGTCCTAAATATAAATAGATTCACTTGTTAGGTAATAAGCAGACATCGTTAATTTTGTAGCATTTTTGGTGCAGCGTAGTGCTGTTATCGGAATTGGCATGGACAATATCAACCAAAATTGTTAATTAGGGTAAATATTGACATTGTTAACACTAATTAAGCATTAAGATTGAAATAGTTTATACCAATTCCGTTAACAGCACTTACGTTGTACCAAAAAAGCTACAAAATTAACGAGGTCTGCTAAGCTGCTGCTGCGAGGTCGCGTGCGGGACAGTCCCAGCAGCCTGCTGAACACCATTATTGACAGATTGGATTGTCCGATGGTGGGACATTGGAACGCCATGCATACGAGTATGGCTAAAAGTCCGATAGTTTTTTAAGATTTTAATATTTATTTATTTTTTGTTTATATTGTAATGTTTATAATAATGCATATTTGTAATTTTAATTCTTATTTTATTTCATTGTGTATAATGTGTGTATGGACTAAATGGTTCGAAATAAATTAATAATAATAATAATAACACAAATTGCAATTAACTATTCTCAGAATTAAACTAAATTCCAATTTGATTACCTATCTCAATACCATGTTTCGTGGAAATCGTTTATACTATATACAAAACACAGCATCTGATTATAAACGATAATTCGAAATAGCTGCAGCTTAACTTGCTTATACATAGCTATGTTTAAACAAATGAAATACAATGTAGATGCGATGCGTTAAATTCTGGCTAAGTTCATCTGTGATAATAATATCAAACTATATCAATCAAATCAATCAAATCGTTTATTTGTTCAACATAGGTGCATGACGGTACATGAGGGTCTTATAATTTAATTTTTGTATCACTATGCTGGGCCATTTGGCATACAAATTGGTGAGTAATGAATGGAGAGGCTCCATTAATTACAGTCTGACAAAAAGTCACTTATTTTGTAGTACGCTTTTTCTACTAAAATGTTAAATAACTTCTTCTTAAACTCGACCATACTTTCTATACTAACAATATCGTTAGGAATTTTGTTATAGATTTTTGGCGCCATTCCGAGTATACTTTTTTGAAATAAAGCTGTTTTTGAGGACATTCCGTTTATTTTATTCCTAAGTCGTTTACTCTTAAAACTATTAAACAGGTAACGATTCGATTTTGTAAAAATTGCAATTTCAAATATATACAAGCATGGCAGTGTTAATATTCTTAATTTCTGAAAATATGGTTTACAGGAGTCGAGTTGACGTATGCCACATAACGAGCGAATGCATCTCTTCTGCGCTTTAAACGCTATTTCTCTGTCAACTGAGTTTGCCCAGAATATGATGCCGTACCTTAGAGTTGATGTTACATAAGCTTGGTAGGCTGTTAAGACTACTGATTCATTGACAATTTTTCTTAAATTATAAAGTACATATGAGAATTTATTCAATTTCTTACATATAATGTCAATTTGATTTCTCCATGTCAGCTTATTATCTACACTTAAACCTAAAAACTTTGTCATGTCAGTTTCATCAATGTGTTGTCCCTTGTAAGATATGTTAAGAGTGTGTGCAATATTTAGTCTTTGTTTAAATGTCATGATTTTAGTTTTCTCCAAATTTATTTTTAAATTATTAGATGTAAGCCAATTTATTACTATCTCTAATGTCTTATTTATGTCATTCTCGTAAGACTCTGAATGTTTGGAAGCAAAAAGTATGGTACTATCATCTGCAAAGAGAACTGTAGGGTACTCTATGGATTTTGGTAGGTCATTTATGTAGATGATAAATAGTAAAGGACCTAAAACACTTCCTTGAGGTACACCGTAATGAATTCGTCTAATTTTGGATGAGTAAGTAACTTCAGTTTTTGTTTTAACACATATTCTATTTATTTGTGTCAATTGCTTTCGATTACTTAAGTAGGTATGATTTCATCAAGCTGTGTATATTACCTCTAACTCCATACTTATATAATTTATCCAAAAGTATGCGATGGTCAACAAAATCGAATGCTTTAGACATGTCCATGTATAGAGCTGAAACTGGGACTCTTTTGTCTACATTTGTTAAAACTGTATACATTAAATCAAAGATGGCCATGTTGATAGATTTGCCTTTGCGAAATCCCATCTGCTCTTTAGCGAAAAGGTTATTTTTCTCGAAGTAGTCATAAATGCCACTATGAATGACCTTTTCTATTACTTTTGAAAATATGGGGAGCAGTGCCACAGGTCTATAGCTGCCTGGGTCTTTCCTGTCACCTTTTTTAAAAAGCGGCTTCACGATGCCTATTTTTAGCCTGTCGGGAAATTCACCCTTTTCTATACATAAATTTGTTATATTAGTAATCAATGGTGAAATGATGTGAGACACCGATTGTACAACTTTAGTACTGATGTTATCGTAGACAGTACTGTGTTTTTTTTTTAAAGAATTAATAATTTTTTGGATGTCAATTGGATTAGTTGGCTTCATAAATATAGAATTAGGTTCATTAAATGTCATTGTGTTCATGATATTATGTCTATGTTGATTATTTGTTTTATGGGTTAGGTCAATAAAATATCTGTTAAATTCTTGCGCAATTTTTTGAGGGGATGTGAAATATTTACCATTGGATAATAATATTTATATTTTATGTATATTTCCATTCTATTTTTCCTGCCTTGATCATCCTTTCCAAATTCCGCAAATCCGATATATCCTTTCCGTACTTACCTATCCAATTTTATTTCCTTCCCCTTTTAATTCACTTGAGAATGGCTATAGGCAAGCCTGCATCACACTGGCGCGGCCTGAGATGGCAAACCATAGTAAATTTGACAGCTACTGACAAGTTTTCTATCGTCCGCCGCGGCGAGGCCGCGCCAGTCTGTCAGGGGCCTTAGGCCTAACACTAAATAAATAAATAAATATTACGGGACAATCTTACACAAATCAACCTAGGCCCACGGTAAGCTCAGTAAGGCTTGTGTTGTGGGTACTAGGCGATGATATATATAATAGATACATACATATAGATACTTATATACATATATAACATCCATAACTCAGGAACAAATATTCGTGATAAATACACAAATAAATGCCCTGACCGGGATTCGAACCCGGGACCTCCAGCTTCGTAGGCAGAGTCACTACCCACTGGGCTACGGAAGCCGTTAAAATACGGAACACTGGCGCGGCCTGCGGCGGTAGTGAATAGTATGACAATAGCTGTCATTCCCAATCAGTATTTAATCACAGGCTTTACAGTGTTTGTGTAGCCTGCATGGAAGAGGAAGAGACAGTTCCATACGTCATCCTGACATGTCTCGGGGTGGCAGAATACAGGGCAAAGCACCTCGGAACACCGGGGTCACTACCGGAGGCCGTCGGCAACATAAAGTGGAACTGGGTTAACACGAATAAGAGTAGTGACAATAACCCATTATTTATGACGTCGAGTTGCGGAAACCCAGCCCGCGTACAACCTATTATAAACCTATACAGTGTTTGTGCCCGAGGATTCGAAGTAAAAAAAGTAGTAGCTAAGTACTACTCCTTATTTTACTTTACAGTTTCATTCGTCGGCGACATCGTGATTTGTCGGTGCGGGGGTGGTGTGTACGGTCAACCAATTTAATTCCTAGGCCACCGTAGAACCCTGTCATTTTAACTGCTACATAGCGACGAAATAATCCTAGTTACCCGTAATGACATAGCATTTACAACGGCAAGGTTCTATGATGGCCTAGGAATCAAATTGGGTGACTGTACGATACCAGTATGCTATCAGATGTCAAGCGCCAACTATCCGCCGAGTCAGTACAGGTTCTTATGTAAGCGCGCGGTAACGAATTTGTACTGGAAGCATTCATTTAAATGTCTAAATGCGGGGCGGTGCGAATGCGGTACTACTGCATGCGTGCGCGTCCGCATAATATAATACTAATGCGCAATTTAAATACTGACAACATATCGACAAGTAAGAAAACCAGGGCGACCTCAGTAAGCTTTCGGTAGGGTACTAAACGACGATATACAGGGTGTAATTAATAAATGGTCAACCTTCTAACCACGAATAGGGCACCTTAAACTGGTCCAGAAAATCTGCTTTAAGGTTTAGTAAAAGTCCCCTGGTTTTCGAGATATTCGCACTTTTCGAAGAGAGAATTGTACCAAAACAAGGTGTTCAAAAGTGAACATTAATAGCAACATCTTTATTTGTAAAGATGTAAATGGCACGTGTTATAGCATGGTTGACATTTTATCACTTAGGTATCGATGTGGAATCCGTCAAAATAAAAAAATAAAAACCGTCGCTCTCGCACCCGCATACTTGTCAGAACGTCATCCACTGATGGACATAGGCTTCCCCCAAAGAGCGCCACAATGGTGTCAGAACGGAAGTATTATCGACAGCGATAAGTGATAAACTTTGATGAAAAACTCATTTACATACTCTGCTTCTGTTCAATATACAGCGTATATATTTAATATAACCGCATATTGTAGCCAGACGTAGATTTTAGTGTTATAATTGTAATTAGTTTTTTTTTGTGCTAGGGCAAATGAAAGAAGGTCTGAAGGTAACCCAAAGCTTTTATTTCGTTCTAGGTCCTCACTAAAAGCTAACTAGGTATAAAAACAAATGTTAAGGGTAGGATTTTGATGACGCTTTGGTCGATTGCGCTAGAACCATTTGGTAATGTTAAAATAATAGGCTATGAGCTTAGCTGCATCTCCATCGCAGGCGGTGCTACGGAGCGTTCCCGACAACGGGAGTACTGGCTCGGCTGGCGCGGGTGGCTTCGGGCACGATCAGGCCCCTACCGAACACCTCCTGTAATTTCCATCAAGCGATGAGACGGTTAGCCAAGAATAGCAAGTACAAACGGGGCGGGCACGGGGCTAGATAGCGTGCCGGGGCTCAAGAGTAGTCTGTGGGCCGGCAATCAATAATCAAGGGAATAAAACGGTCCATGGTACAGTACAAAACTAACCTGTCGGAGGAAAATTGTCCCACGTCGATGGGTATTGACAAATGTCAACTCCGCCACCAATGGCCCTGGCCCTGCTTCCCGTGGCTCGCCGATTTAACCGCAACACGGTGGTATTCAGCCAGGTCAAGTCGCGTGGGAGAGCACCACGGCCTCAACTTGCCTGTAAGGCTTGATTACACCGGCAAACTGAAAATTGACAACATGTCTATGCAATTACTGCTTTTCCAAGAAGTTAACACGGCTTCTAAACAATACTTACGAGGAAAATACTGCAATCGCCCAGAAAACGTGTTCCGGCACACCAAAATAAAATAGGAAGTGCGCTATCTGACACTTCGACATTGCCAGCTCTCTCAAACCCGGTCCCCGAAGTTCAAGTAGACGCGCCAACTTGTTGCAACAATCTGTCGTGTTGATTTGTAAACAAGAAAACATCTAGTCATCCGCTACAGTAGAAATGCAATAAATTATGTGGATTATGAATTATGAAATGGAAACCCGTGACGAACAAAACATCTAATCATTGATTCGTAAATGTTCAACGCGATATTCCTTTTTTCTCCTTGTCGCTGGTCAGCGGGCGCAAACTCTGGCAACACTGGAGTCCACAGATAAGCTATCCAATACAACAGGGGTTCCTTCCTGACAGAATATTACACGAAAAGATCAGTTAGCCAACTTGACAAATAACTTTGAAAGGTTTAAAACGATAATAAACCCAGCATACGGGTTTATATATTACACCCCCTCACCTAGGAGAATTTTTCGAGGGAAAAGAGTTGAGGGAGTAAAATTCCAGCTCGCCCTCGAGCTGCAACTTAAATTAGACATGATCTCCATTCCTGAAAGAGAAAACTAAACTAAGACAGGGATTCTCGGCCCAGAATCACAAGTCCTGCAGCACCTTGGCATCAATAGAATCCGCGTGGCCGGCGCTGGAAACGATCGCGTAATGGCCTGCGGTACTACAGAAAAGAAAATAGGAATCTTACCTAAGATATAGCAAAAGGTGCCAAATTAGGCACTTAAAGAAAATAAACGTAATCATTCAAATGGCATTTGGGGACACTGGCTTGCAGTCTTTTACATGCCACTTTCCTAAGCGCTTGCCATTTTCGTCTTCCAGTTCGTAAACTAAACGTGATACTTTCCGTATGACGCGGCATTTTTCATACTTGGGTGCTAGTTTGGCCGCAAAATACTTGCTGGCCTTACTTTGTTTAAAGGTGCGTTTCCATATTTCATCTCCAACCTCGAATTCAATGTCGCGGCGTTTATCATTGTAGTACTTGATGTTGCGATCGTGAGATTTCTGTAACAGCTCTCTCACGGTGGAATAGACATCTCTTAAGGTATTGATTTTATCCAGGTAATTTCGTCTAGATGAAAAAACAATCTCGTCAACCTCCTCTGGTTCACCATAGATTGTACCATCGGGAACTGCCTCCCGTCCATGTACTAGTAAGAACGGGGTTTATGATGTAGAATCGTTCACTGAGGTATTCATCGCAAACTGAATACGCGAAATGTTAACATCCCACATGCGGTGGTCTGATTCGATGAACGTGGAAATGGCTATAACGAGGGTCTTGTTGTATCGCTCTACTGTGTTGACCTGTGGGCAATACACAGGCGTGTAATGCAGCTGTGGTATGTTATACTTCGTGAACAACCTTTGAACGTCGCCGCCAGTGAAATAGGAAGCGTTATCTGCAATAATGGTTTGAGGTATTCCGTGGATCATGAATACGTGGTCCTCCAACCTTTGGGAAATGACTGCCCCGGTGGCGCGTCGCATGGGAAACAGCATACAATACTTGGTGAAACAGCACACAACCACCAATATATAAGTGTTTAACTTCCGCGAAGGGGGTAAAGGACCAACGAGGTCCAAGCTCAGACATTGGAATGGGCGGCAACAAACCTTCGCGCTTCCCATGAAGCCCGGGGTGGGAAGCTGGCTATGCTTATGTGCCGCACACGCAGAGCAATGTGCAACGTACCGGACGACGTCCTGATACATACCCGGCCAAAAGTAGCGTAATTTTAGTCTATTATACGTTTTTGCTGTGCCCAAATGCGCAGCGGTCGGAACCGAATGGTTATCCTTCATGATCTCTAATCGGAAGTCTTGAGGTATAACTTCCTTCCATTCAAAATCCGACGACAACGCGTTTTTTGGTTTAGTGTAGCGGTACAAGCGACCGTTCATTAACTGTAAATTGGGAACGGAGCCTGGTCTAGACTCGCACCTCTTATATAATTGTAAGTACCAATTATCATTAATCGCGTTAGTATCGATCAAGTATACTGGGACGGCTCTGGACAAGGCGTCCGGCACGATATTTTCCGAGCCTCGACGGTGCTCGACCACAAAGTTGTAAGGCGACAGTCGGCAACCCCATCTCTCGAGGCGGCCTGTTGGGTTCTTAAGGTTGAGGAACCATTTCAAGCTGGAGTGATCTGTTATAATTTGAAATTGGCGATCACCTTCCAAATACGGTCTAAAATGCTCAACAACATTTACCACAGCTAATGCCTCCCGCTCTGTGGCCGAGTAGTTCCTCTCCTGGGGCGTGAGGGAACGATTGTAGTACGCTAAGGGGTGTTCTTCCCCCTCGAACGTTTGGGTTAGGGTTCCGCCAATTCCAAAATCTGAGGCATCGCAATGCACCGCGAATGGTTTGGTAAAGTCGGGACAGGCTAGGACCGGTGCCGTAGTTAGGGCAACCTTGAGCTCTCCGAAAGCTGTATCCACCTCCGGGGACCAGCGAAAGGGTGGAGCACCCCTTCGGGTAGATGTTAACTGGTTAAGAGGTCCTGCTATGTTGCTAAAATTCTTTATGAATCGGCGGTAATATGACGCCGTGCCGAGAAAGCGTTTGACGTCCTTCCGACACGTCGGAGTTGGGAAATCAATAATTGCCTTGACCTTGTCTGGGTCTGTACGTAAACCGTATTCATCCACAACAAAACCCAAGTACTTGAGTTGTCTGCGGAAGAATTTACATTTAGATAAGTTAATAGTCAAGTCAGCGTGACGTAGTCGCTCAAACACCGTACGTAGTAGGGCCAAATGCTCAGTAAACGATTCTGAGACAACAATAATATCATCCAGGTAGATAAAAATACGTCCGTTGTGCTCTGGGCCAAACAGGACGTCCATCAGACGTTGTTGCGTCGCTGGAGCCGACGTTAGACCGAAACACATTACCTTAAAATGGAACAAACCACGGCCTGGCACCGTAAAAGCAGTCTTCTCCCTAGACGCCTGTGAGTCTAGTCCAATTTGCCAGAAGGTTGATTTTAAATCTAAAGACGACAAGAATTTGGCGTTCCCGAGCTGATCTAAAATCTGGTTAATTAGTGGCAGTGGATAAGCATCGTGTTTTGAAATCTCGTTTAGCTTCCTGCTGTCCAGGCAGAATCGGAGGGTTCCGTCTGATTTCGGTGCCATGGTTACGGGGTTGTTCCATGGGCTGCTACTTGGTTCCACCACATCCAGCTCGAGCATTTCGTCTAACTGCCTGTTTAGCTCGGCGAGCTTCGAGGGAGATAACATATAATGGCGTTGCTTAATTGGTCTCGCATCACCAGTATCGATAGCGTGAGTGAGTAGACGAGTTCGTCCTAAACCCTTCCGCTCTGAGGATATGGTTTCGAATTCCTTTAATATATTCTCCGCTTGGCGCTGTTCCTCCGATGACAGAGACTCAAAGCCTTGTATAAACCTAACTTCCGACGCAACGGTATTGATATGTTCTTCATCCGACAAGGAACAGTCGTTTGGTAATAAAGACAGCACATCCGGGCCAATATTAAATGCCTTCCAAAAATTAATACCAAATAATAGCTTAGTTGGTACCTCTGGTATTACGTAGAATTTGATTATCGCAGTCTTACCGTCGACTGTGACTGGCAAGAATATATGGCCCATGATAGGGGAAGAGGAGCCGTTTGCCGTTACTATCCGACTCAAGTCGTGTGATTTATGAAGGGTAACCTGGTCTTCAAAATGTTTCCAAGTATCGCCACCAATAATAGATAACTCCGATCCGGAATCCAAAAGGCCCGTATAAGACAGACTGTAAATTTGTATCGTAAGGTAAGGACGCAAGTCCGACCCGTCTATGTAACTGTTTAATTTTTTAGCAGTTCGGCCGCATTCGAAAAACGCGCCAATCGTCGCCAGCCAGGACCGCCACTCTTCCCCGTCAAAATTTGATGGTAATTGGTCTGCCGCACCACGTTGGCATGTCTTCCGCCTGCTCCCAGTACTATGTAATTTAACTGGGACTTGTAACTCATTAGGGCAATCAATTGAGATGGGTGCTTTGTTTTCAGTTACTGGGTCGTTGATAACGAGTAAGGCAGCAGCATCGTTGGTGGTTACCGGAATCGCGTGTGTTGGGCTAACTGGGTCGTTCGGGTAAACGGCGTCAATCGGGTAAATAGTAGTAGGGGAAGGTATTGTAGTTGGGTCCGAACCAGGATACACGTTTTGGTGGTTTTCGGTGAACCGGTTATTTGGGTAAACTTCGTTAATCGGGTAAGTAATAGTAGTGGAAGGTATTGTAGTTGGTTCCGGACAAGAATACACGTTTTGGTAATTTTCGGTGAACCGGTTATTTGGGTAAAATTCGTTAATTGGGTAAGTAACAGTTGTGGAAGGTATTGTAGTTGGTTCCGGACGAGAATACACGTTTTGGTAATTTTCGGTGAACCAGTTATTTGGGTAAACTGCGTTAATTGGGCATACAGTAGTCGCGGTAGGCATTGTAGTTGGTTCCGGACGAAAATACACGTTTTGGTGATTTTCGGTGAACCGGTTATTTGGGTAAAATTCGTTAATTGGGTAAGTAATAGTAGTGGAAGGTATTGTAGTTGGTTCCGGACAAGAATACACGTTTTGGTAATTTTCGGTGAACCGGTTATTTGGGTAAAATTCGTTAATTGGGTAAGTAACAGTTGTGGAAGGTATTGTAGTTGGTGCCGGACAAGAATACACGTTTTGGTGATTTTCGGTAAACCGGTTATTTGAGTAATCTGCGTTAATTGGGCATACAGTAGTCGCGGTAGGCATTGTAGTTGGTTCCGGACGAAAATACACGTTTTGGTGATTTTCGGTGAACCGGTTATTTGGGTAAAATTCGTTAATTGGGTAAGTAATAGTAGTGGAAGGTATTGTAGTTGATTCCGGACGAAAATACACGTTTTGGTGATTTTCGGTGAACCGGTTATTTGGGTAAAATTCGTTATTTGGGTATGTTCGGTTATTATACACATTAGTGATTGTGTTAGTATGGGTCAGGGAGGTGGGGCGGGAGCAAGCAGGCAGGGGAGGGGTGTTGTACTTGTTAGTAGTGTGGAATAAAGCGTTAATAAGCGGGGAAGAGAGGGTGTTATCTTTGTTAGTTAGGACGGGGATAGGATGCAGGGTATTAGGTATGTTAATTGGTTTACTAATTTCGTTGTTGTTGTGTGTCAGGGATGTATGGTTTTGATATATTGTAAGTTTTTGTTTTTTATTTTTAGGAGTTGGTATGAATATTCTTCTGTTATATACTTTATTGGTTTTGATTGAAACCGGATCAGCCATACCCTGATTCGGTATCACTCGTTTTTTGAAGTACTTGGTACGGGGGTGCAGTTGGGACAATTTCGTGCCGTTACGTTATTCTCGCCACAGCGGTAACAGACCAGTTTGGGTGCCGCCTTACATGCCTTCAACGAATGTCCCTCTACTCGACACCGTACGCAAAAATCAATAGGGGTTTGTACCGCCGATACCGGTTTTGTAGTCATAGGTTTATACACCAAGTCTTGAGCAAGAGACTTGGACAAGTCTCTATTTGGCTCCGCGAAGCGTTTTGCACGTTGAGTTGCAGCCTCCAGCTGGCGACAGCGGTCTTTAAGGTCATTGATGGAGTCGATAGTAAACAAAGTTAATTGTTTTGAAAAAAACGGTCTAATGTTTTGCATTAAAATACTCAACTTTTCCGCTTCGGGTAGTGGGGACTCTAAGCGTGAGTAGTAATTAAGCATTACACTGACATAATTTACTATTGATTCGTCAAATCCTTGCGTCCTCGCCCTTATTTCGCATAGTAGGCGCTCGTTGTAATCTACTGGCAAGTAATCGCGGAGCATCATAATCTTGAGGTCCGTCCAGCAGTGTATCTGATCACAAACGCCATCGAACCATGAGGATGCCTCGTCAGTGAAGAGCTCACATGCCGAGCGGAACAGTGTTGAGTCAGGGATCTCCCGGGAGACACGCACCTGCTCTAGTTTGTGTAGGTAGGCCTTTACGCAGGTCTTACCGGAGTATTTTAAGGTCAGTTTTTGCACTGCATTATTGTTATGTGGCGCTGCGCAGGTAGGTGCAGCGACGGTAGTGTCTTGCTTCTTTGTCAACGAACTTGTAAATGTGAGCAATATTGTATCTAACCGCACCAGTATCCCATCTAGCTGGTCGCTTAGCTCGCTGTGGCTGCTCATCTCCGACCCTGAAGGTGAGAGTCGAGTCAGTCGGTGGTACAGGTGGTGTGCAGCAGCTTGAACACGATTGAGTACCTTTAACGAGGTGCGAGGTTGTGTTGACCCTTGCAGCAGCTTGCGCAGGTCGTCCAGTTTTGACGAGATTATGCCCAGCTCGGCGGCGACATCTCCCTCGTAGTCCGCGACCTCATCTGTAGGTATGTCCTGGTTCAGCTTCCGCAGCTGGCTCCTAAGTTCCATCACTGTAGGTAGTGGCGCCGCCTGGCGCACCCTGACCTCGTACTGGAGCTCATCCTTCTTAAGGAGATTGAAGGCTATTGGGCGCTCCTCTAATCCGGTTGTTGACGACATTGTCACGTACACGTATGTTTAGTCGTTGCAATATTTCGACAAAAATATCAGCCCGGTAATTACCACTAATCAGCCCGAGCACACTATGCCTGTGTGGCAGAAGTCTAAATGTTCAGTAAGAGTAGGACAGTAAGTATGAGCTCTAAGCCACCCGGTTCAATGTCCTTTAAGAGCTAATCGATGCTTATGATTAAAGCGCGATCGACCAATCACATAAAAGCGTTTGTATTTCGTGTTACTATGACACTGCAGCAATTGCAATTGTATTATGGTCTCCTAGTTAGTCACTGAGTTTATTAATACATCGTCGTTAGCGCTTAAGGCAATTGTAGGTATATTAAATATTTAAACAATATTACTGGATGTGTAACACCTGTCCTGTATATAAAACTCACAGTAATTCCTATAGTCCTGTGTTCACAGTCACAGGGGTCACTGAGTTCAAATAACAACAAAGTAAATATTTTGTGTTAAACATAAATGTAAAAATATAAAAAGTATAAAAAAATCCAAAGGATGTGGATTATGGTATGCAATATTTTACTCTTTGCCAGTTCAACACAATGGTAAACAATGCTTATAGTAGTAATTTCTTTTATGAATACCGTTCTTAGTACCTTAAAAGGTTATTTGTAATTTATAAAGCTTAACTATAGGTAGTACTTAGGTAATCACTTGCCAAACCAAGTGCTATAATTGACCGTATGTTGTAGGTAAGTAACTATAAGTAATGTAGGTCAATGTCCAAACTATTCAATGTACTAAAGTGTGACATTAACACTATTATGGCGGAAAGTCTGCATTCAGATACTTAGGTATAGCGCAAGCGACCAGACTCAGACCTTCACAATAAATGGAGTTGTAAGGAGGGAAATGAGTTTAAGCGTCATCAACCTGTTCGGGGCGCCATGTAATTAGTTTCTTTTTGTGCTAGGGCAAATGAAAGAAGGTCTGAAGGTAACCCAAAGCTTTTATTTCGTTCTAGGTCCTCACTAAAAGCTAACTAGGTATAAAAACAAATGTTAAGGGTAGGATTTTGATGACGCTTTGGTCGATTGCGCTAGAACCATTTGGTAATGTTAAAATAATAGGCTATGAGCTTAGCTGCATCTCCATCGCAGGCGGTGCTACGGAGCGTTCCCGACAACGGGAGTACTGGCTCGGCTGGCGCGGGTGGCTTCGGGCACGATCAGGCCCCTACCGAACACCTCCTGTAATTTCCATCAAGCGATGAGACGGTTAGCCAAGAATAGCAAGTACAAACGGGGCGGGCACGGGGCTAGATAGCGTGCCGGGGCTCAAGAGTAGTCTGTGGGCCGGCAATCAATAATCAAGGGAATAAAACGGTCCATGGTACAGTACAAAACTAACCTGTCGGAGGAAAATTGTCCCACGTCGATGGGTATTGACAAATGTCAACTCCGCCACCAATGGCCCTGGCCCTGCTTCCCGTGGCTCGCCGATTTAACCGCAACACGGTGGTATTCAGCCAGGTCAAGTCGCGTGGGAGAGCACCACGGCCTCAACTTGCCTGTAAGGCTTGATTACACCGGCAAACTGAAAATTGACAACATGTCTATGCAATTACTGCTTTTCCAAGAAGTTAACACGGCTTCTAAACAATACTTACGAGGAAAATACTGCAATCGCCCAGAAAACGTGTTCCGGCACACCAAAATAAAATAGGAAGTGCGCTATCTGACACTTCGACATTGCCAGCTCTCTCAAACCCGGTCCCCGAAGTTCAAGTAGACGCGCCAACTTGTTGCAACAATCTGTCGTGTTGATTTGTAAACAAGAAAACATCTAGTCATCCGCTACAGTAGAAATGCAATAAATTATGTGGATTATGAATTATGAAATGGAAACCCGTGACGAACAAAACATCTAATCATTGATTCGTAAATGTTCAACGCGATATTCCTTTTTTCTCCTTGTCGCTGGTCAGCGGGCGCGAACTCTGGCAACACTGGAGTCCACAGATAAGCTATCCAATACAACAGGGGTTCCTTCCTGACAGAATATTACACGAAAAGATCAGTTAGCCAACTTGACAAATAACTTTGAAAGGTTTAAAACGATAATAAACCCAGCATACGGGTTTATATATTACAATCAATCAATCAATCAATTATAATCTGATATTTATAACAACTATTAATTTAGCGTTAACTGCCATGGCGTAATTAATTTTTGAAAAATGTTTTGAGCAGCAATGTACGGCGTACCTACACTCATTTGACACATGGAACGAGCTAGTCACTTGTGACAGTTGCAGTTGTGATGTCACATCAGTAAGACAAATTAGTGATCCATTGCGTGCTGAATTATTTTATATTGCAAAAAAAGTTCGCTTTTTTAAATAATTTATCGATAAATATATTAATAAGTTCCTATTCTATAACCCCCTAGAGTTTGCGGTTATATCAAATATACACGCTGTATATAGTAAGTAGGTAACACATCTAACTTTTAAAATAGCATCTAATGTTGTTAATTTTAATGCAGGCTTGTGTATGAATTTAATTACGCACCCAGTTTGATACGGTCCAGGGGCTTAGAACAATATTTTGAGAATAACCGGATATAAACCGCGTATAAACCGGATATAGCCGGGTAACCGGTGCAGAGCCGGCCGCGATTGCACTCCGATGGGTTTCCTCTGTTTCCAGTTAAATTCGGATGAAACTTAATTTAATAACATGGATTAAATATTACCAGTATATATAAATGCAATAATTTGTTGAACCTTCCTTGCCACGTTGCTTCTGGGGTTATAATTGTTTTGGAAGATGTCAACGCTCTTATATTAGTCTAAAACTAGAGTACTGACCCAAGAACGCGTATATAAGAGCATTTTATAATACTATTATAAGCCTCTTACTCCTACAATAACATTTACGAAGACTCATTGGACTTGACAAAACCTGTGCTTATAACAGTCTCAGAATACGCACTTTATTAGAGTGGTAAGCTTATAGCGCTCTTATAATTGTCTTAGACTAGAGTACGGACTCAAGAACGTTCAGTCTTAATGATTAGTCTTATATATGTCTATAAGAGCATTTTATAATACTATTTAAAGCCTCTTGCTCCTACAATAACATTTACGAAGACTCATTGCACTTGAGAAAACCTATTTTTATAGCCCCATTCTCTAAACTCATTTCATTTTGTAATAGACTTGCTAAATGCTATTGTAAGAATGTCAGACTAATATCAGCATAGCATAAGAGCACTTTAAGTAGTTACTTCTCTGATCTTATTTAAAGCTGTACTAAGATCAACATCAGTGATTTAGTAAGATATTAGAGTGATATTGGATCAACATGCTTACAACACAAAAGACAAGATCAATATAATGTGGTTTGATCTTAAATCGATTTAAGGTTTTATGTAGGTAAATCAAAGAACCCTAAATAATTCAACATGGCCATGCCATTGGTATCCAGAAGGCTAATGTGAGTGTAAACGATCTTACAAAAGTCTAACAGTGCGCTGGTAAAATGCAGCTATACCAATGGCGACACTGTCAATACAAATAAAGAAATAAAATAATTAAAAGAGGATACGAAATGCCATAATTGATAAGCCGCATTAATTTTAAAGCGTAAAACAGGGTCTACTTTACAGTAAATAATATATTCCCGTGCGAATTACTTACCATAAAACAAACACAGACCATATGAAAACAAACACGTTATTATATTGTAATATTAATTATACTTAATAAACAGTCTTGTAGTGTAAAGGTCTGTAACTTTTTTTTATTTTCACAATATTCTAACGTTAGAGCAATATATAAATAAGCCCATGCAGGTTTACAAGATCCTACAAAATATCATAATAAGCTTGTTTAGGCTCACAATATTCTAACGTTAGACCAAATATAAGCCCATGCAGGCTTACAAGATACTTACGTAAATGCGATATTAGCCTAAGGCACTTAAATTCGTTTTGGCAAGATTACTGTAAAAGCAAACAGCATCTAATAAGACTGATATAAGAACGATATTAAAATAAATACGCTTATAATTGGTGCCCAAACCCAGGCTTATACGATGATATATCATCATTTCCTTGCCCTTATCCCATTTACTTGGGGTCGGCGCAGCATGTCTTTTTCTTCCATACTTCTCTGTCAGCCGTCATATCATCATTCACTTCTTTTCTATATATGTAGAATCAATATACTTAAGAGCGAAAAAATAGTAGTCTTGAGACTGTCGTAGGCCTGGTTTTTGCTAGTTGGGCCTGCATCTTCTTGGCCTGTATGGAAGGGCGGGTCGGGGAGCAGCCCTTCCGCTGAGTCGGTCAGTAATAGTTTGGATGGTCTTTGGGTCGTCCGTCTGCGAAATATCAATGGAGGGACCAGACTGCATGCGACTTGGGGGGGTTCGGGAACATGTTTGTTGTATTTGGGTAGTCAGTGGGTCAGTCGGGTCGATGAGGATATGGCGGGGTCTTCTCCATAATGGTTTAGCATTAGGGTTAGGATGATAGTCAGCAGCTGCGCGGATGAGGGGGTCAGGGTTGTGCGGCACCCCGTCAAAGAAACGCCTCTGTGAGGTAATTATGGACTGTTTCCAGACCCAGGTTCCCGTGCAGGTCGGCGTTCCTGAGCGATCGCTTCAACCATATAACTGCTGCGGTGGCGCCACTTAATCAAAAAAACCAATAGCAACAGACTACTAGTGGCGCCACCCCAGCAGTCAACCAATAGGAGCGCTGGGATTTAAGAACATTGCCAACATCACTCAACTCTTACCTAATTAAATAATCGAATTTATATTTAACAATAATGACAAAATGCAGAAAATATCATATAATGCTAACAAATTTTTAATGTACCTACGCATTTGAATCAATACAAATATTATAAACTGGTAACTGCCTGCACCTGTAAGCTTTTCCGTTTAGCCCTGCGGTTGACTGGTAGAGAATGCCTTAAGGCATTAAGTCCGCCTTTTGTACGTTTTGTTTGTGCAATAAAGTTTAAAAAAATAAATAAAAAGTAACTGTTTGTTTTCCCCAGAACGCATGAACGCGAATCGCTTTTCATTCACTTATCGCTACGGATAAAGGTCGATTTATATCTACAGACATTGAGCGTGCCAGACACGTGTCGTGGCAGACAAAAATAATATTCTTCTGTACAGAGTGTATTAACGTATTTACATCTATCGTAAAGCGGCCGCGCAGAAACCGACAGACACAGATGTGAATAAGTTAATACACTATGTATAGAAGAATATTATTTTGTCTGCCACGACACGTGTCTGGCGTGTCTGTAGATATAAATCGACCTTAAGACTGACGGTCACACTCACCGAAAAGTGACTCTGTCAGAAAGTGAAGACAAAAATAATATTCTTCTATACAGAATGTATTAACGTATTTACATCTATCGTAAAGCGGCCGCGCAGAAACCGACAGACACAGATGTGAATACGTTAATACACTATGTATAGAAGAATATTATTTTGTCTGCCACGACACGTGTCTGGCGTGTCTGTAGATATAAATCGACCTTAAGACTGACGGTCACACTCACCGAAAAGTGACCCCGTTCAGAAAGTGAAGACAAAAATAATATTCTTCTATACAGAATGTATTAACGTATTTACATCTATCGTAAAGCGGCCGCGCAGAAACCGACAGACACAGATGTGAATACGTTAATACACTATGTATAGAAGAATATTATTTTGTCTGCCACGACACGTGTCTGGCGTGTCTGTAGATATAAATCGACCTTAAGACTGACGGTCACACTCACCGAAAAGTGACTCTGTCAGAAAGTGAAGACAAAAATAATATTCTTCTATACAGAATGTATTAACGTATTTACATCTATCGTAAAGCGGCCGCGCAGAAACCGACAGACACAGATGTGAATACGTTAATACACTATGTATAGAAGAATATTATTTTGTCTGCCACGACACGTGTCTGGCGTGTCTGTAGATATAAATCGACCTTAAGACTGACGGTCACACTCACCGAAAAGTGACTCTGTCAGAAAGTGAAGACAAAAATAATATTCTTCTATACAGAATGTATTATCGTATTTACATCTATCGTAAAGCGGCCGCGCAGAAACCGACAGACACAGATGTGAATACGTTAATACACTATGTATAGAAGAATATTATTTTGTCTGCCACGACACGTGTCTGGCGTGTCTGTAGTATAAATCGACCTTAAGACTGACGGTCACACTCACCGAAAAGTGACTCTGTCAGAAAGTGAAGACAAAAATAATATTCTTCTATACAGAATGTATTAACGTATTTACATCTATCGTAAAGCGGCCGCGCAGAAACCGACAGACACAGATGTGATTACGTTAATACACTATGTATAGAAGAATATTATTTTGTCTGCCACGACACGTGTCTGGCGTGTCTGTAGATATAAATCGACCTTAAGACTGACGGTCACACTCACCGAAAAGTGACTCTGTCAGAAAGTGAAGACAAAAATAATATTCTTCTATACAGAATGTATTAACGTATTTACATCTATCGTAAAGCGGCCGCGCAGAAACCGACAGACACAGATGTGAATACGTTAATACACTATGTATAGAAGAATATTATTTTGTCTGCCACGACACGTGTCTGGCGTGTCTGTAGATATAAATCGACCTTAAGACTGACGGTCACACTCACCGAAAAGTGACTCTGTCAGAAAGTGAAGACGCACGCTTTATCCATAGCGCTAAAATTAACTCGCCCAGCAGAGTAATCCATTAACTTTTTGAACGAGTGTCATTTTGTAAGCGGAAATGACAGTTGCTTGCTTACCTAATCACATGGACATAGGAAAACCTATGGACAGGGTGTATTTTTCAAATATCATTTGTTTAGACATAAAATTCCCAAAAATAACTCTGTCTCATTTTAACCAAGCACCATTTGGCTACCAAAAAAGAGATGGTAGTATAACAGTCAGAACCGAAAGTTGATGATCAAATGTCAAGTGTGGCCTAAAATCGCCATTTTATGCGCCACGAAATGTCAGTTCCCGTCAGTTTAGTGGGTATTTCATATGTCAACGACTGATGTAAACATACCAAAATAATAAAATAACTATTAATTGAACATTATAAACTGCATAAAGCCCAAAGAGCACAATTAATGGAATGTGGTGACCATGCCCAGGTGCAGCATAATCGGATGTGGCTTAAGAAAAGGCCCAAATCAGGAAAGTTTATCCTTGCACCGGTATGTAATGTATTTATATTGAAATATTGCCTAGTTTAAGCATTATCGAGAGCAAAGCATTTGAGCATTTGCATTATGTTGTAATGAGTACACATATTAAGATTAGTTATGTGTTGTAATATGATTTAGCTTTATTTTCGATATTTTTGTACTTAAAGTTACGTTTGAGTGGCAGTTAGGGTTGTTCTAGATCTAGAAAATATCGATACTGAATGGCGATGACGTCATTCGCATCATCGAATTTTCTATTTCTATAACCAGTGAGATCTCGAGACAGTATCTTGCATAAAAAAAAAACCTGAAAAACCGTCTGGGTTGTCAAGATTGGTAAAATGGTATAGTAGGCAGGTACTACCTTGGAACTAAACAGGCTTCATTGATCGCTAATATAGCTATTTATAAAGGTTATCAAGAAGCGATTGTGCTAAGCAAAAAAAGGTTGGAGGCAATGGGACCTTAAAATATAAGGCAAAATGTAAAAGAAATATACCTACATTTGCTCTCTACATTTTGGTCAGAAATGCTTCAACAAGACCCTAAATGTTATTAGACTACGAGATGGTGCACTGCCATCAAAATATATATTGGTATCTTGTCGTTTTTTTGAGTAGTTAACTTTGTATTTGTAGGGTATAGTGACACTATACAATAACTTTACGTTTGTTTGCCTGCCTGTCAGTTTGTAGTGTAGGTATCACAGAAGCTGGAATGGAAATTATTAGAAAATTTATTTAGATGAAGACACTGTTTGCTGCTTAGAAAAAAATACTGAGCCATTCTTTTTTTTTCATGTTTGATGCCATAGAAAAAATGAAAGAAGAAAGAAAATACATTTATTTAACGTCACACACACAATGCTAGCAAATAATTATTTTTCTAGTAACTTAAATCATGGAATTCCGCTTAGTAATGCCTGATACAACAATTATTGTAAAAAAACAGTGTCATTTAGATCATCTTAAATAATGTACCTACTTAATAATACTTAATTACAGGAAACCAGTACGTTCTGAGATCTGTCTACTCGTATATTATCGATAAACATGTTCCCTGTTTTATCGATAGCAGAACAGCACGACATCCGCCATGTTATGCGCCAATATGACAGTATACTTGGCACGCTCATTTTGTTGATACTTCACGTCCTTTAGTTTCTTTGGTCATTGCCTAATCATAATAACATTAATAACTAACCTATTTTGTTTTTTACGACTTGCTAAAACGGTTAATTACCCTGAGAACTTTATGGTTTCGCTCTATGAAAACACAACAATATATATCAGCCATATTTTTACACCAAAAAATGGGTTGGGTAATTTGACAAAATATTCATTAATAATCCACCTAAATTTAATACCGATACGAAAAGTAGTCTTCATAAATTCCGTAAAAATCAGGCGAAAATGGTATAAACTTTCTTTACTTTATAATTGACTACGTCTATAAACATACGTTCTTTGGGATACGCGCATAATCCACTTTTTTTTGTTAATGAATAAACCTTTCTATAGGCCAGATGAAATTCAATATTATCTCAAGGTCGTAAATATTTAATTAAAATGCAGTTATTTCCTGATGCATATATTTTTGTATTCAGGTAGTAAGTCTCAACATTTGTGTATTCAAACATGTTAGATATAATATAATTAAAATGTATAAAAATACTGATATCATTTTTGCTTGCGGGTTAATTTTTTTCCTAACTTCCGGTCCATAGAATTATTCATTCCAATAGTAAAAGTTGTTTAAAATAACATATAAAAGCCGTATACAAATAATTAGCCTGATATTGAATTATTTCCAAAAAAACCGTAATTTTCTCAGGGTATAATTCGTTTTGTAGTTTTGGTGGAATATAGAAACCCACATATACACCTACACGACTTCTTTTAAAAAATGGATCCCATCTATAGTCTGGACGTTTAGGTATTTAAAAAAATGTAAACAAAAAACACCACGTGACTTGGTCTTTCAGCCAATAAGATAATACCATAGATACAAAAAGTTGCTATGATTGGCTGAAAGACCAAGTCACATGGTATTTTTTGTTTACATTTTTTATATACCTAAACGTCCAGACTATAATTTAAGATGATTACGCCAATGTCAAGTCTGCTTTCAATAAGTTTCTGTCAAAAAAATAATTTTTGGTACAAGCTTTTATTACCGACTGTACTTTTCTGTATACCGTCATCAACTACTCATTGAGACGATTCTAACGAGCCCAAACTCAACGGGGTTACGTCGGTTAAGTACTGAATTCCCAGTACCATATTATTGAATTGTCAACCAAACTACACCTTTACCCAAAATTGCAGCTCAATCGGTTGAAGATATCTGCTTGAAAATTGAGGTGCAAGAAGTCCACCCGAACAAACATAGTTACATACCACATACTTACATAATTAGGTACATACATTGTAAGTTAATTAGAAACGCCGTTGTTCGGTAGTTTGGTCAGTTCTCAATAACGCAACCAAAGACAGAAGCTCCGCTTAAGGCCTCTCACAGGCTGGCGCGGCCTGGCCGCGGCGGACAATAGAAAACTTGTCATTAGCTGTCAAATTTACTATGGTCCGCCACCGCAGGCCGCGCCAGTGTGATGCAGGCTTAAGAAGTAAGACCGCTGGCCGCGTCGTCGACGTCGTAAATGCTTGCAAAATGTGACAGCAGCTGTCATATACGAGCTATAAAGCAGGGTTCACCGTAGCGGTACTGAACGGCCCGGGCACGAAATTGTAACGGCTAGTTAATAAAATACATAATGAATTGCGTTTAAACACTGCCTTCTCCGCTTTTCGGAGTGCAATGCCACAGTACAGAGGGAATCCAGTAGGAAACCATATTTTTCTTCCACAGCCTGACATTTATTGACAATTCTAGAGGCGTCGAATACACAGGCATTTTTAAAATTTTCATCCATTCCCCATTAGGTTTAGTAATGCGACTCTATCATAGGTATATGCCGATGAAACTTTCTATGTTTTTATTTTATTGTGTTTTTTTTTCAGATTTAAGTTTATCAAAGCCCCAAATAGATACATAAGCCCTCGCATGTATTCCCGAAAGCGGTGGGCAGAGCACATGAAATTAAATGTTCAGTGCTGATTCTAGCAATTGAATGTTTAAAGATGAGTGAACATACCTACTTACTTACTCTTCTGGCGCAACGGCCCGAAGTGTGGCTTGGCCTCCAATACGAGTGCACGCCACTGATCTTGAGTGGTTTCTCGCCAATCGCCAGCTTGGAGCTCGCGAAGATCCGCATCTACCACATCAGCCCACCGATATCAGGGGCGACCAACCGGACGTCTTCCAGCAGACCCTCGTAGGCTCTTTTAGCTGCGCGATCATCTTCCATTCGCTCTAGGTGACCGAGCCACAGAAGTCTAATCGATCACTCCGATGAGGTTAGGCTCCTCAACAAGGTCCTCAATTTCAAAGTTCTACCGAACTCTCCAACTGCCATCGGGTCTCTGCGTTGGGCCGAGGATTTTGCGGAGGACCTTTCTTTCAGCCACCAAATGCTTGTTTCTCCTAGAGTGGCAGTGTCCAGGCTTCACAGCCATGGAATAAAATAAATAATTCTAAGGTCAACACCACACAGCACAGGGAGTAATTAATGTACTTATTAATAGTATTTTTTTTTTTTTTTTATAAATATTACGGGACAATCTTACACAAATCAACCTAGGCCCACGGTAAGCTCAGTAAGGCTTGTGTTGTGGGTACTAGGCGATGATATATATAAATAGATACATACATATAGATACTTATATACATATATAACATCCATAACTCAGGAACAAATATTCGTGATAAATACACAAATAAATGCCCTGACCGGGATTCGAACCCGGGACCTCCAGCTTCGTAGGCAGAGTCACTACCCACTGGGCTACGGAGGCCGCGGCGCTACTACGAACTTCGAATCTCGAACTTCGTATATCTCCGTCTCTATCGCACTTATGGTTTATGGTACTCGAGCGACTGAGACGGAGATATACGAAGTTCGAGATTCGAAGTTCGTGGTAGCGCCGCCGTTATATAGTAATGTAAGCATTATGTTTTTTTTGAGTTCAGGTTTAGGTATAAGCTACGGTAGCCTAGTGGTTCAGGTATGCGGCTGTCAAGCGGCGGTCTTGGGTTCGAATCCCGGCTCGTACCAATGAGTTTTTCGGAACTTATGTACCTACGGAATATTTACCGTTAGCTTTTCGGTGAAGGAAAACATCGTGAGGAAACCGGTCTAATCCCAATAAGGTCTAGTTTTCCCTCTGGTGAAAGGTCAGATGGCAGTCGCTTTCGTAAAACTAGTGCTTATGCCAAATCTTGGAATTAGATGTCAAAGCGGACCCCGGGCTCATTTAGGGGCACAACCGGGAATATTAACGCTAGGAGGATGATGGTGAGGTTTAGGTACTTATTTTAACCAGGTTAAGTACTATAATTGTAATAAGCTTCTTTTTGGCAAAGAAATACTGACTCCTGAGTTTGTTTCGGCGTTTCTTCTTAACAGTGGTCCACTTTTTCAGAAACGCTAGTAAATATTTTACGTGTAAAAGTGCTATTGCGACCTACTTGCAAATTTTTCATTTATTAATGTCAGTAAATTCAGAAATAGTCTCCATGAAGTTTAATCTAAGTAACTTACTTATAACTAATCTACTCATTAAACCCGGCGATGCGGAGTCGTGGTAAAATTTGGTTGAATGGAATATTTCATTTCATAGTCCAATTTTTAAAATCATTTCCTATACAAAAACCCAGTCTTAAAACCAAATGATTACGAAGAATAAACTTCCTGTAAAAGTATGATTTTTTGAAAGCATTCTAAATAGTTTCGTAGAATATTTTACTCCATGCAGGCAAAATACGGTCTCGGAAAACATTAATTTATAATAGCGTTTTTTTATTATTTAACTTTAAAACGTTATTCTAAGATGCTTTATTCAAGAATCCATAAAAAAATCCATCCGGAAGTCATTATATAAATTTAAATTAAGCATTAGTTGTATTTTTTGTTTGATTTATTTTGAATATTTTAGAGCAAATGTAAATTAACCAAAATAAAGATTAAAACATTTATTAATATTTATTCCGACTTTTCAGGAGCTAATTACTGGTTTTTTTTGGTGTCTGATATTTTGTTGGATTTTTCTTTGGGTAACTATTTACATACATACATATAATCACGCCTCTTTCCCAGAGGGGTAGGCAGAGATCACGGATCTCCATTTCTACGATCCTGACAAACCACTTTCGCTTCACTCACTTATTCATAACATTTCTTATTCATGCTCGTCGGTTTAGGGTACTTTTGACCGTAGGTCCAGTATAAGTTTTATCGGTACATATACGTTTTCGAACGCGTTTGCGTTTAGTTACAATTTGTATGGCAACGCGTAGTTCCTAATAGTTACCACCAGAGGCGCTGTTCGTGTTGACATACAAATTGAAACTAAACGCAAACGCGTTCGAAAACGTATTATATCGATAAAACTTGTACTATAGCCTCTGGCCTTTTTGTAACTATTTAATTGATAATATATCCGTTACATACAAAAAATTTGCTATGATAAATTATTTTCAAATTTGGCATTTATTTTTTCCATACAAGTTGTCAGTTCATTGACTGGACTAGTATTTGCGAAACTCGATGTTCCCAAATAATGATGATATTTCCGAGAATGTATTCTGCAAAAGCTGAATTTTTTTACCCTTGTTTCCTGCAGGTCGATCACGTAACGCATTGTACGCGCGTCAGGTAGATCTAAATGTCAAATTTTATATGGAAAAATGACAGTTGGTTTTTCCTAACGCGCGTTCGGAACGTTACGTGATTACCCCTATGTATACAACTACGTTACATTCGCCTAAACTATATCTTTAAAATTCGTTTTTATAATTGTAGGTATGTATATTAATCTTTCAGGTATTTGTTATATGTGCCTTATATAGATGCCTGAATTAAATTCATTATTATTATTACTGGCACACGCTGTTTAACCCCCGACAAAAATATAGGTTTGACTTATCTGTGTATCTGTGTGTCTATCTGTGGCATCTTAGCTCCTAAAGGTTTTTTTTAATCCAAACCTGACGTGATCGAGATGGTTCCCAGCTACGTTTCAACAAAATCGGTTCAGCCGGTTTTGAGATATTGAACTTTGAAATGAAAATGTCGAGGATTTTACATTATTTTAATTTGTTAACTATCGCCACTTTCTTCGTAGTTTGGAAGATTACTTTCAAATTCTACATTTTCTATTCGCGCACGCGCGCGTGGATGGTTTCCCGGCCATCATGCGTGCGCGATGCGCAGCCGCGCTCCGGCGCCTGCGGGACAGCCGCAACAGCCTTCTGGCCGTTATAGCTGATAGGATGGACAGTCGGTTATGATATATCGCGCGTCCGCCGCGCCGCGCGGACGTGCCACCGGCCGACCACCTGCGCCGCGTCCATTGAGGATGTCCTTTTGGACATAGGCCCGTCGTCCGACGGAGTCATTTCGGAGCAGATGTTCCTGTCTACTGGAAGAAGTTGAAGTGGAGTTGTCGTTTGACTGCATTCTCGCGGCTCGGTACTGAGTACTGGGGGACCTTGCGCTGTCAGTCAGGTTTGACAGTCTGGGAATCCCGGGAAATTACTAAGTGGTGGGGGTGTGGTCGGACTTCGACTCTGCGGAGATTTCGACCACGCCGGCGGATGACCCTGCTCCTTCATCACGGATCTGGACTTCGATGCGGCCCGCGGGACTGCCGTACTGGCTGTAATCTCGTAGCTCGGTATTTAGTACTGGGGGACAGCCTCCATTTGTTGGAAGGGCCATTTGGAGGTGGAAACCCGGGAAATTGCTGACTATGGGAGAGCGGTTGGTCTTCGGAAACGTGGGGCCCGCGTCGCACTACAAGGACAAGAAAAACAATCTGGCCCTTGTCAATCGGGCGCAGTTTCTTCGAGACCGTCGTTAGGCTGTATCTCGTCAGTGGCTCGGTATTGAGTACTGGGGGACCCCGCGCTGTCAGTCATGTTCGACAGTCGGGGAAACTCGGGAAATTGCTGAAAAGCGGAGACGCCACCTGGACTTCGTGATCATCGGGACTTCGCTCGAGAGAAGAGAGCTTCACTGCGTGGACCTGCGTCTAGCCCGTGGATCTTCGGCCGATCTACGTGCGCCTCGCTACCACTGCAGCCGGCCCTGCGGCTGTATCAGCAGTGAAATCCGTGCACCGTGAGCCACGCCCTCTGCGGCGGGGGGGTGGCGGGCTCCGGATCGCCACGAGAGGACATAGAAGAATGAATAAATATTCTTGCACAGTTATGTATGTGCTCTATGTTATGTTATTTCAATAAAGATACCCCTTAGCTTAAGCTTAGTTAGGATAGTTAAATAGCGCGCTGTGCGCGCGTGCAATGGCCAGTTGGGCCTTGCATAGTTATAGGCAAGTAGTTAAGGGCCCCTTCGGGGCCCAACTTAAGAAGCTAGGCAGGAAAAAAAAAAAAAAAAAAAAAAAGGATGGACAGTCAGCTTGTCATACATTGGACCAGAGTACACTCTATAGTCACCTCGTACACGTGAGTGTCCTGGTTCTTTTACTTTGAAATAACTAACACTAGTAATTAAGTAGGTAAAGTCTGAATTAAATGAATTTTATTTATTTATTTATTGCGATTTGGGTAATGTTGTTCAGCCGACAACTTTTTTCATAATATATTTTTCAGTTACTTTTGAATTCTCATTTTTAAACCACGTCGGTGCCAAGCTAGCGTACGACCCACCAGGGGTTCGCTTGCGAGTTGCCGGACCTTTAGAAAATCTATACCTAAACTGGGGTACTTGAGGAAAAAATGGGGTGGGGCTACTTTGATCATTTAGAATAGTAGTATTTAAAATTATCCTATAGACGCGAATTAAGACACCAACGCGCTGCTCTTCCTCCTTCATCTCCGGGCAGGACATTTACTTGCCAATTATGTAGTCGTGGCTGTCGCTCCCGTATTGGCCTTACGCCTTACGAGCCACGTACGTAAGTGCCGCAACTCTAATATGGACGCTGTTTAAATCATCTTTTTATAGATGTATAAGGCCGATGATGATGATGATTTAAAATTTAATATTTTTCCGATGGCTTCGCGGACCACTTCGGGTGCTTCCGGGGACCACCGGTTAAGAACCACTGATTTAGAATATAGTATAAAAGCAGAACAATTTGAAATTAGGAAGATTTAATTGAGTCAGTATATCAGCAAGATAGAATGCTAATATATTCACTGTCACAACCCACAAGTAAAAACAATGACTTGGAGAAAAACCAATTTGATCAAAGTCGCCACCCGCATCAAAGTAACCCTTACCTTACTCTATTTTCTTGAAGAACCACATACTACGGAACCTCGGAAAACGACGGCAGGGAGTACGTCACAGTAAACCTCAGATCATAAAACAGTAAACATATTAACTAAAGCCAGATTCCGAGATTCCGATTCACTGCCGCAGAGACACACTTGTTTCATGTTTTAGGTGTTTATTTTATTTTATCGTTTATATTTTATATGTTTACTAGCGACCCGCCCCTGCTTCGCACGGCTTTATGTGTATAATACATGCATGTATGGTTTGTATTGTACGTATGAACCTTCCTCTTGAATCACTCTATCTATTAAAAAAAACCGCATCAAAATCCGTTGCGTAGTTTTAAAGATCTACGCATACATAGGGACAGACAGACAGACAGACAGCGGGAAGCGACTTTGTTTTATTTTATATACTATGTATTGATGTGCATCCTGTGTGTTAGTGAATAAATGTTTCTTTCTTTCTTTTAAAGCAATATCCAAATATAGCCTCTCAAGACCTTTTACACTCGTGATCCACTTACAATCAGTTCTACGCACTTACACTATCCATTCGAAGCGTTATTCTGCTCTGTATGGCGGAAATTGCATGAAAAGGCATGACTCATATGTGAGTCATTGGTCATGAATGGATTAAGTTTATTGAACGAGCGAGCGAAGCGGACGAAGTTCTATGCTTCAGCTTGGGCCGAAAATCGTTCGTATGTCCGGTGTCCCGCTGTCCGGCTGTTCTCCTCTAGAGGTCGCATTTCTCTTTTTTTTTATCGATTCCAGTTTTGGGATACAAAAAATATTTTTATGTTGCAAAATAGACAGTTTTGCGATTTCTACAGCTCACAGAACCACTAGGTGTAGCGACGCGTGTCTGTGTACCTCATTACTCTCATTAGACGTTTATACGGATTGGTTTTACTGTACTGCTTTAAGCTGGTATCTACTGTGGTCCCGTCCACAGCGTTCACGCGGAAATCCTTCTCAAACCGCACGTAGTTATTAATTCTAAGAAACTTGATGTTCACAACGTAATCACAGTGTAAAGAGTAACTCGCGTCCAGCGAACTCCCGCGTCGTTTACCAGGTCATCAGCCCACTCTTCAGCACGTGTCGCAACGCTGTCAAGATCGGTCACTTTGGAACTCTTTGGGGTAGGCCTGTGTCCAGCAGTGGACGTCTTTCGGCTGATATGATGATGATGATGAAAGAGTAACAGTGGACCGTGGACATTTGCGTGGCCTTTGACGTTTGCGGGTTCGACAACATCATGTCCCAAGCTGCATGTATGCAGCTAGGGCTCGCCCTATACACACACCCCGCACGTGTCTAGACGGCTTTGTCGACTGACTGTATTGGTTTATATATAGACTGTGACATAATGATGATATTACCAACTCAGACCAAGAAATAAAGATAGACGGAGCATGACGAACAACCTAATGAAGCCGGTTTTCAACCAAGCCAAATAAGTTTAGCGCACGCTCAAGCACACATAAACAAATGAAATCACACAAATCTCGAAAAAGATGATCTTGACAGCTTTGCGACACGTGCTGAAGAGTGGGCTGATGAAATGGTTTTTTTTATACAACGACGGTGGCAAACAAGCTTACGGCCTGCCTGATGTTAAGTAGGTACCGTAGCCTATGGACACTTGTGACTCCAGAAGAATCACAAGCGCGTTGCCGACTCTTTATTCACTTGAGGATTCGCTGTGTTGGCAGATAGAGCACACACAACACAGCGCATCCTAGGGAGCTCTGGCGACCTTGCTCACCACCAGGAACACAACACCACATGCTTCATAGCATGCATATTATGTATATAGCAACACTACTAAGTGGTGCTATTATGGCTACGGTCTTCTGTAAGGTGGAGGTGCTTCCCCAGTTGGGCTGCTCCACATACGAGCGAGATGACATTCCGCTGTGCCCTGCCTCTCTAGTACCTAACCGACGCGGGTGTTCTCTGGATTCGGATGACTGTCACGTGACTTATCGTCTATCGTGTGATAAGAGCTCGACCCTACTAGCCAGCCAGGACCGGTATTACCCTTATAATTCCCGTGGAATATATAACTACAATTTTGTGTTCTAAATAAAAAAAAAATAAAAAAAACAAAAAAAAAATACTACAATAACTAGCTTCTGCCCGCGACTCCGTCCGTGTGGAACTCGTTTATATCGTAGCTCCATACACATTTTCACCCCCCATTTCACTCCCTTAGGGTATAATTTCCATGACTATTCTATGTCCTTACCCGGGACTCAAACTACACTCAAGAGCAAAAGTTTCGGGTCACCCTAAATTAAATAACTGCAATAGGATTTTTTAAATATTTTACACTAGTCTTATTGACATAATAAACTATTCTTCGTAATACCCAAATGTATTAGCAATTTCCGGCATCCTATCATAAAAATATCAACATTCAAAAATGACGATGCGATACGAGTATCTCGCTCCGTTAACGTTGTTTTTTCATGGGTTTTTACGAGTCCGATTTAAACCTGGTAACGTGTTTTTTTTACTGTTATTTCTGCAGATTAGATGTAAAATTTAATAAAGATCATGACAGGGTTAAAAAACTATACAACCTTGCACTATTTTAGGAAATATGACGGTATTTCATCGACCCGAAACTTTTGCTCTTGAGTGTATCTCTATACCAAAATTGGATCTAAATCGGTTAAGCGGTTTAAGCGTGACCAAAATGTTTGAACTACGACAAAACTACCTACGTACTCGTATTGGGCGAAAGAAAAGGGGTCTCACTTACAGTTATTTCCATAGGCTGGGCTTTCTCATTCCACTTCCTAGCCCCGTAGCATGGATGGCGTGTTATCACGCGATAAGTGACAGGATAGATTATCCGTCCCTGGCTGACACCGTTCGATAGATCGAGACGACGCGCTTATCCTGTCACTTATCGCGTGATGCGCCATCCATGCTACGGGGCCAGATAACATGCACCAAGCACCACTTTCATATATAATTTTCACGTTTTAAATCACCTTTTTAATACAGTTGCTCAAAAAGTGGTACTTTTTGTGGCTGCGTAGCGTGCGAGAAGCTCAATTTCTCGCACTAGTGCTTTTTACTTTTTAGTTCCAAACTATACTTTCGAAACGCAGTAATTTTATATCAGATTTTTTACTTGGAAATTATGAAATTAAAAACGCTTACGAATACTAGGAGTATTTATTTTTGATCGCGTTAGTATGAAAGTCATTTTTGAAGCTGAAAATGTACGCATCTGTAGGTAGACCGCTTAACTCATTCCTCGCTTGCGCAGCGCGCGGGTGCAGGGGTATGACGATAACGGGGTGCGGGCGCCGGGGTTTGCCTTCCGCACGTCGCCCGCAGCCCGTTATAGTCATACCCCTGCACCCGCGCGCCGCGCATTCGAGGACCGAGTTAAACGGTCCACCTATAGGTACCAGGAGCGCATACGCAAGCAGAAGTTTCGATGCAGCCACTAACAGTTGAGATCGAGGTACAATAATATAAATTTATTTAAAGAATTCATTAATATATAAATGACGAATATTAATTTATAATTTTTTCGCAATTGTATTAAAAAACGTCGTTTACAACACGTGTGAAATGTCTTTTTCAACACACCTGCTCGTAAAGTAGGTCTTATTACAGCGTATTTACACTGATAATGCAGAATATTACCCATGCCGTGCCTTTCACATTACATTATCGCACTAGTGCCTTTTCATTACATATCTTTTTAAATATTAGCAAAATAATGCAGAATATTACCCATGCCGTGACTTTTACATTACATTATCGCACTAGTGCCTTTTCATTACATATCTTTTAACATTTTCATTTTTTATTTATTATTTTTTTTTCCTCGCAAATGTGTTGAAAAACGTCGTATGAAACACGTGAGCATTGGTCATTACACTTCTCGTCTCCATTAAGCCTTCGCCTTCGGCTCAGGCTTAAAAACCGACTCGAGTGTAATGACCAACTTAGCACACTTGTATCATAATGTACTATTACCACTCGTACCGAGTCTTGCCACTCGCTTTCAGCTCGTGGCAAGATACCTCGGTACTAGTGGTAATAAGACATTCTTTTCACACTAGTTGTAAAATGTACTATTTTGATACCGGTGCGAGCCGGCCCGGCGTTTTTCAGTCGAAAAAAAGACTGACAGGCAGACAGACACACTTTCGCATTTATAATATTAGTATGGATATATATATAGGTACAATATAATGTTACAAATGCCAGAAACACTGACAACGACACACTGGTCTAATTACGGAAGTCACATCACGTTATGATCATGTTAATTTCACACTCCCGTAATCCCACGGCACGGCACGGTAAAACGTATGACAATGACGGACGAGGGGACGTCAGATAAATGGTTTAGATTTTATTATGCTCTCTGGATAAGCTTTGGCCTCGGTTCTAGTGCGCAGCGGAGCGATAAGCCTGGCTTTTGGCCTAATGTTTCATTAGACCTAATGTTTCACTAGACCTAAGCATTTTTCATCGAAACAGTGAGCTTCTCGAGTTCTCTTTGAATATCATCAAATAGAAGGGGTCATTCCCATCTTCCAACCTATCCAACCGGTTGCATATGAAACCTGGGTTGGACAGGTTGGAAGATGGAAATCACCCAAATAAGTCATTAGGTTAGGTTAGGTTTGTTTTGCACTAATCCTATAAAGTTTACTACTTATTTGACATGTAACCATTTGTAATTAGATTATATGTAGTACTTATTTAAAAATTGTATGTGACTCGATTGTTAAATAATGTAATACCAATTAGCACGTAAGGCTGTTGTTGGTGCTGACGATGGTGAATAATAAATAGATAATTAATGAATAATCCATAATATTTAAGATTCACGTGTACTACGTGTCTTCGTTTGTCTATGATCATCATCATCATCATCATCATCAGCGTTTTCCCGGTAGTGCGCTTTGGCACCATACCTAGGTCTAATTAAACATTCTACACGTATTTACTTTGTCATTCTGCGGGCTCAGCCGGTAAGGTTGAGAGTGTGATGTGGGTTTTGAGTATGCCCGCATCATATCATTTGCGTCCTAGGCGATGCAGCTTCCGTGGATCACTTCACCTACTTCAGTGCTGAGTGGAAAACAACACGGAGAGTTGGCAGTCATATCGGTGCTAAGTCCAAACAGACTTACCAATGGGGAATGGATGAAAATTTTAGAAGTGCCTGATTATTTTTTGGTGATAGGAATAACTTTCCTTAGCACCAGAAAAAGTTGCAGACTTTTCAGCTGTGTCAATTATCACTAGACCTAATTAAATATTCCTTCGAAACAGTGAACTTTTCGGGTTTTCTTTGAATGTTGTCAAATAGAAGTCTAGGTTAGGTTAGGTTTGTTTTGCGGTAATATTAAAGTTTACTATTTAAGAAAAAAATGCATTAGGTCTAGAACCTCTCTTACCTTAGGGCTAACGTTGTTAGGTCTAAGAAGGGAGAACCGGAATTATTTAAGAAGAACGAACACTCTTCCCGACTCCGCTGCAAAAACCGCTTGGTTACTATAGTCACAGGCTTGGCTCTTCTAATCGGAAATGTTAAAAATTACCCTTTTCGGAGTAAAAGCTCCAAGAAAAAGAATATGTAGGAAAAAATATTAAACAGACTAAAAATATATAGCTGGGTTTTTGAATATTTCGAATTAACTACTTACCTATTTGTTTATGATACCAATATGTTTTCCGCTCACGATACAACGATGTCCCATAAGTACCACATAGCCAACACATATGTTGGTTCGACAATAGGGAACTTGCATACATCACTATGCTCTGTGATGATGACAGTACGTATGGTTGAGATGATTTAAAGTGGGCGCGTTTTTATAAAACTGTCATTGTAATTGGAATATTGTACCTTAGTCGATAGGGAACTTGCATCTTTTTATTTTATAATGAAAATCAAAAGTATAATCCAGCATTAAAACAACTGTAGTATTAAAACTTATTTTTCTGATGTTATATGCATTTGAAATCTGCACGCGCCGGCACCCCCCGAAAACGCTCTATATAAAACGGGCTTTTGCTATGACGTCACAGCATATATTATCGGCGCGTTTACTATGGAGTAAGTCATTAATTTGCAATTACCTATCTCCACAAAATTTGCGTTTAAGTCTATACTTGTCATACAAAATATCATTTCTAATTCAATATTCTGTTTATCTTTATCTTGTCACTTTATTCATTTTAGGTCTTAGATTAGGTTTGTAAAAGTACATTTTTATTTTTTTATTTATTATAGCCTTTATTTAACGACTTTTCACAAAAAACTTATTCAAATAGATAAGTTTATTAAACATCGACACTGGATGGCGTCTTGTCTTCCGGCATATGCCTCCTCTAAAGATTTCCATTCTTTTCTATAGGTACATAATAGTACATTACTTACCTAGGTACAAAATTTTACGTCTCTATCTGGCCAGGAAGTGGGGTTTTCCGCACGCATAGCGTGCGGTAATTCCTACTTTATGGCCAGGTATGACGTAAAAGTACATACAAAACATTACGTAAATCATTATAAAAACTAAACCTAGGGTGCCGCCGGCAGCGAGATAGGGCCTGTGGCTTATTTTATTATTAAGAACTATAAAGGCTAGGATCCTGGTTTTGTCATACAAAGGGGCCACTAAAAATATGGAAAATTTATATACTTACTCCATTTCATGATATAAATACCACTTTTTACAAAGGCGCTAACTTAAACAACACAGAAATATTTATGAAAAAAGGGAACATAGTTAAGTATGAATTGCGTAATTTAACGGTTACGTGGCTGCTACTTAGACCAGAAAGAACCTTTTTATCCAACTAGGACCGAATACAGACGCTTACCTGCCCGTAAACTCGTAAAAATCCTGTTAAGGATGATTCTTAAAGAAACCAAGAGGTTCCATGAGTTATTTCTTTGTAAATTATATTTTAAGATCTAATAGGTACGTGTAGCATTAGAACATACTTCACTCACTTCACTCACTCGCTCACTTTGGAACTCTTTGGGGAAGGCCTATGTCCAGCAGTGGACGTATTTCGGCTGATATGATGATGAGGTACCATTAGAAACATGGATAGGTACCTACTTCTCATAGTCGTCTAACGCCTTGGCCACGACTTTGGTCTTAAGCGACCTGCGACCAGCGTTTTATCTGTTCATTGCGTGGTCGAGACGCGCAACGCACTGTGGTTAGTTGGGATCACGCGCAATGAACAGATAAAACGCTGGTCGCAGGTCGCTTAAGACCAAAGTCGTGGCCGAGTGGTTAGAGAGGTGCGCATTGGCATGTTATCGTCCTTTATGGCACAACTGGAGAATTACCTCCACGGCCGCCATAATAATGGTACATTACTTACGTAGGGCGGTAAAGCAAAGAGTTCGCAGGTATTTGACGCCCGAGCCGACATTTTACGTGTCTCCCTGGATGTTGGGCTTTTCGCAAGCGTAGTGTGCAGTAATTGCAACTTTTAAGCTTTATGACTATATTTAAATAAATAAATAAATATTACGGGACAATCTTACACAAATCAACCTAGGGCCACGGTAAGCTCAATAAGGCTTGTGTTGTGGGTACTAGGCGACGATATATATATAATAGATAAATACATATAGATACTTATATACATATATAACATCCATAACTCAGGAACAAATATTCGTGATAAACACACAAATCAATGACCGGGATTCGAACCCGGTACCTCCAGCTTCGTAGGCAGAGTCACTACCAACTGGGCTACGGAGGCCGTTTATCAGTATGACGTAAAACTATTTACTTGCCCTGCAGGTATGTGGGTCAATCAACTTTTTCTTGTTGTTATTCTGTCCCGGTAAGCCAAGAGACAACAGTGACAGACTTTCTTAGAAGAAATACTATAAACTGGACTCGTATCATGCTAAGGAGATGAGCCACCATGGAATGGGTTTACCAATATGACAAAAACACGTGTTTAGTGGATTTAAACCCCATAAAATAATAGTTTTAAAGGGTGACCCAGGAGACGTAACCATGGCAACGAGCCACAAGAAATAGTTGATTGACCCATGTATATAGTTTTTGTGTTCCGGGTGTTGAGAAAAATTGCCATTGCTCGCCAGGATGCGCTGTAGAAAGAGGAACCGGCATTTTTTTGCGAATCCTCTTATTCTTACATTAAATAGCTAAAGATCGGTAAAACTCATGTTCCTCCTCTTTACATGCAGGCAAGCACTCATCAGGTGTCCATACTAGGCTGTGTCCGGGCCAGGCCAGGTAGTTTGCCATCATCATGGTATTCAAAATTTTGATCATTTGCACAATTATTTTCACACTGAACCCTGACTCGCCCGAACTTCCCCAGAAGTTTCCCAGACGTTTTTTATTTATATTTTCCCGCGGCCGTCAACGCTGAGTTATGTGACAGCTCATTCTGCCCCGGAACCGGATAGTCCGCCATGGAAATTTTAATAATGGGATAATGGCGGAATTTTGCGCAAATGGAAATACAGAGATACAGATAAAAAAACCACTGTCGACGAGCGACAAAGCCAGGTTGTGGGCTTGTATCACGTACGAAATATCATTTGATATTTAACGTCGTGGGTAAATATTTAAAACCGGTCTCATCCCACAAATCTAGTATCCCCTCTGATGGCAGTCACTTTCATAAAACTACTGCCTACGCCAAATCTTGGGATTACGTGCCGAAGCGGACCCATGGAACAACCGAGACAACGCAGAGGATGATGATGGAAATACAGATAATCTGAGAAGAGAAGAGACTAGGAGGTAACGAAGAGCTCGAGCGACTGTCGGGTTCAAAGATGTATATTTTAAGATGACTCACGCTAGAACGGGCCGTGTCCGGCCCGGGCCGTTTTCCAAGAAAAACGCCGGCGTTTTTGCGCGGCCAAGCTGGGCCGGCCGTGCCGACACTGAGCCGCTTCCGAGCCTCGGCCTTGGCTCGGCTGGGCTTGGATATGGCTCGGCCGCGCAAAAACGCCGTCGTTTTTCGTAGAAAACGGCCCGGGCCGTGTACCGGCACGGAGTAGCGTGAGTCATCCTTAAAACGTAGGGCTCTTTTCGGCTCTTTTACAAGGCTGGAAACTACTATTATTCCACTGCCATAGGCTTGGGAAGAGAATAGCTGTCAATTCAAACACACTTTTGTCGTAATTATACGGCAAAGCTGTCACCTCTATTCTCAAATTTATCGCCGGCGAGTAATAAAAGTTAAATGTCGTTTTTCTTCAAAATAATCAACATGCAACTATGTCACCTTATGAGAATGTACATAAATTATCACGGGTTCTGTGTCGATACAAAACAAACCCGATAGGGTTTAACGACACTGTTAGATTTAACGGAATGTATTTTCTTTTAGAAATATATTATGTAATAAATAAAAAATAAAAATATTCTCTATTGCTTTCTTATGACCGTATTTCTTTTGAGTCCATAGGTATTAAGCCACCTATAGGTATTCGAATTTAGAGCGTAGACTTCCTACCCGTTGACCACAAGCGCTGGAAGGGGCTCGAAACGTCTCAGGATGTATCAAATGAATAATGTACTAATGATAATCAATCATACCAAAATGATAACTAGTGGATGAGAGTGGACTGTATAATGGATGTAGGATGGAAACACGTATTTTAAACTGGTATTTATTAAAATATAACACAGTTTCAGCAAATATATAAAGACGTGACAAAGGCAATTTGACAACAATTAATTGGCAATTAGTTAAGGGCCCCTTCGGGGCCCAACTTAAAAAGAAATGTAGGAAAAAAAAAAAAAAAAAAAAAAAAAAAAAATTTGACAACAACATGGATGCGAAGACGGCTGTGGAATACCCACCATAGAACACTAGATTCCTCTTCTTTTTTATGATATTGTATGAATTAATATTGTATTGTTTAACGCAATAAACTATTATTCACCCCCCCCCCCCCCCCCTTTTTATCATACAGTGTAATACTAGTTATAAATAAAAATAAATAAATACATTATTTTTATTTTTATAAATACCTACCCATGTACTTGCATATTTTAGCTCCTTTCTCCTTCCTTATTCGAGAACCTTTCCACCCCAACGGCCATCGGTTCTACGTGCAATGTGCCCCGCCCACTGCCACTTAACTTTAGCGATTCGGAGGGCTATATCTCATTTCTGATGCGATCGCGCAGAGAAACTCCCAGCATTGCCCTCTCCATTGCCCTTTGGGTGACTTTGCGCCTTCTTATGAGGCCCATTGTAAACGACCACGTTTGAGTGCCATACGTCATCAGTCATCACTGGCAACACACATTGGTCAAAGACTCTCGTCTTGAGATATTGCGGAATATTGGACGAAAAGATGTGCCATGCCACAGCGTAGCTTCCCGATCATAGTAGGTATCTAAATGCCACCTTTTTACAAGCTTTTATTTAACTTTTAAATTAAATTCTACTTACACTAGCTTCTGTCCACGAATCCGTCCGCGTGGAACTCGTTAATATCGTAGCTCCATACAAACTTTCGGTAAAGGTCGTGGGAGTCCGCTGGATGCGGGTGGCGCAGGACCGGCCATTGTGGCACTCTTTGGGGGAGGCCTATTTCCAGCAGTGGACATCTTTCGGCTGATATGATGATGATACAAACTTTCACCTCCCTTATATCTGGGATAAAAACTATCCTATGTCTTTTCCCGGGACTCAACTATCTCCATACCAAATTTCATCAAAATCGGTCCATCGGTTTAATCGTGAAGAGGTAACAGACAGACAGACAGACACACTTTCGCATTAATAATATAACCATATCATATACTTAAATTTTCGAGCACACTGCTGACCATAGGGCTGGCTTGTTCCTCGGTCAAAGAATTAGCATCGCCATTCAGCGAGGAAACGTAGCCAGCCTTATGGGCACCCTACCGCGGAGCGCCGACCTGGGGACTACTTTATAGGAAATTTGTAAATAGGTATGTTAATTTTTTTTTAAGCTGTAAGAAGTATTTATATAAATTAATTTATGTTATGGAGCTAAATCATATTAAGTATTTATATACGGTAGCAGCTATAAAAATCCCAATGCACATCACCAATAAAACAATCACCTTAAATTATATATTATTATATTGTATAATATAGGTATAATAAAATTATATATTATTATTATACTATATATACTATGGACATAGCATGGATCGGCGCGGCTTAAATACCGACTCAATTGGCTGGCCTAGGTTAAAGTTATATCGCGGGTGCCGCAAGAATCCATAAGGAAAAAAAAAGAAAACCATGTGGTCGCTATCCGACTTCTATAGTAATTATGTATTTGGGTACGCCCATTTATTTAAATCTATTTTGAAATATGCCGAATTTCAACGAAATTATTACAACAGCTAAATCATTTAATTCAAGTAACTAACTAATTTCAGCATAATAATAAAATTTTTACAATACACCGTGAGTTTATTGACAAAATACAAAAACTTAAACTAAATAAGATTAAAAACAAAAGAATGTAAAAAACCTATTTTATAACTAAAATAAAGGGTCTCCCCGCGGCATGGTGCCGAAGATGCTGGCAGCATTTCCCCGCTGTATTGCAATACTAATGCGTTGAGCGAGGAAGCTGCCAGCTCTTCGGTCCCCGGTGGTGTCGGCTAATTTTTTAGACAGTTCTTTGTAAAGATTGAGGGCGCTGGGACCCCACGGACCAAGGGTCTCGACGCCGAACGGAACAAAGCAGTATTCGGCGCCGAGACCCCTATATTTGTTAGTTTTTGCCTTTTCCGCGGCCTCTGCAGCCGCACCGGCTCTGGAGGAAGTTCCGTGGAGATGGGAAGGGGCCACTGTGTCGACGCAGGTGGCGTCCCACACCAACACCTGACCCATCTTCCACGGAATTAACGACATTCCATCCGGTCTCTTGCCATCGTCTCTGAGAATGCCGGGTGGCTCTAACAGGGCCGGCACATTGACGCTGGCAAGAGAGCGGCGTAGAATGTCGTTGAGTGCGGCGTGTCTGGAAAAGCGGCCCGCACTCTTTTGGCACGAAAGACCGTGATGTCCCAGCGCGTCGACCTCACTGCCGCAGGGACACGTGTGTGGAGCACATACCCGGACTCCAAGCCGCAGACAGGTAGCCACACGCAGGGTGTGGGGTTCTATAAAGGTGCCGGTATGCACCGACGGGAATGCGTGTAACCAGGAGCCGGCTTCTCTGGTCCCCACAGCCAAGATTCTGGCGCGATCGGTACCTGTACTTTGATCTAGGAGAGAGTCGTATGTTATTTTTGACAATATGTCGTCCCAGGCCCTTTGTGATTTAACATTTTGGGGGGGATCCTTATCCGGGCAGGCAATAGACCAGGCGTGTTTGGCCTCCGTCAAGCCGGCAGTCTCATAGTTTACAGGGAAAGCCCTTAAGATTTTACCTATAAGATTTGCCGAGCTGTGAACGGAAGACAAAAAAGCCGGACCCTTTATTTTAGTTATAAAATAGGTTTTTTACATTCTTTTGTTTTTAATCTTATTTAGTTTAAGTTTTTGTATTTTGTCCATAATAAAATTAAGTGACGTGACTAAAGTTTTCGCGCCAAATGTCGCGTTATTTTTTTACAGATTCACTGCACGTCAACACTCAACGGAAGCAATGTGTGAATTAAGGTTATTTTTTCTTGCTTTGGATTAAGCTTTTTTATTATGATACTATTCAAGAATAGTTAATAAGTTATTATTTTTCTGTTGGGTTTGTAGAAATGTTAATATCTTTAATTGAAGCAGCCTAGACCGTCAAGTGGTCGCTAACCGAAGGTGGTCGCGTTACGGGCTAAACGACCCTATTTAACGAGTTATCATCGCTGCAACCTAAGACAATATTCATTCCATAGGGTATTTCTTCATATATGTAGTATATTAAGTAGGTAACTACAATTATTAATATTACTTACTATGTCACTTCATAGTCTACTTATTCTATTTTCCTGTTGCGTTACATAAACTAAATTATCATTTGTTAAGAATCGCTATTTTAAAATTATAAAAACTAATTGCCTCGTGAGCAATGTTCATCTTATTTTGGCATTCCTAATCCCTTTATTTAATACTTTTACTATTAATTACTAGGTGACTGAAAATTCACCATTAAATTTAAGGTCAATGAATAGTAGTCATACATGGGAATAGGGAATATACGAAGAAAACTAATTTTACCAGACATTTGAGACTAATTTACTACTAAGACTAGATCGATTTTTCACCCTCGTAAGGGACAAGTGCCTAAGCCAGCCGTTTACGAGAACGTGAATACAAATATATTTGTATATATATGTATATTATTGCTCGTTTAATAGTAAAGGATTGGATATAGAATAATCAACTTTTTCACTTCATTGCTCTTTAATGGTATCTGGGGGCACGGCAGAGCCCCCGCCAAGTCGAGCAAAACAAAGATCCCCTTTATTTCACAGATAAACGTTTCACCAAATGCATTGCTTCGGCGAATTTTCATTCCATCGATGTTTTGTTACTCAGAAATCCTTAACATTTTAGAAACAGCTAAATGGTCATTCTGTATAACCCATTAGGTTAGGTTAGGTTTGTTTTAAAACAATTCTCAAAAGTTTACTGATTCTGAATAAATGGTTTTCGATGAAATGAAAATTCAGCGAAACATACATTCGATGAACATTTGTCGGTAAAACAAGGCCTAAAACCCTTTTTAATAGGTGATAAAAAATAATGTTTTTTTAGTGGTCTGTCAGTAAATAGTTTTAATCCAATACGTTGAGTCACACATACCCCGTGAGTCTACGAGGATAGGTCACCCAAATACTTACTTAAATACGTATTGACATGTCGGCGACACTTCCGCGACCGGATATTGCTTTCTCTGCTCTTAATAGAGTTTCATTAACTATTATTCCATGATATAAAAGCATCAAAAATTTTATATAAGTACCTACAGTAAATAGATATGTCTAGCTAGACCAACAGATATTGACAATATCGTACAGTAGTAAAAGAGCGCCTGTGTAAACTTGACTTATTTCTTGTAGCAAAAAACTAAATTTGTGTCATTCCGAAGCAAAAGGTTATTATCGATTATTAAAGCGGGTCCTATTGGATTACATTGCATCGTTATGTCAAAAATACCGACAAAATGGTACCTTTTGGGACTTCTGAGTTTGATTGTATCTTTTTGCCAATAGCAAAGTAGTACCTTTTTGGATTTATTTACTACCGTAGAAGTGGTACCTTCTTGGGTTTGATTGCATCTTTATGGTAATCAATGGCGACTGGCTAGGTACACCTACAAAGTAGGTAGTACGTTTTGGATTTGATTGCATATTAGTTGTAAAAGCCTGTATAGGTGTATAATTATATTTGTTTCAATAAACATTTCCTTTGTTCCTGTAGGTAGTGTATCCGAACTTCTGGTAAATCTTAACTCCCCAAACACTAGTACGATCCAGAACGAAGTGATTATCGCTCTACATTAATAGCAAACAGCTAATTATTTTGATTAGCCGTATAGCCGTGCAGCCGTACGTAAGTACAACGCTGGTAATATAATCATAAAATAAACCAGTCTCATAGAACCTGATCCGCAACGCACGTCTCATATTTATTCGTATTAAAAACAAAACAGTTTTGCTGTAGGTACCTTTAAAGGAAGACGCGTGCATATAGAAAACGCTGCTGTTTGTTCCTTTTTAAATTGTTTTCCGGCCAGTTATTATAAAAGCCATTATAAAAAGTGCCTCTCAGTTTATTTCAATTTAAATTTCGAATTCCGGTGTTCGAATTTGTGCAAAGTTCAATTGTTTTCGTCAGTTTTTTGTAGAACGAGAATGTTTATTAAAGTGGTGATGCCCGCTGTTGCTGTAATGTTTTGTTTTTTATACATAACAGGTTCCTCTGGTAAGTTAAAGTTTACTTACTTGGTTTAAAATAATCGAATTAAACTTTTAGTTACAATATAGAGTTATTATCTTTATATTTATAAACGCAACAAAACAAAAAATGTTAAGCAAACTGCAACATATTATCATAAATTAAGTACAGTCAAATAATCCAATTTCCTACCCATTTAGGACTATTTCAAAGTGACACTGTAATTAAAATCATAAGAAGTCTCTTACGTTTTGATTGATTACGTCACTTTGACAAAGTCCAAAGTGGGTAGGAAATTAAATTATTTGACCGTACCTAGGTTAGATACTGTAAAACTTCCTAACAAGTCACCAAAATGAGTGGTCCAAATGCATTCAAATGTTACACGATTCGGAGTAGAGAACTATTCTTGTAAAAAAAACAATGGTATATGAGAACTCCTGTGGTTAGTGTTACTTTATTTTAGACAAATAACGTCCCTTTACGCATTAATCCTGCTATGAGGTTTAGGTAGGGTCATTTCGCCGGTTACGCGACCACCTTCGGTTAGCGACCACTTGAAGAACATGGTTTTTTGATAACATCAATTCTACAGAGCCTATTGAAACAGACAGCCGTATGCCTTATTGTTTGTAGTTATGGAATAGGAATTTACAAAAAAAACGAGAAAATATGCTTTCAGTTCACCAAGTCATCTAAGTGGTCGCTAACCGGCACATGAAATTAGGTGGTCGCCAACCGGCGAAATTAGGGGAAAAAAAACCGTACCTTAAACTTATTTTAATCACATATTTTTTTTTTACAATAGTGTGTTCGAGCGAATTTAAATAGGTACTATTTGGAGGAACTGCTTATTTGACCAGCGGCTAACAGATATATCAAGACCTGAAAAATCACAAAAAAAAATCGAAATTGCAGAAAATTGTTTGTAGGTATTAAATTAAGTAATTGTGATTTAAATTCGTTAAATAAAGTTTTATGACATTTGTTAAAACTAATTGAAGTCCCTTGACATTTGCAACTACTAATTAAGAGTATGATTGATCTTAAGTCGACGTCTGACTTTATCGATTAATAAACCATTGACATCGAGCAAATTAAATATAGGTACTTTAATGGGTCTCCTATACCTACTGTTATCAAATTAATGGCATGTTTATACACATAACTCATGTCTGTATCTCCAAGAGGGCCAAAACTAAACTTCTAAAATTAGGTTAGAGAAATGTGGAGAGCGAGGGACCTGCATTTGCGGCTATCAACACAACCAATCTTCAAACCAAAAAGCAACGCGTTTGTCGCTGACTCCTCTGGAGTTCTATCTACGTATCTGCTTACCATCAGGAATACGCTCAATGGCATTAAAAAAACAACGATGACCATACGTCGCACTGCAGCGGGCATTATGCGGGCACGTCAGTTGGTAGGTAAGGTTAACAAATAAATCAATCCATTCCATCCAGTCAGAAAAAGGTATTTGTATAAGTATTTGTACTACACAATTCCGAGTACCTAGTAATTAATACTGTACGTTAGGTAGTGGTAGCCGAGTGTACGGAAGCAATTCTATTTGAAATAAAACAAGTGATACAATATTGAATAGTATATAATTATTGCATTTATTAAAAAATGTTGGCAGTCAAGTTTCTTCGTCTGCTAGTAAAAATCCATTTCAAATTGGAGAACGTCATCTCAACATCAAGTGAAGTAATTAGCGAGTAGTTACAGCGCTCAAAATACTGCAGTTTCTTTTTATTCACGTTACTTGTGGTCTTAACTTGTGATGGGTTGAGTTGAGTGGGAGGTTTTTGCACATGTAGGTAGAAAGATTGATTGAATTTTTATGTTTTGTTATCACGATATAACGGGAATAAATACTAGGTAAGTTACAAATACGTGTACTCGTAAATTTAGATGTATTTTTTGTAAACCTTACCTACTGACGCGCCCGCAAAATGCCCGCTGCAGTTCGACGTATGACGATGACAGTTCACGAGTATGTGTTCTACATAACAGGTTCCACCAGTATGTCTAGCACACCTTGTTGCGAAGCGCGTCGCGCGCGTATCAGCGACTCCCTGTCTCATTCCCTGTGAAAATTACATAGAGGAGGATAGAGTTTTACGTCTCGCGTTGTGTCGCGGCACAAGAAGACATACGCACAAGTATTCATATGACTATGTCTTCTCTACATTTTCCAGGCCTCTACGTCTCAAACCTGTCTGAAGCGTGCTACCGCTGCCTGTGCCACGTGGTGACAGGCTGCGACGTATCCCACGGCTGCACGGGCAGCTACTGCGGGCCCTTCAACATCTCCCGGATCTACTGGGTTGATGCCGGCAAGGTCACGCTGCCAGAAGATGATCCTGAGAGGAACCATGGTAGGTGTCTGTAACCGTGTAGGCTCGGACGAGAATAGTTCTAAGGTGTCTCTGTTAATGGCGACTAAAGGAGACTTCGGAGTCACAAGTTTCCCATGTGGCGGGAAGAAATACGAATGAAGATTGTTTTGTCATAGGATGCTCCTGAGAGTAACTATGGTAAAAGTATTTAGAGACACACTTGGGCTACATGAAGAGCCCTGTTAAAGGGCTATGTATCGCCCTGTCGCAACTATTGATCATCTACCTTGTCGAAGGTTGCGTAAACTGCCCTCTAACAGTCTTCTATCTGGTAGGGCTGAGCTGGCTTGTACATCTCCATGTCTCAAGCGTATTTCCGCTACCTGTACCAAGTGTGAACAGCCTGTGTCAGGCGGGTACTGCGTTGATTGATGCCGGCAAGGTCACGCTGCCTGAAGATGATCCTGAGAGGAACCACTGTAGGTGTCTCTTGAGACACACTAGGGCTACAAGAACAGCCTTAGGGCTATGTTACTCCCTGTCGCATGTGTGACGTTTATCTTGTCAACCCCTGACTAGATGACGTTTCTGAAATCTACGAAAATATTTATGTTAATTTTGATAATTTTTGGCTTACAGCTTGGGAAGACTGTGCTAGAGACTACAACTGCGCCGTAAAGATAATCGAAGGCTATGCGCAAAAATATGGAAGGGTAAGGAACTGATTGATACTAAATTTTGTGCATACATGCTGTGAAGCGTTGGTAGCCAAGTGGTGGCGTGCAACATTATAGTAGGATTCAGGTTTGATCCTAAGTCGCAGCCAATGAGTTTTCTCAGAAATAAGTACGGAATATCATTTGATATTTACCACTCACATTAAAAGAAAATCATCGTGTGTAAACCTGCATATATATCTGGGAAGAAGCTTGAGAACTATAGACCAATTTCCCTTGTCCTTGTAACCAGCAATGAGACGTACTATCGGCAATAAGTAACCCTGGTTCACTTGAAAGAATGTCATGGTTCGGACATCATTGTCATCATAGCTCAAATAGCAAGAAATTTCATACTCAAAGTTACCTTCTATTTTACAAATTGGGTTTTTAAATATTCGTATTTGCATTTTTTGCACTGCTCTTGCCAACTGAGCTATTGCGGTGAATAAAAACTTGCAAAATTTCACGGTTACGGTTGATTGAAAATTATCATTGAATGAATTAATGAATGAATGATGATAACCACTCATACAGAGGTATCACTGATTCTAGGACTGCAATGGTGACGGTGTAACCAACTGCTTCGACTACATGATGATCAACGGCAACGGAGGCAACGGCTGCACGATGCCACTCAGCCGCACGCCAAATGGCCGCCGCTGGCTGAAGAGGTTCGACGAGTGCGGACTCAACTTATAATTACTAATTTTCCATTCCGTGCAGCTGATGCTAACGTTGCACTAAGATCTTCGGGAGCGGCAACAACCATGGGCATAGGAAGTCATCGGCAGAGGAGCACTGCGCTCCTAGTAATGATGATCTAGAACCGGAGAATTTCTCTTTACACCGAAAACTTTCTTGTTTACCTGCCCTCCAAACCCCCTTTTGATCTAAATCGTGACTGCGGTCATGTAAAGGCGGGTTGCACCAACTTACGATTACAGACCGATCAACGTTATCATTCCATTCTCATTCCATATAAACTTGTCAAACTTTCCATACATTCATATTTTAACGAACATCGCTTACGATTACAGACGCTTCGGTGCAACCCACTCTTATTTAGTATTTCATGCAGTAGAACTGTCCGAACCAGAACTTGCAGGATCGGTGGAAACAAAAGCAGGGGATTGTATCAATTATCTCGCCGCCCACCGCTACCGTAATAATGATGGTGTAATGTAACCAACTGCTTCATATGCATGTCAAGCTCAGAGCATACTAGAGAGAGTACAAGCCGCCGGCGGCGACCGTGTTGCAGCTGTTAGCTCAATGGGCATACTTTGCCATACTGTACACGCATGCTGATCGCAGAGAATATTACGTTTTTTCCCAAAATGCCTGATATGAGATATGATGCGCGTGTATTGTCCAATAAGTGCGTACGTATACAAGTGTGTGTGTTTTAGATGTGTGCGTGCTTTGTCTTGTCAATTACTTGGCCGTTGTGTGGGTTAATGAATTTGCGACAGGCGTACTCAACACAAATCGGCCGGCATGTCCGATCTCCTTATATTCATACATCTGTGATGTCGAGCAATGGCAACGGATGGTAGGTACCGCACGGAAATTAACCACCGCTGGCTGAAGTGATTCGACGAGTATAGACTTTAGGTACTTATAATTACTCAAATAGTACTTAAGAACGTATGAATCATGTTCATGTATGTGTCGGCGGCCGATCGTAAAATCCGGCAGATCACGAAATTATCATGTCATAACATGAAACGCCGCCATATCGTTCACTACTCGCCGTTATACGTAAGTAGGGTTTGCAAACAAGTTTTTCCGCTCTAAAAAAAAAACAACCTCGACCTCAACCTCTTCTAACCTATCCGCGATCCGATTCGGTTTTGCCACTGCGTCGATCTGCCGTATTTTTTATCAGGCACATCATGATATGCCTGGTCAACTATTAGCCAAATCATGAAATGGCGGCGTTTCACGATATGCCTAGGAATTTCGTGATCTGCCGGTTTATACGATCGGCTGCCGACATATGTATTTTGAGGTGCAGCAGAGAAATGACAAAAACTCGGTCTTGATAAAATCCTAAATGGATGAAGCGATTCGACGAGTGTGGACTTTACTTATAATAAAATTACTCAAATAGTACTTAAGTATAAATCATGTACATGCATGTTATTTGACGTGGAACGTGGCAGGAAGGAAATAACAAAAACTGGGTCTTGATAAAACATGAAGATATTGATTATTATTAATTTCACTGCGGCTTAGCCCAGAATATTTGATAGAGCCTACACCGTTTTATTGAAAAGAAAGCAGCCCTGTAATGCTCACTCATATGATAATTTCTCTTAGTAGGTAGTAATAGTATTTACATGACAAATACATTTTAGTCAAAGGTTGAGGGAGGCAACGGGTGACCCTCGCGCCCGCAGCTTTCTCACGCAAATAATAGCAATCGCAGTTCAGGGGACTGATTTTTGACTTTCGAGCGCTCGAAAACTGTCAAAAATGATGAAATGCTATTTTTAAATAGCGATAGAAAATTTAAAAACGAGTGGTATTCACCACTCGTATTCAAATATATCGGTAGAAAGTAAGTGCTTGCAATTTTGACATTACAATCGTATTCACTTTTATTTAATTTTCGAGTGCTCGAAAGTCAAAAATCGATTTTTGACTTTCCAGCGCTCGAATCTTTCACTCGAAAACTGTCAAAAGTTATGAAATACTATTTAGAAATAACGTTAGAAAATTTAAAAACGAGTGGTATAGACGACTCGTAGGTATTCAATTATATCGGTAGAAAGCAAGTGCCTCCAATTTTGACACTATAACCGTATTTACTTTTATTAGTGGTTCAGGCATGCGGCTGTCAAGCGGCGGTCGTGGGTTCGAATCCCGGCTCGTACCAATGAGTTTTTCGGAACTTATGTACGGAATATTTACCGTTAGCTTTTCGGTGAAGGAAAACATCGTGAGGAAACCGGTCTAATCCCAATAAGGTCTAGTTTACCCTGTGGGTTGGAAGGTCAGATGGCAGTCGCTTTCGTAAAAACTAGTGCCTATGCCAAATCTTGGGATTAGGTGTCAAAGCGGACCCCTGACTCCTTTAGGGCACAACCCACAACCGGGAATAACGCTAGGAGGATGATGACTTTTATTTAATTTTCGAGCGCTCGAAGGTCAAAAATCGGCCAAACCTGCCAAGAGGCCCAGGCCTCTTATTTAATTAGTTATTTTATTTAATATTTCCTAAGATTAAGGTTTAGTTTTAGTTATTTTATTTTAATAATAGTTTAGTCTTATATGTATGTTTTAATCATACTTGTAATATTTTATAAATTAAATAGTTTTTCCATTTATAATGTAATTTATACTATTCTTTATAATATTTTGTAAATCATTTTATGAAGTTTAAAACAATACGGGCTTTCTTCAAAGATACAGAAATTGTTATAAATTAAATATTTTAAAATTATAACCTTAAAATGCAATGACGCATGGAAATCACGGAGAGAGGCCTTTGCCCAGTAGGTCGATCACGTAACGCGTTGTACGAACGTCGGGTAGGTTTAAATGTCCAAAAAAAGTCTATTTCCACACACACACCGCTCAAAGGGATTGAAAAATAAACAAACACGAAAATTCATTGTAAATGTCAATTTGAAAAACTCGGCATGAAACAAAATAAAAATTACGTGACGAAGCATAGTTTCATTGAAAATGTACGAGCACACACTATGCTTTATGAAGGTGCACTTAACACAGTCCGTTATAATCCTGCTGAGATATAGATTCTACACCCATCCACTACTGCCTCGACGCCACAATACCAATTTCATAGTATAACAGATGAAGCAATGTACACGTAACAAGTGAAGTTTCATTTTGGGGTGGGTCCCTTAGTATGCGGGAAGGTAGACAAGTATGACATGAATATGAATATTCACGGAGCTGCAAATTTACGCGATGTCAATAGAGCCTAGCTCCTTGAGGTGTTAAGTGGGGTCAGAATGTTAGCGAAGTTGTTTTAATTGTGTGTCGTTATAAGGATGACGACATTTGTGTTAAACAATAGATAAATAGACTTACCTAGTACGTAATTAGTAGGAAACAATATCACGCAAATGGACGTTATCCATCTTAAATATTACTTACGTAGAGCCTACATTGTAGACATACTTAAGACACTTTATTAAATTTTGTAAAAGAGACTGCAATTTATTTCCACAGTTAAACTGATAAGTAATTTAGTTTTGTGGTGCTATATTATTATTGCCGAGTTTTCGTTTTTAATTAATACTATTAAATTAAAAATCTAATAAGAGTCCGCAGTAAGATCGATTCTCCATACTGACGTAGTTACGCTCTCATTTTAAAACGACTAGCTAGTTTGCTCTGAAACTTTGTACTTAGAATAGAATAAGTTAAGTACTATCCAGGTATGTAATTGTTTATATAGCTTCTGATACCATAGTAAAAAGAAATACAGCAATTTTAAGTTTTTCATACAATACTTAAATTAAATACAGAGTCCGCTGGATGCGGGTGGCGCAGGACCGGTCATTTAGGCACTCTTTGGGGGAGGCCTATGTCCAGCAGTGGACGTCTTTCGGCTGATGTGATGATGATGATAGGAAACTTGTTTTTGCAGTAGTTCGTTTGTTTTATAAACTGGAGCCGTATAAACTAATTACAGACCTACATATGCCATTGCATGTATATGCAAAGTTTTGTTACAATTCAAATTCAACTCAATAGTTTTAAAATGAGAACGAAATTCCGTTTGTATGGGAAGGTGAAATTCGGCCGAGATTACTGCGGAGGCTTGTGTTATGATAATCGCTTCGCTCATGGTTCAATCTTACAATCCTTCGCTAGCTCGACTTTCAGCACAAGCACTTGCGCCAAACACTACTTTGCAGTCTTGCATAAACAAATAACCATTTCCCGCGGCGTCGTAATTATTCATAAAACCTCACTACCTTAGCTGCCAGTGCAATAACTTCAAGTTTCAAGTATTTTATCTATCCAAATATCATAAACCCTCCATGATGCGTTCAAGAACCGCACACTATGGCCACCATAAAAATAGACTGTTTTGTTAGAACAAATTTCTTATCTGTGAAAATGTTATTATTGCTAAATAATAACATCGATTTCGATAATATTATTTCATTCAAATTTCGAACATCTCTGAAATCATAGAAACTTGATTTGACCTCTATTCTAACATCATCAGTCGAGATGACGTTTAGTTCGGAATGAATTGTCAATTTGCATAATAATTTGACAAATGTCGCACGTAGGTAAAATATCGAATGATATGATAGTTAGATCCGTCTCTGAATTAAGAAAAAACTTTGACAGCTGCCAGAAAACAACGCTGCGATGCCGGTCATAATATGCGGCTCCTGAATGCATCGTGGAGGCTTATGATATGTGTATAGATAAAACAGTGTATGTAACTGTACATAATTAGGCATTAAGACACTCGTGTAATGTTATAATATATAACCCACACTCATGTTTAATGCCCTTCATTATGTACAGTCACATAAACTACTATTATTGCATTCATGTTGTTATAATATACTCGTAAGTAGTACATAGTTGACACATGTTACAGTAAGTCTCAAACATGAACCCTGCAAGGGCATCGCAATACATAGGTATTTATAGATTAACTTACAACTAATAGTCTAATAAAATAACATAAGTCAGCGGTAAACATAGTTATAGCACAGAATGAGTAATAGTACTACGTACAGAAGGTTCTCTGTTAACAAATTCCCTGTTTAGGTACGCCAAACGTGCCTAAATGTGACCATCCCGTTCTATCGCATGCAACGCGCTGCGACCCGTGCGAGCGTCCTGTACCAACACGTGGCAGCCACTGAATAGAGCCCTTCGAAGGGGCGACCGGCATGTACTTGTAGCGATAAACACAAATCGCAAGTGAGCCGCGCCTGGTTATAGGCATTTTGTGTGTCTTTATGCATATGTTTGTTGATGTTAGTATTTAGGTAAGTAACTTTATTAAGATTTGCGTCGAAGTCCGTGTCGCTTTTTACCTAGATATATGAGGCTCGCAAACATCGACATAAATGTGATCATGCTAGCTAATAGGGAACGACACCTAAAGATGTCGCAAATCATTTTTGCTATCAAAGTACGAGAAAAGCTTAGTTTCTCAGTTAGGTTTACATTGGTAATAGTAATAACGCTTATTTCAAACCATGTTTTTAGGGTTCCGTAGCCAAATGGCAAAAAACGGAACCCTTATAGATTCGTCATGTCTGTTTGTCTGTCTGTCCGTTTGTATGTCACAGCCACTTTTTTCCGAAACTATAAGAGCTATACTGTTGAAACTTGGTAAGTAGATGTATTCTATGAACCGCATTAAGATTTTCACACAAAAATCGAAAAAAAACAGAAATTTTTGGGGGTCCCCATACTCAGAACTGAAACTCAAAAAAAAATTGAGTTTCAGTTCTGAGTTCAATGGATAGGTCTTCAAAAATAATATTGACATTTCTAATATATTTTTTTCTAAACTGAATTGTTTGCGCGAGAGACACTTCCAAAGTGGTAAAATGTGTGTGTCCCCCCTGTAATTTCTAAAATATGAGAATGATAAAACTAAAAAAAATATATGATGTACATTACCATGCAAACTTCCACCGAAAATTGGTTTGAACGAGATCTAGTAAGTAGTTTTTTTTAATACGTCATAAATCGTAAACCGCAATCTGTTTTACGAGTCCGACTCGCACTTGGCCGCTTTTTTACATAGAGGTGTAGCATAGAGATAAACATAGTGAGTATTTTTAAACCCCCGACGGAAAAAGAGGGGTGTTATAAGTTTGACGTGTCTGTGTGTCAGTCTGTCTGTGTGTGTGTGTGTGTGTGGCTGTCTGTGGCATCGTAGCTCCTAAACGAATGGACCGATTTGAATGCGGTTTTTCGATCCGAAAGCTGACGTGATCGAGGTGGTTCTTAGCTATGTTTCAACAAAATCGGTTCAGCCGTTTCTGAGATATTGAACTTTGAAATTAAAATATCGGGGGTTTTCCAACTTTTCTAAGTCGTAGTTATGTATTTGTCGAATAACGGTCACAAAGTTAACTTTACTAAAAACGTAATATTTGATCGCCAACAAACGAACCACACCTTGATTTTCTGCTACTTACTTGGTAGTGACTTCAATTAAACTGGGAAATTCAAAAGGCGAACTCAAAAGACTGGGTACGGTACGGTTTCAGTGAAATTTCCTCCCTCGAACGCTCTGATTTTGGAATGAGCTCCCGAAGTTTCCTCTAGGGGCAACAGTATGAGGTTCTTAGAAATAATAATAATAATAAATAATAAATAATAAATAAATAAATATTACGGGACAATCTTACACAAATCAACCTAGGCCCACGGTAAGCTCAATAAGGCCTGTGTTGTGGGTACTAGGCGACGATATATATAATAGATAAATACATATAGATACTTATATACATATATAACATCCATAACTCAGAAACAAATATTCGTGATAAACACACAAATAAATGCCCTGACCGGGATTCGAACCCGGGACCTCCAGCTTCGTAGGCAGTAGTCACAGCCAACTGGGCTACGGAGGCCGTGAAAGGAGTGCTAAATTTTGAAAAGGTCGTCATGAGCATGTGATTACGAAATACGGTGACCGCATATGATCAGGCGGGCCGTACGAATGCAAACATTCGATATAACGATGTGGAACAAAAACAATGGCATGCGACCGCGTGGTACTCTTCGGCTTCACAATTAGCCATATCTTATCAGCAGTGATCGGCACGACCCGTGCAACACGGTGTCAATGACCTCAATCATTATGTTAATATGGATTTTCCCGGAATTCCGGAATTCGAGTCGATAAAGGAAGACAATACCAGACCCGAAGAACATAAGTAAAAGTAAACATATTTGTTGTTAGAATTTGGTTGCATGCCTTATCAGTAAATTAGAGAAGGACGACATCAACTCTGTTAATATTACTATTATGCGTTTGGTCATCACGCAAACAATAGAAAATCCGAAAGTGACCTTCGACATGACAGGTAGTCGGTTAAAGGGTTTTTTTGCACTTCAAATGGTTACATTTTAACACTTACTTACTTATTTTATTTTACGCAATAAATATAAAATAAAATCAATGCATGTATATCAATATTTTCTTCAATGAAAAATGATACAATTTATGAGTTTATTAAATATTCTGACTTCTATTTCCAAATACATTTATCAACTATCAATAGAGTTTTTGCCAACTAGATCACGGAATCCCGCGGTGTTGCACGGGTCGTGCCGATCACTGCTTATCAGGACTCGCGTGAGCCCGCAACTAGCTCCAGGATCGCCACCGCTAGCCACGGTGTGGATATATCGGAACAAAAAAGCGTAGGATAAAATACGGATAGGAATTAAAATTGTCCGAAATAGTACATTACATCAGAGGCCAGGAAAACACAGGATAGAGATACGAGGCCGGGAATCCGTTTTCACGCCGAGGCATGTATAGTGCTTTTCTCAAACATGCAATGAAATAAATAAATAAAAATCCTCAAATCAAACTAATTTTCATCGCTGAATGCCGTGATGCTGTGCTACAAATAGTGGAATGAAAATTAAAAAGTTACTTTGCAGGCCTAGGCCTGAAAAGTTGTATGAATTCCCATTTCAGGCCACCTCGAGATGCTGCGCCCGAAAAAGGATACTTCCGAGTCTATTATAAGGAACGTAAAGAGAATATTTCATTGCATGTTTGAGAAAAAGAAGATTATATTCATAATATCACGACAAAAACCAATAAGTCAACTTACTTAGAGCTATTTTGTGAAGAAGCGTGGCGTTGTGCGACGCTTTGCATTAGTCGAACACACATGTATCACCCCGCTCAACGCGGGTCCAGTAGGTCGATCACGTAACGCATTGTACGAACGTCGGGTAGGTCTAAATGTCAATTTTTATATGGAAAATTTACAGTTAAATTGTACCAACGCGCGTTCGGAACGTTACGTGATTGCTTACCCCCCCCCCCCCCCCCCCGATTAATTATCATATACCACTATTATATATAAACGTGGGTACGGAGTGGAATTTAACTTGACAATGTTATTTAGGCCATGCAGCGCCATCTATAGGCCATTACACACCTTGTAATTTGTCACAAGGCTTTTATAGCTGCATCTCTGTCAGTTTTTGTGACAAATTGCATCGTTTTTAGTGTGCCCAGCTATCACAACACAGAAAGTCCCGCTATTCAGATATCATAAGAGTATTACAAGATATACGTAGATTCAATTTAGTTTTTAGGGTTCCGTACTCAAAGAGTAAAACGGGACCCTATTACTAAGACTCCGGCACTCCGCTGTCCGTCTGTCTATCACCAGGCTGTATCTCACTGATACCGTGATAGTTCCAGTTGAAATTTTCACAGATGATGTATTTCTGTTGCCGCTATAACAACAAATACTAAAAACAGAATAAAATAAATATTTTTATTGATAATGGTACGGAACCCTTCGTGCGCGAGTCCGACTCGCACTTGGCCGGTTTTTCTTATTATACTAATACGTCACAAAAACATACGCGATAACGCGTTTGTGTAAGTGTGTCTGTGTTGTCCAACGTCTGATATTGTTTTTGGTAGGTACAACTCTTGGAGAGAATTGCGTCTAAACTCCTTCACACTCAATCTATCATTCAGAGCCGCTTCTGTCCATAAATCCCCAACTTGGACTAACTTGAGCCAATTCCACTTGAAGAAGCAAACCTGCGAGGTCGCTGTCACATACAAACGTTGCTCGGTTGTTCCAAACTGTCAGTAATCCTAAGTTATGGTCGTTCAAATATGTTTATATGAGAAAGTGGATCTCTATGAGATGACAGCTGGCGGCGCCATATTTAATGATTACCAGTCAGTTAAGTGTGATGGGTCTTTCGTCGGGGATGCGGTCAGTAAAAATTCTCTGTTTCACACTGTTCTGTGGCCTCACCCGTATCGTACCCTGAGAAAATTACGGTTTTTTTGGAAATAATTCAATATCAGGCTAATAATTTGTATACGGCTTTTATATGTTATTTTAAAGAACTTTTACTATTGAAATGAATAATTCTATGGACCGGAAGTTAGGAAAAAATATTAACCCGCAAGCAAAAATGCTATCAGTATTTTTATAATGAAAACATGTTTGAGTACACAAATTTGGAGACTTACTACCTGAATCCAAAAATATATGCATCAGGAAATAACGGCATTTTAATTAAATATTTACGACCTTGAGATAATATTGAATTTCATCTGGCCTATAGAAACGTTTATTCATTAACAAAAATAAGTGGATTAAGCCGGGGTTATATTAGAGCCACGCCGCGTGTCGCCACGCTTACTTTGTATTGAACGTGGCGACACGCGGGACTGAGCTAATGTAACCACGTTCATACAAATTGTAAGTAACCGATTGCGTTGCGACACGCGGCGTGGCTCTAATATAACCCCGGCTTTATGCGCGTATCCCAAAGAACGTATATAGACGTAGTCAATTATAAGTAAAGAAAGTTTATACCATTTTCGCCTGATCTTTACGGAATTTATGAAGATTAGTTTTCATTATTGTTTACCGTATCGGTATTAAATTTAGGTGGATTATTAATGAATATTTAGTCAAATTACCTGACCTATTTTTTGGTGTAAAAATATGGCTGATATCGATATATTGTTGTGTTTTTATAGAGCGAAACCGTAAAGTTCTCAGGGTAATAGAGAGAGTTGCAAGTCCTGGAGGCAATTGCCTACATTTCTTAGTTGAAAGATTGTTTCTGGTGATAACGTTTTTATGAAATTAAACAATTTTGGTACTATTGGATTAAGTACACTTTAATATATGTCTGTACGTTTTCCTTTTTTAGTAAATCAGTTTAGATTAATTAAAAAAAAAACGATAGACAAAGTTTTTATGTCAAAAATATAGATTTTTAGATGCTAATAACCTTATTGCAAGAAAAGAATGCCCGCTAGTACCATATTCATAACATAACCGTCAATCAAACTTATATTAGTTAAAATGTAAAGTGTCTGAAATATTAGTTTAGTCCTTGTTCCTGTCACAGACTGGCGCTGCCTGCGGTGGCGGTCAATAATAAATTTGAGGCTAATTGTCAAGTTTACCGACTACTTATTGACCGCCACCGCAGACCGCGTCAGTGTGATTCAGGCCTTAAGTTTATATATTCATTTATTAATTTATGTGTGTGTACCAAACAGATTTCAGTTAATAGAGGGTTGTTAAGTTTTATGAATAAAGGGTTTAGTATGCCACTTGTACGGTAGCCAGCATTCAACTGTTTCTTAACCGCATATTACGCCTGTAGGTGCCAACTGGGCGATTCACCTCAGTCTATCCAATATAACTTGGTCCCGATATTCCTACCAACTATACGTAATAATGTGTCTCCTTACACTGGTTTGTTTGCGCCGATTTGTTGGAAAGCCCAAAGCAGACAGTTCCTTCACCAACGCAATCGGACAAGCTTGACTGTGAAAAATGGCTTCATTTACAACTGGCTCAGATTTACGTAGGGATTATGCTAGTTAGTCGGTTTAATTAAGAGGGAAGAGCAGGTTAATGTTACTGGATAGAGTCACAGATGATGCAAATCAGGTCCTTCGCAGTTTCTCAAATCAGTAATCCTTTGCGAACGTCACAGCAATTTTACTACTAAGTACCTATGACATGTACAATCATCAAAGTTACTCGATTTGCACGCCTGCATATTTAGAGAGTAATCTCCCGAACTAAGTATTAAACTTTTAACTAAGTATATTTTTGTTCTATTATTATTTTATTTTATTTATTTGGGGAAAAAAAACATTAACACAGATTTTGAGCATAAAGCATAAGCAATACAGAAAACAAACAGTAGGTACATGAGTGTGAGACCAACAAAATTGTCCACAGATTACTAGATTACCTATTAATTAGTCTACAGTATTTAGTGCTACGTAACAAAAGAGTGTATTAAATTAAGTGAAAACAAAGTAGCAAATTGTTCTTTTCAGAACATAACGTTATCCATAAAATCATATAAAATATTAATCTCTGTTTCTTGAAAAACAAGTCAGGCCTTTGATAAATCGCATTGTATTGCAATGCAACCTTAATTCTTCGTGTAAAAATTACACACGAGTACACCTACGGAAAAACGCTATAAAGGTACGCAACAAAGATCTATTTTCGTCTCAAAAGAACAGAGAATTTTGCTCTCAGATAATACCTATAGGTACTTAACCTCAATAATGCCTTTAAAAATAGCGCTCGGATTTAAGTAAGTATATTGACGCACCACTCACTTACATTATCTGATTTGCTCTAAGGTTGGCACTACAGCTGTATGTGGTGATCTGGTGATATCTTAACTTAGGTAGGTACAGTCGCCATCACATAGGTACACTATAGGTGTTCAAAAATATCGGCACATGCACCCTAATGCCTTGAAAATAGAGATGTGTTCCGATGTTTGTGACGTGCTTGTTTGCTCCGATGTATGTGATGGCGACTGTTCAGTGTTCATAAATAAGTACGTAAGTTGACCTTCAAATTTTTGTGTTTTTTTTTGTCAGAAACTTATTTTTACCATGACAAAACTGCAATAGGGGTGTAGACACTAAATAAAATAATCAATAATGTTGCATTGTCTCGAAAACGGATTAGAAATGTAGTCAAATGTAGAAAAAAGCAACGCAAGAGGTTAAATAATCTCAAAGTTTTAAGAGGGGGTATGTTCTGTCCCTTTTCCGCAAAACCCACCTTCATATGAAACGATTGTCATTTACTATGACGCTAGACGATCGTGACGTCACGATCCCGGAGCGTTTTCTCTTTCTAACAGGCAACATTGAAACGGTTGCAGCTTCGTAATTTTTTGAGATATTCGAATGGGATTTTCGTCATTATTTTTTTGCCTTCTTTCTTTTGAAGTAATAATAAATTTTGAGTCTACACCCCTATTCTGTCCATTTAATTGACAACACGAGTTAACACAACGAATCATCAAATTAGTAAAGGCAGGTTGTATGCGTATTTGCCATCTTACTTAGTAGTATAAAATAAGTTCAAAATTAAAAACAATAAGTTTCTGTCAAAAATTTCATTTTTGGTACAAGCTTTTACTGCCAACTGTACTTTTCTGCATACCATCATCAAGTACTCATTGAGACGATTCTAACGAGCCCAAACTTTGTGTCGTTTTATTGCGGAGTTCCTATGGCCACCTTCCAGCTCCAGCATCAGATCAGCTCCAAGTCATCATAATATTGCGTTGTCATGCGATATACATATGCTTGCAATTTCAGCTCAATTGGATTACGGGAAGTGACTGAAAAAAATATTTACATACTTACTAAGCATACTTACATTTACATACATACGAACAGTGCAAGTAAAGCTTGCAATAAAGCCTGAATCACACTGGCGTGAGAGGTTTTGGTGTGTGTCAGGCCTAAGACCTATTTCTACACCTGCATCGTAGTTTTTTAAACGACTTCAAAAAAGGAGGAGTTTCTCAATTCGGCTGTTTGTTGTGTGTTTGTTACGCGATAACTCGGTAATTTATGAACGGATTTAAAAAAAAAAACTAAGCATATACTCCCAGATTGTTCCGTTGTCACCAAAATCCAGTTCTGATGATGGGATCCTGGAGAAATCGAGGGAACTCTTCAAATTTTATAGGCAAACTTGAAGCAATTTGGCTGCTGATTTGAAGTCGGTTAAAACTTTGCTTTTAAAGTAAATTATTAACTTCTGTAGAAGTAATTTGAAGTAAATCCCTTAGGGGATACAAAGTTTGTTTATATGTTTATAAGTTCAGTATGAATGCCGTCATAAAAGTCAGTCGATACTCGAGTCGCTTATTGAAGTTTCCCGCAATGCCGTGGTTTTCTTACGGACTTGACAAGTTAAGTTAAGGTACGTTCAGATATGAGAAATATATTTATAAAGACTTTTACTTTCCCGACTTTTTCTCACTTGAAAATACCTAAATATGTTAAACTTATAACCTGTTTCTGCGTCGGGGGTTGAAAACTTATTTACATACCTGAGCTATAACCACGAACTTCGAACCTCGAACTTCGTATATGTTCGTCTCTATTGCACTTATGTGTTATGGTACTCGAGCGACAGAGACGGAGATATACGAAGTTCGAGATTCGAAGTTCGTGGTAGCGCCGCTGTTTACCGATATGGGGTCTTGCGGATCCTTATAGAATCCGGCCTATGTGGATAGATAAGAATGAGAACATTTGGTTCTCATTGTGCATTAGCCACGTATTATATTTATCATACATTTAGGAAACTATAGGTCTTTTTATGCTCAGCCATGTCTGATAAAGTTTATGTACGTCTGTTTGTTCAAAAAAAACATATGTACATACCTACCTGTGTCTATGTTTATTATATGTGTTGTCCCGTGCCCCATGGCTGTTGCGACACATCCGTTTCATCGGGAGAGCTCAGAGAGGTAAATAAATAAGTAATAAGATAATAAAAGATTAAAACCCGTTTAGTAAAAATAATATATGTTATTGTTTAGATTATATGAAGTGGGCCCATGAATGGTTCTTTGTTAGCCAGGTACACAATGCCCTTATCTGCTTTTGTATGCGAACGCGTGCCATTTTTGGCAAGAACAAGGTTAGCGCCACGTAAAATTTTCATTGAATAACGAACTCTATCGTCTTATTCAATAGATTCAAAATGGACTAAAAGATAAAAAAAACCCGCTCCCAGCAAGCCGCTGCAAGCAGTAAGGCGCTGTGTGTGGTATTTGATCTCGTAGCTAATTTGGAATACAGGGTGACTGGTAATTCGACCTATTCCTTGAAAGGGGTTATACTAGAGCTAATATGCAACAATTTATGTCCAGTCAACCAGGGGTCGAAACTCGATGGTTTCCGAGATATTCGCGTTTTTAGTTTGTATGAAAAAAACTCTCCTTGCAGCCTTAAGCTGGTGATTGTGACAAAAGTACTTCCATTTGGATGGTAAAAAAACATTTTTGTCACAATCAGCACTTTAAGGCTGCAAGGCGATTTTTTTTCAAACAAACTAAAAACTCGAAAAATTAAAAAAAAAACATGTTTTGACCCCTGGTTGACTGGACATAAATTGTTGCAAATTAGTTCTAGTATAGCCCCTTTCAAGGAATAGGTCGAATTACCAGTCACCCTGTATATTGTAAAAGAAGATAAGAGTTCATTATTCAATGAACATTTTACGTGGCGCTAACCTTTATCTTGCAAAAAATGGCACGCGTTCGCAAACAAAAGCAGATAAGGGCATTGTGTATGTACAGTCACGAATCGGGATTGTTGAGCCACTTGCCATGACTCGTAATTTAGCCGTGTATTCAATAACCGATGTCACCGACTGGCTGCCAGCTATTCGATTTGCATTACGCGGCCAAATTAGAAACATGGGTAAGTGGATCAACAATCCCGGTTCGTGATGGTACACTGGCTAACAAAGAACCATTCATGAGCACACTAAATATAATCTAAACTATATACAAGTTGGTCATGGATGGATGAATCTTTCGGATGCATGTATGTAGTCCGATTCCAGCGATATCATTGGACGAGAGAGCGAAGCGACCGAAGTTCTCTGTTTCAGCTTGGACAAAAAATATTTCGTATGTCCGGCGTCTGCACGGCTGTTCTCCTCTACAGGATCTCGTGGGTTTTGTTAGTAGTTTCAATAATTATACAGCCAGTATTTTTAATGTTTCCTCAAATTGTAACCAGATGTAGGTGATAGTACCTATGAACGGATATTGCAAGAAAACTTTAACATAACTTCAAACTAACTTTAAGTTAGTCTTAACTAACAAATTACAACAAATTTTTGAAAATGTATGGAGCAGCAATGTATTGCGTACACTCCTTTGACAAATGGAAGAAGCGAGCCACTTGTGACATTTGTGACGTCACGTCAGTAAGACAAAGTTTTGCGTGCTGAATTATTTTATAAGGAAAAAAAAAATTGGTAGGTTAAGAATTTTTTCTGGCAAAATCGGTTCATATCCCTAACACCTACGCCTGGTTAAAATTTGAGGTAATATTAAAAATACACTCTGTACATATACGTAGATTTATTTTTGTTGATTACGTTTTTCGAAATATAATTAAAATAATTTGAAATAAAGACAGGCTTGCGAGTTTCACAGCTCACAGAACTAGTGTTATGAATCAATAGAAAAAAAATATTACTCAAAACTCTATTACAATAATGAATGATTTATTTGAAACCCAATAAAACAACAACATTACAACTGGCTTACTGCAATATAATAAAATGATTATCTTAGTAACTAAGTATATTAATATCAAAAAAATACATTATGGTGTTGGTCTACACAAAGTTTCATTTCATCTCTCTACACAAAGTTCATTCCATGTGTCCACACAAAGTTAGTTTTAAATCGTCTAAAAAGTCCCATTAAATACGGTATCCATTAACGAACACCCACATATCGTTCTCAGCTATCTCTAAACAATATGGGCTATGAAGAACTGTTATCAAAAGGAGAGCTCATTATTTAGCAAGATTACCATCAGAATTACGGGATTACGAACTGAATTACAGGATCATGGCTGCCGAGGGCTTTGTAACGAGCCCTCGGAACATTAAGGAGCCACATCCGGATAGATTTATTGTGTACATGAACATTATGGGGCTGCTGTTAGCTTGGTTCCATTCTATATAGGTACCTACGATTCTATACAGGGATTATTAAGCTTGTGAACAATTATTTTCACATGGTTAAAATAAAATAAAAAATTTCCTATAAAATAAAGAGTCAGTAACTTTTTATTTTAAAGACACTAAAAAATTTAATAAAAATTTTAAAATCACCATAAGATCACAAAAATGCAAAAACTATTATGACTCGTTACATGATGTTACCTCAAAATCCGCATTGTCTCATATGGTATGATGTCGTGCTCAGAGCATAGAATACTAGAGAGAGGACAAGCCGCCGGCGGCCGCGTCGCAGCTGTATGCTCAATGGGCATACACTGCCATACTGTGCACGCGTGCTGATCGCAGAGAATATTACGTTTTTTCCCAAAATGCCTGATATGATGCGCGTTTATTGTCAAATAAGCGTGTAGGTATACAAGTGTGTGTGTTTTAGATGTGTGCGTGCTTTGTCTTGTCAATTACTTGGGCGTTGTGTGGGTTAATGTACTTGCGACTGGCTCACTCTATACAAATCGGTCGCCATGTCCGATCTCCTTATATTCATACATCTGTGATGTCGTGGTACCGAGATACATTACTTGGAGGTCATAACTTTAGATCAAAATATCTCCGAATCCAAAAAAATATAAAATGAGTGCTCTAAGGCAGCGTCCCTTTGAATATTTGCTCCTATTACAGGCGACACCCTGTATAAAGGTCAACTCATCTTTGTGCGCTGTATGTGTATTGTGTACATGCGCATGTAACTATGCAGCACCGCCAAAATCGACATACCGCCAAAATATATATATGTAATTCAATATTCGACTCCATGACTCCTGTTTCATCTGTAATTTGCATCAATAATTCCGACCCCTAAATATTACAGTCCAGGGAACCACGCGAAACATAGTCAAATCACTATTCATAGGTATTCTGTAATGTATTCACATTTTATTTTAAAACACAGAGCAAGCGAAGCGAATGCTAAATTAATGGATGAACGAACTATCAATAATAATATTTTGCATTTTTCATGATAATATCGAAAACCCCAGAGGTTTCCGCTTGTGTAAAAAATGTATACCAAAATGTACAACTCTAAATATATTGGTCAATAAATTATTAACAAAAAAAATGGTGACAATTATTGTAAAAATACTATGTAGTAATGATACACGAATGTAGCCTCACTAAAAAACGAAATTAAATCGGGAGCCAAATTTCATTTAAAAATTACAATTTTGGAACAAACCAAGCTTTGTTTGCAGACTGTACCTTTTTGCATTAGATAGATACTCGTTGACAAGATTGTTCCCAAAATATTCATTTATTAACAAACCTTGCTTCAATTTACCCCGGTCTCCCCTAAGCCCCGATAAGCTAATGTATTTCGCAGACGTGACAACCGGACCAAATTCGATGCAATCCGTGACGTCATCGACGGGTTGTTTACATCCAGCCGAATATTACAACGCGATTAAAGTTGTACAACCAGTATTTTACACCTTTACCAACCCACTTTTGCATAAAACTTTACAAACATCTGTTAAAACTCTACCTTTTTTTTATATACAACGACGGTGGCAAACAAGCTTACGGCCTGCCTGATGTTAAGCTGATACCGTAGCCTATGGACACTTGTGACTCCAGAAGAATCACAAGCGCGTTACCGACCCTTTATTCACTTGAGGATTCGCTGTGTTGGCAGATAGAGACATGCAGGTCCCTCACTCCCAACACAACGCACCCTAGGGAGCTCTGGCGACCTTACTAACCACCAGGAACACAACACCACATGCTTCATAGCATCTAATAATATAGCAACACTACAAAGCAGCCGCTATTATGGATGCGGTCTTCTGTAAGGTAGGAGTACTTCCCCCACATACGAGCAAGATGATATTCCGCTGTGCCTTTCCTAAAAAAAAACTCCGTGTGGTGTCGAGTTAGAATTCAGAATAGCTCCACCTCCTTTCATCCCGTGAGTATTGTTAAAGTCGACTACGGGATCGGGTTGCGAGGCATTGTGGGCGATAGGCTAGCAACCTGACAATGTAAAAATCTAATGGTTTCAACCATATTTTTAAATTTTCACGAGGAAAGTATACAATTGTAAGCTTATGACTTCTCACTGCTCCCGAACCGATGCTATACGCGTAAGTAAGTAAGTAAGTAACTGTTTTTATTTGTAAACATAGGTAATTACAGTGTTTTGACTAACAAATATAGAATCCAGTGTCTGGAATCACGATTCTGACTATAAATCTCAAAATTCTCAAAGGTCAAAGGACCGAGTCCGAGATTTGAATTGGACCTTGGAGACATACTTAGACCATTCGAATCCTGTGGCTCTAAGGAGACACGGACTCTTTCACAATTCGATAGTATTTTCATATAGACTAAGTGGCTATCTGGAGAGCCACCGGATATCAAAAAGTTAATATACTGTAACGATATTTATACTGTGTCTGTGGCGAAGGCGCGTGCCGATCCCGCCACGGTGAAGCTTTGGCACCGAACTACACAAATAGGACGACCATAGCACTTATTGTACTGTTACGGTGTTATTGCTTGTGCCGTTGTTTGTGCAACAGAGCTTTACAACGTTACCGAACGTGTCAGTAGTACTCCACTCCAAGTCCAAGCTTCTCTTATTTATATAATACTGGTTTGTTTGTAGCAGACAAACCAGTATAAATTAAATAGTCATTTATTTCAGATTATTCATCCATATTTTACACATTTAAATAGACAGTGTTCATTACATGTTCATTAAAAATAAAGATTTTTTTATTTTTTATAATAGATACTTATTCATATAAATAAGAGTGGCTTCTGTCTGATGCATGATGGGTAGACCGCTTAAGGCGAGGCCGGTTCACGATCTTCTCTCCCTCTCACTGAGCATAAGCGTGAGCGAGATGAAAGTGCGTGTTCGGAAGTGTGTAACATCACTTTTTAGTAGGTACATATTAATTGATTTTTGGAATACTGGATAATTCATCAAAAATCTATCCTTTTATTGTTTTAGAACAATAAATGAGCTATCCTTTTTATTAAAAAAACATATACTGTCGTTGAAAATTACGAAATCTCGAACATTAAAGATTATTTTTATGGTGATATTTAAGATTTTTTTTACAGTTACCCAGCCATTTTTAAGGTTCCGTAGCCAAATGGCAAAAAATGGAACCCTTATAGATTCGTCATGTTTGTATGTCTGTCTGTCTGTCTGTCCGTCCGTATGTCACAGCCACTTTTTTCCGAAACTATTAAGCTATACTGTTGAAACTTGGTAAGTAGATGTATTATGTAAACCGCATTAAGATTTTCACACAAATATAGAAAAAAAAAACAATAAATTTTGGGGTTCCCCATACTAAGAACTGAAACTCATTTTTTTTTCATCTAACCCATTCGTGTGGGGTATCTATGGATAGGTCTTCAAAAATGATATTGAGGTTTTAACATCATTTTTTTCTAAACTGAATAGTTTGCGCGAGAGACACTTCCAAAGTGGTAAAATGTGTCGTCCCCCCCTGTAACTTCTAAAATAAGATAATGATAAATCAAAAAAATATATATGATGTACATTACCATTAAAACTTCCAACGAAAATTGGTTTAAAGGGTTTTTTTTTAATACGTCATAAATCGTAAAAAGCAATTTATTAAACGGAACCCTTCATGTGCGAGTCCGACTCGAACTTGGCCGCTTTTTTTAATATTATGTTCGGTTATTGTCTTTCTTTGTTTCTTTTTCAGTCTACAGCATTTTTTCTGTATTCTTCATTACTTCTTCACACTGGAAGCTCAAAAATCAATATTTTCATCAAATCGTGAACCGGCCTCGCCTTAACTCAGGACTCGCCTGTGCGGGGGTAGGATGATAATTGGGCGCCGGAGACGTGCGGGACGCGAAGGTATCCATAGTATCCATCCATACTTCCATATTGCGTCTGTCTGTCTGTCTGTTACGTCTTCACGCTTAAACCGCTGAACCGATTTAGATGAAATTTACTAGAGATTGTTTGAGTCCCGGGGAAGGACATAGGATAGTTTTTATCCCGGAAATAGGGTGAAATGGGGTTGAAATTGTATGGAGCTACGATATAGGTAAACGAGTTCCACGCGGATGGAGCCGCGGGCAGAAGCTACTTATAATATTAAACAAAAAAAATTGTATTGTTCCATCGCCTTCTTGAAAAACAAATACCTAACGCTCGTAAAAAAACCCCTATTCGGTAAAAAAACGTCAATGCAAAACAGAATCTTCAAAACTTGGGCGATAAAAAGTTATCACCCATTTCTAATATTGTCATTTCCGTGACCATTCTTCGTCCGGACCATCATTACCGTGTACACTTTTGTCATTCCCCTGCCCCCCGCGTCCCGAGCCGTCATTTCCCTGTGCAAACATCATTTTGCGACTCCCGAAACGAATAAAAAATAAGCTGTCACCGTTATTCGGTATGCCTTAAGGTTGAAATTTGAGAATTTTAATAATGTTTGGTGTGATAATTTTTTTGCGGTCTTTCTCATTTCCACTAATGAGATTCAGCGATATCGCTGCTTTATTCTGATAAAATCCGTTTCGCACTCTGTTTTAAAATTAACGTGACATAATTTGAAGCTGGGCGTTATCTCATTTACTCATGTACATTTTCTCTTCACCATTGCGGAAAAGGGAAGGATATAAATTGGGTATTTAATTAGGATTACTTGTAAAATATGTTCTGTTGAATAAATAAAGTCGTGAATTGGCAGTTTTCCTAGATATATGTAGGGTGACACGTATTCGATTTTTTCGTCTTCTAGCTATGTATTTGTTGTTTATTAGTATTTTCGTTTTGCTTAGGTTCATTTCAAGGTCTATTTCCTCGCTTCTTGAATGTAGAGTGGTCAGTATGCTCTGAAGTTGATAGCAAGAGATAAATGCAGGAAGGTATTTCAGTCTCAACACCTTACCCACCGGCAAAGCTCCTAGCATGATATTTTTTTATTTTTTTTTATACAACGACGGTGGCAAACAAGCTTACGGCCTGCCTGATGTTAAGCTGGTACCGTCGCCTATGGACACTTGTGACTCCAGAAGAATCACAAGCGCGTTGCCGACCCTTTATTCACTTGAGGATTCGCTGTGTTGGCAGATAGAGACATGCAGGTCCCTCACTCCCAAGACAGCGCACCCTAGGGAGCTCTGGCGACCTTACTCAGCACCAGGAACACAACACCACATACTTCATAGCATGCATACATATAGCAACACTACAAAGCAGTGGTGCTATTATGGCTGCGGTCTTCTGTAAGGTGGAGATAGGTTTTATCGTCGCACTTTACGTGATCGTTCAGTACATTTTCGCCGTAAAATGTGATGATAAAAACCTGTCATGCTAGCTGTGCAGGCACATATACTTTATGTAAGGCATCATCCGATTTTTTTTTCATTTTGTTTTATAATTACTATCAATTGGGTCTAGATTCACCCTATTTCATATGTACACTTTATGGAGACACTGTAATACGTAGGTATGCTCCAAAATAAAGTGAGGAGTGACTGGCTAAACGTTCGTTAGTGAGCAAACAGCATTAGCCTAACGGGCTAACGAGAGTAACGAGTTGGCAAGCCTGTCAGCCGTGCAGTGCCAAGATGAATTACTGACGCCTCGGGCGATGTACCTACTCGTGTGGATGGTGTTATTACATAAGGACCGGCGTTTTGGAAGCTTATTTAAATTAACAGCTACCCTTTGGCCTTTGAATTGCGAATTGGGTAGCGTCGCTTGTTAAGGGAGGGCAGTAATTTGTCAGTTTTCTTTATTTCTGGGTAGTTCTCATGCCCCGCACCCAGATAAGATTATTTTCTGTTTGGCCTAAAGGTTGACAGGTAGGTAATGCTTTATGGTGTTAAATTCGCCTTTTGTATTTGTACCTCTAACTTGTTACTGTGCAAATAAAGTTTGAATAAATAAACAAATAGAGGCTGTGTTTTCATATAAGTATTACCAGTCACTGCTGGACATAGGCCTCCCCCAAAGAGTGCCACAATGACCAGTTCTGCGCCACCCGCATCCAGCGGACTCCCGCGACCTTTACCAGGTCATCAGCTCATCAGTCCACCTTGTGTTTCGTCTTTCGGCTGATATAATGATGTTGATGATGATACCCAGTAATTTTTACAAGTGAGAGATATGATAGGTACTTCGTGCATGATATTTTGTGTACCTATAGCAAGGCCGTTTAGGCCGTGGCCTACCTACTTCTGTGAGAGGGTCCTTCAGATCTTTTTACGTAGCGAAGTTAGAAAACGTGTGTATATATGTATCACAAATGTAGTAATACGTTTTTCGGTACTTTTTAACCCCCAACGCATAAAGAGGGGTGTTATAAGTTTGACGTGTCTGTCTATCTGTGTGTCTGTGTGTCTGTCTGTGGCATCGTAGCTCCTAAAAGAATGGACCGATTTGAATGCGGTTTTTTGTTTAATCCGAAAGCTGATGTAATCGAGATGGTTAGCTACGTTTCAACAAAATCGGTTAAGCCGTTTTTGAGAAATTTAACTTTGAAATGAAAATTTCGGGGTTTTTCAACTTTTCTAGGTTGTAGTATCTATACTTTAATACGAGTATATAACAAGACTGCCATGCAGTAAATTAACGTTTAATTTAAAGGATGAACGGGCCGTTTTCAAAGAAAAACGACGGCGTTTTTGCGTGGCCGAGCCATACCCAAGCCCACCGCGCCGTCACCGAGCCGCTTCCGAACCTCGGCCGTGGCTCGGTCGGGCTTGCGTATGGGTCGGCAGCGCAACAACGCCAACGTTTTTCTTAGGAAACAGCCCGGGCTGGACACGGCCCGTTCTAGCGTGAGTCATCCTTAAATGGTGATATACCCGTTCGAAGCCGGGGCGGGTCGCTACCTAGCGAGGTGCCAAATAAGTGCCTAGAGCGTTAGTGGATATGTTCAGCAACAATCATCGTTATTTTTCATTATAAAACGCCTATGTACAGTCGCCATCACATACATCAGAGCAAACCTCTATTTTCAAGGCATTAGGGTGCATGTGCCGATATTTTTGAACACCTGTAGTGTACCTATGTATGTGATGGCGACTGTACTTCCCCAGAATGTTAGATACGACTCGATTCGAAGATAATATCAATACGTCGAGTCAAATGTACCTCCAGGTCGTATCTACCCTTGATTGTGTCCCGATCCCGAGGGCGTCGTGGATGAAACAATCCGACTGCAACTTTGGTTTTATACTCGGCTACATGCAATGACTTCTTTTATTACTTTGCTGGGTCTCTAGGTATTCCAACTGGGAAAGAAGTCTGTAAGGCTGTAGGTTGCTTGCATTGTGGCATGCTATACTTAGAAACTATAAATCATAATTTCTATACTATGATACATATTTGGATGATGGTTACTCAAAAACGGTTGAACGTAGTAGGCCAGTCCGTATACCCTAATATGTAATTAGATTCCATCAAATCTACCAAGAAATGTCATTGTCACAATGACATCTGTCAACTTCAATAGGTGGGACCAGATGTCGCCAACCCTTTCTTAATAATAAAAAATACAATTATCTAACTAGGTGAATAATTATGTTGAATCTTGTATGGAATACGGAAGTTACTTCATGCGTCAAAATACGTAATTTACTATACTTAAATTACCTTTAATGAAACGCTACAACTACCTATATAATGTGATACTTACTACCTACACATTTTGAAACAAATATGTTTTCACGTTCACGATACAAAATTAACAAAGAGTCAACGTAAATACACAAAACAAACTTAACAGAAAACAAAAACTCAACAATGAAAAATACTACGACGAGGAAAGAAAACATTCGAGCGCTCAAGACAGACGTCAGATGCCGAATGAAGTGACAAGTGTCATGGCCGCCATACGTTCCCCATAAAGGGCGCACTACACAAACATAAACAACCCCATATACGAATTTCCTTTTTGAGGTGATAAGATATGCACTCAATGTTAAGACAATAATGGTAATTATATTAAAATTGATTACCAAAGGTTGTTTACACCTGAAGTGTTACCGTTCCTAAACTAACATTTGTACCACAAAATAGTTTTTATGAAATATTAAATTATCCGACTATTTTTTTATGAAGTCTGGTTATTTAAACACAATAATTGAAATTACCAATAAATGATGTGTATACGTCCATTATTTCTCAATTTTTTTTCTATTTATTGAATGTTTTATTTTAATGGCAACACAGTGGTAACTTTGATGGAAACTAATTACATATTTTAGTTTTTTAGAGTAATTCTTTGTTGCAAAAGGTGGTGTAGAAGATTGACTGGTTAATTGCACTTCATGTTGCGCCACAATAGTCGACTGACGGGTCGGCCACGACTCCTAGCGCCAGCGGCAGCGGACCGCCGCACGTGGGAGTGAGAGATCAGGGGACCGATTTTTGACTTTCGAGCGCTCGACTCTTTCACTCGAAAACCGTCAGAAACGATGAAATACTATTTTTGAAATCCGAGCGAGAGAAAATTCAAAAACCAGTGGTATTGACCACTCGTATTCAATTCTATCGGTAGAAAATAAATGCCGACAATTTGGAAACTTCACTTGTATTTAATTTTGGACTGACAATGAACTTAGAAAGAGATAAATAAAGATTAATATATTTTATATTATTTTTCTGCCGAATTTTGTGGCTGAAAACAAAGAACTTAGTCTTTTGGCGGGTTTGTTTTTTAAGTTAAATAATTTAACTTGTCTGTCTCTCTCTCTCTCTTTGCACAGGTTAAAAAGAGACAGAGATATAGTAATATGTAAAGGCCTGGCAATGATTCACAACAACTCGCTATACTTAGAATGAAAAGTATGAATTGCTGTCTCATTCTAACTAAAGAAAGTTGTTGTGACAAATTGTATCATTTGTAATTTGTATTGCTTTTATAACAGGCGGGAAACGAAACGTTTCGTTTACTACGTATTATTTACTACGATCTTAGTTTTTTTCTGTTATGTAACGCATAAAACACAAAAAAAACACTTCAACATTAATATTATAGCTATAAATACACCTTTTAATGATGTTTTATTTTTATTCCATGTGTAGAATACAATTTTAAATAACCAGTACTTATTGAATTTTTGCGTACAACGAAGCGCAAAAGTATAAATAGCCAAAACACTAGCTTTCGAGTGATGAATTTCAAAAATACCTATTATTGGGTTCATGCGAAAATAATCGTGACAAATTTTCGCATGCGATTATTTTCTACCGCTCGCTTTTGATTTCGAGCGCTCGAAAGTCAAAAATCGGTCCCCAGAGTGCGGCCTCTCACTCCCACGTATAGCGCAGCTGCCGCTGCCTCGACATTGAGCCCTGAGCTTTCCCCGTCCAGCCACTGCCGGTCTTCAGTCCAGCCTTGCTGGACGTAACCTACACTACGCTTGCCCAACGCGGTTTCCACTCGAGAGTCGTTTGCTCCAATGGCATATGCGCGTAGCCAGGTGAATTTATTTTCAGTAACTAGACAGAATCCCAACAAACTAACCTTATAAAATGAAATCTATAAGGACTAAGACTCTCCCTCATAGTGGTTTTAAGATGGCATTTATTAAGTCAATGTACCTTTTACCTTATACAAAATACAAATACAAAATCATTTATTAACCAAAAAAGTAACACATAATGAAAACTTATCTATCAGACTCCAAACTAGGCTGAGCCTGTGTCTTGGACATCTGAAAGATAAACCTTTATTCTTATACTAGCTGTTGCCCGCGACTTCGTCCGCGTAGAACTTTTTATCGTCTTAGAAAATGATTTCTCTCAATACAAAATTTGAACCCTCTTTTAGGGATAATTAAAAAAAAAGTTGATGTTCATTTTCTAGTTTGTGAACAAACAGTCTAAAACCAAAGTTAAAAATCTCATACTTTAAAAATGCCTTGAAATACTCAAACTTTGAACCAATTTTAACACTCTTAGGGGATGAATTTGGAAAAACTCTGAAATCAGTTTTGTAGTATTTTAACGTACAGAATAAGACCGAAGTTAAAAATCTCTTACTCACACTTTAAAATTTTATTGCTCGCCATTTAAAATTTGAACCCCCTTTTAAACCCCCTTAGAGGTTGAATTTTTCTAATCGCTGAAAGAACTTTTTTCGTAAACTTTAAAGTCTCTAGCTCAAAAAAAGTGTTGCCCATACAAAGCTTTCTTAACCCCCTTAGGGGTGGAATTTTCTAAAACTCTTTAAGTCTAGTAAAAAAAAAGTTTTTCCCACACAACACTGGCTACCCTTCTTAAGGATCTTAAGGATCCCCTTAGGGATGGAGTTTTCTAAAACGCTGAAAGTTCTTTTTTAGTATTCTAATAAGTAATCTTTTTGCAAAGTTTTAAGTCTAACTCAAAAAAAAGTGTTGCCCATGCAAAGCTTGCTCTCCTTTTTAACCCTATTAGGGATGGAATTTTCTAAAACGATTTGTGTTCTTTTTTTGTATTTTAATAAGTAATCATTCTACAAAGTTTCAAGTCTCTAACTCAAAAACATAAACTTGCCCTGATAAAAACTTTGCACCCCTTTTTATCCCTCTTAGGGATAGATTTTTTCAAAACGCTGAAAGTCTTTTTTTTTGTATTTTTATAAGTAATCTTTCTACAAAGTTTTAAGTGTCTAGCTCAGAAAAAGTGTTCCCCATACAAACCTTGCACCCTTTTTTAACCCCCTTAGGGAATGATTTTTGTAAAACGCCGAATGTAGTATTTTTTATGTTCTAATAAGTAATTTTTCGTCAAAATTTTAAGTCTCTATTAAAAAAAAATATGTTTTTCCCATACAAACTTTGCACCCTATTTTACCCCCTTAGGGGTGAAATTTTCCAAAACGCTGAAAGTACTTTCTTTGTATTTAAATAATCTTTCTACAAAGTTTTAGGACTCTAGCTAAAAAAAATAGTTTCCCACATACAAACTTTGCACCCCTATTTTAGCCCCCTATTTTTAGGGGTAGAATTTTCTAAAACGCTGAAAGTACTTAATTTGTATTCTGATGACTAATCTTTCTACAAAGTTTTAAGTCTCTATTTAAAAAAAATAAGGTTTCCCCCATACAAAATTTGCACCCCTATTTTACCCCCTTAGGGGTAGATTTTTTAAAACACTGAATCTAGGTACTTTATTTGTATTCTAATGAATAATTTCTCTACAAAGTTTTAAGTCTCTATTTATAAAAGCAACATACTGTGCAAAAATCAACTCTCTAAGATTAGTAGTTTCGGCTGTGCGTTGATGAGTGAGTGAGTGAGTGATTGAGTGAATAAGTCAGTCAGGACATAGGCATTTATTATGTATAAATAGATAGAAGATAATGAAACTCCCATTCAAATATCTCAATAAATTATGAAGCTACATCCGTTTTAATGTCGCTTGTTAGAGTGAGAAAACGATGAGGCACTGTGACGTCAATATACTCGAGCGTCATAGTAAAAAACAATCGTTTCATATGAAGGTGCGTTTTGCGGAAAAGGGGCAGAACATACCCCCTCTTAAAACTTTGGACTCTTATAACTTAATCATTACCTATATAACCTCTTGCTTTGTTTTTTTCTCCATTTGACTATATTTATTTTAAATTCTTTTTCGAGAAAATACATTATGATTATTTACCATATTTTCGATTCCTGAGCTATAACCACGAACTTCGGAATTCGAAAATATTCGGGTATCTCTATCTCTATCGCACTAACCATACTCGAGTGACAGGGATGCAAATATATGAACATTGAGTATCGGTTTTCGTGGTAGCGACGCAGGTACTTTGGCTGAATGCGCCGAGCGCGTGCCATTGTCATTCAAAAAAAACAAATTCGTGTTAATTATATTGTTCAAATTTGTTGATTTCATTTATTGAAATTACGACATAAAACGACATTTGCGCATATAAGTTCTCATATCAGAATCGAATATTTTTTTATGGTTTATATTTTAGCATTTGTCTCGTAAAGGTCTATCGTAGACGGGATTTAAATTATTAATAAGTGAAAGGCAAAGCAATTCCGCCATTTTGACGAAAATTTGACGGTTCTTATAGCTGACAGTTGGAGCAGCGTTTGATTTCAATAAAAATAAATGAAAAATTAAATGAAGTCATATATTTCGGAAAATTAATTAACTGTCGCAGTCGGATAAAAACTATCCTAAGTTGCAGCTAGAATAATAATGTACCTATATAAAATGTTTCATATTTTTCCGTTCATGGGATGCTGAGAACATTCGAACCGCGCAAAGCTTAGTTTCAAACTGGCTGATTCTTTTTTTAATTTAGAGATTTATTATAAGTGGAGAATATGGCTATGTAAACGTTAATAAATCCAATTAATATGGCTACAATACGGGTTCAAAAAGTTTTCTTCTTATATAGGCTAGTTAGGTAAGTCAGCATCAGATAGTTATAGAATATATCGCAACACGTCTCTATTACTATAGGAGTAAGGATGTGTTACGATATATTTGGCTACTTTGGCTGCTACTAACTCTATGACGCTGACTGTACATTGCTTTTTATCTGTATAATATGCAAAGCCGTGTAAAGGCTTTTAATATGGCCAATTATTCTCATAAAACTAATGCACAAGGTAACTATGATGCTTTTTGTCTCATAGGAGTATTTTATAAGATGTCTATCAAACAAAAAAATTATAGCATTTTAAATGCTTCGAGCAGCCGTTTTTATTTTATTTTTTCCTACATATCCTTCTAAGTTTCGCGTACATCCGTTGCGATGCGGCGCCACGCCACCCGGCCCGGCCCGTTCGGTGGGAATCGTACATAAGTCATGTCCAAAGATTATTAAGAGTCATGTCATATGCGTGGCTAATACAACTGTCGCTGACGCATTGACGCCATGCGTGACGAGAATTCTACCTCCCTCTTTCTAATCTGGGGGCCGATTTATGACTTTCGACCGCTCGAAAATTAAATAAAAGTAAATACAATTTTAGTGTCAAAGTTGCAGGCACTAACTTTCTACCGATATAATTAAATACGAGTGGTCAATACCACTCGCTTTTCAATTTTCTATCGCTATTTCATAATTTCGTAATTTTAGTCCGTTTTCGAGTGGAAGATTCGAGCGCTCGAAAGTCAAAAATCGGTCCCCACAGGACTGGGCTACTGCCACAGAAGTCACTCAATCTCCGTCTCTTAGCCTATCCTCCTATCCAATACTCGAAAACCCATAAAAGAGATATTACTTCAAATATTCGAGTTGCATTGCAAGCCGTCAAAGCATTTTACATATTCACATAAAAATGTTGCCAAGTTGCACACTTATTCAGCAGTTTTAGAACACATAATGTTATGTAGGTGAGTCAGTAAAGGGATTACTTTATCTCAACTTGGAGATTGCTCCGGAATCATAAAGGACCACGCATTTTTCATTGTAACTTTTTATTGTTTTATTAAGGTACCTAAGTTATGTGAGAGATTGCCGAGGGACTTGGCACTTTGCTTGTTGTTGAATTTTTGGGTACGAACGGTACTTTCTTGGTTACATTTTTTTATGACATGGAGTAGGCAAACAAATGTACAGGCAAATTTCCATAAAGAGGACATTAAATGTTTCAAGAAATGTGTTCTAAACTTACGGAGAGCTTTCTACATACAACATTTCGTAACTTTGGAAATTTCTCTTTGGCTCTTCGGCAAGAAAAAAATAAGTACGGTATCAAAAACCACGCGCCAATTGCAACTTTATATTTATAGGCATAAGGTTCAAAATTGAACAAAAACTAAGTCATTCATGTCATGATCATGACAAAGGGATACTGTGCATCTATTCTACTATCAGTAGAGCGGTTATTTCGCAGGTTGATAACAAGCACTGCTGGTGTAGTGGTATCATGCAAGATTCCCATTCTTGCGACCCGGGTTCGATTCCCGGGCAGTGCAGTCTTTTTTTGAGTTGAGTTGTTGTTGTTTTTGTCGAGTCAAAATTTGTTAGAATTTTGGTCACAACTATGTATTTTTTGTATCTTACCTACATATATATAAATAAATGTAAGTAAATGTTTAAGAAGTGATTTAGAAAACAATAGTTTTTTTTCGATATCGGGTTGAGAGGTAAATTGCTCGTTCCACTTAAGTAAAAATTACCCTTTTTACCCCAGCTTCAAAAAAAGTAAATACCGAGATAATTATAAATTTTCTTATAGTAGGTAGTGTTGTAATATAATAATAATAACCAGAGTTCTGGTGCAATCAGTCAAGGCAGCTTGTGGCGGGCTGTTATTAGGGAGTAGCAACCCTACGTACCTGAGTGCTCCTGGGAGTGTCCTGTGGTCAGGCTGAGCCGATCAGGTGGATGGTTAGACAGGCCCCCCACCTCTGGCTTGCCTTAACTGGCTGTCCAGAGTGGAGTCGCAAGAACTGTTGCTCGAGGGTAGATGTGGACACCTAAGCGAGTTGGCTATATGTTTAAAGTCCAGTGCCACCTCTCTACCCCCCAGCCTCTCTGACTGGTGTTGCCCTTAGGCCATTTTTTAATGTCGCTTTTAATAGGGGCCCATCTAGCAGTTGGCGAGTCACCGCCTGCCAGAGATAAAAAATGAGACAGTTTATTAGGCAGGCGTCCGATGTTTCACCCAATAGCCCAGCCACTAGTCCATCATTTTCACCCAATAACCCGTTTTCTTTAGATTCCATCAACCAGCAATAGTCCCTATACACCCCGGCGGGTGCTGTCTCTGTGTGCGTCCCATGAAACGGGCAGGGACAGCATCCGCTCGATGTACTCCTTGCATTTCATTAAATTGTCAAAAGGGCCTCTACGTGTTGGCTCAGTTGGTATTTTGTAGGTATAGTTGTTATTTTCTAAGCCGTCCGTTCTGCAGTGCGGCGTTCTTTAGTGCGGAACGGACGGCTTAGAAAATAACAACTATACCTAGCCCCACGCACGCCTCCCAAAGGTCCGGGACATCATTGTCCCGTGAGCGGGAAAGACATACCTACATAATAATAATAATAATAATTTATTGGACAGGCAAGACACCCATAAAATACACAATTTTTTGTGTATATTTTATTTGTTAAACTTAAATATATATATAGTGTAATTAAGTAATGTCCGAAATAAAGATTTAGGATTTCTTATTATTGGGTAATAACTAATACTTAATACTTTTTGGGAAAAAAAAACTTTACGGAGTAGGGACTGGATAAGGAATATAAGGGCAGGGGTGGGTATATAAATTTATTTTGTGCTTTTCAGTGGGTTGGTTTTTTGAAGGCGGTTATCAAGGCCTACTGGCAGTATATACTCAACAATCGCTTAGTGCCCTCAAAGTCCAAATCAAATCAAAATCAAAAAATCTTTATTGTGACTACAGGTGCATGAAAAGGTGTTACATTGTTATAGTGACCACGACCATAGTCTACCATATTTATGGTATACAATATTTTTACATAAAAAGTCAAAAATACCCAGTGAATTATAAATTAAAATGTCAATATTTATTACATTATTATTAATAACAGTGATCATATAAATAATGAGTTAACATTTAAGAATAATTAGAAATTATAATTATAATAAACAATTACACTTGAACATTAACATATATTATACCTTGCCTTTATTATTTAAATCATTAGTCGTATAGAACATTTTATGCAATAACCATTCATTAATCTTTATTTTAAATTTAGTGTAGTCTAGGGATTTAAACGTATCTGGAATACAATTGAATATTTTAATAGACATGAAATAAATACTGTTTTTATATAATGCTGTACGTGGGCAGTGAATACTGATCAATTTATTATTGTTCCTAAAATTCCTATTAAAGCTACGAAGTGTTTCAAATATTTGTTGGTGCTTTTTAACAAACATCGCCACCTCTTTAATGTATAAACAGGGTAGAGGTAATATTTTATATTTAATGAATAGTGGTCTACAAGATTCGCGCTGGGATGCACCACACAGAGCCCTTAGACATCGTTTTTGAGCTTTGAATGCCTTCAGCCAGTCCGTGGAGTGCCCCCAAAACATTATCCCATAGCAAAGCACCATACCTGCTTTTACAGATGAACTATGTACAACCTTACGCAGAGGATATATAAATCTGGAGAGTTTAGCACACAAGTCTTCTATGTGTAGTTTCCACTTACAATTGCTATCAATTAACAACCCAAGAAATTTAGTGTTATTTGCTATAACGATAGATTCCGCTTTGCAATTGATGTTAATTGGCACTGCTGGTCTATATCCAGAATGAAACTGTACTACATGTGTTTTTGAAAGATTAATGCTCAATTCATTAATACTCAACCACTCAGCAATATCACTAAGAGTCTTATTGATATCGAGTTCATATTTTTCCACGGATTGCTTGCATTTTACAATAGCTGTGCTATCGTCAGCAAAAAGCACCATTTGATTGTCCGTGTACTTTGGCATATCATTAATATAAAACAGAAATAAAAGTGGCCCCAGAATACTACCCTGTGGTACCCCTTTATTGTTGATACTATATCCTGATCTTACTGTTTTCATTGTTTTTGTTTCTTCACAGAAATATTTTAACTCTGAGCATTGATGCCTATTAGTAAGGTAACTCCTCAACCAGTCTAGCGCTTGCCCTCTTATGCCATAACAATCTAGTTTATTAAGAAGTATCTTATGACTAACGCAGTCGAAAGCTTTCGACATATCAGTGAATATTGCCGACACGTGCATCCTGTTGTCCATACATTTATATATAGTCTCTAACAATTGGAAGATAGCAAGATTGGTTGATCGATTTTTACGAAACCCACTTTGTTCGTTGGTTATTAACTTGAATTTATCGGAGTATGATGTTAATCTGTTGTGCATGGCCCGTTCAAATATTTTGGAAAATATTGGTATTAACGTGATCGGTCTATAGTTATTCAGTACATCTGTCTTTCCTTTTTTATGGAGGGGCTTGACAACTGAGTATTTTAGCCTTTCGGGAAAAACACCGGTTTCGAAAGAGAGGTTTACAATATAAGCAATAGGTATTATTATATAAGGAGCAGACTCTTTGATTATTTGTGTTGATATTTCATCATAACCGACCGACTTGGTATTTTTCAAGGCTTTGATTATTTTGAGTATTTCATTGGGACTCACTGGATGTAAAAATATACTGGAGTTTATTTTAATAATTTTACTACATACCTTATTAGAATTTGAAGGCGAGGTTAAAATTAAAAAAGTTATTAAATTCGGAAGCGATTCTTTCTGGATTTGTTATTGTCTCGCCACTAAGTTCAATTTCATTTATTAATTTAGACATTTCATTCCTTCCGGTATAGTTTTGTATCATATTCCAAGAGGCTTTACATTTATTATCAGATTTTTCAATATTTCTATGGTTAACCAATCCAATATACCTAACAATGGATTTAGGGCGCTGTTGAGGCTGCCCCGCTTCTGTAGCGCATCACTAATGTTTGCCGAAGCTCGCACGGATGGGTTTGACGTCATTGCAAGGAAGAGGGCCGATCCAATAAAATTTTGGACATTTTTGCTGCAAAACCTGATTCCCCATTTACCTTCGTGTCAAGAATTTGATGATTGCCAATCGAAAACTGGTTGGCAATCAGTAAGTAGTTGACAGGGATTGTGTGATATTCTAACAATAGTTTTGTAAGATTGTAATTACCAACCAATGGATCATCACATCAGTTATTATTATTATTATTATTTTGTGGGCCTTAATATGCCGCTTCGACCAGCAAGTGATCTATTGTGGCAGCCCTTGTTTTAGAGTTCACCGTTAAGTCCCGTTGCCTCCAGGAAATTCCAGATTCTTTGGGCGGTGATATGTTGTACTTCTTGTGGGTGCATTATGTGCCGCCCTAGGTAGGTACTTCTTTTATGCATGAGTGGTCCGCAGGAGCAGAGAATGTGCATTGCAGTCTCCTCTGTCTCCTGGCAGAACCTGCAAGTTGTGTCCTGCTTCATACCCATTTGAAACAGGTGTTTGTTCAATTTGCAATGTCCTGTCAGGATTCTTGTCACTGCGCAGGTTTTGTGCCTTTTGAATTGTAATAACTCTTTAGACAGCTTACTATTGAACCCTTCGATCAGGGCTTTAGCTTGTTTTTGTCCTTTGGTGAACTTCCACAGCTTGATTGCCTCTGATTTTTCCGCGTTGTTTAGCAGAGAATATGCTTTCCGTTTTGTGATGCCACAGAACGGTTCCAGGCCGACTAGGGCCGTGTCTGCGCCCTGCCTTGCAAGTTCATCTGCTCTTTCGTTTCCTACAATGTCGGAGTGCCCTGGTACCCATCTAAGTATGACTTTGTTGGAGTTCGCCAGGGTGTTTAGATTATTTTTACAATTCTGGACTAGTTTAGAGATCACATCAGTTATCTGAATAAATAAATATTTATTAATGGTCCCTTTAACGCATCCATAATTCAACTATTGCATAAAACTAAAAATTCTGCACCATAAAATAATACAACAAGATGAAATTGAAGATAAAAATAAATTAATATATAAAAATACACCAAGGGCAGGAAGTGTTAAGTAATTGGTTCAAAATGTGTTGCAAGTGAAGTCTTTTGGCAGACGATCTTCCATACACCCTGTATATTCTTCGTAAAATGGGCCTTCAACTCTCCAGTGAACTTTGTCAAATGAAAGGTATATTCAGGAAAAATAAACATAGGTAAGTAAGGTATAATATCCTCAGTGGGTAGTATCCGAAGGTAGCTCGGTCCGAAAGCCCGTCTTATCACGACTGCTATCTGGATTTGCGCGTGTCTGGGATATCTTTAATTCCGTATGAGCTGAATCCCTATTCTGAAACTTATGACGATAAGCTTAGTTTAGGACCACTGGAAAAGTTGTTGGTTCGAATCCAGTGCCGGTACTCCATGCGTGATATTGGAAAGAAGTTGACGTCTTGCGGTATCGCGGTAGCCGCTCAGGGCACCATTTTTCCCCTTCGTCTCCCGCGGGTTGCCCGCCTTTAAAATCCGCTTAATTTAAGCCATATTTACAGCTTGGTTTTTTATTATCCAACGACGGTGGCAAACAAGCTTACGGCCTGCCTGATGTTAAGCAGTTACCGTAGCCTATGGACACTTGTGACTCCAGAAGAATCAGAAGAGCGTTGCCGACCCTTTATTCACTTGAGGATTCGCTGTGTTGGCAGATAGACATGCAGGTCCCTCACTCCCAACACAGCGCACCCAAGGGAGCTCTGGCGACCTTACTCACCACCAGGAACACAACACCACATACTTCATAGCATGAAATAATATAGCAACACTACAAAGCAGTGGTAGGTACTATTATGGCTGCGGTCTTCTGTTGGTATGGGTAATAACGAGTATTACGTGCGTGCGTCCTTGGGTCCTTGGCTCTTGACTCCCTGACCTACTTGTGCTTGAGTGGGGGCCAACTAGTAGAAACTACCAAAATTATTTTATAATCTACTGACGCATGTATGTGGGTCGGCGGGACACGAGTAGGGTGCGGAAAGGGTTAAGCGTATATATGCGTTTGTCGAATCACCCGCTATATGGAACTGGAGATTTTTTTATGACATTGGAATATCTGAGGTATCAACTTTTTTTTAAATTGTGTCATAAACTTGAGCTTGATGATTTTTATTTCCTGTCCTTGAGATTTTGTCGGCTCATATTTTTTTTTATTACCCTTCAATACAAAAATAAGATTTCAATAGGATATGCATACATTAGATATATAAAAAAAGCGGCCAAGTGCGAGTCGGACTCGCACATGAAGGGTTCCGTTTAATAAATTGCTTTTTACGATTTATGACGTATTAAAAAAAAACTACTTACTAGATCTCGTTCAAACCAATTTTCGTTGAAAGTTTGCATGGTAGTGTACATAATATGTTTTTTTTGAAATTTATCATTCTCTTATTTTAGAAGTTACAGGGGGAGACACACACATTTTACCACTTTGGAAGTGTCTCTCACGCAAACTATTCAATTAAAAAAAAAATGATGTTAAAAACCTTAATATCATTTTTGAAGACCTATCCATAGATGTATGAATAGACACGTATGGGTATGATGAAAAAAAAAATGAGTTTCAGTTCTTAGTATGGGGAACCCCAAAATTTATTGTTTTTTTATATATTTTTGTGTGAAAATCTTAATGCGGTTTACAGAATACATCTACTTACCAAGTTTCAACAGTATAGCTCTTATAGTTTCGGAAAAAAGTGGCTGTGACATACGGACGGACAGACAGACAGACAGACAGACAGACAGACATGACGAATCTATAAGGGTTTCGTTTTTTGCCATTTGGCTACGGAACCCTAAAAACTACAAAAACTTTTGTGCTGTCACATAAATAATAAACAATAGGTAACCAACATTGAATTTTATTGGGAAATGCCGAGATAAAATTAAAAAAAGAAAAAAAACACCGTATGAGTGTTAATTTGCCCTAAACACCCTGTACAATAGAAAAAAAAACATTCTTCATTTACAAATAAGCTACTACAAGGTTAATCATGGTAGGGTATATGCCATAATCGCCAGGTGTGGCATTCGGATTGGCGATGGGGACTGTTAACCAGCGGGCGTAGCATGGCTTTCATTTAATCAAATCACTTATCGCTGTGGACAAGACATCCGTCACGTTCTGACAAGTAAGTATGTGAGTGCGAGAGTGACGTATGTATTACCCACAACAGTAAATGATGAAATTGCAACCCTCTTAGGCCCGCTGGTAAAAGGTAGCGGGAGTCCGCTGGATGCGGGTGGCGCAGGACCGGTCATTGTGGCATTTATTGAGCAGTGGACGTCTTTCGGCTGAGATTTCAAAACTGCTTACGATTGGCGACATTGGTTCTAAAATATGGACTAAATAATGTATAAAATAAGACTTCAGAATAAGGCCCCCAATAATATTAGTGAAAATTCGTACACAGAGCTGCTTCCCGGAACTCCCCGTTACGAGTCCGATGGACCTCAATATGGCGGAATATGTCCGGCCTGATGGGGCAAACTACACCCGAGCGGGGTTTCACTATTATATGGAAGGGTTTATTTAGTTAGAATTCAATTTCAAGTATTATTAAAAAGTCAACCTTACATTAATCGAGTTAGCCCCTTAGTAAGCAATTGAGCTTGCATCTAGTACCTACCTATAACACAAGCCTTAAGTGGGTATACACAGAAAACATCCAAGACTGAGTAACAAATATGCACATTACACAAATATTTGCCGTTACGATTTGAACAACATGATAAAAGGCATGGCCACACGGTCGAACAAGTTGTGCTGAGCAAGAATCAGAAGATTATTATAAAGTTAGACAAACCTTAAAAATTTTAAGGTTAGGTATATTTACGTCATATGACAACGAATGAAGCTACGGTAGCCTAGTGGTTCAGGCATGCGGCTGTCAAGCGGCGGTCGTGGGTTCGAATCCCGGCTCGTACCAATGAGTTTTTCGGAACTTATGTACGGAATATTTACCGGTAGCTTTTCGGTGAAGGAAAACATCGTGAGGAAACCGGTCTAATCCCAATAAGGTCTAGTTTACTCTGTGGGTTGGAAGGTCAGATGGCAGTCGCTTTCGTAAAACTAGTGCCTATGCCAAATCTTGGGATTAGGTGTCAAAGCGGACCCCGGGCTCCTTTAGGGGTACAACCAAGAATAACGCTAGGAGGATGATGATGACAACAGTACGAGACATGTGTCATCATTTAGCCCTGTAATCGTAGAGCGAGTAAACCTAAGTCTGTCAGTCCTGAAACGGCCGGAAGTACTTGGCAGACGGTGCCAAAGGCGGCAATAGTTATTTGTTCAACAAGAGAGCAAAGTAGATTTTTGCTGCGAGTGTTGATGTTGAGTCCCGAGCAAGCGAAAGATTCCATATTTGAATCACGAGCGTAGCGAGTGATTCAAAATTAGAATCTTGAGCGTAGTGAGGGACTCAAAGGCACGAGATGCAAATATCTTTGCTCTCGTGTGATACATACAACTTTTCACCTCAGCAGTGAGAACATCGTCACGTTAAAAAATATATCGCTAGGCTTTTACGCACCTACAATATTCTGAATTTGTAATAGAGCACTGGTGACACATCATAGTGTGATGATGTGTCACTATGATGTGTCACCAGTGCTCGATATCTAAATTAAAAAGCTACTTTGACTCACGGAGTGAGCAAAATCGCATTTTGCTCACTGTTTTCACGCAGCAAAATATGCTTGTTCGAGCTGCTGAGGTGAAAAATGTATTAAGAGTTCTGAATATCACATTTTTTGTGACATTGCCGTTATATATTATGTTCGCTTCCCACATCAACTCTCGGAGTGTATGCGTACATTCCGAACAGCATAGTTGCATATTTCACCAGTGGTAGGTACTCGTATTTATCTAATTTGTTTAGGTTTAACTTAAGGAAGACACTTCCTACACGTATTTGTGTATGATTTACAAAAGCGCAAATATATTATGGATGCTGGATAGTAGTTACTTAGATGTAACTACTAAAACAAAACTGGCCAAGTGCGAGTTGGACTCGCGCACGAAGGGTTCCGTACCATTATCTATAAAACCGGCAAAAAAATCACGTTTGTTGTATGGGGGCCCCCCTTAAAAAAATATTTTATTTTGTTTTTAGTATTTGTTGTTATAGCGGCAATAGAAATACATAATCTGTAAAAATTTCAACTCTCTAGCTATCACGGTTCTTGAGATACAGCCTGATGACAGACAGACGGACGGACAGCGAAGTCTTAGTAATAGGGTCCCGTTTTACTCTTTGAGTACGGAGCCCTAAAAAATATAATAATAGAAAAAAGTAAAAAGAAGTGGTGAAGATGTAAAAAGTTGATGATGATTAACTTTTCATAAAACGTGAAAACGCTCTGTTATTAATATTATGGTTTGTAGGGAAATGGGAACAAGTGACGTATTATTTTTTTTTAGTCCAGCAGCGTCCATTTTTCATCTTTATGTATTTAAAAATCGAATATCTAAAATATGTTCAAGCCTTCCCATCATCTATACCAGCTACCAGCTGTAGCTTAGAAGTAGGTAGTTCAAAGTTCGAACCAATTTCAAACAATATCTCAAGAAAACCACACCACCACAAATTACTTCCCTACAACATTTTCTTAACTTAAATACGTGTAAACTTCACGTGGCAAACTGGCAACATTTCTAACCGATCCTCAACTTTTCAGCCAGTAGCATGGACGTAATTTAAACTTGGAATAACATTTTAAGCCGTGCCACACTTACTCAGTTTGATCATTGGCAGTTACACAGCCAAATTGAACCGTAATGATTAATATTTAAGGTTGTTTTAGCTTCGCATGGAGCCTCTTGGTTTGTGAGGTTATGTTGGCAACGCTTAGTACGTTGGGCTTAAACTTTGTAAGGTCATGTGAAGGTTTTATTGCTTCGGAGTATAGATTATATTTAATGACTTTGAGGACCTACATGCCAAATTTGACTAGCGATTTACATTTGTAGGTAATGGTAGGCCATTTAACGTTAATTACTAGGTACTAGCTTTTGGGACCTTGTCCTAAAGTCCTAATCCCAGATTTAGAAATAAATTTAAATGGTAGGAAACGCTTTCCTTTCAAATGTTTATCAGATTAACTGGGTACATTGGTTAATTACAAAAACATTTTCATATTGTTAATACTTATAGTTCTATTTACTTTGTCAATCACGATCACGTTAATACACAGTGAAATTTTAGTGGTTCTTTTCCCGTGGCAGGGCGATTTGCTATCGGTAGTGCTTTCAAATTATGATAGACAAACTTATAGGTAAATAAACTGTTTTCCAAAAAAAAATTACAAAAAACTAACCTAAACTCGAATAAGCGAAAAACAATAATAACGCACTAAAACTTCAAGGTAGGTACTACTGCAGTGCTACTACTGGTCACTTTCGAGTTTCGTTCGACACATTTATAAATCAGGCATTTCTTAACATTATAAAAAAAAAAGATTACACATCGACTGTATATCGATAGCAAAATCATTTCGTTGCGGGAAAACAACCACTAAAATTTCACGGTGTATAATTCAAGTACTTAAGTAATGTGAAACGTAGAAAGCATCCAAAATTCAAACACAAATATATCATCACGCAAATAGCCCTTACCGAAATTAGAACCCTGGACCATTTTCCTACTTTTGTCAGCAACATATTGGACTGACATCCGCCGATATTTTGTTGCAAGTTGCAATTTTACAAATCGTCATTTGTAAGATTGTGATGGATAATGTCTGTACAGAAGGTCACCTGGCTAACAAAATCGATGTTTGAACGCTAGAAAACGTAAATCATGGCATCCCACTCCACCGCATAGCACGTGCTCTTTCTAGTTAGGGTCGTCACATTTAATAATAAAATAATAATAAATATTTGCGGACAATCATACACAAATCAACCTAGTCCCAAACTAAGCAAAGCTTGTACTATGGGTACTAGACGACGATATACATACTTATATAGAGAAATAAATACTTAAATACATAGAAAACATCCATGACTCAGGAACAAATATTCGTGCTCATCACACAAATAAATGCCCTTACCGGGATTCGAACCCAGGACCTCTTGCTTCGTAGGCAGGGTCACTACCAACTAGGCTAAGGCGGTCGTCAATTTGAACATAGACAGAGGATGATGGAGTCCTAGCGAATACCCAAAAGGGATAAAGAGGTAAATTTACCTGACTGAATAGGGGTGTAGACGCTATATTTATTATTACTCCAAAAGACAGAAGGCAAATCAATAAGCCTAGCGACGAAAATCCCATCCTAATATCTCAAAAAATTACCAAGCTACAACCGTTTTACTATTGCTTGTTAGAGAGAGAAAACGCTAGGGGATCGTGACGTCACGATCCCCTAGCGTTTTCTCTCTCTAACAAGCAATAGTAAAACGGTTGTAGCTTCGTAATTTTCGTAAATGACAATACCTAGTTACATATGAAGGTGTGTTTTGCGGAAAAGGGACAGAATATTACCTCCTCTTAAAACTTCTGACACTTTGTGATTATTTAATCCCCTGCTTTTCTTTTTTCTCCATTTGACAGTATTTTTAATCCTTTTTCGAGAAAATGTATCATTATTGGATACTTTATTTGGTCTCTACACCCCTATTGAGAAGGATCACATGACTAATACATCCTCGACATCGTATGTCTATAATACTTTAGTCGTATTATATGCGTGACGTCAGTTTCAGTACAATATTTTGACAGGTGGTGACAAACAAAATAACCTATACGCCTTGAGGGAGAGGAGATTCAACATTGTATTTCGTTCCTACTTATGGTATTGTCTATGCTTACATGTTTGTTACACACGTCACACATATTGTGTGTATGTGTGAGTGAGTCGCTCTATTCTATCCTTCTGCTTCTTCCTTTCTCTATGCATTTGAAGGTCATCGTCGTTGTTCAACGCCGGTCGCGGTACGATGAGAGTCACGCCCTGGCCACGACTTTGGTCTCAAGCGATCTGCGACCAGCGTTTTATCTGTTCATTGCGCGGTCGAGACGCGCAACGCACTGTTGTTAGTTGGGATCACGCGCAATGAACAGATAAAACGCTGGTCGCAGGTCGCTTAAGACCAAAGTCGTGGCCAGGGGGCCATGTCAACAGTGTCCGCGTTCGGGTGTATTGCACCTCCGAAGTGCGCGAAAGCCGAGTTATCCTAAGCGGGAAGAGAGAATCTCGCGAACGGTAAGGCGACGTAGAATGTATGAGAGGTCGAGGTAAATAGGCTTGTGCCCTAAGATTTATTTACGATGCCATTCGAACCAGTTTGTGGGGAGGAACAAATGTTTGTATGAGTACAACTACAATTAAAGAACGTAAATACCCTAAAAAATTGCGTTAAAGACGGACGGCGGCAGGCGAAACGCTTCATACTAATTGACGTTAAAGTATGACGTCACATGTTGCAATTCAATCAATCAATATCAATATTATTTATTGCATCCATAGTTGTACAGATCTTATAATAGGTACATGAGTTCCATATGGGCCCTGATAGGGCGTAGCAATTTATATTTAGTTTTATTTAATTACATGCCATTTATATGCTTAACATTCCTTAAAATATATTTTTTCCTTAGGCAGTTATTTTATTAATCATGCACATGCATTTCAATCTTCCTCTAATTACTAGCTAGGTCACATACTATATCTAAACATAGCTACTTATTTACATCTATTAACTAAAACATTATTTGATAATTGTATATACCTATGTAATTCTAATGTCAATTTATTATTTTGAGCGGTAAATTGTAAATGTACTATTAAACTATTTAAGGGTGTCTGTAATAAATTCTTGATACGAGTAATATGTTTTACTTATTAGCCAATCTTTAAGTCGACTGCGGAAACTATTATATTAAACTTATCCTCTTTTTTTATGAAGTCAGGGATTTTGTTGTAGACTTTTATTGATTGGTAATGAGGTCCACTTTTATACATATTCAGCTTAGGTTCCGGGAGGGCTAATTGGTTATTTCGACGGACGCTTTTAACAAATGTGTATTGAGTTAGATGTTTTTTTACAAACAGTGCTACTTCCAGTATATATATGCACGGTAGGGTTAGCAGCTTAAGTTTGACAAAGTGGGGTCGGCAACTTTCCGGGCAGCGTATGTTTGCTATTATGCGTATACACTTTTTTTGCGCTACGAACAAGTCGTGGGCGTCAGTGCTATTTCCCCATAAGATAATGCCATATCGCAGCCATGCATATGCATACGCATAATATGCCGATAATGCACATTCAATATGAGTATTTCTCTTAAGTACACTTAGCGCATATATGAAACGAGATAACTTGTTGTTTGTAATTTCAATATGCTTTTTCCAATTTAGGTTTGTGTCTATTGTAAGACCCAATAACTTAAATGTACTAACTTCTTCAATACCGATTTCGTTTGATACATGTGCCAAATCTAGAGGTATTTTTTGGTATGGCCTGAATTGTATTAACTTAGTTTTGTTCATATTAAGTTCTAAACAGTGTTCGCGTAGCCAGTCGTTAAAGTCATTTTCATTTTTTTTTTATATATTACTCACTTTTCATACTTATCGTTGTATGGAAAATCAAGTAAATTGCTGTTACGGTCGCGAAATACTGCGTTTAGGTCCATAGTTGAATTACAATTTTGTTTCTATAAAACCGTAAGGATTCTATTGATAGCTGAAAATCTACTCTTGGACAATAAAAAAAAATACATATTTTTCTAAATTTTCAAGGTTTCATATCTTTTTATGATTTAAATTATATTTTGTAATTTATGCTTTATTAAGTACAATAATTTCATGGTTTACTATTCATTTAGCAACACTACATTGTCAATTTTAACATTTTTAACATGACGCAACTACCCTATTATTTGGAATACAGGCGTGTGTGACTGGTAGTTTCATTAACCAATCCACCATATAGAGGACGCCCTTTTTGACTAAGTTAAGCCTTTCAATGACTGGCGCGACCTGGCCCCGTAGCATAGATGGCCTTTATCACGCGATAAGTGACAGGATAGAGCATCCGTCCCTAGCTGACACCGTTCGATAGAACAAGACGACGCTCTTATCCTGTCACTTATCGTGTGATATCCATGCTACGGGGCCTGCTGTGGCGGTCAATAGTAATTTTGACAGCTAGTGCCAAATTTACTGTAGGCCGCCACCGCAGGCCGCGCCGGCCAGTGTGATTCAGGCCTTAGGAGTACAAACAATAGGCCCCACTTATATTGGGTACAGTCGCCATCACATACATCGGAGCAAACAAGCACGTCACAAACATCGGAACACACCTCTATTTTCAAGGCATTAGGGTGCATGTGCCGATATTTTAGAACACCTATAGTGTATCTATGTATGTGATGGCGACTGTAGGTACTTGTCATGACGTCTATAGTATTCTGTACGGTACATCACATTGTCCTTCTGTAATTGTTTTCTTTGCGCACGACTATGAATTATTATACAAAGTTCTATATAAAATAAGCTCCAGCTTCGTTTCGTTATGGATCTTCAGGCGCTATAGTATCATGGTCTTCTCTCCCTCTCGCTGAGCATAAGCGTGAGCGAGATGGAAGTGCGTGTTTGGAAGCGCGGATATCATGTTTTTTAATTTTAATTTTTTGTGCGTTTAAATAAATAAAAAAGTAATCACTAAGTTCCCTCAAAAATGATATTGCCGATTTTTAGAACCAATGTTAATATGTTTAGCTATTGTGCATAATTTGTTACGAATGTTTTAAGTGAATTTTAATATGTTTTAGAGCTATGTTCGTGATTTTTTTTCTATCGAGCGAAAATTGCTTAATCGTGTTTCGAATCACTGATTTCCCTGCAGAAAAGCCTCAAGATTACTATTCGTATTTTTTTGAAACCATATTATTATAAACAGACACATTATATTGTTTCAAAAACTATGTTCGCTTCACGTCGCTGAACCTATAGCGCCTTCAGTCATAAAACAAAATATGAGTTGTGAACAACAACGCTCAGTTCCAGCTAACTCGAAACATGCTGTATATAATCTGCTCCGTCCAATACAAAGACATTTGGTCTCGTCCGTTAACTTTCCACCGTAATTTGGCCCCTAGTTTCTTACCAACATTATGTATAGGCAGAGACTAGTAAATTATAAAGACTGCCATTGTCACTCAATAAATAATAGTACGAGTACTACACGCCATTGTCTATTCTAAACAATTAGACTTCTGCTTTCCTCCTCCCAGGATGCTCGACACAAGTCGGCTCCCGATCTAAACGTATACTCCACGCCAGTTGAAAACGAAAAAAATGTAAACAAATATGGCTGACTATCAGTTGATCTCTCTGAATCTATGAGAAAACTTCAATTGATAGTGATGTGACATGAACAGTGTTATTTTGCTATCGATTCGATTTAGACACGGGACAACAAATGCAATTGATAGTCAGCCATATTTGTTTACATTTTTTTTAGTTTTCAACTGGCGTGGATTTTAGTTTGGCTCTCATTTTAAAACGGCGTGCTGAAATAACATGAAACTTTGTAAACCTACACAATGGGATCTGCCATGTCTAGGTAAACTAGTTTCTGGTAGTAGAAATTATAATAGGAAAAAAAACCGGCCAAATGCGAGTCGGACTCGCGCACATAGGGTTCCGTACCATTATCAATAAAAATATTTATTTTATTTTGTTTTTAGTATTTGTTGTTATAGTGACAACAGAAATACATCATCTGTGAAAATTTCAACTGGAACTATCACGATATCAGTGAGATACAGCCTGGTGACAGACAGACGGACGGACGGACGGACAGCGGAGTCTTAGTAATAGGGTCCCGTTTTACTCTTTGAGTAGGGAACCCTAAAAAGAGAGAAAATAAAGCAAGCTACGTTATAAACTCAATGACAAAGCTCCAAATTTCATCTAAATCGGTTCAGCGGTTTAAGCGTGAAGAGGTATCAGACAGACAGACACACTTTCGCATTTATAAATTTTATAATATTATAATATTAGGCGATGGATACAAGCTTTTTGAATAGCTCTGGTCTACTGCGGAAGTTCGTAACACTTTGTCTAATGTCTTTGCTAGTTTAGTTGTTAAGGGGAAGGATTCAAGATATACTGAAACCAAACTAGATTTGGACTTTTTATGTAGCTGCACGCACAGTCATTCAATCAATTGACAGTCCCTTAGAACATTGAGTTTTTTACTGTATTTAACATTAAATTACATAAACACGTCGAATTGTATATTAGAAAATGTATCTTTGCACAACATTGAAATTATAAATGGTGATTGATCATTGAACTAGAGGTATTTATTTAGATTAGACTAATGCGTTTGTTCGCGCATTCACACTTGTTTTTAAGGTTTAGATACACACAGTTCATCCGTTTAGTGATCATTTTCAGGATGATGTTGGCACTGCCCCGTACCTACCCTACGCACCAGGGACTTATGATCATCGTACCTACATATTTCAGGATGCTGTTGATACTGGCCCGTACCCTACGCACCAGGGAATTATGATCATCGTACCTACATATTTCAGGATGCTGTTGATACTGGCCCGTACCCTACGCACCAGGGACTTATGATCATCGTACCTACATATTTCAGGATGCTCTTGATACTGGCCCGTACCCTACGCACCAGGGACTTATGATCATCGTACCTACCTATTTCAGGATGCTGTTGGTACTGGCCCGTATCCTACGCACCAGGGACTTATGATCATCGTACCTACCTATTTCAGGATGCTGTTGGTACTGGCCCGTACCCTACGTACCAGGGACTTATGATCATCGTACCTACATATTTCAGGATCCTGTTGGTACTGGCCCGTACCCTATGCACCAGGGACTTATGATCATCGTACCTACCTATTTCAGGATGCTGTTGGTACTGGCCCGTACCCTACGCACCAGGGACTTATGATCATCGTACCTACCTATTTCAGGATGCTGTTGGTACTGGCCCGTACCCTACGCACCAGGGACTTATGATCATCGTACCTACCTATTTCAGGATGCTGTTGGTACTGGCCCGTACCCTACGCACCAGGGACTTATGATCATCGTACCTACCTATTTCAGGATGATGTTGGTACTGGCCCGTACCCTACGCACCAGGGACTTATGATCATCGTACCTACCTATTTCAGGATGCTGTTGGTACTGGCCCGTACCCTACGCACCAGGGACTTATGATCATCGTACCTACCTATTTCAGGATGCTGTTGGTACTGGCCCGTACCCTACGCACCAGGGACTTATGATCATCGTACCTACCTATTTCAGGATGATGTTGGTACTGGCCCGTACCCTACGCACCAGGGACTTATGATCATCGTACCTACCTATTTCAGGATGATGTTGGTACTGGCCCGTACCCTACGCACCAGGGACTTATGATCATCGTACCTACCTATTTCAGGATGATGTTGGTACTGGCCCGTACCCTACGCACCAGGGACTTATGATCATCGTACCTACCTATTTCAGGATGCTGTTGGTACTGGCCCGTACCCTACGCACCAGGGACTTATGATCATCGTACCTACCTATTTCAGGATGATGTTGGTACTGGCCCGTACCCTACGCACCAGGGACTTATGATCATCGTACCTACCTATTTCAGGATGCTGTTGGTACTGGCCCGTACCCTACGCACCAGGGACTTATGATCATCGTACCTACCTATTTCAGGATGATGTTGGTACTGGCCCGTACCCTACGCACCAGGGACTTATGATCATCGTACCTACCTATTTCAGGATGCTGTTGGTACTGGCCCGTACCCTACGCACCAGGGACTTATGATCATCGTACCTACCTATTTCAGGATGCTGTTGGTACTGGCCCGTACCCTACGCACCAGGGACTTATGATCATCGTACCTACCTATTTCAGGATGCTGTTGGTACTGGCCCGTACCCTACGCACCAGGGACTTATGATCATCGTACCTACCTATTTCAGGATGATGTTGGTACTGGCCCGTACCCTACGCACCAGGGACTTATGATCATCGTACCTACCTATTTCAGGATGATGTTGGTACTGGCCCGTACCCTACGCACCAGGGACTTATGATCATCGTACCTACCTATTTCAGGATGATGTTGGTACTGGCCCGTACCCTACGCACCAGGGACTTATGATCAGCGTACCTACCTATTTCAGGATGATGTTGGTACTGGCCCGTACCCTACGCACCAGGGACTTATGATCATCGTACCTACCTATTTCAGGATGATGTTGGTACTGGCCCGTACCCTACGCACCAGGGACTTATGATCATCGTACCTACCTATTTCAGGATGATGTTGGTACTGGCCCGTACCCTACGCACCAGGGACTTATGATCATCGTACCTACCTATTTCAGGATGATGTTGGTAATGGCCCTTACCCTACGCACCAGGGACTTATGATCATCGTACCTACCTATTTACTAAAGATCAATCGTTCCGATTTGCATGCTTTTAACACCATTTGTAGCATTTGACTGAATTTCGGGGTGTACCGCTATCACAAATCCTCGAGTTAATTAATTTAGCGTACGCACTAGTTTTACGAGAACGACTGCCATCTGACCTTACAATCCAGAGTGAGAACTAGACCTCGATAGGATCAATTTAATGTACACGAACATTAAGGATTAATTTGAAAAAGTTAACAACATATAGTTACCCTCATAGAAGTTGCATTTTTGCAAAGTTTGAAATGTTCATTGTAAAACAAAAGAAACTAAACTTAGGCTTAAGGGCGACTTTTTAAAAGCAGTTTCAATAGGTGCCATTCAAAACACTACTGCCTTTTAAAGTAAGTTTTTAAGGCCTCGTTGTAGTGAGGACATTTTAATTGTATCCATTTGTGACGTCACTGTTTCTAGGGTATTGTAAATAAATAAAGTAAAAAAAGTGATTATTTAACTAAAACCGCTTTTCCCACCGATATTCGACTGATTGAAAAATTAAAATTCTACTACTCATAAACTTGCATTTTATAAAATTACTATCTTGTAACTATATAGTTTTTTTATTAAAGATCCACTTTTTCGAATTAAAAAAATGCAGGCTCGCAATACAGTTCACAGAGTCACTAGTAGGTAATTATTCATTTCAACTTGTCTCTTACACGTGTTGCTTAGGCAACATGTGAGCAAGTATGTACTATTAATATAAAATAATGTATGTATATGCGCAGATGTTTCCAGCGTTGAGTTAGAAATAAATAAGACTGGCTCGTGAATTTAGCAACCCCGTGCCCTGAGGTTTATTAAAGGTTACACAGGTTATAAATAGGAGATATATTCGTAAGTATTTAGAGGTAGGTAAACGAGGATTGAAGAGTTTCTAAATTTATACGTGGGATGTCTGCCGACTATTAGAAAGATGTACAAAAACACTCGTTTAGCATCGCCATTATATGTTTATGTCAAAGTCAAAGTAATTTATTATTTCAAGTAGGTATGCTTAACCATGAAGCCATTTCAAAATGTCAAATATACAATGTTATGGGCACCAGCTTGGCTTTGCGCAAAGGCTTTGCGCCTGGAGTGACCCAGGGCGGGTTAATCGACACTTAATTTTCAATGTAGCGGTTTTTATTATTTAAGTATTAGGTATTGTATTAGTAGTTTTAGGTATTGTATTGTTTTCTTCTTTATGTTGTATTTTGCATAAATAAATTTTAATTAGTCATAAATTATTAAACAAAACATTAAAGTGATGTGATTTATAATACGATAATAATAACAATAATTAGGTACCAACACAACATAATAATTATAACGAATAAGTAGTAAATTACCAAAATGCGTAGAGCAATTCAATCCCAGACGGTTTTGTCATTCATTATTTACGTTTAACATAGTTCTTAAGTTTGTTAATAGTCAGACTACAGTGTAGTCACCAGTGCAGTGGCGGAGTGGAGCGCCCATACAAGCCGATTTCCACCGACTTGCCTAATAGTTATTTGTTATACAAGTGGGGAAAGTTGTATTTTACCTGCAAGTGTTCATTTGAAACACGAGCTAGCGAAAGGATTCTATGATTGACAAAAAAAAGTTTAAAAAACGTTAAAAAATGTAAAAAAAAAAAGTGAAAACAAAGTTAAAAAAAGAAAAAAAATGTAAGAAAAGTTAACAAAAATATTAAGATGAAGTAAAAAAGTTAAAAAAAAGTTTAAAAAAGTAAAAACAAAAATTAAAAAAACGTTAAAAAAAAGAAAAAAATAATATGTCATAAAATATACAAAAAACCTAAAATAAACATTTAACGTTCTACGTCATAGTACTTTTAACGTTCTACGTCTACTTTCTTCACATGTGGATAAAAAGCGATTTTCTCAATAGATATCAAACATACAAAATGGCCTTTCCGAGCAAGTGAGGTGAAAAATTATTTTTTCACACCTCTCATTCAGAAAAGTAAGTTTTAGTCCCCGACGAGAGGGAGCAAAATGCTGCTTTTCTGTTCAAGCTACTTTTTTAATTTATTCATTGGCTTGTAGCATTTACGCAATGTGCCAATAGAATCTTGATAAAATAATCGATTGTAATTTCATCGTTCGATCATCGATTACGATGAAATTACATGATGATGATGATATATATATATACTTCCAGCGGACTCCCGCGACCTTTACCAGGTCATCTGTCCACCTTGTGGGGGGCCCTACCCACGCCGCACCTTCCGGTACGTGGTCGCTACTCGAGAACCTTTCCGCCCCAACAGCCTTCGGTTCTACGTGCAATGTACGTATATTTTTTTAGTTTTTTTTTGTTTTTGTTGTTTTGTTTGTTTGTTTTTTTTGTTATTTTTTCTTGTTTGTTATTGTTTTTATTTCCTTTTTTTGTTTTTTTTTTCAGTTTGTGTTTTTTAGGTTTTTTTTTGGTTTTCTGTTCGTTTTTTTTTGTTTTTTTGTTGTTTTTTGTTTCTTTTGTTATTTTTTTTTAGTTTTTTAGTTTCGTTTGTTTTTTGTTTCGTTTTTTAGTTTCGTTTTTTTTGTTATTTTTTGTTTTTGTTGTTTTTTTGTTGTTGTTTGTTTTTGTTTTGGTTTTTTTGCTGTTTTTTTTCTTTTTTTGTATTGTTGATCGTTTTTTTTTTTTTTGCTTTTCTTTTTTTGTATTTTTTTTCGGTTTTTTGTTATTTTCTTTTTTTATTTCGTTTGTTTTTTGTTTTTTTGTTTCGTTGTTTTTTTTGTTTTTGTTGTTTTTCTTTTTTTGTTCTTTTTTTTTGTTGTTTTTGTTGTTTTTTTTTTTTTGCAAATGTTTTCCTCATAGTCGGTGTGAAAAGTTACATGTGTCACTCAGGAGCAAAATTATTTTCGTCTTGGGCGTTAACACTTGAATCCCTCACTACGCTCAGGATCCTACGTTAGAATCCCTCGCTACGCTCGGGATTTTATTGTAGGATCCCTCGCTACGTTCAGGATTCAATACACCGCCCTCGCCATAAATATACTATTTTGCTCCCTTGTGACAGAAATAACTATTTATATATACTTAGTTAATATACCTACTCTAAACTCTTTCATAACATTTTTTTGCTCAAGGTTGCCCATCGAAAATTTTCATGCGTTGCCGCCACTGCTAGTCACACTACTTGGGAGTTTATTATAGAACAGGAGTTTATTATGTTTTCACTGCTCATGCTCGAAAAGTGTGCCATATTAGGCTTAAATCATTTAATTCGGGTTGTGCACGACGCACTGGACTGTAGAGGCTGAGGCACTTGTCAACTCCCGTCCACTCACTCATGTCACCATCGATCACAACAGTGAAGAAGCGCTCACTCCCACGCACTTTCTTCTGGCTGCGTCTTCAGGTCGCCCGATACCAGCGACGTTATCGGACTCTGACTTTGCCTCGAGAAGTAGCTGGCGCAAGGCCGTTCGATGGGCAGACCATTTTTGGCAGCGATGGGTCAAAGAATACCTGCCAACACTCATCCTAAGACTCGGACGTGGGGTAGCTCCTGAGGTGGCCGTTGGCGACGTGGTGTTGATCGCTGATCCAAACTCACCTAGAGGCACCTGGCAACGGGGGCGGATGACAGCAGTTTTTCCGGGCCCCGACGGCGTAATCCGGGTTGCTGATGTTCGCACCCTGATGGGCATCATGCGGCGGCCCCTCCGTAAGCTGGTGAAGCTGCCTTTATAGAAAGACGGAGGAATGTGCACGACGCACGTTTTTGGAAGCTTTTTACCTTTTTATATAGTTTTGTTTTTGTATTATTTTGTACTTTTGTTTTAGAATATGTCGAGTAGTTAGTTTGGTATTGTCATAGGCGGTGTCTGTTATGTTGTTTGCTCAATTAAAGTCTGTTTCTGAATCAGTGCCTATCCTTTAAAGAAACGCAGCGCCTATACGGGTATCATCGACCCATAAAAATACATTTCCAATCATTACACAACAAAATAAAATCACAATAAAATCTGAACTAAGTTAAAATGTTTGAAAATCACAAATGGAAAAATAAATAAGCTAATATTATAATAATTAACTACCTTCTACCATAGAAAGGTGGCGATTGGCTTAGAAAGCGGGGCTAAAGTAGTACATTTAGCCCCTAGGGAAAATATGTATAGGTAGGTACATATTTATGATTTTAAAACATTTTAATTTGACCAATTAAAACACTTCACCGTAAGTATTAAATCCACCAATCACAACCATTTAAAAAAACATTTGCATTTGCTATCGATCAATCAGTTTTTTATTCCCTAACTCACAATCATTAAAAAAAACGTCTCTGACCGTTTTATAGCCGCGTCTAAACGTTCGAGCGTGGTATCTCGCTTTATCTGTGTGGACGCGCCTATAAACGGCCAGAAGCGTTTATTCTAGGTGTGCATGTCATTTAATGTTTCGATGCGTTTTTAAATAATAAGTGACTTCTAATTTATTTGGTTTTATTTTAGTAATTGAAGACAACAAGTTTATTCTACGAAGTTTTATTGTGCGTGTGGCTGATACTTTAGGTCCGATTATATAACTAAGTCTTAAAAAAATACGTTGTGCACTAGAGCATAAAAGTGGCATTTTGTGCAGCTTACATACAGCACAAACGCGAACTTTACAAGCATGAACATACTGACTTATCTACACACTGCACTGGTACTTTAATTATACTAGTAGTTTTAATTATGGCAACAATATTTTCTGTCACCTAAGATCCCAGTTTCTATATGGGCTATTCACGCTCCGCAAAACAACAGACTTTGCCACAGCACTCTCTGCCTACTACGCCTATGCCCACTCGTGGTTCAGGTACGGCATTATTTTGTGGGGTGACAGATGCTCATGACATATTTATAATGCAAAAAAAATGTATACGTGTACTGGTGGGCATACGAAACCGGGATAGTTGCAGGCCCTATTTTACCAAACACGGCATATTACACAGTAGCAGATTATTTTAGTGATAGATAATAAGAGCGAAAGTATTTTCTTTGTTTTGATTTTATGATGTATACTATATTGAATTTAATTTAGATTTATATAAGCTATATTGTGTTTTTGCTTTGTAAATTTAGCTTTTCCTAATTTTACCTACACACACTAGCAAATGTAGGTAACAACTTAATAATTTAAGTTTGCTATACCCGTCCAGGGTCCATGAGACACATACATATTGTAAGAACTTTTATTTTACCATGGTGCAATAAACGATCATGATTATGATTATGATTATTAGATGTGTCACTAATCTGCAATACCCTTATTATAATATCTATTTAATTATATATTAGTCACCATTTTAATCAAAACTGTCTCTAAGTATAAATCACTTTTATCTATAGCCTTAATATAAGATCTGTCATCAAAATAATAGATCAGTTCCTCAGTTCCTTAATTTAATGAAAAAAAACAAATAGGGGCGGAGTCAAATACGGTATTCGACAAAAGTCAAATCAGCTTCTTTTTTTGTCAATGCTATAAACTTCAAAATATATAAGTTGGTTTTACTATAAATAACTTAAGATGTAAATAAATGATTAAAGGTAAATATAGCTACAAAAACCCGAATCAGCGCACCCCACTTCCAAGTGGTCTTGTTGTAACTAAACGCAGTAAACTGGTCTAGTTTCCTTTTATTTAAAAGAATATTTACCAAATAAAAAAAAAAATATATTAAATAATCTAAGTCCAAGTCACTGCAGCATTCTACATTTAGGCCCCGCCTTTTACCATATTTTATTATTTTATGTGACTGCAGCATTCTACGTGAAAATTCATCCTTCTTTTGATTCTCATTGTCTGTCGACTTTTTGAAAATCGAACGAAGTTAAGATGAGTTAAGAATGAGTTAGTGTTACATTTTGTTTCAATTAAAGACTTCAAAATGTTCTAAAATCTGTGACGTCATCGGATGTTTGGGGTATAAAAGGGCCGGTCAGCAACAACATGGGATTCACTTCAGCTTCAACATTCAGACTGACAAGGTCTCTGGTTTATAGTTGGGAAAGTCTTGGTGGGTGGTTATTACCTTCATATTATTACTAACTTCACAATCTTATACAAAGAATTTTAAAGTTATTTTAGTCAAGTAAAAAACCAGAAACAGTGTCCAGGATTACAGTATTCCTGAGGGACCCTTCCTGCCTAACGGTGCCAATGGGAATGGTCCAGAGTCTTTTGCTACAGACTTGAGAATGTCTGGCGTCTACCTCTTTTATTTGCATAGGAGACGTTACCCCATATCTGAGGTCTCACGATTCTCAAAGCCCAGCTGACGACGTAAACGAGGCGTAGTCATTCATGTGATCCGCACAGAGGGATATCCTCACTCGTTGAAATCGTGCAGTAATTGAGATTCGGACTTATTAAATATATTTAAATATAACTTTCATATACATAATAGGGCGCCTTACTCCTCGTACTCCATCTAGACTTCGGTCGCGAGGGGGGGAGGCAATCACACAGGCCTTAGGTTGCAGATCTCAGATTGGCCGACTGAACTCTAACAGCTTAGTTAGGGCATACAGCTTCGGTATTGTTCTTTGCTAAAATCAAGGTAGATTTTGGTTTCGAACAATCAAATGAGTTCTGTGGGATTAGTATAGGGATAAATTAATACACATATTTTGGGTGGAATAGGACTTTGAGGGGAGGTTAGGGGTGTTAGGTTATTGTAACTATTTTCATAATTTCGGGTATTAAGTTTTCGATTTATAGTATTGAAGTACTGGGTCTCTGTGGTCGAGCGTGATACTTGATACTACTGGTTAGGGAAACAGAGGCGTTTTAGAATGAAACAATTATGTTATAGGGACCAGCGGGAGGCGAAGCAGGCCGCTGATGACTGTAGTTACGGGTGGAATAATACCCTTATAACTACTAGCTACTTCAAATTGCATTTACCATCGAAGATCACATTTGACTTCGGCTGATTCAGTACTTCTAATGATTGCGTGTTTATCACATGCAGTTAATAGATTATTAATAGAGACTTTAAGAAGTCTTAGTAATATTAAACTAAAAGAAGTCTGATGAGTTTGTTTCGGCGTTTCTTCTCAATCAGTCCGATAGGTCAGAAACGCTAGTAATCTCATTCTCCGAGTCTTAAACTCTAGGAAAGCTAAGTAGGTAAAGTGGACTAGGACGCTCAATCCCCATCCTGGCAATGACGTAGCAAGTGGCGTTCAAAGGGGTACCTTTTCGCTACGACCTGTCGAAAGTATTTTGTTATAAAACAAGTACCTAGGGAAACATTCTAGCTTATTATAGGGAAAACTAAATAATCTTGATAATATGAAGTATAAAAGCTACGTCTTTGCTCAACGAGCGTGTAATAGGTCGTTGGGGTTTTTTTACCAACAAAAATAAAATATTTTATTAATTTCTTGTTATTCACTAGTAGGACTTGGTGGAAAAGGGCTAGGTAGTTCATAGTTTAAGTAGGACAGGATCTTGAGTAGACGAAGAGTTCATTTGCCTGACAAGCATTCACATTAAAGATTTTGGGTTTTACGGTTCACAACATTACGGGGTCCTTCCTAGACGAATCATTTTGGCCATTTCTTAGTTTAAGTGTTTTATTTGAGTTCTTTTGCGATATTTTATTTGACAGCTAGGGTCGATTGTTACAATTTGGTGCCGTGACCAGGATAATAAAAGAACTTTAATGAATTATTAGGATAACGTTGTACGGATTAATTTTATAGTAGCCTCTTAGGCTACAATTTGCTGCCGTGAAAATGGAGTGTGATCTTGTCGGGTTTTTGAGCTCTTCGTCTGTTAATCTATTTCAAGATATATTCTTAGAACTCCTACACTCATATTTAAGTTAGAAATACCATCTTAGAATAGGAAAATATTATCTTAGGAAGTTAAGTAATTTACATTAGCTAGAATAAATTTTAGTTAGAAATACTTACTCAAAATAATGACTGAAAATTTAGCCGCACTACAAAAATAAGAGGTGGAGGTCAGCCACAGGCATTGAGATCTAAGGTACAAATCTATATAAGCGGGGGGCAGCCAATAGGTGTGCTAAATTGTAAAGTTGGGGGGCAGTCATACTCTTACTTTGAATAAAAAAATTATTAGAATTACAAACTTATTACTTTTGCCAGTTTATATACGTTAAGGCTGTTGGTTTATACCTGGCACTTGTGTTTTCGGAAGGCGATCGTATTGATAATTGGTATTTACTACACTGCTTTAAACGGATAGCGTTCACTAGTTAGTTTAGACAAGTAGTAGAGTAAGGAGTTGAGAAGTTTGAATAAAATATGCAATTAATAGATTTTGCACATAACATACTTAAATATTTATTAGGAGAACTATGAGTAAAAAAGGCAAATAATTTAACGGGATTTCAGTTTAAAAATCTGGGGGCAGATCGTTTTTGATCTGTGTTTAATTCGAAGTTGGAATCGATAGACTTAATTGATTGTTTCATGTTTAGGATTATATAGAATAGTATATATTTTTAATGTTTATGCACCGATATTATAGAATACCTTTCATTGTTGAGAAGTAATAGTGTAGTATAAGATACCTTTGTTTATCTTAGGTAAATAGATGAGTTATAACACAGCTCGTAAGTGATATAAAAGTAACATAGTTACGTAGGTATTTAATCCCATAAATTAGTTTTGGATTACGTAGAAATTAACGAATGCTTTATAATTTGTTAAGAGTTATGCTAGACAACACATACTCGAGTGAGATGTAATGCTAACTAGTTCATTCGCAATAAAATAAAATGGAGTTTTATTTTATAGCTGGATGGGGTTGACAGTGTTATGTTGCATAATCATCATTATATTCTCGCTTTTAACTAAGGTATTAAAAATAATCTAGTTTTCGTATTTTGCATTCAGTACGAGTACTTAAAGCAGACAGTAAATTTATATGCTTTGTGTGGACATTCTTAGTAGGAATAAGTCAATTAGAATATTTGACGTAATGAATTTAGTTGTATGTGTTAATGTTAAGCATAGCGGATAAACTCCTAGCAAGCGTACGAGTTAGATAATTACATTGTGTGATTTTTGATGTAATGAATTCGTAATGAGCAGTTTCGCGTAAAACATTTGCACAGAAGGATTCAAGTAGAATTATTGGCGTAATGAATACGGTTTTATGCGTTGTTATTAGCAGTCGTAAGACATTACTGATTTCAACGTGACGAATTCAAGTAAGACGTGGTTGGTTGGAAGTAACGAAGAGCAAAGCGTAGCCAATCGTAGTGATACGTAGAGATGAGCAGCAAAGCGTAGAGATATAGAGCAAAGCGTAACCAAGCTTAGCGATGCGTTGAAATGTGGAATTATGCGTAGAGATACGGAGCAAAGCGTAACCAAGCGTAGCAATGCGTAGTAATGCGTAGCAATGCGTGGTAATGCGTAGCGACGCTAAGCGATGCGAAGCAAAGCGTAGCCAAGCGTAGGAATGCGTAGCGATGCATAGCGATGCGTAGAGGTGCGTGGAAGCGTAGACATGTAAACAATCCGTATTAGAGTTTTATATTTGGGGGGCAGGGTGCAAATTTGCTTGGTTTTTTATCAGAGGAGTTGCAGTTAATAGTTTATTAATTTAAAACTAAAACAAGGGGGTTTAAATTACAATTGTATACATTAATATGCATAAATTCATTTGTATAGAATAAAGGTAAATGATATAACTTGAAAAGAGCAACATATCTTTGTTGTGATTGTACTTATGGAGTTCTGTTTGATTGGTGGGAGCTACGGGGTAGAGATGGGAAAGTGAGATTAACAGGAATGTGTTAGTATGAAGCCGAAGGAAGTTTCGTCATAAGAGGTTGTATACTAGGAAGACATTGACTGGACATAGAGAGTTGTGTTGGAGTTTCTCCCAATTGAACAAAATTTACAGTACAATCTAGATTTATTGGTAATTGGTTCCTCCGATGCAAAGCGCAACGTGAAACCACAGTAATAGGAGTCAGGTTAAAGTCATAAAATGACAAGGTCTTTATGAGACTTACTGTGATGTCACCAACTCTACAGTAGCCAAAGAATAATGATTTACACACCTCATTTGATAAGGATATTCGACCTTAGTTCTCACATTCATAATTGCTAATAAAAGTACGCAACAAAGCAATTATTTAATGTGACGAATGGTTGCGATTAGCAAGACTAGCGTTCGCGTACCTGCATATTTTGTGCTGGTGCTATTAATTGGATTTCAGAAGAACTAAGATAGATATAAACAGGACAAAAATGAACTCTAAGGTCGGGTATCTTGTTCAAGTGTGACATGCACCAATAAGGTTGAGCTGTGGCGACTCGGTGACCGAGAGCAGATATCATACAAGGGCTTTTTCATCTTGCGTGGGGAGGTTTTGTGAGATGACTTGTCCGAGCAATGTGGACAGAATTAATGGATGCCCGGCCAGATCCTAAGATTCAGGGTGGTTTTACAAAATCGGGCTCTTATAGTCTACAAGATTCACAACCTTGTACTCGTAGGTTGCAAAGATGGAAAAGACTTAGAGGGAACAGTTTTCACTATTACATTATTTCAGTCTCTGGGTCTGCCTCTTTTGCTGGATTGTCTGCAGCTTATTCATTATTGGTTTAAATAAACACCACAGTTAAAATCACTCTTATTGGAGGGATTGACATATCAATAAATTGAAACTTTTTAAGATGATCGGTTTCACAGGGGGGTTGGGTTTAGAGATGATTTCTACAGACAAGATCTGAGAGATCTTATCTTGCAAATTCATCGAGGGCAGCTGTAACTAAACGCAGTAAACTGGTCTAGTTTCCTTTTATTTAAAAGAATATTTACCAAATAAAAAAAAATATATATTAAATAATCTAAGTCCAAGTCACTGCAGCATTCTACATTTAGGCCCCGCCTTTTACCATATTTTATTATTTTATGTGACTGCAGCATTCTACGTGAAAATTCATCCTTCTTTTGATTCTCATTGTCTGTCGACTTTTTGAAAATCGAACGAAGTTAAGATGAGTTAAGAATGAGTTAGTGTTACATTTTGTTTCAATTAAAGACTTCAAAATGTTCTAAAATCTGTGACGTCATCGGATGTTTGGGGTATAAAAGGGCCGGTCAGCAACAACATGGGATTCACTTCAGCTTCAACATTCAGACTGACAAGGTCTCTGGTTTATAGTTGGGAAAGTCTTGGTGGGTGGTTATTACCTTCATATTATTACTAACTTCACAATCTTATACAAAGAATTTTAAAGTTATTTTAGTCAAGTAAAAAACCAGAAACAGTGTCCAGGATTACAGTATTCCTGAGGGACCCTTCCTGCCTAACGGTGCCAATGGGAATGGTCCAGAGTCTTTTGCTACAGACTTGAGAATGTCTGGCGTCTACCTCTTTTATTTGCATAGGAGACGTTACCCCATATCTGAGGTCTCACGATTCTCAAAGCCCAGCTGACGACGTAAACGAGGCGTAGTCATTCATGTGATCCGCACAGAGGGATATCCTCACTCGTTGAAATCGTGCAGTAATTGAGATTCGGACTTATTAAATATATTTAAATATAACTTTCATATACATAATAGGGCGCCTTACTCCTCGTACTCCATCTAGACTTCGGTCGCGAGGGGGGGAGGCAATCACACAGGCCTTAGGTTGCAGATCTCAGATTGGCCGACTGAACTCTAACAGCTTAGTTAGGGCATACAGCTTCGGTATTGTTCTTTGCTAAAATCAAGGTAGATTTTGGTTTCGAACAATCAAATGAGTTCTGTGGGATTAGTATAGGGATAAATTAATACACATATTTTGGGTGGAATAGGACTTTGAGGGGAGGTTAGGGGTGTTAGGTTATTGTAACTATTTTCATAATTTCGGGTATTAAGTTTTCGATTTATAGTATTGAAGTACTGGGTCTCTGTGGTCGAGCGTGATACTTGATACTACTGGTTAGGGAAACAGAGGCGTTTTAGAATGAAACAATTATGTTATAGGGACCAGCGGGAGGCGAAGCAGGCCGCTGATGACTGTAGTTACGGGTGGAATAATACCCTTATAACTACTAGCTACTTCAAATTGCATTTACCATCGAAGATCACATTTGACTTCGGCTGATTCAGTACTTCTAATGATTGCGTGTTTATCACATGCAGTTAATAGATTATTAATAGAGACTTTAAGAAGTCTTAGTAATATTAAACTAAAAGAAGTCTGATGAGTTTGTTTCGGCGTTTCTTCTCAATCAGTCCGATAGGTCAGAAACGCTAGTAATCTCATTCTCCGAGTCTTAAACTCTAGGAAAGCTAAGTAGGTAAAGTGGACTAGGACGCTCAATCCCCATCCTGGCAATGACGTAGCAAGTGGCGTTCAAAGGGGTACCTTTTCGCTACGACCTGTCGAAAGTATTTTGTTATAAAACAAGTACCTAGGGAAACATTCTAGCTTATTATAGGGAAAACTAAATAATCTTGATAATATGAAGTATAAAAGCTACGTCTTTGCTCAACGAGCGTGTAATAGGTCGTTGGGGTTTTTTTACCAACAAAAATAAAATATTTTATTAATTTCTTGTTATTCACTAGTAGGACTTGGTGGAAAAGGGCTAGGTAGTTCATAGTTTAAGTAGGACAGGATCTTGAGTAGACGAAGAGTTCATTTGCCTGACAAGCATTCACATTAAAGATTTTGGGTTTTACGGTTCACAACATTACGGGGTCCTTCCTAGACGAATCATTTTGGCCATTTCTTAGTTTAAGTGTTTTATTTGAGTTCTTTTGCGATATTTTATTTGACAGCTAGGGTCGATTGTTACATTGTCTGTCCTACCCCTAGAGTGTATATAAAAACCCGCGGAGACAGAAGCTTGCGAAGGAAGTCCTGAGTTGAACGGGTGCACGAGGCCGAAGCGAAGCGAGTGGGGGGAGATGGCGAGCGAAACGAGCCGGCGACGTCCGGAGCGGAACGTAGGTCGAGTGCGCACGTGAAACGAAGGGCCGACGAAGCGAGTTTCTGGTGCGAGCCCGGGCGGAGGGCGGGAGACTGAGTCCCAGAAACGAAAGCGGGGCTCAGTCAACTTTCTTCTTCAATATAATTATTTGATGGTAGACATTATTTCCAAGTAATTCTTAATTGATATTTAAGTAATCCTTTTACTATTATTAGGTGATTCAATTTAGGTGACAGATCTAATCTATCTAATTCTAGGGACTGAAATTGCATTTATTAGGTAACTGATAAAAACATACCCTTTAATTATCTACTTGTTCGACGATTGTATTTTTTTTTGACATAACGCTCGAAGATTTCTGAAAATGTTTTTATATATATAATGTAGTATACGAGTATGTAGTGGGCATTAGTGGCTTGTCACGATATTATTTTGTAAGTGTATCCCCGCGAAAAGTTTAAAAAAAATCAAACAAATATAAAAGTAGCTTTTTTAAAAGGAAGTTTAAGGAAGGTAATGGTTGAATATATGCACTTTGTAGCATAATCTATTTTTATTCATGATCATTTTGTTTGGTTACTATATTATCTTGAACAGTTTACCTAATATGACACTTTAAATGACACCCTGATTTTTTTTATATTATCCTAAATTACTCTAATACAAAAGAAGATCCAGGACTGATATTAAGCATGGAGTGTTCTTAGTACCTGCCAGGACCCCTAAAAGTATCACCAAATCCCTCGTCGGGGGCCGCTCTCGTTAGCTTAGCCTCCTAGACCCTTTTCCCAGTTTCTAGCCTTTAATTTCGACTATACCACTGAAACAAATTTGAAGTTTTAGATATTCATTCGACACAGAATTTGACCCTCTTTAATATTGAATGGAATACATTTTCCGTCCGACGTACCGTTTTCGTGCTACATGCAAATTAATTCTTCGAAAAATTCTACTATTTGCTTGGCGTAGTGGCTTCGATTGCAAAGAAAGAAGCAAAAATCGGGTGATAAAATATAGCATAAGTTCATCCAGAAAGTCCAATTTAAAACACAGTATTATGACATTTAAGCGAAAGAGTGTGGGCTTGTCACTGCATGTCTCCGTCTCCGTTCCATAATTATTTAACTGATACCAGAGAGCAAGCGAGTAGACAAGTAAATGGTCGTGAAGGAGCCGTGGTCGGACTGTACCTAGCCGGCTATTGAAGTGACGGGTTGATGAGACTACTAGATTTTACGTCACGTGAATAACATAGCTGTTGCTGAGCACTTATTTTAGCCCGGATTCTATGCTCTAAATATGTCTTATTCCAAGAAATATTTAGTCCTGATTTACAACACTAGTTAACAGCGGTCATAATAAATGTCATAATACTGTGTTTTAAATCAGGTGGCACGGCAGTGCCCCCGCCAAGTCGAGCAAAACAAAGAGACACGGCCGTACCATCACTTTCTCGAAGCCATTCAGGCCATTTTCAACATCCTGTAATTTCGTGCTGGCTAAAGCCTGAATTTTCAGTTACATATATTCTCAATAACATTCAATGTTGAACTTGATCATCGTAATTCTAAGGTACTTCTAGCAGACCCACAAGCTCCAAATTTTGAACATAAGTAGTTTTTAGCCTATCAATTCATATAAAAGCTTATTGCAGTTTCCGTCACGATTCAGAGATATACAAACTGCATACGTAAGTTTGTAATCCTATACAAATACATGCGATTACAAAGTTACTTTTCCAGTTGCTTCCCGCAAAACTATACAAACGTTATTTGCGCTTAGTAAAATAACATTTCCATACAACGTTGATATCACAATAACCTACAAAAAGAAATGAGATCCCATAAAAAACATTCCATGTAAAAAATAGGCCAAGTCTCGGAGCTCTTCCACAGTAAAAAATGGTGAGATATTTCGTAGAGCCAAGTCAGGTATTCTTATTAATATTTATTTGCTAGCTAAATAAAATATTGTGACTTGGCAATCACACTTACATAGTTTAAGGTATGCAAATATTTGTAAATGCAGTAAAGTTGTATGATTCGCATGTTGCAGAATTGTATTTAGCAAGCAAATAAAGAATAATAAGAATGCCTGACTTGGATCTATGAAATATCTCACCAACTTTTTTCTGTGGAAGAGTTCCGAGACTTGGCCTATTTTTTACATGGAATGTTTTTTATGGGATTGGACTTTCTGGGTGGACTTATGCTATACTAGTATTCTGTCACCCGATTTTGGCTGCTTTCTTTGCAATCGAAGCCACGTGGCAAGTAAACATTAAACGTATATTGGAAAATCCGAAAATACTTCGTGCTAAGCTTTAAAATAGGAAGAAACGGGGTTGTGTAAAAATAATAACCTAGAAGAATAAAATTTGACCAAATGCAGTTGGGTGGAATTAATATTGTGCAGAATCGTGAATAGGAAGAAACAGAATAGTGCAAAAATAATGACCGTGAAGAATAAAGAATTTGATCTATTTCAGTTGTGCTGATTCATATAGTGCAGAATCGCGAATAGGAAGAAACAGATTTGTGTAAAAACAATGTCAGTGAAGAATAACGAATGTGATCTAATTCAGTTGTGCGGAATTCATATTGTGCAGAATCGGGAATAGGAAGAAACGGGTTTGTTTAAAAATAATGACCGTGCAGAAAAACGAAAGTGATCAAATTCAGTTGCGCGGAATTAATATTGGGCAGAATTGCGAATAGGAAGAAACAATAATGGCATAAACTCAGAAGTATCCGACACAATTGAAGTGTTCTACGTGACATACTGGTAGGCGCGAAGTGCGGGCGGCGCGGCGCGAAGGGAAGCGGACGCGATCAGTTGGTTTGATATTTCCATGATATTTCGCGCGAATGAGACGCGGCGGCGCGGCGCAGCGGGCGGTGCATAGTCCTGCGGCGCGGCGGGGCGATTCGCGCGCCGCGCGCACGTAGGACAAGGCTGCCGCGTCGCACCGCATCGCATTCGCGCGTCGCCGCATCTGACTGAAACTGCTGGGAGGCTGCTACTTAAGGCGACGTGAGCTCCAAAAACTGATTTTAAAAAAATCCTAGCTCTTGTTTGTATGATAATACGGCTGCCCTAAATTTAATTAGCAATCTTGAGGCCTTTTTCGAGGGAAATCAGCTATTCGAATACCTACTGAGTTTTTGACTTTCGCTCGATAGAAAAAAATCACGAACATAGGTCTAAAATACACTTAAAAAATCATAACAAATTATACACAACAGTTAAACATATTAAAATTGGTTCTAAAAATTGGCAATGTCATGTTTGAGGGAAATCAGCTACCTATCACTTTTTTATTTATTAAAACGCACAAAAAACTAAAATTAAAAAACATGATATCCGCGCTTCCAAACACGCACTTCCATCTCGCTCACGCTTATGCTCAGTGAGAGGGAGAGAATACCACGAACCTACGTCCCCTTAATAGATCGGCCTTGGTAATGACGTCATCAAAATCGTAATGATGTTGTGCGTGAAGTATCTTTCCGTATTAACAACATAAAGCATAAAAGCAAAAAGATAGCATCACTATTAGCCAGGGTGAGAGCAAGCGCCAACAGCATTCTGAAGGCAATATCGTGGAGGTTTGACTGTCCAATCCTTCTTACTGGATTGGACAGATTAAGGGCGTTGCCCAATTTATTATTTAAGAATATTTGTATACTTGCTGAATGGGCGTTTTTCAAAAAAAGTGTACAAAACTTCTATTTTTTCAGAATTCGAAATTTTTGGCTTTTCTTACTCAAAATCGTTGATACTATCGATCCTCATACAAGAAAACAAGTGTCCTAGATTTTACTATGTAATTTTTTTCTTCCAGTGCTTCACGATCATATAAATAAAAAAAGACTGCATACAAAAATGTGACGATCTGGAATGGAATATTTAGGACACTTTTTTTCTTGTATGAGGATCGATAGTATCAAAGATTCTGAGTAAGAAAAACAAAATAAAAGGAATTTTGAAAAAATAGTTGTTTTGTACACTTTTTTTGAAAAACGCTCTGTTACTAACCTAATTTAGTATTAAGTCACATGTTACTAACACACTATGGATCATTAGGTCTGAAATAAAGTATTTTTATTTAATTTTATTTTATTTTTTATAAACTATATGCCAAAAGTCATGATTCGCAATATTTTCGTGTCAATCGTCAATCTTTGTGTCATCCACGAGACTGATATTTCTGTACTTTGCTACTATCTTTTCATATTCTATATTTATTTCTGCCTAAACATTATTTGAATTCCAATAAAATTTGCATTTGCTGCACGCACTCACTCTGACACACTATTTGGTGCGTGAGAGTGAGCGCGTACATCATCCTCGTAGCTCTTTTCCCGGATGTGTCCTAAAGGAGTCCAGGGTGTGCTTTGAAACTGAATCCAGATTTGGCGTAGGTGCTAGTTTTACGAAAGCGACAGCCATCTGACCTTCCAACTAGGGAAACTAGACTTTATTGGGATTTGACCGGTTTCCTCACGATGTTAGCCTCCACCGAAATACGTACAGGCGTCTTTCCATAGTTTCCTGACAGACATCTTCATTTCAAAATTCGTCAATCCTCGTTTACCTACGTTATATTAGAAGTATATACATTACCGAAAAACGTAAATATCGAGATTAGACTGAAAGAAAGCGCGTACCTATGATGAATGTTAATCTTTGGAGGGCAGGAAAGTCTTTGAACCCTCTTAATTGAACCGTAGATAATTGCTAATTCATTTATTTGCGTTATCATGTTGTACAGGGGGTCTTAATTGTGACATTATTGTTCTGAACATGAACCCATAATAAATAGCCCACGATGTCTAGACAACCTAACGCTTAAGGTTTATCTTATCTGTGGATTTGTGGAGGTTACAAAAAAGAGATCGAGGTGGCAAGTGAATGTTTGTGGCCTAAGGTCAACGCAATATTATAGAGATTGAATTTTTTTTCATCAATCAATATCTAATCCCAATGGCAGTGTAGATACAAATATAATAAGTTTTTATGTTGTTACAAAAACATCAGTTCAAATACAAATACAAATACTTTATTCGTCGATCATAGGTTACACATAACATAAAATTGCAGACGGTGGTAAAAGCGGTATTGTTTCACTATGTCGTACCCGGAGGCATACGAAATTTTACATGGTTTCACTGTGTGATAATGATAAGACTATGCATGCATTAAATTTTAATTTATTTACGGTAGTTACAATTTAAAATGTCAAGTTTCAAAAAAAAGAAAAAAATTAACGAAGATTCTAATACAAATAAATAATTTTGTTATAATTAATGTCAAAAAAGGCTTATTACTAGTATATTAAAAAAATATACATTTATTCGATGTCTGACAGGAATTCGTTACAGGAGTAGTAAGCCTTTTTATTAATCAAGTATTCTTTCACATGAACTTTAAATTTACCAATGTCACATATTATCCTCATCCGCTCAGGTAACTTATTGTAGATTCTAGGAGCCATACCCTGAATACTTTTGGATAACAGGGCAGTTTTTGAGGGATGAGCACAGATATTATGCTGCAAATGTTCACTGGTGAAACGATGAAATAAATGTGTATGGCTCTTAACAAAAACTACTAAATCGTGAATGTATACATAACTTAGGCAGCGAAAAGTAGTATTCTTAAGTTTAGTTGACCTTTCGCTTCGTCGAGTATTTATCATGCTAGGTAGTAGCAATATCACTATTTAGTACCTAAACTGAATGATGTATCCATTTTTTACTTTATTATATCGTAGCTAATAAGAATAAGGTAAGGTATATGTTGTTTTGTAATACTGTATGTTGTGCCTTATTTCGTGATAACAGTAAGTAGTAATAGCAGTCAATTAAGTCGAAACAAAACGCTATCGTCTAGGTACGCTTGTATAGAGTTACGAATAGGTCGATTAGGTCGGCATGGAATGTGTTCACCAATTTAACGCCAATCAAGACACAGATGCGTCAGAGCCCTACGGGCGCTTCATCATCATCATCGTATCAGCCGAAAGACGTCTACTGTTGGACATAGGCCACCCCCAAAGCGTGCCACAATGACCGGTCCTGCGCCACGCGCATCCAGCGAACTCCCGCGACCTTTACCAGGTCATCAGTCCACCTTGTCCTAAGGGCGCTTCATCATCATCATCATATCAGCCGAAAGACGTCTACTGCTGGATATAGGCCTCCCCCAAAGCGTGCCACAATGACCGGTCCTGCGCCACCCGCATCCAGCGAACTCCCGCGACCTTTACCAGGTCATCAGTCCACCTTGTCCTAAGGGCGCTTCATCATCATCATCGTATCAGCCGAAAGACGTCTACTGTTGGACATAGGCCACCCCCAAAGCGTGCCACAATGACCGGTCCTGCGCCACGCGCATCCAGCGAACTCCCGCGACTTTTACCAGGTCATCAGTCCACCTTGTCCTACGGGCGCTTCATCGCTGCCTGATGTTAAGCTGGTACCGTAGCCTATGGACACTTGTGACTCCAGAAGAATCACAAGCGCGTTGCCAACCCTTTATTCACTTGAGGATTCGCTGTGTCGTGGAGAGACATGCAGGTCCCTCACTCCCAACACAGCGCATCCTAGGGAGCTCTGGCGACCTTACTCACCACCAGGAACACAACACCACATGCGTCATAGCATGCAATAATATTGCAACACTACAAAGCAGTGGTGCTATTATGGCTGCGGTCTTCTGTAAGGTGGAGGTACTTCCCCAGTTGGGCTGCTCCATATACGAGCGAGATGACATTCCGCTGTGCCCTGCCTCTCTGAAATTACTGCAATGAACAAATGTGGAGACGAAAAATACCCGGTAAAGACACAAAACACACAAAACACTTCTCATATTCGATAACATGATTCTATCAGGCTGTTATGAAAATATTTAATTTATGAACTTTTGTTCTCGCTCATCCTCTCCCCCCATAACTCACCACTTGGGGGGTATAAAAGAAAAATTCAACGATGTTTATTTTATTTGAGTGACAACCGCACATCTGCATAAACCGCCGCTCTGTATGCGGCCGCTCCGCATAAACTTGCCTGGGATCTTGGCATAGTTACAACAGTTCACAGTATTACAACTATACAGATAAGTAAATAACGAAATCTGGTCTTTTAAATACTATGTAGGTACTAGATGTCCGCTCTGCCCCGCCCACGTAGGTATTACAATGTAAGCAAAAACACGGAATAAAATGTAGCCTATGTACATTCAGAGAGTCTGGTCTAGTACAAATTATTTTTGAAATCGGATAAGTAGTTCCGGAGATTTCAGATGACCCCTACACACAAACTTACAAAGCCACAATCAATCAATCAATCAATCAATCAATGATTTTATTTCGGAATAAATCCATATTTGGTTAATTACAATAAACAACTTAAATGTAATGTTAGTACACTTTACAAAATTATCCACTTATATTAAGGTACTTGTCCCACCGCCGGCGAGTAGCGAGTACTCTCATAGTAATTATTACTCGCTTTTACTCGCGCGAGTAAGAATTACTATGAGAGTACTCGCTACTCGCCGGCGGTGGGACAAGTGCCTAAACATTAATACATATATGACAAACTAAAAGGCATGCCTGGCTACAAGGATATCACATGCAATTTATTCCAGTGATACAGAAATGGGCCATCGTTCCTTTCTGCCACTGTCTCCAGGAGGCTGTTGGGGCTAAGGCCGATACGTCTCTGCAGAGATGCAACACGTTTTCGCAATATTGCGTGAAATCCATCCGTGCGCGCCTCCGCGAACAATCCTGACGCGCTGCAATGTTTCGGCAGCCCCAACAGCATCCTGAAAGCGTTGTTATACAATGTCTCAGACTTTCCCTTTTTATTATATTAGTATTTAGGTCAGGCCGTAGATTTTGCCACAAAAGGTATAACCTAACTCTTCGCTCCTTTTTTTAACTTTTAATATGTAATATTAATTTCTCAACCACAGCATTGTATTCTCTAAGAAATGGTGAACCGTGGCCACTAAAAATATTTAAATAAATCCATAAACTTGGTAAGTTACACGATATTTATTCACGAAAAACGTCGAAACATTCATAAAAAACGCAAATCCGCTCAGGTACCTAGTAGTGCACTTTTCTCAATCAGAAAAAAAAATTTTTTGATAATCTTTACTGCAAAGCGGAAAGTAACCAGTTTGTCGCAGAGTGCCTTTTTTAAGATTTCAAGGTAAGTTGTATTAATATTTGTTATTGTTATTGTGCCATATTCAGTAAAGTGTGTGTTATCTTTAAAGGCTAAAGAAACCTGCAAAAACAGTGTATATTTATCGAGTTATGATTGATTCTATCTGCGTCCCGTGACGCAGAATGGCAGTATGCTACTCTGCGCTACTTAGTAAAGGTGTATGCGCACTTACTTGCTTAAATTTGCGATTTTTCAAATGTGTGTTTTTTTTGCCCTCGGTTCACAATCTACTAATATTATATATTTATTCCAAATATTTTATTCAAAAATCACACATGTTGCGCGGGCCTTAACTATTTTGCGTTTTCGTTGTGCGTCACTCTGCGCACCTGCGTTACTGTTTTGCGTCACTCTGCGCATCCGATTCGTAGAAATGTCTGCGTCACCGCTGCTGCGCTCTTTGTGGCAAAATCTACGGCCTGACCCATTTACTAATATTAAACGAGCAAAATGTTTGTTTTTTTTTTATTTTTTTTTATTGATTTGGAACACAAATTTTGTATTAATAATGTAAAAATTAATTAAGTAGGAATATAATACAACTAAATGCTATAAAAACTAATAATAAGGTAACAAATACTAAATTAAACAATTAAATACAAATCTAAAATAACTTAAACGAGAATAGCAAGAAAATAAAACTAAACTTTTTATTTAAATGGCATCTCATGAACGGCACCGATTTCTACGAAATAACAATACGGACTTAGTAGTCGTTAAGCCGAGTTAGAGGCCTTCGGGCGGCTTAAGAACCTCTGACAGTCGAGTTGCCGACTCACTTGACAAAGGGGGGACAACAGTCACTCGCGTCCACAGGAGCTACCTTTTTTTTTTTCTTTTTTTTTATACGTTGGGAAATGCCTTTGCGCATCTCGCCCGGCCAGGGAAGCCAGGGCGGGTATGTCGGACTCCCGGGAACTGCCCGAACTACCGACTAAAACCCCACGGTGTTCCATCTCGTCACCAAGGTGCCGGGTTACGGGCACGCCGAAGCACTCTTCCGCGACCCGACGGTGATTGGCCTTTTTAGGGGCCCAAACTCTGTAGCAGGTGGTAACCTGCACCAACGCAACGAGTGGCGCGCGGGAACACGCGCAACGCCGTCTCGGGCCAGTTAATGACGCGGCCGACAGACTTCCCCAAGCCTGCCGGCCCTGGCCACAGTTAGGGGGGAATGTGGCGAGCGTAGGCTCGCCGCCTTCGCCCAATTCGCCGTTGGCGACCGGGATGTGGATCCCCTTTCGCGTTCAGCGGCTTCTTTGGCCTCCATTACGGCCTCGCAGAAGGCAAGGACCGCTTTCCATGCCCTGTCGCTGTCCACCATTGTGCGAACTATAGTAGGCAGCGAGAGGTCATGGCCTATCGTGGCGCAGAGAGTTTGGCGCTCAGGCTGGGCACACCTCCAACGTGTGCTGGGCCATCTCCTCCGGGCAGTTGTCACAGTGGTGGCATCACGCTGCGGTTGGTTTTCGGCATATGCGGTGCAGATACCTCCCGAAACACCCGTGATCCGAGAGGATCTGCGTCAGCCGGAATGTCAGCGTGCCACGGTGACGGTCCAACCACTGTTCGAAGACTGGACGAACTGCCAGGATCGTTCTGAGGCCTGCACTAGGTTGCGCCAGCCTCTCCTTCCATATGGCCACCATTTCCATGCGCGCACCGTCGCGCCACGCCTCCACCTCCCTTTGTGCTGGTGAGTCGCCCCGGCCCTGCACCTCCTTACGCCAGCGATAAACCGCTGCAAGGGCCTTCGCGTCCAGGTCCCAGGGGAGCGACCCAGCCAGCACGCATGCTGTTTCGTTGGAGATCGTCCGATACCCCCGTATCATTCTGTTGCCATCACCCTCTGTGGCCTTCGCAGCAGGGCGATTGCCCGGCCATGCAGGATGTCCGCCCATACAGGGGCACCATAAAGGGCCATGGATCGGACGACCCCCATGTACAGCTGCCTGCACGACGCTTTAGGCCCCCCCGTGTTCGGGAGCTACCTACCACAACCCTGCACGTGTCCCCTGGGTGGTACTAAAGAGTGACAAAATCAAAGGCCAAAAATAATATATGCCATACGATTCAATAAATAAAATGAACGGCACCGATTTCTACGAAATAACAATACGGACTGATAACTAACGTCTCATTCCAGGAAAAATTGGTTCCCAATGACCGAAAGTTTTCACTCACATAGCAAAATCCGCGCTATATGATTCGTAAATTCGGTGATTCAGTAGCGCAACGGTTATTAGACATGAACGATCAAGCCGGGAGTCGCGGGTTCGAGACCTGCGATGAGATTTTTTAGTAAGTATATTGTTTTTTTACAATATTTTTGCCCTGGGACCCGCGTAACGGGCGTCCTGTTCGTAAGCGCTTTCCTTTACTTAGCGAGAAAACCACGGCGTCGGCTATGAGCTTGGCGCTACGAATTTTGTTGTGCTTATTTATTTAATCGTATGGCATACATTATTTTGGCCTTTTTTGAGTTTGTCACTTTTTAGTACCACCCAGGGGACACGTGCAGGGTTGTGCTAATAAGTAATAACACGTTTAGTGCCAAGAATCGCTACGCGCTACGCTCGTAACCGATGCCGTGGTCTCCCCGTATGTAGCGGAAAGCTACGGCACGGGGTAGGCGCCCGCGCTAGTGAAGGACGCTATGTCATGTGTTGTCAATGAACTTATAATACTGGTTTATATTGTTGTACCGTGATCTCTTGTATTTGCGAGATATTATACAAACATGTTTTGCAGTGCACTGACAGGTTGGCCGGTCGCCTGGAAAATTGCGATGCTTCGGCGTTGCCAAGATTATACTATATTGATTTGTAGCTGAACATCGTCTCGTCTTTGTTTTCTCGTGATAAATAGTTTTCTTATTCTACGACGGTGGTGAACAAGCATACAGGTAATGCCCGCCTGCATCAGGTAAGTGGATGCCTTAGTCTATGGACATTTGCTATTCCGGAGGTCACTAGCAAGCAAGGTGGACTGATGACATGGTAAAGGTCGCGGAAGTTTGCACTCTTTGGGGGAGGCATATGTCCAGCAGTGGACGTCTTTCGGCTGTATGATGATGACGATGATGAGGTCACAAGCGCGTTGGCGTTGCTGATCCTTTATTGATTTGAGGATCCGCTGTGTCGATAACAGACAAGCCTGTCTGTAAACACGGCCCAACATTCAACTAATAGGTAACACCAATCATTCAATTCTTACTCCTGGCTCCGTCAAACTGGCTAGTGGGTTCCAAATACATTCTCATGTTTTTAATTAAGGACACACACACTCTCTTACCCATTCCCATTCATACACTACACCGCATACTTACACACACAAACACACGCGCACACACTCACATACATACAAACTAACAGCAAATCTGCTGAATAAATAACATTGTCTTAAAGTGAAGTTCATTTTATAATGAGCTACAATTTTAGACTATAATTAGGTACCTACCCTGCAATATTATGTTTGTAAGTATAATATGTCATGTCCCCATAATTAAAAGTAAAGTAAGGACCGCACATTAGTATACATTCGAAAGTTGTTACACAATAAATATTACTACAAAAATAATACACATAAATATACACTACAGTCACTAATTAATATTATATTACCTACTACTGTACAAAATACATTCAAAGCAAAGCGCCATCTATTGTCATTTCCACGAACTACTCCGTATAACAACCCCGAGCCATAATTCAATAAGTTATGTGTACGGTCAGTAGGTTACAAGTGTCTTACGTAATACCTTCGCACTTCCGATAGAGGCGCCACCATCGACACAAATCCGCATGCGTCGAACCATAGATTCAGATAACTAGGACTTAGGCAAGTCAGTATGCCACGCCAAAAAGAGAAAGACAGATAGTTTCAGCAAGTCACATGTGAATCTGGACTGTTTTTCCGTTCACAAACTGTTAGGAGAGACAGAAATGGATGTATATTTTTGGTGTTGTCCTCTCTGTTAGTGTAGAGTTCGCAATGGGTTCAAAGTGTAGCAGTCTATTGAAGAATTATTTACTAGTGTCTTTATTTTCAGTGTGCATGAAATTCATGAATGGCGTGTCTCACAACCTGTCGCCAGTTTTCCTGTAAATTATAATATTAATGTTAGAAAATGATAGCTTTAATATACAACATAAACACAGGTGAAACGAATAGGTAGTGTTGTGAAAAGGCGGAAATACCGCTAGACACCGACAATAAAAACACTAACCTTAGGTGAGTTGTATTTTTTTATTTTTTTACGTTTAGCTAGCAGTTAAATTGTTTAACTGATTTTGACATGGTGATGATTAAAACGTAGTTATTTAAGTTTATTTTAAGGTAACGGCATTAGTATGGGAAAGCCCGTGGTTTCCTTGAATACAAAACTGCGGTAAATTTATCGATTCGTCTGAGCTAATAACGTTATTGTGTTTGGTTTCTATGTGAACGTAATTATGTGAAAAATCAATTTCCTTGCAAGTTTAGACGGCTGGTGTATTATTTTAGAAAACATCTGTTTTCTGAGTGAGGACCCACGCTGCGCTGTTGTGTAGTTTTTAAAATTCGAACAGTAAATAAAGTATGATTTTTTGTTCTGGAAAAGAAATTGCTAAGTTAGCTTGAACTTTTGAACAAACTTTTTTAACCATGCAGATTAAAGTAAGCATAGGTACCTACATTTATTAAGCCATTAATACTTATTAAACGACATTTAAATAGTGAACTACTTAGAACTAAACGGCTTTTCATGTGTATTTTGTAATTTGTTTTATTATCGTGGCCCATATCTGTGTAAATTCACAATATAAGGAAATATAGGTACACTGCCGTTGTGTTTTTCGCCTGTCGGCAACCAGCTAACCAGGCGGGTTTTCGCTACAAACCGGAAAAAAATATGTTGGCTATGAGCTACGAAAGTTGGCAGTGAAAGTGTTAAAAAATTGCCACAGACAGACAAACAGACACAGAGATAAAACGGAGAACTTCAGGGGTCAATGTATGGGTGTAAATACTTTATTGTACACAAATGCAGATAAAAATACAGACACACTAGTTTAATTCGGTACAAAGTACAAAGGCGAACTTTTTGTAAGGGATCTCTTCCACTTAACCTTTGAGCAATTGAGTGAAGAACAGGAACTTAAAGATAGACAAATTAATTGCCGTATTCATAAACGTTCAATAATTAATTAGTCTAATTTAGCTGATGTCGTTATATTTTTTTCGTTATAAACTTCGATTGTCTTTATCACTCACTTTCACATTTGCGTTCGTAAGAAAGGAAAATAATTGGTGCATTTTATTGATTAGAGGCATTTTAAGTTAAGAGACAGAGACGTATATATTTACGTCGATAATAACGGAGAAACTTTTTAAGGGGCACAGCTCCCACTGACCTTCGATCTGTTACTGTCCGTTTTTTCGTGTTTTTATGGCTTACCGTATTAACAACAACGAGGTTTACCGAAATAGTATCCCATATTTACTTCAAAACTCACTGTTTTCGAGATATATGTCATATATGGCACCAAACGTTAGCAGTTTTAGGCCAAAAAACCAGTTTTAGGCCAAAAACCAGTTTTTTGGACGTAACTTTTGTGAAAATATGTTAAATATAAAAATCTCTCTTGGGTTGTTAGAGACGTCAAGAAGGAACAGTTACATGTAAATTTAATTTACAAAAGTCCTTAAACAACATACTAATATCGAAATCAGAGGTTTTTGGACCATGTTTGAATAAATCATTAAAAAAATATATACTTTTTTTTCAAAAAAAGTCTCGTGCAAATGTTTATAAAGGATTGAAAAACCGATTAACGTTTGTGCCATAAATACTTATATCTATTGTTATGACGGAGGAATATCAACTCGAACTCATGAAAACTAGTCAATTAGCGCATGGAGCCCCTTAAACAATACGTTTGGCCTACTTGTACTCGTAGAAAAAGTAGGCATTATTTGATTTGTATCACTGAACTTGGCGCCCCACATGCAATTATTGTCGCGTGACCACACGTTTATGTACTAGACACAATGTTTCCGTTGGAGTTAAACCACTGCAGGATTGTTAGCTTAAGGGCGGGATGCACCAACATACGATTACCGACCGATTAACGTTAAATATGGCGCCGGCATCTGTCATCCCGTAGAAAATTGTCAAACTTCCTATACATTCAGATTTTAACGAACACCGCTAACGATTACAGACAGTTTAAAAAAAAAAACAAAAATATTTATTGGTATCATACTAAAGTAGGTAAAAGTACATTCGTGGCTGGCGTGTCCCGGTAAGTATGGCAATACTTGTGTTGGGAGGCACCGCTCTTCGTCCACATGGACCATGGTTATAATATAGTTTAGTAGATACGATTTTAATGACATTCATAGTTTGGTGGAACTTATCCTGAGGGTCGCCACTCGCCAGCACGGTCGACTCAAGTCGATTCTCCATACATCAATTTAAAGCTGTATTATATTATTAATCTTACCAGTATTCAATTGTTAATTTACTTATTTATACCTTCACTTGAAAATACTCATGCTCACACACGCACACTGACAGAATAATAGATTATACAACAAGGGTCTAAAGCAAGCCATATTAGCACGAGATGTGAGAATCTTTGACTTACTTTACATTTTTGAGGAGTTCCATAAGTCATCTGTGGTCTTCATCATCAGTTCCACTTCACCAAAATTGCGATTTCCGAGGGTAGTTACTTAGATAGTTATACTGGGCGTTTTCCGCAAGTCGACATCCATTATGCCTATTTTGCGTGAAACGGCGGTGTGGCGCTACTCTAACCACCCCAGCTCGTCTAGAAAGTTGGTGGATTTCCGAAGGTAAATACAGGATTTATAATAGAAAATACCGAAATTACTACACGCGTGCCTATAAAATTTGAGGGTAGCCCTCAATTTTCCTGGGATCCCATCATTAGATCCTGACTTGGTGACAATGGAACCATCTCGGGCGTATACTCTTTCGATCAAAAAAATAATGTTGGAAATCCGTTCACAATTGACGGAGAAATGAGCGCACATACATAAAAAAATATATACACAGTGGAACATATAACCTCCTCCTTCTTTGAAGTCGGATAAAAAATAAGTGATTAGAGACTTTGTATGAAAAACGTTCTTTCTACTCGGACTATTTATTTCTATTTCAATTTCTTGCGACAGAAACTAGTTTCTGACTTAGATATGGTAGATCCCATTACTTGTCATAATCATAACGAAGCTATCACATCCACAGGTAACCAGTCAATGTGTTTAATAGATACGATAGCCAATGTCATAATCAGAACAAGAGAACAACCCGAAACTGAAAGAGTAAATTCTGTCACACGAACGCAAGCAAAAAAGGACTCTACGTTCTGACATTAAAGTAGTTTATTGCTTACCTATAGTTTCTGCCGTATCTACCTACTATACCTATCACTGTTAAATCTTGCAAAGTTCGGTCAGCCTCACAAGGGGCTTAACACGTTTGTACCGTGTCGCATTAAACGTCATGTTAAACTGCCATATGAAGATGTCAAACGAGTGAAAACGACAAGGTACTTCAGTGTTGGGCGTAATTAATTACTTTTTGTAATTTAATTACAAATTACACAATTATTAATTCAATCACGTTAATTAAATTGAATGTAATTAAAATTTCATGTAATTGAAATTACTTTGTAATTTGTAATTGTAATTACATTTATTTGTAAATTAAATTACTAAATTACTTTAAGTCAACTTTTTTTATAAACAATGAGAAGCATACGTGTTTACTTGGTCTGATTGCAATGATGTAATAATCAAAACAATAAATGTGTGTACCTATATTTATATTTATTTGAATTGACTGAACCACAAAACTAATACTGTTGTTAGGTTAGACCGAACAGATATAAAAATGTAAAATTAGTTGTTGCATACAACACGTATAATTTTTTTTTTCATTTCAAGCTAAACCTTGCAAAGCTCTTCGAAAACAAAGTTATTACACTCATACACTCTTAATAAAACAAAAGTAATTTGTAATTTAATAAGTAATTAATTGCAAAATGTAATTAATAATTCAATTAATAATTACATTTTGTAATTGTAATTGAAACTTATAATTACAATTTCATTTTCCCTGTAATTATAATTTGTAATTGCAATTACTTTTTGTAATTGTAATTATTAATTAGTAATTCAATTACGTTTTGCCCAACACTGTACTTAGGTGTTCAGCAACTTATGAGGCCGACTAACCTGGCCCCACGACCAACCATAAATAGGGGTGTAGACTCAAAATTTATTTTAACTCCAAAGGAAAGAAGGCAAAAAAATATGCTTGGTGACGAAAATCCCATTCTGATCACCACGATACAGGCTTAGCCTAGTGTGGGACCATGGGTTAACGTATGTGGTATTTTGTTTCTTTTAAATAAACGAATTTTATTTTATTTTTATTTTTATAGATATCTCAAAAAATTACTAAGCTACAACCGTTTTAATATTGCTTGTTAGAGAGAGAAAACGCTTGGGGATCGTGACGTCACGATCCACGAGCGTCATAGTAAATAAAAAAATAAAATAAATAAAATAAAAACCTTTATTTCAGACCACTGGTCCATAGTATGTTAGTAACAAATTTAGACTTAATAACTATGTTAATACGTACACGAAAAGCAATCAAAAATAAAAAATAAAATACACGTAAAATAGAAAATTAAATTAAATGAGGTGTAGATGCGAACCAACACGGCAAAGGCGTCCGGTGATCGTTCGCAGTCCCATCCTATTTGACCCTGCCGATGGCCACTTCGACCCAGTATTTAAATATGGGGCAGTCCATTCTCTCCGACAATACCCTGAGGAGGCCATTACCGCTGCCACGCACTCGCCTGAGTAGTGATCCAACACGCTTGCGTCTTATTGCGAAAAAATCGTCAGTTCGCGCTTCGGCAAACATGTTGGACGCACTACAGTGCTTCGGCATCCGCAACAGCATCCTCAAAATATTGTTGTATTTTGACATGTGAAATGACGATCATTTCATATGCAGGTGCGTTTTGCGGAAAAGGGACAGAATATACCCCCCTCTTGGAACTTTATAACTTTGTGATTATTTAATCCCCTGCTTTACTTTTTTCTCCATTTGACAAAGTTATAATCCTTTTTCGAGTAAATTCATAATTATTGGCTATTTTATTTGGTGTCTACACCCCTATTGTACAAGTTATATTTTTTGCTATCGACTGCAGGCATAGAACTACGAAATCTTTCGCACCGCATGAATGTGTTAACTCACTCAATGCTCTGTACTGTAACCCTCGTAGCGCTACACCGTAGTCTGTAGCAGCTTAACACGTTCACTGCCAAGAATCGCTACGCGCTACGCTCGTAGCAGATTGGTTTACCCGCTAAGAAGCGGAAAGCGCCTACGGCTGCTACGGCGTAGACGCCCGCTAGGCTAGTATAAAAAGGCCCGGACAGACAGCACCGTCGCGGGCGCGCGGCGGGCGCGCGGCGGGCGTGCGATATCTCCGTAAAGGTGTGTACAGATTATGCGCGGCAGCCGCGCTCAGTGTTCGCGTGAGCACTGGAATAGATTATGCTGAGGTCTCATGAACCTGCAGCACTGATTTTCAGCTAGTGTGCCGCAGTAGTCTTGAATATTACCCCCTAAATACTCATACTCATACTCATTTATTCATAAAATATAAAAATTTACATCAAAATTTGTCGAGCCGCAGGAGTCCACGCGACATTTTACATTAACTCATCAGTCACTCAGGTACTTAGCTAATTGTTTCGATGTACGTGTCAATGCTCGGTTTTTCATTAGTAAATGCAAAGTTAAATTGCCTACACGCCAAATTTCAAGTCCTTTTAGTGTTTAAAATGTTGCATCTCTATTTGACTCTTAATTTAAGGCTCGCTACGTACATGCAGGGTGAATTCAGGGACCGAGTCGCCGAACTTCGCAGTCCCACATTGGTGCATTTCAGACGCAGAATGAAAAAAATATGCCTAATAAGTATTTACAAGCATTTCACTTTAGTACAAACCTTATCTTTCGATCGCTAGCTATCTATCGAACATCTATATTTTATGTATTTCCAACATAAAAGTGATCATGCTACTAGCTAGGCTGGCATGAGTAAAACCATACCATATACCACGTTCCTTCCCATCCACTAGCCCCAATATTGAGACGTTACCGGAGACATAGACTGATGATGACGATAACAATGGTTTTGTTCCAGCCATGTCGACCAGCCCATTCCCATACACGTGTGAGCTGTGCGGCGCTGAAGGCCTGACGGATGAAGGCATGCGCTCACACACCATGGAGGCGCACGTGGCTGGCCGCCCGTCCTGCCCCTTCTGCGACTGCTCCGTACCAGCGCCGCAGGTTCGTTTTCTTTACCTTTTAGACTTTTGTTCGCACCTGGGTACCTGCTTGGGCCTTTTGGCTACTTTTGGGCCTTTGAGGGTATTGCGATCCTTGGTGTCGACATTTCCAGCGACGCCCAGTTTTGAAGTCACTTAGAAGGCAAAGCCATCCAAAAACCTTAGTGTGTTTAATAATGCAAAGCGTTACTTCACCCGGGACAAAGACTTTATTGGAGCACCTGGATACCAGCTTTGGCCTTTTGACTGGATGAATTTGGTACGGTCGACTAATTCGATCAGGGCGTTCGATTGTTGAGGTTTCTTTTTTGTTTTATTATCTTCATTCATTAATTTTAAACACACTTAATCTTTCCCGATCACATTGAGTATGCCTTCGGCTCGCTTCCATACGAAGACATAAAAAGAAACAATAGCTACATTATATGACTTGATTACAGCTACCAAGCCACGTGCAGAGAGTGCACCTACACTACCTCACCCCGGAGCGAGAGCTGATGGCATTCATCGATGACCAGAGTCCGGGGTAAGTCCTTATTGTCGCTGCTCAGTGTGTTTAGAATTTCGATACATATTGTGTTCGGAGCTATATTTCACTACCCAACCGTCTTAGATGACCAGCGCATCGTTTCACGAAGCAACAAATTACCAGTAGCTTAAAAACGGTGCCGGTTAATGTACGGCCCGATAATACGCGTCCATCTATCGTTATCTCTCTCTTTTTGTATGAGTTAAATAGAGACATAGATATAGTGGACGCCAATTATTGGGCCGTACATTAACCGGCACCCTTAAAAACCAGTCAAACTCCTCAGTCTTGCCTGTTTAGTGTTGTAATATTTTAACTTGTAGCTTCACACTTCTAGCGACGTACAGTCGCCATCACATACATCGGATCAAACAAGCACGTCACAAACATCGGAACACACCTCTATTTTCAAGGCATTAGGGTGCATGTGCCGATATTTTTGAACACCTATAGTGTACCTATGTATGTGATGGCGACTGTACCTATATATTGCCTTTACCCATGTACGTATATTCAGACTGAGTACAATACGATTAAAATCAGTTAACGATTCTGATGTTAGCTACTAGTAGCGCCGCAAAGGTGTCAGAGGGGTCGGGCGGGTATGCGGGAGGCGACTTGAGGCTAACTTCAGAATCGTTAACTGATTTTAATCGAAGTGTAAGTGTAAGACGATCGTGTTTTTACGCCAGACATACAGCATTCGTCCCTCACAAGCTCGTTTGTGTGTGCGAAAGAGAGAAATTATGCTTTATGTCGAATACAATGCAAAGGTGCCAGTTAGGCAGAAGAAGAGAATTTGCTTCTACACGCTCAGAGCGCACAAGAATTGGTGAATTTACCGGCAGTGCATTTCTAAGACTGCATAGTAGTAACCACTGCATGAGAATCACTGCATAGACGCTGGCAGTAAACTTCCTCCTCCTCCTAAGTCACTCACTGCTTGTCCGTTATCTGAATAAATAAAATTTGAATTTGAATGAACATCAGCCTTCCACCTCTCCCTGGTCTTGTGGAGAGCGGTATTCAGAAAAATCTCCAGCTGGTCAGATATCTGATCGCACCATTGCGTTAGCCTTCTTCCCCTTGATCTCGTGCCTTCTTCCCCGTAACCATAAGTATTTCCAAATTGCTAGAGTATCTGAGAGTAACCAAACTGTCTATTTCAGATACGACGAAGACTCAAAGATGACGACGACTGACAGCTGCAGCTACAACACGCCGGGCTCCGTCAATGGGTGGCACAGTCCTGAGTCTGGCTCGTTGCACAACGGGGCAATCTCCAAGAATTACCACAACGGATTTCAGGTATCATCATCATCATCATATCAGCCGAAAGACGTCCACTGCTAGACATTGGTCTCCCCCAAAGAATGCCACAATGGCCGGTTCTGCGCCACCCGCATCCAGCGGACTCCCTCGACCTTTACCAGGTCATCAGTCCACCTCGTGGGGGGCCTATTTCAGGTATGAACGAGCTTCATTTAGCCAATAGGTTGTACTCCATACACCTTCGCGATAGACGGATACCATCTCAGACGCCTCACTGCACAATGGCTTTCTCCAAAAATGCTACAACGGCCGGGTTTCAAATACAAGCCGCCTTTAGTAGAGGTTTAGCTGCCAAACGTAACTTCACCACTCGGGGCGGGCAAATCTAAATCTATTGGGATATTTGGGATATTTTTGTAAAGCCCAGTTGATACTCGTAATCTTCCCATGGGTGTTCATTGGTATGAAAGGAACAGGTTTTTGCTAGCTGCGTTCAACGGACATCAGCAACTTCAAGCAGATGATATATTTTTAAGGGGCTTACGTGACGTAACTGACTTGCAAGCTTATCTCCACTTATAATAAATCTCTAAATTAAAAAAAGAATCAGCCAGTTTGAAACTAAGCTTTGCGCGGTTCGAATGTTCTCAGCATCCCATGAACGGAAAAATATGAAACATTTTATATATGTACATTATTATTCTAGCTGCAACTTAGGATAGTTTTTATCCGACTGCGACAGTTAATTAATTCTCCGAAATATACGACTTCATTTAATTTTTCATTTATTTTTATTGAAATCAAACGCTGCTCCAACTGTCAGCTATAAGAACCGTCAAATTTTCGTCAAAATGGCGGAATTGCTTTGCCTTTCACTTATTAATAATTTAAATCCCGTCTACGATAGACCTTTACGAGACAAATGCTAAAATATAAACCATAAAAAAATATTCGATTCTGATATGAGAACTTATATGCGCAAATGTCGTTTTATGTCGTAATTTCAATAAATGAAATCAACAAATTTGAACAATATAATTAACACGAATTTGTTTTTTTTGAATGACAATGGCACGCGCTCGGCGCATTCAGCCAAAGTACCTGCGGCGCTACCACGAAAACCGATACTCAATGTTCATATATTTGCATCCCTGTCACTCGAGTATGGTTAGTGCGATAGAGATAGAGATACCCGAATATTTTCGAATTCCGAAGTTCGTGGTTATAGCTCAGGAATCGAAAATATGGTAAATAATCATAATGTATTTTCTCGAAAAAGAATTTAAAATAAATATAGTCAAATGGAGAAAAAAACAAAGCAAGAGGTTATATAGGTAATGATTAAGTTATAAGAGTCCAAAGTTTTAAGAGGGGGTATGTTCTGTCCCTTTTCCGCAAAACGCACCTTCATATGAAACGATTGTTTTTTACTATGACGCTCGAGTATATTGACGTCACAGTCCCTCATCGTTTTCTCACTCTAACAAGCGACATTAAAACGGATGTAGCTTCATAATTTTTTGAGATATTTGAATGGGAGTTTCATTATCTTCTATCTATTTATCTCCACTTATAATAAATCTCTAAATTAAAAAAAGAATCAGCCAGTTTGAAACTAAGCTTTGCGCGGTTCGAATGTTCTCAGCATCCCATGAACGGAAAAATATGAAACATTTTATATAGGTACATTATTATTCTAGCTGCAACTTAGGATAGTTTTTATCCGACTGCGACAGTTAATTAATTTTCCGAAATATACGACTTCATTTAATTTTTCATTTATTTTTATTGAAATCAAACGCTGCTCCAACTGTCAGCTATAAGAACCGTCAAATTTTCGTCAAAATGGCGGAATTGCTTTGCCTTTCACTTATTAATAATTTAAATCCCGTCTACGATAGACCTTTACGAGACAAATGCTAAAATATAAACCATAAAAAAATATTCGATTCTGATATGAGAACTTATATGCGCAAATGTCGTTTTATGTCGTAATTTCAATAAATGAAATCAACAAATTTGAACAATATAATTAACACGAATTTGTTTTTTTTGAATGACAATGGCACGCGCTCGGCGCATTCAGCCAAAGTACCTGCGGCGCTACCACGAAAACCGATACTCAATGTTCATATATTTGCATCCCTGTCACTCGAGTATGGTTAGTGCGATAGAGATAGAGATACCCGAATATTTTCGAATTCCGAAGTTCGTGGTTATAGCTCAGGAATCGAAAATATGGTAAATAATCATAATGTATTTTCTCGAAAAAGAATTTAAAATAAATATAGTCAAATGGAGAAAAAAACAAAGCAAGAGGTTATATAGGTAATGATTAAGTTATAAGAGTCCAAAGTTTTAAGAGGGGGTATGTTCTGTCCCTTTTCCGCAAAACGCACCTTCATATGAAACAATTGTTTTTTACTATGACGCTCGAGTATATTGACGTCACAGTCCCTCATCGTTTTCTCACTCTAACAAGCGACATTAAAACGGATGTAGCTTCATAATTTTTTGAGATATTTGAATGGGAGTTTCATTATCTTCTATTTATTTATACATAATAAATGCCTATGTCCTGACTGACTTATTCAATCAATCACTCACTCACTCACTCATCAACGCACAGCCGAAACTACTAATCTTAGAGAGTTGATTTTTGCACAGTATGTTGCTTTTATAACGTGGGCTAGGGATAAAAAGGGATTTTTGAAAATTCTACCCCTAAGGGGGTAAAATGGGGGTGCAAAATTTGTATGGGAGAACCTTTTTTTTTTGAGCTATAGACTTAAACTTTGTAGAAAAATTAGTTATTAGAATACAAATGAAACACTTTCTGCGTTTTGGAAAATTCCACCCCTACGGGGGTAAAATAGGGGTGCAAGGTTTGTATGGGGGAAACATTTTTTTTTTAAATAGAGACTTTAAACTTTGTAGAAAGATCAGTCATTAGAATACAAATAAAGAACTTTCAGGGTTTTAGAAAATTCTACCCCTAAAGGGGTAAAATAGAGTGCAAAGTTTGTATGGGAAAAACTACTTTTTTTAAAATAGAGACTTAAAACTTTGTAGAGAAATTATTCATTAGAATACAAATAAAGTACCTAGATTCAGTGTTTTAAAAAAATCTACCCCTAAGGGGGTAAAATAGGGGTGCAAATTTTGTATGGGGGAAACAATTTTTTTTTAAATAGAGACTTAAAACTTTGTAGAAAGATTAGTCATCAGAATACAAATTAAGTACTTTCAGCGTTTTAGAAAATTCTACCCCTAAAAATAGGGGGCTAAAATAGGGGTGCAAAGTTTGTATGTGGGAAACTATTTTTTTTAGCTAGAGTCCTAAAACTTTGTAGAAAGATTATTTAAATACAAAGAAAGTACTTTCAGCGTTTTGGAAAATTTCACCCCTAAGGGGGTAAAATAGGGTGCAAAGTTTGTATGGGAAAAACATATATTTTTTTAATAGAGACTTAAAATTTTGACGAAAAATTACTTATTAGAACATGAAAAATACTACATTCGGCGTTTTACAAAAATCATTCCCTAAGGGGGTTAAAAAAGGGTGCAAGGTTTGTATGGGGAACACTTTTTCTGAGCTAGACACTTAAAACTTTGTAGAAAGATTACTTATAAAAATACGAAAAAAAAGACTTTCAGCGTTTTGAAACTAAGGGGGATAAAAAGGGGTGCAAAGTTTTTATCAGGGAAAGTTTATGTTTTTGAGTTAGAGACTTGAAACTTTGTAGAAAGATTACTTATTAAAATACAAAAAAAGAACACAAATCGTTTTAGAAAACTCCACCCCTAATAAGGTTAAAAAGGAGAGCAAGCTTTGCATGGGCAACACTTTTTTTTGAGTTAGACTTAAAACTTTGCAAAAAGATTACTTATTAGAATACTAAAAAAGAACTTTCAGCGTTTTAGACAACTCCATCCCTAAGGGGATCCTTATGATCCTTAAGAAGGGTAGCCAGTGTTGTGTGGGAAAAACTTTTTTTTTTACTAGACTTAAAACTATTCAAAATGTTACTTATTAAAATTAATAATAAAGTACTTTCAGAGTTTTAGAAAATTCCACCCCTAAGGGGGTTAAGAAAGCTTTGTATGGGCAACACTTTTTTTGAGCTAGAGACTTAAAAGTTTACGAAAAAAGTTCTTTCAGCGATTAGAAAAATTCAACCTCTAAGGGGGTTTAAAAGGGGGTTCAAATTTTAAATGGCGAGCAATAAAATTTTAAAGTGTGAGTAAGAGATTTTTAACTTCGGTCTTATTCTGTACGGTAAAAGACTACAAAACTGATTTCAGAGTTTTTTCAAATTCATCCCCTAAGAGTGTTAAAATTGGTTCAAAGTTTGAGTATTTCAAGGCATTTTTAAAGTATGAGATTTTTAACTTTGGTTTTAGACTGTTTGTTCACAAACTAGAAAATGAACATCAACTTTTTTTTTAATTATCCCCTAAAAGAGGGTTCAAATTTTGTATTGAGAGAAATCATTTTCTAAGACGATAAAAAGCTCTACCCGGACGAAGTCGCGGGCAACAGCTAGTATATATATATAGAACAGAAATAAACACACAGAATTGTACATGAATTAAAAAAAAATTGAGGGACAGACAAAATGAAGTGTTTAAAAACAATGTTCCTTTGCCTCAATGTTGCTTTGCCTCTTAGCTTATTTCGTTATTTTAAGTGCAGGTTTTGTTTTACGTTTCAAGACAAGAGTCATTATAATATGATTGTCATTTAGTAAAAATAACTTCTGATTTCAGGAAAAAGAATACGAGGAGAGATCTCCCAAGAACATCAATTTGACGAATGGTTTCAAAAACATCAACATAAGCAATGGAGTGATACCGAAGAAGCTGAGTCGAGAGAGTTCGAGAGAACGGGAGATGGTCAACGGGCATGATAAAAAAAGTACGTGTACCTACCATTGATTTAGTATATGACGTGTACTTTTAATTCTATTTCACAGGACAAAGTAATTTAGTTAGGACTAGGTATAGATATTCATATCAAAAGTATGTGTGTAATATTTTTTATATTTTAGTTTACTTGTAACATTCATGAGATTTTTAAACCCTTCTTTAAATTTTTGTGCTTAAACTTGCGACTTCAAAAGTTTCTGACAAAGTTACCAACTTTTTGTGAAAACAATGTTCTGTAAATTGTGCATTTCTAAACCAATGAATACTTCATTTATGAATTTTAGGTAGACTTCTAGTTATCCCAACAACACAAAACTAGTCAAATTACACCATTCATTTCCTTTCAGATTCAAGCCCGAGTCACAATTCTAGTAGTTATGAAGGATCACCAAACAAAACAAAGGTAATTTTAAACGTTTTTTCCTTTTACATTATACTTATTTGCCAAAAATCATCATCAAATCATCTTCCTGACTTAATTAGTATTCAAATCAGAACACTGCATTGCTGCGACGTTAATTATAGTTTACTACTTATTAATCTTGATTGTACCAATGATTGAGTATTGAATGAATTAGTGGCGGAATGAAAAGGTTGATCAGTTTTCAAATCAAATCATTTACGCGTTGCAAGCACATGTTACCTTTTTAAACTGTGTATCAGGCGAGAGTGATGTATTGATAATTATGTTCAACTGTTTGACAACAAAGTTCAAATTTACTTAGACGAATTTTGCTTGACTATTAACACATTCACGGCCACGCTCATCTCTTAGCGCTACGCCGTAGTCCGTAGCAGGTTAAACTTCGTATGTAGCGAAAAGCGCTCGTAGCGCTCTGACGCATATGTGTCGTCATGGGCACGGAATGGGTTTGTGGCGTCACTCCTGTCAAATCTGACGAGTTCTGCATCGCACTATCGAAGTTTCTTAAATCAGTTGTGTGGGCGACAGAATGTAGTTTGTGAAATGTAGGACCTACGGGTCACGAAGAGAAAGGGTGTTGTATAGTATGTGAACGATAAGGCCTACGGGTCACGAAGGGAAAGGACGTGTAACTATAATTCCTTCACATAAGGACGGCAATTGTGCCCAGATTAAGCTCCTAAAGCAAACGGCTCATATAAGAAGCGCGTGATTTATTTAGGACCTAAGTACAATAGGTACAGACGAAGAAAATAGCTTAAAGTAAAGATAAAGGTACCAGGTACCTCCAGTAATTATTTCATAAAGATCGATAGGGGGAGAGCCCCTGATAAATGAGGGAGAGATAGCCAAATTAATTGTAAAGAAACCAACTTGAGACTATATCCAGATCTAGTCCGTCAACAAGGGACATCGGTAACTAGAGTTACATAAAATGTGAAATAAAAATGTACACAACGTATGCATAGAGATTATTGCTTATTATGGTGCAATAATGGTCAAGGTTCAGGTTGATTTCTCTGATTGGCTAAAAAGACGGGAGCAAAGTCAAACTTATGCTACCACGTTAATGTAAATGTGAAAATTGACGGTCTCACCCGGCCATAGCTTCGTAACCAGATGAGGTACGAAAGCAATTGAGGTATCGTTAGGAAGGTACGGTAAATGCCCTTACGTATGTATAATCACTTTTGATAATTAATGTTAATTAAAGCCACTAGGGCCTGGCAAAGCCATTTCATGTTACCAAAGTTGGTAATTTTACGTAAATATCGACTTTCCCAATTTAAACGGGAAAAGCAGGAAAACTAGTAGATATTGTAATGTATAGCTCAGAAATAGTTCTTTTGAAGGAAAATATGTAAAAACCCTTAAGGTTTCCCTGAAAACCAGGAAAACGTAAAAACTAGCTTTTCCATAGTAAAAGTGGGCGAGGTCTTCAAAATTATATCCCCACCACTTTTAATGCCTTAGGGGTATAAAAGAGGCTATAATCGCCGGATAGAATTGTGTTCGCTCAGCCCCACCAGTGGGAGCTCCTAGGAAGAAGAAGAAAGGAAGAAGTAGGGAAATTGTGATAGGAAGTAGGAAATTGTGATAGGGAAAGTTTAACCAGTAGTTTGTGTCTCATTATTTTATTATACCGTTTCATTTATTTTTCGCCAAGTATTATTTTATCGTCACCCACACCCCATCCTTCAACAGTGCAGCTCAGTCTGCGGGATTAGTGCTCCCCTAGAGCACCTGCGCTATCAGAGCGCGTTACGGCCGTTTAAAAACACGCTGAGCGGTTCAACCGCCGCGGTTCACCCGCCGCGGTTGAAACGCGCGGTTCGCCCGCCGCGGTTTTTAAACGCCCCTTGTTAGGTGACTGTGAGGTCGCGAAGGTCAAACCCAGGCCTGTCGCACATCGACCACGTCGGCGCCACGCGTCGTCCACAGTCGTTTTGGTCCTTCGAACCGGATCTGGAGATCCAAAAAAAGTGAAAGTTATAAAAAGTGATAGTACGTGTGGGTACTCAAAGAAAGTCGTTTGGGGGGTATAAAACCAACGACGCTAGCGAAAACAGCGTAGCTCAAAAATTCATCGCCGCGACGCGATCAAAAGGTAGTGAAAAATCGAACATCGCGTATGTACATACGTCACTACGGAGTCACGACACAGACTACAAACAAGACGTGCAGAATATTGTAGAGAAGTCCTGTCATACCTGTAAGATAGGTTGCCGAAGTGCGCAACCGCAGGTATTCGAGTTAAAAAGGACTCAAGTACGAGAAAAGTACTTAGCAAGTCACGAAGTGACACTAGGCGTTATTTAAGCACGCACGCTCCGAGAGAAGACGAGCACCATGTCAGGAGGCAAGAAGAGGATAACGAGATCCACGACTTCGGCCCAGGAAAACGAAGAAAGGGCAAGGTTCCTGGAACGAGGAGCTACCGCCGCGCAGGAACGCGCACGCGGATCGTCAGCGGATCGGCACAATAAGCCGACTGGGAGTGGCGCATACACTAAGCGCGCCCCTAAGGTTGCCCGGAATATGCAACCACCAACCAAGGCCCAGGACGCCGTCCTGGAGCCTGGAGAAAGAACAGCAACGTCAGTGGCGAAAGGTATCGACGATACTATCGTAGCCGAACCCCAAAGAGGGGCAGTCCCGACACGATTAATAAACATGGGACAACCCCAGTCCCCGTCCGTGGACACCACAATATTATGGCGAGGAGATTTGGACAGGCGGCTACAGCGCCGACCTACAAACATCCCACTGGACGCCCCGTTAGGTAGGGTCATCGTCATTCCCCCGGCGGAGGTAGAGCCCACAGGAGCAGAAAAGGAAGTAACATTCGCTGACACATCGACACCACGCCGAGAGGCATCGATACGATCGAACGAGAGTCGATTATCCGCCACCAGGTTGCTAGAACTGGAGGTAGAAGAGCGCGAACAGCTGGATGAGCTACGACGAAAGGAGCTACGCCATCAAGCTAATAAAAAGAAGAGAGAAATAGACGCCGAGTGCGAACAAGAAGAAATCAATCTGGAGCGCGAATTTATCAAAAAACGCGCTATGTTGAAGCGAACGCGTGAAGAATCGGAATGCTCGATACTAGACGAGCAGTCCCTTATGGGATCAGTAGCCAGGTGGATAGATTCCAGTAAAGAAAAAGGACGAGTAGAAGCGCCACTGGGGTTACCCCCCACTAGGCCACTCGGAACCCACTCGCCTACGCGAGAATATGATCAGCAAAGAAGATCACCAATATACGAGCCACAAACGCCGCACACAAGATATACTACCGAAACTTCGCCCGAAGTAATGGTGCAATTATTTGAAAGAATGCAGATGGCCGCCAGACCGGCACCCAAAGAGGTTTATGAACTACCCACGTTCTACGGGGACATTTCAGAATGGAGGAGCTTCATAAGTGCATATGAAGAGTCGAATCGCCGGTTCAAATTCGGCGATTACGAAAACGTAGCCAGGCTGCGATCAGCGTTGAAAGGCAACGCGAAAACATGTGTGCAACACATACTCTCCACCGCAACACAACCCGAATTAAGAGTGCTCTTCAAAAAAGCGCTAGCTCAGAATTCGGTATTTTGACACGCGTAGTGCGTTTGTGTGTGTAAATACTACTACCACCCACACAAACGTACCTAACCCCCACATGCACAGCGAGATCGCACCAGCCGCGGGTGCCGTCCCTTTCTAGCTATATGTAAGTGCGATCGGGATAGAACTAACCGCGGAGCTTGCCGATGCAAATAGCTGTATAGCGCACCGTTGGAATTCACTCCGTGACCGATATTGATACTTGCACTAAAAAGTGGTAAGTATTACTTCGCTAACATGATGTTCTAGAACATCATGTTAGCGAAGTTAGATAACTTGAATAAAGTAAGTATTTGATTTTTGAGCACAAGTTTTCTATTTGTATTAAAATACTATGATATGACAAAGTATATTTAGTTTCGTTTTTTTAGTATAAAATAAACTAACGAGTTTTAAAGTTGTCAGTAATAAAATAAGAATAATAATTTGTTTTACGGATATTAATAGTTTGCATATTATCTGAGTCTTATTTATATATAGTAATGTAATGAAATTATACCAGTACACCCACTACTAGGAAATTACTGGGTACTTACGTATTCATTTCTTGAAGAAATTTTTTTTTGTTATGTACAGTAAAAAAAAACGGCCCTTTATAGAAATTGCTATGTCCGTTTCTTACCAAAGGAACTGAAAATTATAAATTATACAAACACAGCTTTTTATCTAGAATACAATTAATTAATGCGTGATTTTATTCAAAAGCCTAAAACCTCAGATGATAAAAAGGAATAGATATGAAACGGGGGCTTGGCGCGTGTCGGTGCGAAATGGGCATGTCACTGCCCACCGCATGTTAGTCGCAATTTGCCGTGAATCTGAAATGTTTTTCTACGTTTACTCAAAATGCCGAATTGTAGCGTGGTTACATGCAAAGATAGGAATGAAACTAAAACCTACATGAATGGTGGAGTCACGCACCACATGTGAGTATTAGTATTTTCACTTAAGTCAGTAAAAACTAATATTTTAATAAATAAACGCAACGCCGCATCATTTCTCGGGATCGAACTAACATATCGAACGAAAAAGCATATTTTTGTTCTATGCGTTGTACATTGAACGTTCAATACAGTAAACCACGGCGCAATGTATTAAACCACTATGGATATGGACGATGCTTGAATTTTTTAGTGGTACGGCCGCTGCTTGGCGTCGCAAACTAGAGCGGTGCCAAAGTGCAGTTACAATTTACGCGTAATCGATAAAATAGAAGGACGATATCATACTAGTTATTTTATTTCGACTACTTTCGCTGTTTTATTTTATTTAATTACTTGTTTTGGTTGGGTGCCTATCTTAAAGGTAACTAATAACATACTAATAAGATTAAAAGGCACAAAATGTTTACGGTACCTACTAATAAGATTTTCATTAAGTTGCAGTATGAACGGTAAATAGACATATTAAAATTGTATATACAAGTATATAATTTAGTTGCAAATGGCTTCAGAACAATTTAAAATGTGATATTATTACCAATAATTTATTTTAAATGAGTATTTTTTACTTTCATTTGAAATGTGATAATTGAAGAAGAAATCTCGGTTTCTTATTACAGTTTTCCAAAGAATTCGAGTAGGTACTAAAAAAATGGATAGACGCTACTGGCAGAGGTCCTAACTGGTTTCCTGTACAGAGAAGAGTTAATGTGTTCGTAACATTTTCAAGAAAAATGTTTCCAACCTCTTAATAAGAGCCGTACACTTTTCGAATATTTGACACCTCGCTTGCTTGAAACCTTGGTGTAAAATGTATGGTAACACATCTTCGCACATCTTTGGTGGATACTCGCCCTTAGCCTTAAATCTCGTAATATGAGTAATGGACAGTCGCCATCACATACATAGGTACACTATAGGTGTTCAAAAATATCGGCACATGCACCCTAATGCCTTGACAATAGAGGTGTGTTCCGATATTTGTGACGTGCTTGTTTGCTCCGATGTATGTGATGGCGACTGGACATATTATTTCGCGCCAAAATGCGAGTCGGATCGGCCTGGTACCTACAGGTCAAAAATATCGATGTGACCAGAGTTTTAAATGTATGTGAACACGAACTTATAAAAAGCCGTTTATGTTACTCTGTAGGTATTCGTCAATATTTTTTACTTTTGCGATTTATGGTAAGTTAACAACCCGTGTTATTTAAACTTGTAGCTAAAAGTTTAAATACCACCACATAAACTTACCATGTTGTTGAAGTTGTTACCCATCAATATCATAACATAATATTAATTTTAATATCAATGTCGATAAAACATAATTTTAACGTTTGTCGCCCCCCTAGTGTAGTGCGTTTAAGCCAATCACAGCCCTTGTTTGCATGTTGCCGTAGACTCACTGGCAACGCCCGAGTCTTTGTTTTTACACGGTTCAATGTGTGTGCCTGTGGGCGCTGCGGTGGGAGAAAACTGGGGACATCGGTTTTGGTTGAAATTAAGCAGTACGGCACTTCTCCCTTTTTTTATGTTCTGAGCCTAAAACCTATGTCACTTATTAGGATTCCGTACTCAAAGAGTAAAACGGGACCCTATTACTAAGACTCCGCTGTCCGTCTGTCTGTCTGAATGCCTGTCTGTCCTTCTGTCACCAGGCTGTATCTCATGAACCGTGATAGATAGAGATTTTCACAGATGATGTATTTATGTTGTCGCTATTTATAACAAAAAATACTAAAAAACAGAATACATCTTTTTATTTTTATTTTAGTTTTTATTTGTTTCTTTTTCTTTTACAATCTTACACAAATCGACCTTGCCCCAAACTAAGCAAAGCTTGTACTATGGGTACTAGACGACGATAAACATACTTATATAGATAAATACATACTTAAATACATAGAAAACATCCATGACTCAGGAACAAATATTTGTGGTCATCACACAAATAAATGCCCTTACCGGGATTCGAACCCGGGACCTCCAGCTTCGTAGGCAGAGTCACTACCAAGTCATAGTCATAGTCATAGTCATTTATTCATTTAACAATATCCATTGTGTTTGAATTAACTTCATTAAAAATAACAATAATATACAAAACTAAAAAGATAATAATAAATACAAACAGTTAAATTACACATCACTCCAGATCATAAGTAGGTACAATACAACATGCATGACAAAACATATTAATTCATTTAAAAATACAATTTAGTTACTAACTAGGCTACAGGGGGCTCCTATACAACAAACGTGATTTTAGATATATATATTTTGCCGTTTTTAGATATAGATAATGGTACGGAACCCTTCGTGCGCGAGTCCGACTCGCACTTGGCCGGTTTTTTTAACATTTATTTCGAAATAAAGAGTGATACTCGGAAATTTCGAAGGGAAGGTCAATCGTCGAATCCGACTCGGCTGGGCAGCATTCGGGAAGCTACGGCACATCTTTTCGTCCAATATTCCGCAGTGTCTCAAGACGAGAGTCTTTGACCAGTGTGTGTTGCCAGTGATGACATATGGCACGGAAACGTGGTCGCTTACTATAGGCCTCATAAGAAGGCTCAAAGTCACTCAAAGGGCAATGGAGAGGGCTATGCTGGGAGTTTCTCTGCGCGATCGCATCACAAATGAGGCTATCCGCAGCAGAACCAAGGTAACCGATATATCCCTCCGAATTGCTAAACTTAAGTGGCAGTGGGCGGGGCACATTGCACGTAGAACCGATGGCCGTTGGGGCGGAAAGGTTCTGGAGTGGCAACCACGTACCGGAAGGCGCAGCGTGGGTAGGCCCCCCGCAAGGTGGACTGATGACCTGGTAAAGGTCGCGGGAGTCCGCTGGATGCGGGTGGCGCAGGAACGGCCATTGTGGCACTCTTTGGGGGAGGCCTATGTCCAGCAGTGGACGTCTTTCGGCTGATATGATGATGATGATGATGATGACTCGGAAATGTAATAAAACCACGTAAAAATCTCCCTTTCCAGTGTAAACCCCCGGTGTGTGTTATTATTATATATAAACGAAAATAATAACTAAATGCAAGGTAGGATCGTGCTGTACTTAACAAACGCCATATAAGCTTGTTTTTTAAAAAGTTTTTTATTCATCTTGTTATTTTCAATAACCCTGCATATTATGTCGCTGGTTCGTGGGTACTTGTACAGACAAATCACACAAACCCAAACAAGATAGGTCTATCTATTTTAGTTTAGGAGTTCCCATGACCACCTTCCATCATCAGATCCTGGAAATCATCCATCACCAAAGTGTTTACCAAGACAAAACAGATGAGCCCAAACTAGATGGGTTTATCTAGTTTAGTTTAGGAGTTCCATGACCACCTTATAGCTCCATCATCAGACTCTGGAAATCATCCAGCACCAAAGTCTTGCCGTGCCATGACCAAATAAATGAGCCCAAATTCGATGGCTTTATCTTGTTGAGTTTAGGAGTTGCTATTGCCACCTTCCGACTCCATCATCAGACCAGCTCTATGATATTATGTCACCGAAGATACGCAATTGTACCTAATTTGAAGATTTCACCCAAACTCCCATACATACATACATACTAACAAGGTGGACTGATAGTAACAAGTAAATAAATTAAATCTATCAAGTATCACGATCACTCGTACAATAATAATTGACTATAGAACGCGTAGTTTAGACAAAAGGATCCAACCCACAAGACATCACCATTGAAATGTATGACTTTTGTTCTAGGTAGAAGGTTCAATTTTAAATGTTACGTATCCGGTGGGTTTGAGCCTTTTCGCTACACTACGTCATATGCGGCAGCTATGCAATTCATAACTTGTCTCGATTAGCCTCACGAATGTATCCCCAGTATAGTTTGACCCCGAGGTTGGTAACAACTATGCCTAGTCGGAGATCAAAATAATATTATTTTATCTGAAGAGTGGCCGGTTAGCTTCGTGAATAGCCACAAATAAACACACTACACGTCTGTCTCGGAGGGCTATTCAGCCGGTACTGAGATATATTCCCGCGCGACGGTAAATTTATACTAGTTTTGAATAATTATTTATAAATATAAATTTTGACAAAAGTTATATTTTTTGGACTGGATCTTGTTGGTACAAGCATGGACTTTAATGTTGTGTAAGATTCAATACAAAAATTATTCAACAATAATGAGAAAATCCTTGAGTTTTCAGTACGATTTTGTTGACAAATATGGTGTAATTGAGAACAGTTTACATATATATACGTGCAGAATAAGGAAAATTCGAGGCGGCTAGGAGCAATGGCAACATATTACGCTAGTGAAAATAGAAAAAAACAATTAGATTCTCATATAACATCATGGAGTATTAGGGGCTCAAACTTATGACTCTGCGCTCTCTTCAGAAAACTACTGTCGGTAATCGGGTATTTTCGGTTAAAGTATTCAGTTCTTCGTAAATTGGAGGCGGCTAGGACCAATATGAGGAGTTTAACTATGCAAATAAGTAATCAGGATCTAGAAAAAGCTCTCCGTTTCTTAGAATTACAACGTCAAAAATCCGTCATTCTCGCTTATTCCTGACCAAAAAACGAGCGCCCTCTTAATAATAAAGGTGTTAACCAAACAGTACGGTCGGAGCGACTTTTTGGTGGACAAAGCGCTAGAAGATTTAAAGAGAATGCCTCCAGTAGGAGACAGCGCTCACGATCTTAATCAATTTGCAATTAAGATCGTAAATATCGTAAGTACGATTACAGGCCTGAGTCAACGATATTATATAGAAAACCCCATGCTGGTTAGAGAAATTACTGACCGACTAAGCCCGCATCTACGCAGTAGATGGTGCGAGTACGCACGAAGACTCGAACACGAAGGAAAGGTGGAAATACAAAGACTGGCCGACTTCCTGATGGAGGAATCGGAGCTTCAAATGTCTTTCACCCACGCTCGAGCACCAATTCAACGTCAGCAAGCCCCGGGCGACAGCGCTCGGACAGGGCTACCACCGCGCGCACCTACCCCATGGACGAATAGAGCGCGCGGAACAATGCGGCCCCAAGGATGGGCCGGGCAGCAAACACGACCTCAATGGAGGGCTACGCAACCGAATAACAACAAACCCGCGTACCCCCAATATTCACGCGTCACCTACGCCACGGAAAAGGTAAACACACAGAATGTAATATGTCTGTATTGCGGGGGGGGTCATAGCACTACCGTGTGCTATAAAATTCAACGCCTAAATGTAGGAGCACGATGGGATTGGGCTAGAATCAACAAAGTTTGTTATAAGTGTCTAGATGCAAGACACGCCAGCACGACGTGCAAAGGCAAGCGGTGCGACGCACCCGGATGCCAGTATTATCATCATAAGTTACTACACGGCAGTTACGAGCCAAGAGGGGAAACGACGCACATGCTACAAGAAGCAGGCGCAACAGCAACTGCCACCGAGCGAGAAGCAGAGCTAGTAGGAGAGCCCCAATGGGCGGGACCGTCGGATGCGAGCTGGAGGGAAAAGACTCCGAACGAGTCCAACAATAGCGAAGAGAATAGCTACGCGTCATCATCAGACGCGACCCAGGTGCTTTTAAAAGTAATACCCGTGATTCTATCCGGGCCCAAAGGAGAAGTAGGAGTATACGCACTACTGGACGAAGCGTCCACCATAAGTATGATAGACGAAGAGATCGCAGATCAAATAGGGGCTACGGGCCCGGAAGAAATGCTGAAGGTTAGAGGGATAGGAGCGATATGCCATAAGGCAAACAGCCGGACAGTTAAGCTGTCGGTCAGGGCGCAGGAGGGAGGTAGCGAGCACTCGTTAACACTAAAAACGGTGCCCGCATTAAAAATAAAAGGCCAGAAGGTCAGTAAAGAACTCATCACGAAGTATGAACACTTGAAAGATGCCCACAGCGCTTGTTTTGAAATGGGAGTACCCCAGCTATTAATTGGGGCCGATCACTGGCAGCTAATGATACCAGAGGATATGAGGATCGGCCCAAAGGACGCGCCGGTAGCGGTGAAATGCGCCATAGGATGGGCTATATACGGCGCCGTACCGAAAAATATAGGTGCCCGCGAGCACGCAACCTATCACTTACAAAGTGAAGCAGATTTGGAGCTACACGAAATGGTGAAAAGGCACTTCGCAATCGATTCCCTAGGAATAAGCCTGAAAGACAATATTAAGCCTCAAGAGGAAAGAGCAATGAACATATTCAAAGGAACAGTAGAAAAGCTACAGAGTGGATTTAAAGTGGGACAATTATGGCGTGAGGACTCGCCACGATTGCCGTCGAGTTACGGCACGGCGCTCACGCGTCTGCACAGCTTAGAAAACAAAATGGATCGCGACAAAGAGTTCGCAGCTGAATACAGCAAGCAAGTACAAAACCTGCTAGACAAGGGATATGCACAACGTTTGACCGAGGTACCAGACAGCCCGGTGAAATACCTTTTACCCCACTTCGCCACCTATAATAAAAATAAAGGCAAATACAGACAAGTATTTGACGCGGCAGCAAAAAATGGAGGATTCTGCCTCAATGATTTCGTCCTGGATGGACCAGATCTTCTACAAAGCCTACTAGGCATATTATTCAGATTCCGAGAAGGAAAGTTTGCAGTATGCGCAGATATACAAGAAATGTTTCTGCAAATCAAGTTACGCGACGAGGATATACCGTCGCAGATGTTTTTATGGCGCGGCCAACGACGAGAAGGAAGACCCGACGTATACTCGATGAACCGGGTCTGCTTTGGCGTGGCCAGTTCGCCATGCCTGGCGCAGTTAGTTAAAAATTACAACGCCACGATGAATAAATATAAATATCCGGCCGCCGAGAAGGAGATTCATACGAATCATTATATGGACGACTTCGTGTCCAGCTTTCAAAAGGAAGGAGAAATGGTGCTCACGGCGCAACAAGTAAGCGCCTCGCACGCCCAAGGGGGATTCAAGTTACGAGGTTGGGCGACGAATAGCCCAACGCTATTAAAATTAATACCGACGGAAGAACAAGCGGCCGGGCCTACAAGTCTAGGCGATAAAGAACAGAAGGTTCTCGGTCTAACATGGGATCCGCTTACGGACACCCTAGGCTTTAACACTAAACTATTAAGGGTACCCGACGAGGTAAAAACGAGTAAACGAGCACCCACTAAAAGGGAGTTATTATCGACAGTAATGTCAGTGTATGATCCAATGGGATTGATAGCACAATATATGGTAACCGCTAAGGTTATAATGCAGTCAATATGGAAGACGGTGGATTGGGACAAGCCCCTCCCCGCTGAAGCAACTAAGCAATTTCAGCAATGGCTCAACGCGCTGGAATACGTAGGCAAGATACGTATCCCACGTGGACACGCGCTGTTACAAAAAGATACAGTAATAAGTTTACATATGTTTGTAGACGCCTCAGAGCAGGCGTATGCGGCCGTCGGATATTGGAGATTTAAACACCACGACCGCACCGAAGTGAGTTTAGCCGCGGCTAAATCACGAGTGACTCCGTTGAGGACAGTAAGCGTGCCACGAATGGAGCTGAATGCGGCAGTGGCCGGAACTAGGCTGGCGCAAACTTTGCAGAAAGAACACCGATATGAAGTAAGCCAAGTCACGTATTGGACGGACTCTAGGACAGTATTGTCCTGGATTAGAGATGACGCGCAGAAATATTCATCATTTGTTTCTCATCGCCTGTCGGAGATTTCCGAGCAAACAAACCGGCAGGCCTGGAGATGGCTGGATTCGAAGTTAAACCCAGCAGACGACGCAACGAGATCAAAACCCGAGCAGAAGATAAGAATTGAAGAAAGGTGGTATCAGGGTCCACCGTTTTGCGACTAAGCGAAGAAAAATGGCCCCCGGTAGTAGGGGCAATAATAGTTGAGCCCAGCGAGCTCAGAAAGACGCACACTACATGCGCAACTCGCAAGTGCGAACCGTCAGCCGTGCTGCCAAGCGTGGAGCGCTTCAGTAATTACGAAAGGTTAATAAGAGCAACGGCTTATGTGTTATTATTTATCGAGAAACTGAAAAGGAAAACGATCGGGTTAGAACTCCGACACATTAAATCGGCAGAAGCAATGTGGCTGCAGCGCAGCCAAAGAAATAGTTTCCCAGAAGAGATACGAGCGCTGCATAAGAAAGAAGAAATCAGTCGACACTCGAGACTGTACAGCCTAGCACCAGAACTAGATAGTGACGGCATCGTGAAAATGAAAACACGCTTAAATCAAGCGCCAGTCCGCTATATAGCCAATAAACCCGTCATACTAGACGGGAAAGATCCATTCGTTAAATTGTTAATTTTAAATGCCCACATAAAAGGGGGACACGTGAATAACGAAGCAGTCGTTAACTCCCTCAGGCAAAGCTATTGGATCTTGCATCTCCGACCGAGCGTGCGAACAATCGCGCAAGCGTGCGGCCTGTGTCGGTTGCGTCGCGCCAGACCGCACGCGCAACCCTTCGGAGACCTACCCGCGGAAAGGCTAGAGGCCTTCCAGCGCGGGTTCACCTACGCGGCACAGAACTACTTCGGACCCTGTTGGGTCACCATTGGAAGAAGACGAGAGAAGCGCTGGGTAGCGCTCTACACGTGCCTAGCTACACGAGCTGTGCACCTCGAAGTGGTGCATAGTCTGTCTACAGACAGTGCGATTAACGCACTACGACGTTTCGCGGCGCGCCGAGGATGGCCGCGAATCATGTGGAGTGACAACCAAACGTCATTCCGCGCTGCCGCATTGGAGCTCAAGGCCGCGCACAGCGAATGGTTGCCGGCCTTGCGAGACTACGGATTGCAACAACGCATGGAATGGAAATTCATTCCCCCTGGGAATCCCTCAGCCGGAGGGGCATGGGAGCGCATGGTAAAGACAGTGAAGAACGCGCTCACCTACACATTGCACGAAAGGGCACCATCCCAGGAAGCCTTTGACACCCTACTCGCCGAGATAGAAAATATAATCAATTCTCGACCATTAACGCATGTTCCTGTCAATCCCAACGACGAACACGCGTTAACCCCAAACCATTTTTTATCACTTAGCGCACCCGATCAACCATTGATCGGTCTCTGCGAAATAGACGATAGGAGACGATGGCGTCAAGTGCAAGCTCTAGCCAACCATTTTTGGCAGAGATGGTGTAAGGAGTATTTCCCCCTCCTCGCGCCAAAGAGATCGTCGAGCGACGGAGGAAGACAGATACAGCTCGGCGACTGCGTGATCATTGCCGATCCCGCCAACCCGCGCAACGTGTGGCCAAAAGGATTGGTCGTAGCAACCAACCCAGGGCCTGACGGAAGGTCCAGGTCCGCCGACGTGAAAACGAAGCACGGGGTCTTTCGACGACCCACCTCAAGATTAATAGTGATGGCCACAACTGAGCCAAATACAGTGAGTAAAAGTGAATAATTAACGATACAGACAGTGAATGAACATGATAGTGAAAGTGATTAAAAGTGTATTTGATGACGAATCATGTCGTAAGACTTTAATGTAGTCTGTCGCTTACCCTTGCAACCCAGTATGTATCTGCGATACATACCGGCGGGGGCATTGTGGGCGACAGAATGTAGTTTGTGAAATGTAGGACCTACGGGTCACGAAGAGAAAGGGTGTTGTATAGTATGTGAACGATAAGGCCTACGGGTCACGAAGGGAAAGGACGTGTAACTATAATTCCTTCACATAAGGACGGCAATTGTGCCCAGATTAAGCTCCTAAAGCAAACGGCTCATATAAGAAGCGCGTGATTTATTTAGGACCTAAGTACAATAGGTACAGACGAAGAAAATAGCTTAAAGTAAAGATAAAGGTACCAGGTACCTCCAGTAATTATTTCATAAAGATCGATAGGGGGAGAGCCCCTGATAAATGAGGGAGAGATAGCCAAATTAATTGTAAAGAAACCAACTTGAGACTATATCCAGATCTAGTCCGTCAACAAGGGACATCGGTAACTAGAGTTACATAAAATGTGAAATAAAAATGTACACAACGTATGCATAGAGATTATTGCTTATTATGGTGCAATAATGGTCAAGGTTCAGGTTGATTTCTCTGATTGGCTAAAAAGACGGGAGCAAAGTCAAACTTATGCTACCACGTTAATGTAAATGTGAAAATTGACGGTCTCACCCGGCCATAGCTTCGTAACCAGATGAGGTACGAAAGCAATTGAGGTATCGTTAGGAAGGTACGGTAAATGCCCTTACGTATGTATAATCACTTTTGATAATTAATGTTAATTAAAGCCACTAGGGCCTGGCAAAGCCATTTCATGTTACCAAAGTTGGTAATTTTACGTAAATATCGACTTTCCCAATTTAAACGGGAAAAGCAGGAAAACTAGTAGATATTGTAATGTATAGCTCAGAAATAGTTCTTTTGAAGGAAAATATGTAAAAACCCTTAAGGTTTCCCTGAAAACCAGGAAAACGTAAAAACTAGCTTTTCCATAGTAAAAGTGGGCGAGGTCTTCAAAATTATATCCCCACCACTTTTAATGCCTTAGGGGTATAAAAGAGGCTATAATCGCCGGATAGAATTGTGTTCGCTCAGCCCCACCAGTGGGAGCTCCTAGGAAGAAGAAGAAAGGAAGAAGTAGGGAAATTGTGATAGGAAGTAGGAAATTGTGATAGGGAAAGTTTAACCAGTAGTTTGTGTCTCATTATTTTATTATACCGTTTCATTTATTTTTCGCCAAGTATTATTTTATCGTCACCCACACCCCATCCTTCAACAGTGCAGCTCAGTCTGCGGGATTAGTGCTCCCCTAGAGCACCTGCGCTATCAGAGCGCGTTACGGCCGTTTAAAAACACGCTGAGCGGTTCAACCGCCGCGGTTCACCCGCCGCGGTTGAAACGCGCGGTTCGCCCGCCGCGGTTTTTAAACGCCCCTTGTTAGGTGACTGTGAGGTCGCGAAGGTCAAACCCAGGCCTGTCGCACATCGACCACGTCGGCGCCACGCGTCGTCCACAAGTTGCATAAATATAACATCCAAACAACTCTCATTGGACTTCGGTCTCTGAGAGATCTCTCTATTGTCGTATCTTCTACATTGGTGACCCTGACAATGGACATAAGCGCAACTCTGAATATCCTGACTGACGCCCGACTCTTCTCAGCAAGCCAGACTCTCTCTCTCTCTCTCTCTCTCTCTCTCTCTCCGCTCGCCACCCTGGCTCTGAGCGCTCGCTCGCCACGCTGGCTCTGAGCACTGGCAAGCTGCACTCTACTCTTCATACATCCTTGACCCCTCCGTCTCAAAGGGGGGCTGATGTGGCGTCACTCCTGTCAAATCTGACGAGTTCTGCATCGCACTATCGAAGTTTCTTAAATCAGTTGCATAAATATAACATCCAAACAACTCTCATTGGACTTCGGTCCCTGAGAGATCTTCTCTATTTTTTTAACTCGTTTTCCAAAATGCAAAGAGGTGTAGTGAAATGACATTCATTACTCATTAGGTATGACGAAATGTGTCTGACACTCGGTCGATAAGGCAGATAGGTACTGATAACTTATACTGAGCATTGAGCAAGCAAAAACAGATCTTAAGGTGATCAACCTTTTCATTCCCCGACTGTACCTAAGTACCTACTCTATTCCATCTTGGTCGACTCGACACTAGTGTTGTACGCACCTATACTGTGCAGTTCGTTTGCTGACTTGCTGATCATGCTGTGTGGACTTGCTTTGGATGTCATAGGTATACTATAATTCTTGTATTTCTTGTTGCTTTTAGTTGACAATGGCAAGTGCTGGCCAGGGATCGCCGCTAAGGTCACAATTGGCATTAAAATTGAAACCAAACACACCTAAAAAGTCAGCTCCAACTCCAAGCCCGACTGTTCAGGTATTTGTTGTTCAATTGATGATTTTTATTGCTTTTTCTTTAATTATTATAATATTTACGATACGACACACCAACAGAGTATGTACATAATACATAATTACAATATGAATACTGTAGGTTACAATATTAATTGGCCAACCATTCGTATCACAAGACATCATTTGAGCTGTTTGATCTCGAAAAAAGGAATGAGTATGAGTTTACATTTTCAGCTTCTACTCGCAGCTTGATTGGTGGCCAAACTTTTCAAATGAACGCGCGAAAAAATGTTTATGTAATAGAGAACGGTCCGATTGAGAAAACGAATATAATTTTGTATAAAATCTTGTATAAATAATTGATTTTATAAATTACAACTCTTTCATTTTTTAACATCACAAATTGAACGATAATAAATTGGATATAATTATTATTATTATTATTTTTTATCTAGCGTATTTTTTTTTTATTCTTCAAAAATAATTATTCATTAATAACAACAAGAATAACAAGAAAATAAAAATAAAACTAAACTAAATAACAAGAAAGTAAAAAAGCATAAGTATCATTTATAAAAAGAATACCCCGTCAAGGAGATCCTCCTGCGGCATTGTACCCATGACGCTATTATTCTTAATTTAATTCGTGTAAGCTTTTTAAATAAAAACGTATACTTCAATACGGACCAACGGACCGCAATTTAACCGTCAACCACCCGTCAACGAATGACACTAGTAAATATGACAGTTCTATCCTTCAAAACACCGTGCGGCCGCCAATAATTGAATTTACTTTGTTTGAACCAAAGAGTCCAAAGACTACAATATGTTTGAACTGTATTAACCTATAAGACATTGAAATCATCCTGAATAAGCAGAAATAACTCAAACAATCATTCCGCATTTCAAATTACAGTGCCTACTCTGCGACTTCACATCAACATGCCCTCGAAAGTTAGAAGAGCATATAAACCGGGCCCATTTCGATCTGACCTCTCCGTCGGTTATGGGCAACGCTAACAACACAGTAAACCCGACTTTGGTATCTGGAAATCCGACTTTAACTTTGGATAACCCAACGAACAACCCGACTCTAAATTTGGATAACCCGACGTTGGCGTATAGTGCGATGGCGATGTCTCCGGGGCCCCATAGCTCGACGTACCAGTGCCCGATCTGTGAGAGAGAGTTCTCGAATGTATCTGATGTGGAAATGCACGTCAATGTGGAACACAGGGATATTTTGAGTCCACAGAAATCGGTGAGTACTTTTTTTTGTTCTTGTTGTGTCTAATTGTGGTGTCAAATCAAATCATTCTTTACAAGTTATATTATTCTTCGTTTCATTTTGACTTTGTTGTCCGTTTAGACTGTATTTGGGTCAAGCTGAAAGAGATCCCTATAATGTACATCCAAATAATCTGCATAATAATTAAATTTCTTGGAATAAGTACTTTGCCAAAGTTTCATTTGTCCTAGGCATATATTGTTGGATCTTCTGAAATTTTGTAAATAGTGTTTTATCTAAAACCCATTAAATTAGATTCAATTTGTTTTGCAACATTTCAGAAAAAGTTAAAAACCTTTCTAAAAAATAATGCTAAATAATGAACCGTTTACGACGTGATAAAGTCTTATAAATCGATGAACAACAAGTAAAAGTATGACTCATTGTCCCGTTCCGCCTGAGCCGAGCGTTCGGCTTTTTGACGTTATCAAGTAAAATTATCGTCCGTAAACCGACTTTACAAACAACAAATTTTTTTTAGTACATTGTGATACAGTAATGATTTAATTTCAGGATCAGCTAGACAATGCGTCTTGTGATGATGTGGTGATGATGGAAGAGAGTCCAGTAAGCAACTGTCCTGTCTGCTGTCAGCCGCTGCCTCTTTCACAACATGAACTGGTGAGAAACTTCATACAACTGTTTTAAACAAAAATAGTTTTATAATCCTGTAAAGCGTAAAGTGTTCTTTGGGAAGTAAGATAAAACAAGCAACATAAAAATCATGATTGCAATCACATTGGATAATTTTGGTTGCTAGTTGTTGATAGTCGAAGAGAGTGTATATAAAAAGAGTGGAAGAGCAAGTTGGAAGGGGAAGACCTAGGTGAACTTTCTCCGTTCAAATTGGAGAAATCTTACAAAAAGGCCAGGTCAAAAGTACCCTAAATCGACGAGCGTGTATGAGAAATGTTATGAAAGTGAGTGAAGCGAAAGTGGTTTGTCAGGATCGTAGCAAATACAGATCCGTGATCTCTGCCTACCCGTCTGGGAAAGAGGCGTGGTTATATGTATGTATGTAGTTGTTGATGTATTTATTTATTGGCCAATTTACAGTTACATCTAAACCAAACATGCAAGTTATAGGCTATATCGATACAGATTCATCACTAAAATTTATACTAAAATACATTGCTAAGCTAGTAATCGGTTGTAGTATGTTGTCTCTACATCGCTATATGCTCCCCCAATGTAGTTGAATAGTCAAACAATATTTATAAGAAATTTAGAATAGAACCAACAAGTGTGGTACCTGAAATCAGAGAAAAGTTTGAATAATTCCATTTAATCCTCAAAAGGCATACTTAACCCAAATATGGTATTTATTCTGTGCATCTGTATATCTCTGTTTTTCCTCTTCTTTGTGGTCATATCCTCAAATCTAAGGGACATGACGTCTACGGGTGACTCTAGACCACTGCTCTCCAGGCTGTTTGATCTTAAGCCTTTGGAAAAGTTGCCTGAAGTGTGCACCCGGTAACTTCTTGGACGAGTCCCTGAACCTTATAGGTTAAAGGTAGCTTGTATGCGGGCTGAGTTTCCGCAACTCGACGTCAAAAATGCTCCTATTTTGTGTATGGGTTTTGGAACTACTGTTATTCGTGCCAACCCAGTTCTACCAGGAAGGACGGCCTCCGGTAGTGACCCCGGTGTTGCTCGGTGCTGTGCTCTGTATTCTGCCACCCCAGGAGATGTAAGAATGACGTGGGCGGCAGTCTCTTCCTCTTCCATGCAGGCTCTGCAGAGAGGACTGTCTTTTTTTTTTTTTTTTAAAAGCAATTACATTTAACAAGTTTCATTAAACTTCAACACCTAGGGTAAAAAGGTGTTTGTTTAGTAGTGCATGACCAGTTATGGCTCCTGTCAGAAGACGGAGTGCCTGCCTCTTTACCTGCCTGAACCCTAAAGACGTGGTACTTTGCAGATCCAGCACATAGAAGAGCACTTCGAGCGTGGTGAAGAGCGTGGTGCGACGGCGCTGAGCTCGGCCGAGCGCGAGCAGCAAAGGAACAGAGAGGAGCACGAGTTTCAGATGTTACGGGTAAGAATCTATTATGTCAAAAAAGGTAGTTGTTTGTAAAAACTAGCAAAACTGGCGTAGTTTTCGTGACGTTTTGCGAACGGGATCTTATGCACCCAAACAAAAAGCCATGAAAATAATCAGTAAAATCATCAGATCCATTTTCCACCCCTAAACTAGTTGAGAACCGAAGGAATTAGCTACAAGCAATAAAATGCAACTTAGATGTAAAGTAATGGGATTTCATACAAAATCGAATGCAAAAGCCCTGCAAAATTATTTTCTTTTGTTTCAATTTGTGACAAGGGTGTTCAGACATTATTTCATTACATGTTTGAGAAAAGCATTATATATACCTCGACTTGAAAAAGGATAGTCTCGTAGTTACCTACTAGGCCGTCAATCCCTATCTTTTAGGGCTTCCGCAGTAATGTGCTATTACTAATTTCAGGCACAATACGGCATGGAAGAGGACGAGGAGGGCTACACGAACCGCGCGAGCAACAGCCTGAAGCGCGCCGTGTACTCCGGCGCCCTGTCCGTCGCCGGCTACTACGAGCGCAGCGTCGGCCTGCGCCGCGCCTCGGCCTCCGGGCTCGACACCGGCTCGTCCAGGACTAGCGGTGAGTACCTACAGTAGGTGCACCATTATACAATACGGCATGGAAGAGGACGAGGAGGGCTACACGAACCGCGCGAGCAACAGCCTGAAGCGCGCCGTGTACTCCGGCGCCCTGTCCGTCGCCGGCTACTACGAGCGCAGCGTCGGCCTGCGCCGCGCCTCGGCCTCCGGGCTCGACACCGGCTCGTCCAGGACTAGCGGTGAGTACCTACAGTAGGTGCACCATTATACAATACGGCATGGAAGAGGACGAGGAGGGCTACACGAACCGCGCGAGCAACAGCCTGAAGCGCGCCGTGTACTCCGGCGCCCTGTCCGTCGCCGGCTACTACGAGCGCAGCGTCGGCCTGCGCCGCGCCTCGGCCTCCGGGCTCGACACCGGCTCGTCCAGGACTAGCGGTGAGTACCTACAGTAGGTGCACCATTATACAATACGGCATGGAAGAGGACGAGGAGGGCTACACGAACCGCGCGAGCAACAGCCTGAAGCGCGCCGTGTACTCCGGCGCCCTGTCCGTCGCCGGCTACTACGAGCGCAGCGTCGGCCTGCGCCGCGCCTCGGCCTCCGGGCTCGACACCGGCTCGTCCAGGACTAGCGGTGAGTACCTACAGTAGGTGCACCATTATACAATACGGCATGGAAGAGGACGAGGAGGGCTACACGAACCGCGCGAGCAACAGCCTGAAGCGCGCCGTGTACTCCGGCGCCCTGTCCGTCGCCGGCTACTACGAGCGCAGCGTCGGCCTGCGCCGCGCCTCGGCCTCCGGGCTCGACACCGGCTCGTCCAGGACTAGCGGTGAGTACCTACAGTAGGTGCACCATTATACAATACGGCATGGAAGAGGACGAGGAGGGCTACACGAACCGCGCGAGCAACAGCCTGAAGCGCGCCGTGTACTCCGGCGCCCTGTCCGTCGCCGGCTACTACGAGCGCAGCGTCGGCCTGCGCCGCGCCTCGGCCTCCGGGCTCGACACCGGCTCGTCCAGGACTAGCGGTGAGTACCTACAGTAGGTGCACCATTATACAATACGGCATGGAAGAGGACGAGGAGGGCTACACGAACCGCGCGAGCAACAGCCTGAAGCGCGCCGTGTACTCCGGCGCCCTGTCCCTCGCCGGCTACTACGAGCGCAGCGTCGGCCTGCGCCGCGCCTCGGCCTCCGGGCTCGACACCGGCTCGTCCAGGACTAGCGGTGAGTACCTACAGTAGGTGCACCATTATACAATACGGCATGGAAGAGGACGAGGAGGGCTACACGAACCGCGCGAGCAACAGCCTGAAGCGCGCCGTGTACTCCGGCGCCCTGTCCGTCGCCGGCTACTACGAGCGCAGCGTCGGCCTGCGCCGCGCCTCGGCCTCCGGGCTCGACACCGGCTCGTCCAGGACTAGCGGTGAGTACCTACAGTAGGTGCACCATTATACAATACGGCATGGAAGAGGACGAGGAGGGCTACACGAACCGCGCGAGCAACAGCCTGAAGCGCGCCGTGTACTCCGGCGCCCTGTCCGTCGCCGGCTACTACGAGCGCAGCGTCGGCCTGCGCCGCGCCTCGGCCTCCGGGCTCGACACCGGCTCGTCCAGGACTAGCGGTGAGTACCTACAGTAGGTGCACCATTATACAATACGGCATGGAAGAGGACGAGGAGGGCTACACGAACCGCGCGAGCAACAGCCTGAAGCGCGCCGTGTACTCCGGCGCCCTGTCCGTCGCCGGCTACTACGAGCGCAGCGTCGGCCTGCGCCGCGCCTCGGCCTCCGGGCTCGACACCGGCTCGTCCAGGACTAGCGGTGAGTACCTACAGTAGGTGCACCATTATACAATACGGCATGGAAGAGGACGAGGAGGGCTACACGAACCGCGCGAGCAACAGCCTGAAGCGCGCCGTGTACTCCGGCGCCCTGTCCGTCGCCGGCTACTACGAGCGCAGCGTCGGCCTGCGCCGCGCCTCGGCCTCCGGGCTCGACACCGGCTCGTCCAGGACTAGCGGTGAGTACCTACAGTAGGTGCACCATTATACAATACGGCATGGAAGAGGACGAGGAGGGCTACACGAACCGCGCGAGCAACAGCCTGAAGCGCGCCGTGTACTCCGGCGCCCTGTCCCTCGCCGGCTACTACGAGCGCAGCGTCGGCCTGCGCCGCGCCTCGGCCTCCGGGCTCGACACCGGCTCGTCCAGGACTAGCGGTGAGTACCTACAGTAGGTGCACCATTATACAATACGGCATGGAAGAGGACGAGGAGGGCTACACGAACCGCGCGAGCAACAGCCTGAAGCGCGCCGTGTACTCCGGCGCCCTGTCCGTCGCCGGCTACTACGAGCGCAGCGTCGGCCTGCGCCGCGCCTCGGCCTCCGGGCTCGACACCGGCTCGTCCAGGACTAGCGGTGAGTACCTACAGTAGGTGCACCATTATACAATACGGCATGGAAGAGGACGAGGAGGGCTACACGAACCGCGCGAGCAACAGCCTGAAGCGCGCCGTTTACCTACTCCGGCGTGTATTTTCTGTACTAACATTTGCAACAAACCAGATCACAATAGGTATGTTTTGAGTGTTCGACTCCGCTCTGAAATCCGCTTCCACAGACAACAAAAAATTATCATAATCCTAGACTTCTTGTTCCCAGTTCATTCATGGTCTCCATTCAAGATATCAGCCGTATTGCTGAACGTAGGCCTCCTCTATCATGTTGCGCCATCATTTTCGTTTCTGAGCTTTTCCCAACCAGCCACGGCGAGCAATCCTCTTAAAGTCATCTCATCAATCCAACGAGTTGCAGGACGTCCGCATGGTTAGGGCGCATAACGTCCCACTCGCAGAATGTCCCTTACACAAAACGACCCTTCTGCAAAAGGTCCTGTTCGCAAAACGTCCCTTTCGCTAAATTACCCGTTCGCAACACGTCCCTTGCGCAAAATGACCCGTTCGCAAAACGTCCCTTTTGCAAAATTACCCGTTATTAGCCATCTCTTATCCCATGAGAAGACTCCTAGTCTCTACTTAAAGCTTTTTCCAAACGGGACATTTTGCCAATGGGTCATTTCGCAGACGGGACGTTTTGCGAATGGGGTATTTTACATAAGGGACCATTTGCAGAGAAGACGTTTTGCTAATGGGACGTAATTTTTGTGGAGGGACGTTTGGCGAGTGGGACGGTATGCGCCCAAACCGTTCGCATCTGTTTTATTTTTCATACCCATCAGTGTTCGAGTCATGTGCATTTCACCAAACCATTGCCACCCAATCTAGTTTGTGTACCTAAATGTAATGTCGTCTTCTCGATTGTTTTAGGCATTCTGGAGAGGATAGTAGCGCTGAACGCTCAAAACCAGAGCATACAGAAGACCTACCTGTGTACCGCGGTCGACCATTACGCGAGCACGTACGGAGACCGCGGCTGGGGCTGCGGGTACAGGCGAGTACTGTGGTGATTGAGATGGAATAACGAACACGTTTCAATACGTTTATCCGCTTGGCTGACAAGAGGTATGAGAATAGTGTGCCCCACAAAGTACTTTTCATCACACTTGCTCGTAAAGGGTGTTTTATAGGCAAGTTTATAGAGCAGCTATACCCGATTTACCTCCCGCGGGAGTTATGGATTTATAACTCCCTAGGGAGTTATGCGCTTGTGTGTGATCTGATTGGTTAAAAACAAATCAAACAAATTGGTTGGCAAATCTAGTTGGCCGCGCTTCACAAGAATTATACTCTGTGATTGGTTGAAAAAAATCTAGCAGGCCATGCGGCGCCACACCCTTTCGCCCTCCTCAAATCTGTAAGTGAAGTTGTCAATTTCGTAAATTTTTGAGTTGTGCGGTTGTATGAAACTTACATTTTTCTGTCTCTTGTAGTTATTTATTTCCTCGCAAATGTGATGAAAAACATTGTGTGTATCACGGGCAGTAAGGGGATTACAAACTCGACTCTCGTTAGTAATCCCCTTCTTACGGCCCTTAATGCACAATGTACCTGCTATTGTTATAAATATACATATAGAGAACAATATCTGGGCCTAAAAACGGTAACCCTGTAATTGATGACATTTGATGCGCCATCTATTATCGTTAGTTAAAACTACTCCACGTGAATGTTTAAAACATACAAAAAGTGAGTCGGTCGCAGGACTTGAACCGGGGCACATCGACTCCAAGTACCGCCGTCTGTACCCCTAGGCTACTGATGTCTTATGACAGTACTATATGGCGAATTTCGAAATACCTTGACGGTGCGTTTCATCACCATAGAAATAAGGCTATTATTGACCCCGCCGTCGTAACGATATAGTTAAGAAAATTAATAATTTACACAAATATTTTACTTTTGAAATTATTTATTGATATTATTAGTACAATAAATTTTCAGATTTTTTGTATGTGCCGCCGCATTGTTTCCATCTATTATCATCGTTTTACATCTATGAATGTGACTGAATTGGAAATCACCAGATATTCATAGTAGGCCCCTATACTTAATGTCCTTCTTTATTCAGTTAACTTATTATGCTGTCATTACCTAGTACTAGGATTGGCCGCCCTGGTGTGGCCTAGAGGCCAAAGCCTCACGGGTGACTGTTTGACGTCTTCCGATCCTCTTGTATTTATACACTTTTAGACAGCTTGATTTGAAATCAGAATAGTGCTGTGCTTCCAGGACTGTAGAGGTTTCATAGAAAACCTCTAGAGTCCACAGTCTTCTTAGCCGTCTTTCTCCATTGCTGGTTTCATTTATCTTCTTGATTATGGATTTCCATTCCATTTTGCCTTTGACTATAACGACCAAAACCAGGTTTTCGAGACTATCCAAGTCTCTACACACTATATGCCCACAATATCGCTCGTAACGTTAAAAATTATGTTTGAGTTTTTTAAATAATATCACTTGAATTGTGTTCAAAATCGATATTTGAGGGCTCGAGAGGTTTTTGATAAATTCGTGGGAAAAAAAAATAAGGCCGCCATCTTGACATTCTTTAAATACGGTCCGATTTCGGTCAAAATCGATATCGGAGGGTCCGAGCCGTCCGAGGAGCATCACGAAAACGAGCTTGGATTTTAGAAAAAGGGCCGTTATCTTGAATTTCTTTAAATACTGTCCGTTTTTGTTCCAAATCGATAACTGTCCGAGGGGCCTCTTAAGGTTCGACAGTCAACAGGGCGTTTTCGAGTTTTTTAAAACAATCTCAGACGTAGAAAATAGGGTTCAAAAATCAAAAAAAAGATACGTATTACTTAAGGATCTAATCTAGTCAAAGTTGCATTCAGTTACGCGATCTAATGAACTTCACTCGATAGAAAAAAATCCTAAAGTAACCTCTTTTTGTAAAGTTTATTCAATATTATGACTAAACTATAGATATTTTAAATTAATTTTTTGTACTCAAATAAAGTTATTAAATATTTATAGACAAATTCGCAGAGTTTGAATAGATAAAATGATTATCTTAATTACTATGTTTAAATACCTACAAAATGCGCGAGCGCGGAGGCTCGGCAGGCCCGATCAGTCGCGCGCTGGCCCATACGGACGACGACTCAAGGACGTTAGCGGGTGTACAAGCCTTAATATGAATCCGAGCTTCGATTGTAAAAAAGTGGCCGCCATCTTGAAATTATTTAATTACGGTTCGATTTTGTTCAAGATCGATATCTGAAGGTACAAGGGGGCAATCTTAATACAAATTCGAGTTTCGATAGTTCTTTATACTGTGATAATGTTTTACCCTTGAACCATCTGTCTCTGTTCAGGAACATGCAAATGGTCCTCTCGTCTCTCGTGCGAAGCGCGCAGTACCGCGCTTTGCTGGGCTGTGTGTGGGAGCAGGACGGCGAGTGCGCGCCCTCGCTCCCGCGCCTGCAGTTGTTAGTGGAGCGCGCCTGGCAGATGGGCTTCGACACGCAGGTATATTGACGACCTCTGTAGCTTAGTTGGTAGTGACCCTGACTACGAAACTGGAGGTGCCGGGTTCGAATCCCGGTAAGGGCATTTATTTGTGTGATGAGCACGAATATTTGTTCCTGAGTCATGGATGTTTTCTATTTATTAAAGTATTTATTTATTTACTACTTATTAGTGTTATGTATAATGCACGGTATCTATACAATACATCAGTCTATACCCGATCGTCTTGTTTCATTGACGCGCCTACCCTCCTAACACTGGCGAACGAGAATAAAAATACTTATTACATTTGATCGACGCGTGCGTGATTAAACCTAAAAAAATGCCGTTTGGACGTATTGAGTGTTTTAATATCACTAGTGATAATTGGGACGCGTATGTGAGACGTGTTGAACAATATATAAAAGTAAATTCTATAGACAATAGCTTAAAAGTAGCTACGTTAGTGACTGTTATCGGCCCGGAATGTTACGAGTTAATGTGCGACCTGTGTTCTCCGGCTAATCCGGAAACGAGAACATTCGAGGAGCTTGTGAGACTGGTCAAGGAACATCTCGAACCTCAGAGGTCCGAGATAGCGGAGAGGCACGTGTTTCGACAGCGAATACAGCGACAAGGAGAAAGTGTTCGAGATTACCTCCAAGCACTTAAACATTTAGCAAAAACGTGCAATTTTAACGCGTGTCTCGAGATAAATCTTCGTGACCAGTTCGTGTCGGGGCTGTTCAATGAAGACATGAGATCCAGGATATTTGCTGAGCAAAATATAGACTACAAGCGCGCTGTGGAACTGGCGCTGGCGCTGGAGGCGGCGGAGCGACACGCGGCGACCGCGTGCGCGCCGCGGGCCGCGGGCGCAGCGCGGACGGCCACACAGTCCGCTCTAGGGGACGACGGCTTGCATCGGTTCGGCTCGGGCATGGGCGCCGGCGCTGCCGCCGCGCGCGCCGATTCTCGGCAGCGCGCATGCGGGCGCTGCGGCAAGGCGGGGCATGCTGATGGCAGGTGTCGGTTCAACAATTATACGTGTGACAATTGCGGACAAAAAGGGCACTTAAAGGTAATGTGTAAAGTAAAAAGTGCAGTTAGTAGTACAACTGGAAAGAAGATGTCGAGAGGTCAGTTATATTTCAATAATCCCGATGATAGCGATGCCAGTGACGACTGTCCGTTTTATAATTTAGTAGTTAGCAGTGAGGGTGACGGCCCCTACCATGCATCTTTGAAGGTTGAAAATGTAACCTGTAATTTTGAGGTTGACACAGGAAGCAAAATTTCAGCTATATCAAAGTATTTTTATGACCAACATTTTCATAAATTGCCTATTCAAAGTAAGCAGCTTACACTTAGATCGTATACTGGTGACGTCATCCAAACATTAGGCTACATAAGCGTCAGCGTTGCTTGTGGCAACAGATCGGAAATACTAAATTTGTATGTTATTGAAAACGGGGGACCGCCATTGATGGGTCGAACATGGATTAAAAAGTTGAATATGTCAGTCAATTGTCATAATATTGTCGAAGACGATTCAATGGCGAGATCCTTAAAAAATGAGTTCCCGGAGGTTTTTGCAGGTGGGTTGGGCACATTTAAATCGGAACTGTGTTTGCACTTAAAAGATAAGACGCCGGTGTTTGTGAAGGCGCGCTCGCTACCGCTCGCGCTGCGCGAGCCCGTGGAGCGCGAGCTCGACCGGCTGCAGCGGGAGGGGGTCATCTATAAAGTGGAACGGTCCGACTACGGCACGCCTATCGTGCCGGTGGTCAAACCAAATGGATCTATCAGATTGTGCGGTGATTACAAAATCACTATAAATCCATTGTTAAAAGATTACCACTACCCGATGCCGCGGATCGAGGACCTGTTCACGGCACTAGGTGGCGGCGAGCAGTTCACCAAATTAGACTTGTCCAATGCCTTCCAACAATGTTTATTAGATAAACAATCACAGCCGATGACAGCAGTGACCACACATATAGGTACTTTCGTGTATAATCGAGTCCCGTATGGAATAAAATGTATTCCAGAAAATTTCCAGAAAATAATGGAAGAGACTTTGAGTGGGCTGCCGTCAACGGCTGTGTTTGCCGACGATATTTGTGTCACTGGCAAGGACCAACCAACCCATCTGGCAAATTTAAGGGCGGTGCTACAACGGCTGAAAAATAACGGGTTAAGAATCAATTTTAGTAAATGTGAGTTCTTTCAAAATAGCGTCACATATCTTGGATATAAAATAGATAAATTCGGTTTGCACACAGACGAAAGAAAAATTGATGCCATAGTAGCAGCGCCCGCCCCTACTAACGTAACACAATTGAGAAGTTTTATTGGACTTATAAATTTCTACGCAAAATTTTGCGTAAATATGAGTGATACCTTGAAACCGCTGTACAATCTATTAAAGAAAAATACTAAATGGGAATGGAGTAACGACTGCGAAAGGGCATTCCGCGAAATAAAAAAGGTTTTAGGCAGCGCTCCTGTTTTAGCTCACTACGATCCGTCGCGCCCTCTGATCTTGTCAGTGGACAGCAGCAGCTACGGACTGGGCGCGGCGCTCACTCAGCGTGGCGCCGACGGCTGCGAGCGCCCCGTGTGCTGCGCCTCGCGCACGCTCAACGCCGCCGAACTCAACTATTCACAGTTGGATAAGGAGGCGTTGGCTATCGTGTTTGGAGTGACCAGACATCACCATTATTTGTATGGTAAGAATTTTGTGTTGCGCAGCGACCATCACCCTTTGAGTTATATATTTGGCAAACATAAAGGTATACCGGTGACGGCCGCTAGCCGTTTGCAACGTTACGCTGTCAAATTAGCCGCTTACGATTTCGAAATACAGTTTGTAAGGTCTACTCAAAATTGTTTCGCGGATGCACTTTCTCGGCTTCCTCTAGGATCGACGGAAGAAATATTTAGAGTGAACTGTCGGGAAGAGTTTAGTTACCTTCATTTTATAGAGGACAACTTTCCACTCAGTTTCAAGGACGTGAAAACTGAGACGTCGAAAGACCCTTTATTGTCTAGAATGTATGGATACGTCATGTTTGGTTGGCCCTCCAATGCTTGTGAAGAAATTGAGAAACAATATTTCAACCGGAAAGAAAGCTTGCACATCGAGCAAGGGTGCCTGGTATGGGGATACCGTATTGTAATTCCTAAACCCTTACGAGAGAGGGTTTTAAAGGAGATTCACGAGGGGCACCCGGGTATCGTGAAAATGAAGCAAATTTCCCGCAACTACGTATGGTGGGAGAATTTGGACACAGATATTGAGCGCGTGGCGCATGAGTGTCTGGCGTGCCGCTCGCAGCGGCCCGTCGCGCCAGTGGCACCGCTGCACTCGTGGTCGTGGCCGCCTCAGGTCTGGTCCCGCCTGCATGTCGATTTTTTAGGTCCCTTTTGCAAACTCCAAGTGGATTGAAGCCGAGAAGGTAAAAACCACTTCAGCGCAAGTGGTTATTGGTAATTTGCGACAAATGTTTGCGCGTTTTGGTTTGCCTCAGAGAATAGTTAGCGACAATGGGCCTCCGTTTTCGTCATCTGAATTTGCTTCATATTTGATTCGGAATGGTATTAAGCACACCTTGATAGCACCGTACCACCCGGCTAGCAATGGGGCCGCAGAAAATGCTGTGCGCTCAATTAAACGTGTCCTCAAAAAGGCACAAGTCGAAAACGAAGACCCAAATACGGCACTCAGCAGGTTTCTCTTCACCTACAGAAATACAGAGCAAGCTACAACCGGTCGGGAACCAGCAGTCATGATGATGAGCCGACGGCTGCGCGGGTGGCTGGATTTGTTGCGTCCGGACGCCACGGACGCAGTGCGCGACGCGCAGCTCTCTCACGAGCAGCGCCGCGCGGGCGCCCTGCGCCAAGCGCATCCAGGGGATGAAATTTTATTTAGAGATTATTCTAAGACGGGGCGTAAATGGCAGGAAGGCGTCGTAATAAAAAGGTCAAGTCCCGTATCATACGAGGTCAAAGCGAGTGATGGGCGCACTCATAAGATTTTAACGAATAAAGCAAACGTTCGTAGTCAAACGAAATCGCGTCATTCGCTTAGCCAGGTGTTTAATGACTCATCGGAGTCTCCACAGCCGTCGCGGTCGTCACCCGTAAACAAGGCAGACGATACAGACATTGACGAGTTTTATGACAGCATGGCGGGTCACGCGGCGGGGCCCGCGACGCCAGGACCTTCCCCTGGCTCGCCTAGACAAACGTCACCAGCGCCGGATCCTAGTCCTCGTTTACGCAGGAAAGAGGCTTTAAAATGCCTAGAAAGGTTACGTAACGCTTAGCCCAGCAGTCTTTACTCTCATTATTTTTATGCACATCGTAGTTATTAGATAAGATACTTACTTACAATCGAGGTGGTTGTATAAAGTTTGCTACATAAATACCTACCTACATAGTAAAAAAATAAAAAAATAAAGAAACCTTAAAGGATCATAAGTAAGTACCTATATTGTAAACACATTTAGTTAAGAAAAGTCTAACTAGTATCAACCTAGTATATTGTTATAAATAGTTCGAAAATATAGTATGTCACAAATATACATTTTCTAATTTAAACTTTACATCGTGCACATGGGGTCTTAATTGTAATAAATGGACTCGGTCACCCGATTTTGTTGTATTTAACTCATTAGAGTAATTTCTTTTCATTACTCAATAAGTATCATATGAAACGCAACCTTACACTATTTGTTCTAAGGTGGATATTCGTTTTACCTACATGTAAATGTGTTCCGGTTCATGACTCAATACAACAGCTGTTGACCCAATGACACTGAATTATATAAAGAAACAACTATTTTAGGTATAGGTTTAAGTCTTAAATGCTCGTAAAATTGATGCTTAAAATGTAAATTTCATGCCAGTAGCCAACTGTGTAGATATGCAGATAAGTTAGTGTTAATTTTAGTTAAAAATTAAGGGGGAAAAGTGTTATGTACAATGCACGGTATCTATACAATACATCAGTCTATACCCGATCGTCTTGTTTCATTGACGCGCCTACCTTCCTAACAATTAGGTATGTATATCATCGTCTAGTACCCATAGTACAACCTTTGCTTAGTTTGGGACTAGGTCGACTTGTGTAAGATTGTCCCCCAATATTGGTTTTATTTATTTATTTATATTATATCCTAATAGTCCGTAAGCCTACTCCCATTATACTTACGTTTCATGGAAGTACCTGGCAGACGGTGCCAATGTTGGCCAACTTTGACACCGTCTGCCAAGTACTTCCGGGCCATTTCAGGACTGACAGACTAAGATTTACTCTCTCTACGATTAAAGGGCTAAATGATGCCACATGTCTCGTACTGTTGTCACATGACGTACCTACCCTTAAATGTTGACCGGAAGTGAAAGATTTTTCAAACTTTCGGCCAATTTTAGGTGCGATAATCTTCTGATTTTTGCTCAGCACAACTTTCTCGACCTGCTGACGTCATGAGACGTAGGTGTATGGGAGCGGGCTTACGAACTATGAAGGGGTAAGAGTAAATTCTGAGTACGAACGCAAGCAAAAACGCCTTTGTGCTCTGATTATATTTAAAGTAATCTTCTGCTTGCTCTTTTTGACAGAATTTACTCTCACAGTTTTGGTCGTATACTATGCCCGATATCGTCTTATCAGTCATTCATGTCATGGGATCATTCATACATATTTACATGAAATCCACCACTTTCTAACGACTTAGTAACGACTTCATATTACATTATTCCTTGTCAACTTCGAAGCGACAGACTGATTTGACGTTGTATTATAAAGTAACTGAATCCTAGAGTGAGTAGGTATCAAGTATTTAAAGCCTGATTTTAAATAAGTTAATCAGAAACTAAACGTCTGAAGTCAATATTGGAATAAATTATATATTTATTTTATTCAAGCTATACCAATATCATAAGCTCGGTGCTCACGAGATGGTGAAATGTCAATGACAACAGTATCATCATCATTATACTAGCTGAAAGACGTCCACTGCTGGACACAGGCCTCCCCCAAAGAGTGCCAAAGTGACTGGTCCTGCGCCACCCGCATCCAGCGGACTCCCGCGACCTTTACCAGGTCATCAGTCCACCTTGTGGGGGGCCTACCCACGCCGCGCAAGCCGGTACGTGGTTGCCACTGGAGAACCTTTCCGCCCCAACGGCCGTCTGTTCTACGTACAATGTGTCCCGCCCATCGCCTACAACAGTATAGTAAAAGTGAAATTTTTGTTAATTCCAGGGTTCAGAGCAACTGGGCTGCAAGTTGCACAACACACGCAAATGGATCGGCGCCTGCGAGGTGGTCACAGTGCTCTCTTCTCTCAGGATACGGTATGTCAAACGTAGGACCAAAAATCCCTTTTATCCTCAGCCCATACAGGGTGTATAATTCAAACAGGGCAGTGAGGGGAAATCCGAAACTATAAGAGATACGGAAATTTGCTCGTAGGTGTCACGAGACAGATTTTAGAAAAAATAAAAACTGCATTCAAAGAATTTCAAAAAGCCTCGTACACGGCCGGGAATCGATCTGTCTGATAATCAAAGTTCGTTTTTGCGTGACTTAATAGTGCTAGATGTAAGGAGCAATTGTTGCTAAGGAACCCTGTGTCTACAATCACAGGAAAATGCCGAATTTCATATTTTAATATAGAGAAATGGATCTCACCATCATACAACTTGGGTGACTGGATATACTGAGATCGCCGCCGTGTCGCTAATCGCCCTACCAGAGCGGCTCTAGCCTTAGGTCACGACTTCGAGCGGCAGTGTAGGTGGTTTTTCTAATTCATTGCGTGCGATCCCAACTAACCACAGTGCGTTGCGCGTCTGAACGCAATCTCAGATATCGACTTTGAACCAAATCGGACTGTATTTCAATGATTTCAAGATGGCGGCAACTTTTTTACGATCCAAGCTCGGATTCATATTAAGAGGCCCCGCAGACCCTCAGATATCGATTTTGAACCAAATCGGACTGTATTTCAAGAATTTCAAGATGGCGGCAACTTTTTTACAATCCAAGCTCGGATTCATATTAGGGAGAATATCAGAGCGTTTTAACCGCCTAATTTCTTTGGACACGTTTTTGTTGAACCATCTGTACAGTTTCATGGTATTTCTGGTAAAATGATAGAAGTCAGGGTCCTCCACCAAACAACCGGAAATGTCATCAAAATGTAGAGACACTTCGTCAAAAACGTGTCCAAAGAAATTAGGGGACAAAAACGCTCCGATATTAATCATTAAGAGGCCCCGCGGACCCTCAGATATAGATTTTGAACTAAATCAGACTGTATTTCAAGAATTTCAAGATGGCGGCTACTTTTATACAATCCAAGCTCGGATTCATATTAAGAGACCCTGCGGACCCTCAGATATCGATTTTGAACCAAATCGGACTGTATTTTAAGAATTTCAAGATGGCGGCAACTTTCTTACAATCCAAGCTCGGATTCATATTAAGAGACCCTGCGGACCCTCAGATATCGATTTTGTACCAAGTCGGGCTGAATTTTAAGAATTTAAAGATGGCGGCAACTTTTTTACAATCTAAGCTCGGATTCATATTAAGAAGCCCCGCGGACCCTCAAATATCGATTTTGAACCAAATCGGACTGTATTTCAAGAATTTCAAGATGGCGGCAACTTTTTTACGATCCAAGCTCGGATTCATTAGAGACCCCGCGGACGCTCAGATATCGATTTTGAACCAAATCGGACTGTATTTCAAGAATTTCAAGATGGCGGCAACTTTTTTACGATCCAAGCTCGGATTCATTAGAGACCCCGCGGACGCTCAGATATCGATTTTGAACCAAATCGGACTGTATTTCAAGAATTTCAAGATGGCGGCAACTTTTTTACGATCCAAGCTCGGATTCATTAGAGACCCCGCGGACGCTCAGATATCGATTTTGAACCAAATCGGACTGTATTTCAAGATGGTGGCAACTTTTTTACAATCCAAGCTCGGATTCATATTAAGAGGCCCCGCGGACGCTCAGATATCCAAAGACTACATACTGAGATAGACAGGCAACTCGACCAAATTGAGAAGGCATTTAATGCTTGCGTATACGGGCGCCATCTCTTCTGCGATACTTAAAACTTTTCTTTGAATGTACAAAACATACAAAAAGTGCGTCGGTCGCAGGGTTTGAACCCCGGCTCATCGACTCCTAATACATAATCATAATCATTTATTTTGCTAAAACATACACAAAGATCGTACAATTGACATGTCAGTGGTAATAAAATTACATGTATGTATGTTCCGCCACTATATGGCATGCAAAACTTACACTAAATTTATAATATTAGATTACATTAAATTTAATATTTATAACAAAAAAACTACGAATGCAAATTATTATTAATAATACACAACTTGATAAATTGAAATCACCTAACTACTAGTATATACAATAAACATTCACATTAGTCATAAATCTTCTCGAAATATTCCTGCAAAGAGTAAAAGGGTCTATCTAGTAAATAATATTTAAGCTTCTTTGAGAACTCATTAAAATGATTACATTGTTTTATGTCATTACTTAATAAATTATAGATTTTAATTCCATTATATTCAATGCTTCTTCTAAAAAGTATATAATTATTTGAATTTGGTAAAATAATGTCCCTGTTTTTCCTTAAAGCATGAAGTCTGCTATTATTATTACACTGATATTTAGATTTGTTCTTATGGACAAATATGCTAACTAAGAAGATATATAATGATATGACTGTCATTATCTTATGTTTAGCAAACATTGGACGACAGTGTTCCTGGGGTTTAGCTTTATCAATACATCTTATGGCTTTCTTTTGCAATATTAATATAGTATTTATGAGAACACTGTTTCCCCACACCTCTAGACCATATCTTAGAATGCTCTCAAAATGTGCAAAATATACTACTTTCAGGTCTGTTGAATTTAGAATCTTGGACAGATTTTTGAAAGCGTAGGTAGCACTAGCTAGTCTCTTTCTTAGGACATCTATTTGATTCGACCATCTCAGCTGGTTGTCTAACTCAATGCCGAGAAATTTTGTATTTTCCACTTTTGCTATAGGCAGTGGCAGGTCATAGGAAATGCTGTTTGTATGTCTGCAAAAAGTTACGTAGTTGGTTTTATCTATATTCATTTTGAGTCCATTACTTTTAAACCAATGTAATAACTGTGTCCAAGTAAGACTTATGTCAGATTTAAGTCCGCCGTCTGTACCCCTAGGCTACTGATGTCTTATGACATATTATATTAAGTATGCTGGAAATGTTAATTCTAAGATTCACAGTGCATTAGTTCTGTAACTGTAATACTGTGTGAGCCTAGCAATCTCTAGAGCTTCAGAGAGTTCGTGGGCTATCTAGTAGGTGACACTATTTTCAATAAGAAACTGGATTTGCATTAAGTTCTAAGTTCGCATAGCATGCAGATATCGATTTTGAACCAAATCGGACTGTATTTCAAGAATTTCAAGATGGCGGCAATTTTTTTACAATCCAAACTCGGATTCATATTAAGAGGCCCCGCGAACCCTCAGATACCGATTTTAAACCAATACGGGCAGTATTTAAAGAATTTCAAGATGGCGGCCACTTTTTGAAAATCCAATATTGGATTCTTATTAAAAAGCCCCTCGGAACCAATAACAATTTTGAAAACGAAAAAAAATGGCCGCCTTTTCTAAATTTATATATTTCTATTTCTGATCTGAGTGAATACTGCCTACTTATGAAATGATTGAAAATGAATCAAGTAATTAATGTAATTATAAATATGAAATTTTACCTTCCAATAAAATTATTATTATTTTTCCTGAGATATCCGGGATCCATAACTTGAGAGGGCGCCACTGCGCACGTTCGAACGTAGCCGTTTGCGTCAAACTGTCACTCCACGTCATCGCTGTGACGTCACATCCGCCTTCGCCAACCTGTCAACTCTAGAACCAGCGCCCGTGCGCCCGCCGCCATATTGGCTTTCTCATTGTTGCGGAGGAAATGCCGTTGGTAGCCCCAGGAAGCCATTAATTGGATCCCGGATATCTCAGGAAAAATAATAATAATTTTATTGGAAGGTAAAATTTCATATTATTTGTTCCGTTCGATATCCGGGATCCATAACTTGAGATCTGTTTATTATCTCCTGGTGGCGGGTCAGCGGGCGCCAACGCGTAGGTAGAAAAACAATTTTCCTACAAAAGAGAACTATTGGATTAGCGTTAGATTTCTAACGGGCACTAAACATTAGACATTAAATAGATTCGAGATAAACGTCTAAGAGTAGATTTTAGGTGCCAAATAGCTTTTGTAATAAATATCGTTAATTGGATAGTTTTCCATCCAGTTTTAACGACGATACCACGGGTCGAAAAGTTAGTCAGACGTTACTTGAAGGCCCGATTCTGTCTGAAGACGCAGCATAAAACCAAGAGAAGAGAAAGTATATGTATATGTACTTTAAATCCCGTCTCCGATAAGCTTGGCTTGGACGGTACAATAGTTGATTCGACTAAATTAGTGCAGATTATTGAAGTTTTACACCTTCCGAAATCGTTATAAGTATATATCCAGAACACTGGGTTAATAATTTTTGTCCAGAGCTTTCAATAAGTCTGTTGATAAAATTATCTTATTTAGGACCAGACTTCGGGTATAGAGCAAGATTTGTCAATTTGACTGGGCCTGAAAAATAATTCAGTAAAAGTGCAGCCGATCTTCTTGATACGGCACATAAGTTATTGAAGTAAGATTGTTGTGTTTAGGTAATTATCTAAATTCCTCGCATTCCAAACCTATTCAGTAGTTTGAGAGGCAGTGGTATGCACAAACACATTGAAGGTATTCTTGAATGTATCCGTTCGAAGGTATCATAGTGACCCAAAAAGTAGCTGATAGCGGTCATTGCAGATTTATGAACAGAAATAATAATTTGTACTGAATACAGTAGCCCTAGTATAACTTTTATCGATACAATACGTTTTCGAACGCGTTAGCGTTTAGTTTCAATTTGTATGACAACGCGTAGTTCCTAATATTTACCACCAGAGGCGCTGTTCGCGTTGCCATACAAATTGGAACTAAACGCAAACGCGTTCGAAAACGTATTGTATCGTTAAAACTTATACTAGAGCCTCTGTACGCGAACACATTCGACAGAAAAAGTGCGCATGGGACGAGGTACCTGGCTGTCGATCTTGTACCTGGCACGCCATGACGGCCATTTAGTCATACAGGCGTGTATGCGTGCGGTAATAAGTGAGCTGGCGTGTGACGCTCGGAGGAGTCTTCTCTGTTCCGACCAGCCTGGTGTCGGCGGGCGGATAGTGGCCGTGTCACTCAGGAACGCCTGCACATTGTGAACCTTCATCGGCTCCGCTACGGCTTGCCTCTTCAGGTCTGCCCAACAGAAGAGACTGCCCCACTTGCGCGTCATCATGCTGAAGAGGCCCAGCGTGGAGCGTGATGTGGAGCGCGGAGCAGGAGTCTGGAAGGTGGGTGTAGGTCATTCCGTAACACCGATATCTGTTGGTGACGTCGTGACAGTAGGCGCTCGAGACTTGCGAGTCGATCGAGAAGTATCGCCACAAAGTGTGTGTGTGTGGGTCGATGGGCGAGACACCCCAGCGGACGAACATTTCTTGCCGGTGGTTTCTGGGCACTACTGACCTGGCAAGTAGTATGGGACCAGTGTTTCCCGTAGATAGTTCTTTCCTGCCAGCAGTGTGCAGCAGGGAAAGGCATCCATGCCCCCACCCACCGGTTGTCAGTTTGTAACACAACAACATAGTTAGTCTTTCTCACTTACGGTTAAATGCGGGTCTGTTATGCTGGTCAACTACGGTATCTTGTACAGTAGAAGGGAGATGAGGTTGGTTGGGAGGGTGCATTGCGCTCCTCGGAGTCTTGCAGGTATAGTCAGAGAGTGTGGCAATGCAACCTTCCTCCGTGGGTCGTATATAAAGATTGCAAAATTGAGACGATCCCTTCCAGTATGAGACCGTCTAACACGAGACAGGCATATATCGCGCCGTATGGTGTTTACCTTTTCCGACGGGTACGACAGGTCGGTTTGCTTGGGGCCAAAAAACAAAGGAGTCGTTTTTCCCGTGGCTACTAGTTAAGGGCTTGCTAGCTAGTATACAAAGTTTTTATGGCATACTATTATAAAAACAGGAGGCGTTTATACGGCGGAGTAGGAATCCTACCAAGCACTTGAACTTTATGGCCCTTAATTTATATTCATATTCATATTCTTTATTGCGTCCATGTTCATTTTTTTCCGTCCATGTTCATTTAGGCAATGTCTACTCAAAGACATGGACCATGATTCCCCTGTTTTATTAGTAATCAGTTCGATAAGTTTGTATCATATCAAGGACGTCATTCATATAGACAGTCACCAGAAGGCTCTGGGACAACAAGAAAAGCAAATGGCTGTAATTTCTTTGAAATAGTCACGAATAATTTATAAGTACATGCACAAAAAGCTTATTTGAAGAGATTTTATGTGTCACGGCTGTATAGGGATATGGCAGTGTACAAACTTGTGCAAGATAGATAGCATAACACGATCAATAGGGTTTTTGAACAAAATAAAATCGTTACTGATCTGGAATCTAAGACGATCTTCGGTGCCTTCAAGTCTATGCTAAACTGTTTCGGTAAGACATTCACGGAAGTTATTATCTATAGTGGCTTATCCGAATTGAGGTATTTATTTCCGATCCCTTCTCCTTGAGCGCGGAATCTCGGGCTCGCTTCAGAGCGGCAAGTGGTTTTGTCCCAATTTTTGTTTATTAGTCCTCTGCGAAAGGTTTGTCTTTATAGAGCAGAACCTGAGCGGGACAGCGAGAGCGAGCTAAGAGACGATGTGAAATCTGTTTGCCTACCTTGCCGATGCCGTCCATTCTCCACCTGTTCCAGGATTGTTTGACGGTGTTGAGAAATATATATTCAGAGGTCGGAGACCCCATCTTACTTTTTAACGAATCTCATATCGAGTCCTCCGACCGCACGGTACGTTTTTCCGAGACAAACTGCGGGACCTTGTAATTTGATTGATTACCAAGTAGATTAGAGCCTGCGGCGTACTGGACCAATTGGATATAATTGAGATTTTAGGGCTTCATTCTGAGTGTTAGGTTGTACCCCGACACTCTGCAGCTACTGGGTCGCTCGCTCGCGCAAGAACGCCGGGGAAGTCACGCAGCTCCTCGTTGATTACCTCTGTGAAGCCCAGAGACGTAAGTAGTTCTCCTGTATCGATGTAGCGGACTCCGGACGGCGGGCGTTACCATCGTGGCGGGCAGCGCCAGAGTAGCGTGGCAGACAGCGCGGCATTGGCGAACAGCGCCAGCGTGGCCGACAGTGTTACCGTGGCGGATAGCACCGCCATGGCGGACAGCACCAGCATATCGGGCAGCGCCAGCAGTGGCGGGCAGCGCCAGCAGTGGCGGGCAGCGCCATCAGTGGCGGGCAGCGCCGGCAGTGGCGGGCAGCGCCGGCAGTGGCGGGCAGCGCCAGCAGTGGCAGGCAGCGCCAGCAGTGGCGGGCAGCGCCAGCAGTGGCGGGCAGCGCCAGCAGTGGCGGGCAGCGCCAGCATGCCGGACAGCGCCAGCAGTGGCGGGCAGCGCCAGCAGTGGCGGGCAGCACCAGCAGTGGCGGGCAGCGCCAGCATGCCGGACAGCGCCAGCAGTGGCGGGCAGCGCCAGCAGTGGCGGGCAGCGCCAGCAGTGGCGGGCAGCGCCAGCAGTGGCCGGCAGCGCCAGCATTGGCGGGCAGCGCCAGCAGTGGCGGGCAGCGCCAGCAGTGGCGGGCAGCGCCAGCAGTGGCGGACAGCGCAAGCGTGGGGGACAGCTTCAGCGTGGCGTACAGCACCGCCGTGGTAGAGAGCACCAGCGAGGCGGACAACGCCCATATAACGGGCAACGCCACCGTGGCGGACAGCTTCAGCGTGGCGTACGGCATCTTTGTGGCCGGCAGCGCTAGCGTGGCCTACAGCACCGAGGTGGCGGGTAGCGCCAGCGTGGTGTACAGCATCGCCGTGGGGGCAGCGCCAGCGTGGCGGACAGCACCGCCGTGGTAGATAGCGCCAGCGTGGCGTACTGCATCGTTGTGGCGAGCGTCCGGCGTAGTGGACAGCATTGCTGTGGCGGGCTGCACCACCGTGGCAGACAACACCGCCGTGGCAGGCAGAACCAGCATGGCGGGCAACGCCTCCGTGGCAGGCAGAACCAGATAAGGGGTGGCGCCATTGAGGCGGACGGCACCAGATAAGGGGTGGCGCCATTGAGGCGGACGGCACCAGATAAGGGGTGGCGCCATTGAGGCGGACGGCACCAGGGTAAGAAGGTCGTTGCCGGTGGCGACATCGTGCCGGATACCACTATTTCAGCATAACGATTGGCTCCACCACAGAAGCAAGCGCCGTCGCGGCGGGGGCGCCGCCACGTGGCGCGCGGGGGGCAGCACGTGGCGCGCGGGAGCCCCATAGCGCACGTGGGGGCCGGCACGTGGCGCGCGGGAGCCCCATAGCGCGCGCGGTGGCCTGCACGTGGCGCGCGGGGGGCAGCACGTGGCGCGCGGGGGGCAGCACGTGGCGAGCGGGAGCCCCATAGCGCACGTGGGGGCCGGCACGTGGCGCGCGGGAGCCCCATAGCGCGCGCGGTGGCCTGCACGTGGCGCGCGGGGGGCAGCACGTGGCGCGCGGGGGGCAGCACGTGGCGAGCGGGAGCCCCATAGCGCACGTGGGGGCCGGCACGTGGCGCGCGGGAGCCCCATAGCGCGCGCGGTGGCCTGCACGTGGCGCGCGGGGGGCAGCACGTGGCGCGCAGGAGCCCCATAGCGCGCGCGGGGGCCAGCACGTGGCGCGCGGGGGGCAGCACGTGGCGCGCGGGGGGCAGCACGTGGCGAGCGGGAGCCCCATAGCGCACGTGGGGGCCGGCACGTGGCGCGCGGGAGCCCCATAGCGCGCGCGGTGGCCTGCACGTGGCGCGCGGGGGGCAGCACGTGGCGCGCGGGAGCCCCATAGCGCGCGCGGGGGCCAGCACGTGGCGCGCGGGGGCCGGCGGTCTGCCCCGCCGCGCCGACGGCGGCACGCGGGGCACCTAGGATATTGTTATGTAACTGACTCACCGATCGATTCGAAAGATATTCAAACCTCCATTCCGGGCCCGACAATGTGATCGACGAGCGCACGCGCCCACGAAGGCGAGACTCGCGGCCGCTTTCGGGCTCCGATGCCATCCATCCTCCGCATGATCGCGAAGCGCGTTCATTCTCCTTCGACGTGGAGCGACTCTCGTTGCTCAAAATGCGATTCCAAAGCACTCGCGAACAACGAAGTAAAAAATTTACAAAAGAGGGTAGTCCGATAGAAAAGATATCACTCGCGATTCGCTTTCCATAACTTTTATACTATTTAGGACTCCCTCTAGACAAAATAAAACTATCCGATGTTAAGAATCGAGATTTAAGATTCCTTGTTGCAAAAATAGCTACGGTACGTCCGATCTGTACGGCAGACGACGCAACAATGAGAAAGCCAATATGGCGGCGGGCGCACGGGCGCTGGTTCTAGAGTTGACAGGTTGGCGAAGGCGGATGTGACGTCACAGCGATGACGTGGAGTGACAGTTTGACGCAAACGGCTACGTTCGAACGTGCGCAGTGGCGCCCTCTCAAGTTATGGATCCCGGATATCGAACGGAACAAATAATAAATTAATATCTCTCCAAACATATTTTTGACAACCCTGACTCTTGAGCGGTTACGCTAAGCGGGTGCGTAAATTCGTAGATGAATGAAGCTTGCTTACTGGTTGTAGTTCTTTATACTGTGCTACTATTATGTGTGACAGTATAATACATTAAAATATAATGTACAGATGTCAGCTGATCGACTTCCACAAGCCGACAAGTGCGGAGGGCGGGCACCCGGCGTTGTTCGAGTGGGTGCTGCGCTACTTCACCGAGGACCCCACCGGGTTCAAGGCTCCTCTATACTTGCAGCACCAAGGTACTCTAACACCACTCTACAGATGTCAGCTGATCGACTTCCACAAGCCGACAAGTGCGGAGGGCGGGCACCCGGCGCTGTTCGAGTGGGTGCTGCGCTACTTCACCGAGGACCCCACCGGGTTCAAGGCTCCTCTATACTTGCAGCACCAAGGTACTCTAACACCACTCTACAGATGTCAGCTGATCGACTTCCACAAGCCGACAAGTGCGGAGGGCGGGCACCCGGCGCTGTTCGAGTGGGTGCTGCGCTACTTCACCGAGGACCCCACCGGGTTCAAGGCTCCTCTATACTTGCAGCACCAAGGTACTCTAACACCACTCTACAGATGTCAGCTGATCGACTTCCACAAGCCGACAAGTGCGGAGGGCGGGCACCCGGCGCTGTTCGAGTGGGTGCTGCGCTACTTCACCGAGGACCCCACCGGGTTCAAGGCTCCTCTATACTTGCAGCACCAAGGTACTCTAACACCACTCTACAGATGTCAGCTGATCGACTTACACAAGCCGACAAGTGCGGAGGGCGGGCACCCGGCGCTGTTCGAGTGGGTGCTGCGCTACTTCACCGAGGACCCCACCGGGTTCAAGGCTCCTCTATACTTGCAGCACCAAGGTACTCTAACACCACTCTACAGATGTCAGCTGATCGACTTACACAAGCCGACAAGTGCGGAGGGCGGGCACCCGGCGCTGTTCGAGTGGGTGCTGCGCTACTTCACCGAGGACCCCACCGGGTTCAAGGCTCCTCTATACTTGCAGCACCAAGGTACTCTAACACCACTCTACAGATGTCAGCTGATCGACTTACACAAGCCGACAAGTGCGGAGGGCGGGCACCCGGCGCTGTTCGAGTGGGTGCTGCGCTACTTCACCGAGGACCCCACCGGGTTCAAGGCTCCTCTATACTTGCAGCACCAAGGTACTCTAACACCACTCTACAGATGTCAGCTGATCGACTTACACAAGCCGACAAGTGCGGAGGGCGGGCACCCGGCGCTGTTCGAGTGGGTGCTGCGCTACTTCACCGAGGACCCCACCGGGTTCAAGGCTCCTCTATACTTGCAGCACCAAGGTACTCTAACACCACTCTACAGATGTCAGCTGATCGACTTACACAAGCCGACAAGTGCGGAGGGCGGGCACCCGGCGCTGTTCGAGTGGGTGCTGCGCTACTTCACCGAGGACCCCACCGGGTTCAAGGCTCCTCTATACTTGCAGCACCAAGGTACTCTAACACCACTCTACAGATGTCAGCTGATCGACTTCCACAAGCCGACAAGTGCGGAGGGCGGGTACCCGGCGCTGTTCGAGTGGGTGCTGCGCTACTTCACCGAGGACCCCACCGGGTTCAAGGCTCCTCTATACTTGCAGCACCAAGGTACTCTAACACCACTCTACAGATGTCAGCTGATCGACTTCCACAAGCCGACAAGTGCAGAGGGCGGGCACCCGGCGCTGTTCGAGTGAGTGCTGCGCTACTTCACCGAGGACCCCACCGGGTTCAAGGCTCCTCTATACTTGCAGCACCAAGGTACTCTAACACCACTCTACAGATGTCAGCTGATCGACTTACACAAGCCGACAAGTGCGGAGGGCGGGCACCCGGCGCTGTTCGAGTGGGTGCTGCGCTACTTCACCGAGGACCCCACCGGGTTCAAGGCTCCTCTATACTTGCAGCACCAAGGTACTCTAACACCACTCTACAGATGTCAGCTGATCGACTTCCACAAGCCGACAAGTGCGGAGGGCGGGCACCCGGCGCTGTTCGAGTGGGTGCTGCGCTACTTCACCGAGGACCCCACCGGGTTCAAGGCTCCTCTATACTTGCAGCACCAAGGTACTCTAACACCACTCTACAGATGTCAGCTGATCGACTTCCACAAGCCGACAAGTGCGGAGGGCGGGCACCCGGCGCTGTTCGAGTGGGTGCTGCGCTACTTCACCGAGGACCCCACCGGGTTCAAGGCTCCTCTATACTTGCAGCACCAAGGTACTCTAACACCACTCTACAGATGTCAGCTGATCGACTTACACAAGCCGACAAGTGCGGAGGGCGGGCACCCGGCGCTGTTCGAGTGGGTGCTGCGCTACTTCACCGAGGACCCCACCGGGTTCAAGGCTCCTCTATACTTGCAGCACCAAGGTACTCTAACACCACTCTACAGATGTCAGCTGATCGACTTACACAAGCCGACAAGTGCGGAGGGCGGGCACCCGGCGCTGTTCGAGTGGGTGCTGCGCTACTTCACCGAGGACCCCACCGGGTTCAAGGCTCCTCTATACTTGCAGCACCAAGGTACTCTAACACCACTCTACAGATGTCAGCTGATCGACTTACACAAGCCGACAAGTGCGGAGGGCGGGCACCCGGCGCTGTTCGAGTGGGTGCTGCGCTACTTCACCGAGGACCCCACCGGGTTCAAGGCTCCTCTATACTTGCAGCACCAAGGTACTCTAACACCACTCTACAGATGTCAGCTGATCGACTTACACAAGCCGACAAGTGCGGAGGGCGGGCACCCGGCGCTGTTCGAGTGGGTGCTGCGCTACTTCACCGAGGACCCCACCGGGTTCAAGGCTCCTCTATACTTGCAGCACCAAGGTACTCTAACACCACTCTACAGATGCCAGCTGATCGACTTACACAAGCCGACAAGTGCGGAGGGCGGGCACCCGGCGCTGTTCGAGTGGGTGCTGCGCTACTTCACCGAGGACCCCACCGGGTTCAAGGCTCCTCTATACTTGCAGCACCAAGGTACTCTAACACCACTCTACAGATGTCAGCTGATCGACTTCCACAAGCCGACAAGTGCGGAGGGCGGGTACCCGGCGCTGTTCGAGTGGGTGCTGCGCTACTTCACCGAGGACCTCACCGGGTTCAAGGCTCCTCTATACTTGCAGCACCAAGGTACTCTAACACCACTCTACAGATGTCAGCTGATCGACTTCCACAAGCCGACAAGTGCAGAGGGCGGGCACCCGGCGCTGCTCGAGTGGGTGCTGCGCTACTTCACCGAGGACCCCACCGGGTTCAAGGCTCCTCTATACTTGCAGCACCAAGGTACTCTAACACCACTCTACAGATGTCAGCTGATCGACTTACACAAGCCGACAAGTGCGGAGGGCGGGCACCCGGCGCTGTTCGAGTGGGTGCTGCGCTACTTCACCGAGGACCCCACCGGGTTCAAGGCTCCTCTATACTTGCAGCACCAAGGTACTCTAACACCACTCTACAGATGTCAGCTGATCGACTTACACAAGCCGACAAGTGCGGAGGGCGGGCACCCGGCGCTGTTCGAGTGGGTGCTGCGCTACTTCACCGAGGACCCCACCGGGTTCAAGGCTCCTCTATACTTGCAGCACCAAGGTACTCTTACACCACTCTACAGATGTCAGCTGATCGACTTACACAAGCCGACAAGTGCGGAGGGCGGGCACCCGGCGCTGTTCGAGTGGGTGCTGCGCTACTTCACCGAGGACCCCCACCGGGTTCAAGGCTCCTCTATACTTGCAGCACCAAGGTACTCTAACACCACTCTACAGATGTCAGCTGATCGACTTACACAAGCCGACAAGTGCGGAGGGCGGGCACCCGGCGCTGTTCGAGTGGGTGCTGCGCTACTTCACCGAGGACCCCACCGGGTTCAAGGCTCCTCTATACTTGCAGCACCAAGGTACTCTAACACCACTCTACAGATGTCAGCTGATCGACTTCCACAAGCCGACAAGTGCGGAGGGCGGGCACCCGGCGCTGTTCGAGTGGGTGCTGCGCTACTTCACCGAGGACCCCACCGGGTTCAAGGCTCCTCTATACTTGCTGCACCAAGGTACTCTAACACCACTCTACAGATGTCAGCTGATCGACTTACACAAGCCGACAAGTGCGGAGGGCGGGCACCCGGCGCTGTTCGAGTGGGTGATGCGCTACTTCACCGAGGACCCCACCGGGTTCAAGGCTCCTCTATACTTGCAGCACCAAGGTACTCTAACACCACTCTACAGATGTCAGCTGATCGACTTCCACAAGCCGACAAGTGCGGAGGGCGGGCACCCGGCGCTGTTCGAGTGGGTGCTGCGCTACTTCACCGAGGACCCCACCGGGTTCAAGGCTCCTCTATACTTGCAGCACCAAGGTACTCTAACACCACTCTACAGATGTCAGCTGATCGACTTACACAAGCCGACAAGTGCGGAGGGCGGGCACCCGGCGCTGTTCGAGTGGGTGCTGCGCTACTTCACCGAGGACCCCACCGGGTTCAAGGCTCCTCTATACTTGCAGCACCAAGGTACTCTAACACCACTCTACAGATGTCAGCTGATCGACTTCCACAAGCCGACAAGTGCGGAGGGCGGGTACCCGGCGCTGTTCGAGTGGGTGCTGCGCTACTTCACCGAGGACCCCACCGGGTTCAAGGCTCCTCTATACTTGCAGCACCAAGGTACTCTAACACCACTCTACAGATGTCAGCTGATCGACTTCCACAAGCCGACAAGTGCGGAGGGCGGGCACCCGGCGCTGTTCGAGTGGGTGCTGCGCTACTTCACCGAGGACCCCACCGGGTTCAAGGCTCCTCTATACTTGCAGCACCAAGGTACTCTAACACCACTCTACAGATGTCAGCTGATCGACTTACACAAGCCGACAAGTGCGGAGGGCGGGCACCCGGCGCTGTTCGAGTGGGTGCTGCGCTACTTCACCGAGGACCCCACCGGGTTCAAGGCTCCTCTATACTTGCAGCACCAAGGTACTCTAACACCACTCTACAGATGTCAGCTGATCGACTTACACAAGCCGACAAGTGCGGAGGGCGGGCACCCGGCGCTGTTCGAGTGGGTGCTGCGCTACTTCACCGAGGACCCCACCGGGTTCAAGGCTCCTCTATACTTGCAGCACCAAGGTACTCTAACACCACTCTACAGATGTCAGCTGATCGACTTACACAAGCCGACAAGTGCGGAGGGCGGGCACCCGGCGCTGTTCGAGTGGGTGCTGCGCTACTTCACCGAGGACCCCACCGGGTTCAAGGCTCCTCTATACTTGCAGCACCAAGGTACTCTAACACCACTCTACAGATGTCAGCTGATCGACTTACACAAGCCGACAAGTGCGGAGGGCGGGCACCCGGCGCTGTTCGAGTGGGTGCTGCGCTACTTCACCGAGGACCCCACCGGGTTCAAGGCTCCTCTATACTTGCAGCACCAAGTTACTCTAACACCACTCTACAGATGTCAGCTGATCGACTTACACAAGCCGACAAGTGCGGAGGGCGGGCACCCGGCGCTGTTCGAGTGGGTGCTGCGCTACTTCACCGAGGACCCCACCGGGTTCAAGGCTCCTCTATACTTGCAGCACCAAGGTACTCTAACACCACTCTACAGATGTCAGCTGATCGACTTACACAAGCCGACAAGTGCGGAGGGCGGGCACCCGGCGCTGTTCGAGTGGGTGCTGCGCTACTTCACCGAGGACCCCACCGGGTTCAAGGCTCCTCTATACTTGCAGCACCAAGGTACTCTAACACCACTCTACAGATGTCAGCTGATCGACTTCCACAAGCCGACAAGTGCGGAGGGCGGGCAAAATTTTCGTCAGATTTTTTTCTAGTGTGGAGAGCCTGATCAATCTACCAAGCAACGGTGTTTTAACTGACGACTACGAGGCTACATGATACAACTTTCTGAAGCATCTGACAAGTTATCGCCCGGGAAAAACATGGTCATTAATAGAACATTACCTACCTAGGGCGGTAAAACAAAGAATGTCACAGATCGCAGGTATTTGACGCCCGAACCAAAGGCAAGGATATTCGATCTGAGGCTTTCTTTTTTATCGCCCGTGGTGAGTTGTTGTTTGAGAAGTTGGATTTTCCGCACGCTATTGTAAGATTTAATAAATTTGGCACAAATTATAAATGAAATTATCTTAGCCATTATTCCGAATAGTATTAAGTAATTGTTAAATTAAGAAATACTTAAATTGAGGGTATAGAAACAATGGCATGGCGGATGGGAGGACAGTCAATCGGGAGGAGCGGTGTTGACAACATGTATAAGTTAAAGGGACGGAAATTGGGAAATTGAGGTTATTTGGTGGAATAATATATTAGTATCACGATAGAAGGAGTTTTATTACACTATACTTTATGGCCAGGTATGACTTAAATCTGTTGTTAGCTCACGGACCATACACTATTGCACAAAATTAGTACCAAAACGCTCCTGAACTCTGCGTACGAACGAGGTATTTTTTTAAAGCTGTCCGTTTAAGTGAGATAGGTAGCCGTTCGCTTGCCGTTTTGATAGATTTTACACCATGTGCGAACGTTCATTTGAATCACCTTGCCACTTTCACCCCTTTGACAATTTCGTATGGCAGTTTAAACATGACGTTAAAGCCGCACGGTACAAAGGTTCAGCCCCTTGTGAGAGCAACCGTGCTCTAGTATTAAACCATGTTTGTATATCGAGTGTGGTAATTTCCAGGGCACTCTAGGACGATAATAGGCTACGAGAAGCATAAAGACGGGAAGGCGACGTTATTGGTGCTCGACCCTTCACACTCACCCGCACAAGTAAGTGATATTCGTCTACATGGTTATTCAATTGGCTACTTTCCTAAAATAGTAGTTTATGCAATCGTTATATAATGTATGCTTTTTAAGTTGAGTACCACGTTTAGGCCACGAAGCTTGCTGAGTGGCCTAATTAAGGTACGAGACTTAAAAAGCCAATTATATAACTATTGTATACAATACTTTTTCTACGAGTCAACGGAAATAATAATTTATTAAACAAACTTGGTATCTAATCTATTGAAAATCGCCCTGCTGACATGAAGCGCAGCAGCTTAGTATCTTTGCGCGTTGATGTCTTCAGTTATCTTATACAGCTCCTGGATTCATAAGATGACTGCTGGCGGTTATCTTATGAAACCACGAGCTCCGTGAAGAGCTCGTGGAACTCCAGGTTTAAAAAGTATGTGATCTTAGTTTCGTGTACGAAATCTTAATTCAAAGATTAAAGTCGACGAGTATAGAAAATAGTAGTTCATGTGACTGTACATAATGAAGGGCATTAAACACGAGTGTCTTGATGCCTAATTATGTACAGTTACATACACTACTTTATCTATCCACATATCATAAGCCTCCACGGTGCATTCAGGAGCCGCATATTATGACCGGCATCGCGGCGTTGTTTTCTGGCAGCTGTCATAGTTTTTTCTTAATTCAGAGACAAACTAGAGTCGGATCGAACTAGGATCGTTCGATATCTTTCAAATTTGTATGCAAATTGGCAATTCATTTCGAACTAAACGTCATCTCAACTGATATTAGATTAGAGGTCAAATCAAATTTCTTTGATTTCAGATATGTTCGAAATTTGAATGAAATAATATAATCGAAATTGATGTTATTATTTAGCAATAATAACATTTTCACAGATTATTTTTGTTCTAACAAAACAGTCTATTTTTATGGTGGCCATAATGTGCGGTTCTTGAACGCATCATGGAGGGTTTATGATATTTGGATGGATAAAAATCTATATAGTCCGTCAGTTAGATTGTCAATAGTATATTGTTGGTAGAGGCTAGAAAGTAAGTACTTTCGAAGGCCCTTGAAAGTACGAGTCCAGCTATTGCACTTTCGGCCAAGACTTACACAGTGCTGTACACGTCTACTGCGAGGAAATTGCAAATAATTATAATATTAAATCAAAATTAAGTACCTATAGGTTATAGGTTGTACGCGGGCTGGGTTTCCGCAACTCGACATCATAAATGCGCCTATTTTGCGTAGGGGTTTTGGAACTACTGTTATTCGTGCCAACCCAGTTCCACCAGGAAGCCTAGCAGACCCTTTATGTTGCCGACGGCCTCCGGTAGTGACCCCGGTGTTGCTCGGTGCTGTGCCCTGTATTGTATTCCGCCACTCCAGGACATGTCAGGATGACGTGGGCGGCTGTCTCGTCCTCTTCCATGCAGGCTCTGCAGAGAGGACTGTCTGTAACACCTAAAGTAAAAAGGTGTTTGTTTAGTAGTGCGTGACCAGTTATGGCTATGGTTATCTATGAATTCAAACTGTTGGACAGTTTGAATTTATAGATGGCCTATTCTTGCGACGTCCAACCAACCCCAGCTTTGAAGCCTGAATTCTGACCATCTTTTGCCACATTTCCGAGCAGTGGCGTGAAATAGATATTGGACACATATTTTTTTAGGGTTCCGTAGCCAAATGGCAAAAAACGGAACCCTTATAGATTCGTCATGTCTGTCCGTCTGTCTGTCCGTCCATATGTCACAGCCACTTTTTTCCGAAACTATAAGAGCTATACTGTTTAAACTTGGTAATTAGATGTATTCCGCATTAAGATTTTCACACAAAAATATAAAAATAAAAATAAATTTTGGGGTTCCCCATACTAAGAACTGAAACTCAATTTTTTTTTCATCAAACCCATACGTGTGGGGTATCTATGGATAGGTCTTCAAAAATGACATTGAGGTTTCTAACATCATTTTTTTCTAAACTGAATAGTTTGCGCGAGAGACACTTCCAAAGTGGTAAAATGTGTGTCCCCCCCCTGTAACTTCTAAAATAAGAGAATGATAAATCTAAAAAAAAATATATGATGTACATTACCATGCAAACTTTCAACGAAAATTGGTTTGAACGAGATCTAGTAAGTAGTTTATTTGTAATACGTCATAAATCGTAAAAAGCTATTTATTTAACGGAACCCTTCATGTGCGAGTCCGACTCGCACTTGGCCGCTTTTTTTATTTTGTCAATCAAACAAAAGATGATGCAGATATGAAAGCCCGTTAAAGTTCCGCGTGACGTCACATTATACACTTACACTTGTTGTACACTTGTACACTTGTTGGGAACATAGGTATGCATAGTCAGCGACACGCGGCTCGATGCATGCCCATACAGTTCCGCGCCGCAACTTGCTACCGACACTATTCTGTGTACTTGATTACTTATCAATAGTTGGTAGCGAATACATTCAACCTTGAGTATCCACTTTGCGTTGTATCATATAAAACAACTTGTTACACCTTCCACCTAACTAGGAGTCAGATCGAACCTCAACCGAGGTCTCATACGAAGCTTGACAATACCGAATAAGATAGATAAGACCCTACCCTACACACTTTTTAGGGTTCCGTACTCAAAGAGTAAAACGGGACCATATTACTAAGACTTTGCTGTCCGTCCGTCCGTCCGTCCGTCTGTCTGTAGGCTGTATCTCAAGAACCGTGATAGCTAGAGAGTTGAAATTTTCACAGATTATGTATTTCTGTTGCCGCTATAACAACAAATACTAAAAACAAAATATATTTTTTTAAGGGGGTCTCCCATACAACAAACGTGATTTTTTTTGCCGTTTTTGTAGATAATGGTACGGAACCCTTCGTGCGCGAGTCCAACTCGCACTTGGCCGGTTTTGTTATCATAATGTGACGTCACGCGAAAGTTTAACGGGCTATATCTTCATGTTTTTAGGGTTCCGTGACCAAAGGGTAAAACTACCTATTACTAAGAGTCCGCTGTCCGTCTGTAAGTCTGTCCGTCTGTCACCAGGCTGTATCTCATGAACTGTGATAGTTGGACAGTTGAAATTTTCACAGATGATCTATTTCTGTTACCGCTATAACAACAAATATTAAAAAACAGAATAAAATAAATAAATAAGCATTTGCGGACAATCTTACACAAATCAACCTAGTCCCAAACTAAGCAAAGCGTGTACTATGGGTACTAGACGACGATATAGATACTTATATAGAAAAATAAATACTTAAATACATAGAAAACATCCATGACTCAGGAACAAATATTCGTGCTCATCACACAAATAAGTGCCCTTACCGGGATTCGAACCCAGGACCTCTTGCTTCGTAGGACTACTAGACCAACTAGGCTAAATAAAGCGGTCGTCATAAAATAAATATTTAAGGGGGCTCCCATGCAACAAACGTGATTTTATTGCCGTTTTTATAAATAATGGTACGGAACCCTTCGTGCGCGAGTCCGACTCGCACTTGACCAAAGCGGTCGTCATAAAATAAATATTTAAGGGGGCTTCCATACAACAAACGTGATTTTTTTGCCGTTTTTATAAATAATGGTACGGAACCCTTCGTGCGCGAGTCCGACTCGCACTTGACCAGTTTTTTTTTGTTTTATTGACAAAATAAAAAATACGTGTTCAATATCACATCATAGACATCAGTGGTCCCTGCCATTTATTTAAATGGCGTCCCTATTAACCGAGTGAGTAATTTTAAATATCTGGGTCATGTTGTTGCGGCCGATGTCAAAGACGACCTGGACATTGAACGGGAGCGGAGGGCTCTGTCGTTGCGTGCGAATATGATAGCTCAGAGATTTGTTGGGTGCTCCAGGGAGGTGAAGGTTATTCTGTTTAGAGCCTTTTGCACATCCCTATATACCTGTAGCCTCTGGGTGCAGTATTCGCAACGGGCCTACGGGGCCCTTGGAGTCCAGTACAATTACGCGTTCCGGGTGATAGTGGAACTGCCTCGTTTCTGGAGCGCATCAGGGATGTTTGCGGAGGCGCGGGTTGATTGTTTTTATGCTAGTATGCGCAGCCGCGCTGCATCCCTGGTGCGCCGGGTGCGGAGCAGACCCAATACCATTCTGAGAATGATTGCGGACAAGCCTGACTGCGATTATGAATGAATGAATGAATGAATAAGTTTATTTCAGAACCAGGTTCCATATTGTTAGTAACAAATGTCTTAATAATAATGTTAAATATTACGCAAATAAGTTTTCATCACATGGGTAGATTTTAAATGTCAAGTCAGCAACATTAATTAATAGTTAAAAACATATCAAAGAAAGAAATAAAATAAAATAAAATTTGAATTAAAATTAAAATGGAAATAATTTAATCGGAAATGTCAGAGATAAATAAAAATCTTACTAATTACATGCATACTTGAATTTCATGACACATGGCGTGCCTTACGCCATAGAATATGATGACACGCCTATCGTGCCATCAGCCATGTCTAAAAGTTTATGTACATTTTTTGTTTTTTCACTGATTTAGACTTGATTGAGTTCAGTTGACATCATACCAAGGAAGTGAACTGATTAAAACGTATAGTTTTTAATTTTTAGTAGCGTTTAAAATACGTGTTTTACTCGAAATGGATTGTAAGTGACTTTAAAAATTCAGATGTTACAAACATTATCTACTAAGTATTATGGTTCCCGCCAGTAACTGATTTGGTGCGGATGGCACGACAGGCGTGTCATCAATGTTTTTAACGTGTGGCGTATGACACGAGAGAAGTGTCATTTTAAAATCGATTAAAACTTCTTCAAATTAAGTTTCAGAAGGGTTCACCCCGAACAAAATTATTAATGGGTCTCACGTAAAACAAGTTTGTAGCCTTCGTTTCTGGACATTGTTTAAATTTTTCAAAACCAGTTGTTGACAACCTTTTCAAGTTGCATTATTTTTACAACCTGGTTCAGTGCGGATGGCACGACAGGCGTGCCATCAAAGTTTTTAACGTGTGGCGTATGACACGAGAGGAGCGCCATTTTTAAATCGATTAAAACTTCTTCAAATTAAGTTTCAGAAGGGTTCACCCCGAACAAAATTATTATTGTTTGTCACGTAGAACAAGCTTGTAGGTAGCTAGGTAAGGTAGCCTTCGTTTCTGGAATATTCTGGATATTGTTTGAATTTAACGACCTCTTCAAGTTGCATTATTTTATTTAAGTACTTTACGAATTTGTTACTCCGCAAATGTACATTTGTTTTATTATTTTTCACTTCTCATGTAAGTTAGTATTTATATCGTGCGCAGGTGACATATTTAATTTCGCTTTTTATGCTCTAAAAGTAAAATCTTTGTCGAAGACTAACCCCCTTATTCATAAAACTGAGAATGCCTCTGCTAAATAAAATGTGCTTTGTCCCTTTTTTACCAACACAAATGTCAAAGTGACAGATAAGGACAAACGAATTCTAACGCCATTTTAGTTAAAATTGGCTTGTAGAACGTTTATGAATACAGCCGTAAGACTTTAATCAATCCAACAGCCACACGAACCACTGTTATTTTACAAAATTAACTCCTTATTTTATTTCGTAGTATTCTTATAGGCCAGTCCGTAGAGGTTCAAAGCACCCCGGGGTACGTTGCAAGTGGTGGTGTAGAAGATTTTTTTTTTAAATATTGTTGACATCGATACAACCGAGCAAATATCAAAAATAGTTACACGAAATACCTCAGGACAACTTTTGGCAGCTACAAATCCTGGAAATTTAGTGACTTTCGGGGCGATTATCTCCGACTTTTTTGCAAGAATAATACAGACAAATGTTAACAGAGGTGTAAAACCGCGTATTTAAAAGTGTCTTTAATAGTTTTAGACCAAAATCGAGTCGTACCTTTTAAACCGGTATTAGACATTGCAATTTCTAGGGCCCAATCTGTCATATAGAGAGGTGTAATAGCAGTTAAGGCACTTATGGAGTCGAGAGAGGGGCGAGGAGAGACAGGGTACACGACAGATTGGGCCCTAAAATTGGAGTTGAGAGAGGGGGGGAGAGGCAAGGTTCACGACAGATTGGGCCCTAAAATTGGAGTTGAGAGAGGGGGGGAGAGGCAAGGTTCACGACAGATTGGGCCCTAAAATTGCCATGTCTAATACCAGTTAAATAAAAAAACAATAGAGTATGATGTGCAATGCTAACATATTTTTTTTTTACTTTATTTCTTCGCAGTTTGGAGAAAAGCACTACAATATGTAACAGAACGAAAGGCAAAGCTGATACCAGGTTGATGGTAAAGTGGTACTCCACTAATGTTGTAATAGCATACTTTGTATTTACTTTCAATTGCTTTTTTTTATTTGCTCAATTTGAACATGACTTTTTAGGTCCTGTATTTGCAGTCGGTTAAAGATTCTTGTAACATCCGGTAGAAACAGTAAGACGTCAAGTTATTAACGTAAAGAAACTAATCAAAACCAATCCACATATCAGATTACTGCAATTTCAACTATGACCGCACTACCAGTACGAAACACACTTTCTGTAATGGACATTTAACGACTATTTATGTTATTATTACAACATTATTTACTACAGGAATTTCGCATAAAATTGTAGGAGTTCTGTTTGAACAGCCGGTGCGAGCGGACGCTGTTTTGGGACCCTTCCCCGATGTCTCGTTACGCCATAAAACTACACAATGCGGTCCTTCAAAACAATAGCAAACAGATAGCCAAGATGTCCGAGCGCCGCGCCCCGTAGTCCCAGCGATCGATTAACCGCACTCATCTTCTTGAGATCGCGAATAAGTGCCGGATTATAGAAATGTGTAGTGTGTTACGTGAATATTAGGTTCTCTATTGGAAGGCATAAAGTCATTTGTACTATTATTGTTACGCATAATTGCTTTTCGCCGAAATAGTGATGTGCATAATTCTCATTACGCATAATGATATACGCATAACATTAAAAAGCATAAATACTGAAAGCATAATCTTCATGAAGACTAATGTCAAATAGCATAAGCACAAATAGGCATAATAATCAATTGGCATCATATCAAAATGCATAACAAAAAAAAGTTATGTACAAATGGCTCATATAGTAATAAAGTGATACCTATCTACCCGTTCAAAATCCCTGAAATTAAGATTTTAGCCTATGGTTTTCTTAGTAGTAAATTGCCTAATTTTCATTAGTAGTAAGTTTTAATAAAAGGTTTTTCCGCTCTTTTATAAAAAAAAAACCTCGAAGACGAAAGCGGGAGCAAGGCTCCCGCTTCCATCTTCTAACCTATCTGCGATCCGAGTCGGTTTTGCCACTAAGCCCCTGTTCCCTAGTACTTACGCTACGATCACTCTCATTGATTGATCTCATTGATCTCAGAGAAAAGGGAGTCTTCGAGATTATTTTTTTTTATAAAATAGCGGAAAAACTAATAATATGACAATAACTAAACTGAGTTTTATTCATTTATAAAACTGAAATTATGGATTATGAGATAATGAGAGATATACCAAATAATTATTAGCCCAAACAATAGTATGCGTAATGTGTATTCGGCCAATAAAGATTAGGTCAACTGAAATGATGCTATTAGCGTAGTATGCCAAAAAAGTAGTAGGCCAAAGTATTATTATGCGACAGTATTATTATGCCAATATAAATTATGCGAAACTATATTAGTCAAAAAAAAATTATGCCAATGAAGGGGATCCCGAATATTACGAGGGTTCAGTCCATCTAGGTATTAGGCGCGTAAAATCAGTGCGTGTGCCTCTAACGGGTAGCGGTTACAGCCATCACAGGCCCGGGTGAGAGCATTCCATATTACTTTTTAGGTAGAAGATATACTTCTTTAATGAAGCAGTTCGGGTTATATGGTCGCAATTAAAGTCCAAACTACTGGCTAGGCTAGACGCACGAATAGGACTTACTGGCCCATATCCGTAATACGTAGGGGTAATATTGTATATACGTACTCAATATTTCATTTTTGTATTGTATACAATGTTGCCTTCAGTGCCTTTGTTAACTTAGTAAGATTTTACGTTAGATTACAGTGTGTCAATTACCAAACACTTAATTTATCTTACGCACTTTAATGAACCCCGTAATAAGCTCCTGTCTAGGACGCTTCGGCAGTGTCATACATATATGTGGTGGATCATAATATGTGTTAGTAATATTTGGCACTTATAACTTATAAGTAATAGTATTTAACAACTGAGACCTACAAAACTGATTCATTGATAAATGAAATCTAGATCAGTTATACAAGTAATTCGCTAGGCGTCCCTACTACGAGTTACACAATGAGTAGTGGATAGGGGCTACGGGGCTAGACGAGACTGAAACTGGGCTGAACTGTGGTAGTGAGTGAAACACCGCGAACCTATATCTATTAAAACTACGAAAATTAGCCCATAATGTAATAAGCAAAGTTCGACAGTACGTCGTACAAGATGACTTGAAAAGAAACTACGCGGGAGACGAACAATGAATAGCGATACATCTGCCTGAACCAAAACAAAAGAAAGCAAAAAATTATTCGTTTCTAGGTAGCTGCGCCTGAATGCACTTCCTTGACATGTCCAGATTTTATGGATTCACGCCACGCCAGATGGGCTTGAATAGGCGAACGATATTAACAAAATAGAGGATAAAAATGCTACATAAACTTGTAATAAATAAAACACTAGAACGAAAAGAAAACCAGACTCCAATTCAACTGGATGCAAAAAAAAACCTAGAGCTTAAGTGTGGTGAAAAAAAAAGCGTTGAATATGCAAGCCGCAGAAGACTGCAGAACCTTACAAACACGACACAACAAATAAATACGAGTTATGCCTTAATTCCACATGACGAGGACTTGAAGACCGCCAAACTACGGTAACAGGCAAATTAAATACTGGCTGCCGATGCCGGTCAACTCTCCTATAGTATCCGCAAAACTATCTGGCCGGTAGGGCAATAAAAGTAACAATGAAACCTTTTTGTGTGTAATAATAGCATGCTTCTAATATTTTACGACCTGACCGGCCAGATAGTTTTGCGGATACTATTTAATACTCGTAGTGCCCGCATCACGTATATTCTTGTCAAGCAGCAAGTCATTCACCTACATGAATACGTACTGGAAAATAGTAGTTGTCGTGGTTGCGAGTCATATTATGACCTCATGACATAACAACCCCAGAGGCACACAATTAAAGAGAATTTCTACAACACTGCACGAGAAATCGACGCAATGGAAGAAACTGATTGCGAATCAGAGGAACAGGTAGAATGATCTCGAAATAGCGAGCTGGAACTGATCTCCGAGAACACATTCAACATGAGAAGACTTTATAAAAAGCAACGTGCATCATTTCACCAACGCTCATCCCCCGACGAAGTATCCTTTCTCTCCTCTTTTCCAATATTGGATAAAGGCTGCATAGCCGGTTGATTGTGGCCGACTCGTTGCGGCTGGTCGGTCTTCCCTTCCCATCCCAGAGCGTGTCACTCCCCACAAAATTGCGCCCCCTGGTATATCCGGCTCGTCCGGGTCAGGCTTGCTTCCTGGCTGGGTGTGGTGCCTATGTTCATGTTCATGGAATTTCGCATAAAATTGTAGTTCACTTTGACATTTTAGATTTGTCACCTTGTTATTTTTAAAGAGGTCAGGTTAAATCACTTAATTGGACTTTAAATTTAAACTTAAAGTTGAGGTTTGAAGTTCATGTGTCAGATAAAATCGAGATGGAAATTTTACTTAAAAATACTGATAATGCCCTGAAACTTTTCTGCGGAGGAACTTGTGGATATGATCCTTTTTTACGGAGAGTGTAGGAGTAACGATAATGCCGCTCTTCGTCTATACGCGGAGAGGTTTCCCGCCCGAAGGCAACCCAACAACGCCTGTTTGATCGTCAATACGATAATCCGTCTACGAAATAACAACCCGGCGGTGCTGATTAAACGAGGAGGGCCTCAACGACCTCACTTGAGAGAGGAAGAGCAGGTATTGGACCATTTTCACAACCAACCGGGTTCTAGTACGAGACGTGCAGGAAGCATTTAATTAGTTGTCAATGATAAGATTGTAATAAATAATACAGCAGGCATTATTATTATTTTTTTTTTATAAGTTTTAACCATAAAAATAAGTTATTTTATATATAAAATAACTAAATGTTTTATAACTGGGCAGTATGTTACGACCTAAGTCAAATGTCACTTAGTTACTGAAAAAAAAGAAAAATTGGTCGTTAAAATAATGCAACTTGAAAAGGTTGTCAACAACTGATATTGAAAAATTCAAACAATGTCCAGAAACGAAGGCTACACGCTTGTTTTACGTGAGACCCATTAATAATTTTGTTCGGGGTGAACCCTTCTGAAACTTAATTTGAGGAAGTTTTAATCGATTTTAAAATGACACTTCTCTCGTGTCATACGCCACACGTTAAAAACATTGATGACACGCCTATCGTGCCATCCGCACCAAATCAGTTACTGGCGGGAACCATAATACTTAGTAGATAATGTTTGTAACATCTGAATTTTTAAAGTCACTTACCATCCATTTCGAGTAAAACACGTATTTTAAACGCTACTAAAAATTAAAAACTACGTTTTAATCAGTTCACTTCCTTGGTATGATGTCAACTGAACTCAATCAAGTCTAAATCAGTGAAAAAACAAAAAAATATACATACACTTTTAGACATGGCTGATGGCACGATATGCGTGTCATCATATTCTATGGCGTAAGGCACGCCTGTCGTGTCATGAAATAATTGTTAGCCGCCACAGCCAAAAGTTTTCGAAAATGGAAGACGCAACGAATCGGTTAATTTAATATAAACTACTATTACTAAACTACCTATTGTGAAAAAATCAGCTTTCTAGGTTCAACGGTTTGGGCTGGGCGTTGATTTAAGTGAGTGAGTCAGTCAAGACTTTAACTTTTATATATACAGGTTGTCCGGTAAATAACGGACAACCTTCTAGGACTTTGAGGTTTTGTAAAAGTCCCCTGGTTTTCGAAATATTCGCACTTTTCGAAGAGCAAATTGTACCAAAACAAGGTTTTTAAAAGTGAACATTTATAGCAACATCTTTATTTGTAAAGATGTAAATGGCATGTGTTATACCATTTTAGAATCAGTTTTAGATAAACTATTTTTCAGGGCCACTCTGGTCCTCATACATTTTTTTTTCACCACAAGCAATCAAACTTGTAGAACATTTTAAAGAAAAATATTTCCGAGAATTATTAACGTCCAGGTCATTAAAGTGAAATAAGGTGCACTATTTGCACCACTTGCACCTTATTTCACTTTCATGACCTGGACGTTCATAATTCTTGGAAATATTCTCTAACAGTGATGCTAATGAACGTGTATTAGAGTTTTATGGTGGCCAGACCGATTTCTGATTAATTAGGTCTTAATTAATAAAATCACATTTTTCTTTACAATGTTCTACAAGTTTGATTGCTTGTGGTGAAAAAAAAATGTATAAGGACCAGAGTGGCCAACTTCCTAAAAAATAGTTTATCTAATACTGATTCTAAAATAGTAAAACACATGCCATTTACATATTTACAAATAAAGATGTTGCTATAAATGTTCACTTTTAAACACCTTGTTTTGGTACAATTCGCTCTTCGAAAAGTGCGAATATCTCGAAAACCAGGGGAATTTTACTAAACCTCAAAGTCGATTTTCTGGACCAGTCTAAGGTGCCCTATTCGTGGTTAGAAGGTTGTCCATTATTTACCGGACACCCTGTATAGATATGATGTATACCTACAGGTCCGGCAAGTGCTGCTCGGCAGCGTGTGCGCGTGCTCGGCCGCGCTGCGGCTGCTCCGGCGAGGCTCCCCCGCCCTGCGCGCGCGCCAGTACCAGCTGCTCGCCATCACCGGCGTCATGCAGGACCAGGCCGAGTATGAGGTGAGGATACACTCACTATATATATAACATACATTCAGGGCTAGACCAAGTGCTGCTCCGGCGAGGCTCCCCCGCCCTGCGCGCGCGCCAGTACCAGCTGCTCGCCATCACCGGCGTCATGCAGGACCAGGCCGAGTATGAGGTGAGGATACACTCACTATATATATAACATACATTCAGGGCT